>OX422215.1:423227051-424578301 GCA_949130495.1 Sambucus nigra
GGAGTGGAGGATGCTTTACTAGGTTTGACCAAATCTTTGAAGGAGTCCCGTCAACAGTATGACAAGGATAAGGCTGAATGGGAGAAGAAGTTGGCTGCAGTTGAGGAAGAGAAGGTGCAGCTCGTTGAAGTTTCCAAGGGTTTGGAAAATAAGGTGAAAGATTTGGAGGGAGAGAAAAAGAAGTATGACGAGAAGCTCAAGAGCTTTGGGGAGCTTGAAAACAAGATGAAAATGGTAGAAGAAGAATTGTCCCTTCTGCGAGAAGTGAATCGTCAGAAGGAGGAGGTGGAAGCTAAGTTGAAAGCCACCGAGGATCTTCTATCCGAGAAGCTCTCCTCGGAGAAAATGAAAAGAAAATTGGTGGTGAAAAAATCTTTTCGCACTGGTTGGGACAAAGGGTGGAACAGGGGGGTAGCAGCAATGATGACCCAGGTACAGTATGGGAGTTTGAAATACTTCCGAGATGGTTGGGTGGCCGCCCTGCAAGAATTGAAGATTAATGAGGACTCAGAACTATTTCAACAGCATCTCCCTGGTCCTCCCCCAAATATTGAAGATAAAGAAGAGGACGAAGTTGCCTCCGAAGAATCTTCAATGGCAGTGGGTGATCCAATCCTTACTCATCCTGCTGACGAGGAGCTTTCATCTCTGCCTGCTCCTCCCGAACAAGTTCCAGCTCTAGCCGACCAACTCATTATTCCAACCGAGCAACCAAGCTCCTCGTCCCAGCCTTCCGAGAAAGTCTTAGGAGACAAGGAAAAGGTGTGAAGTTGTTCGGTATCTCTTTTTCTTTTGTCACTTGTACTCTGTATTCTGAACATTGTACTCCTTTCTATGATGTAATAAAAAATCACCTTTTCTGTCCCTCTATGTTGTTGACGTTCTATCTGCTTTTTTATTAACTACTCCCTTATCTTCTTTACTAGTTTATGGCTAGAATGGAATTGTTGTCTGCCCATGACACAACTCTGCTTCGACAATGTAATGATTATTTTAAGGCTGGCCACACTGACTTGGACAATTCCCTGATTGTAGAGATTCTTGGTCGAGATGCTTCAGACCAAGCAGTGGAGGCATATCAATACTTAAAATGTCTTCTTGATCGTGCTGTAGACAACAATGTGGCTTATTACGAAATGATTAAAGATTTGCAAGGTACTCTCGATGAACTTCAGCAGCAGTATAAAGAATCTTCATCTCTTTTGCACGAAGGGTATGAGAAGAAAATCAAATAACTTAGTGCTGAAAAAGGCTACGACAAGATGCTTGCTGGCTATGAAGTGAGAGAGAGAATATTGAAAGCAGATGTCGAAGGGCACAAGCAAATCGCTGAGCTATTGGAACAAGAAAACAACAATCTGCAAAAATAACTAGCTCAGCTGAGGTCTGTTGCTTCATCTTCCACTGCCTTGGTCACCGATGAAGGATTCTCATTTTTAGAAGTGGAAAATGCCAAGTTGCGAGAAGAGTTAGAGGCTTTGAGAAGAGTTGGGCCTTATACTGCTATTCGGGGACGAGGAAGAGGTTCTCGTGGACGAGGAAGAGTTGCTCAGAATGTTGACGAGGAACAAAGTACTCAACCTGCTCGGGGACGACCAAGAGCTCTTCATCGTACTATTGAAGAAGCTCGTACTCAATCAGCGTTGGAAAACTAAGCATTCCAATTGATGGCAAAAAATCAAGCCTTGTCAGAACTGTCCAAGAAAGTCCAAACTTTGGAGGATCAACTTGCTGCGACGAAGTCTGCTTTGGATCATAAGGATATTTTTTCCAGAAACCTTCATGAGCAGTTAGAGAGACTAATTTTCCAATTCCATAAACAACCTCGTGAATTCTGGATGGCAGGCTACAATGAGGCCCTTTTTCACTTGAGTGATCGTATTGAAAATGCTAATAATGAAGGCTACAAACAGGGATGGTTGAACGCCCTGGGTGTATTGAAACTAGAGCAAGGTCATTATTTATGGGATTACCATGCTCCTGGGCTGCTCGATCTACTAATTTCGCCCTTCAAGCTTGACATGAGCTGGATCCCTGCTCGGGCCATTCCTCGTTGTTTGATCTCCAAGTATCTTGGTGACTATACCCTTCATTCACAGGCAGAATTATCTCGTCCTGAGCATTTACTGGATACACCTTCAATAATGAACGTCAGAATGCTTCGAGATCTTAACTTCATTAATTCTCCCCTTTTCTTGGAAGATCCTCCTGCTGGAGAGGAGCCTATTTCAAAAGCAGAATGGAAAAAACCAGTAGAATAGGAAATTCTGATGTAATAATTAGTACACAATCTAATATCAATGTAATAAATTTTTGTAATTCATTTTGAATTCAATGAAAGAGTTTCATTTTTGTTCACAAATTTGTATTGCTATTGTCTTGTATTTGTCAAACACTTTATATTTGTGCTTGTATGACAATATCGTGTGGTTCATCGACCAAAAATGTTTATATCGTGTGCTTGCATAACCCACTAATGAGTATAAAAATGTTTAAAATTCTTCCAACCAACCAAGGTTGTTAAATTGTGCTCGTCGACCAATTATATTTAGTGGGTTTTTACCCCCGACCAGCTATACTTGGTACTGTTTGAAATGTTTTCTCCTCGTCGACTAACTACAGTTAGTGGATTTTTATCCCCGACTAACCATACTTGATTCAGTTTGGAATATTTTGTTCTTCGAGGAACTTTTGTATTTTATGTAATAATCTTACCTCCCGACCAACATAAGTTGGAATTTGAGAGCATATCTTGTTTCCTAACCAACCGAGATTGGGATTTTTAGGAGTATTTTGCTTCCTAGCCAAACACGTTGGAATTTTTAGGAATGTTGTTCTCGCCCTTTTACCAACCGGAGTTGGTCTGAGTTCAAACTATCATGTCCACTTGCCCTTTTACCAAAATTGGTCTGAGCCAGTGTCAGCCTCCTAACCAAAGGAGTATGGTTTCCTAACCAACCGGAGCTGGTATTTTTAGGAATGTCGTGTTCTCGCCCTTTTACCAATCGGAATTGGCCTGAGTTCGAACTATCATGTCCACTCGCCCTTTTACCAACCGGAGTTGGTCTGAGCTAGTGTACGCCTCCTAACCAAAGGAGTATGGTCTGTTCTCGCCCTTTTACCAATCGGAATTGGTCTGAGCTTGAACTATCGTGTTCTCGCCCTTTTACCAACTAGAGTTGGTATGAGCTTGAACTATCGTGTTGTTTTTACTGCCGAGCAGCGTAGTGTTACACACTAGTATTCCCCAAAAAACTTTCAATAAAAGGAGAGAAGATGGCGAAATATCATCATTTTATTCATATTGACGGAACTTCTTTACATTTTACATCACTGATAATACTTGCGTAGGTGTTCATCATTCCATGCATTCTTAAATTCCTCTCCTTTTAGAGTCGCTATTCGGTAAGTTCCTGGTCGAACAACTTCTGTAACTCGGTAAGGTCCATGCCAGTTTGCTTCCAACTTATTGTGCTTCTGAATGACCTTCTTTAGCACGTAATCTCCTTCTTTTAAGTCGCATTTTTTCACCCTCTTGTTGTAGAACAGGGTTGTTCGTTGTTGGTAAGCAGCATTCCTAATGGATGCCTCTTCTCTAACCTCCTCGAGCATGTCCAAATCTAATCTCCTCATTAAGTCGCTGACTGGGGAATTGAAATTCAGCACTCTGTGTGTTGGAAGACGCAACTCGGCAGGTATTACGGCCTCACTTCCAAATGCCAACATATATGGTGATTCTCTAGTTGTTGCTCGGGGAGTTGTTCGGTAAGCCCACAATACTGACTGTAGCTCATTAATCCAATTAGCTTTAGCCTCACTTAGCCTCTTCTTCAAACCATTTAGTAATGTTCTGTTCGTCACTTCAGTCTGTCCATTGCTTTGAGGATGGCCTGGTGCTGAATGAACCTTCAAAATGTTTGACTGATGACAATAGGCGGCAAACTCATCGTTATCAAATTGTGTTCTATGGTCTGTGATGAAGGCATGAGGGAGACCATATCGGCATATGATGTTCTTCCAAATGAACTGGTACACCTTCTCGTATGTCATATCAATAAGTGGCTCAACTTCTACCCACTTAGTAAAATAATCCACTGCGACGACGAGGTACTTGAATCTTCCTCGGGTCGTTGGCAGTGGTTCAACCAAATCAATTCCCCACATGTAAAATGGCCAAGGGGAAGTTATGGGTGTCAACAATGCTTGTGGAGTTCGTCGGATGGAATAAAAACGTTGACATTTATCACATCTCTTAGCATAGGCTATACAATCAGCCCTCATCGTTGGCCAGTAGTATCCCTGCGTCATCACCCTTTGCAAAAGTGTCCGACCTGCTATATGGTCTCCACAGGACCCTTCATGGATCTCTTCAATCAATTCTTTCACCTCGGAGGGATGTACACATCTTTGCAAACCTGCCATAATTCCTCGTCTATACAAAACACCATTAATTAATACATACCGAGCAGCTTTAAACTTTAATTTCTTGGCAGCGAGCTTATCCTCCGGTAATTCTCCCTCCTCAATATATGCCCTGATGGGATCCATCCAAGATGGTCCTAAATCAAGGCTAATAATGTTCATCGTCAGGTCTTCATCTATGCTCCGACTTTCTAATACTTCAATTGGTATCGTTCTTCGCAGCTCGGTACGAGTAACTGATGCTAGTCGGGCCAGTGCGTCTGCTCGTGCATTCTTCATTCTTGGTATTCTGATCAACTGAATGGCATCAAATTCTGCCAACAACTCCATCACCTTTGCATGATACTTGACCATTAATTCTCCTTTAACTGCATATGTTCCCATCATCTGATTCACAATTAATTGAGAATCACTGAATACCATCACTTGTTGTGCTTCCATAATCTTTGCTAAATTAAGACCTACTATCATGGCCTCTTACTCGACCTCATTGTTGGAAGCTTTGAATTGGAATCGCAGGGCGTATTCCATGTCAATCTCGTCTGGGGTGTTCAAAACAATCCCTGCTCCACAACTTGTTGTGCAAGATGACCCATCTACATATAATCTCCATGTAGGTAACTCGTCTTCAAAATTCTTATCTGACAAAGTTCCTCGGTGAAATATTTGTTGTTTCCTTTCATCCTCCCCTGATATTTCTCGCTCCTCGTCGATCATCTCTTCTCGCCCTTTTACCAACCGGAGTTGGTCTGAGCTCGAATTTGATGATCCATCAATATCTACAAGCCCTTTTACCAACCGGAGTTGGTCTGGGCTTGTGTTTGTTGATCCTGTAACATCCACAGGTTGATCATCGAGCAACTTCTGTTCCTCGGGGGTATCAGGATAAGTAAACTCTGTTATAAAATCTGCTACAGCTTGCCCTTTTAATGATGATCTGGGTCCATACACAATATCATATTCACCGAGCTCTATTGCCCAGTACATCAGTCTCCCTGATTTTTCTGGCTTATGAAGGGCTTGTCTCAAGGGCATGTCGGTATACACGACGATGGTATGGGCCTGGAAATATGGCCTCATTCTTCTACTTGCCTCAATTAATGCCAATGCCAATTTTTCCAGCTTTGGGTACCTGATCTCTGCACCTCGGAAAGCCTTACTTGTGTAATAAATTGGCTTCTGGACTTTATTCTCTATTCTGATCAATGCCGAGCTGACTGCATTCTCTGATACTTCCAGGTACAAGTACAACTTTTCTCCCATTACTGGCCTGGACAACAGTGGAGGTTCTCCCAAATATTTCTTCAAGTCTTGAAAGGCTTTTTCACATTCATCATTCCACTCGAAAGTTTTTCGAAGTGTTTTGAAGAATGGGAGGCATCTATCAGTTGCTCGGGATACAAATCAGTTGAGCGCTGCAACTCGTCCTGTAAGACTCTGCACTTCTTTCTTCGTCATTAGAGATCGCAACCCTAAAAGAGCTTTGATCTTTTCTGGATTCGCCTCAATGCCTCGCTGGTTGACGATGTATCCGAGGAACATTCCTTCTCGTACTCCAAATGTTCACTTCGTCGGGTTGAGCTTCATTTGGTATTTATCCAGTTGATCAAAGGTCTGACCTAAGTCAACTAGATGATCAGCAGCTTTCTTGCCCTTTGTCAGCATATCATCGACATAGACTTCCATATTGCAACTGATTTGTTCGGCAAAAACCTTGTTCATCAGCCGCTGGTATGTCGCTCCTGCATTTTTCAAACCAAAAGGCATAACATTATAACAATAAGTTCCCCTAAGGGTAATAAAAGAAGTACTTTCCCTGTCTTCAGGTTTCATTTTGATCTAGTTGTAGCCAGAGTAAGCATCCATGAAGCTGAGCAGCTCGTGCCCCGAGGTAGCATCCACTAGTTGGTCAATTCTGGGCAATGGAAAGTGATCCTTTAGGCAGGCCTTGTTGAGATCAGTGAAATCAACACACATTCTCCATTTATTGTTTTTCTTATTTACCATCACCACATTTGCTAACCAGTCCGGATATTTCACATCATCAATAAATCGAGCTTTCTGGAGCTTCTCGACCTCCTCTTGTATTGCTTGATTCTTTTCGGGACTAAATACTCTTCTTCTCTGCTTTACGGGTTTGATCTCCTTATTCGCATTGAGCTCATGACATAAGAAGTTTGGATCTATTCCTGGCATGTCTTCATGACTCCATGCAAAAGTTTTCTTTTTGTTTCTCAAGAAAGTTATCAACTCCTATTTTATTAAAGCATCCAACGTCTAACCTATCTGGGTTATTCGTTCAGGGTGCTCGTCGTCGAGAATAACATTTTCTGTAGATTCCACCACCTGTCCTTTTACAAGTTGGGATTCATCTCTAGGATCCAGTGTTTCAATTTCTGTACCTTCATCCACCTGGTAAGTAGTAGTCTTTTTCCTTGACTCTTCAAGCTCCTCTTGCTCGGCGGATGAATAATAGCATTCCCGAGCTACTTTTTGATCACCTTTCACAACTCCTACTCCAAAATTTGTTGGAAATTTTAGGCACTGATGTACTGTAGATGGAACTGCTTCGAACTTCTTCAAACCAACTCTTCCCATGATGATGTTGTAATTGCACATTCTTATCCATCATAAAGAAGCGTATTATTTTTGTTCGACAAGCAGGCCAAGTTCCAATGAATATATCCAACTTGATCGTCCCAAGTGGAAAAACCTTCTCGCCAGCAAAACCCAGGAGAGGTCTGTGATAAGGCTCCAATTGAGATAATTTTAAATTTAAACTGTCAAAGCATGAGTAGAACATGATGTCTGCCGAACTACCATTATCTACCAGAACCCTTGAAATCACTACTTTTTTCATCCTCATTTTGATCACCAAAGGGTCGTCGTGAGGGTAAAGAACACCTGCAAGGTCGTTTTTTGAAAAACCAATGACAAGCTTCTCTTTGTTTATCTTCCTCGGGCGATCCTCCTTAGCCAAATTTATCCGTTGAATGTATGAGCAAGCCTGAGCTCACCGAGGTAAGCTTTTCTTTCTGCAGTAAGATCTCCTCCTCCTGCATCTCCGCCTGTAATAACATTACAATCAAATGTTCCAAAACGTATTGAAAATACCTCGTTCTGGTTGCCTTGGACTTTTGGGAAGATCGGGGTCATCCTCTGTATCATCTTCATGATTTCTTTTCCTGTTTTCTTCTGCCCGACGAGGAGATCTGGATCTCTCTCTTGCTCAGTCTTCATTTCCTCTTTCATTTCTACGATCAACATACTTTGACAACTTTCCTCGTCTAATGAGCGTTTCGATCTCATTCTGGAGGACTATGCAATTTTTAGTCATATGACCATGATCCTTATGAAACTCGCAATATCCATCTTTATTTCTTTTGTCAGGGTCTGACCTCAGTTTCTTTGGCCACCTTACTTCCTCGTTATTCTTGATTTCCTCCAAGACATGATTAATACCCATTTTCAAAGGAGTATAATTATCGAATTTCTTCAGGACTTCCCATGACGACTTATTATTTTTGGAATGCTTATCACCGCCATTGCCCTTATGCTCTTTCTTCTTAGATTTGTCGACTTCCACTTTGGTTTCTTTATCCATATTCTTCTTCGCAGCCCTAGCCTCCTCGGAATTCATGATTTTGGCCGCTTTTGCCATCAACTCTGACATAGTTGTATGTGGATCTTTGGCCAAAGTGTAATACAACTTGTTAGGCAACAATCCACTCATCAAGGCGGTGATTGTTGTCTTTTCTTCATAATCTATGAATTCCAGCTTCTCGTTATTGAAACGAGTTATGTAATCTCTAGTACTCTCACCAGATTTTTGTCGAACACTTAACAAGTGTGCTACTCGTTTTACTGGCTTTGCTCCAAAATAGAAATTGCCAATGAACAACTCGGCCAATTGAAAGAAAGTTGAAATCTTACCCCGAGGAAGATTGTTGTACCATATCTGGGCAGATCCAGTAAGAGTTCCTGAGAATGCTCTGCATCTCATCTCGTCGGGGACGGCATAGATGTCGGCAGCAGCTTGATATTGCTCTATGTGCAGAACAGGATCTGTCTTTCCATCATATTTAGGGGTTACCACAGGGGCTTTAAACTTTGACGGGGTAGGAAAATCCACAATGGCCTGGACAAAAGGTGTCCCTTGAACAAAAGTTCATTGTAGGGGATTCTTCGCCTTAGCCATTTCTCCCAATCTATCCTCCAATCGCTGAATGGAACCTTTCCACGCATCATTTCCTTCCTCGGGCTTATTAGTTCAAGAAATTGATTATTCTGACGTGGCCTTCTGAGATCTATCTTGACGAGCAACCGGTCGTGATTGTGCTGATCCCTCTCTTAGATTTGATGGTTGTCGAAAACTCCTCGACATGGTCTTAGATGGACTCCTATTCCTCCTAGGGCCTAATCGGCTGAAAGGAGATACCCTGCTCAATCTTTCCAAAGCACTGGGTCTCTCTGGAGAGAGAGTGATACGTTGCTCAGTATCTGTAGCCCGTATTGACGAAGTTCGCCCAGGTTGATAAGAGAAATCATCAGATTCCTCATTATGATATGACTCAGTACGCCTGGATCGTGAAGAAAGTAAATAAGTTTGTCTCTGACCACTTCTTTGTCCTTAATGTGCAGGTACTCCGCCATGAAGGGTTTGTATGAGTTGCCGCATTGTTTCTTGCATGGCGGTTTGTCCTTGAGCCAGATTCGTCATAATTCCAGTCAGATCTGGAGGTGCAGAGGGATTTGGAAGATTTCCAGCATTTCCATCATTTCGATTGATGGATTCCGGATCATCTGCCATTGATGATGAATGATTTTTCGTGAAAAACGATAACAACAATCGTTTCCCACAGATGGCGCCAATCTGTTGATGTAAAAAATTAGATTGTTTCTAATTATTTAATCATAGATATATATAAATGAGACAAATAATTTTAAAGTGGTTCAGCCTTATAAGAATGACCTACGTCCACTGTTTTCTGTTATTGCCAAGTATTTTGGAGTTCTCGATATGTAATTCTATCAAGAAAATCCTGTCCCTTTGAATGAGGGTGATACAATGTATTTATAGCCCTTAGGTTGTACATGTGAAAGGGTAAACAATTAATGCCCTTTAAGAGTATACGTCTGTATGATAAGCATTCAATGAATAGTTGAACTGTTGATTATCTGGCAATCAATGCTGTGGCCGAGATGCAGCTCGGACCGCCTTAGTTGCTCGTCCTTCAGGAGTTCCTCGGAGTGTTGGAGTTCCTCGGAGTACACTTGCTGCTCGGAGTGAGTATGACTTGGTCGGGGAAATAAAATTCCTCGTTGCTATTGTGCCACGTAGATCGACACGTGTCTTCTTATTATTCGTCTATATCAGCATACTAATTTTGGTATCAACAGTGTCTAATTGAAATAAGCATATAACCATGACAATAATCAAGCGACAATAAACACAATAAAAAATGAATTTAATGAGATTATTAATCATTAATAAGCATATAAGATATGAAAACGATATATCACAATATTCATCAAGTAATAACAAAAAACTAATATTAATTTTATTTTTATAGATTTTTATTCAAGTGCCAATACCGATTTTGCGGCTAAAAACTTTATCTTTTGGAACCCAATATGTGTGTGGTTTATAAGGGTTGGCATACATAATTGTTTCCTCTGGAATCCAAGATAACTTTGTATTTTACCTTCTTTTTCTAAAATGACAAAATTTGGAATAATGCATATGTCTACCACAATATGTGCATAACGAGTTAGAATGACTAGACGAGGCATCATTTTGAAATAAATTGGAATAACTCTTTTTCTTATTTTCTTCATCATATCCTATACCATTATTATTAAACCGAATTCTTTGATCTTCCAGAATTTTGTGAAAATATTCATTTCCTTTAGTAAAAGTATCTAATGATTTTTTAAATAATCAATATCTCTTTTTAATTCACTATTTTCAATTTCAAGAGGGTCAGTAACATTTACAGATTTTATCTTTTTCAAAATTTTAATTTCATTTTTCAATGATTCATTTTCTAATTTCAAATCATCAAAATCATTTGACATTGAATCACACTTGGCATGAGTCTTTTTAAGTGCAATAAACTTATTTCCAATCTCTTCATATTTTTTATATAACTCATTAAATTCATCTTGTAATTCATCATAGTCATCAACAATATCATCGTGATTTGAACTATTGGTAGAGTACGATTCATTATCACTAAAGTTAGGGTTAGAGTGTACCTCCTCATTATCATTTGTCATTAGACAAGTAGCATTGGTCTCTTCACTACTGGATTCATCAATATTAGCATATAGGCAATGATTGAATTCTTCATTTAAAATAAAGCTTGAAATGCAAGGTTGAGTATGTGTCCATTTCTTCTCACATAATGAAACAATGAATAACTACAAGGCATAAAACATTTTAGCATACAAATAATAATAATGTAGAGTGCAACATTTAAAATAAAAACATAATTTTTTTGCCATGATCTATAACTCTATGATTGTTAGATAAAAAAAAATAAGAAGAGCACTCTCTCTAATACCATTTGTTGCCCAGAAAAATACTCAAGAGGGGGGAGGGGGTGAATTGATTTTTAACAAACTTTTCGAGTTAAATTTATATTGGAGAAAAATATTAAATTTAAATCACTTAATCAAATTTCAGATTAATAAATCTTTAAAGATTAAAACCAAGAATATCTAACAAATGAAACCAATTAATTTAGACAAGCTAAAATGCATATTTTTAATACCCAATCAATATTTAATTAATTTTTGTATATAATAAAAATTAATATTCTGAAATTAATTAATTAATTAAAAAATAATTAATTTAACTTAAAAAATAATTTACCAATTTTCGAAATTAATATATTTGCAAATTTTAGTGCTGAAAAATATAAGTTCAAGAAAGCATAGATAAATAAGCAAATAAAGTGCGAAAAATAAAATGACATCGAATTTAACGTGGTTCGACCAAATCCCGACCTACGTCCACGCGCCTAGAGCCCCCGTTTTCTTTGAGTTTCATTAAACCCGATCCACTTGCGGGTAGGATCAAACCACCGCGTACAACCATTTGAAAGTTATCTCCGAGCTTCAAACCCCGTAGCCCACTTGCGGGAACCAATCACCGTTACAACCGAAGCTCCAACAAGGCTTCAAAATTATCTGATTTTTTAGTATAAGATACAATAATGATATTCCTTAAAATAAAATTTGTAATCTGAGTTTCTTCTTTTTCAATGAGACTTCAATAAATGATATTGATGTAGGCACAAGTCTTTTCTTCAATGAATGAGCAGAATGAAATTAATTTTTCTCTTAAATGTAGTAGCTGAGTAATAAATTCAAATTCTCTCAAAAACTTCTCTACTTCTTGCTCATAGTCTAATTCATGTGTATCTTCAATGAAGCTCTTGAATATTTAAGATATCTTAAAAGACTAGCTGTTAGACACAACCTGTGGCCATCCCCGGATATACCCCCTAGCGGCAGGGAGAGGATCCCTCTACGTCGGCGTCCGTGAATGAGGTGAAAAATGTAGAGAGATAGAGTCGCCAGTCTATTTTACTCAAAACAGACAAAAGAAAAGGGAGCCATCTCGAAGGACAACATCCAAAGACATATTGATATATACGAAACCAAAATGATTCGAAAAGGGTCCGGAGGCTAAGTTACGAAATGGGAAGGTGTTAGGCACCCATTCCCCCCTTACGGTCTCTCATGGGTTGTTATTTTCCTTTATTTCCCCGTGATATGTGTGCATGTGTATACTTAGTGGATATAGGAATCTTCGACTTGTATCATGGAAGATATAAAGCGAGTCATCAATAGGAATGTTCCTAAATGTAATATTAAAAAATAGGATTTATGCGATTATCCTAGCGTCGATCATTATAAGGGAATGATAACGCATGTGGAATAATACGCCATTTAAGAACAAATATATATATATATATATATATATATATATGTAAATACATAGGTTTTAAGAGAGTTAAGTTTAAAGAATATAGAAAAATAGGAAAAAGGTAGAAAAAGGACTCGAGTCTCGAGTTTTATCCCGAGACGCCTACGTAGACTATACAGGCATGAAAGTACAAGTAGTTCGTATGCAAAAGGAGTGGTGGGATTTATCCCATAAATCCAATCGGGGACTTCTCTTATATGGGTGTGTGTGTAAAAAAGTGTTTTAGTTGTGAGAAAAGTGTGAGAATTCCCATTTGGAATCTATGAGCAAATCCTCTTTTTCTTATTTTTTGGGTTTTATTTATATGAAAATAAGAGATGTGAAATAATACTAGATAAAAAATATATTAAGATATGTGAGACGAGAGGATAAAAGTACTAAGTAACAAAACAAACTAATGAGAATTTAGGGGAATTTAACGAGAGAGTTGAGAAAATTAGACCTTCTTGAAGATCTTGAGCTTGATCTTGGATGTTGGAGAGCAGCTTTTGCACTTGGATGATGATGGAGAGTAATTAATTCACCAATCTTGATGAAAAAGGTGAAGGTTGAAAAGGGACTTGCATGTGGAAATCAAGCTGACTTCGAGAGGGGTTTTCTGAGCTTGCTGGGAGTGATGTATCTTTGATCTTCCTCCCCCTGAAATGAGGTTAGGCCCTCCTTTTTATAGGCCCATGGCATTACCGATTGGCATAGCCCTGGTCCTACCAATCGACATGTGTGTTTAGGCACACTACCGATAGGCAAGGTTTGGAACCTATCGTTTGGCAGTCCTTTTCAGGTTCCTTCGAAAAATCAGTCGTAGAGTGCGAACCGTTGATCCGAATCGCGCACGGGGTGAATCGTTGAAAAGGTATTTCAGAGACCTTCAAAATTACTTTGGACTACTCCCGAGTTCGAGAGTTGACTTTGGGTCAAATGTGGCTCAAAAGCGTTCATCGGTCCTTTAGACGAGGAAACTTCGGACGAACGCAAAAGAATCGTTCGTCCGCATGGTAAGTCCAAATCGTTCATGGGGTGGATCGTTAGAAAGGTTTGGAGATGTACTTCGACATTCCAAAGAGTTTGACCTAGTTCAGGGAGTTGAGTTTGGTCAATCGGGGCCTGGAAGTGTTCGGTGACCTTTCGGAGTAAAACGGATCGTTCGTCCGTACCGTAAGTCAGAATCGCACACGGGGGGGACCTTTGGAAAGGGGTTTCAGTGCCCTTCAAAGATTCATTCAGTCTCAGTCGAGATAAAGAGTTAGCTTTGGTCAGACAGAGCTTGGGAGCATTCGATGACCTCCTGATCGAGTTTCGAGGGGAAACGGGTCGTTTGTCTGCATGGTAAGTCAGAATTACGCAAAGAATGGACCGTTGGAAAGGGGTTTTAGTGCCCTTCGAATATTCATTCAGTCTTATTTGAACTGAAGAGTTTAAAATTTGGTAAAATAGAGATTGGGAGTGCCCGATGGCCTTTAGGTCAGTACCTGAGGTATGACTTGGGTTTGCAATGATGAAGGGAAGTGCTAGGGACCTAAGGAGAGGTTAGGGGGTATTAGAATGGGGTGTCTACAGAGCCCCTCAATGGGTGAGTTTGGAACAAATGACAGTCGTCGAATAGACACCACATGATTCCTTTAAAAGAGGATGACTAGAGGGTCGAGGTCGATTCTGAGGACCTAAGGATGAGGATGATCGATTCTACAGGTCGAAGCCAATTCTGAGGGCCTGAAGATGAGGGTGACCGATTCTGTGGGTCGAAGAAAATTCTGCGGGCTTGAAGGAATATGTTGGGGATGGTCTTAAAGGAAGTGATGATCAAAGTAATGATGGGGGTGACCAATTCTGCGGGTCGAAGCCAATTCTGAGGGCTTAGGTTCTGATGATCGATTTTGCAGGTCGAACCCAATTCTACGAGATTGAAGATAAAGATGACCAATTCTGCAAGTTGAAGACAATTATGAGGGCTTGAAAATGAAGATGACCAATTCTACGGGTCGAAGCCAATTCTGAGGGCTTCAGGTGAGATGACCAATTATGCGGGTCGAAGCCAATTCTACGGGCTTTAGGTGAGATGACCAATTATACGGGCTTAATTTGAGATGACCAATTCTGCGGGCCGAAGACAATTTTGTGGGCTTAAGGTGAGATGACCAATTTTGCGGGTCGAATCCAATTCTGCAGGCTCAAGGTGAGATGACCAATTCTGCGGGTCGAAGCCAATTCATCAGGCTTTAGGTGAGATGACCAATTCTGCACGTCAAAGCCAATTATATGGGTTTAAGGTGATGATCCAAGACTGAGGTCAATTCTGACCTAAGAGAGGTAACGACCGAGGACTAAGGTCAATTATGAGCTAACTATGGTGATGATCCAAGACTGAGGTCAATTCTGACCTAAGAGAGGTGATGACTGAGGACCGAGGTCAATTTTGACCTAAGAGAGGTGATGACTGAGGACTGAGGTCAATTTTGACCTAACTAAGGTGAAGATCCAAGACCGCGATCAATTCTGACCTAAGAGAGGTGACAATCGAGGATCGAGGTCAATTCTGACCTAACTAAGGTGACAATCCAAGGCCGAGGTCAATTCTAACCCAAAAGAGGTTACGATCGAGGACTGAGGTCAATTCTAACCTAACTAAGGTGATGGTCCAAGACCGAGGTCCATTCTGACCTAAGAGGACCGAGTTCAATTCTGACCTAACTATGGTGACGATCCAAGATCGAGGTCAATTCTGACCTAAGAGAGGTGACGATCGAGGACCGAGGTTAATTCTGACCTTACTAAGGTGACAATCCAAGATCGAGGTCAATTCTGACCTAACTAAGGTGACGACCGAGGATTGAGATCAATTCGGACCTAACTAAGGTGACGATCCAAGACCGAGGTCAATTCTGACCTAAAATACGTTTACATTTCCTTCGGGAAAATCAGGAACTTTACTGGGGATAAATATTGGATTTTGGGTTCCGCAGGGGAATAGAGAATGAGCTGGGGAAAATTTAAAGCGTCCCTTGGAGACATTGATGGGGAGAATGATTCTCTGGAATTATACCGGGGAAATTACCTCATGATTTAATTCTGAGCTAGGAAGCCGATTGTTAGGGAAATCCTTATGTCTTTTGGAGACTGTACCTGGGGGAAAAGCCAATCTGATGCTGGGAAAGTGATTAGGTGGTCCAGGGTTTTGAGCGTATTTCTCGGGGAGATTTGGTACTTTTTGGAAATAGGATATGATCCTGAAGTTTTGGATATTTTGGAGGTCCTCTGGGGACGTTGCCGGGGAGAGATTCGCTTGGCTTTTGAGAGTTCCGCTGGGGAAATAGGGGTTCCACTTGAGGAAGTGTGAAATTTTCTTAGTTAAAATGCTATAAATCCTTTCTGGAATTTTTAGGAATTTTCTAAGGATTTTTCAGGGTTTTCTTGTATTTTTTGTGAATTTATGTACGAAAATTTAAGGGAGGTACCGATCGACATGGTGTAGAGGGTGCCATTCGGCAGTAGCACATACTTTTGGACTGCCTCGAAAAGGTAAAGGGTTAGTGCCGATCGATAGGTGGGGGGATTCTTGGTGGCATCGAGCGGCGAAGTCGTCCATTTATAATTTTTGCCATACCTGAGGATGTTTTCGAACATCCCTCTCTCTGATTGGGGGAGCCTAACTTTGGCGATCCTTTATTTTTCCTTGGATGCATTTAGCCGGTGCTGCTAGTAGTCTTTCACTGGAGCCATATATCTCCTTGAGGTATTCTTTAATTTTGTGCATTTTCCTTTCATGCATTCGCATTTTCCTTATGCACCTCTTTTCATTGCGAATTTCTTATCTTTAGCAGATGTGGTTCTACGAGGTGATCGGGTGTAATACCCAGTTGATTTCTTTGAAGGACGAGACTTTTGGGGATTTTTATCGGTGGCATCAATGGCGCAAGGCCAATCGATAGTCGAGGAGGTCTCTCTCTCTAGAGGCGGTGCATCAGGTCTTGAATGGCCTGACCGGTGATGGGGTAAGACTTCTTTCTTCTTCAATCTAAGACCTTTGGGTGCTCTGATTTTGTATTTGGCTCATATCTGTTGGGGATTTTTCAGGTGACATTTTACCCTTGGGGGATGACTATTCAGGACACAGGGTTGATTGGAGTAAATGCGCAGACGAGGTGTTTGTTGGCGCATGAGTTTGGCCACTCTTGATATCTCAGGGAGAGGGTGGTCCGGAAGATTGCTTGAGGAGAGGTGGTGGTGACACTTGCGAGGCCCCTTATGTCTATGAAGCGGGAGCGACTGTTACTGGAGGATGCGAGCATCACGACGATGATTGGAGAGTCCTACCTGTTGTACACCGATACAGCTGTGTCATATGATTATATGGACTTTGTGATGAGCTGGCTGATGGCGCCCAGCATATATGATGCGCTGCCTTTCCCTCCTGCGGGTTCGAGTCGGCCAGTGGGGTCCTCCCACAACGGTGGCGGTCCTTCGACATCTGTGATAACGGCGACTTCGAAGGTTCCCATTGTGAGGCTTCATACTGCTTCAAACAACATTCGACGGGCTGATGGAGGGATGGTTCCTATACGGCATCGTCCTCATGCGATGGACCCGAAGGAGTTGGGTTTAACAGAGGAGGTTCTTCGTCCTGTGGTATACCTTTCTGTTTTTTTCTTCTCCTTCCTTTTGGTTTCTTTTGATGTTTTCTGGTTGATACTAATTTTGCCTTTTCTTGCAGCATGTCCGGGTGTCCACCACTTGGCTGAGGGATATTAGGGACTGGATATCTTCGGCGACTGCCCATATTCGGGATGCAGTTCCTGTTCCTTCTTGCTTGGTGCTGTCTGCCTCATCCGGGGAGGAGTCTGGTTTAGGTAGTAGTGGTGCGTCATCTCACCGTAAGGGAAAGAGAGCGCGTCGCAGGGGTGGAAGCTCTTAGGAGAGAGAGAGGGGAAAGGGAAAGTGAGAGAGAGAGAATGTGGGTTCTGGTTGAGTCCCGTTTTTTTTTTGCTTTTCTTTATTTTTCTGCAAAATGATGTAACACGGAAACATATATATGCAATGCAATGAAGTTTTTTGATTATTTTTTTGTTAATGATGAATGAATGCATGCACATACGCTTTTTGCTTTGCTGCTGAGGCTGTAAAAAGAAAATATTTTTGGTGTTTTGAAAGAAATTTTTATTCAAAATGAGAATTTATATAAAGACGAAAAGGGGATTTTTGAAATTCTGTTGAGAATATAAATTTATTTTGAGTTTTCTGAATGTTGACAAAAGAAGAAAAAGGAAAATTTCCAAAAGTAGGGGGTTGCCGATCGGAAAGCACCTTGTCCTCTCTATCGACAAGTTAGTCCAACCCCATCAATTCAAAGCTTTGATTAGTACCCTCTCCAGCCTTTGGTCCCTTCTGGGGTAGGATTTCCTCCGATTTCTTCAAGGGTTATGTCTCTTGTGGGAGTTTTCAAGTATAAAAGATGGGTAAGAGTGGAGTGTTTTCCTCACACTCTCACATCATTCTTGTTCTGTGAGATGGCTCTCCCTGGTAGTGTTGAGTTTTCCAACTACCTCGAGACTTTGGAGGTGATGTGCTCCTAGAACATTGACTACGATGCTTACAACATGCGTCGAGTTTCTTTATGGCGTAATCATCCCATAGAGTGGAACATGCTGATGTCGGCGATACAATTCTAGTACCTTGAAGACCATGTATTCCTCTTTGGCTTGTAAGAAGTCTGTACGACTTATGAGGAATTTTCTACCATATTGGGGATCAATCTTGGCATTGCTGCAGCTCTGCATGAGTTTTCCCATTCTCCCCGGGAGTTGTTGGATGGGCTTCTTTGTATTTTGTCCTCACCGGCCAGATCACTTGTGTATGGAGGTATGATTTCTCTCCCCATGGTGTTAGGATCCATGCATTTACAGGAGGTTATTAATGTTGGATATGTCGAAGCTGTCGTTCTAGGCTTGGTTTCAAAATTGCTACTGGTGACTTGGGAGCTGCTAGTGGACCCACAACTTGCATCTATTACCTTATGGATGTCCTACCATCACAATCCTGGGACGGTGATACTAGTGGAGACTCTAAATAGCCTGAATGCCTGGCGAGAAGGTTATTCTCACTTTCTAAGGGGTAGCCCTATGATGCTATTCATGTGGTTGTCTGAAAAATTCCGCCTAGTGACTCCTCCAGAATACCCTTTGTCGGGTGTACCTAATTTCTTTCCGCGCCATTTCACTAGTGTTGGCCTGGATATTGAGAGCTGGGAGAACTTGTTCGTGGATCATGGGGCTCTAAATCTATACTGGTCAGTACCTTAGTGGGGATAGCTTCTAACTATTCTGGAACTGGGAGAATACCCATATGTCCGGCTGGCTGGTCTTAGACAGACCTCTTTCTATTTTCCTTGGCGACTTCTGCTCCAATTTGGATGGGAGCAGATCGTGCCATCTCATACATTAGAATTTTTTCTGGTAGAAGATTTGACAGAGCGTCTGCGTATGCGGCTTGGCTCTTTTTGGGAGAGTCGGTGTCCGTTGACCCGTCCCTCTCAATCTACTGGGAGAGTTTGGCACATCCCTGGGGATTATATGAAGTACTTGTGGAGGAGAGTAGTTAGAAAGAAGTTGGAAGTGGAGACTAGACAAAGATGGCTTGCATTATCTGATACCATGGATGGAGGGGTTGTGTTATTTCTGAGGCTGGTTCGAGCCTATCGGTCTATGGAGTGTCTGCGGCACTCCATTCAGGCAGGGGAAGCTTGGGGACCCCAGGATGTAGATGACGATGATGGAGCGGGCTCCTCTGGTAGCCGTGGGTAGGGCTCTTGAAGAGTTTTTTTTTTCTGGGGAACAAATTTGGGGATTTATTTGGCTTTCTAGGAAGGTAGGGGGAAGGGAGTTATCCATTCTTTTTATTATGTAATTTCACTACAATTTCTTATTAATGAAATAAACAAGTTTTTGATCATCCAATTGTGGCTTTTGATGAATTATATATTTTGAATTATCTATACCGATCTCTAAGGCATGCATAATCCTTTTCTTCAAGTATATGTTAAAGTGAACTGTCATTCTCGAAGATAAGAAAATAATAGTTTTTTGTGAAAAAGAAGGGGTTGTGCTCGTACGAGATGCCTACATACCTCTTGGTTTTTTTAATTTTTTTAATTTTTATGAGAATGATTTTTGCAGAGGATCAGGCCCACATAGTTCTGGGTAGAGGGAAATGAAGAGATTTTTTTTAGAATAGAAGGGAGATGAGAAGAGTTTTAACGCGTTGAGATTTCGGACTAGGGGTAATATTTCTTGAGACGGTCCAGGTTTACTGGATGATCCATCTCTTTTCCATCTCAGTTGGTGAGCATGGAGGCACCGCCGGGGTCCCAGATGGGATCTACTATTTCTTTGAGGGCTAAATCCCCTTCTTGAACACCACGGTCCTTGACTCTCTTATTAAATAAATGTGCTATTCAACGATGGTACCCTTGTATGCGATATAACATCTTCAGTCTCCTTTCGTCCAAGAGTGATAGCTCGTCGAGGCGGCTTCAATGCTAGTCTTCCTCACTGACTTTGTTTTCAAGCATGACGCGTAACGAGGGTATTTCTAGCTCCACGGGTAGGATCGATTCCATGCCATATACTAGAGAGTAGGGGTAGTCCGAGTAGAGGTTCGAATTAAGGTTCGGTAGCCCTAGAGGGCGTATAGGATTCGATCAGCCCAATCTCGATAACTTTCGGTCATCTTGTTGATAATGGCTTTGGGGTTCTTGTTGGCGGCTTCGACTGCACCATTGGTTTGAGGTCGGTAGGAAGAAGATTTGGGTATCTGAATACCATACTCGTTGACCACTTCTGTGACTTCTTCTTCGAAATGCAATCCGTTATTTGACACTAACTCGTACGGGCCCATATCAGCAAATGATGTTTTTCTTGATGAATTTCCCACCTTCTTAGCATTCAGAGCTGCCTATGACTCGGCTTCGACCCATTTGGTGAAGTAAATAATGGAAACCAGGATGAACTTATGTTCATTAAAGGCCTTGGGTGTAACCGTCCCTATGATGTCGATGCCCCTGGTAGAGAACGGCCAAGGAAAAGTCACGTTGTATAATTCACGGGGAGGCAAGTGTTGAAGGTTGGAGAACTATTGACATTTGAGGTATTTCCGGACATAGGCAGTATAATCCTGGATCATGGTGGTCCATTAGTAGCCTTATCATATGATCTTCTTATCAAGCATGTGACCATTCATGTGGGGTCCTCATTCCCCGTTATGGATTCTTTGCATCACCTCTTCAATGTCAGCCCCTGCGATGCAGTGTAGATGGGTTCCATCTAAGTTTCTTTTGAACAGTGCTTTGTGACAGATGATGTACTAGGCGGCTAGTCTTCAGAGGGTTGCCCGGTCTTTCTTGATGGAACCCTCGGGATACCTACCATTCTTGAGGAGGTGCTAGATATCATAATACCAATAATTGGCTAGCTCGGGATCTTCTTTGGTGATGAGCCCAACGTGATAGTAGTGGGTTAATTTGTCTTGCTTTTGGATCAGGAAGGGGGCCATTATTATTCCTTCGGGCATGTCAACCATGGAGACCAACGTATCAAGGGCATCTACTAGATTATTCTTTGCTCAAGGTAGGTAGTGGAAGGTGATGTTTCGGAATTGGGAGGCTAGTTCTCCTAAGTGGGCATGAAAGGGTTGGAGTTTCTCATCCTTGACTTTCCATTTTCTGAGCACTTGACCAATGATGAGGGTAGAATCCCCATAGACATCTACGCATTGAATTACTTTCTTGAGGGAAAATTTGAGTCCTACTGTACACGCCTCGTATTTAGTCATGTTATTGGTACAGGAGAAATATAATTTGATGGCGATGGGAGTGTGGGAGTCATCTGGGGCGATCAAAAGTATCCCAATGTCATATCCCTTTTTATTGGTCGCGCCATCAAAGAACATTTTCCATCGAAGGTCATCTTGAGAAGTATAGAAGATTTTTTCATCTGGAAATTCGGAGATCTAGTCACCAGCTTCTTCCATGGGGTAATCAGCGAGGTAGTCAGAGATGGATCTTCCTTTCATGGCTTTCTGTGTTACGTACACGATATCAAACTCGGCTAAGAGCATCAACCATCGAGCCATTCGACTGGATAAGGTGGGTTTCTCAAGTAGGTACTTGATGGGGTCCATTCGGGATATAAGTTTAATGGGGAAGGCGAGCATGCAGTGTCACAACTTTTGGGTGATCCAAACAAGCGCGACGCATGATTTTTCCAAAGCAGTGTAGTTGACTTCATACCCGGCCAACTTGCGACTGGTGTAATAGATGTCTCTTTCTTTGTAGGAATCTTCAAGGTATTGAGCTAGCAAAGCCCCAGCTACAGTGTCGGTTATGGTTAGGTATAGGAGCAAGGGGAGACCAGACTGTGGTGGCATGAGGATCGGAGGTTGAGTCAGGTATTATTTGATTCAGTCGAAGGCGTCTTGGAAGACCTCATTCCAAACTTTGGTTGAATCGTTTCGGAGGAGTTTAAAAATAGGTTCGCAGATGGAGGTGAGTTGGCTAATTAACCGGTTGATGTATTACAATTTCCCAAGGAAACCTCAGACTTCTTTCTACGTTCGGGAAGGTGGAATCTCAAGTATGGATTTTAGCTTGGCAGGGTCAGCTTCTATCCCCTTTTCACTAACCATGAATCCCAAGAGTTTTCCCTTTGTAACGCCGAAGACACATTTCTATGGATTGAATCTTATTTGATATCGTCGCAGCCGTTCAAAGAACTTTCGGAGAGCGGGAATATGACCTTCTCTTGTTTTGGATTTGATAATCATATCATCCACATAGATCTCAACTTCTTTGTGAATCAAATCATGCAGGATGGTTGTAGAAACCCTCTGGTAGGTAGCCCCAGTAGTTTCGAGACCAAATGGCATAACAGTGTATCAAAAGGCTTCCCATGGGGTGATGAACGCGATTTTTTCTTAATGATCTGGGTGCATTTTTATTTGGTTGTATCCAGCAAACCCATCGACGAATGACTTGAGAGCATGACTAGCCTTGTTGTCCCTGATCATGTCGATATTGGGTAGTGGGTAATCATCCTTTGGAGAGGCTTTGTTTAAGTCCTGTTAGTCTACACACATCCAAACTTTCCCTCATGATTTCGGCATAGGCGCTATGTTGGCTAGACATGTGGGATATTCGATCACACAAATGAAACCCATGTTCAACTATTTTATCACCTCTTCTTTGACTTTGAGAGACCATTTGGTGCGGAGATTTATCAGCTTTTGTTTCACCGGCTTATAATCTAGAAGAGTGACGATCTCATGCTGAGTAATTTCAGGATCAATACCGAGCATATCATCATAGGACTATGCGAAGACATCCACAAATTCCTTCAATAATTCTTCGAGTTGTGCGCACTCATGCTCGTCAAGGGTAACCCCTATCCTAATCTTGCGCAGTTGGCTACTAGAACCGAGGTTAATAATAATAGTATCTTCTTCATTAACTTGAAAGAGGTTATGTTGTTTGTTATTAACCTTATTTAGATCAGTTAAAAATTGTTCATTTGCAAAGTCATCATCATCAAAAGTTTGATTAGAATCTAAACAATTAATGTAAGGAACAGTAAGATACTCAAAATCTTCATTTATTTCATTGATAGGAAAAACATCATTGAGAACCTCATCAAAGGAGGTCTCACTTACATTTGAGCAAGGATATACAACATAAGAAGAAATGGAGTAAACATTGGGGTTAGGTGGGATTCCAACGGGTATAATCGACGCAGCACACCAGTTAAGGAGAGGTGTATCAACAACTTTAGTTAAGTGGGATGGATCCAGTGATGTAGTGCTTAAATGAACCATATAGAGTGTCAGCCCTAGTTTCTGCAAGTTGAACGAGTCCTCAGAGTCACTTTCCTTAGTCTCTTCGGTATCTTTGATGAGCAGTTGTACATGGCATTGGGAAATTTCGGCCCATGGGTAGCTATCTTAGAAAAAGATCTCCATTCCGGGTTTCATCTTTTTGTCTGTATGGTCATACCATGGTTTCAAAAATTTGCTAAAGGGGAAGTCCTCACCCTCTTTTATGAATCGTCCATTCAAGGAGTCACCTGGGATAGTCTGAATGCATTCTAATCTTCTCTTTGGTCGAGACTGGTGGATTATTCCGAGCACTTGTTCTAATGGTTTATTCCCCCAACCACAAGGAGGGAAAGCTTTCTCCAGTTCAATGGGCTCAAGTATCCCTTGTTGTCATTGTCCTAGCCCTAGTTCGGGCATGAAGTGCATATTTCTGAACATCTGAATCACATTGACATTGCCATGAGGGTCGTATTCTGGACAAACCCTTTCTTTGAAATCGTCCCCTGTCGGGAGTAAAAGTGGCTAAACTCTAAATCCTGATAGGAGTATATCATTTGACTTGTGTTGTATCTGATGGATTGGATTACTGGTACTTGTACCATCGGTATTATAGTCGTCACCCAAAATGGTAATGACTCGTTCGTCGACAAAGAACTTCAATTTTTGATGGAGTGAGGAAGACACGCCTTTGATACTGTGGAGCCAAGGTCGTCCGAGTAACAGGTTGAAACAAGGTGGAATGTCAATAACTTGGAATTCAACGATGGGGTTTATAGGGCTAGCCCCTATTATAAGTTTTATGGATCCCATCACCTCCCGACGGGTATTATCCTAGGCACGTACAACAGCAAAAGTTGGAGCGAGGTCACTTTCCTTTAGTCCTAAGCATTTCAAGGTTCTTAATGGGCAGATATTCAAGGCGGATCCATTATCGATAAGAGAGAGTGGTACAATTTTCCCCATAACTTTGACAGAGATGTTTAGTGCATGATTATGGTTTGGCCCAATTCTTGGGATTTCTTCTTCAGAAAAGGATAGCATTCGGGTAGAGGTCAAGGATCCGACCAAATTTACCGCTTATTTTGGTGTGGTAGAAAGAGGAACTATGGGTCCAATTAGCAACTTGATCAAAGAGCTCTTGTGTAGTTGGGAAGATATGAAAAGCCCCCATAGAGTGATGTTTGCTTGAGTTTTCTTCAGTTGATCGAGGATCTTTCTCTCCTCGAGGTTCATTTCTGGCATAGGAAGGTTTTCAACGCCCTTCCCTTTGTCATTTGCGGGTAGTGAGATTGAGATCTGCTAATGCCTCCCTGATCTGGTCATGTGATTTACTGAAGAAGGGAAGAACATGAACCCTATTTCTTCATCAATCTAGAGTTGTTATGCCACTTTGTTTATTTCTTCGAAGAGCTCCTCAAATGATATCATCCCACACATGTCGGCTACCGGGTCAGTTTTCTCGAGAGCTTGTTCTTCATTCGAATCTCCAAATTCTCCCCCCCCCCCAATCTGGTGTCAACAATTCTATCTTTCCATGTAAAGTCGATGCATTCCACAACTTCAATGGCTTCTTCATACAATTCTTCCCATTCTGTGGGGATATGTAAAGGTGAAGGGACCAGGCGCCCTTGTAACTTCAGAGTATCAAGTAACTCGATCATACTATAAATGTCGTTGGTTTGCCTGAATAATTCTGCCATAATCTGGATGACATTATCCAAGATGACTTCATCGGTTGGTACCACCCAACTGTCAAACACTTGGGCCCATTTTTATGCTTCCAAGAACAGCGTGCTGAACCTCTGGTAATCAATGATCATCCATGAGGCCAATTTCAGCCCGAACTCTAGGAGTTGGTTTAAAACTTCTAATAATTCCATACCTCCATTTTCAGAATGGGTATGGACAGCGATGCATGCTCTGGTAAGAAGTGATAGTGCCTGATCAGTGAGGCTAATAGGGTGTAGGAGGAAATATGGGCAAGTTTGGAGAGTTTTGGGAGAGTGTATGGGTGTGATTTGAGTTAAAGGATCAAATCATGGGTTCATTTCTAGGAAGATAACATTGGTATGATTTGGGAGTGGGTTGTGAGTAGTGTTTGGCTTAGGATTGGCTGGTGGGGTAATGGTACCCCAATCAATTAGACCCTGGATTACGTTTCAGAGGTGAAATCATTGGTCGGTGGTATGACCAGTAGTTTGGTGAAAGGCGTCATAGGCATTTTCCTTGAAGTTTCTTGGAAGTGGGTTTGGCAATGGACGGGGGTCCAAGGGTTTGATAAGGTCTCGGCTTAACAGGGCTTGATAAACTTTGGAGAGGGGAGCGTGGAGATCGGTGTATTACTTTCGGACTAGGACATGGCGATTTTTTGGTGCCCACGAAGTGGTTGGTTGAGAGATGTTGTTGATGATTGAGACTGCAGCACTCGCAGGTTTATCATTATTTCTTGTGGTGAATAGTCCGGACACTTTCTTTGGTTCAACCTCTGTTTTAGCAAGACCTTCCTCGATTTCTACTCCTACTTCTCTGAGAGCTCAGAAGTGGGGATAGTATTATCCTCCCATGGTTATTCGGACATGGGGCAAGAAGTTATTCTTTACTATACTGACTTGTTCTTCCTTGGAAGGCCAATTCGTCATGGTAGCTACTTTTTCCCTCCATCGAGCCATGAAGTTACTGACTGATTCTCGAGAGTTTTGTCTGAGCAGCTCTAAATCACGGTAGGTGACCTCAAGATCTTCGTTATATTTGTACTGCGACATGAATTCACGGTCTACATCCTCCCAGCTACAGATTCTGGACTCCTCGAGAGACAAAAACCATCGGAGGGCGCTATCCTTGAAAGTTTACTGAAATAATTGGGCCATCACTTCTTCTGAAGCCCCTAGGAGAGTCATGGAACGGTGATAACTGCGAAGATGAACAATTGGTGGTCCACTTCCTCCGAATTTCTCGATATTCGACATCTTTAACTTCTCGGGTAACCTTGCCTTAGGATAAGGAGACATGTGGGTGTAGTCTATGTAATTTTTGGATATTTTGACTTGGTCGAACTTCTTAGTTAGCATCTTGAGATCTTCTTTGACCTTGTTCAATTCTTCCTCTTTCGGATCAACGATCGCATGCAAGTTAGCCCTGGGCTGGGAAAGGTTTGGCATAGGAAGCTGGGCAGGCGGCGAACCATTAATAGGAGGGGCACATCGATCGTGTTGATATTCTTCGGGAACCCAGATAGGCTTGGGTGGACCCACACTACAAGAAAATGGTCATTTATGTCAGTAAAAAACTGACATAAATGACCATTTATGTCAGTTTTAGAATTTTTCAAAACTAGTATATAAAGCGTTGACATAAATGTTCATAAAATTGACATAAATAAGATCACATTTATCTTAGTTTTTAAAGAACACACAAAAAATCTACGCTATTCACCATGTTTTTAATCACATTTTCATGAAAAACTGACATAAATAACACCACATTTATCTCAGTTTTAGTAATTTTATGAGAGTTTTTTCAAAACTGACATAAATGCTGATATAATTTTTTTTAAAAAAAACTATTAGTCTATTAATAGACAACTATTATTTGAGGTTAAATCAACCCTTGTAAATAGATAGTAATTAAGGTCATAAATATCATGAACTTAGTATACATCAAGATACTTACAATAAAAAAATATTGATGTGAGATACATCATATCCAAAAACTAGCTAACGTCTAGTTATCTACTTGAGAATATCCCCAAAATAGTGATGACACATCACAATGTCCAAAAGCTACATCATAAGATCCACAATCTAAAATAATACGCAAGCTAGGACGCATCGAACGTAATACTCGATCAAGTTTGTTCTCACGCTATCCAACCTAGAATGAGTAACCCCGCAATCAAATATAACCAACATAGTTTTCATCATAACACATTCATCTCAATAAATTGTCATTATGACATAACAAAATACAGTTATTCGGAAGTGCCTAATATATATAATCCATAATGAACTCAACGAACTCCATTTGAACTTCATTTAGCTCATTCAATGTGTACGTCGCTTTATCGAGCAATCTTCTCATTTAAAAATTGAAGATATAATTGAATTTATTATTGAGGTATATAATAGTTAATAACTAAACAATATTTTATATAATCGGAGAAAAATAGAAAATGGTGGTAACATACCTTTGTTTCAAAAATTATTGAAGAATCCTCTACGAAGTACTTCACGAACTTCAACACAAATATCCGTAATGAAGATTATCATTTCCTTGCATTGGGCAATAGTTAACACAAAACATTATTACCGAACAAATAATAAAAGAGTACAAGTCGAAAAGATTTTTTATACAACACACAATTATAAAAACTTTAAAAAATTTGGGCAAAATTCCCTCTATTTATAGGACTATCCACCCTGTTTAAAAAATATAAAATACACCAAGAACAAAATTAATAGCTCATAACAACAATACCAATAAAATACTGTTTACGAATTCTGATTTATGGTAAACATAATTTCAATATCAGTAAATTTATTCATGACAGATAATGTGCACCACACACAATTAAAATCTTACGATCATAAAATTTCAAAGAAACCAAAATCGAGAATTACAACTCACTTTGCTTGTAGGTATTGTGCTCGTATTAATAACTTCACACAGAACAAATACTTAATATCATTAATGACTTGAGATTAGAGACGTAAAAGGTTTTGGGGATTCTATATTACCCAAGTTTTACAAAAGAAATACTTTGAAAATCATTGAGGGTCTACCTAATTTGTAAATTCAATTGGCAAAGGTTACCCGATAGGGTCACAATTTCACCTGTAAAATAGTGAAAATTCTAAAGGAATTTAGAGGGCTATAATGTGGATCTAATGGATGGAACTCATTAAATATCTAAAGGAGAATGTGGGTAATTCATTGAATATATGAGAGTTTGAGTTCAATTCTTCTTTATTGGTTATTATTGTAACTCTTACGGATTCCACATCTATTTGGCATAAGAAGGTGATAGATATATGGATTAAGGAGATAAGGGACTATTTGTGTGGTAAAAATGGAAGTAAAAACCAATGTTTGACAACTCTAAGAAATAAGATTTAAAAAAATGGGACTCACAACCAATTATAAGCGAGGCCTCTTGGATTTAACACTAAAAATTAAAAAGAAATGGGATCAAAGACTAAAAAAATAGATTAAATATGACCAAGTGCTAATTTTAATATATAATATGCATAAATGCGCATCACATCATTGGTAAACACATCCTACCTAGGCCCATAATGAAATGGAACAAATGATTAAGGGAAATTACCATATAACCATTCTTTAAAGTATACATGGAGTGCACTTGATAATTCTTGTTTCCTGCTATCTTCAAGCTGCGTTTCCCTCAAACTTTGCTTTAGGTCCCCTAAACTCTTGTGCTGGAATAAAAGATGACTCCTTAAACATTTGGCAATTTAATTATGACTTATTAGAAATAGAAAAACATCAATTCAAAAAATTGTAGATAACATGTTGTCAAAACAAAAAACAAAAATTAATGACTACACAGTAAGGATTATAATTCTTGCACTTACATTTCTCTGTTGATATGCCAAATAGATATCTAGTAATGGGAATGGATTGTCTTTTGTGAACCCGGATGCAATACCAATCCAGCTTGGAATCTATTCGTATAAAGCGGTAATATATTAACAAATGACACAATTTAACAATAATAAAAAGGCATATATGCTAAATTATAATACCCTTAAAGAACAAAGGAAGAAATTAAAGAGTAGAGCACAACAGACTAGGCTGGTGAATATGTATTATATGGTGCCACCTATAAAGGGAAGTTGTCAAAAATTCACTAAACGAAATTTTTAGAGGGTCTTTTTATTGACTCCCTGAGTTAATTCGGTATTTAGAGATACCCTTTGTGTATTCATTATTTGGAGTTACACATGTGCATCAACCCACTTGTACCTTATGTATTATTTGTTGAGTATGGGGGAAACTGTAATTGATGAACAAGTAGAGGGCTTCTCTAAATACCAAAATATCTAGGGGCAAAGTCGACGATTCCCATTTTTAAAAGTCTCCTCTAGAGAATACAAAATGGAAGTAAACTTGCAGGAAATTTAGAAGTGATTGCATAAAGTTTCATTGTGCATACCACTAACTTATGGTTATCACCAACAATAAGGGGTTGTTGCTTGACCCCTAAGAAGAACACACATTCGCGACAATTAGCAATACAGATTCGTTTAGCTTCCATGATTACATGAACTCGCTCACAGTGTTTAACTCTTACAACCTGTAAAAGGCATAAAATTAATGAAGTTTTCTCGTTCAGAGAAGTCTCATTTCGAGATGATAAATAAATAACACAACAAAGTTTAATTGAAATCAAATGCAACCACATTATTAATCATCTAACACGAGGGTAGATAGTTCAGACTTCAGATCCTCCAACTAACAAAAATAGTGTTAAAATAGATATCTATAGAATGCACTATATCACAATAAAGCTAAGATACGAGAAAATTCAAGTTATATAATGAAGTGAATAAATTAGAAGAACTGAGGTGATATTCAATCAGCACATTAGGGCCTCTACCGGTGACAGTGTTAGAAATAATACAATAAATGTAATCAAAATGGGGGTGACCATTATAACTAAAATTTTATCAGGGAAACAAGACACATCAGAAGACACTTCTTCATTAAATAAAGTTTGCTAAATTGAAGTCATATTATAGTTAAACTCTACCAAAATTACTTAGTCCGAACAATGTCCTTTACACTGCATTTGAAACATAGATATGAAATAGTTAAAGGATCATTTAAATTAAGGTTGAGGGCCAAAAAAAAGAGCAGCAACTTGGGTGCTTCAAAGAAAAATTAGAAACAACACCAACCTATTCTGGGTCGGAGTACAGGACAAATCCTAGGGCTAGAACAACAGTCCTCCTCACATCATCACTCACATCTGATATATAATAAAGTGCAGCAGTTGGCGGATGGCCTTGTTGTTTGTTATTCCATTGTATGCCAATGTTAATGCATTCATGCCACCATAATATAGAATAGAGTCTTGATCTCGAGTCATCTATTCAATTAGGGTGTCTGCATTTTCTCTTCCATATACTGTGAGGGTTGTCCCTAATGCCAATCACCTACAATGCAAAATTTTAAAATGAAAAACAGGAAAGACTGTAATAATCATATACCGTGAGGGTTGTTTCGAGTGCCAATCCCCTATAATATGAAATTATAAAATGAAACGTAGGGAATATCATAACATTTGACAAATCCCCTCATATTGTCCTATATAGTTTTAACATTCAAATATAGTGTAATGAATATTTAAATAATAATAATAAATCATTAGTTTTTACATATGGGAAAAAGGTAATACAACATTAAAAATGTCCTATAACAAGTAACCTGCAAGCAATAAATGTCTAAAGACATTTCTTCATTCCTCCCCTCAATCATCGAAGAGAATGCTGTTACCAATAAAAAAATGATGATGATATTAGTGAGGTCCGGCAAGAAAAAATATAGGGGGAATAATAGATTAAAGAAGATAATAAACAAAGTAATTGTCATTAGCTTAAAATAGTGATAGAAAGTAAGCAAAGACACATTACTTTCAGAATACAATCTTCTCTGCCTTGTACTCTCGTCAATAAGGGAGATAGATCAATAAATTTTGGATGTTCAGTGCGATTCTGAGGAACCTAGTGGCGCCCAAGGTTAGTTTGTATTTATGGAGGACGATATAAAGGACAACATATATCTTCCTTAAAATCCGGTGATGACATTATTATTGGAAAGAATGTTCGTTTGAGGGACTTGATGGAAATGGGAGTTTGCGTCTTAAAGGAGGTATCTTTTGTGGTTCCAGATGAAGCTGATCGAATGATTGATATGGTCTTTGAACTTGAAGTTCTATATATACTTGGCGAAATAAACTCTACTCATTAAATCCTAATGTTTAGTGCAACATGGCATCTACCTATCCATCAATTAGCTCAAAAGTTCATGGATGCTAACCTTGTTAAGCTGGTTATAGATTCTGAGGATTTAACTGCCAACCATGATGTTATGCATGTAGTTAAGGTCCTGGATTATCGAACAATAGATTAATGCATGGTCAGTTTGCTAGAGAAGCAACATACATCCCGAAGAAACAGAGTATTGGTTTTTATTTTGTACAAGAAGGAAGAAACTCGAGTTGAAGATATCCTACGAAGAAGGATTTTATAAGTGATTCCTATCTATTTTGTTCTCGTAATTTTTTGATTTTATAAGTTATTTATAACCCAAAAGAAAACCCTGCTACACCATTTTTTGACGACTAAAAATTCTATTTGACAACTCTATCCCCATGCCTTCTCAAGTATCCGACACAAATAGAGATTTGATTATGTCCAAGGATATTGATATATAAGTACATAATATGTTCCTCTTATACTGGTCAAGAACACTGCAATAAGACTCAATCCTTTGCAATTTTCATTCCAATTATAAGAACTACCATTAAATCTGAGAAATAAGCGAAACAAATATCTGAAGGTTGTGAGTTAATTTTGCAACCATGTGCAAAATGAAGATCAGAATGTCAAATAAGATAAACCACTGAATCTTGATTTTCTGCAGGGATAAGGTATGCACGGTAGAATATAAAGAAAGAATATATAATGTTTATTCTAGAAGAAGATGGTAGTATTTGTAAATTTTGTAGAGTTTTCATCAACTACCTTAAATGCTCTCTTCATTGACCCCTCTCCCGCCATGTAAGTCAGAGTAACAATCATCCAATATTATCCCCAGAAAAACTAAAGAGTTAGACTGTTTATCACTTTTATAAATTCAATTGAAAACATTAATTACATTTGGAAAATAAATTGCAGACTTTTATTTATTTATTTCTTACAAACCATGAAGTAGCATGAAAAATAACATAAATCACCACAACTAAGACAAGTTATTTGAATAAACTCAACCAACAATACTCCTTAATGAATTTCCAAGTGCCTGTACTACATTCTACTTTATTCATTTTTTATTTCCTTGGGATAGCACATTGTAAACCCTAAACAAGAACTTCATCTAGAGCAGACAAATGAGTCGCAAAGTTGGGAGTTAGAAACACAATTGGCAAAAAGCAACCCTCGCATAATCTGACACACAATAGGGAAATGAATCATGAACAAGGAGCTTAGCCTTCTCTAGTGATGACAATGCTGCAATATAAAATAACATTTAGATAAAAAAATAACTACAGAGTGGTATAACACAGGTATTATTGGTATCTAGCCTTATAAATACGTTTAATTTGCTTTCTAGACTCTACTTCTTGCTGCCATGTACTAACAAAGTGAAGTGTGAATGAGTTAAAAGGGGACACTATATCTAGGAACAGTAAAGAAAAAAAGGAGAAGAAAGAAATAGAATTGATTGAAAGAACTAATTTCAATAGAGTTAAATTAATATGATTTCTGGTTTTACGGGAAAGAGTTATGAGTTCATTCCAGCATTCCTGCTCTCATCTTCTATTATGGGTTCTGCTTCGGTGGTAGTTTGAATTTCTTGAATAAAAAAGATGACATATTGTTATAAGGAAGCACTAAAAGTAATGGGTCTTAATTGTTGAAATCTCCTTAAGCAATTTAGCTTGTGATTTTATGATCCCATGTAATATCCAGAGTGAATGTTTGATGGATTCTCATGGAAAATTTGTACTTCACATAAGATATTTGAGAAATAGAAGATGTTAGTCTAACTAGCTAGTTTAATGTTTAAAATTTATTTTGAATTTAGAAATATTGTGTTGAATATTTAACGTTAATTAATCTCATATGAGTCTTCCATTGAGGTTTGGAAGTTTAAAAAGAATCAGCTTTTTGAGGCTTTTAAAAAAAATCTTATCCTCCACTAAGTCTTCTTTTTTCCAATGGTTTTCCTTTGCAACAATTTCTTCCAAATCTTCACATCTCTATGCCTGAAGGTCTTCCACTTGTTGGAGTTTTTGAGCTATAGTAGGTTGGAACAAAATTTTCAATTTGTGACAACGATGAACTCTTACTTATCGTAAGTTTTGGAGGTGTAAATGAAAAGACCAACCAGGGCCATTCCATATATGCTTTAGTGCAGGCTAGTCCCCGTGAAAGGAAATTAATGTGGATTACCACTATATTTTCATATTCATTTGAATTTAGGCAAATTACATAAATATATCTCTTCAAGGTTAGACACAAGATTTATGACCTTATTAAACTGCCATTGTTCGGCATCTGCTGTATTGATTATGTATCAGAAATAAGCCAACGCTGGATAGTTAGTTTTCTTCAACAGCAACTCAACACAGTTTCACTAAAATTTAATGGATCTATCTTCATTCGTGAGCACCAAACAGTTTGGGGTGGTGCCACTTTCAGTGTCTCTATTCCCACTACAACGTTGAAATTTGAAAGTTAGGCAAAGTGAAGTCTTCTGGAATATTTTGTGTCTAAATAGTGGATATTGTTAAGATGGCCAAGCGATGCCACTTTTTTACTTCAGCTGAAACTTCCCCTTTGGCATTGGTGTCAATAAAGTAAACCTCTTCCAATTGGGACAAACATGATATTACATTGGTGCCAAGATAACAAGGCCTATAACAACTCATATCCAACAAAATTAAGAAGCATGTATGTAGCACCATCTTTCTTGTCCAATTCATATGATGGCAGTTTATGGTAGCTGTGACAGATAAACTAGGAGGGATCTATGGCATGAAATTAGAGATTTGGCTAATAATGAGTGTGATCCAATCGTTACTGGTGATGACTTAAATATTGTTATGGAGAAATCTTACAAGACGGAACGAAATAGAATTGACTAAGTGGCAGCAGATGATTTCAACTATACATTGGCTTCAGTTGGTTTTGCGAAGGTTGACTTCACAAAGAATTTTGGAAAGGCTTGACAAGGTTCTAAGTAATACGTTTTGGAACAATCTCTTCCAAACTACAAAAGTGGACCATTTGGTCAGACTACACTCGGATCACTCTCTATTAATAGTATCGTTGGACTAAACATCACACATTCTCTGAGTTGGTGGGGCAGACTTTGAATTATACTACTGTTGTCCCTCCCATGTATAAATTTGTGCAGAAACTTAAAGTTTTTAAGTATGCGCTTCGGATGTGGAACATGGATGTCTTTAAAAATATTTTTCAAGAAGTTAACCAAACTGAAAATAACCTTTTCCAAGTTGAGGTAGCTTTACAGACTAACTTTTAAGAAGAAACTTTCACAATGTGGAATAAAGCTAAGGCGTTGATCGAGAAGGAACTCATGAAAGTAGAAACTTACTTGTGTCAAAAATCAAGGGTGAAATGGATTGGTGAAGGGGATGCAAACACCAAATTCTTTCATTCTCTGGCTAAGAAAAAAACTCAATAGTTTATCAATTTTTAGACTAAGGATGGATTCTAGCTCTTGTTTTACTGATTTTCCAGAGATAAAAGTTACTAGGTGGAGTTGCATATTAGGTGAAGTTCAAAATAAAGAATAACACAATTCTTGATAACAGAACATTGAAAAAATGGTATTTTTAAAATCTAAGGATTTTTCCCTCAATGTATAAGGTCACTTTCTCACTGGAGCAATGGTTTAAAATATGTTTGGCTAATAATTTCACAGATAATGGTGACATTGAGGATGGATTCATGGAGCATGAAAAGAAATAATTATTTGCATACATAACTTGATATCCATCAAAACATATTGTTTTCTACAGACATGATGATAGATTTCCCTTAAATACACGTGGGAATGGAGTAAATGACTTCCTATACTTCTAATCAATCTCTGTTTCGATCTTTAAGAAGTTGCCAAGGGGTAATTGATGAAGTGAGAATGAAATAGTACCACAAATCCTAAACTCTTCTCATCTTTTAAATATTTACAAAAATAAGATTTCATATGTTATGTATGCATCAACACATCAATACAAAATTTCAAGATTGAGCCTTTGTGATAAAAAGAAACAACCAAGTCGAATTACGTTTTCCCAGTTGTAGCTCAAGGAAAGAATCCATAAGGAAGTGAAACAAGTCAAATTCATGATGGAATTTAAGGGAGTTTCTTTAATTTTCTTTGTAATGGAATATATGTTATATGATGGAATTTACCTTAATACAACTCCACGATGTGTTCGGCTTTTTCCCATCGATGTTCAATGTGTTAATCCCACTACATGTAAAGAGAATTCAAAGATGTGTATTAGGAGATCGCAATAATAATGTACACATAATTCATGTCAAACAAAAGTGAAAATTATATTATACTCACGTAGTGATATACAACTTATATTTGTCACTCGGTATCGTATTCAATGAATCCAACCAATAAATAGTTCTTGTGGACAAATCAACAAATCCTTCTCTACAACCAATCCCCTAATCAAAACAATCCCTTAATCAGAACATACATACGTATATGTTCAGCATGATTATGCACGTGTGTGTCTCTATGTGTGCATGTATAGCAATAGAGAAAACAATATAGAAAAGGATAGCTCACTGTGTGTAGCAATAAACAGGTAGAGATGATGAAGGCCCGGTAAATTTGGTTGCTGAGTGTCAAAGATCAACTTAATGAAGGCCTGCGGATTAGGCATAAATTCTTACTAATTTATCCCTTAATTTGGGTACTTTTAGCACCTCGAACAAAGTAATCGATTTGACTTTATCTCATAATCTTGCTACTGACTAATCCTAACGAGTACATTGAGTTTCTGGTATTTCGTAGTGATTTTACAGGTATTTGATGTCAAGAAACGGAAGAAGGAAATCGGAAGAATCAAGAAAGACAAGAAGGAAAGTCAAAAGGGCAAAAGTGTAATTTCCACCTGTAATTAGGATGAGGTACCTAAAGAGAAGTTGAAGATATCACATTCATGAGCACGTAGGAAGAAACGGCACCGCAATCGGAGTCCCGAAACAAAAGATATGAGCAGTCAAAGTTGAGAAAAAATTCAACAGGCAGACTGGTCCGCCCCTGCCCCGGACCGGTCCACGTTGCAAAACTCCAGTAGACCTCGGATCGAAAGCAAATTGAAGAAGGGTGAAAAATAAAAGAACCGGTTCTCCCCCGGACCGGTCCGCCTAAGGCCCGGACCGGTTTGGCTATCGAGATTTCCAAATCTTATCTGCTCCGAAAAAGAATCCTAGTGAAGCTGAAACTCTTGAATTGTTGTAGGGTATAGAAACCCATTTTATTATTATTATTTGGATGGAGAATTTTAGTCAGTTTTCCATTCTTTTTCAGAAACCCTAGTTTAGATATAATTTACAGTTAATTCTAAAGATTACAGGTTATTTTTAGAATTCTGTGTTCTTCATTGCTGTTGTTACTACTTTGGTAAAAATTAGTGAGTTATTTCCTCTCTTCAATTCCGTTTCACATCAATTCATAAGTTTTCCTTAAATTAATCATGAATTTCTGCACATCAAACACTGTTTTCAATACTTTCAGCATGCTAGGCTAGATTTTCGGATACATGAACCCAACCTGATGTGTTAATTGCATGTGTATAAAATTAGTCCTCTAAATTTAGTGATTGATTACGACCATATTTCGTAGGAACACAACAATTGTAGGCCTTTATATCTCGTTTGCCTCAGGGTAACCGTGATAATTTAGAATGCAATTCGAGTGTGACTATCGCGATACCGATTTACTCGTCCTCAGATTAAGTATGACGCGGGCTTGAACCTCGTATACGTAATGCTTGGGAGTACTAAATTCCGGGTCAAATTAATAAGTTAAATTTATGATTAGTATTATAACTGCAATACACTAGGGTTGGGGGATTGTATTCCCGTCCTATTTTTCTCATCACTTAGTTCAAAAGTTTCAAACCATATTTCAATAATCTTTTAGGTAATTTAGTATAATTGCGTCTTTTCATAATTTCATAATTGCATTTAGTTGTAATCAATTTTCAAAACCAAATCATTTTCCCTTTCTTTTTAGAGTCAAAGTTAGGATTCCTCCGTCTTTTCCCGTCGTTACAACTTCGTTGTTCTTTTTCCCTGAGGATCGATACCCGGCTTATCGGATTATTACTTGAGCGACAGGCTTGCCCTTGAGCCTAGAAAGTACGCACTTCTGAGACACATTCTGAGTCGCGTCAAGTTTTTGGCGCCGTTGCCGGGGAATTAGGTAGACTTAGGATTAGATCGAGTCAATCCAAAGCTTTGACCAAAAATTTCCAAAAATCCAAAAACTTAAAAAATTTCAAAAAGCACAAAAAGTTTCACCATCATCTCTCATAAGCCATTAATGCAAAATTATGAACTCACTCCCACACCCCATAATACTCCAACCAGCATTCATAAAAATCCAATCGTTGAGTATAACCCCGATAGCCCTAACACTCCAAACGCCCCACAGATCTGGATCCCACATCCCACACCGTCACACTCAATCTCCAATAACACTTCGTTTTCCTTCTTAGGACACACCTCTAAACACACTTCGAGCACACCAAGTGAGAGTACCGAGTCGTTAAGTGAGAGAGAAATGTCGCAACACGGTAGTGCAGCCGCCGGTGAGGAAGAACCCCCATACCGCCCGCTGAGAGAATTCTTATATCCTGAGCGCAGTGTCACTCCAGGATGCATTATACTCCCGTATAATGCCGGGAAATTTCGTTTCAAAAATGGTATGATACAGATGTGACCTCATTACAATGGTTTGGATTCTGAAAAGCCATATCTCCACATTAGGGAATTTGAGGATGTGTGCGATACTCTCAATGATCAAACCTGCACACAAGAGGTGATCCGCCTCAAACTCTTCCCTTTCTCGCTCAAAGATAATGCTAAGACTTGGCTATGGTCTTTACCTCCAAGATCGATTCCATCATGGAACGAGTTGCAATTGAGATTTCTTAAGAAATTCTTCCCAACACATCGAACAATCTCTATAAAAGCTCAAATTCAAGCGTTCAGACAATCTGAAAATGAGCCATTTCATCGATGTTATGAGAGTTTCAATAAGTTAGTTACTTCATGCCCCCATCATGGATTTGATTCAGCGCAAATCGTCTCTTTTATCTATAATGGGATGAATCTGAACTCCAAGAAACTTGTTGAAACTATGGGAAGTGGTCATTTTGCCGACTTAGACGCCCACGATGCTGAGCTTCACCTGAGGTATGTCGCTGAGACTACCCAATCTTGGGATACATCTGACCCTAATGCTCAAAATCGAAATCGATAAGTGACCACCACTCTATCGGCGTCCGTCCTATTTCTCGTAGATAAGAATTCTATGACGGACGGTCGATTGGATACCCTTGAGAAAGGATTTCGAGACCTATGCAAGATATATGGAAAAAGAACTAGCTGGATCCATACCAAACCCCGTCGAGAAGGTGTGTGCGATTTGTGAGGCGATTCATTCAACTGAGGAATGCCCGACTATACCCGCCTACAAAGTAATGCTTCAGGAGCAAGTTAGTGGTATAGGAGGAATTAAGGGTAATTTTGGTGCATCGCACGGGAACTCGCACAACCCTTCATGGAAAAACCATCTTGGTTTTAGCTATGGGCAACAACATGCTGTGATGAACCCTACTTCACATGTTGCCCCTCCTCCACCACAACACTTTCAACAAGCTCCACACAAGTAAGGACATGTGTAAGCACCACCACCTTAAGGAGCGTATATCCCACCACCGCGGAACTCTCGAGGATACCATGAATCAATTCACCGCAAGCCAGACCACCGCAACGAATGTCAAATATGATCGTCTGATTGGTGACATAAATGCAAGTCCGTCAAAGATACAATCCTCATTGAGTGTCCATGAGAAGGGAAAGTTTCCTGCCCAAGGCCAAAGACCTCCCAAAGGTCAAACTAGTGCTAGCTCCACCTCCACTGAACATCAGGAACAATGTCAAGCTGTGACCACTCTTCGTAGTGGGAGAGTCATTGATTTATCACCTCCCCCACATGACACAATGAAAGACAAGGAGATTTCGCCCGACACAAAAGAGGCCGAAGATGTCCCCTTGACTGAGAGTGACAAAGAAGACGCTAGTGAGCCAGAGGTAGTAGTGAAACCACCTTCCGCGACACCATTTCCTCAAAGGTTGATTCCCTCCCATAAAGGAAACCCACGTGAGGACGTGATAGAAGTGCTAAAGCAAGTAAAGCTGAATTTACCTTTTCTTGATGCCATTAAGAAAATTCTAGCTTATGCTAAAGTCATCAAAGACTTGTTGATGGTAAAGAGAAAAATGTGTGATACCCCGCATTTTTATCGATATTTATTTATGGGATTAATTGAATTAAATGTGAATTAATTGAGAATAAATCCGGATAAAATATTAACGAGATGTGAGTTAGTATTTGATTATAATGTGTATATATGGCAATATACGAAGATTGTAACTATTGAAATTGTCGCGAGATTAAAATACGGAAATTTGGGAAATTTTGTTGAGACGCGTGTGACAGTCGCGTCAGGAAAGTAATTATTTAATTAAAAAGTGAATTTTATTTCTATTAACCGTAATTTTGAGTGCGCCAATGTTTCCAGAAGGGTCGAAATAGTCAGAAAACACTAGCCGGGGGTTAAGTTTGGATCCCGGGGCATTATTGGGCCATACCGGTAACTTAAAAGGGCATTTTGGTAATTTCGAAAATTTGGGAATTAAAACCCACGAAAATTAGAAATAAAAATCTGACTTATTCTCTATCCACTAAACCCACTAACTACACTAAGGGACTTAATGGGCTACGGGAGAAGTTAAGAAATAGTTCTAACTTGCCAAAAACCAACCCCACCTCCATTGTCATCATCCTTAGAGAAGAACTTGTAGAGAGAGAGAGAGAAGAGAATTCTGCAGAGAGAGGGAGAGAGAACAACTCAGCCTTCGAGATTCAACATCAAATTCAGAGAAAGATTAGAGGCATGTGGTTTAATTATAATTGATTCAATGCTATGCTTTTCCATGTTTAGGATAATCATCAAATTTATCTTGGAAGATTGATTAGACCCATGAATTTGAGGATTAAAACTATGAACTATGTTAGGAATTGCATGTAGAAACTTTCTGGACGAATTATGTATTCAAAACATAACCATTGATGATCTAAAAACGGAATTTAGAAGAAGTTTATTAATGTTCTTGAAAGAAATAGAAAACTGGAAATTCTTGATGAAGTTTTGATCCAAACAAAGCCCTGGAATGATGAATTATTGGTTTTAGAAGGTTAATACTGTTATAGGATGGTTGTATGATGATATTATAACGTTATCTTGGAGTTTCATGCTTGTTAATGGTGTTTTGAGATGATTTTAAAACTGCAAAACGAAGCAGTCCGCAGCCTACCTGGTGCGTTCGATCGATCGACATTCATCAGTCGATCGATCGACCATTATCGATCGATCGAAGGTCAAGGTCGATCGATCGACCTTCCCAGAAAGAGTAAAATTTCCCCTAGTTAAATTTTAATGATGTTAACCCTTGGAAAATATTATTAGAGACCTTATGAATATCCTTAGACTTAAGGAAGACCAGTAGGTATGGTTATAAAGATTGGACCTTAATTCGAATTTAATTTGAGGAATTATTCTAAAAACTAATGAAGCTCGATGAGTGAGATAATATTAGGGTTAAAAGAGTAATTTTGAATAAATTGGTGAATTGAGGTTTGGGGCAGAAGTAAGGACCTTAAGAATAATGATGTATTATGTGGGAATAATAGGAAACTTAATAACCCCTTTGAGATAGGTTTTAAGTATAAGAATCTATGACGTGAGATGTGTCGACAATCTACATTATATATTATCGGAAGACTAAAAATGTATACAATTGGAATAATGATATAAGGATGTAGAAAATACCTTTATTAATATTGTGACATCTAAGATGTGTGCATGATTAGTATATAATCTTATGTGTATGAGATACCTACCATACTTGCTATCACGGGAGGTTTACGTTCGCTTAGGGCCTTCTAATCCTTGTGTGCTCGGATTTAGTTTGGTACCTAGAGGACATAGTTCAAGGGAATGGCTTAATTGTGAGTTATTAAGCTAGCTGACTATGGAGCGTAGGTATGTACGTGACCATGGATATGTTGAATTATGTTCGCCTCCATTTTTGTGTGTGGTGTTTATTCTAACAATTCCTGAGAGATTCGGTATTCGTAATCCTTATGTACGTGATGTACCGGGATGGATAGCAGAGTATGTGTGCACCGCAGCTTAGCCTCGGGGTGCTTATATTGTATATTTTTTATGCGAATAATATACGGTTGAATGAAAAGTAATTGTGATGTTTATTTATGAGAATCATTTATAGTAACTCCATGAGAAGATAAATAAGGGGATAACCTCCAGTAAACGGTAATGCTATCAATTGAGAATCCGAGTTCAAGTAAAGCTATCTATTTAAGTAATAACATTGGGAATTCATATTGTGAATCGATTAGTTGGGTTAGAACTTATGATGGTTTAGTTAGATAAATAACACATGAATGGGTACAGGAACGTTAGGAGTGCACTGTTAGACGAGAGGTGAGTATTTCATGTGAGAGCACATCCTAACATGTATCTTGCATTCATTGTTTTAATTGTTATTAAAGCACTTGCTGTTTTTAAAATACTTTTCACATTCGGGCTCTGACCCGTTTGCTTTCAAATCTATTTTTTGTAAAAACCATTTTTAGGTGCCCAGTCACAAGGACACCATGCATAGTATTTTCAGTCAGGTGACGAGCTGTAGCTGTTCTGGAAGTTACAGGGCCTTGCTATTAGACGCTTCATTTGCCTTGACTCTATATTCAGATTTCATCAGTTGTAGGGCATGTCGCCCATTTCTTTTAGAGACATTTCATTTTATATTTCAGTTATTCAGACTTTGGTTTGTAATTAATTCAGGATGCAGACTTGTTTTATTTCCTTTCATATTGGGATTGTTGTGAGGAGTATTTCCTCTAGACTCATCTTTAATTGTTGATTCATTATAGTTGGACTTTATCGTGAAGGGTTGTGGTACATTTCTATATTTCATTTATTGCATATTAATCAGATTTAATTTAAAATTTGACAACTCACTTTTTAAATACTAGGTGGTTAGTAATCATTAAAAATGTTTTCGACAGTGATGCTATTAACTGGACCAACTTAGCATTTTGTATTGATTTAATAAAGGAGTAGCTACCCGGTATTTAATTAGTCGAGGTGTCACAGGTGGTATCAGAGCATCAGGTTCTAGTGTCCTTTAGGATCTGTACGGCTTATTATGTTTCCGCTGAGCTTTCTTTGATATAGAGCCCTATATTTTAGGACTGTTGTATTCTTTTATGTATGCTTTGCTCTTCAGCTATTTTAAGTTTATAACTGCGAACTTATAAACTTTATTCTCATTTCAGATGCCTCCACGACGTGCGCAGCGAGTTCCTAGGGATGCACAGCCCGAGCCACAGCCAGCTCCAGTACAGGGCACCATGAATGCCGCCGAGGTTGCAGCCATTGTAGCCCAAGCGGTAAATGTCGCTCTCGCCGTTGTACAACAGGCACCACCCCAGGCGCCGGTAGCCGCGCCAGTTCAGGCATATGCATTCCTGTCTGCTTGGGAACGAGTTGGAGGTGCTTTTCAGAAAGCACACCCTCTGGAGTTTGCAGGTAGCTCCGATGTTGTAGTATCTAGTCAGTGGAGGAAGAATATTCAGAGGCACTTGAGGATGTATGAGTGCACTGATGTTCAGAGGCAGATACTAGCTACTTTTAAGCTAGTGGGAGCTGTATTGCAGTGGTGGGAGTCTATTACCACCGCAGAGGAGAGAGATACTCTCACTATACAGGAGTTCTGGGTATGGTTCGACCGCAAATATTTTCCGTCAGTTGTTCACACGGAAATTAGGAGGAAGTTGATGAGCCTTAGACAGGAGGGTAAGACTGTGGCCGAGTATGAGGCCGAATTCACAAATTTGCTGAACATTGTACCAGATAAGATACTGACGGAAGAGAAGAAGATTCAGAAATTCATAGATGGATTGACTTGGAGGATCCGTCAGCATTTATTGGGGAACCTCTCGTTGGCCACTTATTCTGACGTGGTTAACGCTGCATTGCTCCATTGCCAGGACCACCGATTTCACATGATAGAGGGGAAGCGATCAGGAGAGTCCAGCCATCAGGGCAGGACAGGGGGAAATGGTGCCAGCGGGGCACAATCAGCTCAGGGTCAGTATAGGCAGAGTGATCAGGGTTCCCAGCAGGGGGATCATAAGAGGTTCTGATCAGGGGGTTTCAGGAACGGTCAGGGAGGATTCCGGAATGGACAGCAGGGTCATAACGGCCATCAGGGCCAGCAGGGTCAAAATGGTCAACAACAGCAGTTTCACCAGGGCCAGCAAGGCCAGGGCAGAAATGGTAACGGCCACCAGGGCTGAGGGCAGCAGGGACAGCGAGGGGGAAACTTCCCGGGGAAGTGTTTCATTTGTGGTAAGATTGGACACAAACGTCAGGATTGTCCTGATAAGGGCAGGGCCCCACAACAGCAGCAGCAGGGTGCTCGACACGAGCCACAGAGGCCTATGTTTCCCGCCGCCCTCCCAGCACCACCACAGATGGCAGCATTACCACCCATTCCAGCGGTCCCATTTCAGCAGGGACAACTTCAGTATGGGAGAGTGTATCAGCTTCAGCAGGCCGCAGCCCCACAGAATCCGCCAGCTATTGAGGGTATGTTCCCTATTCAGGGGACTCTGGGGCGCATTTTATTTGACACGGGGGCTACACACTGTTTTATTGCTATGAGATTTGCACGCACCATTGGGTTATTAGACACCGCAGAGAACACCGCTACTTATGTTGACTCACCGTTGAGTAGGGGTTCCATGATTTCGCTTATGTGTAGAGGTGTGGGTATAGAGATCGGGAGGTTTACCTTATCCGCCGATATGTTAGTGTTAGAGATGACCGAGTATGATGCCATTATAGGTATGTATTGGCTAGTAGCTTACCGAGCCATGATTGACTGTTTTAGTAGGAGTGTTATCTTTGCCATTCCTGGGCAAGAGATGTTTTTAGTGGCGATGCCTCGTCCTGAGGGAGGATCGTCCACTCATTTGTACTACATAGAGGAGGAGACCTCTAAGGAAGTGGTGATACCACTTGATTCGATTCCGGTTGTTTGAGAGTTTGCCGATGTATTTCAGGATATACCTGGATTACCTCCGAGTAGAGAGATAGATTTCGTGATTGATTTGACGCCGGGCACTCGGCCTATTGCCCGCGCACCTTACCGTATGGCTCCAGTTGAGATGAGAGAGTTACGGGATCAGATTGAGCAATTGTTGGGTCAGGGGTTCATCCGGAGGAGTACTTCGCCGTGGGGTGCCCCTGTGTTGTTCGTTAAGAAGAGGGATGGATCATTGAGGTTGTGTGTGGATTACCGGGAGTTGAATAAGGTCACGATACGGAATAAGTATCCGTTGCCCCGAATCGATGACTTATTCGACCAGCTGAGAGGAGCTTCTTTCTTCTCGAAGATTGATTTGCGATCTGGTTACCATCAGTTGCGTATCAGGGAGGAGGACGCCTCGAAGACGGCTTTCTTAATGAGATATGGTTCCTACGAGTTTCGGGTTATGCCTTTTGGTTTAACCAACGCTCCAGCCGTGTTTATGGACTTGATGAATAGGGTGTTCAGAGAGTTCCTAGATCAGTTTGTCATTATCTTTATTGATGATATTCTGGTTTACTCCCAGACATAGGAGGAGCACGTCGAGCATTTGAGGCAGGTTTTGCAGACGCTACGTCAGAACGAGCTGTATGCAAAGTATGAGAAGTGCAGGTTTTGGCTGAAAGAGGTTCAGTTTTTGGGGCATATTATTTCCGACCGGGGGATATCTGTTGATCCGGGGAAGGTATCCGCGGTGAGGGAGTGGGGGCAGCCCACGACACCGACTGAGATTCGTAGTTTCTTGATCTTAGCAGGATACTACAGGAGGTTTATTCGGGGTTTCTCCAAGATAGCGGGTCCCATGACACATCTGACTCGTAAAGATGTGCCGTTCATTTGGAGTGATGCCTGTCAGTTAGCATTCGATGATTTGAAGGACAAGTTAACCTCAGCACCTGTGTTAGCATTGCCGAGACCAGGATTTGAGTACCTTATTTACACCGATGCGTCCTTACAAGGACTTGGAGGTGTACTGCAGCAGGAGAGTCAGGCCATAGCTTATGCTTCCCGTAAGCTTAAGCCTCACGAGAAGAATTACCCTACCCATGACTTGGAGTTAGCGGCAGTGGTATTTGCCCTTCGAATTTGGAGACATTATCTTTTGGGGGAGAAGTTTCGATTGTTCACAGACCACAAGTCCCTATAGTACCTATTCACGCAGAAGGAGCTGAATATGAGGCAGCGAAGGTGGCTTGAGTTTGTGAAGTACTATGAGTTTGATATCCAATATCACCCGGGGAAGGCTAACGTGGTAGCAGACGCGTTGAGCCGTAGGCCAGTAGATGAGGTGGCAGGGGTGTGGAAGGCAAAGTGGAAGGAGTTGGGACACCAGGATGCAGTGGCCCGATCATTCATGTCAGTGATGACTGTTACACCGCAGATTGTCAAGAAAGTAGTAAAGGCACAAGCAGATGACTCGTTCTGTCAGGAGCAGATAGTTCGATTATTAACAGAGGGAGCCGAGTCCTATACCGTTAGCTCAGACGGGGGATTACGCTTCAATGGGAGACTGGTAGTTCCGAAAGGGGAGGAATTGTGACACGAGGTGATGGAAGAGTCGCACGGCTCACGGTTCACGGTACATCCCGGTGGGGACAAAATGTACCAGGACATGAGACGTCAGTATTGGTGGAGCGGGATGAAGAGAGATATTGCCGTGTTTATTTCTAAATGTGCCACTTGTCAGCTGGTAAAAGTGGACCATCAGAGACCGACAGGACTTCTACAGCCATTAGAGGTCCCGATGTGGATGTGGGAGAGCATCTCCATGGACTTTATCATGGGGTTGCCTACGTCACAGAGAGGTCACGACTCCATTTGGGTAATTATGGACAGGTTGACCAAAGTCGCTCAGTTTCTACCCGTAAGGACAGACTACACTACGGGACAGTATGCCCAGCTCTTTATTGCAGAGATAGTGAGACTTCACTGTGTGCCCCTAAATATCGTGTCTGACCGAGACAAGATATTTGTTTCACGATTTTGGGAAAGTTTTCAGGAGGCCATGGGCACGAAAATGCGGTTGAGTACGTCTTATCATCCGCAGACCGATGGGCAAACCGAGCGTACAAATCAGATGTTGGAAGACATGTTGCGGATGTGCATCATTGACTTCGGGGGTGGATGGGAGCAGTATCTTCCACTGGTGGAGTTTGCTTACAACAACTCCTACCAGTTCACCATTGGCATGGCTCCATTTGAGGCGCTGTACGGTAGACCTTGTCGTTCCCCAGCATGTTGGTTGGAGGTGGGGGACAACAAAATACTTGGGCCGAAAGTGATTCAGTATACTTTGGCAAGGATAGAGCTGATACGGAGTCGCATTCAGGTAGCTCAGAACAGGCAGAAGAGCTATGCTGATGCAAAGAGATCCTTCAGGGAATTTGAAGTGGGGGACCAGGTTTTGCTCAGAGTATCTCCTATGAAGGGGATTATGCATTTCGGGAAGAAAGGGAAGTTGGCACCGAGATATGTGGGACCATTTCCTATTATTGAGCGGATTGGGCCGGTTGCGTATAGACTTGGGTTACCGGAGCATTTTCATCGGATTCACGATGTGTTTCATATTTCCTCGCTAAGGAAATATCTTAGAGACGATTTGGCTCATTCTCACATTGATTTGGAGGACATCGATCTCCAGCCTGATACCTCCTATGAGGAGGGACCGATTGCTATTTTGGACCGAAGTGAGCAAAAACTGCGGTCAAAGATAGTTCTGTTAGTGCATGTTCAGTGGCGACATCATAATGTCGAGGAGTCCACATGGGAGCGTGAGGATGAGATGCGTGAACGTTTTCCAGAGTTGTTTTTATCAGGTACTTTTTAGTTCCGAATTTCGGGACGAAGTTCTGTTATTAGGGGGGAAGTATGTAATACCCCGCATTTTTATCGATATTTATTTATGGGATTAATTGAATTAAATGTGAATTAATTGAGAATAAATCCGGATAAAATATTAACGTGATGTGAGTTATTATTTGATTATAATGTGTATATATGGCAATATACGAATATTGTAACTATTGAAATTGTCGCGAGATTGAAATACGACAATTTGGGAAATTTTGTTGAGACGCGTGTGACAGTCGCATCAGGAAAGTAATTATTTAATTAAAAACTGAATTTTATTTCTATTAACCGTATGGTCATTTTGAGTGCGCCAACGTGTCCGGAAGGGTCGAAATAGTCAGAAAACACTAGCCAGGGGTTAAGTTTGGGTCCCGGGGCATTATTGGGCCATACCGGTAACTTAAAAGGGCATTTTGGTAATTTCAGAAATTTGGGAATTAAAACCCACGAAAATTAGAAATAAAAATCTGACTTATTCTCTATCCACTAAACCCACTAACTACACTAAGGGACTTAATGGGCTACGGGAGAAGTTAAGAAATAGTTCTAACTTGCCAAAAACCAACCCCACCTCCATTGTCATCATCCTTAGAGAAGAACTTGTAGAGAGAGAGAGAGAAGAGAATTCTGCAGAGAGAGAGAGAGAGAACAACTCAGCCTTCAATATTCAACATCAAATTCAGAGAAAGATTAGAGGCAAGTGGTTTAATTATAATTGATTCAATGCTATGCTTTTCCATGTTTAGGATAATCATCAAATTTATCTTGGAAGATTGATTAGACCCATGAATTTGAGGATTAAAACTATGAACTATGTTAGGATTTGCATGTAGAAACTTTCTGGAAGAATTATGTATTCAAAACAAAACCATTGATGATCTAAAAACGGAATTTAGAAGAAGTTTATTAATGTTCTTGAAAGAAATAGAAAACTAGAAATTCTTGATGAAGTTTTGATCCAAACAAAGCCCTGGAATGATGAATTATTGGTTTTAGAACGTTAATACTGTTGTAGGATGGTTGTATGATGATATTATAACGTTATCTTGGAGTTTCATCCTTGTTAATGGTGTTTTGAGATGATTTTAAAACTACAAAACGAAGCAGTCCGCAGCCTACCTGGTGCGTTCGATCGATCGACATTCATCAGTCGATCGATCGACCACTATCGATCGATCGAAGGTCAAGGTCGATCGATCGACCTTCCCAGAAAGAGTAAAATTTCCCCTAGTTAAATTTTAATGATGTTAACCCTTGGAAAATATTATTAGAGACCTTATGAATATCCTTAGACTTAAGGAAGACCAGTAGGTATGGTTATAAACTTTGGACCTTAATTCGAATTTAATTTGAGGAATTATTCTAAAAACTAATGAAGCTCGATGAGTGAGATAATATTAGGGTTAAAAGAGTAATTTTGAATAAATTGATGAATTGAGGTTTGGGGCAGAAGTAAGGACCTTAAGAATAATGATGTATTATGTGGGAATAATAGGAAACTTAATAACCCCTTTGAGATAGGTTTTAAGTATAAGAATCTATGACGTGAGATGTGTCGACAGTCTACATTATATATTATCGGAAGACTAAAAATGTATACAATTGGAATAACGATATAAGGATGTAGAAAATACCTTTATTAATATTGTGACATCTAAGATGTGTGCATGCTTAGTATATAATCTTATGTGTATGACATACCTACCATACTTGCTATCACGAGAGGTTTACGTTCGCTTAGGGCCTTATAATCCTTGTGTGCTCGGATTTAGTTTGGTACCTAGAGGACATAGTTCAAGGGAATGACTTAATTGTGAGTTATTAAGCCAGCTGACTATGGAGCGTAGGTATGTACGTGACCATGGATATGTTGAATTATGTTCGCCTCCATTTTTGTGTGTGGTGTTTATTCTAACAATTCCTGAGAGATTCGGAATTCGTAATCCTTATGTACGTGATGTACCGGGATGGATAGCAGAGTATGTGTGCACCGCAGCTTAGCCCCGGGGTGCTTATATTGTATATTTATGATGCGAATAATATACGGTTGAATGAAAAGGAATTGTGATGTTTATTTATGAGAATCATTTATAGTAACTCCATGAGAAGATAAATAAGGGGATAACCTCCAGTAAACGGTAATGCTAACAATTGAGAATCCGAGTTCAAGTAAAGCTATCTATTTAAGTAATAACATTGGGAATTCATATTGTGAATCGATTAGTTGGGTTAGAACTTATGATGGTTTAGTTAGATAAATAACACATGAATGGGTACAGGAACGTTAGGAGTGCACTGTTAGACGAGAGGTGAGTATTTCATGTGAGAGCACGTCCTAACATGTATCTTGCATTCATTGTTTTAATTGTTATTAAATCACTTGCTGTTTTTAAAATACTCTCCACATTCGGGCTCTGACCCGTTTGCTTTCAAATCTATTTTTTTGTAAAAACCATTTTTAGGTGCCCATCCACAAGGACACCATGCATAGTATTTCCAGTCAGGTGACGAGCTGTAGCTGTTGTGGAAGTTACATGGCCTTGCTATTAGACACTTCATTTGCCTTGACTCTATATTCAGATTTCATCAGTTGTAGGGCATGTCGCCCATTTCTTTTAGAGACATTTCATTTTATATTTCAGTTATTTAGACTTTGGTTTGTAATTAATTCAGGATGCAGACTTGTTTTATTTCCTTTCATATTGGGATTGTTGTGAGGAGTATTTCCTCTAGACTCATCTTTAATTGTTGATTCATTATAGTTGGAGTTTATCGTGAATGGTTGTGTTACATTTCTATATTTCATTTATTGCATGTTAATCAGATTTAATTTAAAATTTGACAACTCACTTTTTAAATACTAGGTGGTTAGTAATCATTAAAAATGTTTTCGACAGTGATGCTATTAACTGGACCAACTTGGCATTTTGTATTTATTTAATAAAGGAGTAGCTACCCGGTATTTAATTAGTCGGGGTGTCACAAAATGAAGGTAAAGAAGAATGTCTTTCTAGCCCAGAACTCCATTCTACTAAATGATCTACTGCCTAAATTCAAAGATCCCGGTGCACCCACCATTTCCTGCATCATTGGAGAAAGTAAGATCGAAAAAGCCTTACTTGACTTGGAAGCAAGCGTAAATATCCGCCCTTACTCCATTTATAGGCAACTTGACTTGGGCGACCTCAAGCCCACAATGGTCACTCTCCAATTAGAGGATCGGACCGTGAAGATGCCAAGAGGCATAGTCGAGGACGTGATCATCCAAGTTGACACTTTCTACTTTCCGATAGACTTTGTCATTTGGGACACGGATCCTTCCTTCAACTCGAGCAACCATGTTCCCATCATCCTTGGGCGCCCATTCTTAGCTACGTCTAACGAAATCATCAATACTCAAAATGGGCGAATGCAACTCACCTTTGGGAACATGACCTTGGAAACCAACATCTTCCACATAGCCCAACATACGGGGGAGGAAGATGATCTTCACGCGGTGATCCTCATAGATGAGATAGTAGAGGAGTACTTTGAGGAGAATTATTATGGCAATGCCTTAGAGTCCTGTTTAGTGATGAGCCACGAGAGTGAGGGGACATACACCGACTTCGAGAGGGAGGTTAGGGAGTTGAGAGAGTTACTCGATGAGAGAGCGTCGGACGAGGATGCGAGAGATGTTAATTAGGTTTTGAGATTTGAGGAGTTACCACCAAGGGATACACCAATGGTTCCCTCCAGTGAAAAATTTCTAACCCTCGAGTTGAAGAAACTCCCCTCCCATATTAAATATGAATACCTAGGAGAGGATGATACATTTCCTGTTGCTATCTCCTCTAGCCTAGACAAAGAGAAGGAGGGTAAATTGTTAAAAATTCTGAGGAAGCACCAAAGTGATTTTGGTTGGTGCATTGCTGATTTGAAGGGGATAAGTCCTTTGATTTGCACTTATAATATCCATCTCGAAGAGGATGTCAAGCCCTCTAGAGAAATGCAAAGAAGACTAAATCCCAACATGAAAGAAGTTATGAGAACTGAGATTATCAAGTTATTGGCTGCCGGGATTATCTACCCAATCTCGGATATCAAGTGGGTGAGCTCTATTCAAGTCGTCCCGAAGAAGTCGGGAATGACAGTGATTGAGAATGCTAACGGAGAGCTAGTTCCCCAACATACCACCATCGGGTGGCACATTTGCATTGATTACCGAAAACTCAATGCGGGAACTAGGAAAGATCATTTCCCCTTTCCATTTACTGATCAAATGCTTGAGAGAGTAGCGAGCCACCCTTACTATTGCTTCCTTGATGGTTATTCCGGATATAACCAGATTGAGGTGGATGTACTTGACGAGGAGAAAACGACCTTCACTTGCCCTTTTGGTACGTTTGCCTACAAACGTATGCCATTTGGTCTGTGTAATGCACCTGTGACCTTTCAAAGGTGCATGTTGAGCTTATTTAGTGACATGGTCGAAAGAGGACTCGAAGTGTTCATGGACGATTTCAGCGTTTTTGGCACCTCTTTCGACCTTTGTCTCAAAAAACTAAAAAAAGTACTTTCCCAGTGTGTGGAAAAGAACTTAGTGCTGAATTGGGAGAAATGCCATTTCATGGTCACCGAGGGAATAGTTCTTGGCCACATAGTATCATCTAAGGGGATAGAAGTTGACAGGGAAAAGATAGATGTCACAGCTGATCTTCCCCCACCAAAATGGCTTAAGGACGTGCGCTCATTCTTGGGCCACACAGGGTTTTATCGAAGGTTCATTAATGACTTTAGCGCCATCACTAGACCCTTAAGCAACCTACTCATGAAGGACACCCCATTCGAGTGGACGGAAGAATGCTAAAGCTCTTTTAAAAAACTAAAAACCATGCTTTTGTCCGCTCCCATCATGCAAGTTCTGGATTGGTCCTTACCATTCGAACTTATGTGTGACGCTAGCGATTATGTGATAGGGGTTGTTTTGGGTCAAAGAAGGGGTAAGTAAGCTCGTGTCATCTACTACGCTAGCCAGACTCTTACCGGACCACAACTCAACTACTCTACCACGGAGAAAGAGTTGCTAGCGGTAGTCTTTGACCTTGATAAATTCCGGTCATATCTTATCGATTCCCCCATTACTTGCTTCACCGACCACGCGACCTTGAAATACCTACTTGTAAAGAAAGATGCCAAGCCGCGCCTCATAAGGTGGATCCTACTCCTACAAGAGTTCAATCTCTCCATCAAAGATAAGAAAGGAGTAGAAAATGTCGTTGCCGACCACTTATCGCGGCTTTCGTTCGACGAACCTAGTGATCCCGTACCCATAGACGAATACTTTTCGAATGAGCAACTTTTTTCTACCTCTTCTTTGCCCTGATTTGCGGATATAGTGAACTATCTTGTCACGGGAGTCGTCCCTCCCGACTGGACATCGCAAGATAAGAAGAGGTTTATTACTTAGTCGCACATGTTCTTCTATGACGATCCATTCCTTTTTAAATATTGCGCCGACCAAATCATCCGACGATGTGTACCGGATGACGAAATCCCAAAAGTCATCCAGTTTTGTCATTCGGAAGCTTGTGGAGGCCACTTTTCGATGAAAAAGACGGCCGCAAAAGTTTTACAATGCGGCCTCTATTGGCGAAAAATATTTCGGGATGTGAACGCTACTTACAAATCTTGTAATAGGTGCCAACGGATGGGGTCCATTACCCGACGAGACATGATGCCTCTTACCCCTATACTCATTATTGAGATCTTCGAATGTTGGGGTATTGACTTTATGGGACCCTTCACCCCGTCCTTTGGTTTCCTATACATACTTGTTGAGGTAGACTACGTTTATAAATGGGTGGAAGCTATAACTACCAAGGCAAATGACAACAAAGTGGTGATAAAGTTCCTGCAGGAACACATACTTTCCGGCTTCGGTGCTGCGAAAGAGATAATCAGTGATAATGGCACGCAGTTTTGCAATAGGCCATTCGCGAAGCTCATGAGAAAGTATGGTGTCGTTCACAAGGTTGGAACGACTTATCACCCACAAATGAATGGGTAGGCCGAACTAACGAATCAGTAAATCAAGAACATTCTTGAAAAGACCGTCAATCCTACCCGGAAAGATTGGTCACTTAGATTGAACGATTCGCTATGGGCCTATCGTACCACATATAAGAATTAACTCGACATGTCCCTTTTCCGCTTTGTGTATGGAAAACCTTGTCATCTTCTCGTGGAGCTAGAACACAAACTGTATTGGGCGATTAAGCAATTGAATTATGCCATGGATAAGGCCGGTGAAGCCCGCAAGCTTCAATTAAATGAGTTAGAAGAACTACGCAATGACGCGTATGAGAATGATAAAATTTCCAAAGAAATGATGAAACTCGCTGACGATAACATCATTCGACGCAAAGAGTTTCTCCCCGCGTAAAAAGTTCTTCTCTATAACTCTCGGCTTCATCTCTTTTTGGGCAAGTTACGGTCACGATGGTCTGGCCCGTTCGTCGTGCAGAATATTTTCCCTTATGGAGCTGTTGAATTAGATGATTTAAAGGGGGGAAATACATTCAAAGTGAATGGAAAACGCCTAAAGCCATATCTAGAGGCGTGTGCGGAAGAAGTCGACACCGTCTGGTTGTCGGACCCCATTTACGGGGTAGAGTGAGCTGTTACAGCGAGGTCGTCTCACCCCTGACGCGTATGGGGTGAGAGTCGTTTGTGTAGTGAGCGTCGATAGGACTAGGTTTCATTCGGGAAAAGCATTCGCATGTTTCGCGAATATCAAGTCAAAGGGCATTGACCAGAGAAATCGAGAGGGTTTTAGTCCAGATTGATAGGGAGTATGTTGTGAAAGTGAAAATTTTCGGAGAAGAGAGATCGAAATTAAGTTCGAGGAAAATCCATCCCAAAAACCCTGGGTCGGATCGGTTCCGTTAATTTAAGGCCGGACCGGTCTGCCCACAGACCAGTTCCTTTAATTTTAAGGCGGACCGATTCGCTAGTCGGATTTTCTGAATATTAAAGTACCCGGACCGGTCCGCCCCTACCCCGGACCGATCTGCCTTCTACAGGTCTGATTTATCCCCTTCCCAAGATTCACCCCCTTCTCCCCAATCCCATGTATTCCCTCCAATACGTTTTCCCAACCCCAACCTTTCCCTCCCAAATTCACCCCCTTTTCCCTCCAAACTCTTTCCCTCCAATTCCAACCCTTCACTCACCCCTTCACATATAAATACACACCAATACCCTCCCTTTCTCTTCACAACTTCAACCCAAATCCTCTCTTCTCCCTCTCTAGTTTTCCAAGAAAAAATTCCTCTAGTTTCCATGGCCCAACGTGCTGCCCCCACCAAGTATAACTCCACCGACATCCACCCCTCCGGTCATGGCGAGTTCTGCTCCCGCCAAGAGGAGCGATGGTGCCATCGGTTCTTTGGTTTGGATCGCAAACTCCATATGGTGCGCGTTGTCCAATGGGTCGGGCTGCCCAACTCTGTCACCGCCCTATTCATGGCTCGGGGCTGGTGCCGATTCCACAACGAACCCTATCAAACAGTTTTGGCAACCGAAGTTCGATCCTTTTATGGCACCCTAGTTCGGACGGGCCAATTTGAGGCCCAAGCTTACGTGGATGGGAATGTCATCCCATTTTCTTTCGCTCTTCTCATGGCCAAGTTGGCCGAGTACGACGTTCCGGACGTTTAAGAATTCACCTATCCATGAAACGTCCCCCCGATCGACAAGGATGTTATCATGGCCCGCATTGCACCGAATATGGCTTGGACAGGGAAAATTGTCGCCGTGGACGCCTTAAAGAGAAGGCGCGCCTCACTTTTCAGATTGTGTGCGCCAACATATTACAAACGTCCAATGATTTCGCCATGCGGCCCCGGCAAGCCACTTTAACCTATCACCTCTTTGACCCCCACACTTCCATCCATTTGGCTCAAACTTTATACGCCGATATCATCAATGCGTCCTTGGATGAGAAGGGTACTGCCCCACTCCCCTATGCCCGTTTGATCACTTCTATCCTAAAGGATGCTGGCATAGAGGCGACTCTCGATCATACTCGGATTCCCGATCCTTTTGGACAAGGGACCCGCACTAAGAGCGCTAAACAGCTTGTTGTCCTACTGGTAAGGCGGGGTGGTGATAGTGGAGAAGAGGTTGCCCCGAGCGAGAGTGAAGAAGAAGAAGAGGCAGCCGGTGCGGATGTCAAGATAGGGGATATCGGTCCGACGAGGAGTCGGAAGACGAGGAGGATGATCCAAATTTTGAGTGGGCGGGAAGCGACCTCTCAAACCGAATGGAGACACTTGAAACGAACTTCGCCAACTTTTTGACCGATTGCCGTCGCGATACGATCTTAATACTCCGCTTTCAAGCCGACATCTATCGACGCCAAGGGGAGCCCAATGAGCCACTGCCATCCTATTGCCATGACCCCTATGGCCTCAACGCGCCCGGTTCTTCCCATCCCCGACCAGTGAAGCTTAATGTGGCTCTTGCAACTTTTTATTTGTTTTTTCTCTTCACATTTTGTATGCTTTTCCTTGTAATGGTACCACAGTCTTGTTTGTTATAAAAATTGTATTTTCTCCATTTGTTTGTTTTAATTATCGCACTTAATATTTTTCCTTATTTAGATTTTAGTCCTTTTTGCTTGAGGACGATGCAAAAGTCTAAGTTAGGGGGGTCACAAGTGCGTATGTCTAAAACTTCACAAATTTTCAAAAATACCCAGAAATTTCCAAAAAAATTATAAAATTTTGAAAAATCCAAAAATATTTTTGTTCAAAATAAATAAAAATTGGAATTCAAAATTTTCAAAAATATCATTAAAAGTCGGTTTAAAGTCTCAAATTGGAAAAATTCAACATACACAAAGCTGAAATTGACTAAAGATGGAAATTGAGCTAAAATTGACTACTTAACGAATAGGTGTGGAGATTAACAAACCCGGTGAGATTCGAGCCTATCACTTTTTGCGAGTTTTTAAATCAATCTTAGTTAATTATTAACTCAAAGTTCTTTTCAGCGCCTAAAAAGTCGTCGGGGATCTCAATCCTTTCATTTTGATCGATTATGAAAGACGTGTGTGATATTGCTTTGAAAAACGTGCCAAAATTGATCTCCGAACTTAAATTCATCTCGAAACGCATATGGTAACGCAATTGGCATTTTGGACAATGAAGTAGGCCCTCGTTTGTCACCCAAAAATTTTGGCCAGAAAAAGATGCGAAAAATCACCCCTTTTGCAACCCAATTTGAGCTAAACAAATCGTCATTTTCTTTTGACATCCCGAAAAACCAAAATAGCCCGGAATTGCGAAAAATGGAAAAATTCAGAATTTAAGTCCAAAAAGTGCATAAAAAGGGGCAAGAAAAAAAAATTACATAAGCTCAACAAAAATAGTGAGAAAAGAAAAGAAGTGAAAAACAGAAAAAAATAGAGAAAAAGAAGAAAAAATGAGCAATAGCCCGGAAAAAGCACAAATGGACATTATAAATGACTTTTCCAATTCCAACCTTCCCTACCATTTTTTTTACCCCATATACCTTAAAACTCGAAAAAGTCCTAACCGAGTCTAAATTGCCAAATTGATTACCGCGTGGAGAGCTAATACACCAAAAGATAATATAAGAGACTAAATGTACGAAAAAGAGGCAATGTTCCCGTTTTTAAAATCGTAATCCATTGATGAGATCCTATCACTATGAAATTCCTGTCTTTCTACTTGTATGCATGACTTTGCATTCATTATATTTACTCTTTATATCATGCATACCGAGAGAATAACCACATTCCGAGTGATTCGTTTGAGAGAGTATTCCGCGAGAATTTGAAATCAAAACGAATTTTCGGATAAGTAATGTAATGACTAATCGGTGGGAATTGGCGGTTATATTTCCGGCTTCGCACACACACACTACGATTTGAGACTTGTAAATATGACTTGATGATGACTATTTTCTGGAAAAGTTTGAATTACACAATTTTCTGCGTATTTTGAATTTTCTTTGAGTCGAATTTTGTGGGTATATTCTCTGCAAACCCTTACGAGACACAACTCGTCCTACTAGGGTGACCTAGGGGTTTAACGGCTTCTTGCATACGCTAAATGCAACCGCTTGCCCGCGAAAAATGTATTCTATCCCAATAAAATGATTTTCAAAAGTTAAGCCGTGCTAGGGTTCTTTTACATTGCTCGGGACGCGCAAAGTTCTAAGTTTGGGGGGTTTGATTAGGCATAAATTCTTCCTAATTTATCCCTTAATTTGGGTACTTTTAGCACCTCGAACAAAGTAATCGATTTGACTTTATCTCATAATCTTGCTACTGACTAATATTAATGAGTACACCGAGTTTCTGGTATTTCGTAGTGATTTTACAGGTATTTGATGTCAAGAAACGGAAGAAGGAAATCGGAAGAATCAAGAAAGACAAGAAGGAAAAGCAAAAGAGAAAAAGTGTAATTTCCACCTGAAATTCGGATGAGGTACCTAAAGAGAAGTTGAAGATATTACATTCATGAGCACATAGAAAGAAACGGCACCACAAGCGGAGTCCCGAAACAAAAGATATGAGCAGTCAAAGTTGAGAAAAAAGTCAACAGGCAGACCGGTCCGCCCCTGCCCCGGACCGGTCCACGTTGCAAAACTCCAGTAGACCTCAGATCGAAAGCAAACCGAAGAAGGGTGAAAAATAAAAGAACCGGTCCGCCTAAGGCCCAGACCGGTCCGGCTATCGAGATTTCCAAATCTTATTTGCTCCGAAAAAAAATCCTAGTGAAGCTAAAACTCTTGAATTGTTGTAGGGTATAAAAACCCATTTTATTATTATTATTTGGAAGGAAAATTTTAGTCAGTTTTCCATTCTTTTTTAGAAACTCTAGTTTAGATATAATTTACAGTTAATTCTAAAGATTGAAGGTTATTTTCAGAATTCTGTGTTCTTCATTGCTGTTGTTACTGCTTTGGTAAAAATTAGTGAGTTATTTCCTCTCTTCAATTCCGTTTCACATCAATTCACAAGTTTTCCTTAGATTAATCATGAATTTCTGCACATCAAATACTGTTTTCATTACTTTCAGCATGCTAGGCTAGATTTTCTACGGCCGGGATACATGAACCCAACCTGATGTGTTAATTGCATGTGTATAAAATTAGTCCTCTAAATTTAGTGATTTATTACGACCGTATTGCGTATCAACACAACAATTATAGGTCTTTATATCTCGTTTGCCTCTGGGTAACCTTGATGACTTAGAATGCAATTCGAGTGTGACTATCGCGATACCGATTTACTCGTCCTCAGATTAAGTATGACGCGGGCTTGAACCTCGTATACGTAATGCTTGGGAGTACTAAATTCCGGGTCAAATTAATAAGTTAAATTTATGATTAGTATTATAACTGCAATACACTAGGGTTGGGGGATTATATTCCCGTCCTATTTTTCTCATCACTTAGTTCAAAAGTTTCAAATCATCTTTTAGGTAATTTAGTATAATTGCATCTTTTCATAATTTCATAATTGCATTTAGTTGTAATCAATTTTCAAAACCAAATCATTTTCCCTTTCTTTTTAGAGTCAAAGTTAGGATTCCTCCGTCTTTTCCCGTCGTTACAACTTCGTTGTTCTTTTTTCCTGAGGATCGATACCCGACTTATCAGATTATTACTTGAGCGACAGGCTTGCACTTGAGCCTAGAAAGTACGCACTTATGAGACACATCCTGAGTCGCGTCACCTGCCAAAAAAAGATCATACTCATACTCAAAATGTGATAAAGGATACTATGTAAATGTTATTTATCTCATATGAACCTTTTGTGACAAAATGTTAAATTCAAAAATGACTATTTTTCTTGTGGTGACACTAGCCAATGGAAGGAGGCACAACTCTCCCGAATTCTAGGAATTGTTCGTGAACTCGTAGTATGATATGGGTTCTGTCAATGACTAAAATCCTCACATGTACAATTACATTACACATGGTATGATATCGTATGTTATGCGTTGACTCTCACCATTCTAACAAGACAAATTGTCACACAACCCCCCCCCCCCCCCACACACACACACACCCTAAACACACCCACATCAAACACAACAAAGATATACCGATAAATAAAACTAAAGCTACATACGAATGATAAACACTATGGAGATGATTTTTAAACTGTAATACACATCTTAGTTAATGGGAAACAAGAATGTCATTCATAACGCATAGTAATAGCCGATAATCTTATCCCATTTAGTATCTTGATTATTTATGCATTTGATAAACTCAAATAGACATATTATGTGATTCTACGATCAAATCAACCTTAACATAAACATACCAGTGACGCAAACACATTTCCACATCTATATCATAGACAACAAAAGCAAAGCTTCCTTCCATATCTTATACAAACTTATCAGCTGGGTAGGGGTCGGATAATGAAGAAAACTATATTCTTATACGACAAACATAGTCACATTGATAGCATATGATATACCATATCATCTAAACATAGCACATATGTTATTTAGTATCCCTAAAAACAAATCTATTCCACAAAATAACCTTCAATATGGTGAAAAAAAAACATGATCTTACAAACTCTAACAACAATTTATATCAATAGAGACAAGTTTATGAATTATCTTTGATGAAGTGAGGATATGTTAACAATAGAATAAACTCAGATTCGGTTATTTATATGAATAAGTCCAGTGTGACTTTGAGTCATCAGAATTACTATTGGTCTTTTGAAACCACTCAGGCATTACAACAAACAACATTACTGATTAATTTATAAATGATATAAACCAAAAGCACTATCTCATTAATAACATATGTTTACAAATAATAGTCCCATTGTCAAAATAATGACGCTCTTCACAAAATCCACGAGTAAGATCAATTATTTATGTACAGTTGTAACAATTTATTTTCTAATGAATGAACTCACTCCCAATAACATTATCAACGTTCTTAAAAAGAGTGAAAACACATTAAACTTGGAACAATATAATAAATCACAAAATTTCAAATCTAAATTACTCATAAGACAAAACATTCAAATATTAAACTTTCTTAGATTTTTCTATCACCGTCAACCCCATGAAGTTGACATTATTAATGTGTATGGTTATATTGGGTAATTTTATGAAACACGTAAACCACATCAACATTTCTAAAATTTCAAAATATTATAGAGATGTATATCGCATTCCTTTCAATCAATTCATTGTCATAAATCGTAATACAATCATGCATATGCATTTTCAAATTGATTTCCACAATTATATTCTCTTTGTATGAAATTGTAAATGTAGATAAAGAAAAACAAAAAATCACACAAATCGAGCTATATTCATTACTAGTATCAACAAAATCAAAGAAAATTACTGGTGTAAATGCAAGCTCGTGTGGGAATAAACAAATCGTACAATCTGATTTGCAAAAAATGCTACTAACTATTAAACTTCAACCCTATTAGAGAAAATGCAAAGAAAAGTTGTGCAATGAACCATATGTATTTTGATTTCTTACCTCTGTCTGCTTCTATGGAGACTGGGAGCAAAATGGGTCTTGAGTGGTGGAGGGTGGATAAACCCTAGCCTCCATTGCCTCCGGGACAACACGAACCGCCGGGAGAAACACAATGCCATTTGAGGCGAGTTCAAAAAGATAAAATCACTGATCCAAATGTCTAATGACAAAACACTGGATCACAAAACACAATAATCATGGACTCTATAAGAATATTCAAGAATTGATATAATTTTGATAACATACACTTGTTTGATCATATTTTGCTTCATACATATACATATATGGATAGATCCAATCATCATAGAGGTACATGTATGATGTATCCGTGAATATTGTTATATAAGTCAAGACAATGAAACAATAAAATAGTTATTCCTATATGATGCATATTATTTCATATGTAAGATATACCAAAGTTAAGGAAATCAGACCTCTTCACTTCACAAATAAAAATTTCCCTAAAAATAGAAACTTTCATATAGAACACTATATAATTTTATAATATAGTACCACAAATATGCACTGCCCCCTTTCCAGATCATAATCAAATGAGGGAAATTTAACTAAGTACTAACTAAAAATTAAATGGAAAAAACTCAACAATAATAAGAAGCTTTGACTTCTATCTGAAAAACCAAAATAGGTTTAAAAATATAAATGCAAAGAGGATCCGTCACTTTGACTAGTATTTATTCAAGCACAAACATGTCCATAAACTCAATTTTTAGAAATTAAAACCTAAAAATGAGAGAGAAGAAACCTTAAGTTTCAATTATGTTTATAATATTTTTTTAGGAGATTGATTCATTGAATAAATTGATTCAAGCCAAAAAACTCTGAACAAATCAAATCACTGAAGAAATCGATTAACTGAACAATTCATGTAGCTTTTGGAAACCCTAGGAATTAATCTTAAGGACAAATCGTAAGAGTTCGATAAATAGTAAGAGTTGGACAAATCGTGTACCTTCCGTGGAGATGGTGACTCGTCGGTGCCGCTGGCTAGAGAGGTGGAAGAGACGAGGGAAGAGAGAGAGAGAGATGTGTCGCTGGCCACTGCTGGATCATGTAAGAGACATGTGAGAGAGCTGGCCCTTTTGTTCTGAGAAAGAATTTGATATGGAGCCAATTCTATGGGGGGGGGTGGGAATGCAAAAAAAAAAAGACTCTGCTTCTTTTTTTCATTTATCTCAGGTTTTAGCTAAAGTCTAAAATCACTACAAATACAAAGGGGTATATTTATGTCATCTTTATATAAATATGAAATAAATAGTTTATTTTTTTATCTTAGTTTTACTTAAATTGAAATAAAAATTCATCTTCAAAGCCAAACTGACATAAATGTATATCATTTATGTCATTTTACATTTGTCTGACATAACGTCAATTTTCGAACTAATATAAATGATGATTTTTCTTGTAGTTCCATAGCGCGAGGGAATAGGGCCTCGGGATCTTGAGGAATATGAACTTGGTCTCGTTGCATCTCCCGGACCTCAGTCTGAAGGTGGTCAATCTTGGACACGAGCTGAGCTAAAATTGTCGTCAAATTTGGCTGCGCAACTAGTGCTTGATCTGTATTATCCATGGAAAGCGAATGGATATCGGACTCGGAAGAGGTAGTAAGGGAACAAACGGAACTCCGGGGTGACTTGACTGAAGACCGAATCCAATAAGGAGCCAGGCCAAGGGCGTGCGATCGACCTGAGAGGGCGTAAAATGGGATTTATTTTGAGAAAAAGAAGGAAAATATTTTTGACATTTTTTGTTTCTCTTTTGAGATCGAAGGGCAAAATATTTTTGGATTTTTAGTAAATAAGAGAGAATTTTTTTTGGATTTTTGATAAAGAAGGAAAAAATGTTTTTGGAAGATGGGTCTCAGCATGATTATTATTATTATTATTATTATTATTATTATTATTATTATTATTATTATTATTATTATTATTATTATTATTATTATTATGTTCTCACTTGTATTAAATTCTCCTAAATGAAAAATGAAATGCCGAACGGGACCCGAGCTTGGAAAAGTTGGGTTTGTAACATGTACAAAGCTATGGCTGGACTTGTAACCAGTCTCACGAGCAGGGTCCCATTTTAAAAATATGCAAAAATTTGGGTGACAAGCCGACCCGGAATTTCGACAGAGTTTCGGGTTGAAACTGACAATCTAATATGTGTTCCCTAGGCTTGATACCTATAGGCGGGTATGCAGCTTGGTTGGGTGAATTGGAAAGGGTTCTCCCCTTTGGCATTCCTTCCACGATATATGTCTTGCTTTTTAGGGCAATCGGTACGTGTGGACAAGCCATTTGATATACCCTAGTGTACGTGAATTGCCTCACCATATACCTCATGGGGACGGTACGTGTGAGAGCGAATTCGATATACTCAGCGTACGTGAACAAGTTCCCTGCGATATACCTCCCTTCATGACTTCAGTCAAGCGGTACGATGAGGGGGAACCGTTCGATATACGTCAAAGGTACTTGGCCAATGGAAAGTGAGAGTCATATCGCTTAGGCTAACTGCACCCTGTCGGACCAGTTCCCATCACGAAGTGACCCTCCAGTTACTAGATAAAATTTAGTCAATCACAATGTTCTTTGGTGATATTGTGTGAATCATGCATGATCCTCTTATTAGAATCTTATGATGAAAGTATATTTCTTGATCATGACCAAAAGGGGGCAAAGTACGAGTACCAATGGTATACCAAGTATGGGTGATGCATGAAACATGAGGATATATATGATTCTAGGTGCACGTGGTGTGAAGTATACCTGGAGAATTTTCTACAAGTGTGTGAATAGAAGCATAAGCATGAGGAACACATTAATAGTAAAGGTCAAAATAGGGGGATATATAAGAAATTAAAATACCCATGTAAATAGAGTCTAGCCCTCAAAATAAAAATATCCCCAGCAGAGTCGCCACTGTGGCCATCCCCGAATATACCTGCAACAACCCAGGCTTTTGAGAGACTATTTTATATTATTTTACCCGATGGGCTAATACTATAAAATAGGGGATGTTGGAGTAAATATTAGTTCCCGTGATATTTAGGGATAATATTTACTATGCTTTGTCTATTTACTGTATGAGAAGGTAAATAGCATTATATTGTGTATTATTACGTCGTTATATGTAAAACGACGGTTATGACTCATATTTAAATTGGGGTATAATTAATAAAATAAAATGAATTTGGAACACAAAAATAGATCACGTTATTCCGAATGCCAAAATAGGGGGTGCGGATGTTTTTAGAATAGTCGAGATAGTCGAAATAAGTGTCATGTTGTGTTTTTGGATTTCGGACACTTTTGACACGTTATGACTCAATTATGCAGATACGAGTCATTTTAATGGTGTATTAGCAATTAAAAGAGGAAATTTATGTTTTAAGACCCGTTTAAGTTCCCCCACCCCTTTTTCTTTCTTCATTTGTGAGAGAAGCCAAAGGAGAGAGAGAGAGAGAGAGAGAGAGAGAGAGAGAGAGAGAGAGAGAGAAGAGAGAGTTGGGAGAAAATGGAGAAAAAAAGAGAAAATGGAAGATTGGAGCCGGAATCCGTTGCTACCGGAAGAGAATCCGAGACTAGAACCTCGAGGCAAGTTTCTTACTTGCTAGATGTTAATTTAATGTGATAAATTTCATGTGTAGTTAAGTTTTGGAGATTTAAACCATTAATGGGTATTTGTTGATTTTGATGATTAAACCCTTAAATCTTAGTTTTGATTTGATTTGAGGTAAAAATATTAGTTAGTGATTGTGTGGGAATGATTTGGGAACAATTGTTGTTGTTGATGTTGGGAGAAATCAAATTTTTGGGGTTTTTGGGAATTTAGGGTTCATGTAACCTGTAGCCCAAACTGGGCAAAATTGCAGGGCCGAATCGATTCGGCTCCCAGGCGAATCGATTCGGTTAGGGGATAGGTTACAGGTCTGGGATACCGAATCGATTCGGCTTATTAGCGAATCGATTCGCAAGCGCGAATCGATTCAGCCCAAGGGGCGAATCGATTCGGTTCCCCTGTTTTTGTGGATTTTTCCTAGTTTGATTTCTAGCCCTTTTTCTTTTAGGTCCAAGGTTTAGGGACCTTCCTTTGGGAAGTAATGGGGAGTCCTAGAGGGTGGTTTTGGGTAGACTAATGTCCTAGGATTTTATGGTATGATTGGTCTTACCCCGAGGGCTAGATTGTATAGGTTGGTGTCCGAATGAAATAGGAGATTAACCGAAAGATAAATTGAAGATAAAATGTTAAGGTTGAGACATTTGGGAGACACTCCTTGAGGGAGATTCATTTTAAATGGTTATGATATTATATTGAAGTCTTGGGGACTAGTTGAGGTTGATGGCACTCCGGGTCTTAAGTCATTAATAAAATATGACGTTTAGAATGAGAAATGCATAATATGAAATGTGGTACTAATAAATAAGTACAAATGATTTTCAGAATGTAAAATTGGATGTTTTCAAAAGGAAAAAGTAATGATTTTCATAAATGTTAATTTATGGTTACACACCCTCTCTAAATGACATCATAAGGGAAGTTCGCGCGTTGTGGTGAAGCCCCCTGGCTAGTGAATGCAGGGTGGATATAGTCCCTAGACTATATGAGCATTTGTTGTATATTTTTCTGCGATGGGTAGGTCATATATGGCCGCTTCCCGATGTCTTGCGTTGTAGGTGCCCAGGTGTCGTAATAGATAGGCCCTGGAAGATGATGGATATTTAGGGGAGCGCACAGTGGGGAAATCCGGACGGGCGGTCTTAGAATCGTTATATATATATATATATATATATATATATATATAATTATAAATATTCTAAATCAAGTGGGACTTGATGTATGATAAATGCCATAAAGAGCATGATGAAGTGCCATAAAGAGCACACAAAGAGCATATGATGATGATTATATTCCTGATAAGGAAGAGATTTTTACAAAGTGTAAAATTGAGATAAAATGCCACAAAGAGCATAAAAACTCTGAGTATATTTTCCTGATAAGGAATGGAACTATGAAATGAATTAGTGTACATGATGAAATTAATTGGTAAACATTTGATAAAATGTTGTACCATTTATACATATTCCTAAAGAAAAAAATGGGAATTATATTTTAAATGGTAAATGGATATAATTATGTATACTTGAGTAGTTGTAGACGAGACCTCTCATTTATATGTATATAATAATAATGTGCTGAGGGTCTAATGTATCTCGACGATCAGCCTTGCCTAGTAGTAGTGTATCGGGGGGTTCCTTGTTTGGATTTCGCTTTGCGAGACACCCCACGCACGAATAAGGGCATAGTGTTGAGACTGGGGAGAAGTTAGCCTTCTGTTCTTGATTTAACTTGAACTTCATCATTGAGATTGCGCTAGGTTGCTTTTAGATTGTGAGGTGAGAAATGTTATTGTTAACTGCGAGCGAATTATGCACTTAACTGTCATGCATTTTATTCACATGGGAATCATATCAAACCGAGCCCTGACCCGTCTATATTGCTTATTTATGCACATACTCTTTGCCGTTACAGGTGCTCTACCGCATGGACACCCGTATTTACATTTCCATTCAGGTTGTCATGGAGCTACGGCATATTGCGGATGTTGTAGGTTACTTGTTTAGACGCTTCTTTCCCTTGTACTCTAGTTGTGTTCAGTTATTTATTTGGACGTGTTTGTCCAAGTCTTGCACTCATTTACTATATTGTAAATATTGAATTTTAATACTCGGTGTAACTATTTGTATTGGTCTGTTCACCGACAGCTTATTCGGTGATTATTTATTATATTGACGTTTTTTACTTATCGATTTTTGATATCCACCGTTTTTGCATATGGTATTGTTTAAGTGTTTTCTTTTATTTACAAATTTTATTTTTATTGATAGTTCATTTTCTGAAATGATTGGTGGTTATTTCGTACTATTATTTTAATCGACAGTGATGCTGAGAATGCACCATCTATGATCCCTGTGATTATTAGAGTATTGGGCTGGCCACCTATTATTTTAGTAGGTGGGTTGTCACAGATGGTATCAGAGCATTAGGTTCTAGAGTCCTTAGTAATTTGTGCGGATGTATTACGCCTTCTACGTTTCTTTCAATTCGATATAAAGCCCTAAGAGTAAGATTATTTATTTCTCTTGTGAGATTTCGTTCTTCTGTTATGCTATGAGGACCCCGAAAATCTTTTGCGCGTTCGTGTGAGACTTGTAAGTCGTCAAATGAAGGCGTCAAGGAAGGCCATTGTGAAGGCGTTGTGAGACGGGGAAGGCCATTGTGAAGGCGTTGTGAGACGGGATTATTAAGAGTTGTAAGCTGTAGTCGGGGATGAGGGCCGCTTTAGAGGTCGCTCCCTTTGTAGCATTATCCTATATTGTTACCGTGACTACTAAGTACAGTACATATAGGTTTCCAAGTACCACTACCAGCATAGAGTGGTACAAAGCTTGGGATTCCAAGCGACGTTGATTTGAAGTTGAGAGGTCCTAGATGAGGACCACATATTGAAGTTTGGTTGGATTGGAGGAGGTGTAATCTCATTCGATGAGAACATAGGGCCCGAGAGATTTGGCCTCGAGAGGGGTATAGAAGTACCCGGATGTGAAGATTGGAGGAAAATCTTTTCACCCATAGGAGCAAGGTTAAAGTGGTGGAAATGGTAGAATTCTCAAGCATTCACGTGAGTTTCGGTCAGAGGCCGACAATGAATAAAGGGTGTTACGGTTAAGAAAATGTACACCGAAATAAGATTGGTATGAGGAAGAGAGAGCCCTTCAATAGAATGATAGGATCACAAGTAAGTGTTGCTAACACTTCAGGAGAAGTAGTGTTCATGGGACCCCATCAGTGGACATCCACCTGGGGAAGACTCATTGAACTAAGGCCGGGAAGGCTAGTAGAATGTTCTCTTACTGGAAAAGTTAAGGAAACTACATGTTTGATATTGTCATTTGGAGAACAAGGGCAAGAATAGGGTGCCTAGCTGGGGCATAGATGGAAGTAGTTAGTTCGGTTAAGACTTGAATGATGTGTCTAGGAACCATTGGTAATAGCCAGAGATTGGCATGAATGTTGGCGGGAATTTCCACCGTAGTTGAAGGTGGGATGTTCCTTATGATAAGATGGAGTAGCATTATATTAACCCTAGATCCGGGTGTGTATATCGAGCTTGTGGTAGTATCAATATTTTTATTGTAAGTATATCTATATGACTTCCGTGGAAGGGAGGTTCCATAATTTGCTTTCACTCGTTATGGGGCGGGTGATGATATTTTATGTATATATGTGCGGTATGTGCTACTTGTATTATATGTAATATACGAGTAGAGATAGTTTGGATTGGTTGGCGCGATAGCAAGCGAATAAATCGCGAGGTTATCCTATTTCTAGTTCTAGATAAGGACTAGTTGTTCGATAATATCTCACCTAGATATAGGGTTGAGACTTTATAGAGGTGGTTTATAGTGTGTAGGTAGTTTTCATTTTCTTTATTTGTTTTGTTTTGCTTTGTTTAATATGTTTGATTGCTTGCTTGCCTTGCTTGTTTATGATTTTGCTTTATCTCCACGACCAACAAGTTAAGGGGATTGTGTTGGAGGGGTTCCTTGTTTGGATTTCGCTTTGCGAGACGCTCCACGCATGAACCTTAACGAAGTTGGAAGTGGAGAGACGCTATAGTTCCTTTCTTTTTCTTTCTTTTCTTTTCTTTTGGTTGAGATGCTGGGTTGGAAGGTTTAGCCAAGAATCATGTAAATGAGTGATTAAGGGCTAAGTTGATGTGCGATATATGAGCACTATGATGGTTTTTACTCTGATTGATGTGGGGAAGACTAAGATATGAAAGTTGAATAGAGACTTATGGTTATGCCTTAATGAGAAGGCCATCTATAAAAGATGTAATGTATGTATATTGAGATAAATAATTGGTACCGTCTTACAGAAAGTAAGCGCTCGATCAGTTAAATTTTCATTTTTGTTGTAGTGGTAAGACTTAGAGTTAGGATTTTAGTGATCCCGATCATGTGTCATCGACCGTTACTTCTCGACGACCGACGATGCGAGGTAGTAGTGTAACGGAAGGGTTCATTATTTGGATTTCGCCTCGGCGAGATGTCCCACGCATGAAACCGAGCTAATGTCAGGAGTTGGGAAAGGTCTTGGACACTAGAGATATAATTAGGATATATTTATACTACTAAACTAGGATAGATAGATTGACCTTAGGATTTTAGGACGTAAGGCCCTTAAGGCATGTAACGTGGTTTTAGGAAGGCGGTAGGGAGTTGACCATGATAGGTTTGTGGGTTAACTCTAAAAAGGATTGGGTCCCTAAAACGAAGAAGTATAGGATCTTGAATGATTTGGAATGTTAGGCCATAGAAGGTGGGGCCTCTCGTAGATAGAGCGTTATGTCGGTAACCTATCTTTCGAGGAGTTAAAGTATGAGTTAACTTTTTCTCCTGCACTCGTGCAGTTATGATCGAGAATGTGTTTGACGAACGAGTCTTTACCAGGAACAGGAAGTATTAATACTGAAGCATGGACCCATTGTTGATGCGTCTCACAAATTTAAATTTTTTGAGAAGTATTATCCCCCGCTCGATTTAGAGTCCGTAGCGGTAGTATTCACCTTAAGGAATAGAGGCACTACTTCCTGGGCAGGAAATTTGGTCTTTTCACGAGCAAGAAGTTGGAGTTCGTGAGGGACTATCGATTGGATGTTCCCTTTCGCTAAGGAAATGCAAATGCGGTAGTTTGTGCGCCGAGTAGAAAATCGTCGGAGAGATTAGTTGAAGCATGGGATGCCAAGTGTAACGAGCTTCACCGAGGGGATGCTATAGCAAAAGCGTTCATGTCCATGATGGACCGATTCCCCTACTAGTATCGAGAGACTAGTGGTGGAACAAGGAAGGATGGGAGTAGTATCTTGTATGGATCGAAACTTTCGTACAATTGTTCGGATCATTTCTTGTAAGTATTGTCCCGAGATGTATTGGTATCTCCTTCCGTAGTAGAGGTAGGATCGATAGTTTATGGAGAACGATTTGGTGCTATGTTAGAGCACGTAGAACGTAGGCTAAGATTGAAAATAATGACCTTAGCCCAAGTACAAAAAGGGGGTTGATAGGAATGATAGAAAGGTAGTTTATTATGGTATACCCTTATATGGTTATACTATATGCCCGAATTTTGAGGGGAAAATCCCCTTCTAAGGGGGGGAGTATGTAATAACCTAGGCTTTTGAGAGACTATTTTATATTATTTTTCCCGATGGGCTAATACTATAAAATAGGGGTGGTTGGAGTAAATATTATTTCCCGTGATATTTAAGGATAATATTTACTATGTTTTGTCTATTTACCGTATGAGAAGGTAAATAGCATTATATTGTGTATTATTACGTCGTTATATGTAAAACGGCGGTTATGACTCATATTTAAATTGGGGTATAATTAATAAAATAAAATGAAATTGGAACATAAAAATAGTTCACGTTATTACGAATGCCAAAATAGGGGGTGCGGTTGTTTTTAGAATAGTCGAGATAGTCGAAATAAGTGCCATGTTGTGTTTTTGGATTTCGGGCACTTTTGACGCGTTATGACTCAATTATGCAGATACAAGTCATTTTAATGGTGTATTAGCAATTAAAAGAGGGAATTTAAGTTTTAAGACCCGTTTAAGTTCCCCCACCCCTTTTTCTTTCTTCATTTATGAGAGAAGCCAAAGGAGAGAGAGAGAGAGAGAGAGAGAGAGAGAGAGAGAGAGAGAGAGAGAGAGAGAGAGAGAGAGAGAGAGAGAAAAGAGAGAGTTGGGAGAAAATGGAGAAAAAGAGAGAAAATGGAAGATTGGAGACGGAATTTGTTGCTACCGGAAGAGAATTCGAGACTACAACCTCGAGGCAAGTTTCTTACTTGCTAGATTTTGATTTAATGTGATAAATTGCATGTGTAGTTAAGTTTTGGAGATTTAAACCAGTAATGGGTATTTGTTGATTTTGATGATTAAACCCTTAAATCTTAGTTTTGATTTGATTTGAGGTAAAAATATTAGTTATTGATTGTGTGGGAATGATTTGGGAACAATTGTTGTTGTTGATGTTGGGAGAAATCAAAGTTTTGGGGGTTTTGGGAATTTAGGGTTCATGTAATCCACTGAGCAAAATCGCAGGGCCGAATCGATTCGGCTCCCAGGCGAATCGATTCGGTTAGGGGATAGGCTACAGGTATGGGAGACCGAATCGATTTGGGTTAAGACCGAATCGATTCGGACAATTGCAGAAAGTCAAGTTTCACCCACCGAATAAATTCGGCTTATTAGCGAATCGATTCGCAAGGGGGAATCGATTCGGCCCAAGAGGCGAATCGATTCGGTTACCCTGTTTTTGTGGGATTTTTCCTAGTTTGATTTCTAGCCCTTTTTCTTTTAGGTCCAATGTTTAGGGACCTTACTTTGGGAAGTAATGGGGAGTCCTAGAGGGTGGTTTTGGGTAGACTAATGTCCTAGGATTTTATGGGATGATTGGGCTTACGCCGAGGGCTAGATTGTATAGGTTGATGTCCGAATGAAATAGGAGATTAACCGAAAGATAAATTGAAGATAAAATGTTAAGGTTGAGACATTTAGGAGACACTCCTTGAGGGAGATTCATTTTAAATGGTTATGATATTATATTGAAGTATTGGGCACTAGTTGAGGTTGATGGCACTTCGGGTCTTAAGTCATTAATAAAATGTGACGTTAAGAATGAGAAATGCATAATATGAAATGTGGTACTAATAAATAAGTACAAATGATTTTCAGAATGTAAAATTGGATGTTTTCAAAAGGAAAAAGTAATGATTTTCATAAATGTTAATTTATGGTTACACACCCTCTCTAAATGACATCATAATGGAAGTTCGCGTGTTGCGGTGAAGCCCCCTGGCTAGTGAATGCACGGTGGATATAGTCCTTAGGCCATATGAGCGCTTGTTGTATATTTTTCTGCGATGTATAGGTAATTCCTGGTGTGGTTATGACTACCCCGCAGGCATATGGCCGCTTCCTGACGTCTTGCGTTGTAGGTGCCCAGGTGCCGTAATTGATAGGCCCTGGAAGATGATGGTCATTTAGGGGCGCGCACAGTGGGGAAACCCGGACGGGCGATCTTTGAATAGTGATACATATAGATATATAATTATAAGTATTCTAAATCAGGTGGGGCTTGATGTATGACAAATGCCATAAAGAGCATGATGAAGTGCCATAAAGAGCACAACGAAATGCCACAAAGAGCATATGATGATGATTATATTCCTGATAAGGAAGAGATTTTTAGAAAGTGTAAAATTGAGATAAAATGCCACAAAGAGCATAAAAACTGTGAGTATATTATCCTGATAAGGAATGGAACTATGAAATGAATTAGTGTACATGATGAAATTAATTGGTAAACATTTGATAAAATGTTGTACCATTTATACATATTCCTAAAGAAAAAAAAATGGGAATTATATTTTAGATGGTAAATGGATATAATTATGTATCCTTGAGTAGTTTTAGATGAGACCTCTCATTTATATTTATATAATAATAATGTGCTGAGGGTCTAATGTATCTCGACGATCAGCCTTGCCTAGTAGTAGTGTATCGGGGGGGGTTCCTTGTTTGGATTTCGCATTGCGAGACACCCCACGCACGAATAAGGGCATAGTGTTGAGACTGGGGAGAAGTTAGCCTTCTGTTCTTGATTTAACTTGAACTTCATCATTGAGAATGTGCTAGGCTGCTTTTAGATTGAGAGGTGAGAAATGTTATTGTTAACTGCGAGAGAATTACGCACTTAACTGTCATGCATTTTATTCACATGGGAATCATATCAAACCGGGCCCTGGCTCGTCTATATCGCATGTTTTTGCACATACTCTTTGTCGTTACAGGTGCTCTACCGCATGGACACCCGTATTTACATTTCCATTCAGGTTGTCATGGAGCTACGACATATTGCGGATGTTGTAGGTTACATGTTTAGACGCTTCCTTCCCTTGTACTCTAGTTGTGTTCAGTTATTTATTCGGACGTGTTTGTCCAAGTCTTGCACTCATTTACTATATTGTAAATGTTGAATTTTAATACTCGGTGTAACTATTTATATTGGTCTGTTCACCGACATCTTATTCGGTGATTATTTATTATGTTGACGTTCTTTACTTATCGATTTTTTATATCCACCATTTTTGCATATGGGATTGTCTAAGTGTTTTCTTTTATTTACAAATTTTATTTTTATTGACAGTCTGTTTTCTAAAATGATTGGTGGTTATCTCGTACTATTATTTTAATCGACAGTGATGCTGAGAATGGACCATCTATGATCCATGTGATTATTAGAGTATTGGGATGGACACCTATTATTTTAGTAGACGGGTCATCACAATACCCCCTCGCGGCGGGGAGAGTATCCCTCTAGGTCTCGCGCATCCCCCTTGGGAGCGCTTCGACCGGCGTCGGTGAATGAGGTGAAAAATGTAGAGAGATAGAGTCTTCAGTCTATTTTACTCAAAGTAGACAAAAGAAAAGGGAGCCATCCTGAAGGACAACATCCAAAGACATACTGATACATACGAAACCAAAATGATTCGAAAAGCGGAGGCTAAGTTATGAAATGGGAAGGTGTTAGGCACCCATTCCGCCCTTATGATATATCATGGGTTGTTGCTATTTTACTTTATTTTCCCGTGATATGTGTGCATGTGTATACGTAGTGGATATAGGAATGATAGACTTGTATCATGGTGAAAAACATCGCTAATGCCGTTTAATACAAGATTAAACTGTATAAGCAACTCCGAAATGTTTGTTGGAGAAACCCTTTTCTTTTGAAAATAAAAATTATAAACAAGATGTGTTTACAAAGAAACTTATGTACGAGAGTAATTAAGACTGTGTAATCAGTTTTTAAAACTAAAGCGGTTTCAAAAATACAGCACACTTATAGACTGAGATGAGTAGATGAAGATAATCAACACACAGTTTTTAACGTGGTAAAACCTCTCCCAACAGAGGAAACATCCACGGTGACTTCTAAGTCACAAAAACAAAAATCCACTAATAACAAAAATCAGTTACAAACAATACAACATGCAAGCACACAAATCAACCTATTCTAAGTTTAGGAATATACCCCACTTGGTTCCTTCTAACTTCTCATAGATCTGATTTGTTGATGATGTTCTTCGGTTTGCTAACTTCCTTTGCTTTAGCTTCTTTATGACGACTCAATGATCTCTGATCTTATACACAACACTTCAAGTGTAGTAGTGTGTTAAGTGTTTGTGAAGTGATTCCTATTCACATGCATGAACTCACACACACTTAGATTTACAGACAATCCTATAAAAATTACATATAAAGTCTATATGCAGTGATTTTGTTATTTTTCTTTCTTACAAAACTAAAAACCTTTTTGACCTTTAAATATAACCCAGATTCCACGGATATCTCGCTTTTAAATGAGTCAAGATCTTAATCAATCTCTTTTTGAAAACATTTGTGAGATTGAAAATCTCCAAGTGTGAATCCAACTAGGTCAGGTTAAGTTTTGTAAAAACAGAAACTATAAAACATTTTCAAAACCAAATCAGTAAAGATTTTCTTAAAAAATGAAGATATAGTGAAAATGTAACATGCAGAATGTAGATCTAAAGTTTCTATGAAAAAGAAACAAGATCTTCACACGAATGTTTAAGTTGTGAACAAGATCAAGGACAAAGAGGTTACTGCTTCAAACGAACAAACCACTCTCTCTCTCAAACACTCAAGGTTGTGTTTGGGGTTGAATGTATACGAAAGTTTGTTTCTGAGAAATGAAGTGTTTAGGGTTAGGGTTAGGGTTTGGCTAACTGTTTCCCTTTCTCTCTCTTCTCTCTATGCTTTTCTCTCTTCTCTCACTTCTCTCTTCTCTCTCACTTCTCTCTTATTTTTTTTCTCTCAGAAAGACGAATGCCCAAAAGTCTTCTAAGGCTGAGAAGTGGAGGGTATTTATAGGGCTGAGGGAAGGTTCTGGATGTTCGAGGCAAATCAATGGCTGAGATCAAGTCTTGCAAGCTTTGACTTGATCCAAAGGTTATAAAACAGCGGTGATTAAAAGGATTGTGATTGGTTCATATGGGTAGCACCGGGATTAACTAAGAACACATGCAGACCCTCGATTAGAAATGATCCAACGATGAGTAATGAACCAGGATAACCTCTCACACAACAAACACACATTGACGCATTAAGGGGATGGCAAGTATTGACATATGAGAGGCCCTCACACGCGCGTCAAATTAATTACAAAACATCACCGTGAAGTCTCTAGCGCTTTGAGATCCTACCCAACCAAACATTCGAGTGAGAAATGAAGTTTCCAAAATAGAATATTAACCCCACAAATTATATAATCCCATTTTATTAATAAAAACATTTATTAAAAAAATGTTTAAAAAGGTTTAAAAATTATTTAAAAATTCCCAAAAAATTATTAAAGCTCCAATTCAAGGGGAATTAAACACACACTCAATTTTAAGCAATATGAACACATGTATGCACTTCTAATTGTGTGTAGTGTGATACAATTTTTACCTTCATAGATCATTGAAGAGAATTAGGGGGATAAGATCTGAGGCTTTTTGGATTCTAGGATTGACAACCAATTTTGTCACTATTTCCAAACTAGATGAACACTTTATACAGTATAGACTTAAGCAAGTCAAAGGTATAAGGTGCTTCAATCTCCCCCTTTGGAAATATGAGACAAAATCTCCTTTGAGTTAGCTTAAAACTCGTAGGGAACCAAAAGAAATAAAACCTAGTCTTATACAAAAGATACTATCTACCCATTGCCTAGAAAGTCAAAAATTACATAACTCAACTATTTAAAAATATGTACACTAGGAAAGGTAGACAATCAGTAGAAGAGATTCCTACAAATATGCACACTAAGATCAAGCAGTTTAGATGAAATGTGAACAAAAAATTGAACTCATAAAACTCAAATTTCTCCCCCATTTTGTCTCAAATGGACAAAGGGTAAAACTTAAAGTCTTAAGAGTTTAATCAGCGCTTACCATGCCTATAGAATTTCACAAATACAGAAATCTATTATAATCTAAAGGTTTAGTGAACATGTCTGCAAGTTGCAGATCAGTAGGAAGGTAATGAATTTCTAATTCCTTAGTTTCAACAAGTTCGCGGATAAAATGATGCCTTATTTTAATATGCTTAGTTCGCGAGTGTTGAACCGGGTTTTTAGATATGTTAATGGCGCTTTGATTGTCACAATACAATTGTAATTGATCTTATTTAATCCCATAATCACTTAACATCTGTTTTATCCATAACAATTGGGCACAACAACTTCCTGCTGCTATATATTCGGACTCAGCCGTAGATAGAGATGTGCAATTCTGTTTTTTACTACTCCAACCAACTAAATTATTGCCGACATAATAACAGGCACCTGAAGTACTTTTACTATCATCTGTACAACCGGCCCAATCAGCATCAGTATACCCTACGATGGTGCTACAGGTATCCTTAGTGTACCTAAGTCCAAGATTAAGAGTGCCCTTTATGTACTTTATTATACGTTTTACACTCAATAAATGGCTCTCTTTAGGGTTATTCTGGTAACGAGCACACAGACATACAGCATACATTATGTCTGTTCATGAGGCAGTTAGATAGAGTAGGCTACCAATCATACTACGATAGAGTGTGGAATCAACTGATTTACCAGTTTTATCTTTACATAATTTAACAGTAGTACTCATAGGTGTTTTGGCAACTTTAGCATTATCTAAACCAAATTTCTTAACAAGGTCTAAGGCATACTTGGTTTGAGAGACAAATAGTCCATCAGAATTCTGTTTCACTTGAAATCCTAAGAAAAGTTGTAGCTCCCCCATAAGGGACATGTGAAATTCCTTGTGCATACTAGCAGAAAAGGATTTAACTTCAGATGTTGAAGTAGACCCAAAAATGATGTCGTCTACATAGACTTGGGCTATAATAATCTCTTTGTCAAAATGTTTGACAAAGAGAGTCTGGTCATTTCCTCCTCTTTTAAAACCCTTATCCAACAAAAAGTTGGAAAGGCGTTCATAGCAAGCTCTAGGAGCTTGTTTTAAGCCATACAAAGCCTTTTTTAGACGAAAGACATGGTTAGGGTATTTAGGATCAATGAACCCTTTGGGTTGTTCTACATATGTTTCTTCGGACAGAATTTCATTGAGGAAGGCAGATTTGACGTCCATTTGATAAAGTGTAAATTTTAAGTGACACGCTATGGCGAAAAGAAGTCGAACATATTCAAGACGAGTGACAGGGGCAAAAGTCTCGCTAAAATCTATTCCTTCTATTTGAGAGTAGCCTTGAGCAACTAGTCTAGCTTTGTTTCTAAGAATCACCCCATTTTCATCAGATTTATTCTTAAAGATCCAACGTGTTCCAATAACATTTTTTTTTTAGGCCAAGGTACAAGATACCAGACATCGTGAATGACAAATTGTAAAAGTTCTTCCTGCATAGCAGAAATCCAGTGTGTGTCATTCAATGCTTCATTAACATTTTTCGGTTCCACAAGGGAGATGAAACATGCATAATTAGCATAATTTCTTAACTGGGATCTAGTACGAACTGGCTCATTTGGATTACCGACCACGTTGTCAATGGGATGATCTTTAGAGACCCAGCCAGGTACTTCTGGACTCTCAATAGGTAATGAGTCATCTATTTATGGTGAATCAGTTTTGAAATCATTTTCAGATTCAACCTCAATAGGTGATTCAGATATCTTATTTTCGACAATAGTGTCGCTTACAATTACATTTATCGATTCCATAAGGGCCTTAGTACGCAGATTGTATATACGATAAGCACGACTGTTTGGAGAGTATCCTAAGAAGATGGCTTTATCACCACGAGTTTCGAATTTAGACAGATGTTCTCTGTCTTTACAGACATAACACTGACTTCCGAAGGTTCTTAGATATTTCAGATTAGGCTTCTTACCGTACCACAACTCATAAGGGGTTTGTTTAGAGTTTTTCCTAAGGTAGACCCTATTAATGATATGACATGCAGTTCTAATAGATTCTACCCAGAAGTATTTAGGTAGAGATTTGGCATGCAACATTACACGTGCCATCTCTTGAAGAGTTCGGTTTTTCCTTTCAGTAATACCATTCTGCTGAGGAGTCTTAGGGGCACTAAATTCATGTTTGTAACCGTTGTAGTCACAATATTCAACTATTCCCGTGTCTATGAACTCTCCCCCTCTATCACTACGAATGCGATTGACTTGAGTGTCCTTCTCATTTTCAATTCTTAATAAAATTTTCAAAAAATTCTGAAACGTATCAGATTTTTGTTTCAAGAAGGCAACCCAAGTGAATCGTGTGAAATCATCAACCATGACAAGGATATAACTGTGTCCACAAAGACTAACAGTTCTAGAGGGACCAATAAGGTCCATATGGATGAGATCTAGAGGTCTAGAGGTGAGAATGTCTTTAACCTTTTTATGCGAAGTCTTAACTATTTTTCCTTCCTGGCAATGACCACAGACAACACTTGAAATAGGTTTAATTTTAGGAATTCCTCTAACAATCTCTTGACTAGACAATCTACCAAGGATATCATAACTTAAGTGACCCATACGATTATGCCAGATCTCATTGTCATCCATTCTGACAATGTTACAGGTTTCAGAACTAGTCTTGAGAGTATAACAATTGTCAGGTGTTCTAAATCCTGTAATAATGCATTCACCTTTATCATTTAGAATTTTACAATTGTTCTTTGAAAAGGTGACAGTATGGTCAGAGTCACAAAATTGTGATATACTTAGGAGGTTGGCTTTGAGACCTTTAACTAATAGAACATTTTCGAGAACAGGTATTCCTTCTTCTTTTAGGGTTCCTTTACCTATGATCTGAGATGAAACTCCGTCACCAAAAACTACTTTCCCACCAGCAAACCTGGTTTTGTTTAAAAGTTTGGTTTCATCTCCTGTCATATGTTTGGAACATCCTGAATCTAAATACCAACCAGATGAAGTGTGTTCAGCTTTTAAGGCAGTGATGACAATGTTACACTTTATTTGGGGTAAAAGATCATCTTTTCTAACCCAAATAGCTCTAGTTTTAATTTTGCGCAAGTTTTCCCTCATTTGATAAAATTTTCGAGACACAGCTTTTTGTCGAAAAACATTTGGAGCAGCAAACTGATTATTGTGAAAAATTTGAGCTTTTGGTTTAGGAAAGTTTCTGGGAGCCTTTCTCTTAAATGAACTCTTAGTTTTGGTCTTTCTATTTCTGTAGTTAGAGTTCTTATCAGGTTGTCTTGGAAGGACATAATTATTACGACTTTGCCTAGAATAGTTAAAGTTCTTGTAGACAGAAGTGTTGTAAACAGGGGTGTTTAGACGCCTAGCATAACAACCTTCAAAGGAATGACCATAAATGTCACAGTAGGAGCAATATTGATTGCTCTAGGGATGAATTTCCTTAGGAAAACTTCTAAAAATGGGTTTAACAGCATTCTGTTCAGTAGAGCTATTCCTAGGAGGGATGGTCTTAAAGGTAAAATCAGCCTTTCTAATCAAAGGACAGACGTATTTAGTCTTAAGTGCAGTTTCAGCCTTAGAATTACTAGACTCTCCAATGTCTTTCTCTTGTTGCTTTTGATCAAATTCCTTTTTAATAAAATGAAAGTCTGGACATGCTTCAATTGGTCTTTTACCCCAAGACACAAACTTAATAGGTTTAAGATTTGTAGTTTGTGGTTTGTTCTTAGGGAAAAAACCAATGCCGGTTCTATCATCAGAATTGGTCTTGGAGTCAACAACAAAGTCAGTAAAACAGTTTCAATTGTTTTCAAACTTAGAATTTTTTTTGAAAACAGTAGCTGTCTTTGTTTTTGCTTCCTCCAGTTCTAATAATGTTCCCTTGTATTTCATTTCCAGGGTTTCATTAGTTTTAGTCAACTCTTTTAATTTTTGATCAAAAGATTCAATTTCAGATTGATGAGTCAGACACTGGTTAGTGTACTCTTCAGCATTCAACTTCACAATAAGACTTAGATCATCTAATTTCTTAGTCAGGTCTCTAACAGTCTTCTCCAGTCTAGTGCCTTTTTTAAGAGTTTTAGCATACAAAGTATGGATATCAGGGAGGTCATCTGTGTCTGAGTCGCTAAGTGAAGTGTGTGTAGTGACCCCTAACGATTCAGTTTTAGTACTCACGCATCCATTTGCATCGTCATTATCGAGATCACTTTGACTCACACACACGGAACTAGAACTAGCAACATTTTCAGACAATAAAGCATCTAGGCCAATCAAAGCAGTATTCACACAAGCAGAAGTAGGAGCATCATTATCACACACAGGTATATTATCATTGTAAATGATCTTAGCATAAAAAGACATGCAAGGGTCAAGTACATTAGATGACTCAAGTTCCTCTTCATCAGAGTCACTTGAATCATTCCAAGTTTTACAGACATTGGCTCTATTGTGTGTGTTGGCTTTATTCAGATTAACTCTGCAATCGTGAGCAATGTGACCTAGTTTCCCACATCTAAAACATTCAATCTTTTTAAGGTCTCTAGTGGGTCTGGAATTGTTGTCCTTAGGATGTTTCTCAAGACCTCTCTCATGAGGTTTAGGATTAGACAGAGTAGGATAATTAGGCTTACCTTGTTTAGTTGCCTGTTTGTTTCGAAATTTGACAATTTTCTTAAATTGTTTAGACATCAAGGCAATCTGATTATCTAGTTTGTCTATATCACACTCCTCATCAGAGTCAGAGTTGGTCAAATTAGACTCAAGTTTGGGTATCTTAGAGGCAAAACTCAAGTTAGAGTTGGGTTATTTTCTCTGTGAATGATTTAATTGTTTCTTAAAGTCTAATTCCATTTCCACAGTCCTAAGTTTGCTACTGAGTAACTCAGGGGTAAGGTTTTGATCATTCATTTCCTCAATAGCATACCTCTTACTGTCAAACTTTTGTGGTAATGACCTTAGAATTTTAGAGACAATTTCATTCCTATCATAAGTTATACCATTAGCATGCAACCTAGTAACTATATCAGTTAAGTTCATGTAAAAATCATCAAAAGACTCAGAATCAGACATGATCAAAGAGTTGTACTACTGGATAAGCATTTGAGTTTTAGCAGCTTTAACTCTTGAGTCTCCTTCATGGGCAGTGATTAATGTGTCCCAAGCTTTCTTAGAAGTGGCACAAGATGAGATTCGTTTGAACTCATACTCATTAATAGACATAAAAATGGCATTCTTGCCTTTATTGTTATTTCGAGAAATGGTTTTCACTTCTTGGGTAAATTCACTTAAGATTTTCTTTACCCTCTCATCACTTCCTTCAGTGACTGGTTTAGTAGGATAAGTGTATCCATTTTCAATAATGTCCCAGACATCATCTCCTAAAGTTCCTTGGCTGAAAGCAACCATTCTTACTTTCCAGTAAGCAAAGTTGTTTCCATCAAAGAGTGGAGGTCTGGACAAATTACCAAACCTTTCATTCTTCTCGTCCATAGTTAGGTTTTTCAGAAAACGATTTCAGAAACACAAGATCTTTTGAAATAAAAGTTAACAGGGCTCTGATACCAATTGAAAAACGTTGCTAATGCCGTTTAATACAAGATTAAACTGTATAAGCAACTCCGAAATGTTTGTTGGAGAAACCCTTTTCTTTTGAAAATAAAAATTATAAACAAGTTGTGTTTACAAAGAAACTTATATACGAGAGTAATTAAGACTGTGTAATCAGTTTTTAAAACTAAGGCAGTTTCAAAAATACAGCACACTTATAGACTGAGATTAGTAGATGAAGATAATCAACACACAGTTTTTAACGTGGTAAAACCTCTCCCAACAGAGGAAACATCCACGGTGACTTCTAAGTCACAAAAACAAAAATCCACTAATAACAAAAATCAGTTACAAACAATACAACATGCAAGCACACAAATCAACCTATTCTAAGTTTAGGAATATACCCCACTTGGTTCCTTCTAACTTCTCATAGATCTGATTTGTTGATGATGTTCTTCGGTTTGCTAACTTCCTTTGCTTTAGCTTCTTTACGACGACTCAATGATCTCTGATCTTATACACAACACTTCAAGTGTAGTAGTGTGTTAAGTGTTTGTGAAGTGATTCCTATTCACATGCATGAACTCACACACACTTAGATTTACAGACAATCCTATAAAAATTACATATAAAGTCTATATGCAGTGATTTTGTTATTTTTCTTTCTTACAAAACTAAAAACCTTTTTGACCTTTAAATATAACCCAGATTCCACGGATATCTCGCTTTTAAATGAGTCAAGATCTTAATCAATCTCTTTTTGAAAACATTTGTGAGATTGAAAATCTCCAAGTGTGAATCCAACTAGGTCAGGTTAAGTTTTGTAAAAACAGAAACTATAAAACATTTTCAAAACCAAATCAGTAAAGATTTTCTTAAAAAATGCAGATCTAGTGAAAATGTAACATGCAGAATGTAGATCTAAAGTTTCTATGAAAAAGAAACAAGATCTTCACATGAATGTTTAAGTTGTGAACAAGATCAAGGACAAAGAGGTTACTGCTTCAAATGAACAAACCACTCTCTCTCTCAAACACTCAAGGTTGTGTTTGGGGTTGAATGTATACGAAGGTTTATTTCTGAGAAATGAAGTGTTTAGGGTTAGGGTTAGGGTTTGGCTAACTGTTTCCTTTTCTCTCTCTTCTCTCTATTCTTTTCTCTCTTCTCTCACTTCTCTCTTCTCTCTCACTTCTCTCTTATTTTTTTTCTCTCAGAAAGACGAATGCCCAAAAATCTTCTAAGGCTGAGAAGTGGAGGGTATTTATAGGGCTGAGGGAAGGTTCTGGATGTTCGAGGCAAATCAATGGCTGAGATCAAGTCTTGCAAGCTTTGACTTGATCCAAAGGTTATAAAACAGCGGTGATTAAAAGGATTGTGATTGGTTCATATGGGTAGCACCGGGATTAACTAAGAACACATGCAGACCCTCGATTAGAAATGATCCAACGATGAGTAATGAACCAGGATAACCTCTCACACAACAAACACACATTGACGCATTAAGGGGATGGCAAGTATTGACATATGAGAGGCCCTCACACGCGCGTCAAATTAATTACAAAACATCACCGTGAAGTCTCTAGCGCTTTGAGATCCTACTCAACCAAACATTCGAGTGAGAAATGAAGTTTCCAAAATAGAATATTAACCCCACAAATTATATAATCCCATTTTATTAATAAAAACATTTATTAAAAAAATGTTTAAAAATGTTTTAAAAAGGTTTAAAAATTATTTAAAAATTCCCAAAAAATTATTAAAGCTCCAATTCAAGGGGAATTAAACACACACTCAATTTTAAGCAATATGAACACATGTATGCACTTCTAATTGTGTGTAGTGTGATATAATTTTTACCTTCATAGATCATTGAAGAGAATTAGGGGGATAAGATCTGAGGCTTTTTGGATTCTAGGATTGACAACCAATTTTGTCACTATTTCCAAACTAGATGAACACTTTATACAGTATAGACTTAAGGAAGTCAAAGGTATAAGGTGCTTCACATGGAAGAGATAAAGTGAGTCATCCATAGGAATGTTCCTAAATGTAATATTAGAAAAAAGGATTTATGCGATTATCCTAGCGTCGATCATTATAAGGGAATGATAACGCATGTGGAATAATACGCCATTTCAGAATATATATATATATATATATATATATATATGTAAATTCATAGGTTTTAAGAGAGTTAAGTTTAAAGAATATATAGAAAAATAGGAAAAAAGTAGAAAAAGGACTCGAGTCTCGGGTTTTATCCCGAGATGCCTAAGTAGCCCATAGAGGCATCAAAGTCCACGTAGTTCGTATGCAAAACGAGGGGTGGGATTTATCCCATAAATTCAATCAGGGACTTCTCTTAGATGGGTGTGTGTGTAAAAAAGTGTTTTAGTTGTGAGAAAAGTGTGAGAATTCTCGTTTGGAATCTATGAGAAAATCCTCTTTTTCTTGTTTTTTGGGTTTTATTTATATGAAAATATGAGATATGCAATAATACTAGATAAAAAGTATATTAAGATATGTGAGATGAGAGGATAAGAGTACTAAGTAACAAAACAAACTAAAGAGAGTTTAGTGGAATTTAACGAGAGATTTGAGAAAATTAGACATTCTTGAAGATCTTGAGCTTGATCTTGGATGTTGGAGAACATCCCTCGCACTTGGATGATGATGGAGAGTATTTAATTCACCAAGCTTGATGAAAAAGGTGATGTAAGGTGAAGGTTGAAAAGGGATTTGGATGTGGAAATCACGCTAACTTCGAGAGGGGTTTTCTGAGCTTATTGGGAGTTATGTATCTCTGATTTTCCTCCCCCTGGAATGAGGTTAGGCCCTAAATTTTAGAGGCCCAGGGGATTTCTGATAGGCATATCCCTGGTCTTGCCAATCGACAGGTGTGTTCAGGCACACTGCCGATATGCAGGGTTTGGAACATGTCGTTTGGCAGTGTCTTTCAGGTTCCTTCGAAAAATCGGTCGTAGAGCGCGAACCGTTGATCTGAATTGCGCACGGGGCAAACCGTTAGAAAGTTATTTCAGAGACCTTAAAAATTCCGTTGGACTTCTCCCGGATTCGGGAGTTGACTTTAGGTCAAATGTGGCTCGAAAGCGTTCATCGATCCTTTGGACGAGAAAACTTCGTACGCAAATGGATCGTTTGTCTACATGGTAAGTTCGAATTGTGCACGGGGCGGACCGTTAGAAAGGTTAAGAGATTTACTTCGACATTCCAAAGAGTTTGACCTAGTTCGGGGAGCTGACTTTGGTCAACCGGGGCTTGGAAGCATTCGGTGACCTTTCGGAGTAAAACGGATCGTTCAACCGTACCGTAAGTCAGAATCGCGCATGGGGAGAACCGTTGAAAAGGGGTTTCAGTGCCCTTCAAAGATTCATTTAGTGTCGGTCAAGATGAAGAGTTAACTTTGGTCAAATAGAGCCTGGGAGCGTCCGGAGACCTCCTGATCGAGTTTCGGGGGAAAACAAGTCGTTCGACCGCATGGTAAGTCAGAATCACGCACGAGATGGACCATTGGAAAGGGGTTTCAGTGACCTTGGAATATTCATTCAGTCTCTTTCGAGCTGAAGAGTTTGACTTTTGGTCAAATAGAGCCTGGGAGTACCCAATGGCCTTTAGGTTAGTACCCGACGTATGACTTGGGTTTACAATGATGAAGGGAGGTGCTAGGGACTAAGGAGATGTTAGGGGGTGTTAGAATGGGGTGTCTACACAACCATTATGAGCATTAAATGCTCCTTCTTTTGCTGAGATGAAGTGATCTGAAAATTAAACTGCTAATCTTCATTTTTATCTTCTCTATAAAAATATGGCTATTGAAACATGATATTAGCATTCTCAAAATAAATGACTGAAAGTAACTCTTTGTAGGACTGAGAATAGCTTTAGTATATATCTCCAAGTAGTTTCTGCAAAACGTTTAGTCCAAGAGAGAGAAAGATATTTTGAAATGAATCCTTGAAATATAATCTGATATAAAGAGTTGTTAGTCATTTCACATGCAAAAGATATTTCTTTGTTTAACTGAGTGTATATATATATATATATAGAGAGAGAGAGAGAGAGGTCAAATCAAAACTAATACTATCCGAGGCAGTTAATATGACCGGACAAAACAAATATTAACAATATTTTCGAATTAAAAAAATACAGTTAGGTGCGGTTATGGCTGAGATTTTATGTGTGGCACAAAAAAACGGTAACTTATACATAAAAAATGGAACAGATGGGACAACTCGAGACCTGTCATAAGATTTATGCGCAGGGGCTCGCACTGACAAAACTAAGGCTACTACTGCCTACGTGTACAAAGCTGAATATTATAAATGGAAGAAGTTACCATAGCAGGTGTAAGACGTCTAATAATAAGGTTATCAAAACCCTAGAACGAAATCTAGCAGGTACAAAATCTTGGCTACCTAAGATCTCTTTTACCAAAGTCTCCTAAAAGGGAAGGTAAGGAAGAAAACAACTAGGGTCCGTTTGATAGCACAAAAATTTCAAGGTAAATTCTCAAAAGTTAGAAAATTTTAGTATTTTTCAGTTTTTAGGGTGTTTGATAGCCTTAATTTGTCTTGAAATTTGTTTTCTATATACAACACCCCTTAAGCATAATTTGTCACCCTAGGGTGGAATTCAATTCTTTGGGGGGGTTAGGTTTTTGTTTGTCACCTTTGAGTGGCAAATCACTTGAAACCAATTTTTTTTTACTCTATATATTTCATAAATATATAAATATGTATTATTAATAAATATATAAATATATATATTTCGTATATTTTAATATATATTCGTATATTTTATATATTTTAGCACATATATGTATATTTCGTATATTTCGTTTAATATATATTCGTATATTTTATATATTTTAGCACATATATGTATATTTCGTATATTTCGTATATATATAATATTTTAATATATATTCGTATATTTTATATATTTTAGCACATATTTCGTATATTTCGTTTAATATATATTAGTATATTTTATATATTTTAGCACATATATGTATATTTCGTATATTTATATATATTTCATATACTTATATATTTCGTACATTTATATAATTTATATAATTCATATATTTTAATATATATTTATATTTCGTAAATTTTGTATATTTCGTATATTCCTTATAGTTAATATATATTATTTACAAAATATATACATATATATTATGTATATGTATATTATATTCTGTATATATACATATATATAATATACGTATACAATATAATATGTATATTATATATATATGTATATATACAATATAATATACATATACAATATGATATGTCTGTATATATACATATATATATAATATACATATACAATATAATATTGTATATATAGATATGTATATGTATATGTCTGTATATATAGATATGTATATGTATATGTATATGTATATTATATATATATATATATATATATATGTATATTATATATATATATATATATATATATGTATATATATATATATATATATGTATATATATATACATACATATTATATTGTATATGTATATTATATATATGTATATATTCATAAATACATACAGAATATAATATTATGTATATATTCTGTAAATAATATATATTTAGTATATTCAGTATATAATATAATATATATTCATATATTCATATATTAAATATAATATATATTCATATATTCATATATTAAATATAATAATATATTTAATATATGAATATATTTCGTAAATAAAATATTATATTTTCATAGATTTTGTACATTTAATAATATAAAAATCTATTATATTATTAAATAGAATAGATTTTTATATTATTAAATGTATATTATTAAATGTACAAAATCTATTATATATTTAATAGATTTTTTTATATTTAATAGATTTTGTACATTTAATAATATACATTTAATAATATAAAAATCTATTATATTTAATAATATAATAGATTTTTATATTATTAAATGTACAAAATCTATGAAAATATAATATTTTATTTACGAAATATATTCATATATTAAATATATTATTATATTTAATATATGAATATATGAATATATATTATATTATTTGCGGAATATATATATTTCGTAAATTATTATTAATTTCCGGAAAAATATACAAAATATATGAATATTTCGAAAATTAATAATAATTTATGGAATGTATATATTCCGCAAATTATATTAATTTTCGGAATATATATATTCCGCAAATAATATAATATATATTCATATATTTTGTATATATGGAATATATATATTTCGCAAATAATATAATATATATTCATATATTTTGTATATTTAATAATATATATTTATTATATATATATATATATATATATTCCGTAAACAAATTTTTCACTTTTATATCTATTTTCCAGCTTTTGCGTTTGATAGAAAATGTGGAAAATTGATGATTTTCCAACTTGTATCAAACAGATACAAGTTGAAAAATATTCATTTGCCTTTGAATTATTTGCCATGTCCTGAAATTATTTGGATTTTCCCAGTTTTTCATCAAACGGACCCTAAGGTCCATTCCCCTAACATAATAGGTACACGCGGACTGTGTCCAAAAACAATACTCGAACCAAGTTCTAATTAAACAACTAACCAATAGGTATTGAAGTTCCTAAAGTTTAAAAATCATAAACCTAAAACTAATAGCAGGTACAATTCGGTCAACATCAAGTAAAGCCAAGGCAAATAAAGAACTTAACACAGTGTACTAAGGCTCCTACATAGTTGGCAAAGGATGAAACAACATAGTAGGTTAACTATGTATTCTAATAGTTAATAAAAGCCTATTAAAGTGTAGTATCATATTTATACATAATAGTAATAGTATATAAATAGACTTATAATATATATGTATATATATAACGAAATATAACTACTATATAAGTAAATAAAAAATAAACTATCATATATATTATATAAACAAAATAAAAATAATATAAAACTAGATATATATAAGGGTTGATATTATATAAACAAAATGCGTAAACTATAATAACACATTTAGTGTATATATATAAATCAGAACTCTATGTATAATATATAAAATAAATATAACTACTACAAAAAGAAATACTAGAAACTTAATATGTAAATGTTTGGAATCATCAAAATCAATATATAATATTAAACTAAATTGTTCATTAATTATAATTAAACTAATTAAATACTAGTTTAGGGGTTAAATACATTTTCGTTCAACAACAATACTTTTTATAAATTTGTATGTTTTATTTTATTAAAAAAGTGATTGTATGTTAAAAAATCCATTATCTAAAGAAAGTAATTTTTTTATTTTATTTTTATTAAAATGGATGTTAATTAAAAAAGGATTCGTTATTTATTTTCAAAAAAATTTCCATTTTTTATAATAAATAAAGAGAAGGTTTTTTTATTAGCTTCCATTATATTAAAACAATTATTTAGTTTTTTTCATAAGTTGAAAAATATTTTTAAAAATAAAAACTGAATTTATGATTTTTATATTTCCAGAATATTATTTTTTTAATTTTCCAGAGTATTAGCAATTTTATATTCAAAACATTATCTTTTTTTTTTCTTATTTCCCTAATATTATGTTTCTTTAACATGAATAGAGTTTGGTTATTTATATTTAAAAAAAATGGTTAACCAAATTTGTAAAAACGAGACAAATTTATTTTAAATTTATTTCACGAATATTTTTTTATATTTGAATAAAAAATAGTTTATTATTAACATCCATTTTAATAAAAAAAAACTTATTTTTTAGAATATCAGAATGTTTTTATAAATAAAAAACAAACTTTAATGTTTTTTTTTTTTAGAATATTAATTTTTTTTATTTCCCAAAATATTCGGATTTTTTATACTCAAAATCTTATGTTTTTTCACTTCATCAATATTTCATTTTCTTAACGTGAAAAGTGTTTGGTAATTTCAAAAAAATAAAAAACATTTGTAAGAACGTAATAGAACAAGTTCTTTTTATTTCCATAATATTATGTTTTTATTGATAAATAAAGAAATAGTTTTTTATTGACGACCATTTTAAGAAATAAAAATTACTAGAGTAAAGTACCACAATAGTCCCCTACCTTTCTCTTGGTCTCAATTTAGTCCCCTTCCTTTCAATTGTCTCAATTTAGTCCTCTACCTTTCAATTTGGTTCAAATCAGTCCCTTATTTAACTTCCATCCAAATTACTAACAGCATAAGGGCCAAATTAAGGGGCATTTTAGGTATTCTGGGTATTAAGTCATTCCACTCTCCCAACACTCCACTTTGACATTAGATCACATATCAAAACAAATTAACCACATATCAAATTAACCACATATCAAAATAGCCTTTTAGTCCATTAGATCATATCAACTTATATCCATCAAAAAGAAGAAAAATTCAATACATTTCCGATAGTTGGATTCAAAAAGTCCAAAATACATATCCATTGGACATTTCAAAAGGTATTTTAAAATCTAATGAACACACTAGCCTTGACTTTGAGTGCTTCCACTTGCATTTTTTGTCCTTGGTGGGTCGAAACACACTGGTTTCTTGACCTGCATATCGTTGCAAGAAAGATTAAGCATATTCATTTTAGAGTTAATTTGTTATGTGTAATAATAATTTACTCAAGAAAGTGTGAGCAACATTAAACTTATAGCGGTTGAATTTTCCTGCCCCTTGCAACCTCTTCTATTATGTCCACTATTCCCACACTTGGTGCAATGCATTTCCATCCCAAACATACCAAATTTTCCCATTTTTCTAACTTCTCCATACTCCCTATGCCTCTTCTTTTTCGGTCTACCAGGTTGTGCAGTTACAGTGGGCTCGACTAAAGGCATCTTCCCAGAATGTGGCCATAAATCTTGTCCATTTATTGGGCATATGATATGCTCATATGTCCTCAAATATGTAGACGTGTGGTAACACTCATTGACATAGTCCTCAACCTTGTCCCCATGAAAAAGAATTGCGGAAATTCCATGGGCACATGGAATTCCACTTAGTTGCCACTTCCTACAAGTGCAAACTTTGTCACTCAAATTCACTACATATTGCACTTGAGGGCCACTAACTTGAAATAGTGACTCACCTGCCCATTCACAAATGAAATTTACAGAATCCTCAAAATTTTTGTTTACTTTCTTCATAATTCGAGGGCAAATAATACTTGGATGGTTCGACATCTTTTCTCTATTCTTTGTAATCCTAACCATCAATAGATTTCTAATTGTTTCTAATAAAGTAATGATAGGTTTGTCCCTTGCTTCAAGAATAAATGAATTGAAGACCTCAGAATGATTGTTAATTAGAACATCACACTTGGGGAAGGTTGAGAAATGAGATTTAGACCAATGCTTTGGATTTACTCCTGAATCCAACCACCTAAATGCATCCTCATCACATTGTCTGAGCTCCTCCATGCTTCTGTTAAAGTGTTCCATGGTGCTTGCTCTTGCACAATGCCAAAATAAATTCTTCAAATGTTGACCTCTATGCTCTTTCTTGAAATTATTGTGATGATGTCTAACACAATCTCTATGGTGACAATGTGGCAAAATAGTTTCCAAAGCAGGAACCAGGCCCTATCAAATGAACAACCCAAAAATTCTATCAAAAACTAACCAACATCAACTTATTAGTGACATTAGTAATGAAATATATACCTTATGTTGATCATTAATGAATGTCCATTCATTGAAGGGGGAAATGTCATTTGAAAGACATTGAAGAAACCATTTCCACGATTCCTTGCATTCCTTTTCAACTACTCCCCATGCAAAGGGATACATTCCATCATTTGCATTAATGGAAACAGCAGATAACAATTGGCCTGCATCAATTAAAACATCACAATTGGCCTGCATCAATTAGAACATCACATTTGCATCATATGCATATATGCAAGAGCTGCATATATGCAGCTGCTGCATATATGCATATATGTACCATATATGCTCCTGTATATATGTTGCATATATGCAGCAGACCTTGATGATTATAGCATTGAAAAACATGAAAAAAGAAAAAAAAAGAAATGGTTATGAATTGACTCAATACTGAATATAACTGTAAGAAAGTTATGAATTCAAACAGGGCATATAAAAACAGGGCATATAAAATAGATTACCTGGAAATGGCCCTTTTAGAAAGCATCCATCCAACCCAATTATTGGTCTACACCCATCTAAAAAACCTTGCTTCAATGGTTGTAAACATATATATATCCTCTTGAATCTTTTTCTCATCTTCCCTTCTTCATCTGTACAATCCTCTTTATCAACAAGAATTGTAGATCCTGGCATAGCCCTATTCAACTCCTTACAATAATGCCAAATCATTCTAAATTGTTCCTTATGAGTTCCATCTATCACGGCCTTGGCCTTCATCTTAGCCCTATAAACCTGACTCTTTGTAACACCAACTTTATGTTCCTTTTTGACAGTTTCTCTAAATGCTAGCAAAGGAAGCTCAGGATTTGACTTAATAGTGTCCAAATATCTTTTAGCCAACCAAGATGATGTCACATTCTTATTTTGATAAGCAGGTCTACAATTTGAATGAACATCATTTATAGTTCTAATCTGAAATGTGTCCTCACCTGGTAACTTATATGCATGTACCAACCACCCACAAGGGTCTTTGCATTTAACCCTTACTCTAATCTTATCATTCTTAACAAATCTAATTACTTTCTTGTTTAAGATTGAATACTCCCTAACAGCTTCTCTGAAGGATGCAGCTGATGGAAATGTCATCCCTAGTGAAAAGTTAAGTATTTTCAAGTCCCTCTCAGCTTGAAATGACTGAAATTTAAGTTTTCCCCCTTCCTCATTCTCATCAGATGAATCTATGCTCCTTATATCATCTGAATCAGAATAGTCTGATGTAAAAACTTTAGTATCTTCGACTTCACAATCAATTGCACTCACATTTACATCATAACAGTTACCATCAGAGGCGAAGTCATCACTAAAATTAGTTGATTCATTCACATCAACTTGAACATCAGTTGACTCACTCACATCAATTGACTCACTCACATCAAATTGAACATCAACTGACTCATTCACATCAAATTCCTCATCATTAACATTTAAATCCTCATCTCCCACTCCGTCCCAATTAACACCAACACGCTCTTTTGACACAATATAAACTTCAATTAACCTATGATTTGGAACCCATTGAAACATTTGTAAAACATGAGTATCACTCTCTAGTATCCTCAATCCATTCTTAATATTTAGAGAAGGAACTTTATACCAGCAAGTTTTGACATTTGGATAACCTAAAGCATTTGCTATAGCATAAATTTCCATTAAAGAAAATTCATCAGGATCAACATTATCAATGTAATGAACAAAACCCCCAACATACTTGTCATATGGCATTTCTCCAAAATTACCACCATGATGAATCTTCAAAGTAAACTGATTTGAATCCTTCCCTATCATATGCAAAAAAAAAAATGGATTGGAACATTGGAACAATGAAAGATTTTTATTACCAAAAATATAGAAATCAAACATGATTAATTAAATGAGAAACTAACCATAATTTGTCTTTGGATCATCAGCCGCCCTAATCTCCCATCCAAACATGATTCGTATGGTTTGAAGATCATACGATTTTTCGTTCCTCAATCAGATCTCTAAATCATAGGGTTTGCTACAAAAAAACCGTAAACTTCTTGTTTTTGGCTTTACTTAATCACAAGATGTTTTTTGTTGCCAAAATACCTCAAATGGCCCTTGTGCCGTTAGTCATTTGGACGACTGTTAAGAAATGGACTGATTTTAACCAAATTGAAAGGTGGGGGATTAAATTGAGACAATAGAAAGGTAGGGGACTAAGTTGAAACCAGAGAAAAGGTAGGGGACTGTTATGGTACTTTACTCAAATTGCTAATATTTTCTTTTTTTTTATAAAAAGCAGAATGTTTTTTGAAAATAAAAAATGCCTTTTGTGATTTTTTTTTTCAAAAATATTAGTTTTTCTAATTTTCCAAAATATTAGGATTTTTATATTCAAAATATAATGTTTTTTTAATTCTTTAATAGTACGTTTTTTAACAGGAAAACAGTTTCGTTATTTATTTTTAAAAAATGGATAACCTACATTTGTAACAATGAAATAGAATAACTTTTTTTTAATTTCCGGATTAATAAGTTTTTATTTATAAATGACAAACAATTTAGTTATTAATATGCATTTTAATAAATCAATTAATAATTTTTTTTATAAATAATAGAATATTTTTTAACATGCAGTTTCTTTTTTTAATAAAGTAAAGCATACATTTTTTTTTAATAAATGTATGAAGTTATGTATGAAAAGGTTCTACCTAGTTGCACTCATTGTAGAATTTTGGGGCATTGGGTGACGGATTGTAGAGTGTGAGGGAAATCACAACAAAAAGCTACAAGAGTCCCTTCGAGGGGAAGATCAAAGTCTCGAGGCAGAAGGCACTCAGTTGGCCCAGGATGTCTACTATTATATACAAGCCAATTGGAGGAATATCTGGTGCTATTGATGTGGATGGGCCAGCAGGTTGATGAGCAACATATATCAGTTGATAACGCAACTGATACTGTCCTAAATCATGAAAGTAATAGTGTTGATGCTACTGTCTTGATTAATGATATACATGGTGTCCCTAATGACAATGATGTCGTGGCCAACAACAAAGTGGATTTGGTCTTGAATGCCACGGAGACAGATCTGCATTTAGAGTCTTCTTTTCAGGTAGCTGCTCCAACAGATTCAACAGTGGAATCTCCTAATCAAGTTCCAACCTCTACTGTATCTTGCTTAAGTACTTCATGGGTCAATCTATTAGATCAAGCGGAGTATCAAGTTGATGATAAAGTTAATGCTAATAAAGAGGATATTGGAGGGAGGTCTACTCCTCTAATTGATAATGTGAATTACAATGTGTTTTTTCTGAAGGCAATGCTTCCACCCCCAATGGAATATCTGATGATGTAGGTGATTTTCAGGATTACATTTCTAAGTCTCAAAAGAAAAATTTGAAGGAGAAGAATAAAATGGTTTATGAAGACAGATCCCACACCCAGAACTAAAATCTTAGGCCCAAACAAAGTTTTAAATGAAGGTTATTTTCAAGAATATTAGGGAAATTAATAATTCTAATTCGCAAAACAAGTTACATAATCTAAGTTCTACACATACCGGATTCTCTATGCCTTTCAGAACCAGAAGTTTATTTTCAATCAGTGAGTCAACATTATTGGTTGTGTGGAGTATTTTGGCTCTCCGGTGGCTTCCCGTTGGTTCACGGCTATTTTGGGAGGAAAACAGTTTTTTTTCTAGATATTTAAAAAATTGCCACTTTGAGGAAAATCTATAAATAGGAGTCTATTTTCTGTTTTGAATGCAGTGTTGTTTTTCCCAGCAAGAGTGAACATTTTGTGAGTTTTCAAAGAGAAAAGTGAGTGAGAGCTTCTTGTTTAAAGATTAGTTCTTGTGCTTGGTTTGTGAGTGACTTTCTTGGAGAGATAAAGAGTGAGTGTGTAACCTTGTGGTTCCTCCATTTATCAAAAAAAGAAGAAATCCTACCATTATGGTTGTAACCCCTGTTTGGGTGAACACGTTATATTGTTGTCGTTTATTTGCTTTGATTACTTGTATGTTCTAGTTATCCTACTTGTTGATGTTTGTTGGATTCGTTTTGAGTTCGCACACTTGATTTTCATTAGGAACAAGGTCTTGCGTGTTTTCCGCACACCAAGTGTTTGGTAAAATTCCGAAGTGAGTTTTATGGCCTTGGTTGCTTAACATAGGACTGTTTTTGCACAACAAGTGGTATCAGAGCCTTGGTTGCTTGGTTTGCTCGGTATTTTGGTTCGGCTTGAATCAATTTGAGTGATATTGGCATAAGTTCTAGAATTTGTTCCAAATGGCGGAAGAGGTGTCGCGTACTCTCGAATCAACTTCTACAAGCGGAGGCTCTAAGAAGTGGGATCCTAGTTATGGATCCGGAGGCTCAATGAAGTTTGAGATAAAACCTTTGAATGAGAAAATTAATTTTGGCTTGTGGCAAAGAAAGATGCGGGGTGTTCTTGTTCAACAACGGTTGGTTATAGCATTGTTGGGTATAGAGAAGCGTCCAATGGATATGACCGAAGTCGAATGGATCGATATTGATCAAATGGCGATTTCTTCAATTGAAATGCATATCACGGATGATGTGCTCAATCACGTGATGTCGAAAACTACGGCCAATGGCTTGTGGAATCAATTGGAGGAGATTTATTTGGCCAAGTCTTTGTCAAATAAATTGTTTCTAAATAACATGCTCTTTAAGTTAGAAATGAAGGAGGGCGGTGATATGATGAAGCATATAAATGTCTTCAATGATTTTATCAACGATTTGAACTGGATTGATGTTCAATTAAGCGAGGAGGATCGAGCGTTGTTATTTATTGCTTCGTTGCCCGATTCATATGAGCACTTTGTCACCACACTTATGTTTGGGAAGACTACTCTCAAGTTCAATGATGTAATGCAGGACATCATTTCTCACGTGGCCATGAAGAAGAAAAATGGTAGCGGTGGAGGTAGTTCATCTTCTCAAGCTGAAGGCTTGGTAGCCAAGGTTGGTGGTGGTGGACGAAGAGGAGGGTCAAAGTCTCGGGGTGTAAATAACCGGGGCTCCCAAAGGTCTCAATCTCGAGACATTAGCACGGTTGAGTGTTTCAAGTGCCATAAGAAGGGTCACTTTAAACGGAATTGTCCGGAGTGGAAGAAAGATGATAAGAAAGGAGACGCTCCTAAGAATGTGGACGGTGTTGCTACTTTAGAGGAAGGCAAAGAGGTTCTTACTTGTTTTTTCGTCGATCACGTTGATGGTTGGATTCTAGATTCCGGATGTTCATACCACATGTGTCCGAATTGGGAATGGTTTGAGGATTACAAGTCCAATACCGGTGGTGAGATTCTCATGGTAAATAATGCTACGTGCAAAGTAGTGGCAATCGGATCGGTGCACATAAAGATGTGGGATGGGGTTGTCCGAACCTTTAGTGAAGTGAGGCACGTTTCGGCACTTAAAAAGAACTTGATTTCCTTAGGCGCACTCGATTCAAAGGGGTGTGTGATTCAAGCCGAGGGTGGGGTTTTGAATGTGAAAAGGGGATCGATGGTGATTTTGCGCGGCACAAAGTTACCGAACAATCTTTATAGATTGAAGGGAAATACGGTAGTGGGTGGAGCGACAGTCTCCACGGAGCCAAAAATTGACGAGCTACAATTGTGGCACATGAGACTTGGTCACATGAGACAATGGGGCATGTAAGAACTTCATCGACGAAAGTTTTTGAAAGGGGTGCATGGATGCAAGCTCGGTTTTTTCAAGTATTGTGTGATGGGGAAGCAAACTCGAGTGCAATTCACTATATCTACGAACAAGAGTAAAGAGACGCTTGATTATATTCATTTCGACGTGTGGGCCTTCAGATGTTGTTTCCATAGGCGACTTTAGATATTTTGTGACTTTCATAGATGATTATTCACGAAAAGTGTGGGTCTACTACTTGAAGGAAAAATCGGAGGTTTTTGAGAAGTTCAAAAAGTGGAAAGCTATGGTGGAGAATCAAACGGGGAAGAAGATCAAGTATTTGAGGAGTGACAACGGGAGTGAGTATAAAGATGGTGGATTTTTCAAGTATTGTAAAGATGCGGGCATCACAAAGCACTTTACCGTTAAGAAGACTCTACAACAAAATGGGGTGGCAGAGAGGATGAACCACACCATTATGGAAAGGGCAAGGTGCATGAGGTTTCATGTCGGGTTGCCGAAATCATTTTGGGTAGCAGCTCTTAATCACGCGGTGTATTTGGTGAATCGGTCACAAAATTCGACTCTTGGTTTGAAGTGTCCGGAGGAAGTATGGTCGGGGCACGAGGTCAACCCTACTCTACTTTGAGGGTGTTCGGATGTCTGGGGTATGCTCACATTCCTAGTGACGAGAGGACCAAAAATGACCCGAGAACTCACCGGTGTATTTTCCTAAGCTACGGAAAAGGGGTAAAGGGGTTCAAGCTTTGGGATCCGTCTACGAAAAAGCTAGTTGTTAGCCGAGATGTGAGGTTTGACGAGTTGTCCGTATTGAAGGCCAAGGAGTTCCTGGAAGTTACCAATGACGGTGGTGTTAGAATCGTCGAGATTCCTTTGGTATTTCCGAGATCATCAACCACCGATAGTGATGGTACATCTACTAGTGGTTCAAGTGATTCTCAATCGAGTGATGACACGGTTGAGGTGGAGCAAAATGATAATGATTTGGAAGAGGAATCATTTGAGGTGGAGGATACTCAACGGGTGGAGCAAGTGCCATCCATAGCACGTGACCGAAAGCATAGGGAGATCAAGCCACCATCTAGGCTTGATTGGGAAGAGGTTAATTACGCTCTCATTTCTAGTGAGGTGATCCAACGACATACAAAGATTCCATTAGTTGTGATGTCAAGGCGAGTAATATGGGTGCTATGTCGGAAGAAATGAAAGCTCTACGAAAGAACTCTGTGTGGGAGTTGGTTCCTAAACCCAAGGGGCGACACATCGTTGGCTCTAAATGGGTGTATAGGAAGAAAGAGGAAATTAACAAAATAAAAGGACAAAAGTACAAGGCAATGCTATTAGCGAAGGGGTTTTCACAAAAGGAGGGGATTGACTATGATGATATCTTTTCCTTGGTGGTGATGCATACTTCGATATGGGTGTTGTTGGCAATGGTAGCTCAATTCGATATGGAATTGGAGCAAATGGATGTGAAAATGGATTTTCTTCACGGTGATTTGAAGGAGCTTATTTACATGGTGCAACTCGAGTGGGAAAGGAAGATTATGTGTACCACCTTAAGAAGTCATTGTATGGGCTTAAACAGTCGCCAGGAAAATGGTACCTATGGTTCGACACCTTCATGTTGTGGGTAGGTTACACGAGGTTTGATCACGACCATTATGCGTATATCCAGGTTCTTGAGGATGGTCCATTTGTTTTGTTAATGCTCTATGTGGATGACATGTTTATTGTGTGTCGGTACATGTAACGGATAACAGAGCTCAAGGTGGAATTGAGCCGGGAGTTTGACATGAAGGATCTTGGTGCGGCGCAAAAGATTCTTGGTATGGAGATTAGACAGGATAGAAAAGTTGGCAAGTTGTGGTTATCTCAGAAAAATTATATTTCGCATGTCATCGGGAAATTTGGCATGTTGGATGCCAAGGCCACTTCTACCCCATTAGCTTCACATTTTTCTTTGTCTGCAAAGAAATGTCCCTCTACGAATGATGAGTTAGAGGAGATGGCTTCAAAGCCGTATGCTTGTGCCACGGGGTGCCTTATGTATATTATGGTTTGCACGAGGCCGGATATCGCCCAAGCCGTGGGAGTGGTTAGTAAGTACATGTCAAATCCGAGAAAAGAGCATTGGAAAGAAACGAAATGGATTCTTCGGTATCTAATGGGAACCAAGTCTATGGGCATTGTGTTTGAGATGAATAAAGGGGTCGAGTTTGTTACACGGTACGTGGATTTAGATTATGCGGCGTATCTTGATAAGCATAGATCTGCATCGGGGTATGTATTCACTATTGATAGTGTGTCGGTATCTTGGAGATCCATGTTACAAGCGATAAGTGCTTTGTCTACTACGGAGGCGGAGTATATGGCACTTACGGAAGAATCAAAGGAGGCGGTTTAGTTAAAGTGTTTGGTGAGTGAATTAGGGATGAACGAAGAGAGTGTTCGTCTTTATTGCGATAGTCAAAGTGTTATGCATTTGGCTAAGAATCAAGTGTATCATGCCCGCACAAAGCATATTGATGTGCGGTATCATAGAGTTCGGAATTGGGTTAATTCCGACGAGGTTTTGATTGAGAAGGTGCACACGGATGAGAACGCAGTACATTTCCTCAATAAACTTATGACTACGGAGAAGTTTAGGCATTGCCTAAAGCTCCTAAATCTCACTTCTTTTTGAAGTTCGAGGAGAGGCTCCTTGGTTAGGTGGAGCCGCATTGAGCTTGGAATAGTAGTGTGAACTTAACTTCGTTAGAGGAAGAAGATAGTTCAGACATATACAGCAAGGAGAGCTATCACTCTCGATATGGGTTGAAAGATTGTGAGGACACAAGAAATGGATATATCTTACCCAGGGAGGATCCAATAGTTTTTAAAAGTAGATTGGATTCGTACTCATTCAAGTTCTGAGGGTGGCTTGTGCATAAATAGGATATTGATATTTCCAGACAAGAAGGACCCTGAAAGGGTGCAATTTTGGAACAAATGCATGTGTCACGGTTTTCGACATACCCCAAGAAGGGGATTAAGATGTACCACATAATGTGGGATAAAGAACGTGTAGGTCAGTGTGGAGAAAGACATTGCGATGTTTATCTCCAGATGCACCACGCGTTAGATAGGAAAAGGTTGGTCCTAGGTGACCAACTAGAGTTTCGCTATACTTAGTGATTCTAGTCATGAAATGGATAGGCAGACCGATAGATTACATTTTGGATTACTAACATCGCTGTTGACGCAAAAATTCTCCATCTACGAGGACCAATCAGAAAAGGACACATGTCATCCTACGTGGCAATATTCGGCACCCGAAGAGAGTCGATCGGTACCCGAGGAGAGTTAGTCGACACCCGATGAGAGTTGGTCAGCACCCGAGGAGAGATAGTCGGCACCCGAGGAGAGTTGGTCGGCATACCAACCAGGAAGATCAAAGGATAACTAAGAAGTTAATGTGCATTAATGAAGATGACAACGCATTTAATGAGCCTTAATGTACATTTCTACTGTATTAATAGATGACAACATATAGCATACCAAGCAATTCAAGGAAGACCAACCATCATAGAAGGCCAACAATTAGATTCATTGTATGTAGACATAAATGTTTGAATGTATAAAGACATTATATCTCTTTATCTCCCATCACTATAAATACATGTATTCCCTTAGCCAAAAGGGGGGGGGGGGGGGGGGGGGGGGGAGATCCGACAACGATGAGAGACCATACATAAGATACACCTTTTTTCTCCCTCTCTCTACCACATTGTGCTATTGTAAACCCCTGGGAATAAAATAACAGTGGACGTAGGCTTCTTTCTTATAGCCGAACCACTTTAAAAATATTTGTCTCTCATGTGCTTGATTGGATTGCTTTTATCTAATTATCTGTGATCATAAAAATGGGATTCGGTCCAGTTTTTTTCATCAACAGATTGGCGTCGTCTGTGGGAACGTGTTACAAGCATTGTTCTCCATCAAAAGCTAAGCTTTTATTTTCTCTATGCATAATCAATTATACATATATCTTTTGATTCAATAATGATTTTTATATATACATAAATTAATTGTCCAATTTTTATCTGCAAAATATTGCATATCATGATTTTTAAATCATAACTGTTAGATTAATTCTTATTTAGAAATCTGAAAAATAAAGGATTTCATAAATCATAACTTTTTGCTTAATTCTCAAGTTTCAATTTTATATCATGGAATAAATATTTTAAATGATTACATATACCAATATATACGACGGTGGTAAGATTTGATAATTTTCATTGATAATTTTCATTATAAATTTTGTAAGATCTTTGATGTCTATTCAAATTCCCATCATATTTTTAATCAAAGAATGGGAAAAGGTTAAAGACAATAAAAAGTTTTCTCATGGAAATCATGACCCAGATTTATTTTCTCTCTCTTCAGGTTTGAGTCTCTTTGCATTCATTTTTATGAGCTATATACTTAATTCAGATCATATACCATCGACACAAGAATTCTTTCCTTTTTTATAAGGGATGAAGATCAGCATCAAAAGATAAGCCATTTTTTTTATATGAACAATTATACTTTATACGAATATCATTTCAATCAACAAATATTTTGTGTGTCATTCACGAATAATATATTTTTTTGAATCCACATAATACTGTTCTGTATGTGCAATTTGAAATTCAATCATTTTATTTATTTATTTGCATTGGTGAATTATACATGGAAATTGTTTCACCTATAGACATGTACAACTTTGTCAATTTTTGTTGTTAAGTCACTCATTGATCCGTATAACTCTGTCAATTTTTTGATATTAGAAAATGGGATCGTTTATCTCCAAATTTTCTTTATTAAATATTGTATGAAAATATTTTTGAAACTGTTCATATGATAATCCAAATTCTATCTCTGATAAAAAAGATCACGTCAAAAGGGATGGTGATCCATTCCGAACCCATTACAGGTTGAAATTGAAATCCAGTACAGGTTAAATCTGATCTACATCATTTTTATTTCCCCTCTATTGAAAAATTATCGTTATGGGTTACCACCGATTGAAAACGTCAACACACCGGAATTAATTACGGCCAACCGTCAGATCAATCAACGATTGTACTATGTACCACACCTCCGAAATGTACCCATTTAACTAGTTGGCGATCAGGATAAACCAGATCCACACATCGACAACCGCCTTAGTGGTTCCTGAACACACCGAGATGACCATTGATTAGCTAGCAAACGCCACAGACCTCTTTTGTTGGTCGGCAGCAAGGTTTCGCAGGTCGAAAAACTTCTCGACCTATTATTTGTTGGTCGGCTTTATAGGAAGCTGGTCGGCGGAATGATTTTGTTACCAGGTGTTGAAACTAGGTATTGTTGTTTAAATCAGTGATGGCTATATAGACGATGGGTTGAGGCCAGATGGTGCTGATAGTTGGGCACAGAGATTTCGATTAATTGGGATTATTCATCAGTAATATAAATTTTGATATTGTTGTTGCTCGGCCGTTCTTAGCGTTCTCTGAAATGAGGTGTTACACAGGTATTATTGGTCGGTGCTATATGGATACTGGACATCGTTGGTCGGAAGCTGGGTTGTAATACCTTGTTGGTCGGCACACCTTTTGTTGAACAAATCCAGATAATATATTGAGCGGCTTAGGCTCCAGACCTTTTTTTTATTGATCGGTATCAGTTATATTGGTCTACGACCATCTATTACTGATTGATTGGACTCCTAGTACAGATCGGTGGCTTCAATATGTTAATCGGCAGAAAGAAACTGAAGGTCGCCATCACTGTGTTAAAACATCGTTGGAGCTATCTATTCTTGTCGATGATTGTCGGCTCAGATTTTTATAATGTTTTGCACTGGTCGACAACGAGGTTGCGACACCAGATTTCTTTTAAATCAACATTTGTACAAATTACGGGTTCCTGATCTCTTACATGTTGGTCGGCGAAATTCATTGTTGATCGGATACGTGTTTCACACAGATTGAAAGGCTTCCCAACCTCCTTTGGCTGGTCGGCAGCAGCTATTGTTGGTCGGTAAATAAGAAGGTCAGCACCGGAGCAGGTCGGCATCACCTGATACTCCTCGGTTAAAACATAGATAAAATTCTTGGGAATCAGACCTGGTGGTCGGCGTCACTGGTCGGTAACAAAGGATAAAATTAGGACAAAACTTCTTGGGTTTCATACCAGACTATTATAAGCATTTGCTAATTAAAGCTTTACCACATCCCATTTTGACTTTATCCAAATAAAGCCCTCTGTTGATTAAAAACTTATTAAAAAACTTTTGGTTAATTACACCAATTCTCTGCAGTTTACACCCTCATGTGAACCAACTTATAAATATTTTGGAAACCAACTTATATTAAGTATTTCTTGGGATTCAGATAATTTTGCAAAAAATTTAGATTAAATAATTATGCCTTACATATGGCACGTACTTGATAAAAATTGCTCATATGATACACATTTGACACAAAACATATTAGTGCATATTTTGAAATTTTTATTGCCTTATGCTGATACACATCACATATTGTTTGGCTAAATAATTATTCTCATGACAATAATTATTTGATCTAGTCTCGACAGGTGCTCGGGCAGCTTATTAAAATTTCATAGGGACGAGATTCAATCTCGACCAAAGCTCAGCCACAATCTTAAACCTCTAAAAACTATTATTGCTCGACATCAGGCAATTTTGCCTCGACATATCAGCCAACATATATTATTTCATTTTTTTGAAATTAATATTTTTATTTCTCAAAGCATATACATATCATATATTAATTGGATGAGTAAATTATTCTCATGACTAATCAATTCAGCCTACACATATGGTTGAGCAAGTTATTAATTTTTACAGGTACAAGATTCAATGACGACGAATGCTCAGAAACAATCTTAAACAATCTGGAAACTATTGTCATTGCTCAACATTATGAAATTTCACCTCAGCGAGGCATTATATATTTTACTATTGCTCGAAGATATCGGCTCAAGCACAAATTATTCTATATATCCATTGGGATTCATATTCCATATTCATCTCAACATGGAGCTCAACGAGACACTTTATTATTATTTTAAATCCTTCTTTATATCTATTTGGATGCGTATTCTATTCTTATTTCAGCATGGAGCTCGGCAAAATATTTATAATCATATATTCAGCTCCAAGGAGGTCTCCATCATTTATATTATCTTATTCCCAATAATTCGTTGGTCAGCTCCGAGGAAGTCTCCATCATTTATTATCAAAAATCCACCAACTACGGTTGGTCGGGAATAAAAATCCACCAACTACGGTTAGTTAGGAAGAAAAATCCACCAACTATGGTTGGTGGGGAATAAAAATCCATCAACTACGGTTGGTCGAGAATAAAAATCCATCAACTACGATTGGTCGGAAATAAAAATCCACCAACTAAGGTTGGTCAGGAATAAAAATCCACCAACTACGGTTGGTCGGGAATAAAAATCCACCAACTCCGGTTGGTCGGGAACAGTTGTTTAAACTAAGCAGGATCATGGGATGAAAGTTGTTTCATTTCTTAGGCCCAAAGAATGACAAGTCACTATAATTATACAGCAGGTGGAGCAAGTTTCATTGTTTATGCAAAACTGTACAATTTATCTTTCTACATATGTATATTCATTAGCAAACAACAAAGAAAGCATTCAAAGTTTATATTCCATACTTGGGGGCTTCTATTACAGATTTAGTTATTCATTTAGTGGAACATTCTCATAACATCATGCAGTTGAGCATTAAATTCAACTCCACAAACTCACACGGTCGGGGCCCTGACCAATCATCATTCAGGAGTTATTTTTCTTCCTCGGGAATTATTTTTGATATTGAAGTTCAGGAGGTATATTGAAGTTCAGGAGGCGTATTCAGAAGTTCAAGAGGTGTATTCAGAAGTTCAGGAGTCAAATCCAACATCTACAGCACTGAGATCTTTACTAATACTGTCCCGACTAATATTGAAGAAGAAGTTGTATGAAAATGTTTCGAAGTCCACCACTAGCTTGGTACTAATCAGATTGAAGAGTTGGGTTCAAAAGCTAGAATGATACTCGACAAAGTATTTAAAGGAGCATACATCAGAAAAATCAAGCACGTGAAGTTAGCACTCAGTTGTTCGGCATAGGAATCAGTTGGTCGGCTAGCAAACCAATTAACATACTTGAAGATTATGACAAGCTACAAGCTGCATACTATGGCATGGATGCATCCAAATTCCCAGGGGTGATACATAGCACACGGAGTTCCTCAAAAGAGATATTAGCAACCATCGATCAGCTTGCATCATATGTCATCCAGGAGATAGTGCACTTTATGTTGAACAAATCAAGAAGGTAGATCAAGAATTTCACGAGCACCGAGCAACACTGCAGAGCCTGCATCATATGTCATCCAGGAGATAGTGCACTTTATGCTGAAAAAATCAAGAAGGTAGATCAAGAATTTCACGAGCACCGAGCAACACTGCAGAATAAATACTCCATCCTTTCAGTAAACCATCGAGCATGGAGCATTGGGGGCTTCTATTGACGCAAAAATTATCCATCTATGAGGACCAATCAGAAAAGGACACATGTCATCCTACGTGGCAATATTCGGCACCCAAGGAGAGTTGATCGACACCCGAGGAGAGTTGATCGGTACTCGAGGAGAGTTAGTCGACACCCGAGGAGAGTTGGTCGGCACCCGAGGAGAGATAGTTAGCACCCGATGAGAGTTGGTCGGCATACTAACCAGGAAGATCAAAGGATAACTATGCATTTAATGTGCATTAATGAAGATGACAACGCATTTAATGAGCCTTAATGTACATTTCTACTATAATAGATGACAACAGATAGCATACCAAGCAATTCAAGGAAGACCAACCATCATAGAAGGCCAACAATTAGATTCATTGTATGTAAACATAAATGTCTGAATGTATAAAGACATTATATCTCTTTATCTCTCATCACTATAAATACATGTATTCCCTTAGCCAAAAGGGGGGAGGGAGATTTGACAACGATGAGAGACCATACACAAGATACACCCTTTTTCTCCCTCTCTCTACCACATTGTGCTATTGTAAACCCCTGGGAATAAAATAACAGTGGACGTAGGCTTCTTTATTATAGCCGAACCACTTTAAAAATCTTTGTCTCTCATGTGCTTGATTGGATTGATTTTATCTATTTATCTGTGATCATAAAAATGGGATTCGGTCCAGTTTTTTGCATCAATAATCGCAGAGAGGTCAATATTTCCCTTCGGATAGGCTGATCGATATTGAGCAGTTATTATTAATTTGCGTGAATTACACCATTGGACATTATGCTCAATATTTTATTATAGAAAATGAATGAGCCGACACAAGGTACCTCCCAACAGTGTTGCGGATCAATATAAGATCCTTATGTCCTGCAGTTTTTAGGGTTAATAGGAGGCGATGGGGACGATGTCATGTTTGAGCGAGGCATATTCCCCGTAGACTGATGGATAGACGGGAGAGGTGATTAAGATGTTGGAGGATATGCGAGGGATGTGTATTCTGGATTTTTGGGGTAAATTTGAGAAGTAATTATCGTTTGTAGAGTTGCGTGTAATAACTAATATCATTTTATTATTGGTGTGATGGCTTTTGAGGCTTCGTATGAGAGACCTTGTTGTCTGACAAGGATTGAGTTAATCATGAGTTATTTTTTTGGTAGTTTAGGAGCGCCAGAAGAGTTAGGTCATTGCGAACCGAAGATATATCAAGTGACATGAGTGGTCATGTGCTAATGCAGGTGTCTCCCATAAAGGGAGTTATGAGGTTTCAAAAGAAGGGAGGTTGGCACCTAGAGATATGGGGCCTTTCCTCAGTATTGAGATAATAAAGTCAATGATGTACATGATCCTCTTAATGGAATATTTACAATGGTATCACTATTTTTTCATGGTGTTTCATCAAGGAGAGACCTTAGGAATGTCATAGTAAAGTGCCACTTAATGATTTGAAGAGATTTCACTAGTTATGGGACGTAGTGAATAGGCTATCAATCAAAATGGTACCATTAGTGTATGTATCCTTGAATTGATTTTTTAATGGAGGGTGCGGTGAGGGATAAGTATTCCTAGTTATTGTTTCTAGTTATATCCAAATTTTGGGGATGAAATTCCGTTGAAAGGGAGGGAGTATGTAACACCCCGTATTTTTGGAGAATATTTTAAATTACATGTGCGCTCGTAATTTAAGAAACAAAGTGAATTGAATAAATGTTAATTGGCAAGGATATGGATTAATATTTATTTATTATTATATATACTTGTGTGATAAGTAAATGAAAACACATTAATTTATAATATTACGTAAGTGAGCAAAATTGATAGGTTTGACGGCTTCTCATTCGGGACCCGCTTGTGGGGTCGTATTGGGAATGAGATGAAAAATTATGTTAGGTAACTTGGATGGTGATTTTGAGTGTGCTAGGATTCGAAATAGGTTGAAATAGTCATAATTAGAAACCCAAGGGTTTTAATTGGGTTTCGGGGACTTTTTAGGCTAAACGGGACCTGTATGGGGGTATTCGGGTCATTTTATAACTAGAGCTTAACCTAATTTCAAAATTTGTGATATAACTAAGGAAGGTGGATGGAGTGGTCAGCCATTCAACCATCCCAAAATAACTAGGCTTGAGAGGGAAGAGAAAAGAGAAGGGAGAACTAAAGAGAAAGTGAATAAAATCATTCCGGGAGAGAATTGGATCGATTTCGGGCAGATAAACATCGTATAAAGAAGATTCATAGAGGAAAAATTATATTCTCTCAAATATAAAGGAGAGTTTTTATATTTCTTTGATGTTTTATGTTGTGTTAATATTTCATATCAAAGTTGGTGTAATCTTGAATGTCATACGAATTTTGGGGTGGGATCCACATGTAAAACGGGTTTTGGGGAATGGAATTATAGAGAAATAATCCTGTTATAATCCATAGTGAAATATGAGATGAATTATAATTAAAAATAGGTGATATTTAATGGTAAATTTAAGAATTAGGGTAATCTTGAATGATAATTAAGAAGTGAATTAATTCTTGATAAATAATGTTGAATCCCATGAATCAAAGTGATATCAAATGACTTTGGGCGTAAAAATGTGTACCATTACATTTAGGATTGATAAGAAGATGTTGTTATGGGTTTGAATGAGTATTTGTGTTCATATGGTGTAAGGGAAATTGAGGAATTCCCTAAAAAAATGAACTAAAACACTGCCTAGAATCGAACCGATTCGTTAATGAGGGGCGAATCGATTCGTAGGGTGAACCGATTTGCGTTAGGGTGGCAAAACGATTCTATTGTTTGGGTTTTTTGTGGACTATTTAGGGCGCGGGTTGATTTCAGGAGTTTTATGTGTGACTAAAGACTTCTGGAAAAATATGTGTGAGATTACATTTACCTTGGGTTAGTCAGGAATGAAGTCTGGGTACGTGAATATGGATGTTTTAGGGTCAATGACACTCGAAATGTTATTTATGAAATCGGATTAGGATTTGGGGAAAAGTTAGGCTATGGGTTGGAGTAGAATAACTTAGTGTCCAGACTACGGTATTTATGAGATTATAATAAGTGAATACTTGAATATTAGGTAGTCGGGGATAGACTCGGGAATTATGGGCTAGTGCTACGAGAGGATTATGCACGTGTAGCTGATTATATATATATGTACTGAGAGAGAGAGAGATATGGAGATATTTGTGTGATGTATATATGCGAACATGCCCACTTTATGAATGCTATCATTGGAGGTTGCGCATAGTGGGTGGCCCACCCTGGCATTGTTCAACAGGTGTTGGGTTGGTTCCCCAGGTCATAGGATAGTTTCATAACCACGGTGTGTGAGTTTAAAGTCTATCGGGGTAATGTCGTATGGTTATGGACCACATATGTATGCCTATGACCACCTCTAGTTATGTGTTTTTTATTTGAGTTTGGTGGTGAGATTCCGATCGGGTGGCCTATAAGTGGTACGTGATGTACCTGGAGCCTGATAGCATGTTAGAGAATGCATCTGCGAGGTCTCAGCTCAGAGGATGAGATTATAAGTATATGATGATTAATATATGTGTATGTATACAAGATGCAATATATATATATACTTATATAAGCATGTTAAATATATATGTGTGAATTAAATGAATGTGTGAACATTGAAACTATAACTAGTGCAAAGTTATGTGAATCGGTTGATGAAAAGATTATAATGATAAAGCTCATGTGATAGCTAAAAGAAAAATGAAGTAAAATAAAATACGTGTAGCACGGTTGGGTAACAAGATTAGCATGTGGGACTAAGTGAAGTGATTATGCTAGTTAAGCGGGGTAGGGTAACTAGGGAATTAAAATGAATGCGTTAGGTGTGCACTATAGATAAGGGGCGATGATTATCTCATGCGAGTACGACACCAGTTTATATATGAACGATTATGCTGCATTTGCATTATTGGATTTTAAATACTTTCAAAATATTTTCAAACGGTTTTGGGCTCCGACCCGTATCAAAAATCCTTTTTTAAAACCTTTTAGGTGCTTAGTCACAAGGACACCAGGCTTAACTATCCTTCACTTAGACGACGCAACAACAACCGTGGATGTCTGCATGGATTTATTAGACACTTTTATCATTGTGAACTAGATAGGATGTGTATTCCATGTTCTATTTCGGGCATATCGCCCAGTCAGACAATGTTTGTATCATTCAGACTTTATTCATTTTAGTTTCAGTTCGACTGTTGTATTTGGATTTTTACTGAGAGATATCGGTTAGTTTGATTTATTTTATCTCTCAACATTTGCTTCATTCGTGTGGTGAATGTATATTTAAATTATTTATAATGGTTTGTTGTGTGAATGAAAGTTTTATCTAAGCAAGCTAATAAGTTTTTAAAATTTGACACCGGATTTAATAGGTTATTAAAAATCAATTTGGTTTTCGACTGTGGTGATAAGAATGAGTCAGTCTGAAATTTCTGTTTTATTTTAGCAGAGGGCTGGCCACCCGTTATTTAAATAGGCGGGGTGTACTTAGGATCTATGTAGACTTACTACATTTTCAGTATTTCTTTCCTTTGATATAGAGCCATATGCTTAGGACTATTAATTTATATTCCTATTTACGTTCTACTCCTATAATATATAATTGAAGTGAATCTTATATGAGTACGGTTTGGTATCAAGTTCCAAACCGGAGAGGATGACCAACTCGGTCCATGAGGAGGACCACGAAAAGAGAAGCTTAGAGAGAGTCGCGGGCTATTTAGGGGACGGTGACCACAGCAGTGGTCGCCACTATTGTTACGTTGGCAGTTAATGCTGCAATGACCGACATGGCACAACAGTTTCCTCTAGCACTGCCACAACAGCCAGTGGAGCCAATTCAAGGTCACCTAGTGCAATAAGTTTGGGAGAGATCCAGAGACGCCTTTCAGAAGAGCCATCCACCGAAGTTTAAGGAAAATGCGGATATTATAGGACCTAGCCAATGGATGAAGGACATTTAAAGGCATTTACGTATTATTGAGTGTAGAGACACTCAATAGATCTTGACTACTTTTAAGTTAGTGTAAGAAACATTAAAGTCGTGGGAGTCACCCACCACGTCTGAGGTGAGGGACACGATGACGATAGTAGAGTTATGAGTATGGTTTGATTGCAAGTTCTTCCCATTTGTTGTTCAGACAGAGATGCGAAGGAGGTTTTTAGACCTATCACAGGAGGTCCAGACAGTGGCCGATTATGAGGAAGAATTCACTCTTTTAGCAAACTTCATACCCGATAAGGTGGATATGGAGGAGAAAACGGTCATATGTAGAATTCGCCAGTACTTATTGGAAAATTCGACATTGACGACTTATGTTGATGTCGTCAATCCCACACTTTTACACTGTCAAGATCATCACTTCCATATGAAGGGGCCTAAGAGACTTAGAAAGTCTAGCCAGTAGGTCAAGACTATATGTAATGGTGCTAGTGGGGCACCATAGGGGGGTCCCCAGAAGGGGGACCCCTCTAAGAGATTCAGATTAAGAGGACTCTTATCAAGAGATGGTGGATTTAGATTGGGCCATCGGGGACAACTATATGTTCCTCGGGTCCACTAGGACTAAGGGCACTATAGGGATGGCCATTAGGGTCGAGGCCACTAGGGCCAGAGACTAGATCATCCCCGACATGGCTAGTAGGGCCAGAGGCAGGGGTATTTCACAAACATGTGTTTTATATCACTACTAGAAAAATACCCTTTTATGACAGTTTTAAAATTCAATTTTATGACCATTTTAATTAAACTGTCATAATAAATATGATTATTTCACAATTATGACCTTTTTTCATTTAAACAAATAATTATGACCCATGTATATTTATTGGGTCATATTAATATGTTATGTTATGACAGTATTATTTTAACTGTCATATAATATATTTAAATTTTATGACAGTTTTATATACATGGTAATATTAAATATAATTTTATAAAATAGAGAATTAAGGTAAATTTCATGTTCCTTCCTATATTTGGATTTTTAGGACAATACTTTTCAAGTTTATAAATCTAGTCCCTGTGGTACAATACCTTTATTTTTTTGGTCCGCGCCAGCGGCACTATTTTTCATCATTTTTCTTGGTATTTTTAGTACAGGGACTAAATTTATAAAACTATATGGAGTGCCCTATTTTTATACACTTTGAGCACTACGAGGACCTTTTCCCAAAACCCCCTTTATAAAATTAATATTTTTTTAATAAATTTATTTGATTATTTACGACCCATTTTAAGAAAATATACCAATTGGCGTGAAGCATTTTGGAGGGAAAGAGGCGTGCGTAACACTACCTCAAAGATTTTAGGAGATACCCACTTACGATTATCATGGAGTCTTCCCTTATCCCACAACCGCACCCCGCATCCCACATCCCACAACCATCGCATCCCACCCTCTTCTTCAAGCCGCATCTCACAACTCTTCTTCTACCCGCATCTCACCCTCTTCTTCAACTTGCACATCCTCTTCTTCAATCGTATGCCATTCTGTACAGCTATCATCACCCAAGTCAGCTTGAAGAATTTGTTCTACCTTTTTCTATCTGGAGAATCAATTAAATACAGAGGTAGGTAGGTGTTATTGTTGTTACATTTATGTTTTTCTTGAAATTTAATAACTTGGTTTCATTACAATTCCTAACCTAATTTATCAGACTATGTGGTTGAATTATTAGTTGTTTCTACTCATGGGAGTGCTCGTTGTCGCAACTTGATTGAGGACTCACAATTGTCAGCTTTTTATTATTTCTGAAGTCTATTGAGGTAATTTTGAATTCTCATCTGTTACTCATATTTATTTTTAGGTAACAATATACACATCTATTTTCTACTCGTCAATAGCACCGTTAACTTTATAATATACAAGTGTTCGGTTTTTTGCAAAAATAATATACTTCTACTGGATGACATTATATAAGTTAATGATATACATGTAGAATATTTTGACCCTTTAAAAGTAGTAAAATTTTCGTGTACTTTGTATTTAGATTTTTTTACAATGTCATTCTATAATTTTCAATTTTTTACACCGAAATTATAAATTACAAAAAGTCTTGACAAAAAAATAATCAACATTAAATTTATATACAAATAATTCATCAATGTACGAATAGCGAGGCAATTAGAAAATACCAAATTAATATCTAGACACATTAATTTTAAGGAGGAATAGAGTATGACATTAATCATGAAAAATTTCAATGCATACAATTCAATAATTGCACTTGAATGACGATGAGTATTGTTTCCAGATATATAATGATAGAATCTCAAAAGTAATAATATAAGAGTAGACATACCCCAAACATCTCGAACATCATTATTTTTTTCTTTGTCTGTATGGGGCGTGCAGCGGATTCTTTGTTTTATGTTAATTTTTCATCATCTAATCCACAACTTAACTTGCAACTTATGAAGGAGATAAAAAACTTTATAGATTTTATGTTAATAGATTACTTTTTAAGGGTAAATTTGCAAATATTGAAACTTATAAGATATTATCTCGATCGAGTTAAAGTTCTTCAATTATCTATTATGTTTGGGATACTTATTTGTTGTCAAAGTAATAGTTAAGGGTTTGTTTGAAAATTTACAATTTACCCTCTACTTATAACTTCAACCGTAGACAGAGATATGCAAAAGAGGAGCTTGCATTTCACTTTGGGTTCTCCCCCCTCCTTTGTGTGTAGTTATATGAGTGTGTAGTGTTACTAGTTCTTACAGTTATTTTAGCCGTGTTTGGATGTTCAAAAGTACTAAAAGAGGCCTTAGAAGGGAAAAATTATTTCTTATGAGAATATACAGAGATATCACACTTTTTTTCATTTTTTTCGTTGTATTTTTTGGGATCCCGACATTGGTGTAGGCCTCTTGGGGAAGATATGATGGTCACAAGAGTGCAATGTGTGATGGTTTGTCATTTGTTTATATAATGGCTACTACTATTAGGAAATTTAATTTCAGGTAATGGATACATGGGTTATTCATGTTATTCTGAACTTTGTATGTCATACTCGTTCTCTAGAACTTTGGATGTCTGAAATAATTTTGGTGCAGTATCTGTATTTCACGCTTTATTAAATGAACTTGATTGGCTTGTTAATACGAACTTCGCTAACATGTTTTTAAAATAATTTGGCCACATAATCAATTCCATAAAATCTTATTCGGTATATAAATGTTTAAAATATAAACACAAACATAATCAAGTACTTAGTTTCACTACTAATTTTTGTATCTCTTCATCACCGTCTCTCTCCTTTGGGTCTAATGGTCCAGCAACATGCAACAACCAAGCACAATGAAGAATTAGCGTATAAATATGCAAAGATATTGTTCAATGTTGTTTTCTAAACTGAAAAGTACAGTTCAATTATATGCTGAAAAAACATGTAAAGTTTATCGATACTAGTTGATGACAAGTTTAGTTATTATGGACTAAGTTATTTATATATTTTAGTTAAATATCAATATTTCCTTATAAGAGAAATTATTCACTACATCATCATGACTTTCTTTATTTTCTGACTAAACGTACACCTAGAATTTTTAGTTAATATTTCCCTTTATTCATGACAACTTGCATTTTATTGATCTGCCAAGCTGGCATAGTTTCTATTGTTTTTAATGGGTTGCCTTTTAATACTTAATTAATGTATCACAACATAACTATATGTTATCTCTCTTGGATGTGAGTAGGTGCGCATTGAGATCACAGTCTATTTGCGATGGATAGATCTTGGATTTCCATGAGTAGATTATCAAATGAATATGAAGAAGGGATTAAGGATTTTTTTAGAGTTGCTGAAGCACATGCAAAGGGGAGTAACTCCATACCATGCCCATGCTCTAAATGTGGTAATGGATGTAAGTTGAGTCTAAAAGTGGTTAAAAATCATTTATATGCGAATGGTTTTGATAAAACTTATCGTACATGGATATGGCATGGAGAAGTCGCTAAAAGTGCTGCCCCACCTAATGACGACACGTGTGATCCAAACCTTCAAGATTATGTGATGGAGACTCCAGAGGATCTTGAAAACACAGTGGAGATGGTTCAAGCTACAGAGGAGGATTTTATGGGAGATCCTGAAAGCTTTGCAAAGTTGCTTGACGATGCTCAGAAGCCTTTATATAGGGGTTGCAAAAAGTTTACTAAATTATCAGCATTGGTAAATCTTTTCAACTTGAAAGCAAGGAGTGGGTGGACTGATACAAGCTTTTCGAAGTTATTGCAATTGTTAGGAAAAATGCTTCCAGAAGATAATGAATTGCCTATAACTACGAAAAAAGCTGTTAAAACATTATCGATTTTTGGAATGGGATATGAAAAAATACATGCGTGTCCCAATGATTGCATACTTTACAGGAAAGAGTACACGGATGCTACTATATGCCCTACATGCGGAACTTCGAGGTATAAGTTAAGAAAGAACACAACTGAGCCAAAGGTGGGTGTGCCTGCAAAAGTGTTGTGGTATTTTTCGCCTATTCCACGATTTAAACGGTGGTACCAATCTGTTCAAACATCAAAAGATTTGACATGGCATGCAGATGAAAGAGAAATTGATTATAAATTGCGTCACCCGGCAGATTCTCCAGCATGGAAGTTAGTGGACAAGAAATGGCCAGAGTTTGGGAAGGAAGCAAGAAACCTTCGGTTAGCACTTTCAGTTGATGGGATCAACCCACATAGTTCTCTTAGCAGTAGGTATAGTTGTTGGCCAGTTATGTTAAGGATCTACAATTTTCATCCTTCGTTGAGCGCAAAGAGAAAATTTTTTATGCTGACAATGTTGATATCTGGTCCACGACAACCAGGCAATGATATTGATGTTTACTTGGCACCATTAATCGAAGATTTACAAACTTTATGGCGTGAAGGTGTTCAGGCTTATGATGCTTACCGACAAGAATCTTTTACGTTAAAGGATATACTTTTGTGGACTATTAATGATTTTCCTGCATATGGGAATTTGTGCGGTTGTGCTGTAAAGGGATATTATGCATGTCCAATTTGTGGGGAAGAAACCGATTCTATTAGATTAAAAAATTCTAATAAGAATATATATATGTCGCATAGAAGATTTCTTCCACATGACCATCCATTTCGAAAGCAAAAAAAGGCTTTCAATGGTCAGCAGGAGTTTCGAGTACAACCTGAACCGTTGAGTGGTGAACAAGTATTAAAGAAATTGGTAGGGATTAGGGCATCTTGGGGAAAGAAGGTGGGTTTGAAAAAGAAGGTGGGTTTGAAAAAGACTGTAAAATCAAAGAGAAAGCGCAGTGAAGACCACGTTGAAGGTAGTGCTTCTTCCAAAGATGATAATGCTGGTTTCGTATGTTGGAAGAAAAAATCCATATTCTTTGAGCTTGAGTATTGGCAGCATTTGCTTATTCGACACAACTTGGACGTCATTGTGACAACCCGTATATGATTATGATAAATTATATTTAAATCATAATTATCCTATGTGATATGAATAATGTGTTATTAGTATATCTAATGTTAAGTGATTATGGTTAGTATAATTCTACGTTCATAAATCATGAATTGTCGAATTATTTACGAACACAAGATTTGGTTATTTTCGATAGAAATGTTCCTGTTTAAGACTAGTTTTGACCCTTGTAACATTACAATTGACTTGAGGTGAGAACTACATAGTTGTAGATATGTGAGTTAGGGTTGTAACACAACAAACGGTGCATCAAACGGATGTTCGAGTAAGAAGTTAGGTCGAAATTACGAGAAGGGGCGAATCTGTCAATTCCCTTAAGTGGTAAATTGTTTTTTTATCTAAACCAAATGTTTTAATTTGATTGGATGGATTGGGAGGCAGACTTGGCCGACTTAAAACTCTCCCTTAACCTTATTTCTTCAGCAAATAAGTCCCTAGGTTCAGTTTGAGGTGATGTTAGCTTGAGGAAAGAGAGGTAGAAGTTAAGGAAGAAAGGGTTAGAAGGAAAATCTAGGAAAACAATTCCAAGAAAATCCTTAAGGTGTTCCCAAGGTGTAAGGTCAAACCAACCAAGTTCAGCTCCACCCGAGGGAAACGCGAATACATAGTTGACAACACAAGGTGAGGGTACTTACTGAGTTGATTTTGGATATGACATATATGTATCATATGTTGAGATTATATGGCTTATTTAAAAGTCATGAGCTGTTGATACGTTATGGCTTATTTAAAAGCCAAGAGATGTTGAGATGTTATGGCTTTATAAAAGCCAGGATATGTTGAGTTGCTATGCAATTCAGGAGATGTTAGGTTTTTAAAACCTATGGATATGATTATTGCCTACGGGCAGGAGATGTGGGGTTTATTAACTCCGGATATGTATATGGCCTAATTTGGCACAGAGATGTATATATTAATATGTTGAGATGTTAATATAGTGCTTTTACTATAGATAGTTGTAGTACACTCACTGAGTTTTTAAACTCATGGTTTTATATGTTTACATTTTCAGGTTTTCAGCTGCCACTGCCAGGTCTAGGAGGTTGAGTAAATAGAAGTAGGGTATTGTTAGTTTGTTTTACACACTGTACTAGTTGTAATTAAGTAAATGCTATATGAGTTCTGGTGATATTATGTCTCCTTAAAACGATTGGATTTGTTTTTATATTCCGCATTTTAACCATGAAGTTGTTTCAATATGTATTACCTAAATAATATATATAAATTATAATTCGGGTTTGTAAACTATTTAGTTAATTATATACTAATGGGGTTAGGGGGTGACAGTCATGCACATCGAGAAGAATGTTTGCGACAGCATCATAGGGACCCTACTTAATATTCCTGGAAAAACAAAAGATGGAGTTAAGAGTCGTCTTGATCTTGTAGACATGGGAATCCGGAATGAATTGGCACCACAATATAATGGTAAGCGCACTTATTTTCCACCAGCTTGTTATACATTATCGAGGGAAGAGAAAGTACGAGTTTGTGAAACTTTGCGACGACTTAAGGTCCCTGATGGGTACTCTTCGAATTTTGCGAATCTTGTTTCCATGGAAGAATTGAAATTGTTTGGTCTTAAGTCCCATGATTGTCACATACTAATGCAACAAATACTTCCTGTTGCAATACGATCTGTATTACCAAAGCATGTGAGATATGCGATTATTAGAATTTGCTTCTTCTTTAATGCTATTTGTGAAAAAGTAGTGGACGTGCCAAAATTAAAAGAAATTCAGAACGATATTGTGATAACTTTTTGTTTGCTGGAAAAATACTTCCCTCCCACATTCTTTGACATCATGGTGCATTTAATGGTACATCTTGTTAGAGAGGTTGAACTTTGTGGTCCAGTTTTTTCACGATGGATGTACCCTTTTGAAAGGTAAGTTCGTGCTTATAATTATGAAATTAATCAATAACAACTCAATTAGTTAATACTATTTAAATTTTTTAACATTGATGTAGGAACATGAAAGTGATAAAAGGTCAAGTGCACAATAAAAATCGTCCAGAAGGTTGTATTGCGGAACGTTATATTGCAGAAGAGGCGGTTGAATTTTGTTCCGAGTTCTTACACGGGCTCAATGCAGTTGGAGTTCCAATTGGTAGAAATGTGAGGACTAGTGATGATGATGATGCAATACAAGATGGCAAACCAATAGGTGGTGGTAATGTCATTGAAGTGGATGAGTCATTATGGGAGCAAGCACATCGACATGTGTTGGAAAATACAAATGATGTCCAACCTTATATCGAGTAAATATTATATATTTCATTTTAATAAATATTACTTTCTTGTCTAAGCATAAGATCTTGATGGCTTACTGTATATTTTATTTCTAATAACTAGGGAGCACATGGAAAGCTTGAGGCAAAAATATTCTCAAAAGCGCAAAAACCAAAAATGGTTACAAGATGAGCACAACAAGACTTTTATTCGTTGGTTACATCAAAGGGTATGATCAATTTATCAAAAGTAAGACTCTAAATAACTCTAATTATTTTAACTAACGCTCTCAAAATTCAGGTTGACGAAATTCAACAAACGGGCAACAACGTTTCAGATACCTTAAAATGGGTAGCTCGAGGACCACGTCGAGACATAATAAAATTTCCCGGTTATGTTATTAATGGATGTCGTTATAATACAAGGGAACGTGATGTTGATCGAGTCAACCAAAATAGTGGAGTGAGCATTGTTGCCACAACGATGCAGGTTTCTAGTGCTAAAGATAAGAATCCAGTGGTTTCAAATCTATGCTATTACGGCGTCATTACTGAAATTTGGATGCTTGATTATATAACATTTAAGATTTCGGTTTTCAAGTGCGATTGGTGTGACAGCAACAACGGCGTCAAGATTGATGAACTTGGTTTCACATTGGTTGAACTTGGTAGGGTTGGCCCTCAGAATGAGCAATTTATATTAGCTTCTCATGCCAAACAAGTTTTTTATGTACCCGACCAACTCGATCCTAAATGGTCAATTGCTTTAGCAACTCCTCTAAGAGTATATAATATTGATGATAGCGATGAAGACTGCATTGCTGGTTGCATTGGAGATCATGAATCGAGTAGATCATTGCCAAATGTTGAGGAAATTGAAAACTCGTCATCCACGTATGCGAGAACAGATTGCGAGGGGACTTGGGTAGACAATTAGATCAAAATGTAGTTATTTGGGGATGTGTTTGATTAGTTGATTGACTTTATTTTCAAGGAATGCACTTTATGTTTTGACTTTTGGCTAAAAAGATAGTTTAGGACCTGAAATATGGAAATTTCTAGGCTTTATAAGTTGTGTTTCTCGATTAATTATGCTCACAGTTTCATAGTCTATACATGATAGAAGATATAAGGAAACATGTTTGATTAAGAGAAACCAATCTAATATAAACTATTTTTCTTAAAGTGCCATATGATTCAACTAGTTTAGGAGTTCTTCTCATATCTGATGGGATTTGATTTTGACAGAAATAACATGTCTGCCATGATCCAGAGCAGACTTGTCCAATTTTCCATTATATTGCTTCAAATTCCCTGAACATGGTTTCTAGCATTTACTTGACTGTTTCATCATATCATTTACTATAAAAGTAACTGAATAATCTAAATTTATTCTTCTTGGGTTTCTAATGAGAAGATATGGAAACCTATTGTTGATGGCATGTTCTCTTTTCAGTCAGCAGATGATCTGATTAGAAATTCAAAATATCTTCTATAGCTTTTAATTCCATTTGGGTATTAATCAGTGTCCCTCATCTCTTCATGGTTCTGTTATCAAATGGTGTTTGCAGTCAAATAACTTTGAGTTCTCTAAATGGTTCTTCAGAATTATTCCTCTTTCTATATTCTCGGAAATTTGGTTAAGTAGAAGTAAGGCAACATTTGAATCTAAGCCAATGAAACACTTCAATGTAATTGAGAATGTTATTTTCAGAGTATGAGATATTGGTTAGAGAATGAATTTGAAATGAGGCATCAGAGATTTCAATCAGCAAACTTTAAATATGTTAAAGTTAAATATTGTCCAGTTTGGTGCCGGAGCTATAATAAGAGATGGATTAAGAAGGTTTTTATGGGCTAAATCTTATTATAATGACCAAGGTGAAAGCATAGATCTTCAATAATTACTAACTGTTATCTCTCTGTTCAATAATTATGCTGAGATATTTTGTTGCAATGTTCTAAATGTATTCTACATTATGCAAATTCTGGTTTTAGGCTCTCTGTCATTAGAGGAACATGGACGAAATGGAGGATCACGACATAGATAACTTGGAGCCTTCAGAAGACAATTCTAATAACATAAGAAAAGGTAGAGGTATTGCTGTTTGTCAACGGATAACCAAAATTGAAGATGGCAAAAGAATTCAACTCGATTACAACATATCTGGGCAGCCCTCTGGTAAAACAAGACTTGATTTTGCGAGTTATAGAGGAGTCATAGTTAAGACGATGATTCCAATACGTTATGGATCTTGGAAGAAAGTGCCAATTCATTTGAAAGAAAATTTATGGACATCTTTACAAGTAAGTATTTGATTTCTTCCATGTGTCTAGAACCTTTGTTATTCGTATATGACATGGATTGTGTCAATGTCAATTCAGGGACTTAATTTCTTACAACGTAAATCCATTCATTACATATCAGTGCAGATGATGTAGCAGTTGTTGATATTTGTTCGTAATTCTCTTAAGACCTGCTTCTTTTTTAGCCAAAGACCTGCTCACTTTATTAAGCCAAGATTTGGTTGTAAAAAAATAAAGACCTGCCTTCATTATGCAACCATATACAGTTATATAAAAACAATCACCAAACAAATTACTCTCTTATCTGTTAACTGACTTTAACTGATTACTCAGTTATAAGAAAGCATCAAAACAAAACAATGTAGAAATTATAATCTAATTATTCTGTTTGCTTCAATTTAGGCCTGATATTGAAAGTAGTATAGCTCCTATTTGGATTTCCTTTCCAAAGCTACCTGTGCATTTTTTCTCTAAATCAACTCTATTTTCAATTGCCCAATTAATTTATGGTGCTCTAAGGTGTTATAACAGGCTAATTTATCACTGGTGACTACATTATGAAGTTTAGACTCCATTTGGCATGAATGCGTTAATAGACCATCTATTTGTTGTGTACCGTTCTACTTCTTTTGTTGGCCTTCTATACCTAGAGAAGGCTCAGTGGTAGAAAGTTGAAAAGCAATCTTGCATTAGGGGAAAAAATTTAGTCTTGTACTTGAATTATCATTAAGATTAGTAATATGCTCCATCTGGTCTCTTCACTTTTTGTTGTATTTAAATGTTGCCTCTGCTAGAATCATGTAGTGATGATCTCTCTGTAATTTCTTATAAGAAAAATATAAGGACTTAATTAACGAGATTTTATTAATCCACTCTAGGCTTTTGTTAATAAAAAATATTGTAGCATAAAATTTTGAATATGACTTGATATGTAGTAATCCATTCCTTTCTTGCAAGCATCCTAATGCGTAAGAGTCAAGTGAGACACTAGCTACATGTCAAATAAGTTTGGTTTGTAGAACATCCTTTCACCTCTTTCTTAATATGAGGGGAATCTCTCTTATTACTTGCACTACACTTGTGTGCGCACACACTATGAAGCATAGACTGACTCTGACACCAACGCAATACAATGTGGATACATCAACATGAATCATAAAATATTAGGAAGCAATCATGCATGATATGTTAATAAATAAATATATATTCTATGCCTAAGTAAAGTATATATAATGACCAAACTCCAAAAGATATCATCTCCCAGCTCTCTAATATTGATGACATTCCTCATCTGTTTATTGGAGACTATAATGTGGTAGCTGCTCACGATGAAAAGATTGGAGGTAATCTGATTGACCATCAAGCTGTGGAGGATTTCAATGAAGCTATTCAGCAATGTGATCTGGTGAATTTGGGTTTTAGTGTATCGAGATTTACTTGGTCAAATTACAGAACTGAGGAAGGTGCCATAAACTCTAGACTAGACAGGGCCCTATGCAACTTTTCTTGGAAAACTGTCTATCCAAATTCTAATATTACTCACCTGACCAAGACCTGTAGTGATCATGCCCCCCTTCTTCTATTTATTATATCCTCCTTTGATACTTGTCCTAAACCATTCAAGTTCCAAAATATGTGGCTAGCTCACTCTTCTTTTCTTCAAACTGTGACTAATAACTGGTCTGCTTCCTTTCAAGCTTCTCCTATGAGAAATTTCTCTCTCAAATTGAAGTATGTCAAAGAAGCTTTGAAAAATTGGAACAAAAATACTTTCAAAAATATCTTTCAAAATGTTATGGATCTAGAAGATGATGTTCTTAAACTGGAATATGAGTTTGAGAGGGATCCTTCAGCTACTAATCGTATGGAGCTGCAGAAGACTAAATCGAAGCTTGATATTGCTCAACTTGTAGAAGAATAAAAAAACTTTCAAAAAGATATCAGCTCCCAGCCCTGGCTATACTTGAACCTAAGACCAAACTCCAAAATATGCGGCCCACTCTGAGAAAACTGCGGTGAGAGAGTTATGTTGTGAGAGACCTTTAGGGCTTTAGTTTGTAACAAAAGGATTGTGAAAAAACTTAATTATCCTTATATACCCTTGTTCTCGAACGTAAACGAGCCAGCTTGTGAATGGCTTGAACTCGGCTAGTTTAACAAACGAGCTTTATTTCTTGTTCAAACTCGGTTCAATTAACATATAAACGAGCTCGAACTGAGTCAAATGTGAGCTATTCACGAACAACTCGGTTCGTTTGCAGCCCTATCTATGGGTCAAAATAGGAGATGCCGTACTAATTGTTAGCTGCAAAGTTGGCACTTGACATTGAATTTATGGTGCTCTAAGGTGTTATAACAGGCTAATTTATCACTGGTGACTACATTATGAAGTTTAGACTCCATTTGCCATGAATGGGTTAATAGACCATCTATTTGTTGTGTCCCGTTCTACCAAGAGATAATTGTCTTCATTTCTCTGTCACTGACTTTCTGTATTTGGATAGGATGATAGTTTTGATATTTATAGTTTATTTTCAATGTGTCGATGCACTAGAGGTTAAGAATAAAGATGTGGGATGATTTGTTTGGGTTATTTTAAGACTTAAGATACCAATGAGGAATGTCTAAATTAGACTTGCAGCTGTACTGTTGGTTACAGTTTGACTTTCTTTTTGGGTGTTTTTGTTCACACCTTGGTTTTCTGTTTGCATCCCCAGTTATTATACATCCCCACTATTATCTCTGGTGACTACATTATGAAGTTTAGACTCCATTTGGCATGAATGCGTTAATATACCATCTTGCATTAGGGGAAAAAATTTAGTCTTGTACTTGAATTATCATTAAGATTAGTAATATGCTCCATCTGGTCTCTTCACTTTTTGTTGTATTTAAATGCTGCCTCTGCTAGAATCATGTAGTGATGATCTCTCTGTAATTTCTTATAAGCAAAATATAAGGACTTAATTAACGAGATTTTATTAATCCACTCTAGGCTTTTTTTAATAAAAAATATTATAGCATAAAATTTTGAATATGACTTGATATGTAGTAATCCATTCCTTTCTTGCAAGCATCCTAATGCTTAAGAGTCAAGTGAGACACTTGTTACATGTCAAATAAGTTTGGTTTGGAGAACATCCTTTCACCTCTTTCTTAATATGAGAGGAATCTCTCTTATTACTTGCACGACACTTGTGTGCGCACACACTATGAAGCATAGACTGACTCTGACACCAACGCAATATAATGTGGATACATCAACATGAATCATAAAATATTAGGCAGCAATCATGCATGATATGATATGTTAATAAACAAATATATATTCTATGCCTAAGTAAAGTATATATAATGACCAAACTCCAAAAGATATCATCTCCCAACTCTCTAATATTGATGACATTCCTCATCTGTTTATTGGAGACTATAATGTGGTAGCTGCTCACGATGCAAAGATTGGAGGTAATCTGATTGACCATCAAGCTGTGGAGGATTTCAATGAAGCTATTCAGCAATGTGATCTGGTGGATTTGGGTTTTAGTGTATCGAGATTTACTTGGTCAAATTACAGAACTGAGGAAGGTTCCATAAACTCTAGACTAGACAGGGCCCTATGCAACTTTTCTTGGAAAACTGTCTATCCAAATTCTAATATTACTCACCTGACCAAGACCTGTAGTGATCTATTAACATATAAACGAGCTCGAACTGAGTCAAACGTGAGCTATTCACGAACAACTCGGTTCGTTTGCAGCCCTATCTATGGGTCAAAATAGGAGATGCCGTACTAATTGTTAGCTGCAAAGTTGGCACCTGACATTGAATTTATGGTGCTCTAATGTGTTATAACAGGCTAATTTATCTCTGGTGACTACATTATGAAGTTTAGACTCCATTTGGCATGAATGCGTTAATATACCATCTAGTTGTTGTGTCCCGTTCTACCAAGAGATAATTGTCTTCATTTCTCTGTCACTGACTTTCTGTATTTGGATAGGATGATAGTTTTGATATTTATAGTTTATTTTCAATGTGTCGATGCACTAGAGGATAAGAATAAAGATGTGGGCTGATTTGTTTGGGTTATTTTAAGACTTAAGATACCAATGAGGAATGTCTAAATTAGACTTGCAGCTGTACTGTTGGTTACAGTTTGACTTTCTTTTTGGGTGTTTTTGTTCACACCTTGGTTTTCTGTTTGCATCCCCCGTTATTATACATCCCCACTATTATCTCTGGTGACTACATTATGAAGTTTAGACTCCATTTGGCATGAATGCGTTAATATACCATCTAGTTGTTGTGTCCCGTTCTACCAAGAGATAATTGTCTTCATTTCTCTGTCACTGACTTTCTGTATTTGGATAGGATGATAGTTTTGATATTTATAGTTTATTTTCAATGTGTCGATGCACTAGAGGATAAGAATAAAGATGTGGGCTGATTTGTTTGGGTTATTTTAAGACTTAAGATACCAATGAGGAATGTCTAAATTGGACTTGCAGCTGTACTGTTGGTTACAGTTTGACTTTCTTTTTGGGTGTTTTTGTTCACACCTTGGTTTTCTGTTTGCATCCCCCGTTATTATACATCCCCACTATTATCTCTGGTGACTACATTATGAAGTTTAGACTCCATTTGGCATGAATGCGTTAATATACCATCTTGCATTAGGGGAAAAAATTTAGTCTTGTACTTGAATTATCATTAAGGTTAGTAATATGCTCCATCTGGTCTCTTCACTTTTTGTTGTATTTAAATGCTGCCTCTGCTAGAATCATGTAGTGATGATCTCTTTGTAATTTCTTATAAGCAAAATATAAGGACTTAATTAACGAGATTTTATTAATCCACTCTAGGATTTTTTTAATAAAAAATATTGTAGCATAAAATTTTGAATATGACTTGATATGTAGTAATCCATTCCTTTCTTGCAAGCATCCTAATGCGTAAGAGTCAAGTGAGACACTTGTTACATGTCAAATAAGTTTGGTTTGGAGAACATCCTTTCACCTCTTTCTTAATATGAGAGGAATCTCTTTTATTACTTGCACGACACTTGTGTGCGCACATTTATCTTATATTCCTTAATTTATTTTCATTTTTAATTCACAGTCTAAATTTGATATGGATCCGAAGACAAAGAAACAAGTGCTATCTAATATGTCGGCTCGGTGGAAAAATTTTAAAGGAGAATTGACTAGGCTTTACGTCAGACCATTCAGAGATGAACCTGATCAACTCAAGCATCGGCCTGAGATGTATAAAAAATATATTGAACAGGTGGATTGGGAGGAATTCGTAAAAGTGAGAATCTCAAAGGGGTTTGAGGTATATAGCAAATGGTTAAAATCATATATTTTTCAAAGTTATTTGTATAAGTTGCTCATGCTTATGTATTTATAAGGTGCTAAGCGCGGTACAAGTTGAAAGACGGGGGAAGAATATATATAACCATCGGATGAGTAAGAAAGGATATTCTGGACTTATCGAAGACCTTGTATGTACTTTTTTTTCTTAGTTGACAAACATTGATATTTATGAATTAAACTACACATTCTAAGTTCACCCAATTTTTTATATGTTAACAGAAAGAGGCAGGTGATAAGTTTGATGATGACGATAGGGCTTATCTGTGGAAAAAAGGTCGCCAAGATAAAAATGGGCGATTTGGTGATGAGGCTACTAGGGAAATAGCGGATAAAATTGTGAGTTTCTATTTATGAGTTTGTTTACATAAATATTCAACATCAAATACATCTAATTGAATTATTGTTAATGTTATATATCTTAACTTGATTGATTTTTTTTGCAGGATGTGCTAAACTGTCAGATTAAAGCTGGGAGCTTGGTCACCGAAGGAACCTCAGACGTCCTAACTTTGGCATTAGGGACACCCGAGCATCCGGGTCGTGTTAGGGGTAAAGGGCATGGAGTCACCCCCACAACCTTTTTTAACCTCACTAAGCGAGGATCAAAGAAGCATATTAGTGAGTTGGAGTCTAAGCTGCATGCGGAAAGAGAAATAGGCAAAGAAAAAGATGTGCGGATGCAAGAATTGCTGGCAAAGGTGTCGGACTACGAGAGGGCAATGCCGAAAGTCGGACTGAACACCCCAAAAAGTGGCAATGGATTGCACAAAATAATTTCATCAAATGTAAGTGCATCATGTGATTCACGTGCCAAGAAGACAAATAAGAAGAAAAATAGCAATGTAAGAAATAAATATTATATATTATTGGTGTTGACTTTTTATTTTTTATATTATATAAATGTTATTGATTTGAGTTTTTGTTTTTATTTTTTACGTATAAATAGTTGAAAGATGATGGAAAGAGATCCGCTCACATGACATCTCCGAATCCCACACTTCATAATGGCATGGGCAAACCATGTAAACTGGCATTAAATTCACGTACCAATATTGTCGCTAAGGGTTGTGTTTTTTAGAGGGTTGGGCCAGACGACAAAGTGCACCATAAAGTCGCTAATACATGTATATTACATATGTGATATTTATGCAGATATGCACGGGGTATAGGTTGTATGGGGCCCTAGTTAGTTCGATTTTCAGTATTGTCTGAGATAAGCGAATGTGGAAATAAATGTGTTGAGTCGTGTGCCTATAGGTTAGTTAAAAATGGAGTTGGAATAATAGGCTCAACTTAACTTCGTTAGAGGAATAAGATAGTTCAGACATATACGACAAGGAGAGCTATCACACCCGATATGGGTTGAAAGACTGTGAAGACAACTCCGCGTAAAACACGAGGCACTACTACGATTGAAACTAAATTAAATCCTCAACAATTAGTATCGAGCATCTATATTCCACAAAATAAATATAATAAATCCAAAATTTACACTTTCAAAATAATTACAATTAAATTTCACTCGAAAATAATACTAAGCTCTCCAAATAAATTATACTGCCAAGCTATACAAAAATAAAATCCTCCAAATGTCGTGCTCTAAAATCCTCCAAAAATTTATAGCGTCCAAATCTACGCTAACCTTCCACTAAAAGAAAATTATGGGGAAGTACATAATATGACAAGAATAGATGCTCAAAACAATAACGGTGAATAAAAAGCAACAATACGAATCTGAATTCAAGTCCAATGCGACATTAGAGCATTATACGAATTTAATATGTCAATAACGCATCAATAGGTCACTAGGCCTCACCTCACCTCACCTAAGTGTCATAAAGCCTCATCCTGGCTATTGGATTATTGGACTATTGGCGGGTGACCATTCTCTGTGCGATATAAAAATTTCATGACACCATGCCCATAAATAAATAAAATATCTCAATCGAATCAATATTTTAGATTCCAATAAACGTTATGATATCAACAATATGAGTACAAATAAATGGGGAACAAATGACGACTCTCGAGAGATTTAAGGAGCATATTGTGTAAACCTCGTACTTTAAAATCATTACAAGATACTCATAAGATTCTACCTCAAAATTATGATTGCACCATTGCGTTCCTCTTGCGAAAGAAATCAAAACTCATTCTAGTCCAAACTCGAGAAAACACCAAATAAGCCTTCAAATCTTGGACTGAAATCTTGGTTTAAATGGGGCTAGAGTTTTGTAGATGGAAGAAGATGAAAATAGAGGAGGCTACTGATTTTTGAGAAGTCTAAAATGTGTTCTAAAAGTCCTAAACTCATCACTTTATGTTTATATACCAAAAAGAATTAGAGCCCTAATCAGATACAAACACTAAAAAAATATTTTAGATGATCGAGAATTGGAATTGGCATAGTATCTGAAGGTGAGATGAAGCTGCACAAAAAATGTCACCTCGATAGGACGGTCGAATATTTTTATTAATTTTTTTTTGCTCCTTAGGTCGGATCCTCCCCCGATTTTTATACGAAAAGTTATAATTTCCAAATTTTAATCCCGATTTAAATTCCACTTAAAATCTTCTTTTATATATAAAACTAACATTTTTACATACAAAAATTAAATAGATTCCAAAATTTTATTTTCTTGAAATTTGGGTTAATTTTATTAAAACCGGTTTAAAAATCACGGGTTATTACATACTTCCCCACTAGCATAGGAATTTCGTCCTCAAAATTCGACGAAGCCTACCGCTCAAGATAAAATATGGTGCACAAACGTCTACTCATAAAAACCACAATTACGTGCCCATACACCAAATCCTACCTGTATCTTTCCCCACACGCTCTTTCACGAATCACTACTCGATTCTATCTCTAAAAAATCATGACATCACTAAAGTCCTCAAATCAATTCTAAACATCCTCACACCAAGATTACTAACCCTAACCTCGATGCCTACCACGTCCTCAACAAAAATTCCCTATCTCCAACGAAGCACATCTAACCTGCATGCTAGACCCCAACCCAAAGACCCGATGGTTGTCGTATACCTAAGCTCTGATACCATCTGTGACACCTTCCCTATTCTAATACTGGGTGATCATTCCATTATTAAATTAAACAGGAATCATTAATGGTTTCATTTTTAGCATCACTGTCGAAATTCAATTAACTATTAATACTTTAATAGCTCGATGTCAATTATTTTGAATCCTTATTATTAACATACAGTAAATATAAACGGAATAAAATTTCATTCACCATTTTCGTGAACATAATAAAGAATAATGAGATAACGTCATCAATAAATAAACGAGTCTAGAATAACACTCGAGATAAAATCCCAATACAATCATCGACAAGTAAAGTCTAAATTAAATACTGAAAATAATTGAAAATGTAATGTCTCTAAGAATAACATACAACTAGGAATGGGTGACATGCACGACTGAGATAGATAAAGATAAATATGAACTCCTATGCCTGGCATCCCTGTGGATGGGCACCTAAAATTGATTTTATAAAAGGGATTTGAAATGGGTCAGATCCCAAGGAATACATTTTGAAAACGTTTAGCAAGTATTTAAAATGCTTCAAGATAAGATATTATATACATGTTAGTATCGCGTTCCCTCACTTGAGATACTCACCCCTCATTATTGTGCACACCTAACGTACTACTCTAACCCACCTAATTATGCTACCCACCTAACTAGCCTGACTCACATCTCTTATGTCTAATAATATATAGTGCCCACCCATATTGCCCATACAATGCTAAACCACATTTCCAATTATTTTTATTTATTAGAAATCACCAGCTTATGAATAAATTCTCACACACATAAAGTAATTTAAACGTAAGGATTCATCTTATATACTAATACACCAATAGTAGAACCAATCCCGTAAATATATATTTACATCACTAACGTAATATATATACAGCATCCCGAGGTGGAGACCTGCAATGCGGGCATACTCTGTTATCAAGCTCGAACCATAAATTAAATTACACATATTGGAGGCGAATATAGTTCTAGGTCTATGGATCATGAGATACCAAACGTGCCCAATTGACCATCAAAACTATCATAGACTCAGATAGAACATACCTAGGTTCTATGTTCTTCGGGCACAAGTCAAAATGCCCCACAATGGGCTCATTAGGATAAGACTATCCACGGAACGAAAACCTACCGTGAAAATAAGTAGCCTATGTATGTTTACACACAAGAGTATACACAATAGGCATTCACACATCCTATATATATATATATATATATACACTCAACCTATTGTATATGTCTCATGCGTAGTATATGTATACAACACCCGAATATCCTAAGTATCATCAATTCGTCATTTAAATATTTGTCGTATTTTTCCCGGGCGTCTTCCCCACTACTCAAATAGTCGTACCCACTCCATTAGAGTATTTCAGTAGTAAAAAGATTCTTCTACAAATGGTTCGATCGTATATTCAGTCACATTTTACGTGACCCTTTCTAAATTACGAGAGATCTTTTAATGTCAAACTAAGCCTCATAGTTCACTCGTGTTGTTTAATACCCATCATAATTTGTACGAGATTAAATATTAAATTGTGGCACACACTTTGTTATCCATAGTTCTCTTCAATCGGAAAGAAATCCCAACTAAAACCTACCAAAAATTAATTAAACCGAGACTGAGAAGTGTCAGGCCCCCTGAATCGATTTGGGGGAACATGTAAACCGGTTCGAGGGTACAGCCAAACCGATTTGGGGAGGGACAGGAGAATCGGTTCGCTGTACCTAGGACTTCTTCTCCTTCACTGCTACTAGTTTTCACCATTTTTAAACCTCCAAACCAACATTACACTATCCTAAACTCCCAACCAATGGTCTCAAATATTATAGTAACATGTATCAATGATTTTTAATGTAAAAGAATCATTAAATCTTTACAGAACAACCTCAAATTAGACTTAATCAAGATAAATCTTTAAAAACCCTAGATTATTAGTTTTGTTCAAGAACCACGAAATAATTCTATCTTTCTTCCCAAATTTCATGATATATCTCATCAAATTCATCCTACGTGTATAAGGATCAAGTTTATCACCATTCCTACCCAAGAATATGATTCATATCTTCAAATTTAAGGCCAAAGTTCATGAATTTCATAAAGTAGTCATCATATTCTAACATGGATGGTATATCAAATCATAAACTAGTAAGATAAACACTTGCCTTAATTCAAAAGTCTAATTTCTTCAGAATTGATGGTGAGATTTGTGTTCGATCTACAATTCGGTATTAGTGGTGGTGCAAGAATGTAGTTTTTGTCCTTGGAACACCTCTCAATCTCCCTCATGTGCTCTTTGTTTGATTCGGTAACTAATCATTTAATAATCCCTCTTATGTGATTGCAGAAATAACTCTCCAATTTTCATAGGTTTATTTTAAAATTTCAAAAGAACAAAATACCCCTCCGGGGTGCCGGTTTGGCCTAAAATTGCCCCGGGACCCAAACTAAACCCTTGGGTAGACATTCCTGACTATTTCGATCCTTCGAGAAACACGGGTGCACTCAAAATGACCATATGAAATATAAGAAGTAAAATTACATTTTATTTCTCAAATTAAGTCCTGACACGACTCACACACGCGTCCTAACTAAATCTCTCGTAATTATCGTATTTCTCACTCACAACAATCATAATATTTTCTTATCATTATTATTACTCATTCACTAAGTAATATTCAATATAAATAAATATTAACCCTTATCTCCCTACTTAATATTTATTATACCAGATTAATTTTTCAAATATAATTTAATTAATCCCAATTAATTCTAGAAAGTAGAGCGGAGTCATACTCAGTCGAGTTTTAAGGGTGGCTTGCGCATAAATAGGATGTTGATTTTACCAGACAAGAAGGATACTAGAAGTGTGTAGTTTTAGAGCAGATGTATGGCTCATGATTTTTGACATACCCCAAGAAGGGGAGTAAGATGTACCACACAACTTGGGATACAGAACGTGTGGGCCAGTGTGGAGCGAGACATAGAGACGTTTTTCTCCAAATGCATCACTCGTTAGATGGGACAAATCTGGTCCTAGGCAACTGTTAAACATAAATGTAATTAATCCCTTAATCAATATTTAATTAGTTTATTATAATTAGTGTACATTTTAGTTTAAAATAATATATTGATTTTGATGATTCCAAACATATAGTTATTAAGTAATTATGTAAATTTTTCTTATCTTATAATATTTATATTATAATTTCATTCGTATACTTTATATAAATTTTGTAAGTATGTAAATAGTTTATTATATCTTATAAAATATATGTATATACTTGAATATAATAGCTTTTGTTTATTTATATAAAAACTATATTCTTGCAATAGTAATCTATTTTTGCATATTGTCACCTTACATATTTTTATATAACTATTAATGTTATTTTTATTATATATATATATATTTTATTGTCAATTATTTATATATACTCATTACGTTTTTTTAAATATACTTTTCTTTTTATACTATACTATTGGCTATTCCTTGTATACATTATTATATGTAAATATGTATGCATATAATTTAATGGATGGAGTGTAATGAATGCAAAAGTGAACTTTGTCACTGTCATTTTTTTTTCTATCCTTTACGCATGGGCAAATCTCAATAATTCTCCTACTTGCAAGTCTTGCATATAACCTAAAGATATCATGGAACTTCTTATACATGTTTGTGTTATACATAATATAATACCTTTAGTTTTCTTTTTTCTTCTCTTTTTTTTTATCGTGAGAACTTCCCCGGCCGATGCCACTTTGTGAACACTACCGGTTAGCAAACTCACAGGTCCTATTTCCCCGACCCCACGGAGCTGGACCAATGTAATTCAGGAGTGACCGAGGGTGGTAGGAATCGAACCCTCGACCAACCGGTCTTAGGTTGCCAAGGTTCCCCCCCTTACCACTCGACCAAACCCCTGGGGGTATAATACCTTTAGTTACTTCCATTCAAACTTTTCTTGTAATATAAAGGCATAGGCATTTCTTTGGATATCACTACACCAAATCTGCACTATTATTACGGTCATTGACCTTGACAAATTGGACTTGTCAAGGTCAATGACCGTGACAATTCTGGGCGAGACAAATTTTTTTGTCACGGACGTGTCACGGTCATTGACCTTGACAAGTTCGTTAGAATTGTCACGGTCGTGTCAAGGTCATGGACCGTGACAAGTTTAGTCACGATTAACAATCGTGACCAACCCGTGACAATATTTAAAAAAATTATCACGGTCAATGAACGTGATAAGCCCGTGAGAAGATTTGTCAAGGACTTTTCATGGTCAATGACCGTGACAATTTTGGGCAGAATTTGAAAAAATTCTGCTGGGCAGTATGGCCACTGCCACTGCCCAGCAGTATATTTGTACCTGTTATAACAACATTGGTTGTACCTATTCAAACATCATATATCCAAATATACCCAAGATGGTGCAAATATATATTCATGACGATATAATCCAAATATTCAAAATAGAAACAATATACATGACAATATAATCCAAATATAATTAAAATGTACAAACTTAAAAATAATGTTACTACATGTCTTGGGTAAATGTGAGGAGGTGAGTTGGCCACACGATATACGAATTGACACACCCACTAATATACATCGTGCCTCATTGTTCGCGCAAGCACAATAGGGAGTTCTCCTTCCCGGGTATCACATGCGTGACGAGCACTTCGGACTCGATCTCTTGAAGCGCACGTCCATGAACTATTCCACCCTCGACGATATTCGGGTCCCTCAACCCCTGCCCTATCCGCTGGCCATCAAATACATCCAATATGAACACACTCGGTCAACCAAGTGTCGACAATGGTCTGGGGAAGAGAGCCAAATAAGGAAGTGGATCATCGAAATATGCACGTGACGGTGAAGAAGCAGCGAGGTCCACATCCTCGTCCTCCTATGCCTCGTTCTCCCAAACCTCCTCCTCCTCCACCGCCTTCTCCTTCCCTTCCCTTTTCCCTTCCCCTTTTGGTCTCCGCCCAACGTACGCTTCATGAATGCGTACATATCTTCGACCGTCGCCTCCAAACGGGACAACTTCGCGTCGTGTGAATCCACCGTTCGAGCCAACCCGGTGTCGCTCGTCTCCAATCCGATGATCCTAGATTTGGCCACCCGCGAGCTCGCCCCCCTTGTCCTCCCCTTGCGATCAGAGCCAAGCACTTGGCTGAGTGCGTCTGTGGATAAAGACGCCTTGTCGGCATCAGACTGCGACTCATACACTTCCTTTATGCTTTGCCTGAAACGACAAAAAGCACATGATTAGTAAAATAAGTAAACTAAAAAATTATAACTTAATTAACAAAAATTAAACTGTCGAATTACTTACAATCGCCGCCACGACGCTCGGGGACACCTCCTTGTCCTTCCCCTTCTTCGTCCGAAGAGCCACATAAGTATCGAGCCTATGTGGATTACCCCCTGGCCCACTCCCTACCCCGTGAAATAAAATAAAGTAAAATTAGTATCGACCCCGCAAAGTAAAATAATGAAGAATAATATATTTCTATAGTTATAGAAAATTAAAGCTTACCTTCATCCTATGCTCCACCTCGGCGTAAGAGGTCCGGCCGGAGTAGTGCACGTCCGTCTTCTTTGCCCGGTTTTCCCTCCCCGATTGGCGAGATGCCAATTGTCGATCATCGATCTCATTGTCAATGAACTTTTGCCATTGTGCCAATGCGACCGGCTCCTTGAGCGGGACGGATCCACGCTATTGTATAATGGACTCTCATGTTTTCCCAAACTACCGTGTCTGTATATTTTTTTTCCACGTCTTGTGTTGCTCCCTCAACTGCTCCAAGACGAAATCGCATAGCTTTGGATCCAAGTTGAATTATTCCTGTCCAACAAATTCAATGTTAGTTGCGAATAAATATAAATATGAAATTGAAATTGAAATTGAAATTGAAATATATTACCTGTAGTGCCGCCTAAACAGCTAACTTGAGCTCATATGACACCTCCTTCCAACTCATAAACCCCGGACCAATGACCGTCTTTAGCAGCTCGAGGGATCTCGCTAATAGCTCCGATTTGTTCTCGACGGTAATCCCAAATCTTCCATATTTGGGGAGCCTAGGGGCGGAGGAGCCCTCGTCGCCTCCGCTACCACCAAGCCCAGACGACATCATCATAAACAGCATCATCATCTTCGCCTTAATATCTGAAGGAGACATTTGCTGTAAAAAAATGTTATTAGTACAGATAAAAAAAATGCTAATAGTACACATACACACAGCCCTACGCCCCCCCCCCCCCCCAAACCCCACCCCCACCACACCCCTTGCCCCCTCCTCTCGCCACGCACACACCTACGCACACACACACCCCACCCCACTCCCACCACACCCCTTGCCCCCTCCCCCCGCTACGCACACACACACACACCCCACCCCACCCCCACCTCCACCACACCCCTTGCCCCCCTCCCCCCGCCACGCACACACCTGTGCACACGCACACACCTATGCACACACACACACACCCCAACCCACCCCAACCCTCATCTTATCTGTATATTCATTGCAATTATCTACTTCTTTAACCCTTTATCTTTATATTTATTCTTTGAGATTCTTTTATATTTCAAAAGTCTCTTATCCTCATTATATTTTATCACAATATGCATATCTTATAAGAGAGTCGGGTTTGGCATGAATAATTTGTAATGAAGTCTAGAACGAATCTTTCTAAAACAATTGGGGTATTTTCATATTTTTATTACTTTATTACTTTATTGTTTATCAATAAAATTATGACATGAGATAATTATAATTGGAGCATAAATTTCATTATCATAAAGGGATAAATCCAACCAAGTATAGAGATTCTACAAATTAAAGTGAGAATTAAATCTAAGACTTTCTAACAACATGCATGTGTGTGGATTATACATAGTTGGGCACGAAAGTAACTAATGATATTCCTAAAAACATAAAATTGGCAACATTTTGTGAATTTACTAAACTTTATATAATATTATCAAATTCTGTTAAAAAATTATCTATGGTTTTACCTAATTGAATTAATTTCATGAATAAAATTATTATCAAATTTAAATATTTGTATAATTAAATTTAACATATGAATTCTAGAACTTTTCTAACATTTACACAATTCTAACTATCACTAACCTTGCATTCATACTAAGGTTTACATAGTTTTAACAAATTATATCAAAATATTATCATATTTTTGGTTAGAAAATTCCACCCCCTCCGCCCCTCCCCCCACCACACCCCACCCCCACTACCCCCTTCCCCCCTCCCCCACCACACACCACCACACACATATACACATACCCCCCTCCCCCACCCCCACCACACCTACACCACCTCACCCCCATTACCCCCTTCCCCCCTCCCCCACAACACACCACCACACACATATATACACACACATATACACATACCCCACCCTCACCCCCTCACCCCACCACACCCCACCACCACCACACTTGCACCACCCCACCCCCCTTCCCCCCTCCCCCACCACACACAACCACACACATATATACACACATATACACACATACATATACACACATATATATACACACATACACATACACATACATATAGAAATGAAAGAGAAAGAGAGGAAAAAAATATACCTTAGAGAGAGAGAGAGAGCAGAAATCGCTTAGAGAGAGAGGGGGGGAAAACCAAAAAAGGTGGGGAAAAAAGAAGCCTAGGGCTTTTTTTACTGCAAAAGTTGTCACGGTCGTGTCAAGGTCATTGACCGTGACACAAATCTCGCGTTTTGTGTCATAGTCATTGACCTTGACACGACCGTGACAAAGAATTGTCACGGTCAATGACCGTGACAAGTAAATTTGTCACGGCCTTGTTACGGTTAATGACCGTGACAATTCTTTGTCATGATCGTGTCAAGGTCAATGACCGTGATACGAAACGCGAGATTTGTGTCATGGTCAATGACCTTGACAAAGGTGGCCGGCTGAAAGGTGACAATTTTATCATTTTGGTGTAGTGTATACCTGCACATATCAAAGACTAGTATAATAATTCATCTTGAAGACTACCTGTATATTTATAACCTTGGGCGGCCATGATGTTTTTTTAACAGGTTTCATTTACAAATTGTCATCTATTTCGTTATATATATTTTTTAAATATATGTCTTTATTTAAAAATTTTAAGGAAACATTTTTTTTACCAACTTTTACTGAATATATTATATTACATATACATATTGTTTGTAACATCCTTATATATTTTTTAACTCTTATTTTTTATCACTAGAACACACTAGTTTATATAACTATATTATAATTTTTTTACGTATTTTTTTTTATTGTTCAATCAATTTTATATACATTTTTTTATACTACTAATTATATCTTATATATGTTGCCAACACTTTATAATACCTGTCATGTTAATTTATACACATTTATTTTTCAATCAAAGTATTGAGTTATATATATGTACTTTTATATTCATAACATTTATGTAAATCTGCTTTTTATATTTTTATTTGTCGTAATTGTATATTTATATATTTTGTTTTCTTTACTTGTAACATATTATATGGGAGATTTATTTTCCTTTTTTGGCATATATATAATCATGTTTGTTCTTTTGTCCAATCATATATATAATATATTTTACCCATTGCTTTTAACTCAAAGTTCATGTCTAAGGAGACCATTTTTTTTATTAACCTTCGTTAACTGTCCATGTGCAGTAATATTATTTTTCATTAATATCTTGGCACAACCATACCATGTTGTATGTATGGTATTAGGGCAATATATATGACTAATAATCTATAACTAATACTTAAATATTTATTTTTGGTCCAACTGATTTTAGTTGCAGTTGATGAAGTGTTATAGTATTTTATTGGGTTTATTGCAAGCCATTTATGTTACTGCAAATTTCATACTCACTTAAGAGTATAATATATGCAAGTTGTCTTATACCAGGCAAGATATCAGTCAATATCAATTTACATTTGTTACCTTTATCATTGGACTTTGGCAAGTTAGTAGAAGTTGTCTGTCATCAAACCTAGGGCCCCTAGCTTGTGGCTGGTTCCATCAAATCTCTCTAAAGCACAAATGTGCTGTTTGAAGAAAAGTTGTCTCATACTCCTTATTTGTGCCATGCTCCTTTTATATTTTCTTTGTAAACATTATTATTTCTTTGAACGTTATTTTGTTTGTGAATGTTAACATTTTTTTAATGAAAACATGTGTTGGTACACTGTTAATATATATATATATATATATATATATATATATATATATATATAGACTGATTGATTGACTTGATAAAGAAACTCTTTTATATTTTTTTATTCTTTCTTATTTTCAACGGATGAGACATGTTGACTGATAAATCACTCGTTTATATTTTATATTCATTCTTACTTATCTACCCAAAAACGATTCATTGTATCTCCCATTTTTACCTTTAACATCTCTCTCTCTTCGTCAGTCTAATTTTTTTAGACAGAAATCAGGAACAAGAAGTTGTGATTTGCATTTCAAAGTCTCGAGCATTTAATGCTCTCTCATAGTGTACCGCTTTTATGGGGGACACCCATACTCTGAATCAAAATTTCTTTTCACCATTTATGGAGAAGAACTCATCTACACTTTTCTTCCAACGGTCATTATTTTCGGAAGCAACAAAAAAAAAAGAGATCAGTTCAGTTAAAGCAACACAGAAATGACACGACAAATAGAGAGCAACTAAAAAAAATATATTCAGCTCACACACCTTCAAGAGAGCAACCGAAAATATATTTATTCCGCTCATACACTCCGTTCAAGAGAGCAATAAAAGTATATTCAGCTCTACACATTTGAGATACCAACAATCAATATACTCAGCTATTTTTTAAGAAGAAGAAGTTTGAAGAGCACAAGAATCATTATTCTGCTACAAAGATTTCAAGAAGACTAGTGACAAAAATCAAATTCATTTGATAAGTCTTAACCAAGAAGAAACTCATACTCATTTTGTATCTTTAAAGAGTTTCAGAAACTGTACATCATTTATACTCCATTTGTGTAAAAATTTAAAGCTTGGGTTTTTAGCTTCGGTGGTTGTACTAGTAGCGGGTTTTTGCTGCTCGGTTGTACAAGAGGTGGTTTGATCCTACCTTCAAGTGAATCAGGACTAGTGAAGCGTGGGAGACGAAAGCTTGCTCTTGGCGCATGGACGTAGGGCGGTTTTTGCCCGAACCACGTTAAAAATACGGTGTCATTTATTTTCGGCATTTAAATTTATTTATTTGCCTGAGTCATTGTTTAATTTCATTATCAAGAACTTAGACTTGCAAATTAATTAAAATCAGAAATTTGATAATTTTATTTTAAGACTGAAATAATTATTTTCGTAATAATTAATAAATTCCAGAATATTAATTTTTATTAATTACGAAAATTGTTTATAAATTTATTTGGATCTTATAATCTTGAAATATAACTTGGTTAATTTATTGAGAGTATTTATTTGATATTCTTGGTTTTAATCATTTAAGATTAATTCAGAATATTAATTTAAATTAAATACGAAAATTGATTATTTATTTATTGGATGTTGTTATCAGCTTCTTATCTTGTTTAATCAATCGGAAGTATTAATTTGATAATTTATTTATTGTGTGTCATAATCTCTGATTTATATTGTTTAAATTAATTGGTTGCATTTATTTAATCATCATTGGTTTAATCATTTATGATTTATTAAATCTAAAATTTGGATTAAGTGCTTTAAATTAAATATTTTTCTGAATTATTGATTTAACCTAAAAAGTTTGCAAAATCTCAATTCACCCCCCCCCCCCCCTCTTGAGTATTTTTCTGGGCAACAGCAACAAACTAGAGTTTTACTATACATGGTGATTCCAGTGACGAAATGGATAGGCAGACCGATGGAGTTCGTTGGGGGTTATTAAAGTCATGAAGAGGTCAATATTTCCCTTGGGATAAGCTGACCGATATTGAGTAGTTATTACTAATTTGCATGAGTTACACCATCAGATATTGTGCCCAAGATTTTATTGTAGAAAGAGAATGAGTCGTCACAAGGTGCCTCCCAACGGTGTTGTTGATCAAGATAATGTCCTTGGGTACCACCACTTGTAGAGTTAACCGGAGGCATTGGCGACAAAGTTAAATTTGAGAGAGGCATATTACTCGTAAATCGATGGATGTATAGGGGGTGACTAAGATGTTACAGGATACACGAGGGATGCGTATTTTGAATTTTTGGGGTAATTGTGAGAAGTAACTACCGTTTGTAGAGTTATGCGTAATAACTTGTATCAGTTTATTATTTGTGTGATGCCTTTTGAGGCTTCATACGGGAGACCTTATCGTCCACCCTCAGGTTGGTTAAAGGTGGGCGATAACAAGCTTCTGGGGCCGGGCGTGATTCAAGATCCATCTGTAAGGATTGAGTTAATCAGGAGTTATTTTTTGGGTAGTTTCGAAGCGTCGAAAGATTTACGTCATTGTGAACCGAAGATATTTGAAGTCTGACATAAGTGGTCAGTTGTTATTGTAGGTGTCTCCCATGAAGGGAGTTATGCGATTTCAGAAAGAGGGAGGTTGGCACCTAAAGATGTGGGGTATTTCCTCAGTATTGAGATAATAGAGTCAGTGATGTATAGGCTCATCTTATTGGGAATTTACAGTGGCTCACGGTGTATTTGTTTTTCATCAAGGAGAGACCTTAGTAATGACATAGTAAAGTGGAACTTAATGATTTGAAGATATTTGTCGCTCATTATGGGTGGTAGTGAATAAGCCATCAGTCAAGATGGTACCATTAGTGTATGTAGCCATGAGTTTATTTGGGAACGTGAGGGTGCCATGGGGGATAAGTATCTGGAGTTCTTTGTACCCTGTATATCTGAATTTTGGGGATAAAATTCCATTAAAGGGGGGGGGGGGGAGGGGGGGGGGGGGGGAGTATGTAACACCCCACACTTTTTAAGAATATTTTAAATTACACGTGTGCTCGTAATTTATGAAATTTAGAAAATAAAGTGAATTGCATAAATATTAATTAGCGAGAATACGGATTAATATTTATTTATTATTATATTTACTTGTGTGATGAGTAAATGAAAACTTATTTATTGACATTAGGTCGTAAGTGAATAAAATCGACAGGTTTGACGGCATCTCATTCAGGACGTGCGTGCGGGGTTGTGTTGAGAATGAGATGAAAAAATTATATTTGGTGACTCTGATGGTGATTTCGACTATGCCGATGATTCGAATTGGATCGAAATAATCAAAATTAAGTACTCGGTGGTTGTAGTCTTGTTCTGGGAACTTTCTAAGCTAAACGGGACCCGTATGGGCTTACTCGACTCATTTTACAACTAGATCTTAACCAAATTTTTGGATTTATGATATAACTAAGGAAGGTGGATGGAGTAGGCAGTCATTCCACCATCCAAAAAGACCTAAACTTGAGAGAGAAGAGAAAAAAGAAGGGATAATCAAAGAGAAAGTGAAGAAAATCATCTCGGGAGAGAATTGGATCGATTTTGAGCGGAGGACCATCATGTAAAGAAGATTCGTAGAGGAAAATTAAAATCTCTACAGTCTAAAGGAGAGTTTTCATCTTTCCCCTTGGAGGGTGGTCTGAGCCTGATGAAGGGTCGACTCCCTGAGGGGTCGTCTGGAGTCGGATGGTGGGACAATCTTGGACTCGTCTTGTTGGAGGGCGTCCTCGGGCTGGCCGTGTGTATATATGGGGATATCAATCACCCCTAGCCCTTAGCCATTGATGTTGTTGAGATGGCTGAGGGATAGTGTTGTAATTGAGATGGGTGTATGATCTGTTAGGTGAGTGACACATGTTAAGCTGATATGACACCTAGGCAGGTACTCATTGTCACTTCAGTTTCCAAAGCGTGGAGGCTGCACACTTTGCCTGGGTCTTTGTGCCCTAATGATGCCCTCCTCGTGACCTGTGCTCTGCATTGGTTAGTGGGCCCACTCATTGGCAAGGTATTTAAACAATTTTTTGAAGTTTCTCTTCCTTCATCTTCTTCGCGCCTGAACTCTCTCTCTCTCTAGCCTCTCAATAGCTTCCATAGCCATTTCTGTAAACTTTCTGTGCCACGCCTCATTCAGCCTTTGCTCTCATCTTCACGTACTCTTCTCTGCCATAAACTCCCTTTTTAATCTTCAATTTCATTTCATGCATTGGGTCTGGCACCCTCTTGTAGCATTTCTAGGGCTTCCTTGTGTTTTCTGGTACCTTTTTCGGCGAGTTGAGTTCTTTCCTTTCTTGAGTGTTCTTGACCAAAAACCTTTAATTTTTGGTTTTGATCAAAAAGTCCACCATGGTCAACTGCAAGCTTATTTGTAGTTAGGTAACCCAAATTCTTCCAAGTGTAGGGTCTCCCCCTTAATGCTTAGGAGGCTTTATAATTTAGCCGAGGAGTTCCCTTCCCTGAGAGAGAAGTTATTTGTTGAGATCAGACGGGTAGAGGAAGAGAAAAAACGAGACGAGGGGCCAACCCTAATTGGGTACGACCCATCTTCCCCATTCCTCTCGCCACAATAAAACCTCTGAGTCTTGCGGGTCGTCCTGTCGTCCAGCCGAGAGTTATTCGAGTGAGATGGATGAGAGGGCGTCGTCACCAACAGGAGCTGGACCTTTTGGGAGAGCAGAGACGTCTGATCTGAGCCCATGCCGATAGGCCGAGGGTATGGTTGCTTCCGAGGCTGTCCCTGTGACAACCCTATCCCCACACGCTTTCCAGATGGCTTTTCCCCAAGGGCCTCTGACAGGTGATGAGGCCGAGGGTGAGGGGACTGAGGATGATGAGGACTCAGATGACCCAGTTGACACATCTCACGCCTCGTCTTATATTTCCTCGGTCAGGGATCGTGACCTTCTTCTGTGGAGGCATGCATATGGTGTTCCTCCCACCATATCTATGAGGATTCCCTCTGAGGACGAGAGGGTCTTTGAGGGTGAAGAGGGAGAGATAGCGGTATACGAATAAATGTTCAAGGTAGGTGTCAGACTCCCTTTACATCCTGCTGTTGTAGATATTTTGTTATCCCTTGGCATAGCCCCCTATCCGCTCCCTCCTAATTCCTGGAGGACGATCCTCGGCTTCATTTCCCTATGGAAAAATGCCTTTACTGATGAGCCTTCCTCCGATGTGTTCTTGGCTTGCTATAACATCACTTCCTCGTCCAAACAACCTGGGTACTACCATCTGGGTGCGAGGAAGTCTGATAAAAAACTTCTCCACGTGGAACAAACCTCCAACCATGATTGGAAGAAGAGATTCTTCTTTGTCTCTGGAGAGTGTGAGTTCTCTGCCGAGGCACAACCTATAGCCGATGGTCCGAGGGTTCCCAGAAGATGGTCCAACCCTTCAATGAAGGCCAGGTCAGACCCCGGACTTAGTCTGGAAGAGAAAGACATAGTTGAATATCTGAGAGGACGAGGGAGAGGGGGTGAACTTCTAAAATTTGAAGATCTGATGACCCCTTGGTTCCTCAAGGAAGCTGGTCTGAGGGTCGGCCCCCTGACAGAACTATGTGAGTTATATTATTTTTTGTCCATTCTTTATTACCTATTCTTTACTTTTTCGAAGTGTTTCATCTGTCTCTGCATTTTTCTAACGTGTCGTCCTCCTTTCAGGTCGTCCTGCTGGCGTACCTGACCACCTTTGGGAAATGACTGCCCCCAGTTTGTTATCAGGCTTGGCCAAGAAGAAAGGCAAGGAGCCTCAGCAAGCTCCGAGGAAGACGCAGACCACGGGGCCGACACCTTCCGAGTCGACCCTAGACAGACAAAAGAGGAAGGAGCCTGAGGTTCCCATCGACCCTCGGCCAGGTTCACGGACGAGGGCAAGGGTCGAGGCGTCTGAGGGGACCGCCTCGTCTTCCAGCATGGGGGATTTTTGGTCGCAAAATTTGGCGCTTCTGAAGGCCGAGCCATCCCCCCTTATCCCGAACCTGAGAGCGGCCAAGGCGTCCATGTTTTCTGCCCCCTCGGCTGCTGACTATAAATTTTTATCCAAGATGCCTCCAGCAAAAGTGTATGATTATGGTCTGCACGCCCTAGCTCAGGTATTTGTTCTCATCTCATTTCCTTAGTTGTATTCTTTTGCCTCTTGATATCTATTTTCTCGGCCTCTTGATATCTGTTTATTATTTCTGTACAGTCTGTATGCGCCTTTACCTCGGCCACCAGATGGATGGCGGAGAATCAAGAAAAGTTTCATGAGGCCGAGAGGGCCATTCAGCACGAGGTTGATTTACAGTCAGAGCTCTGAGTTGGAGAGCGCCAGGACTAAGCATGCGAGGATCCTGGACGAGCTGACGAGGCAGCATGACGCAAACATGACGGCCAAGGACTTGCTTCTTAAGGAGAAGGATGAAGCCATAACCCATCAGGGGGCCCAATTTAAGATTGAACTGTCTGAGGCCGTGAAGAAGGCAGAGGTAGACGCTGTCGAGGACTACAAACTCTCAGATGAGTTTCAAGGCATCGGTCTTGAATACTTGGAGAGAGGGATCAGGACGGCCTGTCGGTGGGTCGTCCTCAAGTTTGGCGATGTCGTCTCTTCAGTCCGTCTTTCTCTGGAGGCAGTTCAACTAGATGACCCCTTGATTGCTGAGGCTTTAACCCAGGTGGAGTCCCAGGTGCACGCCGAGGGTGTCGAGACGTCTGAGGATCAGGCAGTCGTGGTCGTTGAGGAGACCTCTCTTATCGACGTTGAGGCCCTTCCCTCTGACATTGCTCAATAGGGTGGCTGACTGTAGCCCATACCCTCTTCGTGTAATTAATATTTTGTATTCTTTTATCAGACGAACATCTTCATTTTGTAATGTAATATAATGCCATTTTTTCTTCTGTATTTGTCTCTTGTGTGATTTGTATTGTGAATCTTTATGTTAATATCACTAACCCCTCCCTCGTCTTTCTTGAGGGTGAACGAGGGGTGTCCCCTGCGTTGACCCTCATTATAGCCGAGGGTTTTTAACCAATTTTAATTGATGTTCAAGTCTTCCCTCGTCTTTCTTGAGGACAATGGTGGGGTCGTCCCCTCCATTGACCCTCATTATAGCCGAGGGTTATAAGTACCAAATTAATGGTTTTAAAGTCTTCCCTCGTCTTTCTTGAGGACAATGGTGGGGTCGTCCCCTCTATTGACCCTCATTATAGCTGAGGGTTCTAATTATCAAATTAATGGTTTTTAATCAAGTCTTCCCTCGTCTTTCTTGAGGACAATGGTGAGGTCGTCCCCTCCATTGACCCTCATTATAGTCGAGGGTTATAATTACCAAATTAATAGTTTTTAATCAAGTCTTCCCTCGCCTTTCTTGAGGACAATGGTGGGGTCGTCCCCTCCATTGACCCTCATTGTAGCCGAGGGTTATAATTATCAAATTAATGGTTTTAAAGTCTTCCATCTTCTTTCTTGAGGACAATAGTGGGATCGTCCCCTCCATTGACCCTCATTATAGCCGAGGGTTATAATTACCAAATTAATGGTTTTAAAGTCTTCCCTCGTCTTTCTTGAGGACAATAGTGGGTTCATCCCCTCCATTGACCCTCATTATAGCCGAGGGTTATAATTACCAAATTAATGGTTTTAAAGTCTTCCCTCGTCTTTCTTGAGGACAATGGTGGGGTCGTCCCCTCCATTGACCCTCATTATAGCCGAGGGTTATAATTACCAAATTAATGGTTTTAAAGTCTTCCCTCGTCTTTCGTGGGGTCGTCCCCTCCATTGACCCTCATTATAGTCGAGGGTTATAATTACCAAATTAATGGTTTTAAATTAAGTCTTCCCTCGTCTTTCTTGAGGACAATGGTGGGGTCGTCCCCTCCATTGAACCTCATTATAGCCGAGGGTTGTTCTCCGAAGATGTTTCCACGCGTACTAGAACTGATAAACACAAGATGAGAGTAAACACTAATATTTGTCATTAATTTTCCAAGTGTTCAACTGGAGCAACTCCCATTACAACTGTCATCCGATAAGACTTTACAAAATTACGGATAGTATTTCTTAAAATGTTCTGCATTCCAGGGGTTGGAAAAGGGCTCCCCTTCTAGGTTTTCTAGTCTATAGGTCCCATGGACGGCTTCATCGATGACCCTATATGGGCCATGCCAATTAGGATGGAGCTTGTTGGGCTTCTGCCAAGTCTTTTTGAGGACCAAGTCCCCCACCGCAATTGGTCTCTATTTCACTCTCTGATTGTAAAACCTTGCAGTCCTCTGCTGGTAGGCGGCTTGCCTTATCTCGGCATCTTCCCTCCTTTCCTCAATCAGGTCTAAGTCGAGTCTCCTCTCTTCTGTATTTTTCTGGGGGTCATACATTTGGACCCTATGAGTAAGAAACCCAATCTCAGTGGGGATGATGGCCTCTGAGCCATAAGCTAGCATGAATGGGGTCTCCCCGGTGGAGGTCTTTGTCGTCGTCTTGTAGGCCCACAGTACAACATATAACTCCTCAACCCATCTTCCTTTTGCCTCTTCAAGTCTCTTCTTGATCCCGTCAAGGATCGTCCTGTTTGTGACTTCTGTTTTCCCGTTAGCCTGAGGTTGGCCTGGGGTAGAGAAGAATTGCTTGATACTCACCCTTTCACAGTACTTCTGTAGAGATGTATTCTTGAATTGAGTCCCGTTATCCGAGATGAGGGTATTGGGGAGACCATAGCTGCATATAATGTTTCTCCATATGAACTGAAAGGTCTTCTGCTCTGTGATCGTTACCATCGGCTCCGCCTCTACCCATTTTGTAAAATAGTTAATGGCCACGATGAGGAACCGATAGTTATTAATGGCCCTAGGCAAGGGTCCTACTAAGTCGATCCCCCACACTGCAAACGTCCATGGGGATGTAATAGAGGTAAGAGGCTGATGGGGTTGGTGAGGGATGGTGGCAAATCTTTGGCATTTATCACACTTTTTTACATATGCCGCGACATCTTTCCCCAAGTTGGCCACCAATACCCTTGGGTGAACACCCTCTTCGCTAAGGATCTGCCCCCAATGTGGCTTGAACATGATCCTTCGTGCACATCTTGCAAAATGGAAGGGACTTCAGTTGGGTGCACACACCTAAGTAAGGGGAGCAAAAACCCCTTTTTGTACAAGGTGTCTCCGATGACAGTGAATTTTGCAGCCCTGTATCTCAGCTTCTTCCTTTCTTGCCTTGCTTCCGGCATCTCTCCCTTTTTAATGTATCTGATCAGAGGGTCCATCCATGAAGCTTCCTGAGAAACATTCAGGAAATTGCTAAGTGTTCCCTCAGCATCTTCAATAGTTGGTCGAAGCAAAATTTCCACTGGGACTGTCCTCCTGATGTCTGTCCTAGTCGCCGAGGCCAACCTAGCAAGGGCGTCAGCTCGACCATTATCGAGCCTAGGTATCCTTTTTAATCTTACTTCTCTGAAGCTCTTCAGTAATGACCGCACCTTCTCAAGGTACCTAGACATCCTCTCGTCCTTGGCCTCGTAGACTCTTAGTATCTGATTCACTACTAGCCTCGAATCACTATGAACCAAAATCTGGCCGAGACTAAGAGATTTGTCCAAGGAGAGGCCTGCTATCAAGGCCTTATATTCGGCCTCGTTATTGGAGGCCTTAAAGTTGAACCGCAGGGCGTACTCAATGTCTGTGCCATCGGGTACTGATATTATTAATCCAGCTCCACTCCCGCTTTCGCAAGAGGACCCGTCGACGAAGAGACTCCACACGATATGCTCTTCTGAGAAACTTCCCTCGGTGAGTGACCCCTGTCTACAGAGATATCTTCCCTCTTCGTTTTCAGCCACTTTCCTTCTAGCGGTGCTTGTCTCAGCCTTATATGTAGGTGTGTCAGTGAGCCCACCTTGTCGGGTATCTGTCTTCCCGAGGCACTCACCCTCGGCTTCATCATCTTCCCAAGTAAACTCGACCATGAAATCTGCCAATGCTTGCCCCTTAATGGCCGTCCTAAGCTGATACACAATGTCAAACTCCCCCAGTTCTATAGCCCAGGCCATTAGCCTCCCTGATTTTTCAGGCTTGTGCAAGACCTGCCTAAGAGGAGAGTCAGTGAGGATGACCATTGTATGGGACTGGAAGTATGGCTTCATCTTTCTCGATGCATGGATCAAGGCATATGCCAACTTATCCATCCTTGGATATCTTTTCTCTGCCCCCTGGAGTGCCTTGCTATTAAAATACACAGGCTTCTGTACCCCATCTTCGTCTCTCACAATGGATGCACTGATGGCTGACTCTGAGATGGCGAGGTACACATAAAGTCGTTCACCCTCCACGGGTCGTGACAACAGCAACGGAGACCCCAGGTATGACTTTTACTGCTTGAAAGCCTCATCACACTCTTCACGCCATTCGAAGGCTTTTCTGAGAATTTTGAAGAATGGTAGACACCTGTCTGTGGCCCTAGACACGAACCTGTTTAAGGCAGCAACTCTCCCTGTGAGTCTTTGAACGTCTTTAATGGACTTGGGGGTCTTCATCTCAATAAGGGCCTTTATCTTTTCAGGATTGACCTCGATGCCTCTTTAGTTGAAAATGAACCCCAAGAACTTCCCTGCTCCGACCCCGAAGACACATTTGGCCGGGTTGAGCTTCATCTGGTATTTGTCCATCGTATTAAAGGTCCTCTCTAGGTCTGCCACATGATCCTCTACCTTCAAACTCTTAGTCATCATGTCATCTACATAGACCTCCACAGACTTCCCAATTTGGTCTTCAAACATTTTATTTACAAGGCGTTGGTACGTCGCTCTCGCATTTTTTAGGCCAAAGGGCATGACCCTATAACAGTATGTCCCCTTATCGGTAATGAAGGTTGTCTTCTTCGAGTCTTCAGGGTTCATGAAGATCTGGTTGTACCCTGAATAGGCATCCATAAAACTCTTGAGCTCATGGCCTGCGGTAGCTTCTACCATCTGGTCAATGCGGGGGCGAGGGAATCTGTCTTTGGGACAGTGTTTGTTGAGGTCGGTGAAGTCCACACACATTCTCCACTTCCCGTTGGCCTTTGGGGCAATGACTGCATTGGACAGCCATTCAGGGTAGATGACCTCTTTGACAAATTCAGCGTCTTCTAATTTTTTGACCTCATCCCTTATGACCTCATACTTTTCTCTAGAGTAAATTCTCATCTTCTGCTTTACCGGTTTTGCTCTACCACATTGAGCTTGTGGCACATAATTTCAGGGTCGATCCCCGGCATATCTACATGACTCCACGCAAAGACGCTTCGTCTTCTCCTCAACAGTTTAATGAGGTCTTCCTTGATATTGGGCTTCAGAGACTTGTCGACTTGGACGGTTTTTTCCGCGTCATCCTCATCGAGGATGATGGATTCTACCTCTTCCGCGGCCTCTCCTTTATTTAACTTCGTCTCATCCCTGGGGTCTAGGGTATCAATATTGTAAGTGGTTGTAGCTCTCTTGTGCGCCTCTCTTTCTTCAGCACATTTGTAGTAACATTCTCGCGCTGTCGTCTAGTCTCCCTGAACTTCCCCCACCCCGTAAGGGGTAGGAAATTTAATCATCTGATGGACCATAGACGACACAGCTTCAAACCCCTTGAGTGACACACGCCCCAGTATGATGTTGTAGGTCGAAAACACAAGTTCATCCATCACAAAGAAACTGACCTTCTTGGTAAGCCATCTCAGCCACTCGTCCCCCATCCTGACATCGGCCTCATACACTCCAAGGGGATGAACCTTTTCCCCACTGAACCCAATCAATGGATGATGGTATGGGACGAGTCTAGCACGAATGAGACCTAAGTCTTTGAAGCACGGCTGAGACCTAAGTCTTTGAAGCACGGCCAAAACATCACGTCTGCAGATGAGCCCCCATCTATTAGGATCCTCGGCACCTCGCACCCGTGCACCCTGGTAGTAATGACGAGAGGGTCATCAAGTGGGTATAAGAGGACTTTGAAGTTCATTCTTGAGAATACCACTATCAGAGTGTCCATGTCGACCTTCTTCCTCTTTTCTGACTTCGCCTCCAGAGAGGTTGAGTGTACTGTCTTCGTCACTGCCTTGGCTTCAGCCATATGAGCCTTTCTGTCAGCGACCTCTGACCCTCCTCCTGCTAGACCCCCGGAGATCATTCCCACTCCGAGAGAGATCATATTAAGCCTCTTGACAGGGCCTTTATTGTCTCTCGGCGGGAGGTCAGGTCGTCATCATCATCAGAAGGGTCGTCCCCTCTTTTTTGAAGACCTTATTTACATGTATCACCTCTCTTTTTTCTGGGGTCGTCCCCTCGGCCCCTCTTGAAGGAACCTCTGTCGACGTATTTTCTGAGCTTTCCTTCTTTCAGCATCTTCTCAATCTCATCTTTCAAAGCGAAACATTTGTCTGTTATGTGACCATGGTCTTGGTGAAATTCGCACCATAGGTTTTTATTCCTCTTGTTGGGGGATGCCCTCAACTTCTCAGGCCACTTTAGAGACCGTTCGCTCTTTATCTCATTGAGAATCTGTTCACAGCTGACCATTAGAGGGGTGTAACCAGCGAACTTGTCGTCCGTAGACCTCTTCTTCCCTTCTTTGTTCTTCTTAGGGTATTTACCCCCACTAGCACCTCCTTTTTCGTCTTCGTATTTTGCGGCCATTGCCTCTTCGGCGTTCATCACCTTTCCTGCTGTTGATAGCAATTTAGCCATCGTCCTCAGAGGGTCTTCAGTAAGCTTCCATAACAGCTTCCCCTTTTGGAGTCCTCCGATCAGGGCTGTCATAGCTATGCTCTCCTCATAGTCTTCCACCTCCAACTTTTCTTTGTTGAATCTAGATATGTAGTCTCTTAGACTCTCATTCTTCCCCTGCTTAGCATAGAGCAGGTGGGTGGTCTTCTTCTGTGGCCTCATCCCAAAGAAAAAGTTGTGGATGAACCGGTATGCCAACTGCTTAAAGTTTTCAATGGAGTTTTTTGGGACAGACGTGTACCAGACATGTGCAGCCCCAGTCAGGGTACTAGAGAAGGCATGACACCTCATCTCATCTGAGATAGAGTATATGTCTGCTGCTGATTGATACATCTCAACATGGTGGATAGGGTTAGTGCTCCCGTCATATCTTGGTGTGACCACAGGTGTCTTGAACTTTGATGGCGTAAGGAAGTTGACTATCTTCGCCACAAAGGGTGAGCCCATGGTGTATCTCCTCTGAAGAGGGTCCCGGCTTTTCAGTATATCGCCAATCTTATCCTCCAATCGCTGGATCGAGTCGTTCCATGGCCTCGTAGGGTCGGCTTAGCCAATGTTATCCCCTGCCGCTTCTTTGAGATGGACTGAGGGTTCTGCCGCGGCTGGCCTGTGTAGGCTGTTTACCTCCCCCTGACCGTCGTCCCGTCCCTGGGGTCGGCCATCAGCCGCCTCTCTTCTGGACCTCGCAACACTCCTTGATCTAGATAATTTTTCCCTCAAGTCATTCACTGGGCCCAGCCTCTCAAAGGCCGATTCCCTGCTCAGGCGATCGAAAGCAGAGCCTCTCGGGCTATCGTCAGGATTTTGCCCTCCACACTTTCCTCTGCTCTCCTGGAGAGGTCGTACGGTATTGTTGGAGACCTCATACGGCTCCCAGCATTCTATGGGGGCTTCCTCCCCCTCCAGATCATCATACCTGTCTTCAGGGCAAGGGTTTCCTTGCCTCCCCAGGCGTAGACGTTAGGGGTCAGCAACATCCCTACGCCGCAGAGGGGTTGGCAGGTCTTTGCGTGGTGCCTGGGGTGGTCCCCTGGCCTCATGCTGTCCTGGAGCTGCTTCCGGAGTAATCATCTCAGGTGATACCCCTGGTGGTCTTAGTATGTTCTGGCTTAGAGCTGTGAACTGCTCCTGCATGATCCGCTCGCTTGCTTCCAGAGACTTCAAGGCTGCCGCCACATCAGCCATCTCAGACTGAGGTGGCGGCTGATTGGAGCTGGGTCCTACTCCACTATCCGGTGGAGGGAGTGGTAGTAGTGGCATCTCCGGTGCCATGTGTTTGAGCTGTGAACAGCTGAACTGGAAAAAAGACTGGTGAGCTTGAGAACCTTAGTGGGTCTCTTTCAATAGTGAAACATATCCTCTCAGTGGGAGAACTGGTTCACCACCAGAGTGCCCAGTGAGGTCAAGCTGTACAAAGGAAGAGATGTCTTCTCGTTCCCACAGACGACGCCAAACTGATGATGCATGGATTTAGCACCACCAGATAAGTGATGATGAGCTCATACAATAGTAACCATGGCAACCATAGAGATGTAAGTGTATAAGTATATAGAAGGAGATGAGTATAAGAAGAATAAGACAGTGATGTATAGTGGTTCAGCCAATTAGGCCTACATCCACTATGAGTGTGTGATCCACTAAGTATGGGCACTAATGGCCTTGGATACAATGCACATAAGCTTACTTTCTCTCTCTACTGTGTGTACAAGCAGAGTTTTTACTAGGGTTACAATTATCCATCTCTCGATCCTCTTGTAGGGTTGTAGGTGACAAGTATATATAGGTCTTGGGGGGTGTAGTATACCCCCCAAGTATGCATGGTGCAGGTAAATGATGATTTAACCAATCTCCTGATGACACCTGTAGATGCCAAATGATGACATAATATTCCCTCACGTGAGGGGGTGATTCGGTTGTAACGGTCTTCCACGTGTCCTGTGAGCCTCACGCGCACTGTTCCACGCGTCTCCCAAACCACGCGCTGTAATGACGTCACCATCGGCCTGTAACACGAGGCCGAGGGCAAAGTTCCTTTTGATAGTGAGTCAGACCCAATTTAGGCCTCGTACTGTCGGCCCCTCGGAGGGTCGTTTGGAGCCTGATAAAGGGTCGGCCCCTTGAAGGGTCATCTGGAGCCTGATGAAGGGTCGGCCCCTTGGAGGGTCGTCCGGGCCTGATGAAGGGTCCGCCCCTTGAAGGGTCTTCTGGAGCCTGATGAAGGGTCGGCCCCTCGGAGGGTCGTCTGGAGCCTGATGAAGGGTCGGCCCCTCGAAGGGTCGTCTGGCGTCGGATGGTGGGATAATCTTGGACTCGTCTTGTTGGAGGGCGTCCTCGGCCTAGCCGTGTGTATATATGGGTATATCAGTTATGACCCACGTATGTATGTCTATGACATCCTCCAGTTATGTATTTACGATTTGGGTTCGATGGTGAGATTCCGATCCAGTAGTCCAGGCGTGGTACATGATGTATCTGGAGCCTGGATATCATGCTAGGGAATGCAGGCTCAAGGTCTCATCTCTGGAGATGTGGTTCTACGTATATAGCGAGTGATATATATGTATGTGTACGAGATGTGATATGTATATACATATATAAGCGTGTTAAATATATACAAGTGAATTAAACAAATGTGTGAACATCGACACCATAACTAGTGCGAAGTTATGTAAATCGGTTAATGAAAAGATTATAATTGAGAATTATAATGATAAAGCTTATGTGATAGCTAAATAAGAAATGAAATAAAGTAAAATATATGTAGCATTATGGAGCTAGAAGATTAGCGTGTGGGACTAAGTTAAGTGATTATGCTAGTTGAACAATATAGCATAACTAGGGAATTGAAATGAATGCGTTAGGTGCAAACTATAAAAAAAAGGGGCGAGGATTATCTGATGCGAGCGCGACACGAGTTTAAATATGAACGATTATTCTGCGTTTGCATTATTGCATTTTAAATACTTACAAAATATTTTCAAATGGTTTTGAGCTCCGACCCGTATCAAAAATCTTTTTTTCAAAAACTGTAAGTGCTCAGCCATAGAGATGCTAGGTTAACTGTCCTTCAATCAAACGATGTTGTAGCTGATGTGGATGTCTGTGGGGATAGATTACATGATTCAATCATTGTTATCCAAATAGGATGTGTACTCCAGATTTTATTTTGGGCATGTGGCCCAATTAGATGGTTATTGTATCATTCGTACTTTATTCAGTTCAGTTTCAGTTGGATTGTTGTATTTTTATTGAGAGTTATCGATTACTTTTATTTATTTTATCTCTCAACATTTATTTCATTCGAGTGATGAATGTATTTAAATCATTTGAAATGGTTTGTTGTATGAATGAATGTTTTATCTAAGCAAGCTAATGAGTTTTAAAAATTTGACACCGGACTTAATTGGTTATTAGTAAATAATTTGATTTTCGATAGCGATGGTAAGAGCCAATATGAGATTTTTATTTCATTTTAGTAAAAGGTTCGTCACTCGTTAATAGGTGGATGTCATAAAAGCTCATAAAGCTAAATCCAAGATGAAAGGGTGGCAAGGTAAAATTCTTTCTATGGAAGGTCGAGTAGTAATAATTACATTTGTAATTATTCCAATCATCCAATATAGCCTCCTATGGGTTCGCTTTATCCTCAAGTACAAACCTATTACAATTCCGTGGATGGCTATTTGTTTGGATAAAAGCATGGGGGTTTGGCTATTGGAAACATTTGCATGCTTAATATAGTAACTCTACTCAAACGGACATGGTCTCGTATGCAACATAACTTACACTGGTTTCTTTTCATTCGAGATCATTTTTTGCCAGCTTTTGATCATGGATCGTATCTGATGACTTCCTTTTGGCATGGTTTTAAAGGTTCATATAACATCATAAGGATTATTCGCAGTGGGTAGTTGGGGATCGAAATTCCATATCCTTTTTGTTTGACAATTGACTTGGATCTCTGATTGTTGATATTTTGCTTTAGACTCCATGTGATTACAGACTTCATAATCTTAAGGTCTGTGATATCATTGTGGGCGATAGATGAGTGACTCCGCAAATGGTATCTTCATCTTTTTTTTAGTTAAACCATTTAATCATTGAACTAATAATCTTCCTCGTCATAAAACTGAGGACAAGCTGAAGTCTAGCCTTTTAATAGGGATGGAAATTTTCTGTTCAAGTATTCTTATTATTTTTTCAATGATAATCATTGTAACAATCCCTATTTTCTCATGTAAAGACTCAACATGCATGATATGTTAAAGATAGGGTTTGCTTGTCAATTAATACCACTCTCAGAACCATAGTAAATATAAATAGATTATTATCCACAATTTCGCCATTTATAAATGAAAAATATATACAGAATGACCCAAAGACCACACCACCATAATAATATAAATGATAAAATCCAGTCAAACATAATCCCAACTGACATGAAGTAAAAGTGTATCGGGCTTATACCCTTACAAATATTCCAAACGATAAATAACTGAATCTGAAAAACACCAATGCTAGAAGAAGACTGAAACTGAATCTGGAGAATAGGCGACATCGCAAAACTGTCACAGCACAATCGAACTATCCTTGTCTAGGAGCACCTGGAGGGAAAACTATTTAAATTTGAGCCAGAGCCCGAGGTGTGCAAGAATTAAATTGAATAAAATATGAATGTAAAAATACACTCGATACACAATAAACATCCCCCTTTTTCGACACTCACATGTATATGATACCTCACCCCTCAACTAAACGAAATATTATTCGCATCCAAAAAATTCCTAAATCATAAATGGGGACAATGTCTCAATTTATAAACGGGGATAACAATAATAAATCATTTGAGTATAATATTAAATTTCTCAACAGTCACTTATGCTAGTCTTATCCAGAAGAGCATAAAGTTCTATTATGCATTATAGGATTTCGTATATTTATATTGTTCACTTTCCTTAGACAATTCAAATTATTCAAATCAAGTCTGGGCAATTTATATAATATGTCCGTATATCTTTGACATACAAGGGCATCTATCGTTGGTGTCTATTCGTGCTCTATCGGTAAGTCCGAAGGAATCTTCTTATTCCTAAGCGGACAACACAAACACACATACGTTGGGGGCGGTCACTACGCTAGACACATGTATACGGCCCATATCCATCGGTAATACAGGAACGGTCAGCGCCAACCCTACCTCTAGTGGGTGGAGCCTCTACGTAGTACCTATATAGCCTACACAACGTAAATAGCACCTGTGCCTACGTGTGGTACGCGGCCTGAACGTGCGAACTCCCGAGCTGATAGGATAGTCCACGAATAAGGTATGTCCACATAAATACATAGTAATACATATTATTTATCCTTATATTATATATACGCAATTTCCTCTATAATTACCAATGTTATTCTTCATAAGCTAATTCACAATGTCTTCATTTGTTCATAATTTAAATTCTATTAAATTATAAATTCCAATGCATATGGTAATCGTAAATATACTCCCATGTTTAAGGAATTAAATCATTAACATATAAGAACTCAAGTATTGAGGCAAAAAATAAGGTAGAAATCTCAGAGTGCCAAACTGATCCGGTTTGGGGCTGTCGGGTCGGTTTGGTATACCGGACCGGTTCGTTTTTACTTCCTACCGCACCGGTTTGCTCCTCAGATTTCACACAGCTACAGGTCCAGTATATGTATATCAACAGGGAATTGGTTCGAAATTATATCCTAAGTGGAGCATGTATTGGGGAGAGTTCACATCTAAAATTTTAGTTCATAACAGATCTTCAATCATCTCTACAGTTAATAACCCTTATTTTTCAATAACCAATAAACTTAAAAAGGAATCTAATCATCAACATACATACTTTCAATTCTTAATTTCTAGAATAACTCTACGTGTATATTATTCCTCTACATGTGGGTTTCCAATCATCCAAATCAGATATAAAAAGCCCTAATTTCCAGAAATGAAAAGGGGAATAAATCATGCATTGAGAAATACATTAGAAACATAATTTATGCAAGAAAATTCTTGCCTTTAAATTTTGCAGAGGAGAACCCTTGAAAGCCTTTGATCCCCTCATTGTTCTTCCTCTTTTCCTTTCTCTAGGTGTTTCTCTATTCTTTCTCCCGAGGTTGTTATCTTAAGTTGATTTGCGATAATGGAAAAGTGAGTTACTCCCACTAAACCACTAAATTAAGTGCTAATTCCGAGTTGGGTTATGAGCCCAATATTTGGACTCCCAAATGAGCCCAATTCCTTTTCTAATTAGTCCAAAACACCACCAACCCATATGTTATTGACCCCAGACCATTTTTAAGGGTTTAAACCACTTAAACGAGTTCATATAAGTCCCAAAACGGGTTTCGAATTATTTATGCCAAAATTATTACGTTTTATTGTGTCACACGTAAATTATATAATTTCTCTTTTGTGACATGCAAATAACATATTCACGGACAAAATGCATAATACACGCAAGTATACTAAGTAACAAGTTTCCACTTAACATATCCGAATCAAAATATTTATTAGAGAAAAATGTGGAGTATTACAATCACTCTAGAAAATCTTGGTTGGAATCATTAAGGCGCAAATTTATTCCCCAGAGAATTTCAATTTTATCATGGAGGTGGCTTTATGGTAAAATTCCTACTCAAGACAAGCTTAAACAGAAGGGGTTCAAGTTTGCTTGAAGATGTGAATTATGTAAAAAGGATGAGGAATCGATTTCTCACATTTTTATCGGGTGCTTTTTTTTTGGGTCAAATCTGATTAATTCAAATTCCTCTCTTATATGATTTAGTGTTGGAGCGTTGGAATTTTGCAATTAAACGTAAATTGAGTCCCCAAAATAAGGACCCGTGGATTGCTTCATTTCTGGGGAGTTTTGACATTATTTGGAAATGTTGAAATCAGTGCAGTTTTCAAAACTCTTCGCCATCAATTTATGATTGTTTGGCTTATTTAAAAGGGGGCTTGGACTAGTCAATAATCTCATCACTGGGCATATGAATAACAATATCTATGATCTTCAAGTTGTTACTTCGCTGTGCATTCAAGGTATTCATAGAATAGCTCCAAAAATTATTCATTTTCAGTGGGAACCTCCATTACCAGGCTGGATTAAGCTTAATGAAGATGGGCTCTCTCTCTCTCTCTCTTAAACCCAGGAACGACTGCTACAGGTGGCACAACAATTTTGTCATAAAATTAGTCCCTAAAATTATTTAATAAAAAAATATCCTTCTACCATCTTCAAATATAATTACTTATTTATCAAATTATCACTATTTTTAGAACAATCAACTTCTCTTTTCTAAATATAATTCTTATCCTAATTGTTCTTATTTAAAGTTGTTTGTTTTTGTAAGGAAAGGACTTGTTAACTTTTTCATTATATTCTTAGGACATACAACAATTTTTTATTTATAAAATTATTCAATACAAAAATTTCATTTATCCATCTTAAAATACAATAGTTTTATAATAATAAAAATTTATATATATAAAAGTAGTCCCTATTTATTTGTCCTCATTTAAGAATTTTACTTGAAATAAATAATTTATCATTTTTTGGCAAAATGCAAATTTAACTATGAAGTTTTGGGTGATTTTCGATTTTAATCTAATATTTTAAAAGTTGCAATGTTAACCTTGAATTTTGAAAATCGATTCAATTGGACCCATTGTTACATTTTACGTTAACAATTTTAACCTATGTGTTGGCTCAATGTCTTATGTGAAAAAAATATTATGTGGTCCAATAAGAGTTTGATACGTAGAGCCTCTTAAATAATATCTTTAAAGAATAAAGGTAAATATAATAAACAAAAAATGAAATAATATAAATAATAAATAGAAAAGAAAAAAAGCCCAAACATCTAGCTCTCTCACATCCCCACCTGCTCTTGCCCTCCCCACACCTCCCCCTCCCACCAACGTCGCCCTCCTCGTCCCTTACTCGTTTATGCCATACACCCGCACTGACTCTCGCACCTTTTGTCAATAACGGATTTCTCCCGCTCTCTCCCAATATCTCTTTGTGCTTCTCTTTACACATATATGTAGATCCATGTGCATATATATACACTATTTTTGTATATAAACATTGATCGATGTATATATACATAGAACCGTGTATATATACACAAATCGTGTGTGCACACACACACACACATAAATCATGTATATATTGAGGTGGGTATAATGTGTGCGTTCTCGGTGGTTTGTGTGTGTATAATGGTCATGTATGTATATGTATATGTATATGTATATGTATATGTATGGATGTTTTGGTACATATATTTGTGTATGCAAGGCTAATTATGTTGCATGCTCATAATTTTAGTATTGAATTGTGAAATAAGTTTGTTGTATTCACAATGCAAATTTAATTTTGCAGTGAAAAAAATGCAAATATAATTTTGCAAACTAATAACGATAAAGTGTCGAGAGTAAGATGATAAAGAGTGGTAAAATGGTATTACATCGAAAACATCAAAAATCAAGTAGAAAAAAAAATATGACGATGCAAAATTAATTTTACACTTTGGAGAAGGAGTAGTTGTGGTGGAGTTTTGATGACATGAGGTTCGATGACATTCTTAGTCCAATACTTGAAAAGAAAACAAGTTTAGTATTTTTATAAAATAAAACACTTAGTTCTCATTAAAAAAAACAGGGGCCAATTGTTTTTGGAAAAATTAAATGAATAAATTAATTTTTTTAATAAAATAAAAACTTTAATTAAGAACAAATAAAATAAAGTCAACACCTCCATTATAATTCTTAATGACAATGTAACAGAGAGAATAATTAAATCAATGTTTGAACTTCAGGGTTAACATTATAACTGTTAAAACATTAAGATCAAAATAAAAAAATCATCATAAATTGCAAGGTTAAATTTGTATTTCTTTTTTTTTCGCCGCAAATCTATCCCCTTTTTTAAGCTAAGAGTGAGGTGCTTTGTTAAAAAAAATATTAAATCTTGTTTTATTTTAAAACATTGGACTAAGAATTAGACCTAAACTTCATTTAGTAAAAACTTCTGTCACAGGTACTACTTCATCAAAGTGCAAAATTAATAATGCAATGTAAAAAATTTCTATTTTCTTTTTGACGTTATCGATGTAATGTCATTTAACTACTCTTTATTGCCTTATTATCGTCGCTCCGCCGCTAGTTTGCTAAATTATATTTGCACTTTTTTCATTGCAGAATTAAATTTGCAGCGTAAATACAACAAACTTATTCCACATTATAATACTAAAAATTTGAGTATTCGGAGTTAAAATTTTCGTATTGTAAAGAAAAATGGAGGATATATACATTAAAACGACTAAGAAATGACGTTGCAAATTTAATTTTGCATTTTGATGCTAGTATATTTTTTAATAAAGCACCACATTTCAAGCAAAAAAATAAATAATAAGAACTAGATCTGTAAAGAAAAATCAACTTATGACATCACTATTTTAAAATAAAATATATTGGACAAAAGGAATAGGTACCATTTTTATAAAAGAAAAGTTGATTGTCTTAAAATCGTAATGGAAGTTTTACACCTAAATTTTTTCATTGCTTTTATGAAAAAATGACATATCAACAATCCCATTATACAAATAGGACACTCAACATTATTTTTATAAAAATAGTCCCTGAAATATTTCACACTCCAAAATACCTCTCGTTTTTAAGCACCGTGCGAACATATACCTTTCATTACCCCATCTCTCACTTCAATTTAGAAAATCAAGAAACAACAACCACAACACTTCCTATTGTGACGACAACCTCCGACATCGTCTCTCGGTTTAAGTAACCTCTACCATTGATTCTCTCTGGCAGAGACCTCTCCCGCCCCACCTCTCTTCACTTCAAACAACGAAACACCGACAAAGAAGTTATAGATCTATTAGATCTGACAAAGCTTCAAAGATTTGATAATTAAACTAACTAAATCTGAGACTCATCCTCACTCAAATCTATAACCAACTATGTTCCAGATCTATTAGATGAATCTCTCATTCACGTCTTTTTCATGAAATTAGTTAATGAGTAAGACCCCTTCTCCTTTAACAAGCTGATAGCATACATTCTCCTAAGTAAATACTCATATAAATATATTCATCTCATCAACACCTTCATCGGTCATACATTGATCCATTCTGGCCTTCTAATATTTTTTATTTAGATTTATTTCATTTGTTTCCATTTCTATATGTGATAGCGTAGTTTAGTTGGTACCATATCATTTAAATGAAAATTGCGAGCACGTTATTCCATGCAAAAACTAGTGTTATTGGAAATGGGAGGTTTCGTGATAAGGAGATAGTGAGTGTTGATATAATTTTTATTTTGGCGAGTTATAACATTTTACACTTCAAATTAAAATTAACTAGTTATTTTGGCGAGTTAAAATATTTTACACTTCAAGTTAAAACATCTTTTTAAAAAGCATACTTTAGACCAACCAGTCTATCACTAGACAAAGTCCATAATCTTTTCCATAAGTATATTAACTTCTAGAGGGATGCTAATGGTACCGGGTGTTTTGCACCGGTTTTAGCAACCGGCTGATGTGGTTGACACCCACTCACCCACACAAGCATAACTCTCTTATTTTACACCCATTATTTATTTAATGAAAAAAAACATTTTTTTAGTAAAAAAAACATTTTAAAACTAGTTTTAACACAAAAAAAAGATTTTAGCAAAAAAAAAAGTTTTGCCGAAAAATAAAAAAATGGTCATTTCCAACGGTATGAAAAAAATACAACTCAATGTCGCGTCACATTTTTATTTGGACCGTGAACGTGTTTGTTAAAAAATAAAAGATTTATAATCGCCTTGTGTAATTTTTTAATTGGTTTGTGTTAAGTAAAAAAAAATGATTTCGTGTCTTGTCTTGTCGTATATTAGTACATATAATTTTAATATATATATTTTTATATAGCTTGTATTTATGTTTTTAATAAGACTGATTTTTTTTTAATTTGAAAGTTATATTTTCTAAAAAAAATATTTATAAGGTGGAGCTGCCAACTCTATTTATATGGTTCTTTTTTTGGCTTATTAAATTTGGTGGGGCTGCCAACTCAACTGGCCACGTCAGTCGGTGCATATATCCGGTTGATATATGCGATACCAAAAACATTTCTCTTTTTTGGTCAGCGATCGTATTTTTATGTCTCATATCCAAGTTGCTCTAGTTTTATTCAAAAAACAGTTTTATCGAAAAAAACATAAACAACAATTTAATGAAAAAAATATTTTTTTAGTAAAAAAACAGTTTAAAACTAGTTTTAACACAAAAATAGATTGTCAGCGATCGGTTATCGTCACTGGTGCGGATCCGCATCATATAACAAATCAATTTTAAACTTTTTTAAATTTTGATAAATGTTGTTTTTTATTTTTCGGCAAAACCTTTTTTTGTTGCCAAAATCTATTTTTTGTGTTAAAACTAGTTTGAAAATGTTTTTTCATTAAAAAATGTTTTGTTTTTATCACAAAAAGTGCAGTGCTATTGGCCACACAAAAAGAACAATGCTATTACTTTTACTATTTTTTACTATTTCACAAAAAAATAATTTTTTTACTATTTTTAAAATAGTAAAAATGGTCTGCACCAACGTTATGAAAAAAATATGACTCAACGTTGAGAAAAGCTACGTCGACACAGAGATCGACACACGATCACAATATTGTTATTAATATGGATCCGCAATAACGGAACTAACAAATTACGATAAAAAACAGCACTAAAAAATATTGTTTTTAACAACTTAGGATTTTTTTATAAATTTTTTTGAGTGCTCCTTTTTATAGCAATTGGTTAGTGTCGCTGGCGCGGATCCGCATTCATTAAGAGACCGAATGACCACCCCTACATATGATAACAACAATTGAGTGTATGAGGCATGATGAATGCTATAGGGACCGGTTCAATCAACCGGATTCATCCACCGGTTGAGGTGGCCCATTTATTTGGCATTCCTCATTTGTGATGTGGCATTCATTTGGCATTCCTCATTTATTCTTTATCCATATTTATTCCTCATTTGTGATTAAAAAAAATTATTTCTATAAAAAAAATAATTATACAGTTTTTTAAACTATAAAAATATTTTTTTAGGTGGCTCCGCGCCAGCGACACTAAAAAAAATATTTTTATGAAAAAATCCTAAGTTGTGAAAAAAATATTTTTTTAGTGTCGCTTTTTATCGCAATTGGTTAGTGCCGCTGGCGCGGACCCACATTCATCAAGAAATGTGGGTCCGCGGCAGCGACACTAACCAATTGCGATAAAAAACGGCACTAAAAAAATATTTCTATAAAAAATTCCTAGGTTGTTAAGAAAATATTTTTTTAGTGCCGCTTTTTATCGCAATTGAATAGTGCCTCCGGCGCGGACCGACATTAATTAAGCGATGTGGGTCCGCGCCAGCGACACAAACCAATTGCGATAAAAAGCGGCACTAAAAAAAATGGCACTAAAAAATATTTTTATAAAAAAAATCCTAAGTTGTTAAAGAAAATATTTTTTTAGTGTCGCTTTTTATCGCAATTGGTTAGTGCCGCTGACGCGAACCCACATTCATTAAGCGATGTGGGTCCGCCTCAACGACACTAACCAATTGCGATAAAAAGTGACACTCAAAAATATTTTCTTCATCAAATTAGGATTTTTTTTTATAAATTTATTTTTTTAGTGCCGTTTTTTATCGCAATTGGTTACTGCCGCTTTTTATCGCAATCGGTTAATGCCGCTGGCGCGGGCCTACATTCATTAATCAATGTGGGTCCGCGCCAGCGACACTAACCAATTGCAATAAAAAGCGGCACTAAGTTGTTAAAGACAATATTTTTTTAGTGCCGCTTTTTATCGCAATTGATTAGTGCCGCTGGCGCGGATCCACATTCATTAAGGAATGTGGATCTGCGTCAGCGACACTAACCAATTGCGATAAAAAACGGTACTAGAAAAATATTTCTATAAAAAAAATCCTATGTTATTAAAAAAATATTTTTTATTTATTTATGTTAGATACAAAAATTAAAATCATGTTGTGTTAGATATAAAAATTGTTTTTTAACAATTTGAAGAAAAATAATTGATAAAACAGTTGAAACAAGGATTACCCACAAAAGAAAATCTCTCCTACCCACCCATTCACAAGCCATGTCAGCTTGCCACCTCAGCCGGTGTAATAATCCGGTTGCTTCCAACCGGTACCAAAAGCTTTTCTCTAACTTCTAACAGTGGGTATGCATTTACTCTTAAAAACATGAAAAAAAATTGGGTATGCATCAATTAGTTATATATCACGAAAATAAAAAATGATTAAGTCAAAGATCATTTAACTTTGATTAGTACCTAAATCATGCAAACTCAAATGAGTTTATAAGAACTGCAACACTCCAATACTCCAACCATTCAAGACAACAACTTTTGCAAAAAAGAAAGAAAAGAAAAACTTTTTTTTCCTTTCGAATAGATTTAGCTCTAGAAAATGCATCATATTACAATTATAAGAAAGATAGCATAACCCTCACTTGTACGTTTTGAAAAGGAGAAATCTCACAGGATCCAATTAAGAACATCTACATAGCTATGCCCAAGTCTAACTTCCTATGTGTGATAAACATGTATTCTCAATTCCTATCATCCAATAAGATTAAAAAAAACTCAAGAAAGTTGGGCCAAACATATGAAACAACCACAAGTTGATAATTTCACAATAGAACACCAGGAATAACTAATTGAAATTGAGAATTAATAATTTGACATAAGCTAAATCTATCTCAATGATGGGTAAAGAAATGAATAGAGGTGTATAATAATTTGAGGACTAAATGAAATGAAAACACAAGCCCTATCATACCTTTTGAGCTGCTGCTGGGAGATAGCGTGGGCTGATGGGAGAAGGAAAAAGTGAGGTGAGAGAGAGAGATGTCCATTAGAGAGAATCGGGGACATGGTGGGTTTGAGGGAGAGAGAGTAATGAGAATGAGTTGGTTTGTTATTTTTTTAATATATATTTTTAGTAATACGTGAGGAATTTTTTGTCACCAATTAATTTTTTTTTATCATAAATTTATTTGTCACCAAATGTACAGTAATTTTGTTACAAATAGATAAGTTGAACATTTTCACACGCGGAAAGTGGGGCGCCAAAATTTTTATGACTCTTTGTTGACAAATATTATGAACTCGTCACCAATTTAATATCCTCCTACTTAATTCGTGACGAAATTAATTTTTCTCACACAAAGGTAACATTTAATGACCAAAATACTTTTGTCCTCGTTTTTTTTGTCACTAATGAGACATTATGTTGTAGTGACTATTTCAAATTGTGAAAAAATGTTGATGCATTTGACTCCGCAAACTTAATTTTGCAGTGGAAAATTGTAAATTTGAATTTGCAATTCATAAATTTGGGAATTTAAGAGATGCTATGATGCCGAATAGTTAAATAAAACTTGTTGTGTTTGAGAAATTAAAAACATTATAACATTTTTTGAATTTTTTAGATCGCAAATTTATATTTACTGTTTCTCCATCCGAGAATTGACGATCAGAAGCCCTTTGATGATTGAAGGCAAAAAAACATACGACGATTGAAGACGTAAAGCGCTGATGGTTGGAAGACAAATGTTATTTTTTAGTTTCTAATATAAGGAATAATTGACATTTTATTATAAATGAAATCAACTTACAAAAATAAAGAGTATATTAACAAAAAAGAAAAGTTGAGTGTCGTTTATCCATTACTAATATTAAATGCATAGTTTTTTGCTTTTTATTAATAGCAAAACAAATAAGGATTACTTTTTATAAAAGAAAAATTGATTATTCTAAAGTCATAATAGGGACCATATTTATTAAAAAAAGTTAATTGCCCTAAAATTACAATAGACACCATTTTTATAAAAGAAAAATTGGTACGTTTAAAAAAATAAATTCAACTTAATATAAATCACGGACTCTTTCCATGAATGTAAATTTAAATATCTTAGGGTCCGTTTGATAGCATTATTTGCCATGGCAATTGACAAATAAGTTGGCAAATATGATATTTACCTACAATTTGGTGTGTTTGATAGCAAAATTTGCCTACAAGCTATTTGCCAATGTACAACACCTCTTATGCATAACATGTTGGCAAATTTTGCTTTGCTATATGGGTGAGAAATATTTGCCAACAAATTTGCTAACTTCTTAAACGCTTTTAATATTTTAAAAAACAATTTAAAAACTATTTTAAATAATTAAAAAAAAACTGTTATGAATATTTTAAAAATTGTTGTGAATATTTTAAAAATTGTTTTAAATAGTTAAAAAAACTGTTTTAAATTAAAATCTCTTTAAAAACTGTTTTTTTGTAAAAACCGTTTTAATGTAAAAAATGTTTTAATGTAAAAAATTAAAAAATGTTTTGATGTGAAACTGTTTTAATATAAAAAATTGTTTTAATGTAAAAAATTATTTTACTGTAAAAACTGTTTTTTCGTAAAAACTGTTTTAATGTAAAAAATTGTTTTAATGTAAAAATTGTTTTAATGTAAGAAATTTAAAAATGTTTTAATGTAAAAACTGTTTTAATGCAAAAAATTATTTTAATATAAAAACTGTTTTAATGTAAAAAAAATTTAAAACTGTTTTAACGTAAAAACTGTTTTAATGTAAAAATTAAAAACTGTTTTAATGTAAAAACTATTTTTTGTAAGTAGTTTTGGCGTAAATTTTTTTTTTTTATATATATAGTTTGTTACATTTTTAATAAATAAAAACGGTAAGTAAAAAAGAAAAGAAAAAACTGTTTTTTATTAAATAAGACTTGGGACGAAATTAAAAAAAAATTTATTTTTTATTATTATATATATTAATATGGACGAAAAATGTGTTATTAAAATATTTTGCCTAAAAAACTTGTTTTACCTTATTTGGTGTTTGATAGTCTAATGTGAGAACACTTTTGCCCAATATGTATCAAATGGACCCTTATATTCATAATAAATATTATTTTATATTCTAGCTGTGCATAATCTATTTGTAGAAGTGTTTTTTTCTTGCAAAGTTGGAGTTCAAACAACCATTTATGCCGTGATGATGGCTGTTATTCAAGGCATTGAGTTTGCCCACAAATATGGTTGCGATAATATCTGGTTAGAGATTGATTCTGTGGCTGTTTTAGCATGGATTATTTCTCCTTCTTATTATCCTCCATGGTCTATTCGAAATCGTTGGAATAATTGTAATTTGCTTATGAGTCAACTCAACATCATTGATTCTCACATTTATAGGGAAGGTAATAAAGCTGCAAATTGTTTGACTAAAATGGGTCTTCAATTCCCTTCTCTTCAATAGTGGTAAAATGATCCAGAAGCTATCAGAAGGTTTATTGTGGAGGACATTAAAAAGAGACCCAACTTTGAGTTTGTCTTGATTTCATTTTCCATTGTAACATCCTTATGCTGTTACATAAAGTATCTTGGATGGTTTTATTTACCTTCGAGTGGTGTAAGTATAATTAATGGCAGAGCCAGAAATTCTACTTGGTTTGGGCACAAAAGGAAAATTACGGGAATTTGGAGGCAAGAGCCCCTGATTTATTTATTTTTGAATAGTACTTATAATAATTTTTTAAATGCATAGAAAATAACATATAAATAGATGAATTACAATAATTTAAAAACTTGAACATCATTACAAAATGAATAATTACTACAAACCCAATAACAACAATATTAATTTCAACAACTTCATGCCGAAAAAATAATTACTACAAACCAATAACAACAACATTTATACTAATATTAAAAGGGATAAAATAAAAAATAAGCATATTTTTATAATTTCAACAAATTCTAACAATGAATGTTTGTTACACAAAATTTCAACAAACCCTAACAATGGATATTTACTAAAAAAAAAAGAGGAAAAGTAAGAAAAAAGATAAATATATAAACCCTAAGTAAAATGAAGAGAGATTGAAGAACATATCTTAATTTGGTGTAGACTCAATAAAATTGAAAGATAATAAGAGAGAACAGGGAGAGTAAAAATGTGAAAATGTATATAAATTTTAGGACTTCTATTTTTGAACGTAAATAGGAGAACTTTTGAGCTGAATTTTTTTCTTCCTTTAATACACTTACTAATATATGTGTATATATATAAGAAAAAAATGGGCTTACCTGTTTTGGCCTGGGCACATGCCTAGATCATTGATATTGTGGCTCCGTCACTGAGTATAACCTTCTGCTATGATGATTTCTAGGTAGGGCTCATCGTTTTATGCTTGTTTTTAGTTAATATAATATCTCTTCATGCCTTGATTTTATCAATATATATATATATATATATATATATATATATATATATATAAACAAAAAATAGTTTTTTAAATTTACCGTTATAAAAAAAATACAGTACTTTAAAAATATTTCTTTATAAAAAAGTTAGTTTTTTTTTAAAACCCTTGCAACTGAATAAAATTTAATATATGTATTTTTTTAATGGAAATGTTTTTAATAGTTAAATGGGTTGATGTGGATGTTTGTCCAAATAAGACATCTCTAACCCGGATGTGAAATGGGCATATTTTTAATGACACGTAGGAATGAGCCACATTGAGTGAAAAACTAGGCCTCCAGTGCAAACTTTGATAGAGCCTCTGAAGCTTACGATGATAGACATCGTGGACAAGCAAACTTTGATAGAACCTCTGAAGCCTCCAATGCAAACGTTCCAGCTATTAAATTTTTTCACAGCCCTTTGAAAACAATTACTGACTGGGGCAACGGATTGAATGAGGATCTTCAAGCTTTAAATTGCATGATAATTTGGACATGTAGTAGCAAACATCGATCCCACAATCAACCTTGGTTTTTAAAAACTAAAAATAAATTTATAAATAAAAGTATAGAAGTGAATACATGAAAATTTATCATTTATTTAAAATATATAAATGTACGCTCCAGATCTCTATTAAGGACTACTTATTTGAATCAAAGGAAGCTTTAACTCATCCTTGTCGGTTGGTTTCTTTAAACAACTTCATCTGTGTTGTAAGATCCTAAAAAAAAATCATTCTACAAATATATATTAAGCTCATTATTAGAATGTAATATATATATATATATATATATATATATATATATATATATATATATATATATCATTTAACTATATGTTATTCGTACCATTTTTTAAGCATCAATCAAATTGTAATCAGTGAGTCCACCTTTCGGATAAAGGGAATTGCAATGTATACATTTTCCTTCGATAGTGTCCAACACCAACAAAGTTCAATGGTCCGCTCTTGTACCACCTTCACCTTGAGTTCCATTCATAGGAAAACGTAAAAATCTATAATTTCGTATTGATTTAAGTAAATGTGTGTCAAGTTATATTTCTCTATCACTGGAATTGGAATCCCTCAAAGAATGCTTCAACATAATTTAGGTTTGATTAAAAAAATTAAAAATAATATATTAAAAAATATAGAAGTACGTAACTTTGTCCTTTCTTACCTATGAATAACATTTGAAAAAAAAAATCATGTGACAATCCCCATTTTCCACGTAACAGTTGGCCATGCTAATACGTCGAAGATGGAGGCTTATCGGATAATATTTATCATTCTCAAGATCAAACCATTTAGTATAAATTGTAATTAAACCGTACAGGCATGCAAAATAGAATTGAAATGACAGGAATACATAAATAAATAAGTCTCAACCCAGCTAACATAAGAAGTATCTACACAACACGAAACTGAATAAAAACTGACTAAATAATAAATGTCGACTTATACACATACAAAACGTTGTAACAGAATCAACTGAAATTGAAATAAATAGCAACCTACGCTAGTATCAAAAGACTAAAATCTTCTATGCAAAGTGGAGCTACAAATTGTGATCTTTCCATAGCCTTGCTGATCCCGCCTAAGTAAACTTGGAAAAGAGTTTTTATAAGTTTGGGTCAGAGCCCTAAATTTGTAAGCATTAACTTCAATATCAATAAATAATCATGCGGTTGATTTATAATACATGCCACACATCGACTCTCACATACAATAAGTATCTCACCCTTCGTCTAAGTGCAGTACTGCACGCTTTACCCGACCCAAGTCATACAATGATAACTAATATCTACACCATTATAAAGAATGAATCGAAACTAAGTATTACATAACACGGATGTAACTACCTATGCGTGTTTGAATACAAGCCCATTACTAACCCCCACAATTTGATCCCAAAAGATACAAATAAAGCACATGATGTATTTTATGTAACATTGAGTTTATTATCGATTTTCTATATTTACAGTATATTAGTTCTTCCGAAATAGTTATTCCATCACCTAAGGGGCTTAAATGAAAACATAATAATGGACATAGGGACAATCAGAATGCAGTAGCACCACTAGCGGGCCTATACCAAACCTGATTAATGGCTCCAGTCAACCAACCTTCTCTCACCATGAAGGGGTGACACCACTGAACGCATGATTTAAAATAATGACATCCACTACATCTAACACATCTCAAGCAGCGCGTGGTACACAGTCCGATGTCGACCGCAAACTCCCAACCGATAGATTCACCGCGGGTAAAGTTATGTTCACATAATTATATAATACACATATATACAACACAAAATATATGTAACTACCATATATGATATCGCACCTCTCACTCGTCCATCCAATCTAACCCAATTCCCATAACATTGGATTACGTTATAATGAACTATTCTCAATTATTAAATTCCTACTATAAATATAATAATTTATGTCTTGAGGTTCTGTTACAAATCCCCATTAATGGATTATATCAATCATTACTCAAATGGATAACCTCTCATATACTCAAATCAACTTAGAAGAACTCTATGATCTATTTCCCCAACTCCACCCAATCCGACTCAAGGGCCGAATCAATTCGCGCCTATAGGCAAATCAATTCGCATCGGGCAGTAGGCCCATATTTGCCTAAAAACAAATGGTTTTCTTCCCTAAATTACATTAATGACTTCTAAAGCTATGAAATCTCAGTTCTACAATAATTGACTTAAATATAAATAAAGGAACATGTTTCCATTGATTCCTAATCACTAATTCATCAATTTCAAGGGTTAATCAATAAAGGTCACCTCTTTGCTAAAAACTTCAATGGTTTACAATTTCTCTTTCAAATTCAAAAGAAACCTTCTAGTTAATACATGGATTCGATTAAGAAATGAGAAGAGATACTACAAGATGGAGTCTAACTTTATTTCCCATTATCGATTTTCGGTTTTACCTCCAAAATACTAATTTTTAACATTAGATTAATTTACAACTAATCCTAATTAGTCCAAACAATAACATAATTCAGATAATACAAATTGAATCCCTAAACATAAGTCTAAAACTCGAAATCGACATGGAAAAGAAATGATTATATATTAAGTACATATTATTTAATGACATTATAAGAAAATTCTTGCCTTTGATTTGAGGATTGAAGAATCCCCTCTTGAATCCCTTTGATTTTGACTCTCCAGGCTTTCTCTAATTCTTTTAGATGCTTATGTCTACTTGGTTTTAGATTAGTTGGTAATATAACATTAATGAAATAGTCTTAGCCCCTATAAAAACTCTAATTCATGCACTTATTAATGAAGCCTAATTTTCAGCCCTTAAGTGAGCCTAGGATGCTACCTCGAATATCCCAAAATCCCCTTAAGGGTATGCTTACTCTCGGGCCCAACTTAAGACTTTTAAAACATATAAATGAAACTCTATATCACCCCTAAGTCTACTCAAAACAGGTATAACTCAAATCGAACGGTAAAAACTCTCGACGTAAAGTAAAATCACACACCTTATTATTTTACGTGTTAACCACATATGGTCCATCTCAATAATTACACTCGTTAATTATAATAACATGCGGTACAAATAATTAATATAACACGCACACTCAATTATCATCAAAATATGCAAAACATGCAGTACGAACAAATCACAAAATAAGGCACAATTTAATTTACCCAATATCCCAAGTAATTATTAATTCTCGTTTATTACTTTCAACTAAAATAAATGACATAAAGGTAGGGGGTATTACACTATTTCCCCCTAATAAAGGAATTTCATCCTCGAAATTCAATGCATACCAGACTAGAAGAATTCTGGATATTTCTCTCGCATGTCATCCTCCCTCCACCATGTAGACTCATCCTTGTTCTCCTTGGACACAAAAATGATGATGTCCTTCTTCATGCCTACCCAAAAATATTAATGCTTGATTAGGCACAAATATTCCATATTTATACCCTTATTTCTGGTATTTTTACGGTCCCGAACAATGTATTTATTCCAAATTTATCTCATATTTGGGATATTAACCTTTTTGGTGATTATTTCATGTTTTGTGTGCTCCTCAAATGTTTTACAAGTAAATTGTGAAATTGGATGAGAGAGAGAAATCAAAATAGTGAAAGAATTGATTGAAAGGAAAGTCAAGGGTAAATTAGTAATTTTCCAGATAGAATTCGGAGGAGGAAAAAACATAAAAATTGAAGGGATCAAAGTCATGAGAATATGGTAAGAAATAACACCTCAATCCGAAGTATAGTGAAGAAGTTATGATATTTCGAAGTTAAGAAGAAATCTTAGGGCAAAATTGCAATTAAGGAGAAAAAGACAGCTACATATAGAACCCCTAAGCGAACTAGTTCGGTCAGAGATCCGATTTGCTTCCCAAGGGTTCACTTTCGGCCCTGAAGGGTTTGGTTAGGGCTAAGTGTTTGGTTGTAGGAGTGATTTCTTATCTTTTCTAGATTATGGCCAATGTAATTTAGGTCTATCTAAACTTCTTTAGATGAATTTTGGCATATGTTTAGGTCCATTAGGAGTCTAATTAACCTAATTATAATCTTAGTTAGGAAAATTATGAACTAAAACTAATTGAATAAGAAGAATTAAACTTTTCATCATCAAATTCTATCAAGATTCATTCTTTTTATGGTTTTCTTCTATTTGTGAAGTTTGGTAACATAATTTCATCTCTTATTTATTGTTATTCCATAATGATTGCATGCATAATGATGACTAATTGTGTAGACACTAAATCCATGTCTAGCTAAACTCATAGTGAATCGTGGAACATGAACCCAACCTAGATTTTCGATGTTAAATATAAAATTTGAAATAATTATATAATTAATTATTAGAGTTTGATAATATAAACGAGACTAATATCATAGATCTCTTAAGTCCGTTTGTTTTAGTCAACTGAAGTGTTTGAGAATACAATAAATGTTCGATAATGTTATTATTCACATTAACTAATTTGTTGACTAAATATTGTGCCAATTAACACCCACACATGTTTGGTGCTTGGAATTAGTTTATGTTTTTCTTTTAATTAATTAAATAGTTTTAGAGAATTGTATATTTAGCGGAGATGTCCTACAATACGGGGGATTGGATCCCAAATCCATTTTATAAAAGTGTTTTCATAACCAAAGTTCAAGTTCTTGCTTTTTAGTAGTTTAATTCGCCATTGCTTAACTTCATTTGCTTAGTTAATTATAAATTCCCAAAATATAAAAATCACCTTTTCTTTCTATCTCGAGTCGAAACCTAGATCTTAGAAGCCAACCTTACTTTCATCATCGTCTTATGAACTACTCCCTCAGGATTCGACCCCGACTTACAGGGTATTACTTGAGCGATCGGCTTGTACTTAAGTCGTAGGCACATATGTCGCACACATATTCTGCGTCATGTCAAGCTTTTAGCGCCGTTTTCGCGGACTAGGTAGACTATAGGTTAGGTAAAATTGATCCTAATTTGACTCTAATTCTTTAAAATCCAAAATAAATCTTAAATCCCATAAACATTAAAAAATAAATAAAAATCAAAAGAAAAACAAAAATATTTTCTCAAGTGCTTAAGTGAGAAATACTCAACCAATAGTAGAACTTCCTTCTTCTAGCAATAACATTCCAAAGTTCTGGATACCACTTCCTACACCAAGTAGTCATACAACGAGTCAAATGTCTAGGGACTACAGTGAAGATAATTATTCTTTAAGTGCGAGTGTGGTATCAGTTAATGCTAGTTTCAGAACGGGAGAGGGTGTGATACTGTGCCGCCCTATAAGAGACCTCTTATACTCGGAGAGAATCGTCGGTCCATGATGCATTATATTCCCATATAATGCACGGAAAATTCCACTTTAGGAACAAGATTATTCAAATTTTCCTTATTTTTCATGGTATGGGTCAGAAAGCCTTATCTACACATTAGAGAGTTCGAGGAGGGGTGAGAAATATTTAACGATCAAGCTTGCAACCAAGATGTCATACGTCTCAAGATTTTCCCTTTCTCACTTTAGTACAAGACCAATACTTGGCTTTGGACTTTAGCACTGAACTTTAGCAGGATGTGGGGAGAGATACAAGAAAAATATATCCAAAAGTTCTTTCCCGCTTGTAGGACCAACTCTAGTAGGGCTCAAATTTAGACTTTGAAGCAAAATGATAATGATCGCTATGATAAGTGTTGGGAGAGGTTCAAAGAGTTGGTTAACATGTACCCTTATCATAATTTTGAAAAGTGGAGACTCATCTCTTACTTCCATCATGAGATTACACTAAGCTCAAAGAAACTCGTAGAAAAAATGTGTCCGGGAGAGTTCTTCAGGTTAGAAGTGGACGATGCAGAGGCCCATTTTAAGTATATCCTCGAGACTAATAAATCTTAGGGCACATCATATCCGAACACCCAACAAAAATCTAGAATCACATCCATAGCTCTTTTCGTGTTTCAATTCTACCAATTGGATAAGGAAGCCGAGTTGAAGCGCTAAATTAATCAATTAGCCAAGAGTCTGTAGGATGTGGTCATAGCTAGAGGAGGAGATACCTCCAACTCATCTCATGCTTTAAAGGAGGAAATTTGCGCGATTTGTGAGGCGGGACATTTAACAAAGGAATTTCCATCTGTACTCGCTTACAAAGTTATATTTCAAGAGGAAGTTGAAGTGGTGGGAGCGTATGAAGGGAATTTTAATGCCTCTCACGGGAACTCTTATAGTCCCTTATTGTGGAACCATCCCGGTCTCAATTATGGGAAATCGAAGGCCTCATTAAATAAAAATAACACGTTGTTCAATAACTGTCACCACTCATACCTTTCCAATAAGTGCCTCAAATGAAAGTGACTTCTCCCATACCTTATTTGATCCGACAATGAAATAGTCTTGGGAACACTCTTGCTCAATTTATGCAAACTCAGTCAGTAATAAATGCCTAAAATGCTAAAAATTATGCCGACGTCGCTATCTAAGTTACAATCCTCTTTGAGTGTCCAAGAGAATGGGAAGTTTCCCGCCCAAGGTGAACGACCTTACCAAGGTAGATTTACCCTAGATGAAAGTCAAGATCAATGAAAAGAAGTAACACACTCTATGCAGTGGAAGAGTTATTAACTTGTCACCTCCTCTACAATACGTACAAATAGACAAGGAGGTTTCACCCGAAATTTAAGAAAATGAAGATTCCCCTGAAAGAGAGTGAGAAAGAAGGTAGAATTAGTCCCGAAGTGGTAGTAAAACCCCCCAATAGCCTCACCATACCCTCAACGGTTGGTCCCTCCTCCTAAATGGTCCTCCCATGAAGACAATTTAGAGGTGTTTAAACAAATGAAGTTAATCTTTCCTTTTCTCGAGGCTATGAATTAAATTCCCACACACGATAAGTTATTAAAGGACTTGATCATTGTGAAACTAAAGTTAAAGGTGAATAATAAGGTTTTTCTTGCACAAAATGTTAACTCGGTACTTTTGAACGACCTCCCACCAAAGTTCAAAGATCCAGGAGCCCCCACAATTTTGTGCATTATTAGAGATAATAAAATCGAGAGAGGTTTATTAGATTTAGGGGCAAGTGTTAACATTCTACCCTTTTCCATCTATAGGGAGATTGATTTGGGAGATCATAAGACCACCAAAATTATTCTCCAACTTGTGGATCATTTCGTGAACGTTCCCCATGGGGTAGTTGAGGACGTGATTATTTTTGGTAGATTTTATCATTTGGGACACGTGGCCTTTCTCCCCATCAAGCTATCATGTTCCCATCATTCTTGACTGTTCTTTCCTAGATATGGTTAACTCTTTGATTAAAATGCATAATGGGTAAATGCAACTCACTTTCGGAAATAAAACACTTGAAATGAATGTCTTTAACCTCAATTATAAAATTGGTGATAAGGAAGATGTACAAGAAGCGAATCTTATTGGAGAGGTAATACAAGAGCACTTTGAGGGTAGTAATTTAGAGGGTCCACTAGAGGCGTGTTTAGTGATGGTTGTTAAGGAAAAGAAAGAGAATTCAAAGTATGATCGTGAAATGAGTATGATAAGGGAGATGCTAGGTGAGAATGAATTCAAGTACATTTAAGAAGTCAATGATGTCACTAATCTACGGGATAGTGACACAACTGATCTACGTGTTTGGCCACCTGATTGGTCTTTAGATATGAGTCTTGCAAATTTTGAGAAAAAAATCGTCCCGATTGATGAGAATCTCACTGTTAAAGTCCAATAGTTATTGGACTCATTTTGTCACATTGATGAGAGCAACTGAAATGACAGGATATATCAATTCTTTCTTTATGAATGTGTGCCCGAGCCTTTTGAAAGTCTACTGAAACGTGAGGTTTTATGTATTAGTGATGAGATGGTGGAAAAAATAATTTGAGCATTTCCACCTGGTGATGCGCGTTTTGTCATACCGCATTGTCCTATTCCACCATGTCCACTTGTGCCATTTGAATTTTTGGATGAGATCGAGGACATGGCTAGAGTATCATCCGATTCGGAGCCCGATTTATTCAGTCTCGAGTTTGAGGGAAATCTAGGCTTAGCGTATCATTCAGAATTTCAGTATGATCGTCTCCCCAAGTCTGACCGTTTAGGCTATAGTGCGACTGTGTATCTCTATAATTTAACTCACCACATTCATTATGTGCCTCCATGTGTATACTTTGTCTATTGGGTTGACTCCCTATTGTTCAGACTTTTGATTTACGATTTGGGGGAGGTGGAGACATTTCTATTATCGGACCCCATGTACGGGAATGAGTAGGTTTTGAAGAAAGGTCATCTCACCCTTGAGGCATGAATGTAGTGAGTTTATATTGTATATTTGAGTCGTGTGAGTGCGTCGTGGGTTTCACTGTGAGTCGTGTGTATTTTAGTTAATGTGGATTGTTTTTCGAGATGTGTCCCAAGAGTGAAAAATAAGTCCGCAATGAGATTAATGATTTTCGATCCAAAATGTTGAATTTAAGTTGAACCTGTGAGACTTTTAGGAATCCCAACACTAGTACATGAGGGAGCATGAAATTTACAAGGAAAAAGTGGAAATGTAAAAAAATTGTGTTCCAAAAATTGAACCCTCAGTGATGAGGTTTGGTCCTAAAACCGAACCCTCAGAGCCGAGGGTTTACTCTTGGAAGAAATTTAAAACGAACCGGCTTGGTTCTAGAAGCGAACCAATTCGCTGACCGAACCAGTTTGGCCCCTAGAGCAAACCGGTTCTCTTTTTGAGTATGTAATCCGAATTTTGCACCTTAATCTCCTCTTTTCCCTCACACCTTTTCACCTTCCCTCCACCGAAAAACCATTACCCTTCCCTCCAACCACAAAAATTAATCCAAAAACGCTCCCTCCACCATTCACCCCCACACCTCCAAATTCTTAGCTTTCCTAGAATTTTGAAATGCCCAAAAAATTGAAAATTTTCAAAAACTCCAAAAAATTGAAAATTTTCAAAAAGTCCAAAAAATTTTAAAAAACTACAAAAAAGTCAAAAATATTTTTTCCAAAATAAATATAAATTGGAATTTTAATTCTTTAAATATTACTAAATTTGTGTTTGTAGTCTCAGTTTATAAAAGCCCATTGCACTAAGACGAAATTTATTAAAAACGAAAATTGAGCAAAAATTGATGACTTATACGAATAAGTGTGGAGGTATTAACCCAGTGAGATTTTTTGTGCCTATCCTCATTTCTAAGTAATTAAATGAATCTGAGTTAAAAATAACTCAAAAGTTCTTTTAGTGATAAATTTATCGTTCATCTCTAAATCTTTGTTTGATCAGTTACAAAAAACGAGTTGAAAAATTATTTTGAAAACATGCTAAAAATATCTCAAAAATAAAAATTAATCTTGAGATGCATATGGGAAATTGATTAGTATTTCATGTACATGAAGTTTGGCCATCGTTTGTTCACCCAAAAATATTAACCATAAAAAGTCATGAAAAATATGTTTTTGAGATCCTACTTAAGCATAAAATAGTATCCCTTTATGTTTGTTAATCCAAAAAACCCAAATTGGCCCAGAGTTATGAAAATTGGAAAATTTAAAAATTATGTCTAAATGGTATATAAAAAAGGGCAAAAAATAGAAAAATATTCAAATAAGAATTGAAAAAAAAAAATTGATAAAAATATGAAAAAGAAAAAGAAAATGAAATGAAAACAAGAAAGAAAAATGCAAAAAATGAGGAAAAGCCCCAAAAAACGTACCAACGGACATTCACATGAAAATTTCCCAACTCCGAAAATTTCTCGACATTCCCATTATTAGCCAAAATACCCTTAACGGGAAAAAGTCCTAATCACGTCCGAATAATGAAGTCAATCACCACATGGAGGGTTAAAAATACAAAAAGATAATAAAGAGGCAAAACAGTGTGAATAAAGAACGATGTTTTTCCGTTTTCCAATGATCATATTTAGTTCATGAGCTCTTGTCACCATAAAAATTTCCATCTTTCAAGTTGTGTGCGTGGACTTGTGTCTAATTATATTTACTCTTAATTTTGCGCATACCAAGAGAAACAACAACAATTCGAGTGATTCGTTTTAGAGAGCATTCTGCAAAAAAATGAATCAAAGAGAATTTTCAAAAAGTAACGTAATGATCAATCAGTGGAAGTTAGCGGTTAATTTTTGACTTCGCACACACATACTATAAGTTGATATTTATCGAATAAATATTTGTTATGACTATTTTTATGGAATTTAAATCATACAGTTCTTAATTATTTCGATACTTTCTTTGAGTCGTACTATGTAGTACAAAATGAGTTTTGTGGGTAAATTCATTGCAAATCTCACGAGGCACCACTCGTCCAACGAGGGTAACTTAGGGGTTTAACAACTAGTTGCATATGCTAAATGAAATTGCTTGCACATAAAAAAAGTATTTTACCCCATAGTTATTTAGAAGTTTTATTAGACCCAAATTCACATTCATTTATATTGCTTAGGACTAATAATTTTCTAAGTTAGGGGGATTTGATTAGGCACAAATATTTCATATTTATCCCCTTAATTTCGTTATTTTTATGGTCCCAGACATTACATTTATCCCGAATTTATCTTATATTTTTTCTACTAACCTTTTTGGTGTGTGTTTCGTGTTTTGTGTATTTCTCATATGTTTTACAGGTAAATCATGCAATTGGATGAGAGAGAAAACTCCAAATAGTGAAAGAATTGTGAGAAAGGAAACTCAAGGGCAAATTGGTAATTTTTCATCCACAATCAGGAGGATGAGCCAACATAAAAGTTGACGTTCTCAAAGTAACAAGAATATTGGAAGAAACGACACCTCAATTTAAGCTACAGTGAAGAAGTTATCATCGTTCAAATTTTAGAAGAAATCTGAAGGTAAAATTGCAATTAAGGAGAAAAAGAAAAAGATATAGATGGAAACCCCTGATCGAACCAGTTAAATCAGCGAACCGATTCGCTCCTCGAGAATTTTCCTTTGTCCCTTGAGGGTTCAGTCCTAGACGAGATTCTTTTCTTTTTCTAGATTCTTGCTAATGTAATTTGTGTCTATCTAAACTTTTTTGGACACATTGTGGAACATGTTTAGGGATATTAGGAGTCTTATTAACCTAATTCTAATATGAGTTAGGGAACTTATGAATTACAACTAATTGGAGAAGAATAATTTCACTTTTCATCATCAAATTCAATCAAGATTCATTAATCTTTCGATTTTCTTTCATTGGTGTAAATTCCTTGCATGAGATTTGATTTCTTCAAGTTTGGTAATTTCATATCTTATTTATTGTTATTAGATGATTATTTCATGCATAATGATGATTTATTGCATAGATACTAAATCCATGTATAGGTAAACACATAGTGTGTTGGGGAACATGAGCCCATCCTAGGTTTTTAATGTTAAATATATAATTCAAAATAATTATATTATTAATTATTAGAGTTTGATAATCTAGTCGAGACTAATATCATAGATCTCTTAACTTTGTTTGTCAAAGGCAACAAGTGTGTTTGAGAATACAATATATGCGTCGATAATGTTATCATTCGCATTAATTAATTTGTTGACTAAATATTTTGCAGATTAACACCTATGCATGTTTGTTGCTTCAAATTTGTTTATGTTTTTCTTTCAATTAAGTAAATAGTTTTTGAGAATTTTATATTAAGCGGAGATATCCTATGGTTCGGGGGATTGGATCCCAAATCCATTTTCCCATAACTGCTTTTAAAACCAAAGTTTAAGTTCTTGTTTTTTAGTAGTTTAATTCGCAGTTGATGAGCTTAATTCGCTTGATTAATTAGAAAAGTCTCAAAGTATAAAAATCACCTTTTCTTTCTTTCTCGAGCCGAAATCAAGATCTTAGAAGCAAACCCTAGTTTCACCAATGCTTTGCGATGTATTCCCTGAGAATTCGACCCTGACCTATCGGGTCATTACTTGAGAAACTGGTTCGCACTAGAGTCGTTTGTACACATTAGCACACACATTCTGCATCGCATCGGCGCTTTATATCTTGTTACATCTTATCCCCACCGGGATGTACCAAAAAATATGACCCTTGAACCTCAACCGTAACTACTTCTTGTAACTCCTCATCCCCGGTAACTACTAACCTACTGTGGAATCATAATCCTCCCTTAGAACCAATCATGTAATTCTAATCTCCCTCTGCCAATAACTGTCTCATCTTTACTTGAAAAAAAAATAATCCATGGCTTGTGACATCATGACCCGAATGATAAACTGAAGCGGGATTGTAAAGACTGCCATAAATGCACATAATAACTCATCATTTGTGCAAAGAAAATTCAACTTCGCCTTCCATTTCTCCTTGCACATCACTGCTAGCTTAACCGTCAATTTATGGCTCAGGGCCTCAGCCACTACATTCTCCTTACCCGGGTGATACTAAATATCAAATTGATAATCCTTCACGAACTCAATCCATCTATGCTACCTCTTGTTTAAGTCCCTTTACGTGAAACTCTTATGGTCCGTGAACAAATGGAATATCGCTCCTAAGATATGGTATGCAAATACGTAGTGCAAACACTATGGCTACCAAATCTAGATCATGTGTGGGGTAATTCCCTTCATGAGACTTAAGCTTTCAGAAATAATAAGTTGTTGGTATCTCCTCCTGCATCAATACACCCCTAATTCACCATAAGGACACATCAGTAAAAACCTTATAGTCTATCCCACCACGAGGTAAGATGAGCACTGAATTTGAAGTAAGCTTGACCTTCGACTCGTCAAAAGACTATTGGTATGAATCACCACAAACAAATGGTATGACCTTCCCCAAAAAAGTCATTAGAGGAATGACTATCTTTGTGAAGTCCTGAATGAATTTACAATAGTACCCGACCAAACCTAAAAAAATGTGCACCTCTGTAGGTGTCAAGGATTGTCCCCAATCCATCACTATTGAAACCTTCCCTAGATCCATTAGTTTCTCTAGTTTAGACATGATGTGACCAAAGAACCGAACCTACCTAAAATAAAATCCTCACTTCTTAAACATAGCATAAATTTGGTGGTCTAGTAGTGCCTATAAGACCATCTGAAAGTTGTGGGCATGATCATATGTGTTCCGAGAATAAATTAATATGTCATTTACGAGCACTATGAAAAACTGATCTATGAAGTCCCTGAACACCCTATTCATCAGGTCCATAAGTACTGTTCGTGCATTGGTTAGATTGAAAGGCATAACCGTGAACTTGTAAAGCCCATATATCATCTGAAAGGCCGTCTTCAAAACATTCGTATCCCGAATCCTCAACTTATGGTATCCCAATATCAAATCAATCTTCAACAAATATAAAGCACCCATAAACTGGTCGAACAGATTGTCGATTTGGGTTAATGGGTACTTATTTTGTATGGTGACCTTGTTCAACTCCCGATATTCAATACATAACCTCAATGATCTGTCCTTCTTCTTAATGAATATAATGGAGCACCATAAGGCAAAGTACTCGCCTGAATAAATTCTTGACCCGACAGCTGTTGAATCCAATCCCTAAGCTCTCTGATTTCTAAAAGAGACATACGATATGGTACGAAGGTAAAAGGTCTCATACTCGGAGCCAAATCGATCACAAACTCGATCTCACTATGTCACGACCCCAACCCAATAGCAGTAGGGAATGAGTGTCTTGACAGAGGTGGTATCAGAGCATAGGTTATGAACTCGTAGACTACTGAACCTAGGTTTCGAACGTTATAGATTTCATGTTTCCATCCTTAGGAGATAGTATTAAATATCTGATTTATGTGATAACCCTCCCTATGTGTTATATTATTTATAACTGGTCTTTTAGTTTTCAATCTTGATATAGTATAGTAGATCTTACGTTTTGCCATGACTGTAGAAAATGACCAAGAGAAGATCATCTATGGGAACTAGTGGTTCAAGTATTAAAGGACTGAAAGGTGCATACAAGGCGATTGAAAGTCTAGTAAAGATTGTGGAGCATCAGGTAAATAATGGAGTACGAAGGAATCATGAACTAAGTAAATGTACTATTGAACGGTTTAAGAAGTTAATTCCTCCATCTTTTAAAGGTACTCCTAACCCCACTGAAGCAGAAAGTTGGGTGATACAAGTAGAAAAGATACTCTATGTTCTTAAGTGTACTGATGAACAAAGAGTATCATTTGGAATGTTTATGTTAGAAGGTGAAGCCGAACATTGGTGGAGAATGACTAAGAGAATATACGAGGAAAGGAATAATCCCATAGGTTGGAATGATTTCCTAGGGATATTCTACAAGAAATACTTTCTTGAAATGGTACAAGACCAAAAAGCAGCCGACTTCATTAGTTTAGTTTAAGGAAATATGACGGTTAGTCAATACGAGGTAAAGTTTATCGAGTTATCCCGTTTTGCACCTCATGTTGTGATAACCGATATTTTTAAGGTCAAGAAGTTTGAACGTGGGTTAAGGTTGAGTATTCATAGTCAAATTTCCATCCTGAAGTTGACATCATATACTGACGTGGTGACTAGAGCAACGATAGCTGAGAAGGACAGTGAAGAGTATAATCAGATTAGAGAAGGGAAGATGAAGTTTTGGGAACAAAGAGGAAGGAACCCCAATAATAAACCCTTTAGTACTATACCAAATACAGGGCGACCTTTTGTGAACAAACCCTTTAATGTTGATAGATGCCAACGATGTGGTAATATTCATAGAGGGCAACCATGTTACCTAGAAACAGGAAATTGCTTTGGGTGTGGCCAAAAGGGACATAAAATGAGAGATTGCCCTAACAAAGGGAAGGCGCCAACAAAGACTTTTAATGACAATAAAGATCATGACAGACAAGGTAGAATTTTTAATCTTTCTGAGGCAAAGGCTTCTAATGCAGTAGTGTTAGGTATACTTTCTATATGTGCACAACCTTTTCAAGTTTTAATAGATCCTGGTTCTACCCATTCATTTGTGTCTTTACGTTTTTTTAATCTCTTTCCTAATATTCCTGAACCCTTGAATCATAACATACACGTTTCTACTCCTTCGTGTGATTTATTAACGAGTACATTAGTATATAAATCTTACCCTATAGATGTCAGTAGTCATAAACTATTTGTCAATTTGATAGTTTTAGACATAAGAGATTTTGACGTCATTTTAGGGATGGATTGGTTAGCATCATATCATGCTAATGTAGATTGTTTTGAGAAGAGAGTTACTCTCCAAATTCCTAACCAACCAAAATTCAGTTTTGAAGGAACTGGCGTCCTATCTCCCATATGTATTGTCTCTACAATGCAAGACTATGGTTTTCTTAAGAAAGGATGTCAAGGATTTCTTGCAAGTGTTATTGATTTGCAAATGAAAGATCCTAGTTTAGAAGAGATCCCTATAGCTAAACATTTTCCAGATGTTTTTTCGGATGATTTACCCAGTCGACCTCCTAGTAGAGAAATATAGTTTACGATTGAGCTTCTTCCTGGAGCTATACCAATCTTAAAATTATCTTATCGCATGGCACCTTCAGAATTAAGGGAATTAAAAGTTCAATTACAAGATTTGTTAGACAAGGGTTTTATTAGACCAAGTATATCCCCTTGGGGTGCTCGAGTGTTATTTGTTAAAAAGAAGGATGGGACGATGAGGTTATATAAAGATTATCGTGAACTGAACAAGGTAACCATTAAGAATAAATACCCCTACCTTGTATAGATGATTTGTTTGACCAACAACAAGGTGCGTAAGTATTTTCTAAGATTGACCTTAGGTCGGGATATCACCAATTGAAGATTAAGGAAGATGATATTTCGAAATCAACTTTTCGTACTAGATATGGTCACTATGAATTTCTTGTTATGACATTTGGACTTACTAATGCACCAGGCATTTTTATGGATATGATGAATAGAGTGTTTAGGAAATGTTTGGATCAATGTGTGGCTATTTTCATTGATGACATCCTTATTTATTCCAAGAGTATTGAAGAACACGAGAATCATTTAGAGATAGTATTACAAATCCTTAGGAAGGAGAAATTATATGCGAAATTAAAGAAGTGTGAGTTTTGGTTGCCTAGTGTTTCTTTTCTAGGACATGTCATTTCTAAGGAGGGAGTGTCGGTTGACCCTCAAAAGATCGAGGCTTTACTAGATTGGCCTAGACCAACTAATTTAACCGAGATTCATAGTTTCCTTGGATTAGCAGGTTATTATCGAAGATTTGCTAAAGGATTTTCTAGCATTTCCAAACCTCTATCTAGGTTAACACAAAAGAAGGTAAAATATGAATGCTCTTAGGAAGTTGAGAATAATTTTCAAGAACTTAAGAATCGATTAGTAACTTCCCCAATTTTAACTATTCCTTCAGGGACATGAGGATTGGTGATTTATAGTGATGCTTCAAAAAGTGGTTTGGGATTTGTGCTAATGCAAAATGGAAAAGTAGTAGATTATGCCTCGAGACAATCAAAACCACATGAACAAAATTATCCAACCCATGACTTAGAATTAGCTGCTGTAATTTTTGCTCTTAAGATTTGGAGACACTATTTATATGGTGAGACTTGTGAGATTTATACCGATCATAAGAGTTTGAAATATATATTTACTCAGAAAGAATTGGACATGAGACAAAGTAGGTGGTTAGAATTGATGAAGTATTATGATTTAAATATTCATTATCACCTAGGTAAAGCAAATCTAGTAGCTGATGCTTTAACTAGGAAGTCTACAACAAATTTAGCATGTCTCTTTACAAATCAGGAACCTTTGTTAGCGGATTTGAGAAGTATGGAAGTAGATGTACATATTTATAGCAAAGGAGGAATAATCGCAACCTTACAAGTACAACCCACATTGATGGAATGGATCAAAGTTGCACACGTAAATGACCCACAATTGAAGAAGATCAGAGAAGAGGTTATTGAAAGGAAGAGAATTGAATTTGCGATATGGGATGATATATTGAGGTTTGAAAATAGAGTGTGTGTTCCACGTGATGCCCAACTAAAAAGGCAAATTTTGGAGGAAAGTCATTACTCGAGATTCACGTTTCATCCCGAAAATACCAAGATGTATAGAGATATTCGAGAATTGTTTTGGTGGAATAACATGAAAAGGGAGATAGTAGAATTTGTATCTCAGCGTTTGGTTTGTCAACAAGTAAAAGCTGAGCATCAGACACCATCAGGATTGCTACAACCACTGCCTATCCCTGAGTGGAAATGGGAACATATCACTATGGATTTTGTGACAGGTTTACCAAGGAGTTCAAGTGGTAATGATTCTATTTGGGTAATTATTTATAGGCTAACTAAATCTGCTCATTTTCTTTCCATTAAGATTACCCATTCTTTAGAAAAGTTAGCTAAGTTGTATGTGCGGGAAATTATTAGGCTTCATGGAACCCCAATTTCAATTGTTTCTGATCGTAACCCCAAATTTGTGTCTCGCTTTTGGAAAAGCCTACAACTAGCCATGGGAACACAATTAAATTTCAGCACCACTTTTCATCCTCAAACAGATGAATAATCTGAGAGAACCATTCAAACCTTAGAGGATAAGCTTAGGGCATGTGTACTTGATATGAAAGGGAATTGGGATGATCATTTATCGTTCGTGGAATTCGCGTATAATAATAGTTATCAAGCAAGTATTCAAATGGCTCCGTATGAGGCACTCTATGGTAGAAGGTGTCGTTCCCCTACATGTTGGGTAGAAGTTGGAGAAAGAAAATTGTTGGGACCTGATACTGATTCAGATCACAACAGAGAAAGTGAAATTGATACAAGACTGACTTTGAATCGCTCAAAGACGTTAAAAGATTTATTTTGACAATCGACACCAACAGTTAGAATTCCAAAAAGGAGATTATGTGTTCTTGCGAGTATCACCTTCAAAGGGAGTAAGACGATTCGGGAATAAAGGAAAGTTGAGCCCACGATACATAGGACCTTTTGAAATCCTTAAAAATATAGAAGCTATTGCATATAAAATTGCCTTACCACCTGAACTCTCTAGTGTACATAATGTGTTTAACGTATCAATGATAAAGAAATATGTCCCAGATCCAACACATATCTTAAGTCACGAATCTCTTCAAGTTAGAGAAGATTTGTCATACATCGAGCATCTGGTAGAAATTTTGGACCATAAAGATCAAATATTACGGACATATTTCTTTATCATTTATCAAACATCCGGTAGAAATGTTGGACCATAAAGATCAAATTTTGGACCATAAAGATAATTCCACTAGTCAAAGTATTATGGCGAAATCATTCAGTTGAAGAAGCAACGTGGGAGCGAGAAGATGAAATAAAGGTGAGATATCCATACTTGTTTGTAAATTAATATGAGTCAAGTTTGGGGACCAAACTTTTTATAAGGAGGGTAGGATGTAATGACCCCATTTTTATATGCTCATATGTATATAGTTTGTTTTTACACTCATGTGTTACTTACTATCTTATAAATGTTGTATTATTAGATATATGGTATTATTGGCTATCAATATAACAAACCCCATTTTTAAATATGAAGAATCAACTATAAATTGGTTCAAATCGAAGTCTTATGACATATCTTAAGGTAAATAATAAGTTTTGGAGTAAAAAATATAATTTTATGAAACTTTAGGGTCTGAAATAAAAATATAAAAGGGGCCAATTTGTAAATAAAATATTTTCAAGGACCTCTAAGAAATATTGAAAATATATAGTGTGAAATTATCAAAATACCCTTTACGTGTAAAATGACCCTTATGCCCTTATCACCTTTCCACCACATGTTGGTCACCTCCACCTTGCACATGTCGTCTTTAGAGACAAAGCTAAAACACTTGTCATCATTTGATGATGTTAAGACTGCAAGACCACCCCGGAACGCGACACCCAAACGATAACTTGCCACTGTAAATGCTTGATCACCTAGACACATATCAACACCGTAATACTTTTGGAAACCTATAAATAGGGCCTTAGGGTTCATTTTAAACTCACACCAATTTCTTGATAATTATAGTAAGAAAGAGTGATAGAAAGCTTGGGAAATATCTTAAGAAGGAGTTCTATAATTTCGAAGAAAGAACCCATTTCGTAGGTATGATTTTATTTAAATGTTATAATGCATTTTTGTAGTTTTAATTTCGTATTTTATAGCTTTACTTAGTAGTTATGCTGGTAAAATACACTAAAGACTTCACTAATCAAAAATTAAAATTTGGAAACAATCTAAATTGACTTTATTTTCAAAATATGTCAACTTGTTTGAAAAATATATATAGGCTTTTTAAAATAATTTTTATAATTAATTTCTCGTTATTTTGGAATCTCAGTTAAGTAATTCCAAAGTTAGTCCCGGTGAAATTCTGTCTAGTTGAGATGGTATTTAAGTGGTGCCCCTGTGACCCTCCATCTCTATTGGGAACCGACTGATTATGAAGAACTATGAATTGAATTCTTTAAATATGATGAATGAATATTAAAAATTTAGAAAATGGTTTTAGTAACCTTTTTCAGCAAGTTATTTTAGGATTAAGACACAATATTTAGAATTGGGCTTTATTTAGAATATGTAATTAAACCTTTATTGTATTTATTATATTAACGTAGAGCTGGCAATTTTTTACCCAATAACCCGTTTATGGTAATAACCCGAAATGACCCGAATATGACCCGATTAGCATGTGTAGATTTAAGAGTACCCAAAACTTATACTAGAACAAAAATCAACGCGACCCGAAAATGACACGACCAACCCTAATTGCCACCCCTAGATTAACGTATGATCCAAGACTCAATATCTATATTTTTGAGACTCTATTTTAGGTGAGTACTCTATGTCATTTCTTGCACATTTAAATTATGTGATATTATGCAAACTATGTATTTTATGAAATGCTTTTAATCTCAAAATTCATCTGATACCGATGATTGATTCATTTGTGATATGTTTATATCTCTCCATATAGACATACTGATTGAAATGATTATTGAAAATGAGATTGAATATTGGAAATAATATTCGGCCTAAAGGACCTCTTTACTGTCTGACCTTCCCAGTTGGGTTATCGCTGGTGTGCCCTAAATAAGGCATTATGACGAGCTAGTTCGATTTAACCTTACCAAGGAATAATATGGTAGAAGACACGGTATTAGAGTGTACTTGGCCATTAAAATGATATGATTGAAAGAAAAAGATATCACATTTGATTTGTTGCATTCCTCTTATTCTGAGTTATCCAATTGTGATATATATATACTATCATTTCATAATATATATCTATTTACTGTAAGTTCCTATCCATATATGTATATGCCTTCTCTTTTGACTTGAATAGGTGTCTATTTTCTGAAAACCTTGGAATGTCGGGAAATTAAATCTGATTTAGCTTTTAGCTAACATTGTATAAATAACGATTTTTCAGGAAATAATTAGACTGGAGGACGGAGTGTAGAAGGACTATATTGAAGATCTAGCTTAAGTAGATCTTTTGTTATACTTTTAAATATAACGTTTGGTTTTAGGAGATAGAGCATGTTTGTCTCTTTAGTAATGAGTTTTTAATTTTGGCATAAGTTGTAATCCGTTCATACTTTAATATATACTAAGTTCCCTTTTAGAAACTCTGATGACATAATTCCATTTTTTTCAATAGTTTACGATTCATGACCATGTGAATGTATTTCCATTGCATTTATTTTAAGAAATATTTTAAGGTCATAACATTGAATGCCTTGGTGGCATGTCAAGACACTCATTCTCTACTTCTATTGGGTTGGGGGCGTGACACACTATGCGGTGGTAAGCTCAAAATCTTTTGAAACACATTTGAGAATTTCCTAACAATAGGAATAGAGTCTAATGAAATGATGAATGCCTTAGAAGTCTATTCATTAATAGAGTATAGTTGAATGCTCGACTTTCCCTTCGGGTGTGTAATTGTAATAAAGTACATCTCTTATCCTAGAATGGAAAAGACGTTGGACCTCTCAAAAAATCCAAACAAACTATATTAGTGTCTAACCAATCCATCCCCGTGATAACATCATACTGTGACATATCTATAACAAGTAGGTCTGTTGCAAACCTAAGTCTCCCAATGTCTACCCCTATACCTATACACACGTAATGTATGGGCTCTCCTCTACTCACGGGCGAGTCTAACTGAAGTACTATGTCTGATGCTAAGTCTACTATCCCGTTGCCAAAACAAATCTAGTACTAACAAATGAATAGGATGCACCTGTATCGAATAAAATATGTCATACATACCCAATGATAGGAAATATACCTTCTACTGCATGCAATGGGGCTACTGCCTCTTTAAGTGCAATATGATACACCCACCCATACTTCCAAAGGCGGGGCTGGTGGTGCTGATTAATGCTTGACGAAATTGGTAACCGTTAATGTATCCCCTGAGGTACCTGATACTCATGTTGAACCCCTGCTCCGATGCCCCATGATTTTCGTGAGGGCACTTCTTTTCCATATGTTTTATTGCTCTATAGGTGAAACGTTGACCATGAAACTAGATCATATCCTTCTATTGTCCCCATTAGCCCTATCGGCCTCTTGTCTATTTTCCTTGGCCCTAATGGTTGTTCTAGAACTTTTGACCTTGGCCCTGATGGCCATGCTTATTCTGATCATCAAAACCCTATGATAGTTAAAATGATCTCCTGTTTGGAACCCCTTAAACCACTAGGCCCCCTTAGTACTACTCACGTTTGCCTTTCCCTAATGGATCGATGAATCTGAATTGGGCCTCTTATCGCCCTTTCTTTTCTTAAACAACTTGTTATCCTGATAATGTAATAAGGCGGAATTCACCATCTATGTATAAGTGGTAAAAGTTGGGTTCAACAAAAGGGACTTCCTGATGTGCGGGGCTGACTCTATTGAAAACCTCTCCATTTTTTCCTGGAGTCTACCTCATCCAAGGAAAATAATAATAGTGTAGTAAACTCCTCCTCATATTCTTCTACGGTAAGGTTCTATTGCGTGAGATCCATAAATTGTCTCTTCATCTCTGTCCTCATTACGGGTGGGAAATACTTACAATCGTACATTTCCTAGAACTGAGTAATCGTAATCATATCCCTCTCCTCAAGTGTGGTGACTAATTCTCACCATTATAGGGATGCTCCTACATATCTGAGTGAAGCTAAAATTTGTTTGCGTACTTATGTGCACTCTACCATTCCCGAATGCCCTAAATATCCTTCTTCAATTGGCACAATACAGTAATGCCAGTACACCCAACAAACTTTGTGGGTGCCCTTGGCAAAGGCCTCCCTCGATCTCCCCCCCCCCCCCCCCCCCAAAAAAAAAAAAAAACTTGTGGCAGAATTCGTAACACCACCCACTGTACTGGAGGCAGTGGTGGTTGTTGCTAGAAGTGATGTAACATGGGAACCATCGATGTAGCGACTTACTGAGTAACTATAACAGCTATGTCTGCTCCAGTAGTTGTGGATGGTGCTGGTGGCAGCTGCGATTGAGATTGCGATTGCAACTCCTTTTGAGCCATACACTCTGTAACCTTTTTGGTAGTGATTCGTGGTCTACCACGTCGATTTATTTACATTACATGCCACCCATAGCCTCACACATGCAACACATCACCTCACAAGTGCAATAAGTAGTTCACCCATTATGTAAGTGCAATACTACACACATTACCCGATTGAAGTCACAATATGATAACTAAACTTTACACTAATATAAATAATGAATTAAAACTAACTATAACATAATAATGAAGTCACTACCTATGTGTGTATGAATAAAACCCCAATACCAACCCTCACAATATCACCCCAATAGATACAAATAAAGAACATGATGTAATTTACGTAACATAGGATTTATTACCGATTGTCTATATATAGATTATATGAATTCTTCCTAAATAATTATATCATAACATGAAGGCCACTACCTTCAGTGTCTATCTCATACCTCTATCCGTAAGTTTGTAGGAGAGGAGTCTATTACCTTAAAGGCTTAAATAAAAACACACAAATAAATAAAGGGGTGGTCACAATGTATTAGCACCACTATCCATCCCATACCCAACCTGACTAATGTCTCCAATCAACCAACCTTATCTCATCATGAAGGGGTGATACCCCTGGACGTATCTAAAATAATGGCGTCCACTACATCCAACAAATCTCAATTGGCATGTGGTACATGATCCCGATGTCGAACGCAAACCCCAAACTGATACATTCACCGCGAGTAATGGTATGTTCATATAATTATACACATAATGCACGTAGCTTCCCCACAGGATATCGCACGTATCACGTGTCCTTCAAATCTAACCCAATTACACATCATTGAATTATGTTATAAGTAACTGTTCTTAATTATTAACTTCCTACTATAATTATAAAAATTTATGTCTTTCGGTTCATGCTACGAATCCACCCTTATTCATTATATCTATCACTCCTCAAATGGATAACCTATTATATACTCAAATCAACTCAAAATAACTCCACGATCCATTTTCTAAACTCGACCCACTCGGACTTAGGGGCCAAATTGACTTTTCACTCAGTCCGAATCGACTCACATGGGGTAGTAGGCCTAGATTTGCCTACAAACGAATGATTTTCTTCCCCAACTTCTATTAACAAGTTCTATAGCTCAAAAATATCAATTTAGCAATACTAGAGTAAATGTAAATATGTGAACAAGTTTCCATTGATTCTTATCACGCTAGACAAAATAATTCATCAATTTCCAGGGTTAATCAATGAAGGTCACCTCTTTGACTAAAACATCAACTATTTACTATTTCTATTTCAATTTTAGAATAAATCTTCAAGTTAATACATTTATTCGATTAAAAACGGGAATAAATCCTAGAACATGGATTCTAACATGAATTCCAATTATTATACTATATCGATTTTATGTTTTATCACTAAAATACCAACTTTCAACATAACATTGATTAGTAACTAATACTAATTTGCCCCAATAATAACATAATTTAGATAATACAAATTGAATCTCCAAACATAAGTCAAAAACCTAAAATAGACATGGGGAAGACATGATTCTAAATCAAGTACATATTATTTAATGATGTTGCAAGAAAATTATTGCCTTTAGTTTAAATATTGAAGAATCCCCTCTTGAATCCTTTTGGTTTCTCCTCTCCATGCTTTCTTTAATTCTCTATGGTTATTATGGTTGTTAGGGTGTATTTTAGTTTATATATAACATTAATGAAAGAGTTTTAGCCCCTTTAAAAACTTTCATTCTCCGATCTTTTATTGAGGCCTAATTTCGGGACTTTAAAAGATCTAAGAATACTACCAGCCACTCGGGACCAATTTAAGACGCCTAAAACCTAAAAACAAGCCTCCATATCACCCCGGAGTCCACTAAAAAATAGGTATACCTCAAATAGTTTACACACTTAATTATTTTATGGATTAATGGCATATAGCCCATCTCATTAATTAAACTTATTAATTATAATAACATGCGGTATAAATAATTCCTATAACATGCATACTTAATTATCATTTAAATATAGGAAGAATGGGGTACAAGCAAATCACATAATCATACACAATCTAAATTAAATAATGCCCAATTTTATTATGAATTCTCATTTATTACTTTTTACTAAAATAAATGACATAAAAGTACGAGGTATTACAATTCACGGCATCCATTTTACTCGCGTTATTTCTTTATTCTGTTCTCCATATCTTGCAGCATAATAGTGAAAGCATCGATGACCTAATACATATACAAAACACATATTTTAAACAAAACAATTAATTACTTATTATGAATAATTAAAAATAACTTACAAAATTTGATATTGAATGCTGATAAAGAAATTATTTAATGTCATCAAACGTTGTAGGTGTATGATTATTTGAAAACCAAATAAGAACAGTGTCCCCCCCCCCCCCCCCCCCAATAATTTTTTTTTAATAATAATTAGCATATGACACTTAACTTGGAAGCAATCATAAAAATACAAATTATAAATTATCATAATAGACCAACCCATTTCCTTTCTTCTCGTGTATTTTGTTCATGAAATTGTTGTCATCATTTGATAGCCTTTGGGCAACCACCTCCTTCTTATCTAGACTCCAAGTTATAACAGTTGTAGCATCATATTTCTTAATGATGTTATCTTCAACCTTCTTTATTAATTTTTCACTTTCAGCCTTTTTAAAATTTTCTTCATTTTTTATACACAAAACAAACTTCTTTCTTTGATTCAAAGACAAATATTTATTAGTACTTGAACCTTCAATAATTTTAACTCCTTCCTAAAATTTCACTACTGTATTATACGATTTGGTATGTTCCTCTTGCTCAAGCTCTTCTTTTGTGCATACTCGATCTCGGAATTCAACGCTTGAGTATTTGCAATATTGTTTATAGAAGACTATTTCAAGTCTTCAATCTCAATGTTCATGTTCTCGACTAAGAACTTTATTTATTGAATTTTTTTTATTATTTTATTTTCACTATCTGTACAGGTTTTACAAAAATTGAAGTAAAAATAGGTATAAAAACACTTCAATGGAAAAATATGAGTTAAAATTTCAAACCATTCTTCAATACAATGTTCTTCTTTATCTCATTCTCAAAATTATTATTTTGTTTTAATAGATTACTCTCCAACCGAAGCTTCAAGTTTCTTATATGCATTTTCAATTAACAATTTTAGGTAAGACAATCACTTTCAATCATTACATAACAATTAAATGCTTAGGATATAAATTTAGTTAATGAAAAAACAACAATATTATACATATGTAGTTTCAAAACACTAACAACTAATTAAATTGGCTAATAGTACTCAACTCTATAAATATATTACAACTAATTCAACATTTTCATAAACAATTACGTTTAAAATATGTCAGAATCATACTCTTATAGATTGGACATATACAAATACATCATAACAACACAGATAACTAGTTACCCAAAACATACATCATTTATGCTACATATTAGTAGTTACAACAAAATAGAAGTGAAAGTTCAATAGACATCTCATTTACAATAAAATATATTTATGTAACACAAATTAACTGAAAAATAACTACTGAACAATGTGCTTATCATAATAACAAATATTAGTATATAAAAAAGAAAAAAGACATACCATGAGTGTGAGTTTGAGTTTGAGTTTGATGATTTAGTTGTTCTTCCCTCCAACTTGATTAAACTTTGATATTATCCAACTCTTTTACCAACATTTTTTTTCACTCAATATATTTTCAATTTTTTTCCAATTTCCAATCTTGTTCTCCAAAATTTATGTCTACATTCAATCAAAATAGTTAGTGATTACTAAAATTAGAATAAAAAAACTTAAATTGTAACAGCTAAAAACTACAAATAATACCTTTGACAATATCATTTGAAAAAATCAACATTTGTTTGTTTAGTTCATCCTCCCATAAAATTTGTAATAAAATAATGAAAACTTAAAAACATAAAACTAGGATAAAAAAATACTACAAATAAATAAACGTATATTAAATATCACCTTCGGCCATCTAATTATACCCCTATTCATCAGTAGAAATTATTTATTTCAAACATAAAATTTCATCCTTCAACAACTTCTTCTCTTTGTGTTGCAACTTAATAACATGAAATTTCAACAAGATAATAGACATGATAATGTAATTTCATTAATCACTTTAACCATATCCACATTACTAAGTGTTACTGCATACACATTAATTAATGTAACTACACATATAATTAAATTTGAAACTATATGTAAATTACTAAATGTAACTTTATCCGCATTCACTAATGTAACTATTGCTACATTTAAGAATTTAAAAGTAAATATAACAATAGTACTATAATTTTATTGAAATTAAAAAAGTGTAAATGTATATATAATTATTTCAAGTATTTCTCCATTACTAATTGAAATAGTAACTATATCAATTAATATAGTTGTATATGTTATTAAAATATAACTTGAACTTAAAATCTATAATAAAAAATACTACAAATAAATAAAGTGATATTAAGTATTACACTTGGTCAGAAAATTGTACTTATCTTCATGAATAGATATTTTATTTATTTGAAACTTAGAATTTCATCCACGAGTTACTTCTTATCTGTACATTAAAAATGTATAATTAGCAAATAAAAACATGCAATTTCGTCACTAGAAGAATTTCATAATTAAATTTCAGAAATCAATGTAACTTATCTCCATTACTAAGTGTAACTACATGTATGTTAATCAATTTAACTATATCTAGATTTGTATAGGTAACTGCACTTGTATTTAAAAGTGTAATTATATCTACACAACTAAATGTCCCCACATCTGTATTCATCTGATTAACTATATGTACACTTATAGATGTAAATGAAAATGTAAAAATAGTACTCTAATGTATATAAATTAAAAAATGTTACTATACTACACATCAATCATTCTTCATTGAAATATAAATAATATATTAAGTTGCACATTTTTAAATTATAAATAAATTGGTTGAAGAACCCGTTACAAATGCATATAATTACAAAAAATGTAAGTTTAGTTATGAAAATAAATATACAAAAGTGTTAACATACTCTTTCTAAAATACTAATTTAAAAAAGTGAATATTAAAATATATTAAACACATATTATAGTACAAACTATAACACAAATTAAAACCCAAATTTGGATTTCAAGATCAAGTTCCTCCCAACCTTGCATGCTTTGCTACTTTTCATTAACTGCATAATTAGAACAAAAGAAATTATCACAAATGCAAAAATATAACAATAATACTATATATATATATATATATATATATATATATATTATGCGGTGATAATAAATCTCAACACAAATTATAAGAAAATGCGATCACTAGAAAAAGTAAAGAACATAAATTAGAATAGCTGCAATCACACACGACACAAGATATACGTGGTTCGACAAATTGCCTACGTCCACGGTGGTGCTCTCTATTTGTATTTATATTTTCTCCAGGGGAGTATTTTATAATTACATACCCTTTGCCCTGGGTCAGGGTTTCAATATATACATGCGAACTTCAGAGAGTGGGGTTGTTGGGCACTTCCGCGTTGGCCCATAATCCCTAGAATATCTCCTAAGAGATTTTAGGGGTTGAATGGGTCGCTGCTGATTTAGTCATTTGTGAGACTTTGGAGTTTGGGTCGGACTCTCTCTATTCTTGATAGGGCTTAGTCAGGGTACTTCTCTGGGACAAGACAAATGGACGAGGTGCCCACAATTTCCCCTAAAAAATTTGGGTCACAATTCAGGCGCAATAATTTTAAATAATAGCTCTGATAGAATTTTTATGAATTGCAAGATGTTTTGGGGAGTGAAACATCGTTCCCTAGTACATTTAGGTGGCAGATTCACTTCGTTTGTCATGCTTCATCATTGAGAGGGTTTAAATTTGTTTGATGAGGCCATTTCTGATGACGCTTCAAAAATCTTAACACTCTCAAGATTTCTCCAACTTCTCATTGCGTTTTCTCAGTTCCAGGTCTCTCCTTTCTTCTTCGAGCTCTTTGTTGTTTTGCCATCTTCCTTGCTTGTGGCCTTGCGTGGTCTTAAGCTGATTTTCACTTCGTAAGTTTCCCAAACTTCTTTTCTACTAAAATTTTTCTTTATCAATGCTAGGTTTTTTTCTTCTGATGGAAACAATAGGTAATAGGTCAATAACTGAGTTTAGGGAGTTTTATAACATCCAATGTGCCCTTATCCCTCTCAAAGTTTGAGACATTAAGGATGGGCATTAGATTCATGATGTTCTGTTGTCCCAGGGGGTCTGACCTTTCCCTCAAATCGCTTATTTTTTCATTTATTTAGTTATTTCTATATAGTTCCTGCCCAATGTTCTCCAAACGTTTGGAAAATTGTGAATGGTGTACATAGGATCAATCAGCTCTATGGCACCAATTTCGGTCTTACTGAAATTTATTATTATTATACATTCTCTCGAATAAGCTCTAGTCTCCTCTATTTGAAAGCTAGGAATCCTGACAGGGTGTTGGTAGTCAATCTACCTGATACCCATAAGGACTATTGGCAAGAAGGGTTTATTTCTAGGAACTGATAGTTCCCTCCTCAAACTAAGGGAGCTAGGTACAGGGGACCTATGACTCCCTTTTACGGGGAGGAGTACATAGGTAGACATAAATCTTGGTTTGCTAATTGATTTTCTATTAGTGTACTGTATTTGTTATGTTTCATTTTTTCCTTTTTCAGCGAAGACAAAGAACTTGGAACCTGCACTCCATGAAATTCGAGCTGCTAAGCTAATCAAAGCTCGGAAGATCAGGAAATACTTGGCTGATGATGAGCATTCACAATTAGCTGCATTCCTTTTAGAGTAAAAGAACATTGGGTCCATCTTCATCGCACGCCTATTGATAATATTCCTCACCTTTATATCATAGAAGAGGTTGCAGTTGAACCAATCCAGTTGGACGAAGAGGAGAGAAGATCTGGTGAAGACAACGTGGGGGATAATAGATGTGGAGTTGAAGGTGACTCTAGCAAAAAGAGTTCAAGTGGTGAAGGATCCTCCAGTTCAGAGGAGGGTTAAGAGAGTTCGGAGGATTCAAATGGCTCCAGCGAAAAGACTATGGCCCCTCTTAGAAAAAATTTGATCCAAGATGATGACTACGATAATGTGGCACTTGCATGCATGTTGAAGAAGCAGAAGTCTGGGAGTGGGGATATTGCCACTGGCTCCCAGACTGTAGCGCATGAGCAGGAGAGGAAGAAGAAAGAGGAGGCATTAGTGAGAGAGAGAGATGGGGAGGAAGAAGGAAGAAGAGAGGAAGAAAGTGGAAGAGATTAAGGAAAGAGAGGAAGAAAGGAGGATAGAAGAAGTGAGGACCAAGACGAGGTAGTCTTTGGTTCCCGTGTCTGCCCTAGCTGAGGGGGATTCTGTTGATCTTTCCCCTCAGCTGGCTTCAACAGTGCTCAATAGAGAAGTCTTGCCAGATGATCGCCATAGGTCATTAAGTATAGGGACCTACCAGTTAGCCCTAAAATTAAGTCAGGGGCTCGCCTTGGTAAGTTCGTTCCTACTTCTATACTCTTGCAGTTCTTTTTAATTCCTTCTTCGCTATATATTTTGTTTCTCTCTGCAGTTTCTATCTGATTTCACCATCTTTTATCACAACCGTGATGAGCTGGCGAAGAAAATTACTGAGTTAGAGGCGAGACTAAAGGCTTCCAGTGCTGCTTAGAAGTCATTCAATCTTACCTTGGCAAAAGATAACAAAGCAAAAGAGGCAATTTCCAAGGAGCTAGAGGAGATGAGTCAGTCTTATGACTTAGTCTATATGAGAAAGCTGACGATGGTTAAGGAGAATAAAGAGCTTACCGAGAAGATGAAGAAGCTGGAATTTGAGGCTGCCACCCTCAAGGAGAGACCGTAGAATGCGGGGTGGCTCGCAACATATGAGGATGCTAAGGCTCAGATCGAATACATCAGCCGTCTCAAATTCAAGAAGGGTTAGGATATGGCTTTGCTCACTACCGAGGTGGATGTTGATTCCCCCCTCTTTGATGAGCATGACCCTGGCCCTAGGCCTGTTATGAATGGGGTTCCTTCTCCTGCTTCTTATGAAGGTGTCCTAACTATCACGACCACTGCTGTTGATGCTCCCCTTGATTAGGGAATGGTGACTGCTCCATCTGAGGGAGGTACACCTGGGGCTACCGCGGATAAGGGGAAGGAACCATCATCCTCAGAAAAGGCTGAGGTCGCCAGCTAGTCTTCTTAGGGAGCCTTTGTATTTTTTGTATCTCTATTTCTTCTCGTTGATGCTGTTTTTGTTTTAATTAAATGAAATCCTATTCCTCTTCATATACTAATTTATTTATTCTTGATGCTCATATGATTTGTAGCTTATCGATATTGTGGAATATAGTCCTACTACCTCTCACCTAGGAAAAATTCTTGGTCTCGATGTGAGAAACCGAGTTCATCGTGCCTTTGTACAAATCTACAAGTCTCTTAGATCGAGGAATCAAGACTATAAAGACTAGTCAGAGCTTGTTGCCAAGCTGAAAGATAGGCTTGAGGAGATGGAGGAGGTCGGTGCTTCTGTTAAAAAAGAAGTGCATGCTCTGAAGGCTAAGCTTCTGGATGCTTCTAAGATTAATCAAGTTGAAGAGGTCATTCAACAGGATAATTATGCTCTAAAGAGGGAAGTCTCACGACTTAGGGAGAATTCACTGAGCATTGCCCCTCAAGTTTTACATGGTTCCTCTTCATTGACTGGGCGACGAGCTGGTATTGATGATAGTGGTTCAGCTAGGGAGATTACTGAACTACGAGGTGACATTCACAGGGCATATGCGATAGCTTCCGGTCTTCAAAGAGATCTCACCTTACTGAGGCACCTGTTCAAGAAAGGTCCTCGACAGGTGTGGGATGATGGCTACGACTAGGGTTGGACTGATGCTCCAACAAATTTGAAGGAGGTTGAGGAGTTAGCTTTTATAAGAGGGTCATTGAGTGTTCTTAGGGAGTTACAAGTCCTTAAGAACTCTGTTCTCTGGTATCGACATGATATCTATCCCTCAACTTTGATGCCGAACCCATTCAAAAGGGATTATCGATGGGTTCATATAGATGCGATCCCAAGACATCTCGTGGAACCAAATTCAGACGAAGTCGAGGATGAATTAACTCCTCACCCAAATGATGGCCGAAGAGGGTGAGTGGCTGACTATGTTGCTCAGCGACCTAGTTCTCATTAGGGTTTGAATTACTCAGCATATATAACTCTTTGTATATGTAATAATGTAATAAAATAGTTATGTTTTGGGCGATTTGCTGACTAAACATGTGTTGTGTTATTTTTTATTTTATTGATCTCTTGTTCAGTTATCTTGGTATCTTCTAGCCGACAAGATTGGATTTAGGTAGAGTTGGTTGTTGAGTGAGTACCCCTCAGTCCAGTATGCTTTTAGTGTACCATTCTACTTTACTTTACCTTTTAGGTTGTGTCGTCACACTTCCTTAGGCCTAAATGAGGCAATGGCAAGGATACACCTGGTATTGGATGTTCTATTCGAGCAGGATTTCTGAGCCAAACAATGTTGGCGACCAACCTCGGTTGGCCATGTTGCCTAAGGGTCCCCTGTAGGTCTTCATATATTGCCAGGGGAAAGCTAAGAGGTCATTCGTGTTCGTTGACGAATGCCTGAGGAGGGTCATTACACATTGACCCCGCTTTAATAAGTTTCTTATGATCTTAGTTTTGTATGTTAAGAGGGGAGCTTGTAACTTGTAACTTGGAAAGGGTGCATGAACTATAATGTATTTGAGAAAAATCAACACTCAATAAAAATTCCACTGCCAAAAAAATCTCATTAATTAGAAATGATTTTAAAATTCAACACTAAGTTCAAAAAGAAAAAAGAAAACTAGAAGTAGAATTTCTTCAAATTGGCTGCATTCCAAGATCTAGGTATCTCCCTTCCCTCCAGCGTTTCTAAGTGATAGGCTCGTTGTAGGTCATCTTTTATCACCTTGAATGGACCCTCCCATTTTGGTCCTAGCTTTCCATTCGATGGTTTTACAGTGCTGCCAAGAACTTTCCTCAAGACGTAATCCCTAACCTGAAATGCTCTTGGATTGACCTTTTTGTTGTAGTGCTTTACTAGTTGTTGCTGATAGGATGCTAGTTTCACTATAGACAACTCCCTTCATTCTTCAGTTAGGTCAAGTTCAGGGAGCAATGTTGCATCGCTCTAGCCTTGGTCGACCAGGGTAGAACTCATGGTAGGGTGGCCATCTTCCAAGGGGATAATTGCCTCCATCCCATATGTCAATGGGAATGGTGTCTCTCCTGTTGCTCGCCATGAGGTGGTGCAGTAAGCCCATAGGATGTGCGGTAGTTCATTTACGCATGCTCCATTGGCTCGCTCTAAATGCTTTTTTAATCCATCAATAATATTTTGTTGGAAGCCTCAGCCTATCCGTTGTTATAAGCACCCAAAACTATACATTTTATACCCCGAATAGACGTACTTTTGTTGCTAATTCTCGGCAACATGGGTCTTATGTGCTTAAATATTTATCTTGTAGGTCAAAAGTCCGTTTGCGGTGTCAAAAGCTATATATCAAGGCAAATGCGCGTTGAATGGTGCTAATTTCCTCTCCCGTAGCCAAACCCGAGCCAAAACCTAGCCCAAAGCATCACCCCAAGCCTGTGTGTGTTTAGTTTGTGTCTTTTTATAATTTTTTAGATTTTTATTTTGTGTTATTTTATTTTTTTAAGTTTTATTTTAGATTTATTTATAATTTCTAGGTTTTATTTTCTATTTTTATTTTATTAGTGTGATTTAATTTAATTTTGATTTTTATTAGTTTTTAGTTTTATTAGGATTAGGTTTTAGGAGTTTATTTTTAGTTTATTAGATTTTATATTTTAGGACTTTGTTTTCATATGTTATTACATTTTTCATTTTTTTTATTTCTTTTGTTTTATTATTTTAGTTCTTAATAGCTTAGGATTTTATTTTCTTAAGTTTTAATGTTTTTATTATATATTTTTTAGTTAGTTAGATTTTTTTTGATTATTTTTATTTTTAGGTAGGTAGTGTTATTTTAAGGGTCATAAGTTAAACACACACTTAAACTAAACTCCACCAACACCATAACCTTCCTACACCTTACCTACACCATATCTCCTCATTCACCCTCACCCTAACTTCCTACACCCACACACACACAACCCCTCCGACTTCTTCTTCAACCTCTCACCTTCTCTCTCCTCTCTCTCACACTCACCTACACCACAAACCCACTATAACCAAACACACACACGCATCTCTCTCTTTCTTACCCATCTCCGTCAACCCTCAAAACTGGCGTCATCCCCAACACCGACAACCCATGATAACCACTCAAAACCCGAGATCACTGCCACCCATCTCGCCCATACCCACCGGCGATGACCCCAACAGACATGCCAACCCTGGCACTGCCCCTCCTTTCCGCTCCAACCCGTCTACCACCTCACCCATAAACCCCTTCGATCAGAACCCCGTTCCCCTTCGCCCATAAACCACATCCAAACCCGGTGGCTCAAACCCGAGTTCAACCCCCCGACCCTCATCTCCGAAAACCCTAACCCGCCTATGGTCCCTCCTTCATTTCTACCCGAGCCCAACCGGTAGCTCCCATCTCCATGACACAACCCACTCCAGCATACCTCCATGCTAAACCCACCTCTCTACACATTTAATCCAACCAACAAACCCATAAACACATATGTTCAAAACCCATTTCTACCTCAAGCCTTGCATGATTTTCTTACCTGCCAAAAATATCAAAGCAAGCCAACAAAACCATTAAACTCACATGTGCTTAAAACCCATTTAATTCCTTTTACCCAAATACCCCCCAACTACCTACTGAACCCAACTTCCCATTATACCCTCTAAACCAAATCAGATTTTGTCAACCCATTTAACCCACATGCCCTCACACCTCTCTTACCTCATGTGTACACACCCAATTTTCATGCACATTAAACCTTCCCAAAAATGCCCCTTTAGCCCCATGTGTGCCATGCATCCACTATAAAAGAAGACTCAAGACCCCATTTGAAAAAGGGGAGATATCATCAAATAGAGAGAGAATTAGATAGAGAAACACCCTTTTTTTTTAGTACCTTAGTTTTTTTTAGATTAGGGAAAAAATTCAATAAATTGAGTGTTGTAATTAAATGAGATGAATGAAGAATTGAAGAATTAATGCAATTGAAGGAAATTTTGGTTTGATTACTCCTCTCTAATTTTCATTTTATGCTCTTATTTGATTCTATTTTTTATTGGATAATGATTATGGAGGGCTAATCATCCCATTTAAGGGATGGATTGAAACTATCATGAATCCAATTTCGTTTAATTGTCAATTATAATTTTGTTAGTTTCCTTTGATTAGTAAATTTAATTCCTAATTATTTTCACATTGAGAAATGGAAAATCATCCTTGAGAAAGGATTGAAAATTTTATTATCATTTGATCATTTGATTCAAACTAGAGATCGGCTTATCACTTGATTTAAATGTTAGTATAATTTTCATCTACTCTTGTTTTTTTACTTTGTCTAATTAAAATTAGTTTGGTGAATCGATCCTAGTGGGTGATTCATTTAATTGATTTTAATTCAATTAGAGTAGTGCTTATGGGGATTATACTTACTTTTCTAAAAGAGTATTCAATTAATTCATTAGTTTAATGAGAATTAGCTTTTGAATTAAATGAATATTTTGGAAATTGATGAAATTAAAATTGTGCAAGTTAGACAAATTTGTGTGAATTGAGGGTAGATTTTCCGTCCCTTGAATATTTTCTCTCATTTAGTTGCACTCCACTCACTTTTATCACACACTTGTTTATATTTTTCATATTTTACTTTTAGTTTGATTACCCCCTTTTATTTAGTTTAGTTTAGTATTATTTCACCTCACCTCACCCAAGTGTTTTAATATTTGAGAAGCTAAAAAAATTAGAAAAGTGAAAAAGCACAAAAAGAAAATAAAAAGTGAATTACAATTGTGTTCCCTTTGCTTTACCCCCTTGGAAGTGGATTGATACCCTTACTTACCGCTACACTTGAGTTGATATTATTTTGTAGGTATTTGAGGTTTTGACTAACTTGGCTTTCAACAACGACATACAAAAAGCAAGTTATCACGTTGCTCTCAGGATATTCCACAGAGCTGAAATGGTGCCTGATCCCACGGTCGCTGCAAAAACCCTGGAAGAGGCCACTCTCAAACTGGGTTCTGTTATCAGTGATGATAGTCTTGGGGATCCCAAAACGAGTGATAATGTTCCTCCATATGAATCTTATCATGTCCGCGTCTATAATGTTTGCTAGTGGCTCTGCTTCTATCCATTTGGTGAAGTAGTCTGTTACGACCAACAAACACTTGCGATTACTGGCTGCGATAGGTAGAGGGCCCATGATGTCCATACGCCATTGAGCGAAAGGCCATTGGCTGGTAAGTGACTTCAGGTCGCTTGTCGGTTATGAACCATAGGTGCATGAAGTTGGCACTTTTTGCATTTTTGAGCATAAATTCCAGCATCTTTCTGCATATACGACCACTAGTAGCCTTCTTTCGTTGCTCAGAAAGCTAGCGAACTGTCCCCATTGTGATTCCCATAGATTCCCTCATGGAGTTCATGCAGGAGTTGGTCGACGTCCTTTGGATGAATGCATTGGAGGTAAGGATCAGTGAAAGATCTGTTGTACAGCTTGCCTTCAGAAGATAAGTGAAAAGAAGTAGCTTTGACTCTTATTTGATGAGCGGTCTTCTTATCTGCTGGTAGCGCGCCATCCTTTAAATAATCCCTTAAGGGGTCCATCCAACTAGGGGTTGTTTCAATCCGGAGAACATGCCCCACGCTTGATAGCTCATCAATCTGGTTGATACTTAGCTGGGCAAGGAAATCAATCTGAATTGTTCTCTTCAACTCGAAGTTGATCGTTGAGCTTAATGCTGCTAGGGCTCACATTGGTTGTTCTGTCCTCTGGGAAACTGCTGGACGCTGACTTGTTCAAAGTTGGCCATCAATTCTTTCACAGTGGTAAGATAGGCTTCCATCATCTCATCTTTAGTATTAAAATCACCACTTATCTAGTTGGAGGCCAACTACGAGTCGCCGAACACTTGGAGTCTCTTTGCTCCAAGCGCTCGTGATTTTTATAGGCCTAGGATCACTGCTTCATATTCTTCTTCGTTGTTGGAGGCTTCAAATCCAAGTCTAATTCCTTGCTCGAGTATTGCATCTTCAGGGGTAATTAACACGATGCCTACTCCTGCCCTTTTGGAATTGGAAGCTCCATTGACTAATAGTCTACAGACACCTGATGCTGGGGGAGCTTTATTTTGATTAATAGTTTGGGGTTGGTCATAAGGATGTTCTCCTATAAAATCTGCGATGAAATAAGCGAGGACCTGCCCTTTGATGGCATTCCTTAGCTAGAACTGAATGTCAAATCACCCAAGCTTGACCGACCACTTTAATAGTCTTTCGAAAATGTCTTCTTTTCTCAGGATTGCTTTAAGAGGGTAGGATGTAAGTACGATGATGGAGTGGGATCTGAAGTAGTGTTTTAATTTCCTTGAGGCTACCATTAGCGCAAAGGCGAGTTTTTTTAGTGGTAGGTATCGTTGCTCGGCATCTAAAAGAGTCTTGCTGGCATAATAGACTAGGGGCTGGAGCCCTATTTTCTCGCATATTAGTGCAAAACTTATAGCATGATTAGATACTGCAAGGTAAAGGTATAGAGAATCATTCTCGTGAGGTATTACGAGAAAGGGAAGTTTATTGAGGTAAGATTTTATCCCCTCTAATGCCCTCGAGCAATCATTGTTCCACCTCACATCTTTGCACTTCTTCAACAACTGGAAGAACAGCTGGCACCTTTAGTTTGATTTTAAGATGAATCGATTTAGGGCGGTGAGCTTCCTCGTGATATTTTTTATGTCGCTTATCAATAACTCTCTTACTGACCAAGTACCCAAGAAATTTTCCATACTGGACACGAAGGAGCACTTACTTGCGTTGAGCTTCATTCGATACTTCCTGAGGATTTTGAAGGTCCTTTATAGGTCAGAGAGTTGGTCTTCTTTGATCCGTCTCTTGAGGAGCATGTAATCGATGTGGACTTCCATAGTTCTTCCCATCTGGTCTTTGAATATCTTGGTAACCAATCTCTAGTAAGTTTCTCCTGTATTTTTGAGCCCAAAGGGCATAACCTTATAACAATATAACCCAACTGTGGTTATAAATGATGTTTGTCTTGGTCTGGCTCCTACAAAGGGATCTGATGATACCCGGAGTATGAGTTTAAGAAGCTCATCCTTTCATGTGCTGGAGTGTCATCCACCAGTTGATCAATCTCTGGGAGGGGGCAGTTGTCCTTAGGGCATGCCTTGTTAAGATCGATAAAATTGATGCAGACCCTCCATTTTCTATTGCTCTTAGGGACAACCACTGGTTTGGATAGCCATTTGGGGAACTGGACTTCTCGTATGGATCCTGCATCCAGAAGTTTTTCAACTTCCTTCTCCACTGCCTTGGCTTTTTTCGAAGTAGTTCGGTGAGATTTCTGTGCTATTAGTTTGAAAGCTAGATCGACATTCAGTCGATGAAAAGTGATGTTTGGATCAATCTCGAGAAGATCGTAAGGCTCCCATGCAAATACATTTAGGTTACTTCGGAGTTAGTTGACCAATTCCCTATTTTCGTGGTCGGTGAGTGCGGTTCCAATCAAGAACTTTCTTTCACTTAAACTACTACTGGCCATGACTTCCTCCAGGTCCTCAATGACTCTTTAAGAGGGGAGGATCCTGGTCTCCTCCACTCTTGGTCTCCCATATCTTAGTTGCTATTTGGAGGGCACTAGCCTCTCCTTCTTCTCGTTCTTACTTCTAACTTCCTCAACCTTCTTCTCTAGCTTGGTGTGAATGGCATCTATAAAGAAGTTTCTCGCAATCGCCTAATCTCCATGGATCTCCACCACTCTTCGTTCAGTCACACATTTGAGCTTCTGATGGTAGGTAGAGGGGATGACCTTCATCGCGTGCAGCCATCCTCTATCGAGGATTGCTTGGTAGGGAGAATCAATATCAACCATGAGAAATTTGATCATTTTTTAGATGTTTCCTACCCTTACTGGAAAGATAATCTTTCCCAAGGGGATGGTTATTTTTCTAGCGAATCCAACTAGAGGAACGGTGGCTTTCTTTAGGTCAGTGATATTCAACTTCAACTCCCTAAATAGGTCGAGGTACATTACTTCAGATGAGCTACCTTAGTCGATGAGGAACCTGTCAACATCGTAGTTAGCTATCCTGAGTGTAATGATCAATGCATCATGATGTGGGGTTCTTACTCCCACTAGGTCCTCATCTGTGAACACAATGTACTTGTTGTAGTCGATATCCTCTGCTCGCTGACACTTCCCTGCTTACGTTTTGGCTGGGTCAATTTGAAAAGCTGACATTACTGCTGTAAACTTTTTGACTTCCATTCGAGTGGTGTTTCATTGAATCTATTTGAGGTCAGAAGCTCCATGAATTATTGCGAACTCATGGCTGACGTCTTCCTCGAGCACATTGTCGGGCCTTTTATATCCATTGGCAGCTACCTTTTCTTCCTTCTTTTCCATAAATTCGCTCAAGTGTCCAGCTTGAGCTAACTCTATAAGGTGAGACTTGAGGGCTTTGTAGTGCTAGGTGTTGTGCCCGTTCCTCTTTGAAGGGTATCCACCCATTTTCCTGGGCCATTTAATGAATGGTTCGTCTTTGATCTTTTCCACAATCTTATAGACCGGTTCTCTAAAAACTGTGTTTACTGCTTGAAAGGCCTTCAAGGCATCACTCTTATTCCTATTCTTAGGTTCGCTTTTGCCACCATTCTTACTCCCTTTCTTTTGACTCTCAATTTTTTCGCTTCCCTTACCAACAAAGTTGGCGTGACCATTTACCCCAACACTAGGATGGGTCACATCTTCAACTTTGGTGTATTTTTCAATATGATCCATCAAGTCGTTGATAGTTATGGCCTCCTTCTTAGTGCAAGACTAGTGTAAGAGGTAGGAACTGGATAATCCGATCTTAAAGGATGTAATGGCGACCTGCTCCGAGCAGTCCTCGACCTTGTTGGACAACTCCTAATACCTCTTTGCATAGTCTTTGAGGCTCTCCTGGGGCTTTTTCTTCATAGTCAATAAAGCATCCATCCTTTTTGAATGGGAGCTCCTGGTAATAAAGCGAGCTATGAAGAGCTCTTCCAGGGACTCAAAGTTCCTGATGGATCTATGGGGGAGTTTCTCGAACCACTTTTGAGCCACGTTGTGCAAGCTCGACGGGAAAATTTGACACATACGTGCATCTTTGTGTCTCCAAAGGGTCATGGCCTGTCTGTACTATCTGACATGGTCGATGGGGTCAGTCTTACCATCGTAGATCTTGAATCTGGGCATGACGAATTTTTGGGGGGCTTTTTTCTTCCTTTATTTCCCTTGAAAATGGGGATTTCATCTGGGTCCTGAGAGCTCGCCCGACTAGCTCTCTGGTGGATCTGGTACCCCGATGTGTTGGGTGTTGGGCCATCTCTCTCCAGATCAAATTTTATATGTCGTCGTTCCCTCGGGCTGGGATCCTATAATGGCGAGGTGATTGTTGTTGTTCGGACCAGTCGTTATTTGACCTATGTACCTCAATTCCTTTGAGATCCACATCTTAGGATCCTTCCTCGGCTGCAAGATCTGCTCACCTATGGGCTAGGAGTCTGATAATGACGTTGCCTTGTATTGCGATGCATTTATCTCTCCATTTTCTCTAGTTTCGTTTTGAGGCGAGCATTTTCGTCTTCCTTCTTGTGAGTGGCTTCCTCCTTCTCTTGGAGCCTGGCCTCGTAGGCGACGATTAGCCTAGAGACTTCCATGGACCTAGCTTGACACACCCCAACCCAGTTACTTATAATTAACTCTGAAAGTCAAAGTGAGTCAAACCATAATTAATCTAACCAAACCATAAACACGAGTTTTAATTTCAGAGTCATCATTGTAAATCCATATAACTAAAAACCTTTTTACAACATCAGAGTAGTCACACTTATACAAACTTGATTGAAGGAAAATTTAACTTAATTACATCATTTACATTTAAACAAAATCTTTGTTTCTCCCATTCCTGGCTAACCCAACCCGACTTCCTAGATTTGGCAGTGACATCACGTTACCTGAAAAATGTGAACATAGGAATCATGAGCAAAATAGCCCAGTGAATGCATCACTACTATACTATTGCATAAATTTAAATGCAATAAATCATGTCCATATAATTATGTATTAACTTATCCAACTCATTCTTAATGAATGACCAACTTTTCCGAATCATGATTCATATATCCTGTCTAAATAGACAATTCTCCCCCATTCCTGGTCGAGGAGTAACCCCTTATCATTAATAAACAAATCTCCCCCATTCTGGGTTGAGGAGTAACCTCCCATTTCGGTAAACCGAAATGAACAATTTTGTATTCATTATATTATGATCATATCAAAAACACGATACAAATATCTCTTTCCAGTGAGTACACTCACCTTGGTTGACAACTATGTATTCGCGTTTCCTTCGGGTGGAGCTGAACTGGGTTGATTTAACCTTACACCTGTCAATCTAACTAAATCAGTACTGAATCTCAATCATAAGAATTATCCTAACATAATTATGTAACTTTCATGACTATGCACCAACAACATAATTTCACTCAAGTCACATTTCATAAACCATAAGTAAAGACAAAACAATGCAACCCATGTTAATAAAGTTATGAACATTCAACCGTAGGAAATACCTCATAAGAAATTTATACTAAAACCAAGTAAACATGAAAGTATACTTCTCAATGTGTATACATATGAAACATGTAATCAAAATACCCTTTGGAAAGAGGAGATAGCAATATTCTTTTACGGGGTATCCAGTATGGCCTCAGATTATGGCCCTCTATACTCAACAATCCTATATTCCGAAATTATGTAAATACAGGGGTCCAACCTTATCAATATGAAAGAATATATTAATATACTTTCAAATACAAGTGACGGTGTAATTTTTCAAGCTTCCTAGAGCAAGTTATGACCATTTCTTTACAACAAAAGAAATCTGCCCTACCAGCTCCTCTATTGTTCCTTCAACTTACAAGAATTTTCATAATTTTTATAGAGTATAAATTTCCATGATTTTCAAACCATTTCCTTTACACATAATTAATAGTAGAGAATTAAAGTTTCATAATTTTTTGACTTCATTTGATATCTCAAAAGCTTGACTAAACTTAGGGTATACCGAATTCAAGTATACAAACAGAAACAATATACCAACTTGAAATCATCATTACGGCCTAACAATAAGGAGATACATTCTAATTTTCGGATATGATATGAATATATGAGTCTATTTTCATATCAAATTGGAATTTCTCAATTCTCGTAAGCACACAAAGAGATATGCAAGTTTTAATACAGGGGGTTTCAATACAAAGCAATTTTAAGGGTTTCTACATTCAACTTAACATAAACATGCATCTAACCATACATATATATAAAGGGCTGAAACTTTAGTACAATTATGAGGATTTATAACATATAAATAAATAATATAATAAAAATAATAAGATTTGAGATTAGGATTAGCTTCGGGACTTTTACGTAATATCTACGGAATTTTCTTCACTTTTTCTCCTCACTTTGTCTTCCTAAACATTAACCTTCTATTTCCTCAAGCTAACATCACTTGAAACTGAACCTAGGGTTGTATTTGCTGAAGAAATAATCTAAAGGGGGAGTTTTAAGTCGGCCAAGGCTGCCTCCAAAGCCATCCAATCAAATTAAAGCATTTGGTTTAATAAAAGACAATTTACCACTTAAAGGGAATGGACAACTTTGCCCTTTGTTCGTAAATTTGGTATAACTCTTTACTCGGGCATCCATTTGATGAGATGTTTGTTGTGTTACAACCCTAACTCACATGTCTACAACTATCTAGTTTTCACCCCCAAGTAATTTATAATGTTATAAAGGTAAAAAATAGTCTCTAACAGGAACATTTCTACCGAAAACAACAAAATTTTGTGTTTGTAAATAATTCGACCTTTCATGATTTATGAAAGTAGGATTATAATAAACATAATCACTTAACCTTAGATATACTAATAACACATTATTCATATCACATAAGATAAGCATGATTTAAATATAATTTATCATAATTATATCCGGGTTGTCACATAGGTGATCCCCGAATTTCTTCCGAGGCTTGTCGTTCAGGGCTAGGCCTTGGGCTTGAGTGTCGAACTTCAGATCTAACGCTACAAGGGATAGGTTTCTATTGAATATCCCCTGATTGAGGGGCATTGTTGTTGTGACCAGACATTCTAGGTTTTTGTTGGTGAAGGCTTTCCTAAAGGAAGAATAATCTCTTCCCACAGACGACGCCAATTGTGGTGACAATAAATCTCAACACAAGTTATAAGCAAATGCGATCACCAGAAAGAGTAAAGAACATAAATTATAATAACTGTAATCACACACGACACAAGATATACGTGGTTTGACAAATTGCCTACGTCCACAGTGGTTCTCTGTTTATATTTCTCTTTTCTCCAGGGGAGTGTTTTATAATTACATAACCTTTGCCCCGGGCCAGGGGTTCAATATATACATGCGAACTTTGGAGAGTGGGGGTGTTGGGCACCTCCATGTTGTCCCATAATCCCTATAATATCTCCTGAGAGATTTTAGGGGTTGAATGGGTCGCTGCTGATTTAGTCATTTATGAGACTTTGGAGTTTGGGCCAAACTCCCCCCATTCTTGATAGGGCTTAGTCATGCTACTTCTCTGGGACAAGAAAAATGGACAAGGTACACACATATTATATGATACATTTACAAGTATAAATTTTTTGACTGAAACATGATCACATATTCGCATTTCCTCGAAAATGGATTTACAACTGAACTCTTTCATTCTTTCTTTTAAATGGAGATTCTATCAACCATACAAAAGAATTTTTTAGTAATATTTAAAATTCTTTGTGCATAATTAGATTGTAATCATTATATTATTATTTTTTTCCTTTAGTTAAGTTCTTGATTTTAAACTCTACTTCCTCTTGTTCATAATTGAGCTTCGAAATTTCATCTTGTTATTCTCAAGATCCTAAAATAAATCAAACAAAATTTATTTGACAAAACATAACAATTAAATTAACCTAAATAAAAAAATTACTATAATAAAATGCTAAATGAATAATATTTATGTTCTTTATAAGTTTACCTTGCAGAAATGACTCTAGTTTTTTCTCAATAATACCCTTACCATCTCAATAAGATAAATTTACTTCCCCTGATAAGAAAGTTAATTAATTATAATGTCAATTTATTTATACTTCAACTTCATTGTAGAAATAACATTTCTTTTCTTGTCTCTGCTAACTACATTGCATCTCCTAACCTTTTTTCCAACATATTCATTCTCTGATCGTTCATTCTTCTTCGAACTTCTAATTCACTTTTTATATTGTAAGCCTTAAGTAACTCCTTGAGTTTCATGGATTTTGATTGTAGTTCATCTCCTTTAACTCTTAAATTTTCAACTTTTCTTCTCTCACATCATTAATGCTTCTGATGTATTCATGTTTGGAATCAATTATTTTCTTTGTCGTAGATGCCAACTCAGATGAATAGAAATTTGAAAAGAATTTTTACTACCTACTCAACCATTTTTATTTTTAGAGAATTTGTCTTGACCTTGTATAACTTTCTTAACAATACTCTATATATCATATAGCTTTATTTTTTTTCAATAACTCCCTTATTTTCTTCAACCTCATTTATCAAATTAAAACCCTGAATTCCCTTCTCTGGCAATTGTACAATGTTATCTTCAAAATGAATTTTCAATGAATCAATGTCACCCTTTTGTTATTCGAGACTAGAAACCTCTTACCTCAATCCATTCTCCATTTTTCCAATCTAATACCTCAAATCCTTTTTTTCTTCCTCGAACTTTCTCAAAATTTGTTAATTACATTTGGTCATATATTCAAGATTCAATTCCCATTCAGTTTTTAATCAGTTAAAGGCTTATTTGGATAAGTTGATGTCAATATTCAAAGAATCCATTAAGCTATAAATCTCAATATTATGTTCATGAATATCTTTCAACTCATCATCTGTTTTCATTTCAACATATTCATCAATTGCCTAAACCATTTCAACTATAATTGCTCTCCTTTCCTTATAAACATCATTAATGTTTTTTACTGTACAATCTCTTTCATACCCAAGACATTTAATTCTTGTCACCAAAATTTTCGCCTCAAAATCTTCTGCATCTCTTTCAGATATAGCTTATTTAACCCCTTCAATCATTAAGCTGCTTTGAGATGCAACATTAGGTAATACAACGTTCACATCTTCATTAGATGAACTGAATTTTAGAAATAATTCACTTGGAATAACACTATTAACATTGCCTCTTCTTGAATCTTCAACGTATTTCAAGTTTACATCGACCTTAATCTTAGAAAACATATTAACATGTAACTAACCAGTACAAAATAACTTAGAGAGTTTGCTATTTTTGATTTCATCCTAGTTGTATAAAGGGTCTTTATAATGGTTACTACCTTCCCCATTCGTTAATTCATTCTCTCAATCTCATAAGTATTTTCACATATTTCCATAACCAATGTATCTTTTATATCTTCATTGTGTCTTAATGGATCAATGGATTCATATATCATTTTGAGACTATCGATAACAACGGTTCCATCTATTAAGTGAACATTGTTATCATTCCTCTCACATCTATCATATTGATCAAAGCCTATGTTTTCATCATATTCATCACTCCCATCCAAATCACCATTTTCACCCACCCTTTGAGTAGCTAATATTTATTCGACATCATTTTTACAACCAACTTATATAGAAACTTCCTTAATCTTCAAAGAACGAACAGAATTACTCTCAACCTCACTTTGTTTTTAAAATCGCTTGTTTCACCAGCACCAACACTTGTGATATCAAGGCAGAGTTGATCTGTTCTAACACCTTCTTCAACCACATTGACAACATTATCCCTACTGCAACCTTTTTCTTACTTCATTATCAACCTGTTTTTTTACCAGCTTAACATCTATCATTTTCTCTATCGAACTATTAACCTCCACGACCAAGTCTTCAACCTTATTCATTTTCTTGAACTTTATTTTGGCTTTCTTTAGAGTCAATTTATCATAACCTAAAATAGACTTATTCCCAACATCACACACATATAATGGTAAAATCGCATGTAGTTTAATTATAGTGTCAGCATAAATAAATAAATCACTTGGATTAACTTTAAAAATAATGGATTTGTTCATACCTGGTCATGGGATAATAAACATAAGTTAGTGGAACTTAACAAAAGGTGAATGTTGAATGCATTCCACCAAAGAAAACATGGCACAATAGTTTGATTATCACATGGAAAAGGAGTCATATGCTCAAAAATACAATACCACAACATTATTGACCAATCGTTAAATTATATTGATAAAAGTACACATAAATTTTTAAGAATAATAATTATAATTATCTACGAGAATTCAACAACATTAATAAATTCAATTGCACATGTATTAATTAATGTAATTGTGAAAATGCATTATAGAGTGATCCGGTTACACGGTCAAATGTAGAGTTTTTTTATTAGGTCACACACAAGCCAAGTTCTTATTTAATTCAATTTTATCTTTATTAATAAAGTGAAACTAAACATACAAGATATTTTATGTAAATTAAATAAAAAAACACAACACAAGATATGAGGAAAAAACCATTTGGAAAAGCCATTTGTCAGCACTGTTAACTTGGTATTACGGAATGATACGGATAGACTTACAGACTTCCAGTAAATATTGTAGTTATGTTTTCCTTCCTTGTTCTTGATAGAAAGTGATGCAGATCCAACAATTCCCCACAACAAGTTCCACATGCCCCAGTATGCACCAATCAGCTTCATGAAACTCTTTTCTTATCTTCAGCAGCGGGGAATCAACTCCATAGGGAAATGAACATGGTATGTTTTCTTCTAGGTTTGATAAAGTTATTCAAAAAAATATCCAAGGGTTTTGGATTTAGAAAAACAAAGTGTTTGGGTAAAACTAGGGTTTGGAGACCTTATGAAATTGTATGGAAAACATATTTTTGCTAAAAGTTATACCGAAAACTAATGCCATGACCCCTTTATATGGAAAAACACATTTTTTAAGGTGGCATATTTTTGAGGAAACTAGTTCAAACAAAATTAGGAGTTCATTTGAAATAAACTATATAACTCATTCAAACCCAAAAAAACTCATTGGAACAAATAACTCATCTCGTTCGAACCAATTTCAGAGGAGCTTCATACCAAATTTATTTTGTTAATAGAGAAACTTCGTTGGTCTTCGTTTGACGGTCATTTGAACGAACATCATAATCTTGTTCAAACGATTGAAAAGAAGAAAATATTTTTCTTTGAAAAACTTTTAAAAGCAATCCTCAAACATTATTATAGAAACAAAAACTTTTATATACCCATGCATAAAAGTTTTACAAAAAATCATCCTCATATACCTCCTCCAATAATTGTATTAACAATCTCAACTCTTCGATCTTCGATTGTCATGGTGAAGTGGGGTGTAACGGAAAATGTCAAACTAAAATATAATGAGCAATCATAAAACTTGATCTTACAAATCTCCCTCTTTGACTATTCCGGTACAAAACACAAACAAAAAAAATAGCCTCTAAGAAAAGTTCAACTAATGACCCTCCCAAACCGAAAAAGGAAAAGACATTTGTAAACTTGTCTATGCCAAAAATCTTCATCATGTAGTCCAAGATATCATCAAGGAAAAAAATACCTACAAACATGAAATAAAGGAAGTACTCTCATGCTGGGAGTTTAAGGAACCCCCCCCCCCCCCCCCCACCCCCCCACTGTGACAACCCGCTCACCAAAATAAGGGTTGGCCAGCCCAATACTCCAATATAACGGAATCATGGATGGAATCATTCTCAGCATCATAATAAAAATATAGAGTATCAAGGATAACCACCCAATATTTCAGAAAACGGGTTGCCAAAAATTTTGATTTGAAAGTAAATAAATGAAAACAAACAACCCAATTCCTGAAAGATAAGGGAAACCCCAAGACATATATGAATAATACAACAAGAATAAGATAAAAAGACCGAATAGGTAACCTGTCACTAACTGATACACCAAATATACACAAGAACAATAAGTTACTTATTACATTTCATTAGACATTTACAAAAGCTTGGGCCTCTCGCCCGAATAACAGACTTGATCTTAACTAGAATGAAAATGAAAGCGTCGATACAAAATGTATCCCGTAATACCCGCAATGCATCACGTCTCGTCGAAAACATCGGAATAGGAATTCAAATCAGGCATCCTTGCAGCGGAGTACCTGAGCAGAGACAAGAAGAATATGCAACAGGAAAATGTAACCGGTCAGGGCCCGGTTCTATATGATTACCAGATGAATAAAGAGTATGACAGTTATGTAATATAAATCGTGAAGAAAGAGAAATAAGAAGCTACCTATACAATTGAAAGCATCAGCTAAGCAGGAATAAAAATAAGAGGCATTAAACTAAAGACTTCACCGAATGTGCTAATTATTTTATATATCTTTTCCTTAGCAGGATATATATTTATAAACACAATCTTTTGCTCTTTAAGGAGATTTTTATCTCAATTTTACCTTTTATAAAAATCCTTTCCTTATCAGGAAAATAATCATTTTCAAATGCTCTTTGTGGCATTTATATGTGCTCTATGTGGCACTCCATCATGCTCTATATGGCATATCAAAATACATCAAGTCCCACTTGATTATGAACTGTTATAATTATATACATATAACGAATTCTAAGACCGCCCGTCCGGGTTTCCCCACTGAGCGCGTCCCTAAATAACCATCATCTTCCAGGGCCTAACATAAGACAACCTGGGATCCTATCGAAAGCGTCGGGAAGCGGCCATGAGCCTGCGTGGTAGCCAAGACCACACCCGGAATCTCCCTACCCCCGCAGAAAAATATACAACCATAAGCGCTCCCATGGCCTAGGACTATATCCACCCTGCATTCATTAGCCAGGGGGCTTCACCTATCGTGCGGACTTCCCTTAAGATGGTATTTAGAGAGGTGTGTAACATCCATTTTATTTATCATATCAAAATCAAGTAAATCATTATTTACCAGTTTCATGATTAAGTAAATTATCATTTACTACTATAAACGCCACTTCCATTTATATGTTTCATTTTATTCGAAACCATTTCTGTTTATTTATAGTAATAGATAGAACTTAATATACGGAGCCATACGATAGCTTATATTAATCCTACAACCTCAAAGGAGTAAATAAACTCTTCATTATCTCCAAGCATTTTAGGAGGTTATTTTAAAACCCCAACGTTATCATCTTTCGAAGGAATGAAATGACTTTCAATTTATTCTCCAAACTCACCTTTATGGCGTTATTATGAACCACCAAGGTTAACATAGTTCAATCGAACTTTTAAAGTCTCCCAACATTCTTTTGGGGTGGTAATATAAACCATCAAAACTCGTATAGCTTAATTAAGCTCCTAAGGTCTCCCGAACATAACACTACATCTCCTAGTTTTCATAATAATTAACTAGAAGAAAAGAATGCCTTATCATTAATAGGCCTAACCCCGGAAAAATCCCCACATAACCCATTCCTAATGTAGGGTAGACATCTAACTCATCTCACACTCTAGGACTCTAAGTTTACTTCATTCATGAAGGTTCCTAGTCCCTATATTTAAAGAAAAGGATTAAAATTGAGTTATAAAATTAACTCAAAAACAGCAGGAAAACGAATCGATTCGCCCAAGGGCCGAATCGATTCGCCCAGAAAGCGAATCGGTTCGGACAACCAAACCAACCTTCTGCAATTGACCGAATCGATTCGGCCTTAACCCCTAATCGATTCGGGTTATGCAGACCTGCCAACTCCCCTTAGCGAATCGATTCGCCCAAAGGGCCGAATCGATTCGGACCTGCAAAATTGCCAAAAATGGCTACGAAGGGTTATGAACCCTAAATCCTCCAAACCCCAAATTTCTTCCTTTTCATACACAACCAACAACAAAAATCTACCCCAAACTAATCTACATGATTATTAACCATCAAAACCCACAATTTCTTCAACATAAATCAAGACTAGGGTTTAAATCCCACAAATTCTACATTTAAACCATAAATGGAAATACACAATTATCATACAATTTATGCATCTTAAATCACATATTAGCAAGTAGAAAACTTGCCTTAGGGTTGATATCTCAGATTTATTTGGAGAAGAAGCAATCCCAAATCCTCCATCTTCAATCTCTCTCTCTCATTTCTCCATTTCTCTTCCTCTTTCTTTCTCTCCTTTCTCTCTATGTTCAAGACATAAAAATGAGGGAATGAAATAAGGGGCAAGACCAAAAATCGTGGCTTAACATAATTCTCCCAACTTAAATGGTTAATATCACATTGAAATGACTCGCAAATACGCATATAAGCTAAAACCAGGTAAAAGTGCCCGAAACACAAAAATACAATATGGCACTTATTTTGACTGTCTCGCACCTTCCGAGACTAACTACACCCTCTAAACTGGCATCCGGAAATTTTATAAATTATTTCGAGTTCCAAAATCATTTAAACTAAAAGGCCACTTAAAATACATGACACTACAGACATGCAACTTGATGTTATTTACTTTCACATACAGTAAATATGCATCAATCTAGTAAATATTAACTTTCACTTCATTAAACTAATATTTACTCCAGTCCCCACATTTTATATAATTACCTTATGCGGTAAAATTAGTATAAAATGAGCCTCCCAGAATCGAGGGTTGTTACATACTCCCCCCCTTAAGAGGGAATTTTGCCCCCAAAATTCGGGCATACCCAAATCTGATAAGGGTATACTACTCTAAACTAGGATTCTACCATCCTAAACAAACTCCTCGTTATTGCGACGTCCCAAATGGACTCAGACTAAGGTCGACCCTATCGATCTCAATCAGTCATCATGTTCTCTAGTCTAGTAGCACAAGGCGCTCTTCACTAACCATCGATTCTAGCTTCCTATGGAGGAACATGATGTCCACATGACTCGGCACAATTAGCCGAATCTTCAGAATGAAGTTACATCTCACCTCGGGGCATCCATACCGGCTCTAAGTGGCTTAGCCCCAACGCTACTCAGCTATCCCCCGTATCGACGTATCTCATCAAGGCGTATGGCTTAAAAGCCAAATCTCCAAAGAAATGTTCCGAGACCATTCCAAGTCTAAGGAACATATTACCCATTGGTTCCATCCAACGAGTTTACGAATTTCTCAACTGACCATGCTAGGCCACTCACAATACCATGCCTTAGGAAATGATCCATAAGGCCACTCCAAAACCTAATGGTTGCACGAAAATCTCCATCCATACCATTACTGCCCCCATCTACTATGTACACTAAGGCGCACGTTCGTAATATGCCTTTAGGCATAAGTAAATTTCCTCCATTTCATCCATCCACTTTAGGGTGGTAGGATATACGCCTTTTTCCATATGGTTCCCATTACTTCGCGGAAACTCTTGCCAAATCTTCGACACGAATATCTAGTCTCGGTCCACCCTATTGTAATAGGCACCTCCCACGGTTCTACCATTCCCCATCGAGAATGGAGTGTACTCTTCTACATGTAGTCCGTCCATAATGGGCGGAAAAGCAACGATTGGGCCGACGGTCACCAATTTTCTCAATTGGGATCATGACCAGTTCGATGCCGGTAGTTCCATGCAAACGTCTATGAATACCCTTCTTCATTCCACCACTACTCTTCTTCGCACGAGTAGGTGAAATTGTCAATCACAGATCGAAATGCTCTCGCTATAGAGTCTTTTGAGTCATACTCACTCTACTTGGCCTTCCATGCCATAACCATTTTATCTGACGAGTCCTCTACTCGACACGTCCACTAGCCCAATCGCATTTCCTTAGCGAATGAGAAAAATATCCAATCACTAGTTCTTCTGAACCCCGAGCACTAACTCGATTCCTCCCACAACATATTGCAATAACTTGTTGCTTACGAGAAGGACCAAATTTCCTGCCCAGGAAGTAGTGCCTTATCTATTTAAGGTGATCACTACCACGATGACTCTTAATTCAAGCACGGGATATCACTTTCCACAAGTTTAAGCTTGTGCGATGCATAAACAGTGAGTCTATGCCCTAGTATCATTACTCCCCAATCCTGGCAGAACTTACTCATTAAACTCACTCTCGAGCTTACAATCATGGCTCAGGAGTGAAGATCCACCCGTCCTTATTAACTCCCCGGAAATGAAGTTACCAACGTAACAATATCTCTAAGAAATGCCTCATATCCTTCGGCCGAACCTACCAAACCTCTCGAGACCCCATAAATCTCATTCCTAGGGATCGAATCCCTATTTAGAGTTAACCCACGACTTATTCGTGGTCAACTCCCTAACGCTTTCCTAAACTAACACCACCTACCCTCAAGGTCTTACATCCTAAAAATCCTAAGGTCTATCTATATATATCCTACCTAAATCATAAGCATATAATACTAAATATATCCCTAGTGCCCAAGATCTTACTCAACTTCCGACATTTGCTCGGGTTCATGCGTGGGACGTCTCGCCGAAGCGAAATCCAGACAAAGAACCCTCCCGTTACACTACTACCTCGCATCGTCGGTCCTCGAGATATGAAGGCCTAAAACACATGATCGGGATCGGTAAATTAACTTGCAATTCTACTAATAAGATTCTACTTCTAGACTTCACCTTAGCATTCTATATATGAAATAAGAGAAAGGAAATATGGCATCTCTCCACTCCCAACGTCGTTAAGGTTCACGCGTGGAGCGTCCCGCAAAAGCGGAATCCAAACAAGGAGCCCCTCCTTTGCATTAATACTTAACTTTGTTGGTCGTGGAGATAAGTCATAGCATCCACACACAATGCAAGTAAACAATAGAACACCTAAACCAAGTAATGCATATGACACATATACATAAAACTATCATCACTCGCTTCATAATCGAGTGAAGAAAAGACAGAAATTCCATACCATGGAAGTCATACAATTACTCTTCTATAATAGCGTAAATACTACTACAAGCTCAATATACACACCCGAGTCTATCGTAGACACAGTGCTACTAAATCTTATCCTAAGGAATATACGCTACCCACCTATAAAGTAGAATTCCCCACCACAGTTTCGTGCCAAGTACTCCGAGTCAATACTAATGGTTCTCAGACTCCATATTCGAGCCTTACACCTACCAAAATTATCTCCACCAACTCCCCAACCAGGCACTTTACTCTTGCCCTTGCTCTCCACTCAACGAAGCTTAAAATGAGTGGTTCTACACTCCACATCATAGCCGTTATTCCGACTCTGGCTAACAATAATTGCCCATGCAGTCCCTCTTACTTTCTCAGTAAAAGAGGACACACTCATGGCCTCCTCTTCCTCAGTTCATTGAAACCTCCCCAGGTGGGTGTCCACCGATGGGGTTTCACGATTTTTTTACTCCATCAGAAGTGTTAACAACACCTATTTTGGAGCCTGCCACTTCATGGTCAATGATCTCGTCTCCCTAACCGTACAACACCTTATTCGCCATTGGTCTTTAACCGAACATTTTGTGAACATTCGAGAATCCACCTTCTCCCCAGTCTAGTTATCCCAGAGAAACTCGCCATTGCAAGTATCCACCGGGCTTCTCTATGGGCCAAACTTCTGGCACCCACGAATATAGTGACCACATTAACATCACCACAACACTTCTTCTATGGGTGAAGGATTTTCCTCCATTCTACTACAGGGCACTTCTCCATTTCAATATAACATCGCGTGAATTCTCAAGTTTAGTACCACTTCCTACTTCTAGCGGTACTTGGGAAACTACATCAACCGAAATGTGCAGTCATAATAGCAAGACAAGAAAGTGCTACAAGAAGGGAGCGACCTCTAAAGCGGTCCCCCTCCCCGACCACAACTTACAGTTCTCCACACACCTTCCCATAATGCCCTTCTTCTATCGACCTATTATTCTCACACGAATACGCAAAAGATTTATAGATCCTACCTCATGGTAGAAGGACGAAATCTCACAAGAAAAATCAACGATCTTAATCTTAAGGCTTTACATCAAATCAAGAGCAACGCTGAAAACTTAAGGCGTCCACACAGATTCCTAAGGACTCTAGAACCTGATGCTCTGATACCATCTGTGACAACCCGCTCACCAAAATAAGGGGTGGCCAGCCCAATACTCCAATATAACGGAATCATGGATGGAATCATTCTCAGCATCATAATAAAAATATAGAGTATCAAGGATAACCACCCAATATTTCAGAAAACGGGTTGCCAAAAATTTTGATTTGAAAGTAAATAAATGAAAACAAACAACCCAATTCCTGAAAGATAAGGGAAACCCCAAGACATATATGAACAATACAACAAGAATAAGATAAAAAGACCGAATAAGTAACCTGTCACTAACTGATACACCAAATATACACAAGAACAATAAGTTACTTATTACATTTCATTAGACATTTACAAAAGCTTGGGCCTCTCGCCCGAATAACAGACTTGATCTTAACTAGAATGAAAATGAAAGCGTCGAGACAAAATGTATCCCGTAATACCCGCAATGCATCACGTCTCGTCGAAAACATCGGAATAGGAATTCAAATCAGGCATCCTTGCGGCGGAGTACCTGAGCAGAGACAAGAAGAATATGCAACAGGAAAATGTAACCGGTCAGGGCCCGGTTCTATATGATTACCAGGTGAATAAAGAGTATGACAGTTATGTAATATAAATCGTGAAGAAAGAGAAATAAGAAGCTACCTATACAATTTAAAGCATAAGCTAAGCATGAATAAAAATAAGAGGCATTAAACTAAAGACTTCACCCAATGTGCTAATTATTTTATATATCTTTTCCTTAGCAGGAAATATATTTATAAACACGATCTTTTGCTCTTTAAGGAGATTTTTATCTCAATTTTACCTTTTATAAAAATCCTTTCCTTATCAGGAAAATAATCATTTTCAAATGCTCTTTGTGGCATTTATATGTGCTCTATGTGACACTCCATCATGCTCTATATGGCATATCAAAATACATCAAATCCCACTTGATTATGAACTGTTATAATTATATACATATAACGAATTCTAAGACCGCCCGTCCGGGTTTCCCCACTGAGCGCGTTCCTAAATAACCATCATCTTCCAGGGCCTAACATAAGACAACCTGGGATCCTATCGAAAGCGTCGGGAAGCGGCCATGAGCCTGCGTGGTAGCCAAGACCACACCCGGAATCTCCCTACCCCCGCAGAAAAATATACAACCATAAGCGCTCCCATGGCCTAGGACTATATCCACCCTGCATTCATTAGCCAGGGGGCTTCACCTATCGTGCGGACTTCCCTTAAGATGGTATTTAGAGAGGTGTGTAACATCCATTTTATTTATCATATCAAAATCAAGTAAATCATTATTTACCAGTTTCATGATTAAGTAAATTATCATTTACTACTATAAACGCCACTTCCATTTATATGTTTCATTTTATTCGAAACCATTTCTGTTTATTTCTAGTAATAGATAGAACTTAATATCCAGAGCCATATGATAGCTTATATTAATCCTACAACCTCAAAGGAGTAAATAAACTCTTCATTATCTCCAAGCATTTTAGGAGGTTATTTTAAAACCCCAAGGTTATCATCTTTCGAAGGAATGAAATGACTTTCAATTTATTCTCCAAACTCACCTTTATGGCATTATTATGAACCACCAAGGTTAACATAGTTCAATCGAACTTTTAAAGTCTCCCAACATTCTTTTGGGGTGGTAATATAAACCATCAAAACTCGTATAGCTTAATTAAGCTCCTAAGGTCTCCCGAACATAACACTACATCTCCTAGTTTTCATAATAATTAACTAGAAGAAAAGAATGCCTTATCATTAATAGGCCTAACCCCGGAAAAATCCCCACATAACCCATTCCTAATGTAGGGTAGACATCTAACTCATCTCACACTCTAGGACTCTAAGTTTACTTCATTCAAGAAGGTTCCTAGTCCCTATATTTAAAGAAAAGGATTAAAATTGAGTTATAAAATTAACTCAAAAACAGCCGGAAAACGAATCGATTCGCCCAGAAAGCGAATCGGTTCGGACAACCAAACCAACCTTCTGCAATTGACCGAATCGATTCGGCCTTAACCCCGAATCGATTCGGGTTATGCAGACCTGCCAATTCCCCTTAGCGAATCGATTCGCCCAAAGGGCCGAATCGATTCGGACCTGCAAAATTGCCAAAAATGGCTACGAAGGGTTATGAACCCTAAATCCTCCAAACCCCAAATTTCTTCCTTTTCATACACAACTAACAACAAAAATCTACCCCAAACTAATCTACATGATTATTAACCATCAAAACCCACAATTTCTTCAACATAAATCAAGACTAGGGTTTAAATCCCACAAATTCTACATTTAAACCATAAATGGAAATACACAATTATCATACAATTTATGCATCTTAAATCACATATTAGCAAGTAGAAAACTTGCCTTAGGGTTGATATCTCAGATTTATTTGGAGAAGAAGCAATCCCAAATCCTCCATCTTCAATCTCTCTCTCTCATTTCTCCATTTCTCTTCCTCTTTCTTTCTCTCCTTTCTCTCTATGTTCAAGACATAAAAATGAGGGAATGAAATAAGGGGCAAGACCAAAAATCGTGGCTTAACATAATTCTCCCAACTTAAATGGTTAATATCACATTAAAATGACTCGCAAATACGCATATAAGCTAAAACCAGGTAAAAGTGCCCGAAACACAAAAATACAATATGGCACTTATTTTGACTGTCTCGCACCTTCCGAGACTAACTACACCCTCTAAACTGGCATCCAGAAATTTTATAAATTATTTTGAGTTCCAAAATCATTTAAACTAAAAGGCCATTTAAAATACATGACACTACAGACATGCAACTTGATGTTATTTACTTTCACATACAGTAAATATGCATCAATCTAGTAAATATTAACTTTCACTTCATTAAACTAATATTTACTCCAGTCCCCACATTTTATATAATTACCTTATGCGGTAAAATTAGTATAAAATGAGCCTCCCAGAATCGAGGGTTGTTACACCCACCCCATATGTTCTCCCACTTTTTATCCATTATAGATAAAAAGTTAGAAGCTAAACCTAAAAAGTTAGCATCGCAAGAGTCAAAATTTGAAATTTCATATGAAAGAATAGGCAGTTAAAGATATGCAATGAAACTTCAACTAAAAACCAAACTATTGTTAAAATTTTTGAATATTTTGATCATATAAAAATATATATAAATACAAATTAAAATAATCACACCATGGAATATCATGAAAATATCCTAATCATGGATATGGAAAGAATGTTAATAAACTTAATGCACGGGAGTGTCAACATAGGCATACATAGCAGTGGTGTACGAAGTCAAAGAAATACTCCTAAAGAAAAAACTCACTTCAACATTTTGTGTAAAAATAAATGTTGAACAAAGTGAAATTGACTATACTCATACAAAATGTCACGAATTTCAATTCTCCCAAATCAATAACGCCAAAATATTTAATATTTTTGAAGGAATTTTATTGTGCAAGCCAATTGATCTTCAACATATAACGCCCTCAAAATTTCACATTTTAAGAATAAACTCTCAAATTTTTTGAAGGAATTATATTGCTCATTTTTAATGAAGCATCAATGAAACAAATCGGCCAAGACTACTTATTCCGTTGACCCTTTACATTGCATAAAATATATTAATGAAGTTTCTCGTAAAAAAAATCCCAACGGTGGTTTTTATAATCGCAATTAGTTCCTACTTGATTTAGTTCCTTATTAAGGACGATTGAGAGGAGAACATCCTATTCGACATATAACAAGCAAGTACAACATTCAATAGTTCGTGCGTGTGTGCAATCAATGCGATATAAGGTGTCTAGCATGAAGGATGAAATATACAATAAACGCCGCAATGCTAAATATGCATAAGTAAGCACATAGAAAGCGTAGACAAGTCAGAGAACACCATGATTAAGTTACATGAATATATGAAATGAAATTGTGATTCGAACATCGTCAATTCGCATCCATATACGTTGTAAAACAAAAAAATTGAATATTTTTGAATTTTTTTAATATAAAAGAATCTTTTTGAAATTTTTTCTAAAAGAAAAGAAAATCTCCTTTGATTTTTCAAAATATAGACATAAGAATACAATCTAGGGAAAACGTGATAGAAACATGAAAATTACCCTATACTAGAACTAATACCCAAACTTTATAAATGGAACGAATACCCAAAGACTTTCTAGAATCCTCAAATCTAAATGCCTCTAGGTTTAGTGAAAATATCGGCTAATTGACGTTCGGTACTCACGACGCTCAAGAAAATAATCTTCTCCTTGACAAGATCACAAATAAAATGGTCATGAACCCTAATGTGCTTCGTATCATAATGTTGGATGGGATTACAGGAGATGTTGATTGCACCCTTATTATTGCAAGAAATAATCATTGTACCTTAAATAATCCCATAATCTTCCAATATTATTAGTTTTGTGCAACAACTCTCGGTGGCTATGTACTTGGCCTCTACCATGGATAAACAAATGGATATTTTCATCTTTCGGAACCATGAGATAAGATCACTCCCAAAGTAAAAGTCGTAACACCAGTAATTTTGAATAATTATGAATTTAATTATTTCTAATATTTTAAATTACACATGTGCAGCAATATAATTGGAATGAAATATTGCCTATTTAATGGATGTTAATTTGTGGGAATAAGATTAATATTTTTGGGTAAATTTAGTAAGTGTGTTTATAGTAAATAAAATATGGTGAATTGTTAGTACATCGTAATGAGTAATAACAATGGGATTGTGATGATATCTCAACCCGATATTTTAAGTAGATTATTTTAAGTTTGAGATAGAAAATTTAAAATAGAGTGACTCAGATGGTGATTTCGAGTTCTAGGTTGGTCCCGAATGGGTCAAAATAGGTAAAATTGAGTACCCAAGGGTAGTAATTGGGTTCCGCGTAATACCCTGCCCCGGTAAATTAAATAATATATATATAAATTATATATAAGGAGGAATTGATTACATGTATAAAGAAAATCATTGGATTATGAATTTCTTTGAAAGTACGGGATTATAAAGTAAATAAATTATATGAGTAATCATAAGAATTTAGAAAGTGTTGGGGCCAAATATGATAAACTTAAAAAGATAGAATAACAGAAGGAAAATTGAAAATCTCCACCTACCACTCAAATGACACGAAAGTCGTTCAAGCGAGGAGCGAAGGTCGCTCGAACGACAACAACAACCGTTCGAGTGACGCTCTAGTTAGATCGGTTTCAACGTTGTGTTGCCATTCGTTTCCAGTCATCCCTGACCATCTGACGAATTTAGAAGGTAACTATATAAGCTTGTGGGTTATACATAAGGTATGAGAAATACATAAGTATTGGACGTGATGTTATCATAGTAGTTCTTCCATTTGCTATCATTAGTTGGACCCTTAATGAAATGATCGTGTCACTCCCTTAGACAAACGATTTGGAGATGGAAGTTGGCATATCTCGTGTGTGGTTTCTATACCTAGCCTTGGTATAAGAGAAAACTTGGGTTTATATTATATTAGATATACTAGAGAGAGATGTGTGGGTTATAGAACAAACACCCCATTGCTATTTTCTTATAACCTCTCACAAAGAGCTCATCATTTCTTTGGGTTGTAGTAGCTGCACACATATCACATAATATCTATTGCCCCCACTGTTAAGGTAAGAGCTACGAAATATTTTTCATGGAGGGTTGTTGATGTGTTAGTGGAGACATTTTTAGAAGAACATGTATATATTATTGGAGATATTTTAAAAGGGTTTTAATGGAGCTTTTCTTGGAGTGTGTGGGGCTTCCATGGAGTCTTGTTTGGTGGGACTTTTATGACTCCCTTTTAAGGCCTTCGTTGGAGGTTGGGGTTCACCCATCTTCATCACCACCACCACCACTTTGGAGCTATTTAGGTGGGTAAACTATTCTTATTATCTTGAGACTCTAATTGATAAATAGTGTAGCCTTAATTTTGTTGATTAAGAATAGGGTTGTAATGATATTATGATGTGTTCTTAATAATCTGAAAGCAGAACATTTTATGGAATAAAAATATGTAGAAAATATTAGTTCTGTATAGTTTCTAATAAAACTGAAAATGGACATTTTTGTGGAAATTAAAATGTAAGAAAATATTATTGCAGTGTATTTTCTTATTAAACTGAAATAGACATTTTTATAGAATAAAAATGTAAGAAATGTCATTTTGGTATATTTCTAATGAAAAAGAAATAAAAAATATTTTATGGAAATAAAAATGTTGAAAATGTTATTCTAGCATATTTCCTAGTAAAGGAAAATAATGGACATTTTTATGGAATAAAAATGTAGAAAATGTTATTCTAGTATATTTTCTAGTAAAAAAAACCAATTGACATTTTTATGGAATAAAAATGTAGAAAATGATATTCTAGTATATTTTCTAGTAAAAGAAAATAATTGAAATTTTCGTGGAATAAAAATGTAGAAAATGTTATTCTATTATATTTTCAAGTAAAAGAAATTAATGGACATTTTGATGGAATAAAAATGTAAGTAATTATTATTCTTGTTTAGAATAAAAGGAAAATGCATGTTTGTTGTAAATGGTATAAATTCTATATTGAATGTATGTTTAATCCACTTAGGCGGATTTCAGTAATTAAAGTCCACTTTCTCATGCGTATAAAATTGTGGTATTTTGATACTAAATATGTGGGCAAGTTTAAGGAAAGCTGTGTTGGGTCTAAACATCTAATAAGACAAATGGAGATTTTGGTCTTAAAAGAATGAGTGAAAAATGAAAGTATATTTTGTAAAGGCGTCATTTTACATATTCGAAGTGTAAAAGTGTCAAGTGTGAGAATTGGGAAATAATGCGGTATTCAACAAGTGTTAAAATGGCTAAAGGTATTTTAAATGTTAAGTTGGAAACTTAATAATAATGTGAGAAATAACACTAGTTAAGGAACTAAATTGCTAGTTTGATAAACAAAGGGTAAATTGGTATTTTACTTAAAGTGCAACATTTTTATGGAATAGAAATGTTAAAGTATGTTTTTACACTATTGAATGTGAAAATTAATTAAGTCCGAAAGAGTGAATGAATTTAATATAAATCACGTGTGTGTGGATAAGGGAGTTAAAGAAGAAAAGAAATAATTTTCCAAGTGTTAATGGGAAAATGGACTGTTAAGTCCGGGTTTTGGCTTCAGTTGGGTAAAAGTAAAGAAGTGGAATAATGTGGACTTGTGTAAAATGTTAAACACATTAATAACGACTCGAATGCAACTAGGAATAAGAAATAAGGGCTCGGAGCCCTTGGGTAAAATCCCTAAATCACTGACCATAGCATATGATACGCAAAGTCGTCGGTGTGGGGCCCGTGTAAGTATGCGGTAAATGGTAAAATTTCGAGAAAAGATAAAAGGAATAAGGAACAAGTCAAGGAAATACGTTGTGTGGTAACATGTGTTAATATAACCTAACTTGATTGAATGTAATAATTGTGCCGATACAGGCTAAATGGACAAGTTAATGCGTAAATCTACTAAGGTCCATAAGATAAGGAAAAATGGTAAATAAGGTGGATAAAGGGTGGTTAAACAACCTAAATGGTGGAACCCATATTTAACACAAGAGTGTGTCGAAAAAGGATTTTCAAAGATTAAATAAGTATTCTCTAGCACGGTGAGTACACGTGTTGAAATGGTGATTCTTAATGAGAATACTAAAGGATATTGAAATGAATAAATGGGCAAATTCCGATAAAGGAATGGTGTTGCTAAATTAGGTGTAAAGGCTCCAAGTGTTGAACTGGGTGGGTTGAATAAGGTGGGAAATGTCAAATATGAACAATGAAAACCTTTAATAAGATTAAGGTCAATTAATCTGGGCAAATGAGATTTTTTAAAATAAATTGATTAATGCATTGAAACAAGTATTTCTCAAAGGTATACATATGTATATATATACACAAATTTTCGTATGCATGTGGTTATATCTTGTGATTACCCCTCTCTTCCCTTTGTTTCCATACTGCTTGTATAAATACCACTAGGCGTAGGCTCACATCCCCACTTTGTTACGGCATGCTGGGAGCATTTTCATATTTTGAGGGCATTTTACAGGTAAGTATAGTTTATTTATTTTATGTTAGTAGCTCTGTTTACCTCGATTCGGGTTGCTCCCCGTGGTTTCCGCACGTAGTTTATCTTGAAACTGGAATCACATACTAAATAAGTGAAATGATGATTAAAATAAAAATAGGACTAACAACATTATTTAGGTTGTTTCATCGCACTTAACACCTAAAAACTCGATTCGGGTCGAGTTGACTCACGGGTAACCCATAAATTTGGGTCAGGGCGTTATAAATGGTATCAGAGCTCTAGGTTCTAGGTTCCTTTCGGGAGTGACATGCTAGCTAGATGGAGGTTTAGTTCGTGTCCTTGATGGTATGGTCAAAGAGGTTAGCACGACAAGAAAATTAGGGTCAAGTGGCATACGATTAAGTTAATAGTTATAAACCCCTTCCATAATTCTGATTAATCATGTAATATTTTACGGGTGTCCACGTAAGCCTGTCTATGGTGACACGGTGATTCATAGTGTGAGGTGTTTGTTTCAACCTTTAATGACATAAAATCTTTGGAGATATAAATAGAATGAGATGATGCCCATTGGGCAGGTAGCAAATTGTATATAACCAATGTCAGGGGTTGATAGTTAGAGTATCATAAATGGGAAATCATGATCTTAAAATTATATGCAGTATTAGGTACAACCCATGTGAGGAGTCACCGTCAATGTTATGATTAGGTAAATCCGATCCTTGGGGTAACACCGTAATTAATGGATAATTGATAGGATGTTGTCCTTGGGAAATAATGACTTAATGATTATTAACATATGGGTATATTATACAAGCCTTGAATGGGGTCACAGAATGACAATAAGGAGTATTGTCTTTGAAGGTGTTAGTTTCATGGTAAGAACATATCACGTCCTTTGGTTGTGGGCTTGGATTTAGTACAGTCCGATTCATGTGCCTAGACTATAAAGTGGATTTAGGAAATTTGAATGATTGAGGTAATGTAAGAGTGACCCTGGATAAGCATGGTGACTTGATATTAAGTAAATGAGTTGTGATGTTTTAGAATAGGATCCCTTGCGGTGTCATTAGAGTGGGCCTTATCTTGGAAAATACCCGACGTACCATGTCCTACTGGAACCTAGATGTTATTAATTTAGAGTTTGGTGATTTCAGTGTGGCATCGAAAAATAGGACCCCTTATGGCGTTTGTGGGAGTGAGCCTTGGTGTTTATAGGCAATACCCGACATCCCATATCATACCAATATATATATATATATATATATATATATGTGTGTGTGTGTGTGTGTGTGTGTGTGTGTGTGTGTAACTCAGTAAGTTAGAGCGTAGTACAAGGTTGCATAGTAAGGCAATTTAGCTATAATGACGTAGCACTCATTAAGGATTAAAATCAATAGGCTTATGAAATCGTATTAAAAATTTAATTGGAGATATATACCAAGGTGTATCTGATGACGTATTAATGCAAGTGATAGTCATTTCCTAGTAACAATGAATCGAGGTTGTGTAGAGCAGGTTGCGGTTTGACTCGTAGAGTCTTGTAATTGGCGAGTAAACTATATAAAGAAATAACTGAGTTTGACATCATTCCCTTGAGGCATTGGGATTCATTATTGTATTGAATTTTACACAAGTGATGGTAGACCATTGATGATTGTGGTACAATTATATCTGGTAAATTTGTGGTATTACCTTGGAGTTAGTGCTACGACTTTTGTTTTTAGACTTGTGTCATGATATGGCGCTTAAGGAAAATTTTGAAAAATAGGTTCATCAATGCTAGGTGGTGCACCTGAGAGACTTAGAATACGATGGTGTTCATCACGGCCTTTAGAGTTAGCGCTCATGATGAAGTGTTGATTATATCACCTACGTGTGCTACCTGTATGGTTAAGAAATAACAATAGTGAGTGAAATCCTTAGGTCTTAGGAATGGGTAGTTCTTGAAGGGTTGAGGTGACATTAGAGTGATTATAATTCAGGATTATGTAGAATGTGATGAGATTTGTAGCAATGGTACACGATTTAAATGTCTGAAATTAGGTGAGAGTTGTGTTTCACTTAATGATAATGATCTAAAAAAAGTGGGGTTAGCTACCGCATGTGGAATTTCGGAGGCTTAGCTGTGATAGGTTGATAACTAATGATAAGTGTCAAGAGAAGTAACTTCTCCTTGATTTAGAGTAGTTTTTCTTACTAATGGGGGATAGGTAGCATTACTCCTAAGGAGGGAAGCCTAGCGCTTCAGCTTCCCGAAGGAATTGGTTTTGTATTCTGTCCATCCAGAACAAATGGATGATTCTCGAGTAAAACCCATCAAAGTTAAGAGACCAATCTAGGGTACGTGGAAAGACTAAGGTGCTTAGAAGGTATATGGTTGGGGTTATGGAATTCAAGTATACGTCGTGGTTTCGTACTTCGTATGGTTCAATCCATAGTCTAAAGCACTGTTCTAAAAAACCCGCCTAGGCACGCCTAGGCTTAAGGCTTGGGAGAAACGCCTCGCCTTACGCTTTTCACGCCTTATTCTTGGTAAAACCCTTAAGGCACACTTTTTTCTAAAAACAACAATGCTTTAGTGAAACGATGTCGGCTTTTAAAGAACTTCTTTACAAACCGGACCATTATCTCATCCAAAATAATCAAATAGTATTTTAATTTGCATATATTCAGACATATTTTTATGATATGTGCAATTTTTGTATTTTAATAGCCTTGTTATGGTTAAAAATATTAAAATATATTAAGAAGGCCTAAACACCTTTTCACGCCTTTTTACGCCTAGGCCCGCCTAGGCTTCTAAGGCTTAAGGCTTGGCCTCCACGCCTCAATCACGCCCCGTGTTTTTTAGAACCTTGGTCAAAAGTAAATTTTTCTCCTTGGCAGTGGAGGTCGCATGAACTGTTCTAATTCTTATATCTCCCTTGATCCCAATAATGGGATGTTATTGATAAGTTTTAATTTGGGAAAACATCCTGACATTAATAAATCCCGAAATAAAAGTACTGAAAGTAAAAAGAATTACAGTCTCTGATAATATCAACTAAATAATGGAAAAGTACGACACATGCCCCCGCTGGATAAAGCTGAATTAGAAGTAGAGTCAACAATGAGGTCGTCTAAGCAATGGCCTTCAACTCCCACAAAAGCTAGAGCGCGTTCCATTCAAAGAATCCTAAGTAATACACCCCTGTGGCTGGGCACCTGTAATATATATATATATATATATATATACACACACAAGAGAGAAGAGGTAACAACAAACGGGTCAGATCCCGAATGTAAAACCCTTTAAAAAAAATAGTTTAGCAAGTATTTAAAATGCTTACTGGCTAATGCAACAGTCATATTAGTACGCGACACTCTCTTGAGAATTCTCACCTCTCATCTAGTGTGTACGTCTATCGTACTAATGAACCCCATATCTCTCTCTAACTTATTCTCCATAAGTTTTATCACATGAAAATTAAGGTTATGATATTCACTTTTAGAAAATCTATCTCTTCAAGATTTCTTATGTTATTTAAAAAAAAAAATCCGTATTGTTAGAATGTTTCCGAATACTTACAGTGAAGTTGATGAATTTCATACTTTACTTAACTAATATTTTACTCAGTAGAAAGTTCTCATATAGTTACACGTATATATATTAATTACTCGTATAATATATATATAAACAACACCCCACATAAAATCGATGGTGCTAGTCTTCCATATATAAGTATATATATACCAATCACTCATAAATTATATATATACTACGGCACCCCACATAAATTCTATGGTGTTGGCATACTCTGCTATCAAGTCCATGTATCAGAAAAACTAAAGGAAATACTAGTTCGGAATCACTCTCGAACTGTATTAACACAAACACAAACAACATTGAGGCGATGCATAGATTCCAAGTATCTAAGAGGTCAGTACATACCCTCATGTCTCTTAGGACCGTCTGAACTATCGATTCGATAGCCTGTACCGAGGATATATATCTTCTAGGGTACGAGTCAATATCCCCCATAAAGTCACATAGAGATAAGATTGTCCTAGTGCGGTAACCTTAGGGATACCAAGTAGCGCGGGTACGATTTTTACACAGAAATAATATATGCACAATCACACCGTCATATATAAATATGTATTCACATCCACATTATTAAATTAGGTACTCTCACGACCCAAAATTTTCATTATCCGTTATTACACGTTTTACTAAATTATATCGTATAACGACCTCATTCCTTTTTATTCTTGTAATTAATTTATTCAAAATCACTTCTTGTCACTCGAAGTGTTTTCTTTATCTAAGTACAATTTCAGTAGGTCCTCTCTCGCCTTCTAATCCAACTTATTAAATGTTTTGATTATTTAATCAACGCACGTATGATTTCTTAAGTCTGAAAGTCTCCCCGTTTACCCTTTATTTCCATTCACATTAAAGATCCACTTTATGGGATTTCTCTTGACCCTACTGGTCCTCTTTATGTTCAAATATGTTCTAGCAATCCTAATCAAGGTTTACTACCCATAAAATCGGATTAAACTAACATGAGCAAAAATGCAGTTTTTCCAGGAGGATCGATCGATCGATGAAAGGGGCTCGATCGATCGATCGAACCTTCGATCGATCGATGCTCTGGGCTCGATCGATCGATCAAGCAGTTATGGCGAAACTGCAGAAAACCTAGCTACGGAATTGTTACTCCAAACTCCTCCAAACAATCATATTACAGTCCCAAACTCCCAACAATTCATATTACAAGTATTGTATACCCATTTAAACAATTTCCTACATAACAGATGCGACTTTTCATCATCTATAACAAGGAAAAAGGGTCAAAATCTTTATAACTCTCAAGAACCCTAATTTTTCTTTAACTTCATATCTTTAAATTCTTTTTCCAGATTTTCTATCACTAATACCATGGAAATTTGTGGCTCAACCTCTACATGTGAAATGGATTTCCAGAAATATGACTTCTATCACTATAACATGCAATTTGTGTCTTCAATTAATGTTTTTCTTCAAGAACACTAATTCTAATCAACCTAAGACTAATATAAAAGGATGCATTAACTTGATAAAAGCAAGATAGAAACTTGTCTGGAAATTTAGTCTCTGATTTGTGGACGAATTTGGTGTGGTTGCGTTCCCCGTCGCGCGATCTACGCGTTGATGGTGACGGCGGTGCAATCGGAGGTGTTCTTGGCCTAGAATTCCTTGGAGAGATTCTCCTCTTCCTCTCCAATGGCCGTCATTAGTTTAAGGTTATGTTAACCCTAAAAGATGACACTTTCCATCTGATATAACCCTATAAAATTTGTGGGTTTAATTACCCATAATTACGAAATGTCCAAAACGCCCTCCCGGGGTACCAATTAGGCCTAAAAACGCCCCGAGACCCAAACTAAACCCCCGGGCACACTTTTCTGGCTATCTCGACCCTTACGGACACTTTGGCGCACTCAAAATGACCATACGAGCAACTTATAATTTATTCACTTTTATTAATCAACATCTAGTCCCGACATGACACAGGCGCGTCCCGACTTAAATTTTCATAATTGTCATTTTATTCACACGTGACAATATTATAAAAATAAATCTCATATATTACTATACTCATCCAGTAACATTCAACAAACAACAAATTTCCAATAATTACTGATTAGGCACATATTCTTCATATTTATCCCCTTAATTTCGGTATTTTTATGATCCCGTGCAGTGTAATTAGCTTGGATTTGTCTCTTATTTATGCTACTAACCCTTTTTGGCAAGTATTTCTTGTTTTGTGTATTTCTCATGTGTTTTATAGGTATTTCATGCAAGTTAGTGCGAAGGAGAACGCAAAACAGTGAAAGAAACCAAGAAATGAAGAGTTGAAGGGCATTTTCGTAATTTTACAGCCTTAGTCCGGAGGTAGGGCCAACTAGAAAGTTGAAGATCTCTAAATTACAAGAATACTGGAAAAAACGGCACCTCAATTCGAGCTACGGTAAAAAAGTTACGATGTTTTGAAGTTGCGGGATAATGAAGAGTCTGGATGTGCGGATTTCTGTCATTAATTATGCATTTAATGCAGTGCAACTCTTGGAAAACTTGTTCCACAAGCACTATTGGTTGTCAATTTCGAGATTTTGTGCTATAAAAGCCCATGACCTACATCATTTGAAGGGGAGTTGCTAGAGAGAAGCTAGGTTAGGAGTAGGTTAGAAGTGCTAGATTGAATTTTAGGGTTAATTTCCAATTTCTTCAAGAGTTTTCATGAATCCTATTTTGTAAGAATTTCTGAATCCCAATTCCGTTCTTGTTGCTGAATTCAAGTAATCTCATTTCCATTCTCTTGTTTTATTATTTGCAATTTATTTATAATGTCTTGTAGATCCTTAATGTTGTGTATGAATTTGTTTTTTTTAATCCAATCATGAGTAGCTAAATTCTCAAGGGTTGGGGTACATGAACTCAATCCTAATACAAATTATTTGTATGGAAAATTAGAAAATAAATGAAAATATTGGTTGAATCGTGAATGAAAATCATATATGCATTGTCATATCTTTTAATCTCTCTTGCCCTAGGTACTTGGGATGTTTAAGAATGCTTTGTATGTATAATTTGTCGTTCACCTCCTTATATTGATCTTTGATTTCATATGATACGGGCTTGACCCTCATATATGTAATGCTTAGTGATGATAAGGACTGGATTTAATCAAGAATTTTGATTTATAATTCTAGTATTCTAAAGGATAATTTGTTAAGGATTGAGGGATTCTACCCTACCCTATTTTCTCCCATTTGTCAGATCTAATTTCTTTTGCACTTTTCAGTTTGTTTTTCTTAAGTAATTTTTTAATAGAAATTTTCCCAATCATCATCTTTTTCATTTTTATTTTAGAAGTAATAAATCAATTAAATTCTATAAAACACTCCCTGTGGATTCGATACCCAGACTTACTACTATACTCCATAAAAGTGTAGTTAAAAGTTTAGGTTTTTTTTTGTATTGAGGTTGGAAGCCGATAACAACAACTAGCGTATTACACGGACGCTCGGTTTTTCCACTCGATCAAAAATGGCGCCGTTGCCGGGGAATGTTTTGTTATAGATTATAATTGATTTACTATTTTGAAAGATTTTTTTTCTTTCTTTTGTATTTTTTTTTACCTTTTTTGTAGCCTTGCACAATTGAGCGCCAAGAAACGTAGAATCCTCAATCGCACACCTTTGTACTCAAATTTCCATTTACATACTATTCGGTAATAATGTCTTTTCATGGTGAGTTCGGTAATTATAATGGTTCATATGGTAATCGTTTTCAAACTTTTTATTCTCAAGACTCCGCGGCTCGACCTATTACCATTGGTGAGGCCGTTCTAACTCTGGAGTGTGAAAGGCTTGCAAATGAATATAGGAGAGAAATTTATATTAATTATTCTCAAGAATCTGTGCCTCGGCCTATTACCATTGGTGAGGCCTTTCTAAATCTTGCGTATGAAAAGCTTGAAAACGAATATCGAAAAAAAAATCATTTTGGGGAATCCAATGAAGATTTTTTCTCCAATATTTGTGAAACTATAAAAGGTTTTCAACCAAAAGAGGAATCCGAGGTTCTAGAGCCAAGGGATCCTACTTTGGAAGAATACACGCTTTTTCTAACCAAAAGAGTACTGGATTTTCTTTCCACCCAAAGCACAAAGAATATCGATTATGGTCTTGTGAAGGAAATGGTCACACTTTGCGATGATGTGCGTTCTATTTTGGAAAACAAAGAGGAGGTTGAGACTTGTGTGTCACCTCAAATTTTTGAAGAACATCTCATTGAAAGTGAGTCTTGCTCCCTTGAAATTCAATCTCCAAGTGATGATGAATTACTTGAGATTGAGTTTATTTCATCACCATTGTCATTCACAGTTATTGAACCATTAGAAGTACCGCTAGATTCCTATCAGTCGGTTGAAAATTCTGAAACGTTTACACCTTTTACCGACAAAGACACTTTGCTGGAATTGTTTTCTAATATGGAATGTTCCTTTTTGTGTGCCCCTCTCCCCATACTACTTGAAAAATCTTTGGGAGGTGATTATATTTTTCTTGGATCTCAATTGTACTTGTCCCACCTAGCACCCAAACCCCCCATCATCCCGTTAAATTTTTTAATTGGTGATGGTTCATTTTCTCCATCTCACACATGCCTTCCGTTTTTCAAACGGAATTCTTACTTTTCGGGAGGCATGCATCCTAATGAGGGTACACCATTAATCCCTCATAGTCAAATTGTATTTTGGGTGGACCCTCAAATTTTTTGACTTTTAGTGTATGATTTATTAGACGTTCAAATTTTAGGTTGTAAATAGTTAGTTTTTTTTTCTTTTATTATAGTCTAGTTTTGATAGTTAGAGTTTTTGTTATTATTTTTTCTATGCTTGGTTCTAACATGTTTTGTAGATTCAATGGACTCACACTCATCAGGGATCGCTCCATTTGGGTAATATCTTTCTTTTCCTCTCTTTATGTTGTGTTCTTAATTCGCATTGAGGACAATGCAACATTTAAGTTAGGGGGTGTGGGATATTCTTCCCATTTATTGTTTAGATACATTGATTCGATCACATGTTCTTTCCAAGTGTGTTTTTTTTTAGGAAAAAAAAATTGAAAAATTTTGAAAAAAGCCAAAAATATTTTTGTTCAAAATAAATAAAAATTAGAATTTAAATTTTTCAAAAATATCACCTTTATTCTGTTTGAAGTCTCAAATTGTTAAATCTCAATTGCACTAAGCCAAAATTGACCGAAGATGGAAATTGAAAGAAAATTGATGACTTTACGAATAAGTGTGGAGATTAGTCCAACCCGGTGAGATTTCGAGCCTATCGATCTTTTTGAGTTTTTAAATCAATCCGAGTTTATGATTAACTCAAAGTTCTTTTCAGCGTTTTAATAAGTCGTTGATGATCTCAATCCTTTATTTTGATCGGTTATGGAAAATGTGTGAATTATTGTCTCGAAATTCGTGCTAAATATATCTCTAAACTTAATTAATCTCGAGATGCATATAGTAATGTGATTAGCAATTTGGACAATGAAGTAGGCCCTCGTTTGTTACCCAAAAATATTAGTCATAAAAAGTTGTGAAAAACAAAATTATCCCTTTGCAACCCACTTTGAGACTAATAAAATATTTTCCTTTCGTTTGATAACCCGAAAAACCAAATAGCCTGGAATTGCGAAAATGGAATATTCATTAAGTCCGAAAAGTGCAACAAAAAGGGGCAAGAAAAAAAATGGATATGCTCAACAAAAATAGAAAAAAAATGAAAAAAAAAATTAGAAATAAAAAAAAAGAAAAGAAAGAAAAAGGAAAAAAAATGAAAATAGAAAAAAAAAAAGAAAGAGAAAAATGAGCAAATGCCCGAAAAAAAAAAGCACTAATGGATGTCATAAGGACATTTTCCAATTCCTAACATTCCATCCATTCCCATTTTTTCCCTTATACCTTAAACCCAAGAAAAGTCCTAACCGAGTCCAAATGGCGAAATTAATTACTGCATGGAGAGCTAAGACATGAAAAGATAATATGAGAGATTAAAATGGTGTGAATTAGAGGTGATGTTCCCGTTTCCAAATAACTGTAATCCGATGATGAGATCTTTTCACCATATAATTCCTTCTTTTCAATTTTGTATGCATGAATTTGTGTCCATTATATTTATTCTTTATATCATGCAAGCCGAGAGCAAATAGCCACAATTCGAGTGATTCGTTTGTGAGTGAAATCCGTAAGAATTTGAATCAAAACGAATTTTCAAAAAGTAACGTAATGCTCAATCGGTGGAAATTTGAGGTTTAATTTTTGGCTTTGCACACACACACTATGGTTTGAGACAGTTGAATATGAGTTGATGGTGACTATTTTTTCGAAAAGTTTTAATTGTACAATTTTTAAGTATTTTGATATTTATTTGAGTCAATAAAGAATTTTGTGGGTGTATTCACTGCAAACCCTCACGAGACAAAACTCGTCCTACTAGGGTAACCTAGGGGTTTAAAGTCTTGTTGCATACGCTAAATGCAATCGCTTGCCTGCGAAAGTGGAATTTTATTTTAATAAAGGAATTTTCAAGAATTAAAGCCTTGATAATATTCATTTACATTGCTCGGGACGCGCAAAGTTCTAAGTTAGGGGGTGTGATTAGGCACATATTCTTCATATTTATCTCCTTAATTTCGGTATTTTTATGATCCCGTGCAGTGTAATTAGCTTGGATTTGTCTCTTATTTATGATACTAACCCTTTTTGGCAAGTATTTCTTGTTTTGTGTATTTCTCATGTGTTTTATAGGTATTTCATGCAAGTTAGTGCGAAGGAGAACGCAAAACAGTGAAAGAAACCAAGAAATGAAGAGTTGAAGGGCATTTTTGTAATTTTACAGCCTTATTCCGGAGGTAGGGCCAACTAGAAAGTTGAAGAGCTCTAAATTACAAGAATACTGGAAAAAACGGCACCTCAATCCGAGCTACGGTGAAAAAGTTACGATGTTTTGAAGTTGCGGGATAATGAAGAGTCTGGATGTGCGGATTTCTGTCATTAATTATGCATTTAATGCAGTGCAACTCTTGGAAAACTTGTTCCACAAGCACTATTAGTTGTCAATTTCGAGATTTTGTGCTATAAAAGCCCATGACCTACATCATTTGAAGGGGAGTTGCTAGAGAGAAGCTAGGTTAGGAGTAGGTTATAAGTGCTAGATTGAATTTTAGGGTTAATTTCCAATTTCTTCAAGAGTTTTCATGAATCCTATTTTGTAAGAATTTCTGAATCCCAATTCCGTTCTTGTTGCTGAATTCAAGTAATCTCATTTCCATTCTCTTGTTTTATTATTTGCAATTTATTTATAATGTCTTGTAGATCCTTAATGTTGTGTATGAATTTATTTTTTTTAATCCAATCATGAGTAGCTAAATTCTCAAGGGTTGGGGTACATGAACTCAATCCTAATACAAATTATTTGTATGGAAAATTAGAAAATAAATGAAAATATTGGTTGAATCGTGAATGAAAATCATATATGCATTGTCATATCTTTTAATCTCTCTTGCCCTAGGTACTTGGGATGTTTAAGAATGCTTTGTATGTATAATTTGTCGTTCACCTCCTTATATTGATCTTTGATTTCATATGATGCGGGCTTGACCCTCATATATTTTTTTATTTTTAGTGATGATAAGGACTGGATTTAATCAAGAATTTTGATTTACAATTCTAGTATTCTATACGGTAATTTGTTAAGGATTGAGGGGTTGTACCCTACCCTATTTTCTCCCATTTGTCAGATCTAATTTCTTTTGCACTTTTCAGTTTGTTTTTAATAGAAATTTTCCCAATCATCATCTTTTTCATTTTTATTTTAGAAGTAATAAATCAATTAAATTCTATAAAACATTCCCTGTGGATTCGATACCCAGACTTACTACTATACTCCATAAAAGTGTAGTTAAAAGTTTAGGTTTTTTTTGTATTGAGGTTGGAAGCCGATAACAACGACTAGCGTATTACACGGACGCTCGGTTTTTCCACTCGATCAATTACTAACTCTCGTCACGCTAATAAATATTTAAAACAACATTCCGGATTAAAATTAAATTAATTTATCTCAATTAAATTTAATTAAATCCCTAAATTTAAAAGCCATAAAAATACGGGGTATTACATACTTCCCCCCTAATAACGGAATTTCGTCCCGAAATTCGGAAAATCAGGCCTACCAGGTAGCACAATTCTGAATATCCTTGTCAGTACGCAAACTATCTACATAGTACGACGGTCAATCACTATAGCTTTTTCCTCACAGCAACTTTGTTTTACATTCTCATTGGAGACACTTCACATTGCACTCCAACCTGACAACATTCACATAGGTCACGCCCATACGTTATAAATTCCATTATCTCACTATAATTAGGAGGTCGCACCTCACTACATGACAACTACTTGGATTTATTCATATACAAAACTCTCATTCTGAGAAAATCATACGAACATTTGACCACTTGTTCTCCTAAAATTAGTCGTGGAATTCCACCATAGTTATCGGATGTTCTTTCGACCGATCCAAAAACTCTGATTATTTACATCTAAATATACGGAAGGAGAAAAAGTTGAGGTTCTTCCATACCAAAACCTTAATAAGCACCTCGTACGCGACAAACAGGTACGAGTGCTTCTGTAGAGCATTCCTGAAACGAAACGAAACGAAATGAAACCTTATCTTTGCTGGTTCCTAAAATCCCATATCAAAGGTGGGATTCACCAATTTCATCCTGATTCAAAAGTTTATACTACGCCGGACCATGCACTGGCGCAATCCTTCCTTTCAAAGGAAGTCTGGGTCATACTAGTTAATATTGTAAACCATCCCAAAGGAATATCAATCACTTCCTTCTCGGCGACTTAATTCACATGTTCGGGATGAGCCCTTGATCTTGTTTTGAGAATGGCAACCCATCTAAGGACTGTACCGACTTTACCGACCTCTTCCAATTTCAGGAATTATCGATAAACACAAAATTCTTTGGTTGATTCTCCTCTTTCAACCAAACCTTACATATGGGCGGTGCATGTAGAGACTATCCCTACGCCCCGCTAAACATCGATTTTCCCCCTGGAAATGTCACACATTAGGTGACACGTAATACTCCCCTTCCTTCCTTGGTGTATGCCGAAAGTTCCACCCGTGCTCTTCTCTCCACGAAGCGCACTCCTGGATCTCTTATACCATACTAACATCATCACCCTTTGTATGTGCGAGTCGCTCTCACATTTGATTACTAACAACTCTGCTCCGAGTGTTCTTCATAATAATTAAATTCTGCTCCATTTAAGGAATACCCCTTCTTAAATGGCTTCCCACAGCCTTCCAATCAATTTATTCTAATTGCACACTTATGTATGGATTATCGCCCCTTATGTGACGTTTAATCCACTCTATCACTTTCACTTCGTTATACTAGTCCCACCAACATATATTTCACATGTTTATAACTAAGTCCCTTCGACTCGGACGATCTTAACTGCAGTTAACCAAGATGCCCATATTTTGCAACACCCCAATCGCCCTAGGAGAGCGAACGGCGTGCTACCCATCTATAGAACTAACTAAATTCAACGAAATAGAAGAAATAGGGCATTCAAATTCCATGACAATAAAAGAGAAATAACAAATCTCAACCTTCTTCAGATAAGTTCAACAACTTTCCCAAATATGTATATCAACCAAAATAAATCACTAACGCTCTATTCATCAAAATAATTACAGGTCATGTCTTTTGTATAATATAAAGTTCTTTCCAGATAATCCATGTTAAATCATTCCAACTCTTTGTTCACCTTGTGTTCTGAACGCGGTTACGACATTTGGGTACTCTCTATCACCCTAGAAATCAAAATTTTTTTAAATCCTCCTTATCATCGTTCCACCCCTCAACTCGTGGGGATAACTTTCAATGCTTTCCTACCACAAAAATTCGGCTCCAGTGGCTTTAAAACAAAATTCAACTTCCAACTTACATACATAATTACTTGATCCCATTTCGATCGGGGTACCGAACTCATGGAATAGTGACCAAACGTCTCCCTATTTCCAACCTTACGCTAAGTTTCATGCGTGGGATGTCTCGCAAAGCGAAATCCAAACAAGGAACCCCCCGATACACTACTACTTAGCATTGTCGGTTATCGAAATCCGTTAGGTCCTCCGTCCATAGCATGTACCCCTTTATTCCGTCTCTTGACAGAAAAGTTACAATTTCTCCCGTAATTATGCTTAACAAAGAACGTTTCACCAATTTCACTATCGTCCCGTATTGGTTGATGGTAATTACATTCTATAAACCTCGGATACATATGATCAGAATTCTCGAAATTCCCTTCCCAAATAATAGGGCTATAATTCTTAACTCCCACATCTCTAAAGGATAAATATAACACTGCACTCTTCCTATCACTAAGTCCGGAGTGCTAAATATAATAACAAATCAAGTCTTTTCGCTCAACGGTAAATCCCGATATATACTGAATCATACTGACAAAGTCTATACATACATTGGTGTCGAATATCTCGAGCCCACTATCTCCTCCGAAGTCTCTAGGATTGATAATATAAGTGCGAGTCCAACATTCTTACGGGTGAAGCCTCGCTAAAACAAAACACGCTGCACTAATGCAACTACGTCGATAGCCTTGCCATAAATGCCCGCTATCGTATTAACCATTTCTATAACGTTTTATCAAAGATAATACCATACTCGTATATCGCATCACTACGACGAGTAGCCTCAATAAAGTATATAACACTATTAATATACTCATTCATCCTCCGAGGATAGCACTAAAGAAAAATCCCGCTACACTGGGGAAAAACATTTACATAATGGTAACATTTATAATTTTATGCATTAAACTCGTCTCACATGCTAATCTAGCAATGAATAAAATATGGTGACTCGCTCGTGTCACATAGACATGCCGCATCCTCTGAGGATACAACTTATACTTCTACCTTGTCAATCGTCTTGACTGCTCAAATGGTTTCCGGACGTAACACATCTACTCAAACCAAACAAAATTACTTTAATCGTTGCCTTTTACTAGGCACCGTATCCTTGTCCTTTTACTCACTTTGGAACATATTATCGCGAGCGATCTCACTCCGCACAAAATATCTCAACACATAATCCACTTACCACCTGTCCTACTAACCAGGTTAGGATTTTCCTTCTCTCGGACTTTAGTAGACCCGATTCCTCTTAGCCATCCCGATTGTTCCCTTAGCTCTTTAGGCCCTAAAGATCTTATCACTGACTATAATAGTCCTTACTGAATTTACCATTTCTTGGTAAGAATTTAATTATCCGAATCATTTAAATGGGTCCCCTAATGTATATCCACATCCCGTTGTGGTGCTACCCCACTACCATTGTATTCAGTCTTATTCTCGACTAAATTCTTTGATTCCTTTAACTCCCCCCACAAATAAGCGTTATCATATATATTGACAAAATATGACATTGTCAACCTCTGAATCGGCCGTCCATCAGAATTTCCTCTTTGAGTATTATCAACTATTACTTGGAGTCATTTTCCCCCACTTGTATCTACATCTTCCGATACAAAATTCACTAACGGTTAAGATTCATATTCACAAATGGACCCCTGTCGTGCCCTCCCGCGATGAGTTCAGAACCTCGTTCGCTTCTAATCCTGAACAGTTGAGGAAGGAACATACGATCAACATTGTACCTAAGGTTCTCCTATAGGTATAGCATTCCACTATTAAAATCGGTGGTTGACTCGCATCATTATAACTTCGTCCCGAAAGCCAAGTAAATTTTCTCTAAATTTTCACTTTCAGTTAGCCACACTCCGTCCTATATCTAAACCTTTGGATACTTTACCTCCTTTGGTAAACACACACAATTCCCGTATTTCTAGAATTTCCACAGACAGTTTCTACACATTTTGTAACACGTTGGGTAAGTTTACTCTCGCACCTCATTTAATCATAGCAGCACTTGGAAATCATTTTTGTGCCTTAGTCGCCTTTCTAGTCTTGGCTTCTCGTCCCATAATGGAGGTGACCTCGACTACGGTCATCATCCTCGAATATATTTTACAACCTCAACTGAGCCCTGCCTCCTGATGTCCGCTTAACGGTCCTCTTCTAACATCCGTCATCGCTCGGTACACCCACACATCCGAACGTAATAAAATTCACTAATGTGTATACGTCATAGCAGGATAACGAAACCTCATCGAAGAAATCGACAATGCTAAACATAGGGCTCTATACCAAATAAAGCAATGCTGAAAGCATAATAAGCCGCACAGATCCTAAAGGACACTAGAACCCGATGCTCTGATACCACCTGTGACACCCTGCCTAATCAAATACCGGGCGACCACTCCTTTATTAAATTAAAATCAAGGTGAACAGTTGGTTCATTCTTAGCATCATTGTCGGAAATGAAAATATTTTCCAATTAAACACCCTAATTAATTAAGCTAAGTGACAAAACCATTTAAAACTTCATTTCCATTTTATTTAAATCTAATTATAAAAACTTTAACCATTTATATTCTAAGAGTCACACATTAAGGATGAGAATAGAAATGAACATTCAAGAATTTAACCATCAATAAATAATCCCAACATTTACAACACTAAAGGAAAACATCCTGACACTAGTAAATCCCGAAATAAAAGTACTGAAAGTAAAAATAATTACACTCTCTGATAATATCAACTAATTAATGGAAAAGGACGACACATGCCCCCACTGGATAAAGCTAAACTAGAAGTAGAGTCAACAATGAGGTCGTCTAAGCAATGGCCTTCAACTCCCACAAAAGCTAGAGCGCGTTCCATTCAAAGAATCCTAAGTAATACACCCCTGTGGCTGGGCACCTGTAATATATATATATATATATATACACAAGAGAGAAGAGGTAACAGCAAACGGGTCAGAGCCCGAATGTAAAACCGTTTAAAAAAAATAGTTTAGCAAGTATTTAAAATGCTTACTGGCTAATGCAACAGTCATATTAGTACGCGACACTCTCTTGAGAATTCTCACCTCTCATCTAGTGTGTACGTCTATCGTACTAATGAACCCCATATATCTCTCTAACTTATTCTCCATAAGTTTTATCACATGAAAATTAAGGTTATGATATTCACTTTTAGAAAATCTATCTCTTCAAGATTTCTTATGTTATTTAAAAAAAAATCCGTATTGTTAGAATGTTTCTGAATACTTACAGTGAAGTTGATGAATTTCATACTTTACTTAACTAATATTTTACTCAGTAGAAAGTTCTCATATAGTTACACGTATATATATTAATTACTCGTATAATATATATATAAACAGCACCCCACATAAAATCGATGGTGCTAGTCTTCCATATATAAGTATATATATACCAATCACTCATAAATTATATATATACTACGGCACCCCACATAAATTCTATGGTGTTGGCATACTCTGCTATCAAGTTCATGTATCAGACAAACTAAAGGAAATACTAGTTCGGAATCACTCTCGAACTGTATTAACACAAACACAAACAACATTGTGGCGATGCATAGATTCCAAGTATCTAAGAGGTCAGTACATACCCTCATGTCTCTTAGGACCGTCTGAACTATCGATTTGATAGCCTGTACCAAGGATATCTATCTTCTAGGGTACGAGTCAATATCCCCCATAAAGGCACATAGAGATAAGACTGTCCCGGTGCGGTAACCTTAGGGATACCAAGTAGCGCGGGTACGATTTTTACACAGAAATAATATATGCACAATCACACCGTCATATATAAATATGTATTCACATCCACAATATTAAATTAGGTACTCTCACGACCCAAAATTTTCATTATCCGTTATTACACGTTTTACTCAATTATATCGTATAACGGCCTCATTCCGTTTTTTTCTCGTAATTAATTTATTCTAAACTCACTTCTTGTCATTCGAAGTGTTTTATTTATCTAAGTTCAATTTCAGTAGGTCCTCTCTCGCCTTCTAATCCAACTTATTAAATGTTTCGATTATTTAATGAACGCACGTATGATTTCTTAAGTCTGAAAGTCTCCCCGTTTACCCTTTATTTCCATTCACATTAAAGTTCCACTTTATGGGATTTCTCTTGACCCTACTGGTCCTCTTTATGTTCCAATATGTTCTAGCAATCCTAATCAAGGTTTACTACGCATAAAATCGGATTAAGCTAACACGAGCAAAAATTCAATTTTCCCAGGAGGATCGATCGATCGATGAAAGGGGGTCGATCGATACTCTGGGCTCGATCGATCGATCAAGCAGTTATGGCGAAACTGCAGAAAACCCAGCTACGGAATTGTTACTCCAAAGTCCTCCAAACCATCATATTACAGTCCCAAACTCCCAACAATTCATATTACAAGTATTGTTTACCCATTTAAAAAAATTTCTACGTAACACATGCGAATTTTCATCATCTATAACAAGGAAAAAGGGTCAAAATCTTTATAACTCTCAAGAACCCTAATTTTTCTTTAACTTCATATCTTTAAATTCTTTTTCCAGATTTTCTATCACTAATACCATGGAAATTCATGGCTCAACCTCTACATGTGAAATGGATTTCCAGAAATATGACTTCTATCACTATAACATGCAATTTATGTCTTCAATTAATGTTTTTCTTCAAGAACACTAATTCTAATCAACCTAAGACTAATATAAAAGGATGCATTAACTTGATAAAAGCAAGATAGATACTTGCCTGGAAATTTAGTCTCTGATTTGTGGACGAATTTGGTGTGGTTTCGTTTCCCGTCGCGCGATCTACGCGTTGATGGTGACGGCGGTGCAATCGGAGGTGTTCTTAGCCTAGAATTCCTTGGAGAGCTTCTCCTCTTTCTCTCGAATGGCCGTCATTAGTTTTAGGTTGTGTTAACCCTAAAATATGACACTTTCCATCTGATATAACCCTATAAAATTCGTGGGTTTAATTACCCATAATTACGAAATGTCCAAAACGCCCTCCCGGGGTACCAATTAGGCCTAAAAACCCCCCGAGACCCAAACTAAACCCCCGGGTACACTTTTCTAACTATCTCTACCCTTTCGGATACTTTGGCGCACTCAAAATGACCATACGAGCAACTTATAATTTATTCACTTTTATTAATCAACATCTAGTCCCGACACGACACAGGCGCGTCCCGACTTAAATTTCCATAATTCATTTTATTCACACGTGACAATATTATAAAAATAAATCTCATATATTAATATACTCATCCAGTAACATTCAACAAATAACAAATTTCCAATAATTATTAACTCTCGTCACGCTAGTAAATATTTAAAACAACATTCCGGATTAAAATTAAATTAATTTATCTCAATTAAATTTAATTAAATCCCTAAATTTAAAAACCATAAAAATACGGGGTATTACAATATAGTTTGCATATGTTACTTGATTGCCTTAGCTTGGCATGTTTGTTAGTTAGCCAGCATAATTAGTTATGACTTGGTGGTGTATCCCAAGGTGGTAACTCGAGAATAATATGAACATTGGGATTGAGGATATGATCGCTTGTATGTGTAACGAGAAGTGTTGAGGGTATATCTACCTAGGCTAGGCATGATCCAAGATTGTTTGAGTAAATGTAGGTTGTGATCCCTAAAGTATGTATGATCCATGTTAATGAACACATTGGATACATTGTAATGATTAGAAAATATCAACAATATCAAGGTTTTGATACACATGTTAGGCGTGCTTGGGATTTTGGCAATGTGACCTTAGGGTTCGTTATGAGTGTACTAACGATGGTGGTTGATGAAAGTGAAATCTTGGGTTCAGACCATAGTGTTGGGGATGACTAGGATTTGAAATTAAGTCGTAGGTAACTAGAGTATAGCTTGTAATGAGCCAAGAATTTCGAGGACAAAATTCCCTAAGGATAGAAGTTTGTAATACCCCTCCCTGGTAAATTAAATAATATATATATATATATATATATATATATATCTATATATATATATATATATATATATATATATATATATATATATATATATATATATATATATTGTATATAAGGAGGAATTGATTACATGTATATAGAAAACCATTGGATTATGGATTTATTTGAAAGTATGGGATTATAAATTAAATAAATTAAATCAGTCATCTTAAGAATTTAGAAACCATTTGGGGCCAAATGATAGAAACTTAAGAAGATAGAATGACAGAAAGAAAATTGGAAATCTCCCCTTGCCACTCAAACGACATGAAAGTCAATTAAGTGAGGAGCGTAGGTCACTTGAACAATGTCAACAACCCTTCGAGTGACATTTTGGTCAGATCAATTCCATCATTGTGTTGCCATCTGTGTGTTGGATGATTCCCTTAATTTAAAATCTTGTGGGTTATACATACGGTATGAGAGAGATAGAAGTGTGGGACTTGATGTTATCATAACAGTTCTTCCATTTTCTATCATTAGTTAGACTATTGATTAAATGATCGTGTCACTCCTTGGGACAAACGATTTGGAGATGGCAGATGGCATATCTTGTGTGTGGTTTCTATACCTAGCCTTGGTATGAGAGAAGAGTTGGGTTTATATAATATAAGATATATTAGAGAGTGTGGTGTTGGTTGTATAACAAACATGCCACTGCTATTTTCTTAGCACCTCTCACAAAGAGCTCACCATTTCTTTAGGTAGTAGTAACTGCACACATATCACATAATATCCATTGTCCCCACTGTTAAGGGAAGAGCTACAAAATATTTATGTTGTGCCAGAGGGTTGTTGATTTGATAAGGACTCGTATGCAACCGGAAATAAGTAAGAAGGGTATGGACCCCTTGGGTGAAAAGTCCTAAATTATTGGACAAAGTATATAGTATGCATAGCCGTCAGTGTGGAGACAGTTTAAGTATGCGGTAATTGGTAAAATTCCAACAAAAGATAAAAGGAAGATGGAATATGTCAAGAAAATAGGTTATGTGGTAAAATGTGTTAATACAACCTAACTTGAATGAATGTAATAATTTTGCAAGTGAAAGCTAAATGGACAAGTTAATGCGTAAAGCTACTAAGTCCCATAAGATTAAGGTTAATTAATCTTGGCAAATGAAATTTTCGAAAATAAATTAATTAATCCATTGAAACATGTATTTCTCAAAGCTATACATATGTAAATATATACATGTTTTATCATGCATGTGATTGTAGTGTGTGAGTACTCCTTTCTGCTGTTCATTTGTATACTGCTTGTATAAATCCCACTGGGCATAGGCTCACATTCCCACTTTGTTACGACAGGTTGGGTGCGGTTTCGTATTTTGAGGGCGTTTCATAGGTAAGTATACTTTATTTATTTTACGTTAGTAGCTCTGTTTACATGGATTGGGGGTGCTCCCCATGGATCCCACACATAGTTTATCTTAAAACTAGAATCTCATGATATATAAGAGAAATGATAATTAAATTAAAACTAGACTCGCAACATTATTGCTAAAGAGAAATGATAATGTGCTGAATAATCAGCCAAAATGCCCATGGAGTATTGTGTCTATTATTACTGAGATTCAAGACAAAACTCATAATCTCAAGGTGCAATTCCGCCACATTCTTTAGAGAGAGAAATAAATGTGCAGATTTCTTCGATGATTATGGAGTTTCCAACCAAAATAATCTTATTTATAACTCTCTAGAGGATTTTCCTAGAGAATTGAGAGGTCTTCTAAACTTGGATGCTTGGGGATTACTTAACTTTATATTTTCTAAATCTTATTTGTCTTTGTGTAAAGATGACTTTTTATAAAGTCGTCCTTCTCTCTTATAAGCTCGTGTTCAGTTTATTCATATATAAATAAAATCTTGGGGCCTAGTCCCTATTTATATAAAAAAAAATACTAGCAACATTATTTAGGTTGTTTCAATGCCCTTCACACCTAACGACTCGATTCGATTCGGCTGACTCACGGGTAACCCATAAATCCGAGTCGGGACGTTACATTCTGGGGGTTTTTAAACTAGATCGAGCTCACACGAGGGTGTTTAGGTCATTTGGGCTTGGACCATTAGAGTAATTTCAGGATTAATACGATTTATTCTAGGGTTAAGGTTTTGAGGTAGCCTAAACACAATTCTAAACCCTAACCAAGTGAAGGAAGAGGGGACAGTGACGAAGGAAGAAGAAAAAGGGAGTTTTAAGAGTCTATTCGAGGTGTAATTCATCATGCAATGGAATTTCAAACCCTATGAATCGTAAAAGGAAAGTGGTTATCTTATTGTGAATTTTAAGTGTGGAATTTGTATTCATATCATAGTACGTGTTGAAAACTATTTTTTAGGAAGGGTTTCTTTACAAAAAGGGGGTTTGGGGGTGGAATCTATCTCCAGTGATGTTCAATTGATTTAAATAATGAATTGATGAATTTAGATTACTTATAACTGGAGTGAAATTTAACTTTGGTGAGGTGTAGAGATATATTGAATCTAAATTCAAATTTTTAGACTTAACTTAGGGTTTGGGTTGAGAGATTTGAAAATAAACCAATTGATTGATCAAATTATTAATATTAGTACAATCTCTAATATTTGAATGATTTACAAGTGTTAGAATCATCATATTTATGTCCCATTATGTTATTTATGTTTTAATAGAGGTTGGGATAACATATTGAAGAACATTGGATTGAGTTTGGAGAAAAGGATTTACAGTCAGGTATAGAGAATCGGTTCGAATATGGGGGCGAACCGATTCGGGTTGGTTGATCGAACCGGTTTGGGTGTCTGGATGAACCGGATTGGATAACCTAACACTTCAGTTATTGTTGTTTAATTTGGGGGTTAATTTGTTGGGTAATTTAGGAATAATTGTATGGCACTGTTTTGAGTGCTTAATTAAAATGTGAAATTATTACAATGAGAGAATAAATTAGTGATTGATTCTATTGAATAATTGGTTGGGTTAATTCACAATTTATTTGACGTACAAGTTGGTTTGGTACGTCCAAGGATATAGAGGAGTGATGCTACTATTTTAAATAATTATAAATGAGAATTAAAATGTTCAAGAGTAGGGGATGTAGACTCGTAGTAATTAGGCTAGTGCTTTGAGAGACATGCACAGTTTGGCCAGAATGGTATTAATATATATACGAGTATAGAGACAATATATATATATATATATATATATATATAAATAAAGAGTATAATTATAAACACTATTAAATAAGATGATAAAATAATTAGGGGTGAGAATGAAGCAAACTTTGAAGATCCATGACAATCAAAGGGTTCATAATGGAAGTTGAAATTTGAGACTAACACGGAATTTTCATAATTCACATGTTAAATTTGGGTAATTGTAAAAATTGAGTCACCCACCTAAATCATGACACATATTCCCAAAACTACTTTAATTTAAAATCGTACGCCAACCCACCTAAAATCTCCCCACCAGCGAAGCTTTGGGTCAATTCCCCCTTTCTCTCACCATCTCTAACCCCACCTGGGTGATTCCATCTCTAAATAATCCATGATGGTTCGAGCACCATCACACAAAAAGGTATGTCTTCATCTTTATGCCCTTTTGTTGAAGGGTTTTGACAGTCTTAATCATGTTTGTTTGAGGTTGGAATCATGGTTGTGGGTTTTATGATTTTTATGATCTCTTCATCTTCATCCCCTTTCACACAGCTATACCTATATCCTCCTTTTTGCAGATGTAACTATACCATATGTTTCTTATTTTAAATTATGGCTTTTCATTTTTATATTTTAAAAATTAGGGGTTGAGGGATTCAGATGTTTTATGGTTTTAGTTGAGATTGGATTTGTAATATGTGATTAGGGCTTAATCTGCAGGTACTAATTTTCTTAAGAAGTTACTAATTTCTTTTGGAGTTAATCCACGATCATTTTTTAATCTTTTTTTTCTGCTTCTTTGTTTTTTCTTATATATGTTTTAGATGGGTGGTTGAGAACAATATTTCCATAGATTAAAAAAATGTTAATTTTTCACACACAATGAATTTATAGTTTGTAAGTTCTATTCTAGAACTCTATTTTTTTTATAGGTTGTAAGTTACATGGGTGATAAAATTCCCAAGTAATAATTTCATCGAGTTTGTTCTATTTTGTTTTGGGGATACAACAACCTACATTAGGTTTCTCAATAAAATTTATAAGTGAGTTTGTTTTTTATAATCTACCCATTATGTAGGTTAGGTTTCTCAGCATGAGCTATGTTGAAAAATGAAACTTTATTTATTTTTTCAAACCGTATATTGAGGACTACCATATATTAAGGTTTTAAGTAGTAAATTGTACACCTCATTACTGACTGTTGAAAAAAATCTAAGAGGCTTTCCATTTTTTATTTATATTCCTTTAGTAGCACGTGTTTAAAAGTTACACATTTTTTGGTTGTTTATCAGTTAGATGTTGAATTTTATAAAAAAGGTTACGATTAGTTTATAGTGTTATTTTGAATTTAAAATCTACATATATATAAAGTAATTAGAATTTTGTTTCAACTTTTTGTTGTGTTATTTGTTAGAACTGAAAGTTACAATTTATTTTTTCCTAATCTTATCTTCATTACAATTTGATCTTCAGGGTGACCTAACTGAACAAATAAAAATATACGAAAGCAACTTTGATCAGGTAAGGTATTACTAGGTTGATTAATTATATCTATGACTTTTCATTTTATTGCATTTGAATTATTTTGTTCAGTTTAGTACCATAGTTATTCATAAACCACCATCATTTGGTATGTGATTTTTCACATGGTTCTTTATAAACAACTTGCAAATTTGGGAATTTTCCATTTCCCCATTTAAAAAGTGACCTATTTTGAATGACCATTATAAGATTGATTCATATGCACTTGGATTTGTAGGGATTATATACATTATGGCTTAATGTTCAATCTCTAACTCTCAACTCTTCTATATGTTTGGATTCTCTATGATATGAGTGTGTGAAGGTAATATATGCATATATATAAACTAAAATAAATTATTTTATGGATATTTTCACTCAAATATCTATATATATGGGTTTCTTTTTTAGTGTTGAGTTTACTACGATATTCGGTAACTACAGGTATAGCCTCTAATTGGAACGAAGAAGTTTGAGAGTCCATCATGCTTACCTACTCTAACTCTTGAAGAACTCTCAAAGGAAATCGATATCTTATCTGCAATGGATGGGTTCCTTGCACTGAATTCAAGATTGAGGTTTCTCTTTATCTAATTTTATTTCATCTACTCTATCATCTCAAATTTTTTATGCCCATAGGCTCTTAATAATCCTCTCGAACTCATTGCATAATAAGTTAAATGAAGAAAAAACACAATAATCCCCTCAAATTCATTGACTAATAACAAGATCCGAAATGGTTTCCTTTATGATATCATCAGTTGCAGTTGCAACTGCTAGCCATGCTACCCTAACACAAGCCGGCATGGTTGCACCATTCACTGGCCTCAAGTCCACCACGGCCTTCCCCGCGACCCGCAACCTTAACAATGTATTTACTTCTATTGCTACAAATGGTGGAAGAGTTCATTGCATTAAAGTGTGGCCTCCAACTGGAACAAAGAAGTTTGAGACTCTATCATACTTATGTCCTCTAACTCTCAAACAACTCTCAAAGGAAATTGATTATCTTATCCATAGCAGATGGGTTCCCTGCATTGAATTCTAGATTGAGCACGAATTTGTGTACCATGAACACAATAGTTCCCTAGGATACTAAAATGGGAGATACTAGACAATGTGGAAGTCACCCATGTTCGGGTGCACTGATTGATCACAAGTATTGAAGGAGATTAAAGAAGTCAAGGACTCAGTTCTTTAATTTTCTTTATGTCATAACATCTAAGATTTTTATACAACTTACTTTACAATTCGAGTTTTTTAATTTTTATTTTTTTTTGAAGTTCAATTGTTCTAATACACTTTATATGATTCTTTTGTTATAAACATTTTATTTGGGTCGCAAAGTGGAATTGTGTGAGGATTACAGTTTTCTCTTTCAACTATATGCCATGTTATAGTAAAATTTCAATTATAATGTCTACACTAAAAATTTCGGTGGATGCTTTTCTTAGTTGCATTCTTTTTCCCTATAGCACGAATTAACACTTTTTCAATTTACTTTTTGCGATTTTTTATTCTATTTGATTTGAAGCAAATTTGATTTTTTTGGGGTGGGGCGTGGGTAGGTGGGTGTGAGATTGCTTTCAATAATAGTCTGGTACTCCCAATATGCTTCCATTTAAACCCCTCTTTTACTCCACGTTATACAATACTTCATAGAATTTTTTGAGCTAAATTTTAAAAACCTAATATTTCTATTGTTTATTTTGTAGATCTCTTTGGGAAAAAATGATTAATCTCATGGACAAATAATATTATATACCAGCAAATCATGTAACTTGGATGCCCACTCTCTTTTCTCTGAATCAGATTCCAATGGAACCCCACTCAATTTATGAACCATGTGGAGCCAAGAGACGGAGGAGGCAACACAGCTCATGGTGGTGGTGCTAATTGGGGATGCGACGCAACTCATGACAGTGGCACATATAGGTTTTTCTTTAGGAAGTCCTCATATTTATCAAACTAAGAATTAAGCCAGTGTATCTTCAGCTGATGGAGGTCGGGATATTGGAATTAGTGTATCTTCAGTTGAGGAAGTTGTCAAAGATTTAGTTAGTACATTTATGGATTCTTAAATAGTTGTTGACCCCACATTATTTCTAATACATTTGACAAGACATATTGAGGTATCGATTCTGTTTAATAATTTTGGCAATTAAGGTGATATTAAATGAGTTTGATATTGATTGTTGAGTATATTAAATATGCGAAGAAAAAGATTTTTGCAATATTGAACACCCTTAAGGTTTAGGACTTTGTGATCCTTCTGTAGAATCAAAGACGAAGGCATATGGTTAGACAACCATGGATAATATGTGGTTGGGGATATATTGGCAAGTGAATTTTTCTACAAATGTATTATTGATATAAATTTAAGATAAAGATCAAGTTTATGAGTGTGTGTGGTTAAGGGTGTGAAAAAGAAAGTAGGAACCCACCCTCCCAAGTAGAACTCCTTGCCATAAGCGACTGAAGCTGATAATAGCGACAATGTAACACCCCGTAATTTTATGCATTTAATATCTAATTAATTTGGGAATTGTAAATTACTTGTGTGTCATAATTTTAATTGAATTAATTATGGTAATATTAATTTAAATATTAATCGGGGTGTGAATGATTAATATTTAGGGAAATTTAATTACTAAGTGAATAGTAATAATTTATTTACGTCATTTCGGGTAATAGTGACGGGGTATGTACTTATCTCAACTGGGAGTCGGTATAGATTAATTTGAGTTTGAGATAAGGATTTTTATAAATTAATTCGGATGCCAATTCTGAGTGTACAGTTGAGTCCGGATGGGCCGAAATAGTCGAAAAAGTGTATCCGAGGGAAGTAAATGGGTCATGGGATATTTTTAAGCATAGTCGGGCCCACACGGGGGCATTTGGGTCACCTGGGCTTAGCCCATTAGGCTAAAAATGGGATTAAGCCTAATTACTTAATTATAAGGAAAATGGAACCGCTGATTAGAGATTAAAAAACACATAGTGTGAGAGAAAACCCCAAGGAGCAATTAAAGGCACTAGAAACCAATTTGGGGGACAAAGGAAATAGCCAAAAGGGGAAAGTTCATCATCAACCTTGAGAATCACAACTCCGAATCAGACCCTACAAAACCATAAGGCAAGTGGTTAACTTGGTATAGCATTAAATTGTATTTCGATTCATATATATTTGTGATGTGGGATTCAAAAATTCATTTTGGGGTAAAGAGGGTACAAAAATGGGGTTTTCGTAATTCAATCTCCTGATTAGAAATTCTTGTAGAGATTCATGTATAATCTGAGATTTGTGTATAACTGATCAAATGTGAAAGCCCAAACTAATTAGGAACTAAATTTAGATAATAATTAGGTGTTGAGACGGGATAACGGACGGGTTTCCCCAATTCAGGAAAATAGTAGAGAACGGGAAAGTAATTCATTTTGGGGGACTTTATGGAGGTTCCTAATGATATTCTTGATGTGTTATTTTGATGTTAAGACCTGGGTTGGACTGCAGAGGGAGTTGGAGGATTAAGGTTTTCGTCCATGGAAATAGGGTCTCGGAGAAGACGAAGACATGTTCGATCGATCGATCGATGGTCGGGGATTTTTGGCAATTCGGCTAGTTTTAATATATAAGGGGAATTTATTTCATTTTTCTTTCCCATACCTTAGTTAATGAGAAATAAATATAGGACATACATTCTAATAAATTATGAGGGAAAAATGATTGGGATTTGAGGAAATTTATGTGTGACACAATATGGTTAAATTTTGGGAAAAATATTTCGAAATAATTAAATACGGATCGAGTGGGAGAGTCCCGGTATATTGGTAGAGCGATACCAAGGTGTTAAATTAATTTAGGTGGAAAACTAATTAATTTGGAGTCGGGTATTTAGACCCGGGTATTATTTTATTAGGGCCATGAGGGCGAGTCCGAGTATATTGATTGGGTGACACCAAAAGTAATTTAATTAATTAATGTGCAAATTAATTAATAATCAGAGTTGGGCCATAAACTCATAATAATTTGTATACGCTTGTGTTATGGACTTAGTGCTTGTGACACCCCGCCTAATAAAATACCGGTTGATCATTCCTATACCAAATTAAAACAGGAATCCCAGTTGGTTCATCCTTAGCATCACTGTCGAAAACTTTTTAAAACTTACTAACCACCTAGTATTCCAAAAGTTGGTGCCAAATTTTAACTTTTTATTTAACAAAACAGTGCATGCGAAATTAAATATAAACCATTCACACAACTGAATAATTAATTAAACAAATTTTTCGAATAAACCATCGACCAACCAAAAATGAAATCCAATACGAATATTCAACACCTGAATAAATACATCTAAAAACTGTACTGAGGAGTCTGGGTGACAAGCCCTAAATAAAACTGAAGATGATACATGATTCCTACTCTAGGAATAAATGAACGATGTGACAAATCCAAACCCTTGGCTAGCATCCACATATCCCGTAGCTCCGTGTCCCTAGAATAGAATATCAATCCCGGCGTCCCTGTGGTTGGACATCTAAAAGGTTTTGAAAATAGTTTTATAGCAAGGGTTAGAACCCAAAATATTTTGAAAATATTTAGCAAGTGAATTAACTGCAGTAATTTAAAATGCATGAATGCGCTTCATATTTAAGTTAATGTCGCACTCCCTTGTGGACATTCTCACCCCTCCACTATTGTGCACACCTATCGGTTACCTTAACCCCCACCTAGTTGTACTACCCTGTCCAACTAGTCCTGGTATAACCTCCCCCTTGCCATACTACTCTAACCCGAGTACAATGATTCTTTAATTACAAGTTATCTCACAATTAAATTAATTAATTCCTTCTTAAATAGTAGCATATAACGGTATCACAAGTTATATAAAGTAAATACATCACACACTGTATTATTACTCACATATAATATTGAATACCATTTTATACGTACCTTTACTAAAACATCCGCACATATAACATACGTATATCCATCCCTCCGAGTATACCCTCGCCGGATGATTCCCTCTAAAGTGTTATCTCACTAGGTGTGCTCACATAACCTAGTTACCCAAGTTGGAATTGCTCACCAACCTGGCCCAAAACATAAACGAAGTGGAGGCGGTCATATTCCTTCCCTGAAAGTGAGATAATCCCCTCACCCATATACCGGACGCTATGACCAGGGGATATACTCACCCTACTCCTCAAGCTAGGGGATTCACCCACATCGCGCAACCTCCCTTGATAGCACTAGAGTATATAAATTAAGTAAAAATCTAATCACTAATATTTAATAGTACACACAATACACACACACACACACACACGCATATATATATATATATATACTATCACTACCCTGTATATATAAAGTATAAACCCCGACTTTACCGTGTACTCGAAAACCCGTAACACTAGCCTGTAATTTCCCGAGTCTCTAGCCCGACTCAACTTAATTAATTTTCTCACTTAATTATTTCCATCTTCCCGAGTCTGTGGTCCGACTCTAAATAATAATACTCTACACAATAATTTATTTGAAATTTTCCCGAGTCCATGATTCGACTCTTATTTAATTAATTTACACATTAATTAATTAATTAACACAACTTCGAGTCTGTGGTCCGACTCTTATTTAATTAATTTACACATTAATTAATTCATACATATCCGAGTCTGTATTCCAACCCTCATTTAATTAATCTACACATTAATTAATTAACACAAATCCGAGTCTATGGTCCAACCCTCATTTAATTAATTTACACATTAATTAATTAACACCAATCTGACTCTGTGGTCCGACTCTAATATAATTAATTCACATCTCAATTAATATACTATTTTCCTAGGCCAACTCTAATTAAATTAATTAACTCACCTATTAATTTAATACTCCCGAGTCCATCGTCTGACTCTAATTAAATTAATTAACACACCTATTAATTTAATACCGATCCGAGTCTGTGGTCCGGCTCCCAGTTAATTAATTTACACGTTAATTAATTTATACTAAACCGAGTCTGTAGTACGACTCTCATTTAATTAATTTACACATTAATTAATTTATACCAATCCGAGTTTGTGGTCTGACTCTCATTTAATTAATTTACACATTAATTAATTTATACCAATCCGAGTCTGTGGTCTGACTCTCATTTAATTAATTTACACATTAATTAATTAATACCCTTCCCGAGTCTACAATCCGACTATAAATTAATTAATTACAACATCAATTAATTTAATAATTTTCCGAGTCTACCTTCCGAGTCTACTTTCATTAATTAACACATCCATTAATTTAATAACTTGGTGTCACCCAACCTTTATCCCCGGACTCGCTCACTTGGTCCATACGTTAATATTTCCTGAGTCTTTGTTCCGACTCCAAATTAATCTAATCTCTCAATAATTAATTTAATACTTTGGTGTCACTTAACCAACATACCCGGACTCACTCACTATTTTTACATCTCAGAATTTCATTCCCACATATTCGCCCACAATGTGTCACACATTCATCTCCATCAAATCTCCCAATTATATTTACCTATAATTATCAACATACCCGGACTCGCCCACTTGGTCCATAATTAAATATTTCACCTCAATTCCCTTAATAATGTAGCGTCACCCAACTACAATACCCGAATATTATTCCTCGACCCAATATCACTACTTATGAATTATTTCCCCAAATTCGTTCATCTCATGACATACCGTTCACACCCTCCTAAACCCAATTATATCACCCTATAATTGTTAAGGAAATATGAGCCACATATGAATTTATCATTCAATAAAAGTAAGGGATTAAATCTTTAATAAAATTCTCTTTACATAAAAACTGGCCGAAGTACCAAGTTTTTGGGACCGTCGATCGATCGATCCCCTTGGGTCGATCAATCGATCGATCGAGCAGGTGATCGTCTTCCCCGGCTTGCTGTTTCAGCCATTAACGAACCCTTAAGCTTTTGGTTTCTTCCCAAACGTTTACCCAAATCACAACCAATATATTCTCCACACAAGAAAAGGTTCTAAACATCCTAGAGACCTTAATCCATCAACAATTTTATAAAAAAACCCTAAGTATATCCGATTTGGTTTTTCACCCGGGTCTCGTTCTACAAAATCCGAGCCTACTGTATTCAGTCCATGTAATCACTATACATATTGAAATCCACTCTACAATTTAGTCTTAATAGACCCAAATCATAACTTAACATCCATTGAGTAATTAAATATGCCCATTACTCTAAATTCATAAAAACCCAATTTTAATTATGGTTATATACCCAAAATGAATTTTGATTTACACATCACTATGATATGAATTGATTATCATCAATTTTGAAATCACAACAGTTAACCACTTGCCTGGAATTGCTCATAGAGTCTGATCCGTTGTTGTAGTCCCTTAATTTGGCTCCAAAATCCCCAAATTGGCTCTTGATTTGCTTTTCCCCAAATTTCCTCTCAAACCCTAGGTTTAGAGTTGTGTTGACTGTCGCTCCATAATCTCTCAATTCGGTTAAAAACCCTTAATCCCGTTTTTGGCCATATGGGCCTAATTAAAATGGCCCAACTCACCCCGTGTGGGCCCGGCTATACCCAAAAATACCCTGAGACCCAATTACTACCCCGGGTACTCGTTTCTGACTATCTCGACCCATCCAGACGCAACCGCTCACTCAGAATTGCCATCCGAAGTACTTTTCGACATTTTCAAATTTCGACCTCAAAATGCGACACACGAGATTTTGAACCATTAAACTTAAAAGTCGCCAATTATAAATAATTCGGCTCACTCAAATAAATTCTCCAACTCATGAATTTAAGTTTCTCCAATTTAAATATTTTTATAACTCCCAAAAATAATTAAATATTAAATCCTCAAAATTACGCAGTGTTACATACTCCCCCCCTTACAAAGGAATTTCGTCCTCGAAATTAAGATGAGCGTAATGTTCGAAGCTTCGCATATTACTCTATAATCATGTGCCTCTAAGCTCGCTATATCTATCCCATCTGCTTCTAACCATACGTTACTCAAGTATGCATTTAGATTAACCAGGGCGCCCATACTCCCTATACCCGTGTTTAACCGCACAAAATTTGCCTTAATTAACCCTGGTGCCCATACACCCTATCCCCGTGCTTAACCGCACAAAATTTGCCTTAATTAACCCTGGTGCCCATACACCCTATCCCCGTGCTTAACCGCACAAAATTACCCGACTATGCTAGTCGTAACCCATAATATAACTTCGAGCTAGTAGTCATATCACACACACACACACACACACACACACACATATATATATATATCTACTGCCCGGGGTACACAACCCATGTACTAACGTCCAAACATCTCCCCACAAAATACTTGTCTCTCAACACAAAAGTATATACGCTTACTCTCATGTTACTAAGGACAACATAAAGTACCGCGCCCTTACCATCACTAGTACTTGAGCAAAATAAATCCCGAGCTATCTCTCTTTGCTCGAACATAAATCTAACCACCCTGATTCACTTCAGTAAACATCCATACTTACGGGGGTAAAATGTGAGAACACAAGACCTCACTATGTGCCTATCGCACCACGTAATACAACATATATACACATATACATAGGCTAAACGCCCTCTCAAGTGATACCTAGTACCAATCATATCCTGGTGTCGCGAACCCCAAAACTTAACACCACTATCCACAATAGTTAGATTCCATCGCTATCCAGCCGATATTTAGAAAATATTATTAACCCTACTCCCATAATTCTTGAAAGTAGTAACTCCTCGCATAATTCAAACCTTCACTCAGTGTGCACCTCCACTCTCCCATGAAGAACACCAAAGAAACTCCGCTACCCCACGAAAAGTTTATCCACATACCATGGCTGCTACAGCCAACGCACCCACTAAATTCGACTCACCTGCGAACTCTTGTGAAAAATAAGTCTTATATTATGACATCCTCTTTGTCACTCAAAAATATACCCCACGCCCATAGGGTAAAAATAACTACCTCCATACTCCAGCTGCAACGGCTGATCCTCGGGTTCCGGAGCATCTTCTCCCTGCCCGAATGCACCCATAACTTGCTTTAGTGGGTGTACATCCAGGACCTCGTCCTGTAGTTGACCCCTGCCTCGCTTAAGACAATCTCTCTCTTCATGTTTCTCGTTTCCTCCACAAACGAAACACCTTCTAATACATTCACCCTGCCACTGGTCCCTTCCAAGCTGACCTTTTTGGAATTCCTGGCCATCCTGCCGATAGCCTCCAGTTCTAAATTGTTTGGCATAATTTCCCTACTGGAATCCTTCCCCTGATCTCCCCTTGTCTGCTGCTGGGATAACCCATTGGTACTGTTCCCTCCAGCTTTATTCGACTGTCTGGTTTCCACTCCCCTCTTGCTTCTTTTCACGTGGAAGCGATCTTCCTGACAGTGCAAGAGTGCTGCGTTAATGACATCAGTATAAGCTACTAATGCATAATTACCAATTAAATGTTGTCTGATTCTCCAGACTAACCCATCCATAAACCTTTCTTTCTTTCTCTCTTCATCGCTTACCGCATCCGGTACCACCTCTGCCAATAGAGTAAATTTTTCCTCGTAATAGACCACTGAACGGTCTCCCCGAGTCACCTATCTAAATTTTTTCCTCATTTCGGTCTCAACCACTGGAGGAAAATACTTGTGGTCGAACCACACCCAAAACTCTGCAATAGTTAGCGTATCCCTTTCCTCAATTGTGGTGATCGACTTCCACCACTGTAGTGCTACGCCCACTAAACTAAAAGTGGATAGCATTCGCACCTCATCGCAATATCCCATGCGTAGGTGACGCTGAATATCTCTCTTCCTTGACACGCTAGCACTACACATGAACTCCCTCAAAACTCTAGTGGATGCCCACTCTTGAAAAGAATCTCTTGTACTCGCTGCCACCCGACGACCTCGTGTAAGCCTGAACTTCTGGAGCCACTAACACTTGTGGCTGATTCTGTGAAAAGTAACCTGCCATTACGACCACAACTTCCTGTGCCACTAGTTCAGTTACCTGTGCTGCCAAAATCATCTATGGCCGTTGCTGCGATAACTCTTGCTCCTGATGAGCCTCCCTAGTCTCATATCCCCCTGCTGCCCTAGCTGCTCCCTCTTCTGGGCGGCATTTGGAATGAGAATCGAATCGTATGAGTTCACCCTCAAATATAAATTTGGCAGAAGAACGTAAATGCGCATACGTATAAGAATACAACAATACTATGATAGGGCTCTATATCAAAGATTGCTAAGACGAAACATGAAAAGCCGCACAGATCCTAAGGACATTAGAACTTGATGCTCTGATACCATCTGTGACACCCCACCTAATAAAATACCGGGTAATCAGTCCTATACCAAATTAAAACAGGAATCCCAGTTGGTTCATCCTTAACATCACTGTCGAATTTTTTTTAAAACTTACGAACCACCTAGTATTCAAAAAGTTGGTGCACAAATTTTAACTTTTTAATTAACAAAAAAGTACATGCGGAATTAAATATAAGCGATTCACAAAACTGAATAAAACTCAACTGAGTAATTAATTATACAAATTTGCCAAATAAACCATCGCCCACCAAAAAATGAAATCCAATACAAATATTCAACACCTGAATAAATACATTTGAAAACTGTACTGAGGATTCTGGGAGACAAGCCCTAAATAAAACTGAGGTTGATACATGATTCCTACTCTAGGAATAAATGAACGATGCGTCTAATCCAAACTCCTGCTAGTATCCACATATGCCGCAGCTCCGTGTCCCTAGAATAGAATATCAATCCTGGTATCCCTATTGCTGGAAACCTAAAAGGTTTTGAAAATAGTTTTATAGCAAGGGTTAGAACCCAAAACATTTTGAAAACATTTAGCAAGTGAATTAACTGCAGTAATTTAAAATGCATGAATGCGCTTCATATTTAAGTTAGTGTTGCACTCCCTTGTGGACATTCTCACCCCTCCACTATTGTGCACACCTATCGGTTACCTTAACCCCCACCTAGTTGTACTACCCCGTCCAACTAGTCCTGGTATAACCTCCCCCTTGCCATACTACTCTAATCCGAGTACAATGATTCTTTAATTATAAGTTATCTCACAATTAACTTAATTGATTCCTTCTTAAATAGTAGCATATAACCGTGTCACAACTTATATAAAGTAAATACATCACACACTGTATTATTACCCGCATATAATATTGAATACCATTATATACGTACCTTTACTAAAACATCCGCACATATAACATACGTATACCCATCGCTCCGAGTATACCTTCGCCGGATGATTCCCTCTAAAGTGCTATATCACTAGGTGTGCTCATATAACCTAGTTACCCAAGTTGGAATCGATCACCAACCTGGCCCAAAACATAAACGAAGTGGAGGCGGTCATATTCCTTCCCTGAAAGTGAGATAATCCCCTCACTCATATACCGGACGCTATGACGTGGGGATATACTCACCCTACTCCTCAAGCTAGGGGATTCACCCACATCGTGCAACCTCCCTTGATAGCACTAGAGTATATAAATTAAGTAAATATCTAATCACTGATATTTAATAGCATACACAATATATACACACATCTATATATATACTACCACTACATCGTATATATATAGTATAAACCCCGACTTTACCATGTACTCAAAAACCCGTAACACTGGCCTGTAATTTCCCGGGTCTCTGGCCCGACTCAACTTAATTAATTTTCTCACTTAATAATTTCCTTCCTCCCGAGTCGGTGGTCCGACTCTAAATAATAATACTCTACACAATAATATGTGAAATTTGCCCTAGTCTATGATTCGCCTCTTATTTAATTAATTTACACATTAATTAATTAACACAACTCCGAGTCTGTGGTCCGACTCTCATTTTATTAACTTACACATTAATTAATTAACACATATCCGAGTTTGTAGTCCAACCCTCATTTAATTAATCTACAAATTAATTAATTAACACAAATTTGAGTTTGTGGTCCAACCCTCATTTAATTAATTTACACAATAATTAATTAACACTATTCCGAGTCGGTGGTCCGACTCTAATATAATTAATTCACACCTCAATTAATATACTATTTTCCGCGAGTCTCTGGTCCTACTCTAATTAAATTAATTAGCACACCTATTAATTTAATACCTTCCTGAGTCTATCGTCCGACTCTAATTAAATTAATTAACACACCTATTAATTTAATGCTGATCCGAGTCTGTGGTCCGACTCCCAGTTAATTAATTTACACATTAATTAATTTATACTAAACCGAGTATGTGGTACGACTCTCATTTAATTAATTTACACATTAATTAATTTATACTAATCCAAATCTGTGGTCTGACTCTCATTTAATTAATTTAAACATTAATTAATTAATACCCTTCCAGAGTCTACAATCCGACTCTAAATTAATTAATTACAACATCAATTAATTTAATACTTTTCCGAGTCTACCTTCCGACTCTAATTTCATTAATTAACACATCCATTAATTTAATAACTTGGTGTCACCCAACCTTTATCCCCGAACTCGCTCACTTGGTCCATACCTTAATATTTCCTGAGTCTTTGTTCCGACTCCAAATTAATCTAATCTCTCAATAATTAATTTAATACTTTGGTGTCACTTAACCAACGTACCCGGACTCGCTCACTATTTTTACGTCTCAGAATTTCATTCCCACATATTCGCCCACAATGTGTCACACATTCATCTCCATCAATCTCCCAATTATATTTACCTATAATTATCAACATACCCGGACTCGCCCACTTGGTCCATAATTGAATATTTCACCTCAATTCGCTTAATAATGTAGCGTCACCCAACTACAATACGCGAATATTATTCCTTGTCCAAATATCACTACTTATGAATTATTTTCCCAAATTCGTTCATCTCATGACATACCGTTCACACCCTCCTAAACCCAATTATGTCACCCTATAATTGTTAAGGAAATATGAGCCACATATGAATTTATCATTCAATAAAAGTAAGGGATTAAATCTTTAATAAAATTCTATTTACATAAAAACTGGTCGAACTGCCAAGTTTCTGGGGCCGTCGATCGATCGAGCAGGTGATCGTCTTCCCCGGATTGCTATTTCAGCCATTAACGAACCCTTAAGCTTTTGGTTTCTTCCCAAAACTTTACCCAAATCACAACCAACATATTCTCAACACAAGAAAAGGTTCTAAACATCCTAGCGACCTTAATCCATCAACAATTTTATACAAAACCCTAAGTATATCCGATTTGGGCTTTTCAGCCTGGTCTCGTTCTACAAAATCCGACCCTACCGTATTCAGTCCATGGTATCACTGTACATATTGATATCCACTCTACAATTTAGTCTTAACAGACCTAAATCATAACTTAACATCCACTGAGTAATTAAATCTGCCCATTACTCTAAATTCATAAAAACCTAATTTTAATTATGGTTATACACCCAAAACGAATTTTGATTTACACATCACTATGATATGAATTGATTATCATCAATTTAGAAATCACAATAGTCAACCACTTGCCTGGAATTATTCGTAGAGTTTGATACGTTGGTGTAGTCCCTTAATTTGGCTCTAAAATCCCCAAATTGGCTCTTGATTTGCTGTCCCCCAAATTTCCTCTAAAACCCTAGGTTTAGAGTTGTGTCTACTGCCGTTCCCAATCTCTCAATTTGGTTAAAAACCCTTAATCCCATTTTTGGCCATATAGGCCTAATTAAAATGGCCCAACTCACCCCGTGTGGGTCCGGCTATACCCAAAAATACCCCGAGACCCAATTACTAACCCCGGGTACTCTTTTCTGACTATCTCGACCCATCAAGATGCTACCGTGCACTCAGAATTGCCATTCGAAATACTTTGCGACATTTTCAAATTTCGACCTCAAAATGCGACACACGAGATTTTGAACCATTAAACTTAAAAGTCACCAATTATAAATAATTCGGCTCACTCAAATAAATTCTCCAACTCATGAATTTAAGTTTCTCCAATTTAAATATTTTTATAACTCCCAAAAATAATTAAATATTAAATCCTCATAATTACGAGGTGTTACAGTACTGTGTTATTCGAAACCTCATACATGTCCCAACAATCTGCTGGAGCATCCTCTTCCTCAATATCGTTATACCTATCCTCGGGGCAAGGGTTTCCTTACCTCGCCAGGCGTAAACTCCTAGGGTCAGAGACATCCCTCCTCTGCGGTGCCTGGGGTTGTCCCCTCGCCTCAGGATGTGGTTGAACAGTTGCCGGAGTAATCATCTTCGGTGAGACCCCAGGTTGTCTCATTATGTTTTGGCTTAGCTGGGAGAACTGCTCCTACATCGCTTGTTGAGTTGCAACCAAGGACTTCAAGGCTGCTGCCACCTCAGCCATTTCGGACTGGGGTGGTGCCTGGGTGGAACTACATCCTCCAACACCAGATTGTGGAGGAGGTGGTGGTAACTCTGGTGCCATATATTAAGACTAAAGAGCTTGCAATGAAAATATTAGAGAGCTTGATACCTTAAAGGACCTCTTTCAATGGTGACACAGCTTCACACGAAGGGTGAGGCCTGGTTCACCACTAGAGTCTCCAGTGAGATTAAGCTGCAAAAAGGAAGAGATGAATATTCTCCTTCCCACAGACAGTGCCAAAATGATGATCTTGTAAACAGAACCACCAGGTAAGGTGTTTCCAAGCTCAAGCTAGTGATAACAATGGTAGCATTGGAGTGAATATATAGTAGAATGAGGCGAGGAGAAGAGGATGAAAACTTGTATGTAAGTGGTTCAGCCAATCTGACCTACGTCCATTGTGAGTGTGTACGTAATATCACTAGATGAAGGCACTAACGGCCATAGATACAATCTCTTAAGCTTTCTCTCTCTTACTGTGTAAAGTAATAGAGTTTTATCTAGGGTTGCAATTATGGATCAATTTACAAGGTAGAAGATGACCTCTATATATAGTACTTGGGGGTATAATGTACCCCTTAAGCATGCAATGAGTATGTGCATGAGGATCAAACCAGTATGAGAGTGACACCTAACTGATCTTAAGTATATAATGATGACCTCAATATTCCCTCACGGCAGGGGAATGATTCGGTTATAATTGATTTGTCCACATGTGCCAAACCTTACATGTGCCTATAAATACTTGGCCATGTGTCCTTGACTAATGTAACCTCGGCCTAGACGGGTACGAGGTTGGTGGAGTCAGATGTAGTTGCTTTGTCTTGTCAATAACCATGATGACCTCTTCCAAGAGGGATGACCAAGGTTAGGTATGGGGTAACTATAACGTCGGATGAGGCCGATGATGATGTTGGTAGATGATCGAGCCCATGAGACTTTACTGACCTCGGTTGACTGTCATTCGAGGTTGGTGCGTGAGGGGTTGACCTTATAAAGACGACCTTGCTGATGGTTCTCGTAGGGTTCTCATCGCCTTGGTTATGATACTGGCCGAAGTTGGTGACTCAGAGTACGAGGTTGCACTTGGGCATATTAGACTCCAACTCTCTTTTATATCTATATACTTGTTATAGAACTAGTAGAGTCTGCTTAGCATATTTGTGTTAATTCCTTACTTCTCCATATGCACTAGAAGAAAGAGGCTAGTATCTCTTCCCTACTAGAGATAGACACCGAGGACCTGGTTGCTCATGTGATCGTATGGGTAGAGAATAAGCAATATGGGAGCAAGGAGTGACACTTTTCAATTTTCCATTTTATCATTAGTACTAAAAATATATCGCCCACCCCTGTAGTGATTCAAACCTATGTAAACCTAGTAATAATGAATAAAGTTATGTTATTACCCCTTACCTTTGATTCATTGATTTATCTGTACTCTTGTTCATTCATACCAAAAAGCAAGGAGTGAAATGGCATCGTGGGTGTAGTAGGTTTGTGACATTATCAATGATAAAGGGACAAGGTTAGTTCAGATAAGGGTGTTAGGTATTCGCAAATCAGAGTGGTTCATGTATGACAAGGATATGAGGGGAAGTACCTTGCTCCTAAGGAGGGAAGTCGAGCATTTAACTTTCTATAGAATAGAAGTTTTGTACGTTTATTTCATCTTGCAAAGATGAATGGTGGTAATTCAATTCATCATGGTTGGTGACCCAAGCTAGGATATATGGCTAGATTAGTGTCCAGTGAGAATGCGTGGAATCAGTGATAAGACTTCAAGCATATAGTGGAGGTTCATTTTTTAAAAATTATGGTTGGACGCGTATGAGCAAGATTTTCTTGGAACGGTTGAATGTTCCTTATGGATAGTGTGGGTCCCTTTCGATTTTGATAATCGAGGATCAGTATTCTCACGCATGTGGTAGCTTGGATTGTTACCATGTAATGATACATCACTATTGGGCCTAGTAAAGCATGGGTGGACCTCGTATGGTCAATGAGGATCGATAACTAGGTGTGCCCTATATGTGGTATTCTAGTTATTACACAAAGTTCAGTATATGGGTGGTTGCACATTAAGCCACACGGTTTGCTCATAGTACTTGCACTTCTTATATTAGCGACTTCATGACCGACTGGCATGACAATCAGTGGCTCTTGTTATAAAGGGAAAGATGATGACTTCCGGACATTATATAGTGTTTTACTCAAGGAAATTTACCACATAATGTTACTTACCATGGTGAGTGGATTGGTAAGATACTCAAGTGAGTTCTCCAAGTGAGATGCCAAGAGTAATATTAGGGTCATCAGACTGATGCAGTGGAAGGTGTTAACCGGGTGTGTTATGATGATTTGGTTAGTGTATTACTCTTAAGATTGAGTAATTTTCAATGTAAGGTTAATATCAAGATCGGGTGAAACTGTGTAAGTAGGGTGAGTGGAAAATTTATGGGGATGCGAGATATGTAGTCCTAAGATTAGAAATGGTTATTGCCGATGTATTTGATGATTATTCAGATTACAGTTCACTCGTGTGCGAGGATCAATCACTAGAGAGGGGTTCCAAGTAAAGGTGCTTGTATGCTTTGGGTATTAGCAATGGTATTCCTAGGACTATACTAACCATGATTGCCAAGTGAGTGGATTTTTTAGGATAGTTATGTGACGTTATTGATTAGAATAACGGTGAGTACTCACGCATGTTGTAATATGAACTTTTGGTGAGAAACCCATGGATAAGGGTATGTTGTTGTGTTAACATTCGAGGACTTTATGTTAAGGTCTTTAAGGATTCCGATGACTTGGAGTAGAAATTTTTATACCCCATAAGCTTGAGGATTGAGACGTTGAGGATTTTGGGACAAAATTCCCCATGGAGGGATGTTTGTAATACCGCGTCCCAATATTTTACTATTTTTTCCCACAAGTGTGATAAAATGAGAAACTTAGGATTTGGATAATGTTGATTGGGTACTTATTCTTATTTGATTATTTTGGAGGCTTGATGAAAATGGTTGGGTATTCGTGGGTTAAAAATGGGAAATTTTGAGAAAATAGAAGTTGGGATGTTCGAATGAGGGTCAAGTCATTCAAACGAGAAACCACGTCATTCGAAGTAAGGAATTAAAAAAGGTTCAAACGAGATCCCACTATATAACAGGTCCAAGTCATTTGAAGTTGAGATCGAACGAGGTTGAAATCTCATTCGAATGAGGCCATTCATATTTTTAAGTCAGGTTTCCCTAGTGCACTGACCCGTTTTGGGCCATTGAATGGATGAGCAATTGAGCTCTGGTGAGTAAAAATTTAGGGAAAATAGGATTTAAAAGTCTTGGATGGTTTTATAAGGGTTATTTGGGTTCATTTGGGTCATTTAGAGTTAGAAAAGGAAGAAGAAGAAGAAGAAGAAGAAGAAGAAGATATATATATATATATATATATATATATATATATATATATATATATATATATATATATAGAGAGAGAGAGAGAGAGAGAGAGAGAGAAGGAGAGAGAGAGAAGAGTGGGGTCTTCCAGCATTCTTGAGCATCCCTCCACCTCAAACCACCATTCAATCACCAAATATCCACATTAAACCATCATATTATTCTAGTCTTCACCATATCCAATCTTTAGATACCTATTTCCACCATGGTTGGTCACAATTTGTGGAGTTGTTGATGGGAGTTTTGGAGAAGACGAAGATGGGAGATTCATGGAGCTTAGAGAGGATTTTTCAATGGAGATTTCATGGCGATAAGCTTGATGGATATAGGCAACATACTTGAGGCCACTTTATGATGTGGGGAGGTTGCCATCTTATTATATATTTCATTCCTTCTATTGTTGGAGCTTCATTTGAGGTGGGAAAACGTAAACTTAGTTCAAGACTCTATTTTGTGTATTAACAGTCTTGATGTTAGAATTTAAGAGTAAAAGGCACATGATACAATGATGGGTTTCTAATAAATTTAGTCTTAAACATTTTTATGCGATATAATTGCTGGAAAAAAATGTTATTTTGTTTGAGTTTTTAACAAGTAAAATGTCCTTTAGTCTAGAAAGAATATTTTGCAAGTGTTTTAATTTTTTTAGATATAATTGTATGTTTAACCAATTTAATAGGATTTTACAGTTAAAGTTCATCTTCTCATGTGCATAATCTTCTAGTATTTTGATGATGAACATAAAAATAAGTTTAGTGAAGATTTTATTGATTTTAAACATCAAATAAATAAATAAAAAAATTAATCCCTTAAGGTGTGTGTAATGGGTGTTGAGACGTGATAAAAATATAAGATTTCAAGATTGGAAGTATTAATAAAGAAAATGGTATTTTTCTGATAAAGTAGTCATATATGTTCCATAATTTTTGAAAATAAAAGTAATGAAATAAAGATGTTTCCAACTGAGAATAATATTACTCCAAAGAGGTAAAAAGTTGTTAAAAACACGTAAGAAGTTAGTGTGGGTAACTTAATGTTGTTAAAAATGTTATTTTGTTTAAGTTTTAAGAAGTAAAATGTCCTTTAGTCAAGGGAAGTATATTTTGCAAGTGTTTTAAATTTTCTAGATTGAATTGTATCTTTAACCAATTTAATAGGATTTTACAGTTAAAATCATTCTTCTCATGGGCATAAGCTTCTAGTAGTTTGATGATGAACATAAAACTAAGCTTAATAAAGGTTGTATTGATTTTAAACATGAAATAAAGAAATAAGAAAATTCATCCCTTAAGGTGTCAGTACTGGGTGTTGACATGTGTTAAAAATATAAGATTTCAAGACTACAAGTATTAATAAAGAAAATGGTATTTTTCTGATAAAGTAGTCATATATGTTCAATAATTTATGAAAATAAAGGTAATAAAATCAATTTGTTTCCAATTGAGAAGAAAATTACTCCAAAAGGGTAAAAAGGTGTTAAAAACACTTAAGAAGTTACCGTGGGTAACTTAATGGTGTTTTGAGAAATTAACACTTGTGAAAATGGAGTAAAAGATGAGTTTGGAAACAAATGGGTAAGATCGTAATTTTATGTAGAGTGGAACAATTTTAGAAAATAAAAATGTGGGAATGGGTGTTACACATGATGGTCCTAAATTCTTATGATTTTGGAATAAAATCAATGCAAAAGTGTAAAGTATAATAAATGATGATTTTCAAGTGTAACACAAGTTGGGATGAAACCTCAGGTTTCGTCTTTGACCGAGTAAAAGTAAAATTGAAGTATTTTGGATATTTGAACAATGTTAAAATAAATTAAAAGGAACTCGGATGACACCGAGATAATAATGAAGAACCCAGAGTACTGGGGTGAAAAACTCAAAATCACTGGCCAGAGCATATGGTGGTGTTGCTGACGATGTGGAGCCCGTTAAAGTACGCGATTTTTGGCATATTTTGGAAAAAGATAAAGGAATAAGGAACATGTCAAGAAATGGATTAAGTGGAGAAAATGTGTTAAGACAACCTAACTTAAACGAATTAGTAAATGTTCCGGTAAAGGTTAAAGTTGACAAGATACGTGTACATTGAGTAATGTCTATAAAGTAGAGGAATGGTAAAGTACAGTGGTTAAACGGGTGAGTTAAGAAACCTAAGAAGGTTTAACCATAATTAACACAAGGGTGTGTTGTGAAGGATTTTCAAAAGTTATATAAGTATTTTCTAACACACTGTTCGTGTGTGTTGAAACGGGTGATTTTCAATGAAAATACTAACGCGCGTTAGTTTAAATAAAATAGGTGATTTCGGTGAAGAAATGTTTTTCGATTAAATAAAGTATAGTTGTTCAAGTATTGAACCCCGTCTGTTAAGTAAAGGGATAAATTTCAAGTCAAGAAAAAGGAAGTTCTTTGTAAGATTAAGGTGAATTAATCAAAATAAGTCACGCTTTTGGAAATAAAAAAGTTTCATGCATTAAATATATATATATATATATATATATATATATATATATATATATATATATATAAGTTGTTTGTGCATGAAGGTATAACGTGTTAGAGTCATCTTTCTGTCGTTCGATTCTATATTGTATTTGTATATTTCCCACTGAGAATTCTGCTCACGCCCTCGTCTTTTCTATGGCAGGTTGGGTGCGGGTTTGTATTTTGAGAGCGTTACACAGACATCTACTTTGTTTTATTTTACATTACTAGTTCTTTATGCTTGGACTCCGGGGATGCTTCCCGCGTGTCCCTCAATTAATTTGATTTTAAATTGGAACCATGTGCTAAACAAATGAAATGTTAATTAAGATAAAATTGGATTAACAACATTATATAAATTGTTTCATTGCACTTCACACCTAGCGCTCGGATAGGACCGGGTTGACTTTCGGTTTGGGGCATTACAACAATCATCATATTGAATGCTTTGGAATAAGATAAAATTGGTTAATCGTTTAATCACAAAAACTTTGTTTAAAAATGGTACAATGTTTTTCTTTGGGATTAATCTGATTAAGTTTATATATATAATTTGAAAAAATAAAAAATTGACTTGTTGCTAGACCACCCTCGTACTGCCTATTGCACTTCAAAATTAGAATTGGAGTAGGAACACTAAGTTCTTTTTGGATCCGTGTTAGGAATGAGTTTTAGTTACTATTCTTCGAAGGGTCAATCAGTTTCTAAGGCACCGATGTTTGATGGGTCTAATTATGCATACTGAAAAATTCATATGAAATCAGCACTCAAGGCGATAGATTAGGAGGTATGGCAAGCGGTTCTTAATTTTTCGTCCCCACCCACAACCTTAGCTAGGGATTATATGCTTCTCAAACTCATAGAATCACGAGTGAGGAAGAGAATAGGTTGGAAAATTGTAATTATCTTGGTTTAAATGCTTTGTTTTGTTCGGTGACACCGGAGGAGTTCTATTGTATTATGATACGTGAAATGTCAAGAGTGGAATGGGACATACTCTTACTCCCCCATGAAGTTACTTGTGATGTTAAGGATTCCAAACTCAAAAACCTCACCACTCAGTTTGAAACTATTAAGATGGAGGAGAGTGAAACCTTCGATGAGTTCTACGCTAGATTATTTAATATTGTGAACTCATCTTTTAACTTCAGAGTGAGAATACTGGAAAACCGAGTAATCAAGAAAATCATAAGATCCTTGCCTAAAATATTTAATTCAAAAGGGACAATTTTGATTTCCTTTCATATATTAGGCTAGAAAAAGCTCAAAGATCTTCTAAGTGTCCTTTAAACTTAAGATCTTGACATGTTTTCCTCTAAAAAGCAGAAGAAAGATTAGGGCGTTTCTTCAAAATTTTGAAAAGAGGAAACATGTATTCCGAATGGTGTGTCTGACATCGATTCTAATGGTATGGTAATGTTTGCAAATATTCTTAGAAAATTACTCATGGTTAATAAACAATTGAATGATGTAAAGAAGTTGGGCAAAAATACCCGTATATGCTTTAAAGAAGGACAGTTTTAGTATATGATTTGGTTGTGAGGGTTATGGCCTTAGGGGATTTGAGTGTTCGACTAAACTAAGGAAGGGGGAAAGAAACTAAAGGTGTGAAAAGCCACTATTAGTAATAATGATTTAGGAGAGGGACCCATATTCCCCTTTTGAACGATACTACACTGCATTCATTGCTAGTCATGAGGGACCACATGAAAAATATTCCCATTGAGATAATTTTTAGCATGACACTTCCAAGGATATTATTTATGATTCCCAAGAAAGTTATGGTGGATAGAATGGAAAAGAAGAATATGATGAATAAGATAAGGAGGATAGTGTACTCCAAATTTCCTACCATGAGTTATATGCGAAAATGTTAAAATGAAAAAAAGGCAAACATGGATCTAGAAGATATGTTGAAAGAACGTGCCATAGGTGATGATATTGCTAAATTTATTAAAGATCTTAGAGCACATGAGAGGACCTTTAAAGAGAAGATCGAGTATGTTAAGGGTGAGATAAATATCATTAAAGGCCTTATGGAGGCTATGAAGAAGGATAGTGGATCTAGAAGAGAGATTTCTAGGCTCGTGTCATGCAAAATTTGAGTTGCAGTCTAGGTCAGAAATGTTGAATAAAATGTTAGGTGCCATTTGAAAAAAAGGATGGCAAGTGTAGAACTTTCCATGATGACATAACCATTTTCATTACTAAACCTAATACCATCATTTTGAGAGATCTAACCATTTCTAGGAACATTACAAAAGTGTAACCCTTAGGTGTCACCCCTCGTCGAGTCTACACATACACCCATTGAGGTAGGAAAGATCTACTTAGGTGTTTTTTCTTTGATCTTAGAAATGATCCTAGAAAGTCTACATATAGAGTCACCGCGGTTCCCAAAATCCTAAGGTATTACATCACACCTATGAAGGTTAGGAAATCTGATTTGGAGGCTTTACATGTTTGAGTTGTTGATTCTCAAATGCTTGCACGTGATACTTCTCATACTAAATTTTGTGTTCACATGTTTTCATACACTAGTTTTAATACTTCATAATATATATAATTTTTTTCACACGTATTCAAAATGATTTTGTTTGCCTTTTGAGTTTGTTTTTTAAATTTCGTACCATTTTCAAAAAAAATTATAACTAATAACGATTTTTGGTTTATGTGGAGTTTATTTTACACATTTTTTGTGGCATATTGGTACTTCATTCCATGTTTTCATATGTCTAAGATATTTGATTGTGATTTTTAAGGCTTGGATTGTTCTTAATCATGATTGCATGAAGTTGTTCGACATTGACTTGCTTAATGGATTGACTTTATATATGCTTCCACACACACTTGCACGAGCACATAAGAAATTTATATTCACATGTTATATTTAAGGTAAGTGAGATATTTTCCCATCAATCTTGTCATCTACATATCTGTTGACTATGGGTGATTTGTTCATGTAAGAACCATTACCCGTAAGTATGTTCATACCTATTCAATATATGAGGGTGCAAGGGAAAGGGCTATGAAAGGTGAAAATTACCTTTGCTGGAAAGCCACCGCTGGTAAGAGCCAAACAAAAATGAGAGGTAGAAATGAAAATATTAAATTCCATCTTGTTTTCTTGTTAGTTTGGTTTTCAAAAAATTTATCTTAAAAAAAATTAAGTGAAAATACGATATTTATTTAAATTTTGAGGGTGTTATAGTTGAAGATCAATGGATTTTCATAATAAATCCAACTTATGCCTATCATGTCATGATGTTATTGAATTTTAAAATCAGCAAAATACTAGTCTTGTGTACATTTTACTATTATATTCATTGAGTTCACTTTATATTTTCACTTGAGGCTACATCTTAGTTTCATAATTTTTTGCGGTCAAATAGAACTCCCTGGAAAATTTTGAGTGATTGAGTCATAATTAATTTTTATCTAGTTCACGCCCCTTCACTCCATCCCATTTGTTTAGACATATCGATATTATACTTGTGTGTGAAGCTTATATGTTTAGGTCTTCGTGTGGTGTTTATACCAACACATATGTGTATGTGAGCCACTGGTATATTTTTCATATGTATATATATGGTATCCTTTTTGTTTTATATCTTTGCATTTATATTCAATCCTTGTTTGGCAGACGATCATGTTGGTATCTCTTGTTGCGTGTTTACGTTTATATCACATGCTTCATTGTGTATTCAAGTGGTTATCATGTTCGCATTGTTATAGATATTAATTAATTTTTTTGGATGATTTGTTATTGTGTTTCCATATTATGTTTGTTTCCATTCACGCTGTATTTTCTCACTTTTGGGCGGAGTTATATTTTTGTGGGGGAATTTTTTTTATTATGCATTCTGAATTTGTTTATTCCTGAAAAGATAAGAAGGAGAAATGGTATATTTCACTTCAGTGTTAGGAGGAGATCTTTATGTTAGCGTAGATGTCTTACGTTGGTGGGGATTGTTAGACTTAAGGGGAGTTTATTCTTATGAGGTTTACATTGTTATATGTGTTTAAGCATGCATGTTTACAACACACCAATGTTTACAAGCGAGCAAATCAACTCATCTTATGTCTCCGTCAAGTGTCTATACTTTTTTTTTATTTTTTGTCTTGTCTCAGAATAGCCAAAGGGGGAGATTTATAAGGACACATTTTTAGTTGAGTCAATTTGTATGTATTGGTTTAATTCCGGACAAAACATATTTGTCATAGCTTAGGCTTTGTATGTTGACATTAAAAGCGTATGATGAGTTTGATTGAAGACGTTGTTGTACAGTTTTAGAGATTACATATCGTGTCATATTTTGTTCCGCGTTTTGTTTTCAAATTTTTGAGGATCGCTCAAGTATGAATGCATATGAATTTGATCTTTGGAAATTTTGTTTTTGGGTATGTTATATTTATAAACTATTTGGAGGTGGATTCGAAAGATTTTAAAAGAAAAGTTTTTTTGTGTAACACCTCGTATTTTTGAATAATTATGAATTTAATTATTTCTATTATTTTAAATTCCACGTGTGTAGTAATTTAATAAAAATGAAATATTGTGTATTTAATAGATATTAATGTGTGGGAATAATAATAGTATTTATATGGTAAATTTACTAAGTGTGTTTATAGTAAATAAAATAAGGTGAATTGTTAGTACGTCGTAATGAGTAATAACGACGAAATTGTGATTATATATCAATCGGGGCTTGTGAGTAGACTATATTAAGTTTGAGATGGGAAACTTATGTTAGATAAATCATATGGTACTTTCGAGTTCACAGTTGATCCTGAATGGATTGAAATAAGCATAATTGAGTACCCGGGGTAGTAATTGGGTCCCATGGGCTTTTTAGAGTAGACCGGGATCCCACAGGGGTGTGTAGATCACTTGGGATTGGCCCATTAGAATAATTTATGGATTAATACTATTCAATATAGGGTTAAGGTTTTCAGGCAACCAAAACATAATCCTAAACCCTAACCAAGTGAAGGAAGTGGGGAAAGTGAAAAAGGAAGAAGAAGAAAAAGAGAGTTTGGAGAGCAAATTCGAGGAGAAATTCATCTTCTCCAGTAGAATTTCAGAACCTACAAATCATATAAGGAAAATGGTTATCTTACTGTGAATTTTATATATGGAATTCGTGTTCATATCATAGTAAGTGTAGAAATCTATTTTTAGGAAGGCTTTTATCACATAAAAGGGGATTTGGGTGTTGAATCTATTTCCTGTGATGTTCAATTGATTTAAATGATAAATTGATGAATTAAGAGGACTCATAAATGCTGGGAAATTTAACTTTGATGAGATGTAGAGATTGATTGCATCTGAATTCGGATTTATGAATTTACTTATGGTATTGATTGAGAGATCTGAAAACAAACCAATTAATTAATTAAATCATTGATATTAGTCCGATCTCTGATGTTAGAATGATTTACAAGTGTTGTAATCATCATATTTGTGTCCCATTATGTTGTATTTATTTTAATGGAGGTTCTGTAGCATATTTAAGAGTTTTGGATCGAATTTGGAGAAAATGGTTCGCAATCAGGTATAGAGAACCAGTTCCGATATGGGAGCGAACCGGTTCGGGTTAGTTGAGCAAACCGGTTCGAGTATTTTGCCCAACCGATTTTGACCACCCGACACTTCAGTTTTTATTGTTTCATTTAGCGGTTAATTCGTAGGGTTTCCAATAAAGATCTTGACACATAAGGATGAGGAACACTTCGTTGGGTAAATTAGGCAGAATTATGTGGCCTCAATTTGAGTGGGTAATTAAAATGGGAAATTATTACAATGCGATAATAAATTAGTGATTGATTTTATTAACGAATTGGGTGGATTAATTCGTTATTTATTTAGAATACGGGTTGATTGGGTAAGTACGAGAGTATAGCGAAGTGATGCTACTATTTAAAATATTTAGGAATGAGAATTAAAATACGTTCAATAGTTGGGGATGTTGACTCGTAGTAATTAGGCTAGTGCTTTGAGTGTCAGGCACGATTTAGTAGGTATATATATATATATATATTTATAGATAGATAGATAGATAGAGAGAGAGAGAGAGAGAGAGAGAGAGAGAGATAAGAATGATGGTAATATCTATGTGTATGATATTTATTTGAACTTACCCCTCTAGTGCTATCAGTGAAGATTGTGTGATGTGGGTGATCCCCCTAGCTAGCGAATGCAGGGTGAGTATAGTCCTCAGGTCATAGGGCCACGCATGTGCCTTCGTGAGGGTTAAAGTTCGAAGTGAGGTAATTGCAGTTATGGTTATGACTTACTATCAAAGGATTATGGTTTCCTCTAATACATTTGCAATTTTTTGGAGTAGGTGTGAGATTCCACCACTGGTAGCTGGGATGATGTGAGTCGGCGGATGATAATTATACGCGACATATGTGTCCTTACTATGGTATATCCTTTACGTATACAATGGTGTGGTAATTTATATATGGATTTAACACGTAAAGATCAATTGTATGTGTAACTCTTACAATGTACCTATAGGCATATAATCGAGTGATAAATTATATACAAGATCTAATACATTAAGTGTGAAAGTTTATAAATAATTGGAGTAAAGCTATATCAATGATAAGTGATGAGATAATTAAATTAAGCTAATGAGCAAACTAGCTTAGTAATGAAGGATAAAACATACTCGAGTTAGAGTAGTGTGTTAGAAGGATTTGAGATAGGACTAATTAACCAGGGTAGCGTAACTAGGCGGGTTAAGATGTACTCACTAGCTGTGCAGAACATATGAGAGGTGAGGGGTATCTCAAGAGAGTGCAACACCGACATAAAAATGGAAAGTTTACTACATATTTATTTACTTCATTTTAATCCCTTGCAAATATTTTCAAAATGTTTTGGGCTCTAATCGTGTCAAAAATATTTTCCAAAAACTTTTAGGTGTCCAACCATAGGGACGCCATGGATGTTCATCCGTTCCAAGGATACGTAGCTGCATCGTATGTGAGGCTTGCAGAGTTTAGTGTAGTTGCTTCATTTATTGTTCCTTTCATATCAATTATCAGTTTGTCACGTTTCCCTTTTATTCGAACATTAGTGATGTTCACTTATTTATTTCATTTTTTATATTCAAATTGGATTTATGGTGACCAACGGTTTATTCGACGCCGAGTTATTATTATGCATTTAGATTCCTGTTAAACGTGAATTATCATTTAGTACTATTTTTATGGTTTATGTATGTATGGTTTTATGTTGCATGTAATGACAAGATTAAAATTGACACTTCTTGTTAGAAATAAGCCATACAAGACCACCGTTTTATTTTGGTAGCAAGCTGGCCACCCATTATTTTGAATGGCGAGGTACACAGATTGTATTAGAGCATCGGCTTCTAGAATCCTTAGGATCTGTGTAGACTCACTACGTTTTTAGCATTATCTTTCTTACCGATATAACCCTATACTTAGGACTGTTCATTCATAATGTGACTTACATTTTCCTACTATTACGTATAGTTGACGCAAATCATTTATGATTTCAGTTGGGATTTGTATACAGAACAACATAGGATGACTAGAGAGGTCCATTAGGAGGACTACAAGAGGAGAGGTTCAGTCGAAGCCATATTCTGGGAATGGTGATCGCGGAATAAGTCACCATGATTATTATCCATACAGACCACGTTGGGGTAACCGCTAGGGCGCGGTAGTTTCTCAAAGCACCGTCATACCAGACAATGGCACAAATTAACAGTCACCTAGTGTAGTCAGTGAGGTGGAAAGTCAGAGGGGGCTCTTTAGAAGGTCCATCCGTAATAGTTCGAGAAAGAAAAAAAGTTTGATTGGACAATAGAAGGTGATCATCCAAAGGCAATTGCGCATGGAGGAGTGTAGTGACACTTAGGATTTAAATTTCTAGCTCATAGGAGCAGTGTTGCCATCGTCAGAGTCAGTCACCATATATAAGGAAATATATAAGGTATTAATCGAGAAACGTTTGGTGCAGTTTGACCGGAAGTCCTTTAATTTATTATTCAAATAGAAGCCGATTGTGATGAAGAAATTGCATGTTTAAGTGAATTTCGTATTAAATAAGGTAGGTAGGGAGGATAAAAGAGTTCTTAAGTGTGATGATGGACTCATGAGTATAAGTCTCCGGTACTTATGGGAAATCCTTCTTGGACGACTTATCACATGCCATCAATGTTGTACTTTTAAAATGCTTACTTGTGAAGGGGACCAAAAGAGTTAGAGAAATATATCCACAAGGAAAAGACTGGATTTAAAGGTGAGTCACCACAGGAGGATACCTAAAAAGTGACCCATTTAAATCATTCAGATCAATGTAATTCCTACCAAGTGACAAGGGATTCAGTCAGGACGAGTAGTGTATTCCACAGGGATGGCAGAGGCAAAGGAACACTGCGGATAGTGATCGGGGACAAGGCTACTAGGTTCAAGAGGAGGACAACCCCAACATGGCCAGTGAGCTAGAGAAAGGGGAATGATAGAGATAGGTGTCTTATATGTGGAGAGTAGGACCACATGTGTTGATCTTGTCCACATCAAGTTCAGGGAGAAGAGTGGGGTGCCAAGAAGGGGCAACATTTATATAAGATTTTGGTTCGATTTGGATGAGAGTATAATGTCCAGGAACTATTTGAACCACAAATTATATTTGAGATTGAAGGAATAATTTTTATCCATGGGAAAATAGGATAATATTTACGTGATGCGGGTGAGTCAGAATATTTTGTTAGCATTAGATTCGGTGATATGGGGTTAGTTGGTGTATCGTTAGTATTATTATTATTATTTGTATATATTTACCGCTGGGTAGTGGGGATTTCCAGGGGAGTAGGTGAAGTCACTGAGAGGATATGTTTTATTGTATTTACTCATTTTAGAGAAGTGATATGTGAGTATGATGTTATATTGGGTATGGACTAGTTAGCAATGGTTTGAGCGATGGTGGGAATCGTTTTAGAGATATGATATGCGAGTATGTGTTCGCTGTTACAGGGAAGGATGTGACGTTTTACGATGTCTCACTTGGAAGAGGGTCGAGCTCGAGTCCATATTATATTATGGAGTAGACTTCAGAGAGTATAGTTGTCTCTTTCTATTTGATTAGAGTGTGTAGGGACTATAGTGATGTGATTGAGTGTTTATCAGATTTTCTATCGAGCAGGGAGATTTAGCTCGTAATTGATTTAACATTGGGGACTTAGTGATTGTGCGAGCGCAGTGTTATTAGACTCCTTTAGGAATATATGATTTTATGATTCGACTTATACGATGGGGGAGACATGATTTTGAGTGTCCTGGTTATATGCTTTGGACCTACATAATTAAATGATCGATCATTGTAGGTGACAATGTATTGAGGGATTTCCTTGTTTGAGATTCGTTTGCGGGACATTCTACTCATCAACCATTATAACCGTCGAGAGTGAGGAGACGTTCTTAGATTCTAGGTCATCAATTTTGAATGTTAATCATTGAACATGTAGAGAAAACACTTTGATCTGAGATCTCTTATAGTATATGCAAACAGTGGAGTCAGTAGTGTTGTGTAGAAAGCACTAGGTAACCTTTGCATCACTAGTTAATAAGTAGGGAAATCTCGAGGAGAAATAGGTCACGATTGATGGAGAAAGTGAGTACAACCGTACGATACATCCAAGCTAAGAGTGCGGGGATGAAATTTAGATAAGTATTATACATATGAGACATTAGTGATGATTGTGCAGGTGTGCACGGGATATAGGGTGTGCGGGCTCTCTGGTTAGTTTGATTTTCAGAATCATCCATGATAGGGGTGTGGAAATAAATGTGTCGAATGTATGCCTATGCGCAAGTTAGAAACATAAGTAAAATGGTGTGATGGATTGAACATCGTTTGAGAAAAGGAGATAGTACGACTATGTTTATATAAAGGAAAACTATGACAATCAAGGTAAGTTGGAAGACGATGGAGACACGTGTAAAAGATATACCTTAACGAGGGAGGACCCCATAATTTTTTAAAGTAGAGTGGGGTCTTACCTATTCAAATGCCTAAAGTGGCTTGCGCATGTGACACCTTGCCTAATTTAATCATTGGCGATAAATCCTTTACCAGAACAAACAGGAATCGCATATGGTTCATTCATAGCATTATTGTCAAAATCTAATTAAGTTACTAACCACCTATATTCTATTAAGCCGCTATTAAATTTTTATCTTATTGCTAACTTAACAACATATGATAATATAGCTAAATAAATTAACAAAACCATTCACACACAATAATAGTCTGAACAATCCATGATAGATATATAAGCAAATAATACCTAATAAACAATCGGTTCCTGAAACAAATAATCCAACTACAATTCGAAGTAAATAAAGTGGACTCTCAACAAAGTCTGATGAATAAACAAAAGTAAAAAAGAGTTTGACGGGCAAACACATCCGAATAAAATAATGAAATGAAACTCCTAATTAGGAATTAATAACCTGAAGATTCTAAATCAAATCCTGCAACCCTCCGCAGTGCTGCAATTATGAATCTCTTGAAAGAATCATAAATATGGGTGTCTTTGTGGCCGGACACTTAAAATTATTTTGAAAAAATATTTTTACATGGGTCAGAGCCCAAAACCATTTAAAAACATTTAGAAGTAATTAAGATGCAATAATTAAATATGCATTAATATTTCTCATATTTAAGCAGGTGTCACACTCTGTTGAGATATTACTCACCCCTCAACTATTGTACACACCTGAAGCTGACCTTCAAACCCAATTAATTACACTACCCCACCTAACTAGCCTAATTACACTTCATTCTATCACGCCACTCTAACCCGAGTATTCCTTACTTTTATTTATAGGTTATTGTACTCATTAATTTGTTTAGCCATTTCAATTTTAATTACTCATATATTATCGCACTAGTTATATATGGAATACCACTTAATCTTATAACATTCACACTAGTTATACTAGAAATACATTCACACTTTATGTATTTATCTCGTATATAATTATTTACTCGGATTATATATGTACTAGTATACTAAAACATTCACAAACATGTCGCGTATAGTAACAATCCTCCCGAGTAATAAATACCCGAACGCTAGTCTCTACAATGCAATCATATCCCATGTGTGCTCACTCTAACCCAGTTACCATACGTCGGAGTAGCTCACACCGAACATTGGTAAAATTATCACAAACGTACCAGAGGCAGTCATATTTCCCCGATTGTGATACCGAATCATACCCAAAGCATCTCACCTCAAAAATTAATCACACAATAAAATAACACAAAATATGTCCTGGGGATGATACTCTCCTTACATTAACTAGCCAGGGGATTCTCCCACATCACGAAAATATCATTCACACCGATAATTATAAAATACACACACACACACACACACACACATATATATATATATATATATATATATATATATATTAAATCCCGCTATTCCGTGCCTAACACTAGCCCATATTACTCGAGTCTATTTCACGACTCAAATTTTATAAGTATTAACTTACAATTTATGAATATCACAACATATTTTTATTCAAGAAACTAAGCACATCTCAATTCAGTGCATATCCTAATTTCATCTGAATTTCCCATTTGAACTCAGTCATATATTTTTTACTGTTGTTCATCCTAATCACTCCTAAATCCATGACCCAAATTCATTCCCATCAAATTCCTGGGTAAAAATAATGTTCCTTAATATTTTTCAGAATCCTACCCTCATATACGGACATCGATAAATAATCCAGATTTGATTTCCCACTAAAGATTTCAGTCTCAGGCACCCTTCCGTAATAAATTCATAACTAATTAAAAAACAATCAGAAAAATAAATGGTCGGTGCCAACACGATCATAACGAGAAGACCTACAATTTCATGTTTTTAATAAACAGGTATACCAAAATGGTTCGTCCACGGGGGCGAACTGGTTTTTCTGTCAATCAAAACGACATAGTTTTGATTATGGCAAACTTCATCTTCCCCAATCATTTTCTTCCAATTTTGTTCACCCAAACCTCCATGGATTTTTCTCAAAACTAACCCCAAACATACTGACGCGACTCAGAATGTGTCTCATAAGTATGTACTCTCTAGGCTCAAGTGCAAGCCTGTCGCTCAAGTAATAATTCGATAAGTTGGGTATCGATCCTCAGGGAAATAGGACGACAGTGTCGTAATGACGTGGGACAGACGAAGGAAATCTAACTCTGACTCTAAGAAAAAGGAAAAGATGATATGAAATAGCTACAACTAGATGCAATTTTGAAAATGATTAACTAATGAATTAAAGAATGAATGGAATGCAACTATTCTAAATTACCAAAAATATTAATGATGATTGACTTAGAACTTTAAACTATATGATAAAAAAATAGGACGGGAATACAATCCCTATACCCTAGTGTATTGATGGTATAAAACTAATCATAAATTTAAGTTATTATTTAAACCCAGAATTTAGTACTCCTAAGCATTACGTATATGAGGTTCAATCCCGCATCATACTTAATCGGATGACGAGTAAATCGGTATTGCGATAGTTACACTCGAATTGCATTCTGAAGCATCCCAATTACCCTGAAGCAAATGAAATCCAAAGATATACAATTGTCGCGTTTCTACGTATTACAATCGTAATAAACCATTAAATTTAGAGAATTAATTTTATACACATGCAACTACCACATCAGGTTGAGTTCATGCATCTCGACCTTTTAAATCTAGCCGGACATGTGAAAACTTGAAAACAACACGTTTAGAATGAAAGAAACCATTTTTACTAATCAATGAAGATGAAGAAAGATGAAATTAGTAATGAACAAGTAACTAGAACAAAGATTCAAAGAGAAATCAGAATGGTTTTACTTTAATTGCAACTTGAAAGTAACTAGGTTTTGTTGCTCTTCTGCTCTAAAATGGATTACAAAGCTTCCTTAATGACCTGGAAGCCCCCCTTTCTACGCTTGGGAGGAGTACAATTCATTAACTATAAAATACAAGAGTTTGAACCAAGAAAAACTCTAATTTTCACAAGTGGATAAGTCCGAAAAATCGAGAACAAATTACATCCGGGTAAAGGGTTCGGTGCGGTTCCATCTTTTGTAGCCTTTACAAAAAACTCTTCGAGAATGGGATCGGTTCGTTATTTCCTTGCTTCGGTTCGGTTCCATCTTTTTGTCTCTTTACAGGAAGTTTTACCATGGTGGATTCGGTTCGTTTTAGCTTCCTTGGGTTCGGTTCTGTTTTACCATTCTTTACAGAAACTTTACCTATGAGGGATTCGGTTCGTTTTAGCTTCCTTGGGTTCAGTTCCCTTTTGTCAGTCTTTGCAGAACCCTTGCCATCTTTTGTTTCCCTGAAGCTTTTGATATGGAACTCGACTTACAACACTGGATTCCTGCGAAATAGATGACGAACACACGAAACTCGATGCACCTATTAGAATTTGTCAATAGCAAAGATATGATATAAATCCACTTGAATTACACTTCGCGGGGCGATAAAAGCCTCCAAATTAAGGGGATAAATAGGAAGAATTTATGCCTAATCAAACCCCCCTAACTTAGAACGTTGATCGTCCCGAGCAATGTAAAAGAATCAAAGCATGGTCTAACTTGTAAATGGGATATGATACCTCTTTCGCGAGTGCACGATTGCATTTAGCGTATGCGACAAGCCTTTAAACCCCTAGGTTACCCTAGTAGGACGAGTTGTGTCTCGTGAGGGTTTGCAGAGAATATACCCACAAAATTTGACTCAAAGAAAACTCAAAACATAAAAAAATTGTGTAATTCAAACTTTTCTAGAAAATAATCATCATCAAGTCATGTTCAAGAGTTTCAAATCATAGTGCGCGTGTGTGAAGCCAAAGATTTTAACCGCGAATTTCCACTGATTGACCATTATGTTACGTATTCGAAAATTCGTTTTGATTTCAAAATCTCACGGAATGCTCTCACAAACGAATCACTCGAAATGTGGCTATTCTCTCGGTATGCGTGATTTATTAGAATAAATGTATTGGAACCAAGTTCACACATACAAGTAGAAAGATGAAATTATATGGTAATCAGATCTCATCATCAGATTACGAATATAAGAAAATTGGAACATTGCCTCTAATTAGTATTTTTTATCTCTTTTGTTATCTTTTTGTGTTTTTGCTCTCCACGCGGTAACAAATTTCACAATTTTGGACTCGATTAGGAATTTTTTGGGCTAAAGGTGTACTGGGTAATATGAGAGTGGTACGGGAAATCTAGAATTGGAAAGTTTTCTTATGATGTCCGTTATTGCGTTTTCGAGCTTTTGCTCATTTTTTCTTCTTCTTTTTTTTTTTTTCTGTTTTTCACTTCTTTTCTTTTCTTACTATTTTTGTTGAGCATAGCTAATTTTTCTTGCCCCTTTTTATGCACTCTCCGGACTTTAATTTCTGGGATTATCAACTTTCATAATTCCAGGTCAATTGGGGTTTTTCGGGTTATCAAACGAAAGGGAAATATTTATTTGGCTCAATTTGGGTTACAAAAGGGATAATTTTTCGTTACTTTTTATGGCCAATATTTTTGGGTGACAAACGAAGGTCTACTTCATTGTCCAAAATACTAATTGCGTTACCATGTGCGTTTCAAGATGAATTAAAGTTTAGAGATCAATTTTGCACATTTTTCAAGGCAATATCACACACATTTTCTATAACCAATCAAAATGAAAGGATTGAGATCCTAGATGACTTATTAGATGCTGAAAAGAACTTTGAGTTAACAATTAACTCGGATTGATTTATAAATTTCACAAAGATGAAAGGCTCGAATCTCATCGGGGTTCAAATTTTTGCAAAAGCCGACTTTTGATGACATTTTCGAAAAATTTGAATTCCATTTTTTATTTATTTTGAACAAAAACTATTTTTGGGTTTTTCAAAGTTTTATGATTTTTTTGAAATTTTTGGGCATTTTTGAAAATTTGTGAAGTTTTCGAAATACGCACTTGTGACCCCCCTCCAACTTAGACTTTTGCATTATCCTCAAGCAAAAAAAGACTAAAATCTAACTCAAAACGAATTAAAAGTGCAGAAAAATAAAACAAACAAATATTTAAAATGCATAAAGACACTAAATGACCCTAACACATGACTCAATAATACAATAAAAATCACCCCATACGCGTCGGAGGTGCGACGACCTCTCATCTCTCCACAAACTCACCCGACCCTCTCACGGGGTTCGATGCTCTCCTCGTCTCTCCCATCTTCATATCGTAAACCAATAATTGGAACAAGTTGGGACCTCGCCCATAGATTAGGGAAAGACTAGGAGACGCATCGTAACTACTTGGAAAGGTATCCATGGGATGCTTACTTAAAGCATGGCCTGTGTGCACTGATTCGGAGGGAACACCTAAGTTTCTTTTAATTTTTGGAACGCATGGGTTGGGCTCTAAGTCGGACGAAACATAAATTTTCTCCTCAATAGCCTTCGGGACCTCTAGTTGTATGGGTGGATGGTCACAAAGAAGGAATTCATCGATTTTATCCTTCCATTCGCTTTCTTCTCAGTAACTACAAGAGCCTAGTAGGGATTGGACTTTAACAATAAGGCTCTCTTCCACCGGCCCCAATTCTTTTTTAAAGTCTTCAGGACTTATATCTCCTAATTCTCTCTCTCGAGTGTTGCCTACATCCTCGCTTACTCGCTTGATCTCTAACTCCACTATTTTTTTCTCCTCTAAGTTGGTGTACGCTCCCTCACTCTCGTGGCTTGATACTAAACAGGATCCTAGGGCATCTTCATAATAATTTTCCTCAAAATACTCCGCTACGATCTCGTCGATTAAGCTCACTGTGTGAAGATCATCTTCTTCCCCCGTATGTTATCTCGTCGATTAAGCTCACTGTGTGAAGATCATCTTCTTCCCCCGTATGTTGGGCTATATGGAAGATGTTAGTTTCTAAGGTCATGTTCCCAAAGGTGAGTTGCATCTCCCATTTCGAGTATTGATAATTTCACTAGCCTTAGCTAAGAATGGGAACCTAAGAATGATGGTAACATGATTGCTCGAGGCGAAGGAGGGCTTCGTGTCCCAAATGACAAAGTCTACCGGGAAGTAAAAAGTGTCAACTTGGACGATCACGTCCTCAACTATACCTCTTGGTATCTTCACGATTTGATCCGCTAATTGGAGAGTGATCTTTATGGGCTTGAGGTCGCCCATATCAAGTTGCTTATAGATGGTGTAAGGGAGGATGTTGACACTTGCTCCCAAGTTAAGTAAGGCTTTTTCAATTTTATTGTCTCCAATGATGAAGGAAATGGTGGGTGCACCGGGATCTTTAAATTTTGTCATGAGATCATTAAGTAGGATGGAGCTCACGTTTTGTGCTAGAAAGACGTTTTTATTTACCTTCATCTTCCTCTTCACTGTTAACAAGTCCTTGAGGAATTTTGCAAAAGCTGAAATTTGCTTAATGGCATCGAGGAAGGGTAAATTTATCTTTACTTGCTTCAGCACGTCTAGCATTTCATCACGGGGTTTTCCTTTATGGGAAGGAACCAACCTTTGAGTAAATGGTTCCGTGGTGGGCGGTGTCACTACTACCTAGGGCTCATTAGTGTCCTCTTTGTCACTCTCGTTCAAGGAGACATCTTTGGCCTTTTTCGTGTCAGGCGAAATCTCCTTGTCTTTGGTTGCGTTGTGTGGGGGAGGTGATAATTCAACTACTCTCCCACTACGAAGAGTGGTCACAGCTTGACATTGGTCCTAATGATCTGTCGAGGTGGAGCTAACACTAGTTTAACCTTGGGGTGGTCTTTGGCCCTGGGCAGGAAACTTGCCCTTTTCTTGGATACTCCACGATCATTGCATTTTTGAAATATTTGCATTTATGTCGCTGATCATGCGATCATATCTAGCATTGGTTGCATTCTAGTTACTAATAAATTGATTTATCGTATCCTCGAGATTTCTCCGCGGTGGAGGGATATATGCTCCTTGAGGTGGTGGTGCTTACACATGTCCTTGCATGTGTGGAGCTTATTGAAAGTGCGGTAGTGGAGGAGGAGAAACATGTGAATTAGTATTCATTGCCCCATGTTGTTGCCCATAGATAAAACCAGGATGGTTTTTCCATGAAGGGTTGTAAGAATTCCCGTCCAGTGCACCAAAATTTCCCTTGAATCCTCCTATACCACTTACTTGTTCTTGAAGCATAACTTTGTAGGCGAGTATAGTTGGGAATTCCTTAGTTGAATGACTCGCCTCACAAATCGCACACACCTTCTCAACGGGGTTTGGGATGGATCCAGTTAGTCCTCTTCCACATACTTCAAGTAGGACTCACGTTCCTTTCTCAAGTACATCGAGTCGACTGTTCGTCATAGATTTTTTTTTACGTGAAATAGGCCGGACGCCGATGGAGTGGTTGTCACTTGGAGATTTAGATTTTGAGCATTAAGGTCAGATATATCCCAGGATTGGGTAGTCTCGGCGACATACCTCAGGTGAAGCTCAGCATCGTTGATGTTTAAGTCAACAAATGGACCATCGCATGGTTTTAACGAGTTGCTTGGAATTAATGTTCAGCCCATTACGGATAAAGTAAATGATTTGCGTTTTATTAAAACCATGATGGAGACACGAAGTTATTAACTCATTGAAATGCTCAAAGCATCGATCAAACGACTCATTTTCTAATTGTCAGAAATTTTGAATTTGAGCCTTGATGGAGTTCGTTCGATGTGGAGGAAATAATTTCTTGAGAAATTTAGATTGTAGATCGTTCCATGATGAAATCGAATTTGGAGGTAAAGACCATAGTCAGGTCTTAGCCTTATCCTTATCCTTTAGCTAGAATGGGAAGAGTTTAAGGCGGAGTACATCTTTTGTGCAAGTTTGATCACTGAGAGTCTCGCACGCCTCCTCAAATTCCATGATGTGGTCATATGGCTTTTCTGAATCCATTCCATGGTAAGTGGTAAGTATCTGTATCATCCCATTCCTAAAGCAAAATTGCCCTGCATTATACGGGAGTAAAATGCATCCCGAAGTGACAGTGCGCTCAGGATATAAGACATCTCTCAAAGGGCGATATGGGACCTCTTCCTCACCAGCGGCTACACTACCGTGTTGAGACATATTTCTCTCACTCAAAGACTCTGTGTCCTCACTTTGTATACTTGGAGCGCGCTCTGAAGTGTGTCCTAAGAGGGAATATAGAGTGATATTTGCGATTGAGTGTGACAGTGTGGGAGGTGGAACCCAGAATTATGGAGAGTTAGGAGTGTGAGGGCTATCAGTGTCGTACTCAACTATCGGGTTTTCGTGAATGTGGGTTGGCGTATTATGCGGAGTTGGAGTGAGTTCAAAATTTTTCATTAACGGGCTTATGAGAGATGATGAAGAATATTTTTGTGCTTTTAATTTTTTTTATGTTTTTGGATTTTTGGAAATTCTTTGGTCAAAATTTGAGATTAACTTGATGTAATCCTAAGTCTACCTAAATCCCCGGCAACGAGGCCAAAAACTTGACACGACTCAGAATGTGTCTCGAAAGTGCGTACTCTCTAGGCTCAAGTGAAAGCATGTCGCTCAAGTAATAATTCGATAAGTCGGGTATCGATCCTCAGGGAAATAGGACGACAGTGTCGTAACGACATGGGACAGTCGAAGGAAATCTAACTCTGACTCTAAGAAAAAGGAAAAGATGATTTGGATTGTGAAACAGCTACAACTAGATGCAATTTTAAAACTGATTAACAAATGAACTAAAGAATGAATGGAATGCAACTATTCTAAATTACAGAAAATATTAATGATGATTGACTTAGAACTTTAAACTATATGATAAGAAAACAAGATGGGAATACAGTCCCTATACCCTAGTGTATTGATGGTATAAAACTAATCATAAATTTAAGTGATTAATTAGACCCATAATTTAGTACTCCCAAGAATTATGTATATGAGGTTCAAGCCCGCACCATACTTAATCAGAGGACGAGTAAATCGGTATTGCAATAGTTACACTCGAATTGCATTCTGAAGCATCCCAGTTACCCTGAAGTAAACGAGATCCAAAGATATACAATTGTCGCATTTCTACGTAATACGATCGTAATAAACCATTAAATTTAGAGGATTAATTTTATACACATGCAGCTACAACTTCAGGTTGAGTTCATGCATCCCGACCTTTTAAATCTAGGCGAACATGTGAAAACTTGAAAACAACACGTTTAGAACGAAAGAAACCATTTTTACTAATGAATGAAGATGAAGAAAGATGAAATTTGTAATGAACAAGTAACTATAACAAAGATTGAAACAGAAATCATAATGATTTTACTTGAATTGCAACTTGAAAGTAATTAGGGTTTGTTGTTCTTCTCCTCTAAAATGGATTACAAAGCTTCCTTAATGACCTGTAAGCCCCCTTTCTACGTTTGGGAGGAGTACAGTTTGTTAACTACGAAATACAAGATTTTGAACCAAGGAAAACTCTAATTTTCACAAGTGGATAAGTCCGAAAAATCGAGAACAAAACCGATCCGGGTAAAGGGTTCGGTTCGGTTCCATATTTTGTAGCCTTTATAGAAAACTCTTCGAGAATGGGATCGGTTCGTTATTTCCTTGCTTCGGTTCGGTTCCATCTTTTCATCTCTTTATAGGAAGTTTTTCCATGGTGGATTTGGTTCGTTTTACCTTCCTTGGGTTCAGTTCAGTTTTACCCTCCTTTACAGAAACTTTGCCCATGAGGGATTCGGTTCGTTTTAGCTTCCTTGGGTTCGGTTCTTTTTTACCATCCTTTACAGAAACATTGCCCATGAGGGATTCGGTTCATTTTAGCTTCCTTGGGTTCGGTTCCCTTTTGTCAGTCTTTGCAGAACCCTTGCCTTCTTATGTTTCTTTGAAGATTTTGATATAAACTCGACTTATAACACTGGATACCTGTGAAATAGATGGCGAACACACGAAACTCGATGACTCATTAGAATTTGTCAATATCAAAGATATGATATAAATCCACTTGAATTACACTTCATGGAGCGATAAAAGCCTCTAAATTAAGGGGATAAATGGGAAAAATTTCTGCCTAATCACATACCCAATGATTCTAATAGTTGCAAATCATCAAATACATTTAAGCACATACCCATTTGGGATTATGCCTAATAAAATATCCATGAAGTTTCATGTGCTCTAAGTTTTTGATTTGAATGTACCTCTCATAAATTTATGCGTAATCACATATCCATGAAGTTTCATAAAAAAAAAATCATTTTTTTACTATTTTTAAAAAATGGTATGTATCGGGGTCTCGACCATAAGGAGTTCTTACAGGAGAGGGTCTCTCTCTCTCTCTCTCTCTATCTCTCTCTCTCTCTATATATATATATATATATATATATATATATATATATATATATATATATATATATACCCTCAAATATATAATTAAATAAAATCCAACTATCCCAGGCCTAACACCCGTAGCACCAAGCCATAATACCCGAGTCTATTTCACGACTCAAATTTTATAAGTATTTACGTACAATTTATATATATCACGACATATTTTTATTCAAGATACTAAGAACATTTAAAACCATCCGTTATCCTTATTTCACCTGTAATTCCCATTTTAATCCATTCATATATTTTCGAGTGTTGTTCATCCTAAAAACTACTAAATCTTTCCGCGAATTCATTCCCATCAAATTCCAATGTAAAAATAATGTTACTTTATAATTTTGAGAGTCCTACACTCATATATGGATATCCCTGAATAATCCAATTTTAATTTTCCGCTAAAGATTTCGGTCTCAAACACCATTTCATAATAAATTCATAACTAATTCAAAAAAAATCTAAAAAATATGTGGTCGGTGCCCACGCGATTGTAAAGAGAAGACCTACAATTACATGTTTGGATAAGCATGTACAATAAACTGGTTCAACAATTGGGTGAACCGGTTCGCCTGTCAATCAAAACGATGTAGTTTTGATTCTGGCAAACTTCATCTTCCCCAATCTTTTTCTTCCATTTTTGTTCACTCATAACTCCATGGATTTTTCTCAAAACACAACCAAAACATACCCAAAGATTAAAAAATGTTTTTGACAGTTTAGAATCATCAAATACATCATTAAACATTAACGATTCCTACTTAAATCAATTAATATACGAATTGGGTTTTCTTACTTTTATTCAAACTCCTCATTCAATCCGATTTTATGCTCAAAATTAAATGAGATTAGCTACTGGATTTCGACTCCAATTCAGATTTTAATGACATATGATATCATCCCATCATTAATTTGGTATTAATTTCACATCAGATGCCTAAATCTCTAAAAAAAATCATTTTAACATGTGAAAATCCTCCCAAAAATGGATTTGTCTACATCTACCATGATGTGAACATGATTTTTGCAATTAAAATCACAATCAAGTTAATTACTTGCCTTATTGGGTTTGCAAAGTCTGATTTCATGTAGAAGATGACAAATCTGACAAAGCACACCCTACTCCCCCTTGAATTTGGTCTCTAAAGCCCTCTCTTTTTCTTCCTTCTCCATTCTCTCAATTCTAGGATTTAAATCTTACTTCATTGTTGCCTCTAACTCAAAAACTTAGGTTAGATATCCTTAATCTAGAAATTAGGTCAATGGGCAAAGCCTAAATGTCCCGAATACCCTCGTGGGACTCTGATTATATCAAAAAATGTCCCAGGACCCAATTTAGTCTACCTCGACCCTTCCGGAATCAACTGTGACATCTAAATGACCATCCGAGTCACCCTATAGTAATTTCATGTCTCAACCCCATAGAGTCTAGATGCGACTCGCGGTTGAGTTATATATATAGGACACGTCACTATCACTCGATATGACGTAAAATAATAAATCACTATTCACTTAGTAATTGTATTACATAAGTATTAGTCTCTATCTCTCCCAATTAATATTTTTAAATAACCACATAATAATTAGTTCACACATAATAATTAATTAAATTAAATTATTGTAGACATGTAATTTAAAAATACCCGAATTAATCAAATTATATATACTAAAAAATATCGGGTGTTATAACATATAAATAATACGTTTATTTCTACTTAACGAGAAAGAGCCCACGAAGTGCACAGTTTTATGGCAAACATACGTGCCATGGTTTTGGTATATTTTTAGAAAAGGGTGTAAGATGTTCCACGTGATGTCAAATGTTGAGCATGTGGATCGGTGTTGATTGAGACATAGTGAAGTTGTCTCCAAATACAACACTCGTAGACTAAAAAGGTTGGTTCGAGATTATTAACCATAATTTTATATTAGATTGATGATTCTGATGACGAAATGGATATGCATTCTAATAAATATCATTATAGGTCATCAAAATAGCAAAGAGGCCAGGATTTCCTTTAATTTTGTGAAATGAATTGACCGAAATGGAATAATTGTTATTCATTTTGGGTGAGTTATACTACCGGGCAGTATGCTCAACATTCCATTAGAGAGAATAAATGAAAGGGCATAAAGTGCCACCCAATATTGTTGTGAATTAGGATGAGACCCTTGAGTCCCGCCTCTGATAGGAAGTGTCAGGAGGTGATGGGTACGGAGTTACTTTTTGAGCTACACGTGTCAACCATAGTCCAATTGGAAGATGGGAGGTAACTAGGATGTTGGAGAATGTGAGACACATGTATTCTCTATTTTTGGGTAATTGGAGTATTAATTACCATTGGTAGATTTCATGTGATACCTCGTAGCAATTTATTAGTTGCGTGACAACTTTTGAGGCTTCATACGAAGGCATTGCCATCCACTCTTTTATTAGTTAGGGGTGGCGAATAATAAGCCTCTTGGAACCAAAGTAATTCATGGTCCATTGGTAAGGATTGAGTTCATCTACGTCATTTTTATATAATTCAAAAACATAGTGAGAATAATGTCATCGTGAACCAAAGTTTGAAGTCTAACATGAGTGGTCAGGGGTTGTTGCGGGTGTCTCTCATGAAGGGAGTTACGTGATTTGGCGACAAGAGAAATTAGCACCTACGAGAATGGGGCCTTTTCCAACATAGATATAATAGAGACTGTGGAGTGTAGGCTTGTCTTTTTGCAGCATTGTTAGTGGATTCACAATAGTTTTGCATGTCATTGTGGAAGAGAAACCTTAATAATGAGGGAATATATCGGTATGTAAGAGTTTGAATAGATGAATCGCTAATATTGAGGGAATATATAGGTTGTAGTGAGTAGACCTTCTATCAAAATGATACCATTAGCGTGTCTATAGTGAAAGCAGTGAAATAATATTACGAGTTAACTTTAAATACGTTATGATGCATTAAGTGTAAGGATCCAAAATATTTTTCAGTACCGGGCATATTCGAATTTCGAGGACTAAATTCCTTTACACAAGCACCTCACACTAAAAACTTGCGGTGTCACCACAACTGCTTGCACAGACACTCGCAACTTAGTAACATATCCAAATCAGAAGCACATATGTGATTAATGACAAATAACATGGTCACATGTTACTTGGCAATGAATTCACCCATCGTGCTAACCTCTTTGACTTCACCATCGAGGACATGATCAAACTCATCAACGAAACTATCGTAACCTTCCCAAACCAATACCGACATCCAAAGATCCACTACCGACCTCACCGTGTTACTCCTGAAAGGAACCTTAAACCTAGAGCTATGATACCATTTGTAATGCCATGACCCAAATTTATGGGTTACCCGTAGTCAACCCAGTTCGACACGAGATCTATGTGTCAAGTGTAATGAAACAACCTATATAATGTTACTAATTTAGTTTTATTTTAATTAATATTTCACTTATTTAGCATGCAATTCCAATTTCAAATCAAATTATGTGAGGGACCCGGTGGGAAGCATGTCCGAAGTCCAAACATACAGAGTTGTTAAGGTAAAATAAAAAAATTACTTACCTGTGCAAGGCCCTCAAAATACGAACCCGCACCCAACTTATCTGTGACACCCCGCCTAATTAATCCCGGGTGATCAGTCCTAAATCAAGTTAGAACAGGTTTCTCATTTGATCCATTCTTAGCATCACTGTCATCTTATTAAATTACTAACCACCTAAGTGAGAAAAATAGACTGGTGCCAATTTTTATCTTTCATTATTTAAACAAAAACCCATGCGGATAATAAAACAATATAACAATCACAGATAACTGAAATAATCATCCACAAGTAAAAGTAATTAACCGAATAAACCATCGGTCCAAATAATAAATCTCGTAAAGACAAGAATGAACTCCCAACAAGTCTACTACAAATAAAATGGAATGTGAGCAACATGCTCGAATAACTAATCATGAATTTCTACATTAAGAATGCAGAATGAGGCGTCTATCAAAGCCCCGCAACATCCACATATGCTGCAGCAACGAATCCCTGGAATTGAGTCAAGGATGGCATCCCTGTGGCTGGACACCTAAAAGGGTTTTTAAAAGTTTTTATAGCAAGGGTTAGTACCCAAAAACATTTGAAAAACATTTAACAAATGATTAACTTGCAGTAATAAATAAATATGCATGCTCTTCATATTTTAGTTAGTATCGCACTCTCTTGAGAACTTCCATACCCCTCCTCTAATATACGCTACTAACGCTTTAATTAAATTACCTAGTTATTCATCTCATGACTAGATAATTAACAAAGTTCCTTTATACCCACCCTACTCTAACTGAGTATGTAGTGTTTATGATTTTTAAGTTATTAGTAACATCAACTTAACTAAATCATTTCCCTTTTTATATTCATATAATTTCTACACTTGTTATACATGTGAAATAACTCAATTTTCATTAATAACCCGTATATAATTAATTATCTAATTATATACTTATAATCATATTTCAGCATTCACAATCATACTGTAATATATATAACAACTTGCATCCTCCCGAGCAAAATACTCCCGGAATGTAAATTCTATAAAGTGCTATCCCACTAGGTACAATCACATAGCCTAGATATCCCAAGTCAGAATTCTCACACCAACTTGATAAAAATAAATAATTGGAGGCGGTCATATTCCTTCCCTGAAAGTGAGATGTCCCTCACCCATATAACGGACGCTATGACCTCGGGAATATACTCACCCTACTCCTCAAGCTAGGGGATTCATCCACTACGCGCAACCTCCCCCTATAGCACCATAGTATAAAATATCTAATCACTGATATTAATTGTGCACACCATATATATATACTATCGCCTCCGTATATATAAATATAAAAGTCCCGGCTATACCGTTCGCTAAATCCGTAACATAAGCCTATTAAAATTTTTAAGAGTTTATGGTCCAACTCTAAATATTAATTAAATTTCACCTTAATTAATTAAGTTATTTTTGGTGTCGCCCCCACCATAAATTTGGACTTACTCTCGTAGCCCAAAATAAATTTACCCGAGTCAAAATTCCCGACTCTAATTTATTAGCCTCAAACCCTAATTAATTTATCTACAATTAATTAGATTTACTCTCATGTATTTAATTTCTCAATAATTAATTACATAAGATTTTTATATGATTTTCCCCTCTTATATAACTAACTGGCGAAACTGCCAAAATCTGGCGACCGTCGATCGATCGACCCCAGACCGTCGATCGATCGATCGAACAGGTCTTCGTCTTCTTCGCGAAGACAGGGCAGCCATGGACGGAATTTCTTAAACCCTAATCTCTACTAACATGAATTTTAAGCCTTTTTAACACCAGTACATATTAGAAACCTTATTAGGATTCCCCAGAAAGTCCACAACAATCATCAATTCGTCCATAAACTACTGAATTATAATTTTGGGGAAAAATCCATCTTTTTCCTTAAACACATTTTTACTCCAAATTTCTTCATCAAATTCATTCTAATTTATATGGATATCATTCTAACAGATACACATCAATATTCCAATATCAGATTTTACATAACTCCTCATAAATTCGGGCAAATCAGATTCATGTTTTCTTTTGTATTATCAAAACCCCATGTTTATGCCCTGAAACCCCAAAACGAATTTGAATTCATTACATCACGCAAATATGAATTGAAAGACAGATTTAATGCTATTGCAAGTTATTCACTTGCCTTAGGTTTCGTAGTGTCTGAATTTGCGATGGATTCCAAGGTTGAAGATGACCTTGTTGGTTCTTTGAGATCCCCAAAATGGCTTTGGCTGCTGCTAGGGTTTCCTAACCCTTTAATTCCTTTTTCTAATTAAGCTCAGCCATGCCCTTATTTCTTTTTATTAGTTTAATTATTCAATTCCCGTTTTTCGACTAATGGACCAAGCCCAAGTGACCAAAATGCCCCCGAGTGGGCCCGACTATGTCTAAAAACGTCCCGTGACCCGTTTACTACCCCCGGGTACACTTTTCCGACTATCTCGGCCCATCCGGACTCAACTGTACACTCAGAATTTTCATCCGAATTAATTTATAAAAATACTTATCCCCCACCCAATATAGTCTATACCGACTTCCGGATGTGATAAGTACATACCTCGTCATTAATACTCGAAACGACGAAATTACATTATTACTATTCACTTAGTAAATAAATTTTTCCTAAATATTAACCATTCAATCCCAGATTAATATTTATATATTATTCTATCATAATTAATTCATTAAATTACAACACACTAGTAATTTAGAATATCCGAATTAATTAAATTTTAAATGTACCAAAAATACGGGGTGTTACATACTCCCCCCCTTATAAAGGAATTTCGTCCCCGAAATTAGATCGTACCTGCTTTGAAAAGCTCTGGATATTGTTCCCACATATCCTCTCGCTCCCAGGTAGACTCGTCAACATTGTGATGACCCCACTGTACTTTAACCAATGGAACAACCTTGGATCGTAATTTCCGCTAACTATGATCCAGAATTGCTACCGGCCTCTCCTCATACGAGATGTCTGGCTGTAAGTCGATCTCCTCGAGTGGAATGTGCCAAAAGGCTCTCTCGCTCCTTCGATATTTCTTCAGTGATGCCACATGGAATACATCGTGTATCCGCTGAAGATGTTCTGGTAACCCAAGCTTATACGCCACCGGTCCCACCCTCTCAATAATAGGGAAAGGTCCTACGTATCGCGATGTTAACTTACCCTTCTTGCCGAACCTCATCACCCCTTTCATTGGGGATACCCGGACTAAAACCTGGTCCCCAACTTCTAGCTCCACATGTCTTCGAGAAGCATCAGCATAACTCTTTTACCTGTCCTGAGCTATCCGAATTCTTCCTCGAATCAACTCTATCTTGGCAGATGTCTCCTGAACAATCTCCGGCCCCAAGAGTTTGTTGTCCCCCACCTCTAACCAACAAACAGGTGAACGACAAGGTCTCCCGTACAGTGCCTCAAATGGTGCCATGCCAATCGTGAATTGGTAAGAGTTGTTATACGCAAACTCTACCAAAGGGAGATATTTCTCCCATCCTCCCCCGAAGTCCAAAATGCACATTCTGAGCATGTCTTCCAGCATCTGGTTAACTCTCTCAGTCTGTCCGTCAGTCTGTGGGTGATACGCTGTACTCAAGCGCAACTCCGTGCCCATTGCCTCCTGAAAGCTCTGCCAAAAGTGGGCGATAAAGATTTTGTCTCGGTCGGATACAATATTTATAGGTACTCCATGCAGCTTAACAATCTCTGCTATGAATAGCTGTGCATAACGTATCGTCTCGAAGTCTGTGCGTACCGACAAAAAGTGGGCCACCTTAGTCAACCGATCCACAATAACCCATATGGAGTCGTGACCCCTCTGCGATACAGGTAACCCTGTGATGAAGTCCATGGAGATGCTCTCCCACTTCCACACGGGAATTTGTAACGGCTGTAGCATCCCTGATGGTCTCTGGTGGTCAACTTTCACAAGCTGACACGTGGCACATTTCGAAACAAACTCCGCTATGTCCCGTTTCATCCCTGCCCACCAATACTTCCTCCTCATATCTTGGTACATTTTATCCCCACCGGGATGTACCACAAATTTCGAACCATGGGATTTTGTCATAACAGCGTGCCTCAAATCCTCATCCTCTGGCACCATTAACCTCCCATTAAAGCGTAGGCCTCCTTCTGAGCTAATCGAGTAACCCTCTGCTCCCTCAGCTAACAACTGGCCCACCCTATCCCGGTAAATCTGATCCTCTGCCTGAGCCTTCACAACTCACATAATGATCTCGGGTGTGATGGATAAAGCTTACATGCAAGCCTTGGCTACGCCATCCTCATATTGAAGCTCTCTCCACTTCGCTTTCCATAACTCTGCTATCTCCCCAGTCGGCCTTCGGCTCAATGCGTCTGCTACCACATTGGCCTTACCAGGATGATACTGAATATCAAACTAGTAGTCCTTCACGAATTCTAACCACCGCCTCTGCCTCATATTTAGATCCTTCTGTGTGAAGAGATACTGAAGTGACTTGTGATCCGTGAATAGAGTAAACTGCTCTCCTAGAAGATAATGCCTCCATATCCTCAAAGCAAAAACGACCGCTGCCAACTCTAGGTCGTGAGTGGGGTAATTCCTCTCGTGGGGCTTTAGCTTCCTGGAAGCATAAGCTATATCCCTTTCCTCCTGCTGGAGCACACCCCCAAGACCCCGTAAGGTTGCATCTGTGTAAACCCGATACTCTAGCCCTCCCTTGGCAATGCAAGCACGGGTGCAGATGTCAACTTATCCATTAGCTCGTCGAACGCTAATTGACAACTATCATCCCATTTGAAAGGTACCCCTTTCTGAGTCAGATTCGTCAAAGGTCCTGCAATTTTAGAGAATCCCTTAATGAATCGCCTGTAGTAACCGGTCAAACCCAAAAAACTGCGCACCTCGGTCGGTGTTGTGGGCTGTCCCCACTCCCTCACCGTCGACACCTTATTCGGATCCACTGCAATACGCTGATCTGACACGACGTGACCAAGGAACTGTACCTCCCGTAGCCAGAATCCACACTTCCCTAATTTTGCATAGAGCTGATGATCCCTCAGTGTCTGTAAAATCATGCGCAAATGCTCTGCGTGCTCCTCCTCGGTGCGCGAGTAGATTAGGATGTCATCAATGAACACGATGACAAACTGATCTAATTACTCCCTGAAAACCCTGTTCATGAGGTCCATGAACACTTCTGGTGCATTGGTGAGCCCGAAGGGCATCACCCTGAATTCATATGATCCATACCGCGACAAGAAAGCGGTCTTAGGAACATCCCCCTCTCGGATACGCAGTTGATGATACCCTGACCTCAAGTCGACCTTGGAGAAGTAAGACGCCCCTCTCAATTGGTCAAATAAATCATCAATCCGAGGCAACAGATATTTATTCCGTATCGTCACCTTGTTCAGCTCCCTATAATCCACGCACAAGAGGAGTGAACCATCTCGCTTCTTCACAAACAACACCGGCGCACCCCACGGCGATGTACTCCGCCGAATAAAACCCTGACCCAGTAGTTGCTGAATCTGTTCCCTCAATTCTTGCATTTCTGAAGGGGCCATTCGGTAAGGTGCCCGAGCAATCGGCCTCGTCCCCGGTGCCAAATCGATAACAAATTCGATTTCTCTGCTGGGTGGTAATCCTGGTATCTCCTGGAATACATCCTCAAAGTCCCTCACTACAGGAATAGAGTCTAAAGGAACTACCACCTCCTGTGAGGTTTCCTCCTCAATGTAGTATAAGTGAGTGCGCGACCCTCCCTCAAGAAGCGGCATTGCTATCAGGAACATCTCCTGTCCCGGAATGGAGAACACGATTGTCCTCTCATAACAATCCACCGTAGCTCGGTAACCTGCCAACCAATCCATGCCCAAGATGACATCATACCCCTCCATATCTAACACTAAGAGGTCTGCTGCTAAACTAAGCCTCCCAATCAAAATGTCTACTCCTCGACAAATCGAGCGAATCAAAGCCCCGCTGCCTACTGGTGACTCAACACTCATACAGAGGCTACCCGCTGTCACTAATAACCCAGCCCGTTTAGCAAAATTAGATTTAATGAATGAATGTGATGCTCCCGTGTCAAAAAGAATGCTACCCTCATGACCATGAATGAAAAACATACCCTCAACCGCTGGCGGCGCCTGCTGTGCTGGAGGATTGGGAACATCCCGAACGTTGTACACACGTCCGTAGTGCATCTGCCCCTGCTGCTGTGGGGCGGGTGGGGCTGGTGCTGCTGGCGGCATCTGACCCTATTGTCCCTACTCGGCACCCTGCTGCTGGCCTCTGCCCCTCTGCGGGCACTCCCTCTTGAAGTGTCATGGCTGGCCACAGGCGAAACAGTGTTTCTGGTCGTCACCCTGTCGTTGGCCCTGTTGGCCCTGACGTTGCCGGCCCGGTTGGCCTCCCCCGTTATTCCCTTGGCCCTGACGGCCCTGAGGAACCTGTTGTTACTGATTAGGGCCTGGTTGCCCCTGCCTGAACCCCTGTCCTCCCGGTCGGAACCCACCAGGCTTAAACTTCTTAGCCTGATTCCCTTGCTGAATGATAACCTGCTGCTATGTGCCACTTGTCTCACTACTAGTAACCGCCTTGCCCTGCTGGCTCGGCTCACCTGCCTTCTTGTTCCCCTTAGCATGGAAACGATGATCCTGGCAATGTACAAGTGCGGCATTAACGACATCTGTATAAGTCACTAACGCCGGATTTCCAATCAAGTGCTGCCTGATTCTCCAGGCTAGGCCATCCATGAACTTTGACTTCTTCCGCTCCTCATCGCTCACCTCATTTGGCACAAAGTTTGCCAAACAGGTGAACTCCTCCTCATATTCTTCCACTGACCTGTCACCCTGTACCAACTCGCTGAATTTCTTTCTCATCTCAGACTCTGCTGCTGGAGGGAAGTACTTGCGGTCAAACCGCACGGCATCAAATCCCGCTCCTCAGCGGTGGTAACAGACTCCCACCATTGTAAGGCTGCCCCCGACAGACGAAAGGTAGCCATCATCTGTTTCTGCACCTCTGTACCCTCTAACATGCGCAGATGGCACTGAATGTTCTTCTTCAAGTCACAAGCCTCGACTACATTGGTGCTACCTCGAAACTCAGGTGGGTGACCCTTCTGAAAGGTCTCCCTCACTCGCTGCCAAGATGGTGGCCCCACTGGAGCCTGAACTGCTGGAGCCAATCGAGGCGGTGCCTGGGGCTGTGGAAAATGAGTTGCCATAGCTCGCATCGCTGTCTCGACCGCTTGGGCCACTATCACTGCCACCTGAGTGGTAGAAATCAACTCGGGTGGGGGCGGTGGGGGCGGTATCTGTGGCTCCTGGCGAGCCTCCCTCACCTCATCTCTAGCCTCAGCCCTCTCCGCTCTCTGTCTCTTTGGTGGCATCTGAAATAGATTGAATTGTATAAGTACACAATTTATACAAAAACTAATAGCAGGAATACGATATCTCACAAGCAGAAAATATAATCAACAGTCCTAATAATAGGGCTCTATAACAACCGAACGCTACGCTGAAACGTAGAAAGCCGTACAGATCCTAAGGACACTAGAACCTGATGCTCTGATACCATCTGTGACACCCCGCCTAATTAATCCTGGGTGATCAGTCCTAAATCAAGTTAGAACAGGTTTCTCATTTGGTCCATTCTTAGCATCACTGTCGTCTTATTAAATTACTAACCCCCTAAGTGAGAAAAATAGACTGGTGCCAATTTTTATCTTTCATTATTTAAACAAAAACCCATGCGGATAATAAAACAATATAACAATCACAGATAACTGAAATAATCATCCACAAGTAAAAGTAATTAACCGAATAAACCATCGGTCCAAATAATAAATCCCGTAAAGACAAGAATGAACTCCCAACAAGTCTACTACAAATAAAATGGAATGTGAGCAACATGCTCGAATAACTAATCATGAATTTCTACATTAAGAATGAAGAATGAGGCGTCTATCAAAGCCCCGCAACATCCACATATGCTGCAGCAACGGATCCCTGGAATTGAGTCAAGGATGGCGTCCCTGTGGCTGGACACCTAAAAGGGTTTTTAAAAGTTTTTATAGCAAGGGTTAGTACCCAAAAACATTTGAAAAACATTTAACAAATGATTAACTTGCAGTAATAAATAAATATGCATGCTCTTCATATTTTAGTTAGTATCGAACTCTCTTGAGAACTTCCTTACCCCTCCTCTAATATACGCTACTAAAGCTTTAATTAAATTACCTAGTTATTCATCTCATGACTAGATAATTAACAAAGTTCCTTTATACCCACCCTACTCTAACTGAGTATGTAGTGTTTATGATTTTTAAGTTATTAGTAACATCAACTTAACTAAATCATTTCCCTTTTTATATTCATATAATTTCTACACTTGTTATACATGTGAAATAACTCAATTTTCATTAATAACCCGTATATAATTAATTATCTAATTATATACTTATAATCATATTTCAGCATTCACAATCATACTGTAATATATATAACAACTTGCATCCTCCCGAGCAAAATACTCCCGGAATGTAAATTCTATAAAGTGCTATCCCACTAGGTACAATCACATAGCCTAGATATCCCAAGTCAGAATTCTCACACCAACTTGATAAAAATAAATAATTGGAGGCGGTCATATTCCTTCCCTGAAAGTGAGATGTCCCTCACCCATATAACGGACGTTATGACCTCGGGAATATACTCACCCTACTCCTCAAGCTAGGGGATTCATCCACTACGCGCAACCTCCCCCTATAGCACCATAGTATAAAATATCTAATCACTGATATTAATTGTGCACACCATATATATATACTATCGCCTCCGTATATATAAATATAAAAGTCCCGGCTATACCGTTCGCTAAATCCGTAACATAAGCCTATTAAAAATTTTAAGAGTTTATGGTCCAACTCTAAATATTAATTAAATTTCACCTTAATTAATTAAGTTATTTTTGGTGTCGCCCCCACAATATATTTGGACTTACTCTCGTAGCCCAAAATAAATTTACCCGAGTCAAAATTCTCAACTCTAATTTATTAGCCTCAAACCCTAATTAATTTATCTACAATTAATTAGATTTACTCTCATGTATTTAATTTCTCAATAATTAATTACATAAGATTTTTATATGATTTTCCCCTCTTATATAACTAACTGGCGAAACTGCCAAAATCTGGCGACCGTCGATCGATCGACCCCAGACCGTCGATCGATCGATCGAACATGTCTTCGTCTTCTTCGCGAAAACAGGGCAGCCATGGACGGAATTTCTTAAACCCTAATCTCTGCTAACATGAATTTTAAGCCTTTTTAACACCAGTACATATTAGAAACCTTATTAGGATTCCCCAGAAAGTCCACAACAATCATCAATTCGTCCATAAACTACTGATTTATAATTTTGGGGAAAAATCCATCTTTTTCCTTAAACACATTTTTACTCCAAATTTCTTCATCAAATTCATTCTAATTTATCTGGATATCATTCTAACAGATACACATCAATATTCCAATATCAGATTTTACATAACTTCTCATAAATTCGGGCAAATCAGATTCATGTTTTCTTTTGTATTATCAAAACCCCATGTTTATGCCATGAAACCCCAAAACGAATTTTAATTCATTACATCACGCAAATATGAATTGAAAGACAGATTTAATGCTATTGCAAGTTATTCACTTGCCTTAGGTTTCGTAGTGTCTGAATTTGCAATGGATTCCAAGGTTGAAGATGACCTTGTTGGTTCTTTGAGATCCCCAAAATGGCTTTGGCTGCTGCTAGGGTTTCCTAACCCTTTAATTCCTTTTTCTAATTAAGCTCAGCCATGCCCTTATTTATTTTTATTAGTTTAATTATTCAATTCCCGTTTTTCGACTAATGGGCCAAGCCCAAGTGACCAAAATGCCCCCGAGTGGGCCCGACTATGTCTAAAAACGTCCCGTGACCCGTTTACTACCCCCGGGTACACTTTTCCGACTATCTCGGCCCATCCGGACTCAACTGTACACTCAGAATGTGCATCCGAATTAATTTATAAAAATACTTATCCCCCACCCAATATAGTCTATACCGACTTCCGGATGTGATAAGTACATACCTCGTCATTAATACTCGAAACGACGAAATTACATTATTACTATTCACTTAGTAAATAAATTTTCCCTAAATATTAACCATTCAATCCCAGATTAATATTTATATATTATTCTATCATAATTAATTCATTAAATTACAACACACTAGTAATTTAGAATATCCGAATTAATTAAATTTTAAATGTACCAAAAATACGGGGTGTTACATTATCATAACAAAGACGAGGGTGTGAGACGAATGCTTAGTGGGAAATATATAAATACAATATAGAACTGAAGGGCAGAAAGAAGACTCTAACACATTATACCTACGTGCACTAGGCAACTATATTATATATATATAGTTACAACATGAAACCGTTTTTATTCCTAAATACGTGACTTATTTTTACTAAATGGCCTTAATATTATAGAGAACTTCCTCTTTATTTACTTTCAATTATCCCTTTACTTAACACACGCGGTTAAATAATTGAAAAACTACATTTTATTTAACCAAAAACCATTTCTTTACCGAAATCACCCTTTTTATTTAAACCAATTCACGTTAGTATTTTCATTAAAAATCACCCCTTTCAACACATGCGAATGACCTTTTAGGATATACTTATATAAATTTTGAAAACCTTTCACAACACACACTTGTGTTAATTGTGGTTAAACCTTCTTAGGTTTTTGAACTCACCCGTTTAACCATTGTACTTTACCATTCCTTTACTTTATGGACATTAATCAATTTATACGTTTGTTGTCTACTTTAACCTCTATCAAAACATTTACTAATTCATTCAAGTTAGGTTGTCTTAACATATTTTATCCACACATCCTATTTCTTGACACATTCCTTATTTCTTTATCTTTTCTCAGAATCCTCCAGAAGCTGTTTACTTTAACGAGCTCCTCACCATCGGTGATGCCACTATATACTCTGTCTAGTGATTTAAGATATTTCACCCCAGGCCTCCGAGACCTTCTTAATTATCCCAATTTCATCCGAGTTCCTTTTAATGTGTTTTAATATTTTTCAAATGTCCACAATACATCACTTTTCCTTTTTCCCGCCAAAGACGACTATTGATTGCCCCAATTTTGACTAATACTTTAGGTACAAAAAGATTGTTGATTTATAGTGATTCTTTTACAAATGGGTTAGGTTGTGTGTTAATACAAATTGTAAAAGTAGTAGCTTATGCCTTAAGAAAATTTAAAACATAGGAGCAAAATTATCTAACTCATTACTTAGAATTCATAGTCGCAATTTCTGCTCTTAAGATTTGGAGATAGTATTTGTACGGTGAGACTTAAAAGATTTATGCATATCATAAGAGCCTTAAGTATCTATTTATGTAGAAGTAATTGAACATGAGACAAAGGAGGTGATTATAATTAAGAAGGATCAATATTTAGATATTCATTGTCACCCATGGAAAGAAATTGTAGTATTTGTCGATTTAAGTATGAAGTATATAACAAATTTAGCATTTCTCATTACAAACTAGAAAACATTTTTAAAGGATTTACAATGAAAATAGATGTTCATATCAATAGTAAAGGATGAATAATCTCAATCTTACGAGTACAACCCATATTGACGAAAATGATAAAAATTGGACTAATAAATGACCCACAACTTAAGAAGATTATAGAAGAATTGATTAAAGGAGTGAGAACTGAATTTGCGATACGAGATGATATATTGAGAATTGGAAATAGAGGTTGTGTACAATGTGACACCCAAATAAAGAGGAATGTTTTAGAGGAAGGTTATTATTCGATATTTACATTTCATTCTAAATATGCAAAGATGTATAAGGATATGTGAGAAGTATTTTGATGGAACATCTTGGAAAGATAAGATAGTAAAATTTGTATCTTAGTGTTTAATCTGTCAATAAGTAAAGAAGAACATAAAAAACCAACAGGATTATTTCAACCTACACCAATTACTGAATGGGAATGAGAGCATATTAGAATGCATTTTGTGACAATTTTACCTAGTAGTTTCAATAGTAGTGATTCTACATGGGTGATTATTGATAATTTAACTAAATCCGCCTATTTTGTTTCCATTAAGATTTCCCACTCCTTAGAAACATTACCTATTTATAAGTAAGGTAGATTTTGGGTCTTCGTGGAACCCAATTTCAAATGTTTACGATTGGAACCCTAGATTCCTGTCTCACTTTTGGAAGAGCCTATAAGAAGCCATGGGAAAAAATTGATATTTGGAACAAATTTTCATCCTTTAACGAACAAACAATCTAACACAACCATTCAAACTGTAGAAGATATAGTTAGGGCATGTGTACTTGATTTAAAGGTGAACTGGGATAACTACTTACCATTAGTGGATATTGCAAGTGATAACAGTTACCAGGCAAGTATTAAAATGTATCCGTATGAGGCATTATATAGTAGAAGGTGTCATTATCCTTCATGTTGCGTGGGAGTTTGTGAAATGAAATTATTTGGAACAACCCATAGGCCTGGAACTATATTCGCCTCCAATATATAATATTTGAATTTATGGTTTGAGAGAGATAACGAACGAACAGTCCTTTATGCAGTGCATGATGTTCCAGGGCATGATAGCAGAGTATGCATGCATCGCAAGTCTCATCCTAGGGGTGCTATAGTAGTAAATATATATATATATATAGAAAGATATATATACTTGTGATTTAATCCCACTGTTTGTGCTTAGTAGAAGAGAAAGATAGTAATATCCAAATATATATAAGTATGTGAAAAATTAACATTATATGAGAAATTATAAATGTCTAATAGACATAGAAAATAAATTATTGTATGGGTAACACTTGTGAGCACCATACATTTGTAGATGAAGTGAAATATTCAGTTCAAACTAGTTAGGAGGGGTAGCATAACTAGGACGAGTTAGGATTATACGTTAGGCGTTCACAGTAGTTGAGGCGTGAGGACCTCAAGTGAGAGCTGTGAGCCTAACATGCATATAATATCTTCTAATTATGCATTTTAAATACTTTCTAAACTGTTTTAAAGTATTTTCACTAAGGCTCAGACCCGTTGTTTGGAAATCTATTTTCTTTATAAAAACCATTTTAGGTGCCCAGCCATAGGCAAGCCCAACTTAGGAGATCAGTATCATTTGTCATTTATTGCAGTTGCTGTGGACGATTGCAGGACTTACTTTTAGACGCCTCCATTCATTTCAGATCAATGCATCCTTATTTTATTTCAGTCGGGCATGTCACCCTTCTTCTGTTAGCTGTGATTTAAGAGACATTGTATTTCGTTTATTTCAATTTGTGGATTTAGACTTTTGATTATGGCTTAATGTATTAGAGCTTTAGACTAGTGTGTTTACTCCCTTCATATTTTGTTTGATTTCGTATTTCTTTTATTGTGGAGTTGATTAATTTAGTATGGTGAATCTGTTGTTTAATTATTTAGTTGTTTTAAATCTTTGCATGTTAACTAAAAAGATAAAATTTTGACATCAGGTTTTCAAATACTAGTTGATTAGTAAATTTAATATGTTTTTCGGTAGTGATGCTAGGAATGAACCAATCTAGATATTTTGTTTTAATTTAATAAAAGGCCTGATCACCTGGTATTTAATTAAGTGAGGTGTCACACTTTGAACCTCTCCAATTCGTCAAAAAGAGTTATGCTGACAATCAACATCACGAGTAAAAATTCCAAAAAGGAAATTATGTATTCTGGTGATTATCACCGACAAAGGGAGTAATCTTTTTTTATAAGGAAGGGAAGTTGTTGATAGAAAGACTTTTGCGTGTATTGGTCGTTGTTTGAAAAGTCCTTCAATCAAAACCTTATGTACCTACAAAATATAACAATCTAAAATATAGAGGTAAGTAAGGATGTCAGTCCACTTTCTAAGGAGTACATCAAATGGAACAAATTCAAATGTAATTCACTTTTTATTTTCTTTTTGTTCTTTTTCACTTTTCTACTTTTTTTAGCTTTTTCAAATATTAAAACAATAGGGTGAGGTGAGGTTTAAACTAAACTAAACTAAACTAAAATGTGAGATGAAAACAACTAACTAGAAATTTACTAAAATGAAAAATAAACTCTAAGATAAAATAGAAGATAAAGTGAGGTAAATAATTGTGAGAACAATCAAGGAGTGGGATTACACCACAAATTTTAGCCATTCTGATTAATTTTAATTATTTGAATTCTCCCAAATGAATATCAAAATTACAAACCAACTCTCGTTGCAAGTGTAAATAGAATAGTAATCTTTTATAAAGTTAAGTTTAACACCCCACAACTCTAGAAAAATAGATCCACACTCCTTTTAATTAATCACCCGCTAGAATCGATCAATTAGAATTTATGTCAATCTTATAAAATAAATTAGAGTTGAAATTCAAGTGATAATACCCCACTTAAGAAACCCCTATCTCTAGTTCGAATCTAAAATGGGTATTATCACTAGAATTTCAATTTTCTCTCGAAAATCATTTACCCTCTCTCGAGGCGTAAATCTAAGGGTGAGGGATCAAAATTAATATTCAAATGGACTTTTTAAGTAATTTAACTAATTAAAATAAAAGAACATCAAATAAGGGTTTTACCCCACCCCTTGAAAGGGCATTTAGCCTAACATGATATAAAACATGACAAATTAATAATCAAGGCTACTAAAATAAAAGAGAAGAGAATAGAACAAGCAAACCAAATCTCTTTGAGAAAGTTGAACTCTATTCTTCCAAATTGAAGCATACAATCCCTTCAATTGAGCATCCAAATGCTTTGAAATTAATTATTCACTCAATTATCTCTCTTACAATATTTAATCTCACAAATATCTAAAATAAAAAAAAGAAAAAACTATTTAGAAAGGATAATTTTCTCTACAATTCTCTCTCTAAAATTCCTATCTAAAAGCTCCTCTAATTTGATGATGAGTTTTGGACTGAAATGGGGTTCCGGGTCTTAGTTCGTAGGAGGTTGTATAGCACAAGGGTAGGCTTGGGTTGAGTGGCAGCCGCTGGAGGTGGGAGGCGTCAACGTTGGTTGTCGGAATGTCGCCGAAGTGGGGCAGGTGGCAGCGGCGGTGGGGTCGCATTGAGGAGAGAGAGGGTTCGGGTAGGCTTGAGTCGTCGGGGTGTGGGGGACGCAGCCGACGAGAGGTCAGGGAGATGGTCGCCGGGAGGTGTGGTTCTCGGTAGTAGGGTCGGGGGTTTGACGGAGGTGGGTGCGCAACTGAGGGCTCTGCCGGATTAAGGGATTCCGGTCGGTTCCGGGCAAGGAGGGGCGTCGTGGAAGGATCGACGGGGAGTGGGTGGTAGAGTGTCCAGTTGGAGAGAGGGCTTGAGGTGCGCCGGACGTCGCGCTGGCTTGGGATGAGTTCAGGCGGTTTGGGGCTGGTCGACGTTATTGGGTTTCTCAGGGAAGGAGGTTAAGAGAGAGAGAGATGGTAATGGTGATGGAGGTGGAGGTGGGGAGAGAAGGGAGGTTAAAATGTGTGTTGTGTTTTGTGGTAATGGTGGAGAGGAGAGAGAAAGAGGTGGGCGATGGGGAAGAAGATGATGTTGGGAGTTTGGGTGTTTGAAGGTGTATGGGGTTAGTGTGAGGGTGAGGGGTTAGTGTATGGTATTTGGGATGTGTGTTTGTTAATGTGTGTTTAATTTGAACCCTTAAAAATAACACTAAATTTAACTAATAAAATAAAATTATAAAAACGAAAAACCTAAAAATTAAATTTCTATTCTAAAAAAATAAAATAAAGACTCAATAAAAACAAAAATAAAATAAAAATAAAATCTAATAAACTTAAAATTAAAATCCTAAAAAGAAAATACAAAATCTAATAACACTAAAAATACATGAAATTTTACAAATTCTAATCCTAATAAAATAAAACTAAAACTAAAAACTAATAGAATAAAAATCAAAATACTAAATAAAATGAAATATAAAAATTGAAAAATAAATTCTAGAAATTCTAAATAAATCTAAAATAAATCCTAAAAATAAAAATGACTCAAATTAAAAATCTAAAAAATAATAAAAGGGAAAATTAGACACACACGGGGTTCGGGGTAGGTTTAGGTTAGGTTTAGGGTCGGTTTAGGGTAGGCTAGGATACGGGACAAGGGTATTTAGCTCCATTTTGTTGAAAATTGCTTTGATTTAAACGCTTGAACTCTGCAACGCACAATTGACCTACAAGATAAACATTTAAGCACATAAGACCCATATTACCGAGAATTAGCAACTAAAGTACGTCTATATGGGGTATAAATTGTACAGTTTTGGGTGCTTATCACACCACTCCCAAACAAAGCGTTGTTAGTCCTCGAGCAATAAGATAGAGAGAAAGAGAATGATAAGAAACCAAAAGTATACCACTTTCGCGGGCACTTGAGATTGCACTTAGCATGTGCAACAAGACTTTAAACCTATAGGTTGCCCTATAGGACGAGTTGTGTCTCGTGATGGTTTGCAGGGAATATACCCACAAAATTCTTATTTGCAAAAATTTATTGAAGGGCAGTCAATCTCTTATTAGACGTAGAATGATCGCACAATCCATCACATGAGAAATAATTTGAGAAATGCAAGCTAGAAGTGCATAAAAAATTTAGCTAAGTAAATTCTCAAGGCACATCCTTCTTAGAACTCAACATGTGTAGTGTGAATCAGTCAAAATGGGTCGAGTATCACAAGAGTAATTCCTAGATTGCCTTTTCGGAATCAACGCTTCAACTTCAAATCTCACGGATATAACTCTCTCAAACGAACTCTCGAGATTTGGGTAAGTGTATCGCTCTTTGTGTGTGATGAGGTGAGTAAATGTAAGCAAGTTCAAACGTCTCACACACGTATAAGAAATAACGAACAAATAGAAAGAAAAATGATCTCATGAAAGGAATGCTAATCACTATAGTGAGAACGTCGAGTTATTTACCACGTCGACTTTCATTTGCCCGAACTCCAAGGGGAACATGTATGTATATGGGTGAGGGGGAAATGAGATGGGATATGTGGGATGCGATGAGGTAGGATGGTGATATGATGGATGGATGGTGTATGATGGATGTCTGAAATGATTAATGTAAAATGGATGCGAAAGAAGAGTGTATACACTTTAGGCACAAATGTCTTTATTTCAAAACCAACTACTAACTACAAACTCTCTTTCTTTTCTATTCTCTCTGGGTTTTTTTATTTTTCTTTTCTTTTTCTTTTTTCTATTTTTGCTATTTTTTTTTCTTTTTTCTTTTTCTTTTGTTATTTTTTTGTTTTTCTCTCTCTTTTCAAACTAACAATGAAGACATTTACATTTGAAATCACACTGTTTTATTTGAAATGATGGAAGATATTATCGAGATGATAGGTGATGCTGTGGGGAAATATGTGGGAATATGGAAGAGCATGGGAATATAATGGGTGAAGTGAATGGTAAATGGTATATGAAAAATTGGTAAGTGTATGGATGAAAATATAGTATTCGGGACAAATTTCAAGACGCGTGTTTCTAACAACTTGAAAAAGATGTCATTCTCAGTGATCAAGCCAAAATTTTATGAAAGAATAATGAGATCATACAATAATTAAAGTGCGGACCCAAACGAAGTTGAATCAACTTGTGACTCGGAGATTGCGTAAAACAGTCTGAAAGAGTGAAAGGCACAAATCTCACAAGCTAAAGTCTCTACTAGTGATCATAAAGGTTCTCTTTAGAATTGTAATACTCTTCAACTCTAAACGTAATGACTTGATAAGTGCGCAAATTTTGTTGAGTCTAGAAATTCATGGTGCAACATGCCTTGTTATGTATTCCATAAGCTATTTATAAAAAATATTCTCTAGCTTGATTCCTAGACTTTAAAAGATGGATGATTGAAAAATTCACATCAATCAGTGAGATGTAAGAAACTGCACGAAATTTTAAAAATCAGGTTTAAAACTCAAAATTTTTCAAAAGAGGTATGATTTTGATAAAATTCCCCACCCCCAAACAAAAAGGAACATTTTCCTCGATGTTAAGTAAAATGATTTTTAAAATTGAGAGCATAGGGTAGGAAAGAGTTTACCAGAATGAACCGCTAATGAAGTGGATAGATATCACCAATAATAAACCTGAATAAGTGATAAGAGAAAAAATGTGTACAAGTCTATAACATGGAAAGCATTGGGTGATGTGAAACACCACCCCCAAACAGGATAAGACTAGTACAAGAAACGCGAACTGCCTCCCGGTAGCGCTAAGTTTAATGTGTTCATCCAGACCGATGGAATCTCACCCTAAAGATAGGATCTATGATGGCACGGGGCAGCAAAAAATTTGGGTGATGAGAATCACCCCCAAACAAGACTGAAGCGTCAGTCTTCCTGGATAGAGGCTAAAACGGGTCAATGCACTTGTATAGCAAAGTTCATCATGCGATGCAAAGCATCGGTGGACCATGGGTGGGTGGGTATGAGGGTAATGGTGAAAAAGTCATGGGTGAAAAGGTATAGGTCACGGGCCTTGTTGAGCTTAAAGGTGAGGGCAACAAGGGCCCTATAAGCATAGTGCTCTAGTTGGTGAGGGAGGCAAAAAGGTGTAGAAAGTGGAATGGGGTGGGGCTCATAAAAATCACGCGACCGTTCTATGAATGGGCGATGATAATGGTCGTGCCGTGACACGCCAGGGAGCTGTCGATGGGAAAAATCAACACCACAAAAGAGTGGCGGTTATAGAGTAACAAGCTCGGTGTCACGGAAGTGGAGAGTATCACCATAAATACTCTCGTAGATGGAGGATGGTTTCAGGTGAGGATCTAAAAATGTCAATGGAAACTTGAAATATGCAAAATCAAGATCCAAACCAGGTGGTGGGTAAGAAGGGATAATGGGTGGGTCAGGTGGGATAAATGGTGTATCGGGTGGGATGAACGGTGGAAGAAGATGATCCAACTCAAGCGTGGGAGACACACACTCATTAGGAGGGTCAGAATAATCCTCAATATCCTCCTGAAGAGGGAGTGTGGTATCTAAGGATGGAGTAGTCAACTTCTCCATACGAGTAGCATCTGGGAATGTGGTGGTTGGTTCAAACGAGGCATCAAAATCGGAGATAGAGGAATCACTAGAAATATGAGGCTCAAAGGGAGCCATGCATGGTGGTACATCATCCATATTCGGATATATATGAACTATCACGGATGCTATCTTGGAAAATTGGTGAGCACTTGTATCTGGAGCTAACCTATGATAAATTGGTTCCTCGGGAACACAAGGGTGAAGCTCGATAGGTGTAGACTCGAGAATTGTTTTGGATATTACGGGAGTGTGAACCACAATAATGGGTTCATAAGGACAGGGTGGTAGTGGATCAGTCTCACTAATGAAAGGTAAGTCAACACAATTGTCGACTTGGGACCCGGACCAAGGGATGGTCTCAACTTCAAGATTCTCAGGGTGGTAGGGTTGGTCACACACAGAATCCGTGTCACAAGATGACACATCATCGTCACACTCGGTGGCAACGATGGGTGGGGCCATGGGAATATCCGACTCTCTCGCACACTCCAATTCATTTAACCTTTGTTCAAGCCTTTGGAGAGCTTGAGTTTGAATTTGAGTGGCTCGATCTTGCTCGAGTATGAACTTTTGCAAGAGGCTTTCGAGAGTGGAGGTGGATGATGGTGGTGGTGGAGTGACGGGTGGTGGCGGTGGTTGAGGTGGACACAACACGCTATAATCGGGAGTGTATGGAGAATACTCAAAGGAAGTGTGTGGGTTGGGACCAAGTACATCATACACGAAAGGATCGCTTTCGTGATGGACAATTGGTTGATGCGCATGGGGTGTGTAGTGAGGGAACTGATCGTGAACGGGTGCACAAGATTGCCATGACGACTGTTGGAATGTGTAAGGATCCACAACATCGGGTTGGGATACGTATTGCGTGGAAGGGTGATCAGGCCTGCACGAATAGCTAGGGTACTCACACAACTCGGAATTAGCTATAGCGGGATAATTGGCTGAGGTTGGTTTCGGGACAGTGTCATATGGAAACACATGTTTCACGGTGGGTGCGAATGGATATGTAATGTAAGGGCACTCATGGGACATGTGATCGGCATAAGAACAGTGGGTGCACAACAAAGGAAGAGACACGCCGACACTTGACACCGAGGGTGATGAAATATGAGGTGTGTTCAAGGACGGGTCAAGAGTATCAAGGATATTCGTGAGAGAGCCAAAACCATGAAAAATATCATAAAGAGACGGCTCGGGACCGCTCTCACACGTGTCGCGTGTCAATGGAAAATGACCAAAGTAGTCCCGTAAGGGACGTTCTTCGGCCATGAGGAGAGAAATATTTTTTTTGGATTTTGAATTTTTTCAAAAGGAAAGAAAATATTTTTGGATTTTTCTAAAAATAATGGAAAGAAAATATTTTTGGATTTTTTATATATATTTTTTTAGAATAAAAGGTGGTGAAAAATATGGACTCTTTGAATTGGATGGGTAACTAAAACCGACTACCAAAAAATGAATTGCACACACACACAAGTCAAGGAGAAATCCTAACTAGCACATAGCCAAATTTTTATCTTGAAAATTAGTGAGAGGGTAGTCAAATTTTAATTAAGTCCGTGGCCGATAAAAAATCACGAAAATATTTTAGTGATCGCCATTGCAAAAATATTCTCCTAGTGGGCTACCTAGTTTATTGATTTTAAATTTAATGATGGCTAGGGTAGCACACAATGGTAAGCGAGTGAGTCGGGTGATGAAATCCCTTCTTGTGAGTGACCAGGTGTAGGTCTTAGTTAATTAATTCATCACACCATTCGAAAATAAATGCGAGAATAAAATGACACAAGAGCACACAAAGCACACACAAGAAATGACTCACTAACAGGAGAGGCGCGAGGGTTTAGAAATGTACCTCCCAAGGTTTTTAGGCCGTGGGGTGCCAAAAATTTGAGTCGACTGGGGGGGGGGGGGATCACGCCTATCTCAGTCGTCCCCGGGACTCCTACTGACCCAAAGTAGAGAGGCTTCTAAATCCTCGCCTTTGGACGCCCTCTCTCTACCTTGTCCGGTTTCCCTATCACGCTTGTCTTTGATTATTACAATTTAAATGAAAAATAAATGGTGTCTCTATGCACCGCAATACAAGCCAAATAATAAAGTCCTAATACAATCCTTCTAATAAAATGCAAAAATGGTACTAAAAAAAATATTGCAATACAAGTGAATCAAAAAATTGAATCCGCTCCGAGCGCTTTACAATCCCAAGAATGGCAACGACGCCCTTTGATAAGTAAGGCTTTTGGGTATTTTGGTCGTTGTTTGAAAAGTCCTTCAATCAAAACCTTATGTACCTACAAAATATAACAATCTAAAATATAGAGGTAAGTAAGGATGTCAATCCACTTTCTAGGGAGTACAGCAAATGGAACAAATTCAAATGTAATTCACTTTTATTTTTTTTTGTGCTTTTTCACTTTTCTAATTTTTTAGCCTTTTCAAATATTAAAACAATAGGGTGAGGTGAGGTTTAAACTAAACTAAACTAAACTAAACTAAAATGTGAGATGAAAACAACTAACTAGAAATTTACTAAAATGAAAAATAAAGTCTAAGCTAAAATAAAAGATAAAGTGAGGTAAATAATTGTGAGAACAATCAAGGAGTGGGATTACACCACAAATTTTAGCCATTCTAATCAATTAATTTAATTATTGGAATTCTCCCAAATTAATATCAAAATTACAAACCAACTCTCGTTGCAAGTGTAATTAGAATAGTAATCTTTTATAAAGTTAAGTTTAACACCCCACAACTCTAGAAAAATAGATCCACACTCCTTTTAATTAATCACCCGTTAGGATCGATCAATTCGAATTTATGTCAATCTTATAAAATAAATTTAGAGTTGAAATTCAAGTGATAATACCCCACTTAAGAAACCCCTATCTCTAGTTCGAATCTAAAATGGGCATTGTCACTAGAATTTCGATTTTCTCTCAAAAATCATTTACCCTCTCTCAAGGCGTAAATCTAAGGGTGAGGGGTCAAAATTAACATTCAAAGGGAAATTTCAAGTAATCAAACTAATTAAAAGAAAATAACATCAAATACGGGTTTTACCCCATCCCTTGAAAGGGGATTTAGTCTAACATGATATTAAACATGACAAATTAATAATCAAGGCTACTAAAATAAAAGAGAAGAGAATAGAACAAGCAAACCAAATGTAATACCCCGTATTTTTATGCTATATTAGTTTGGGGATTTATATAATTTAATGAGAATTAATTATTTAATATAAATCCGAAAATTAATTATGTTATAATTATTAACGCGATGAGAGTTAGTAATTATGGGAAATTTGTTGAATATTACTAATGAGCAAAGTAATATATAATATTGACTATATTGAATGCCACGAGTGAATAAAATGACAATTTCGAAAATTTAAGTCGGGACGTGCTCGTGTCGCGTCGGGACTAAATATTGATAAATAAATGTGAATATTTTATAAGTTGTTCGCATGGTCGTTTTGATAGCGCCAACGCTTCAGGATGGGTCGAGATAGTCAGAAAAGTGTACCCGGGGGTTTAATTTGGGTCTCGGGGCGTTTTTGGCCTAATTAGTAACCCGGGAGGGCATTTAGTCATTTTGTATTTTTGGGTAATTAAACCCACGAAAATTAAAACCTATATCAGCCGTTTAGGTTAGTCATTTAGGGTTAGAATACTCAAAATCCTAGAACGACCATTGGAGAAGAGAGGAAAGATCTCTCAAGGCATTCCAAGGCTCAAAACTCAATCGTTTGCATCGCTGCCACCACCAACGCGTAGATCGCGAGACGGGGAACGCAACCATACCGAATTCGGCACCAAACCAGACTTCTGAAATTCCCAGGCAAGTGTTTATCTTGCTTATTTCGTTGATGCATCTTTCATATTAGTTTAGGAGTAATTAGAATGAATTTTTATGGAAGAAAACCAAAGATATGAGATAGGAATCGCATGTAGTTATGGTTTATATGATAATTCTGAAAACCCTTGCCATGTAGAGGAATTTACCCACGAAATTATGATGATTATAAGAAGAAATTCTGGAAATACTTGTTAGAACCATGTTTAAGAGAATTCTAGGGTTCTTGATAATTATAATAATTTCTGGGCTGTTAATCCATGTATAATGATAGAAATCATCATGCTTCACGTTGGAAATACCTAGTAGGATGATATAACGTTAGTAGTACAATTTTTGAGACGTTTGGGATTGAAAAATATGGATTTGGTGAAGGTTAGAAGATGAAACCCGTAACTGAAATTCTGCAGATTTTTGCAGACCTGCTTGATCGATCGATCGAGCCCAGAGCTTCGATCGATCGAAGGCTCGATCGATCGAGCCCCAGACCTTGATCGATCGACCCCTCCTGGCAGATTCCAATTTCCCTTTTTAAATGAGTTAAATTCAATTTATTGTGAAATAATTCTTGGACATCCTTAATAAAATGTTTTGGGAGATATGGAAGACCAGTAGGACATATGAATAATTTTGGGACTTTTAATATGAGACGAGAATTGTATTTTGGGGATAATTACATAAGGGTCGATGAATTTATGTTTTAAAGAGAGAGATGCGTAAGAGAGTTACGATGGAATATAAAAAGGGCACCTACTGAATTTTATACTTGGGAGGATAAAGTCCATGAAAGTTGCGAAATAAGTTGGGAAAATCCTCCAAATTAAGGTTAGAGACGAACCCTTATACGCGATACTAATAATGTGAAAATAAGGATAATGTCGTAACGATGGGATTGAAATATACCTAATATTGACGTGGTAATATTAGTATAGTTATATGATTGTGTATGGATATACTATCTATGTGTGAAAACATACCCATGCTACTTGCTATCCTTGAGGTTACCGCGCTGGGACGATCTTATCCTGTGTTGCCTTATGGGGGGATATTGATTCGTACCCTAGGAGATAGATATCCTTGGTACAGGCTATCGGAATGATAGTTCAGACGGTCCTAAGAGACGCGGGTATGTGCCATCCTCTTAGAGACTTGGAATTTATGCTTCACCTCAATATTGTTGTGTATGTGTTAATACAATTTGTGAGTGATTCCGAATTTGTATTCCCCTTAATATGAGTGATATGGGGTTTGGATAGTAGAGTATGCCCGCACCATAGTTTATTTGGGGTGCTGTTGTAATATATATATTATACGAGTAGTTAATATATATATATATATATATATATATATATATATATATATATATATATATATATATATATATATATATATATAGAGAGAGAGAGAGAGAGAGAGAGAGAGGCAGGCTCCTGTGCACACTAAGTTTGCACATTACCTTTTAAAAGTGTGCAAATTCAGTGCTGGAGCACACCAATTTTTTTATGTGATATTTTAACATTTTAACGGACTCACATAAAAAAAATTAGCTCAAAAAAACTTTTTTTGCTATTTTTAAAAAATCGGTCAAACTTTCGCAGTTTTTAAAGGGCTTAAAAACTGCGAAAGTTTGACCGATTTTTTAAAAATAGCAAAAAAAGTTTTTTTGAGCTGATTTTTTTTATATGGGTTCCTTGAAATGTTTAAATATCACACAAAAAAAATCAACTCAAAAATATTTTTTTTACTATATATAAAAGGTAATGTGCAAACTTAGTGTGCACAGGACCCTGTCTCTCTCTCTCTCTCTATATATATATATATATATATATATATATGAAATTCTGAAATTTGGAACTGCCTACTGTGATTTGATAAGTAGGACACGATGAATGGCTCAAATTGTAAATACTTGTTTTGAGGAAGTATACTATGATACTGGAAAACTTTATTGATTAATAAAGTTAAAATGAGAACTTTGAATACAAATTGAAATCTTATTTTATAAACAATTGTGTTGATTCAGTTTTAAACCTTGCAAATAACCTGAGATAAGATAAATCGTTGGGGGAGATTAGTACGATATATGATAGATAATCCGTTGGGAAGGTTAATACGATAGGCGTGTGCATTAGAAGAGAGGTGAGAATTTCTCAAGAGAGTGTCGCACTAATATGTTGTTGCATTGGCCTGTATCAATTTAAATACTTGCTAAACGAATTTTTAAATCATACACACTATCGGGTTTGACCCGTTTCTATTTCTCTTTTCTCTTGTATATATATATGTATGTATTACAGGTGCCCAGCCACAGGGGCGTCTTGCTAAGGATTCCTTGGAAGGAACGTGCTGCAGCTTAGGTGGGAGTTGCAGGCCACTTGAGTAGACGACTTCATTTATTTGATTCCACTTCTATTATCCTCATTTATTGGGGCATGTATCGCCCTTTCCACTATTTATCTGTTTATTGGGACATTTGTATTTCAGTTATTTCTAGTACTGTTTCTTTGGGATTTATTCAGTATGGATGTTTTACTTTAAATTTTAAATGTTGGGATCTTGGATGTTGAATGTTTTAAATTAATTGGATTGTGTTGCAGAATTAATGTGGTGTGATTCTTACTTATTGAATGTTGTTAATAAATAAATAAATAATTTTTCTTTAAATAAAATTTGGAAAGAAATGTTATAAATGATTTTGACACTTAGCTTAATTAATTAGGGTGTTAAATTGGAAAATTTATTTTTCGACAGTGATGCTGAGAATGAACCAACTGTTCACCTTGAATTAATTTAATAAAGGAGTGATCGCCCGGTATTTAATTAGGCGGGGTGTCACACCAAATCTCTTTGAGAAAGTTGAACTCTACTCTTCCAATTTGAAGCATGCACCTGTTAATTGAGCATCCAAATGCTTTGAAATTAATTATTCACTCAATTAACTCTCTTACAATATTTAATCTCACATATATCTAAAATAAAAAAAAGAAAAACTATTTACAAAGGATAATTTTCTCTACAATTCTCTCTCTAAAATGCCTATCTCTAAGATCCTCTCCTCTTCCAAAACTCTCTTAAACTAAAAATTGCGAACTAAAAATCAAAAGGATAGTGGATGAATTCATAATGGACAATTAAATAATAAAAGAGATTTGCTAAAAATACAAATCCTAAAATCCTAAAATTGTACATTAGAATTCACCCAAAGAAATAAATTCTAGATCATTAATTTATATTGAGATAATTGTTAAAAATGCAAAATCTCAACATAAAGGAATGAGTTAGAATTTACCTCCCATAAGGGATGAATTTCACCACATCAATCTATTATGAATAATTGCTAAAAATGCAAAAAACCATAATAGATGGGTGGGGTGAAATTTATCCTAGAGATAATTTTCACAACACACCTCTATATTGAGGTATTTGCTAAAAATCCAAATATTCAACATAGAGAAGTGGAGAGAATTTTATCACACCAAACTTAAAACTAAATTTGAGATATTTTGCAAATGGGTCATCATCCTCTTTAAATAGTAGGTGCCATGGAGCTTGGGGCAAATTGGGTAATAGGTATAAGTGTGCATGTGGTTTGGATGTGGTCATGTGGGTAGTGAGGTATGAGGATATATGGGTGAGGGTAAATTTAGGAATTTAATGTAGGATGCATGTGGTTTGGGTGAGATCATGTGGGTAGTGAGGTGAGGGAATACAATCTGATATTGCGTATGAGGGTATTTTGGGTAAAAGGGGATAAGTTAGTTTTAAGTGGACACATGTGGAATATGTTTGTTCTTTGGTTTGTTTGGCTTTGGTTTTTGCAGGTCGTGACTTTGGAGAAATGGGTTTGGAAGGATTTTGGATTGGAATGAAATGGGTATAGTTGGGTTTGGACATGGCACTCGGGTGGATCAAGGGGGTATGGTTCTCCGGGTTTGGGATGGTCGAGTCGCGGACAGGGGGGTGCCGACGGTATGCGCCGCCGGTAGGTATAAGGGAACGCCGGAGGTGGAGGTTGACGGGAATCGCGCTGGCGGAGTGAGGGAGAGGTCGGATCTGGTTGAGGTGGATGGCGCGTGGCAGGGGAACGGAGTTGGGAGAGAGTAGGGTTGCCGGCAATGGAGGTGAGAGAGAGGGGATCTTGCTGCTTCGGGGTCTGGGGATGCGAAAAGGGATCACGCAGGTCCGACAACTGGGTGAGACCCCGGAGGTGGATAGGGGGTAAGGAGAGGTCGCGGGTTCCGGCGATGGAGGTTTCCGGTTGGGTTTATCTAGATAAGGTATTATGAACTAAGTAATTCCACTTGTTAAAGTTTTATGGCATAATAATTCCTGAGATGAAGAAAAAATGTAGCCAAAAGAAGAATCAAATGAACAATATTCATACCTATTTGAAAATTAACATAAATCTAGTTTAGGGACCAAACGTTTTATAACGAGGGTACATCGTAATTACCCGAATTTTATATATGCTCGTATATATATTTTTTTTACAGATTTGTGTCCCTTCCTATCTGATAAAAGGTATATTATTACATATATTCTATTTTGGGTTCTTAATATAACAAACCCCATTTTTAAATATGATGAATAAACTGTAAATTCGATCAAATTGAAGTTTTATGTCATTTACTAAGGTAAATTATAAGTTTGGGGTAGAAAATATAATTTTACCCATCTTTAGGGACTTTAATTTAATTAAGAAAATTTAAAGGACTTAAAAACAAACATTTAGTAAATAAAATATTTTTGGTGACTATTGAGAAAACTTGAAAAATAACTTATTGTGAATTATCAAAATATGCCTAAATTATAAAATTACACTTATGTAATTAGTAAGCTCCGATGATGTAATTCCTTTATTTTTAGCATTTTATGATTCATAGACACGTGATTTTATTTTCGTTGCAAATAATTTAAGGGAAAATTTTAAGCCAGAATATTTTCCCCCTTTGTGGAAAGTCAAGACACTAGTACCCCACTACTACTGCATCAAGATCATGACATATATGGTAATTCATCCTCTATGCAAATTGTGCGAATTAATTTACAGAATTTTGAGAAAGCAGGGTATACAGATTTACCTGTATCTTAGGCCAAATGCACAAATTCATTTTTAATTAAATTTTATCTTCATTTAATTCGGTGAACATGAAATATAAGTTATGAAGCCAAATTCCAAACCAAAAAAGCCGAAGAAGAATTTGAGGAAAAATCTCTTTTGGGTAAAACCTTTAATTTAAGCAGTATTAAATAATTTGACAGACATAAGACAACTTACAAACAACTTAAAGACCCATTATGTATAATGTGGAGATGTGGTCAAATCTTCAACAGATTCGACACAGTCCAGCACCATCCACAATAAGAAGCTTCTACCTCCATATCCACCAATTGGCCTCAAGATTCTCAATTCTTTTCTTCTTCAGCAGTAGGCCTCAACTCCACAATTAAGCGTAGGTAAATTCTCTTAAAGGGTTTTTTTAACTTTGAATGTGTTCTTCTTTATTTGGAAAAGTGATATTGAAAGATCCAAGGTCTTTTGATGAAAATATTATAGAGTTTGATCACAAAAAGAATTCTAAATAGGCTTGGAGAAAAGTCTAATCATGCATCTCTATTATATAGAAAGTTGTTGCAATAAGATAGGGAATACAATTTTCAAAAGATATGTTTTAAAAAACAAAAATACGCCCAGTCGTTCGAACAAACTGTCATCTCATTCGAATGATGTACACTTTCTTGTTCAAAATCGCTTCCAACAAAGCTTCGAACGACATTCCAAGGTGTACCCAAAAGTCAACATTCCAGATCTCGTTTGATCGTAGGAAAATCGTTTTGATGACAATATACAGCTCTTTGAATGACATACCAATCTCGTTATAAAGAGTTGGAGAGATTTTCAAAAATTCTTTTCAAAATCATTTTAAAAACATTTAAATGCAAACTCGTAAAAAATGACCTTTAGATAATTAATGTCTTTACCAACTCACCTCATATCTCTTCTTAATGATGTTTTAACGAACAACCTTCAATCTTCCAAGTGTTATCAAATTCTTCTCTTGGAATACGTGGTAGTAGTCATGAAGGTGTAGTGGGGTGTAAAGGTATAAACGAAATAAAAATAAAATGATCAATTATAAAACATTCTTTTACAAATACCCCCTGTTTATTCTAGTATAAGGCACAAACCAAAGAAAAATTTACCTATAAGACAAATACAACTAATGTCGTCCCAAATAAAGAAATGAAAATGCATAAATCTTTAAGTCTTCAACTAAAAGGTCTCCATCGTGTGTGGTCCATGAAATCGTCATCAAGGCGGAATGACCTTCTCACATGAGAAAAAATACCGCGATGTGTATGAGTTTAAAAAAATAAATATAAACTCCTTATGGCCATTTGGGTTGGATTATTCCGGCGGGAGCCAATCCAAAATTTGGGACAATAGGGAAAAATGGATAAATCCCTCTCTTTAGCACGTGAGGGTGTTTTTAGGATATGGGAGTCCTCTTTCCACCATTCGCACTGATATCTTTGATGGATGCCTCAATTATAAATCTCCCATCATCAAAAGGGGATAAATAAATAAATGGAGTCTCCAATTTATTTTTCTCAAAACAGGTAAAAGAAATGTAATCATCAGAGAGAACGGAATCAAAGACATATTGATGCACATAAAACAAAATGAGTCAAGGGTCCATGGACTAAGTTATGAAATGGGAAGGTGTTAGCCACCCATCTCGCCCTTTTGGTCTCTCATGGGATATGATAATATAACCCTTTTCTACAAAGTGTGATGCATGTGTACATGCGTGTGGTGTAAATAATAAAAGAAAAATATCATCCGACCAACGTCATGGGAAAGATGGACTGGAATCATTCCACGGAGTGTGTAAAATAACTAAAGATAAATATTACATGAGATTCCATCGAATCATAAGTCAATATGAAGAAGTAAATGTGTATGTTGAGAGAAACACAAATATGTAGGGGTTCGTGGATTCATAAATACCAATACGTTCAAGAAAGCATAAAATGAGAAAATAGGACTCAGATCCTAGGATTGGCCCCGGATGCCTACATAACCCAAAGGGCATCAAAGTTTACATAGTTAGGTAACATATGAGCGTGGGGTTTAACCCACAAATCCTAATTTAGGGATACCTTTAACTTTCCCTATAGAAATTGTGCAAAAGTGTGGAAAGGACGAAATCCCAATTTAGGGTTTATAAGAAAACCCATTTTTTGGCTTTTTATATTTTATGAAATAAGATTTATGTTTACTAAATAGTAAAAAAATGAAGTTATTTTTCATATAAGAGAATGAAATAAAGATATATAAAAAATGGAATGAAAATTAAACAACTACTAATCAAGTGAGATACAAATGAGTAAGAGTATACCTCTAGATAAATTTTAATTTTAATTTACAATGGTAGAAGAATGATTTTAGGATGGTTAGATCTTTGTGATATAAGGATGAATGATAGAGTTTAAAGTGGAGGAGAATGATGTAAAGAAATGGAGGGAATGTATGCAAAAATGAAATTTTAGCTCAGTAATTTTAGGTCAATGTTTTGATTTCAGAAAAGGGGTCCTCGGGAGTGAGGTCACAGTTTCCTTAAATATTAAAATTTAGGTTTTCATGGAGCTTATGATTGGCATGGATTTTAGAAAGCCTATAGGCATATGCCCCACCTTTCTAACCAAGGACTGTACACCCTACTGATAGGCGGGGGTCTTTGGTGCCTATAGGTAGTCTGGAACGAACTTTTTCGAAAAAAAGGGCCTAAAATGCAAATCGTAAGTCGAATTGTGCGCGACAAGGACCGTTGGAAAGAGTATTTAGAGACTAACAAGAATCCATTGAGATAGACCCGAGATGGAGATTCGACCAAATTCAAATGGGTCTTGCAAGCACCCAATGGTCTCTAGATAGGGGGCCAGAGTAAAAAGGGTTGTTCGTGAAAATCGTGAGGCTTATTCATACATGGTATGAACCGTTGTAAAGGGGATTTAAAGACGTGAGATTTCATTGAGCTTCACACTAATAGAAAAGTTAGCCAAATTGAAATGGGGAACAAAAGCATTTGGTGGCCTTTCAGAGTTAAAAGTGACGTTCGTGTGAACCTTGAGGCCGATTCGGGCATAGTACAGACCGTTGGAAAGGGTATTTAGATCCCCACAAGGTTTCATTGAGACTGATTGAAAAAAAAGGTTATATTTGTGCACACTGAGACTGATTCACGCACGTCATGGACCATTGGAAGGGCAATTCAAAGCCCTACGAGGTTTCATTGAACTTCCCCCAGGTTGAAAAGTTGGATAAGGTCAGAAGGGGCTCAAAAGTTTCCAATAGGCTATAAATTAGGGTTCGATGTAGAACCTAGGCTTTATGGAGGGAGATAAGTGTTAGGGACATAAAGATGTAGTTTAGGGGGTAATAGGATGTGGTGTCTATAGAGCCCCTCGACAGGAGAGCTTGAAACAAGTGGAGGTAATTGAAAGATAGACACCTCATCGATGTTCAATAATTAAGGAGCCCACTGGGAGGTAGAAAATTATGGGTTAAAGGGTTGAGGTTGATTCTTCAAGCATATAGGATGAATATGACCGATTCAGAGGGTCGATGTCAATTTTATGAACCTAGGTCAGGTCTGTGGACCTGAAGTGTTAAGATGACCGATTCAGGGGGTCAAGGTCATTTATACGAACTTAGGATAATTTCATGGACCTAAATAGTTAAAATGATAGATTCAGAGAGTTGAGGTCGATTCTGTGTACCTAGTGATTTAAATGACTGATTCAGTAGGTCAATGTTAATACAGTGAATCTAAAGAGTGAAGATGACCAATTTAGAGGGTTGAGGTTAATTCTGAATACCTAGGTCAATTCTGTGGACCTAAAGAGTTAAAATGACGAATTCAGGGGATTGAGGTCAATTTAGCTGACCTAAGGACTTAAAACGACTCATTTAGCAGGCCAAGGTCAATTCAGCAGACCTAAGGACTTGAAATGACTGATTTAGCAGGTCAAGGTCAATTTTGCAGACCTAGGGTTTTGAAATGACTGATTCACATGGTCGAGATTGGTTCTGTGAACTTAGGGAGTTAAAATGACTAATTCACAGGGTCGTGGTCAATTCTTTGGACCTAAGGGTTTGAAGTGGAAATTTAGCGAGTTGAGGTCAATTCTTCAAACCTAAAGGGTTTGAAATGATGACACAGTGGGTCAAGGTTAATTCAGCATACCTAAAGAGTGGAGATAACAAATTTAGAACGTTTGGGTCAATTTTGTGGATCTAAAGAGTTGATAAGACCAATTCAGAGGATTGAGATCAATTTACCAGATATAAGGACTTAAATTGACCTATTTAGTGGGTAATAACCAATTTAGCAGGCCTAAGGATTTAAAATGACCAATTTAAAGGGTGGAGGTCGAATTAGCGAACCTAGGGAGTAGAAATAATCGATTCAGAGGGTCGAGGTCAATTATGTGGACCTAAGGGTTTGAAATGACTAACTCTGTGGGTCAAGATTAATTTTACCAACCCAAAGGGTTTGAAATGAGCAATTTAGTGGGTCAAGGTCGAGTTTACAGATCTAAGGATGTAAAATGACCAATTCATGCAATCGAGTTCGAGTTCTTGGACCTAAGGATTTAAAATGACCAATTCATAGGGTTGAGGTTGATCCTGCAGACCTAAGGTTTTGAAATGATGGATTCAGTGGGTTGAGGTCAATTCTTTGGATCGAAAGGGTTGTGAACGAGGATCATTTTTCTAATTGGAGCTCCAGTTGGGAGAGTGTTGGTTATCGTGGGTGCAGACGCACTTTTGGTTTTGGTTTCGTTGAGGAGTATGCTCATAAAGAGAGTTTTGTGCATGCTGATGCATCTACTTGTGATCATTCTATGGATTAATGATAAGTTTGCAAATGTTTTTGCCCTCCTAAAAGGTTTTTTATCGGAGTAATGACGTTCTTCTCTTCAGGGGGATTTTTGGAGAATTTTTATGAATTTTTGGGTCAATTTGGATTTTTGTGGCATTTTTACAATGATATTTAATAGGAGTTGCTAATAGGCGGGGCTGGGGAGGTGACTATCGACATAAGGGATGGACTCCTTGACTTTTTGGGTTAGGGAAAAGGTCACTGCCGATAGGCAGGGCGAGGGGAGTGCTGGTTGGCATACCTCCAATCCTCGGACGAATATAAAAAGTGTTGGTTGGCATACACCTTCAAGTGATAAAATATCTTTATATCTCTATCTAAAAGTATATTGTGAGCCTATTTTTATCACAAGAACTCATGGAGATAATTTTGCAACAACAACAACTGGGAGACCATTGGTGATTTAGAGGGTTTGGAATGGCGGGTTGTCGTGCCATTGGCGTTGAGTAATGAGAATGTGCACGACAACTTAGTCGATACATCACCGCTCTGTGAGGGTGAACCTTAATATCTATGTAAGTGTTTTTCCTTTGTTTTCCATTTTTCTTTTTTCGATTTCTTTCCTTGGGATGCTTAAGGTTTTTTCTTTAATTCTGTGAAAATTGACATAGCTTCTTCGAGAATTCGATCATAGGGATTGACTGGGGTGAAGGAGGTCTAGGACTGTCTTGCTGTGATAGTTCGATGGATGGTGGAGTTCACTGGGTTTGGCCTATTGGTGGGGTCTTTAAATGAGAAATCGCATTCTTCAGCATTATTATGTGCACTAGGTGAGAGGTGGTGCGACATGATCCACACATTTCATTTAGGTATTGGGTAAATGATTGTCAGTCTCTTTGATGTTTATCATCTCATAGGGTTGGAGTGTCTGGGCCAGCATATTATGGTGGATCATAATATATAAGTAATTGATGTCGTAATGAAGGAGACGTTGGGGGATATAGGGAGAATCGTGTGAAGGGATTATGTTAGGATATAAATTCTGAAGGAGACTTTGTTATCCAAGAAAATTAATGAGACTGATGGGAGGTAGGTGAGGCATGCAACCCTTTTATTCATTTTGATTATGTTCGGGGAATTTTTTATGGCTACGTCATCCATTTGTGGTTTTTTCCTTTTTTGAGAATCATTTTGGAGATCCATTTCTATGATTGGGGGAGCTTCATTTTAGCATCCATTTATGATTCCTTGGATTCCTTCACTCAGTGACACTGATATAGACACCACATCCTAGGACCAATTAAGCACCTCCTTATGTCACTAACACTCACTCATTCACCGTAAACCCTAGGTCATACCCCGATTATAGATCTATAGGCCACCGAGCGCTCTCAGGACCCGTATTGACTCTGGTCAACTTTTTTCCTCAGCAAACAATTTTACTCTAGATGGCCATTGGGTGCTTTTGAGCCCTGTTTGACTTAGGTAAACTCATCGAACCGAATGAAATCTTGAAGGGATCTGAATACCCTTTTCCAACGGTCCATCCCGTGTAAGAATAAGCCTTATGTGTCAAACGAATGATCCGTTTTCCTCTAAGAATTTCCTATCTAGTGACCAATGGGAACTTCTCGAACTTGTTTGACATTGGTAAACTCCTGAACCCGGGAGTGACACAATGGATTATTAAAAGTCTCTTAATACCATTTTCAACGGTCTGCCCTATATCACGTTTTATGGCCATTTTTTTCAAAAAACCTGCCTCAGACTATCGAATGGCAACCCCAGGACCCTTCTTATCAACAATGTGTCTAGGGTTCAATGCCAATAGGCATATCTGTGACCATCCCAATTGTCACCCCCTTGTCCCTATAAATAGAGGCCATGACCTCACTTTGAAAGAGACCCCTGAACACCCCTCTTAACATTTCAGACAGAATTGTCTCTAATTTAGATTTGTTCATTCCTTAAAAGTTCGTTTTCCACATTCCTTTCATCCTTTTCATACTCTTTTCAGTAAATTCTTACCCATCTCTTCAATCCACTATCATCTCACCCCTATATTAGAGCATCTACAGTCAAGATGAACTTCAAGTCTTCACAATGAGGTCTAATTCTCCCCCTTTGTCTTTAAATTCTTTTATTTTTGCATTAGCTACTTCGTTTTCACTTTAGTACTCTACTTCATTACATCACATATCTTAACTTCAAACTTTTTTATTATTAGTATTTTCACACATTTTATTTTCATATAAAAAACCCAAAAACAAGAGAAAGAAAGTTTACTTTTAAATTCCAAATTGGGATTTCTCATCACATTTCAACAGACTAAAACACCTTTTTCTACACACACACACACACACATAATAAAGTCTCTGATTGGATTTATAGGTTAAACCCCATATCATATTGTCTTCAAACTATGTGGACATTGATGCCCTTTCGGGTTAGGTGGGTGTCTTAGATAAATCCCTAGACTCGGGTCCTCCCACGTTCATTTATTAATTTGTTCTTAACATACATACTTAATATATAATTTATATGATTTCCTATCTGATATACCCAATTGTTATTCTATAATGACTCATGAATCCACAAACACTAACATCATACTTTGAATTACTATTTTGGGAACACTCCTAAGAATGACCTCACTCTGCCTTTATCCATGACACAAGCCGAGTGATTCCGTCTTCCATTTATATCATGCACTTAGGCACACACATCACGGAGTTCAACATGAGACGATTAACACATTCCCATGAGAGACTGAAATGGTGGAATGGGTGCCTAACACCTTTTCCTTTTGTAACTTGGTCCTCGACCCTTGAACTATAGGTTTCGCAAGCATCAGTATCATCCTTCATTCCGTTCTCGCGAGGAGACAACATTTATTTTGACAATTTTTGGAAAAATAGGATGACGACTCTATATCTACATATCACCCCACATCAATAATGATCTAGCACCCCAAGGAAGGATGTAATCGCACGCACATTCCATAAAAAAGGAGGGAATGAGGGATCCTCCTCGGCGGGTACATACCTTGGACTCCCCACCCAAAAAATCGTCGAGATGGCCACAATGGTGACTCCGTCGGTGGGGTGACATTAAGAGGACTAGACTCTATTTTTTCTTGGGCGTTAATTTTTTCTACATGTGTGGATATGCACCTACTTGTATGTTCCCTTTTCTCATCTATTTACCTTTGTTAGATATTTCTCTCATGTATATATCACTTTCCACTCTCTTATACACCTCACACACTTGTATGTACTTTCCATGAACACTTCACACAGTTACACTTGGCTTCACTTCATACTCACATACTTCACACACCACTTAGAATATCCATGATTAGGCTTTACTAAAACACACCAAACTTCCCACACTTGTATATATGCTCACTTACACATATCACACATCACTTATAGTTGATCAATGTATGGGATCGCTACCACACACAGTCACTTGTATATATTCCCATGTCACCTACTCATTCACATGTATCCATGTGTAGTATAGTGTCCATGTTAGACTTACTTGTATATGCTCCCCATTAGTGTAGTATTCCCTTTACTCATCATGCCAGTAGAAAATTAATAAAAAAAACTCCTTGTCCATAATATGTTAATTAAAACTCATGCATTTTGGTATGCTACATCACCAAGAGCACGTCTATATTGACTAAAGTTTTATCCCGTACTGGGGGTTCGATTTATAATGTGCGTTGGTCCTTCAAGTCATAGTTAGCCTAGGAGATATGACTCTGACCTTCTAGTGTCGTCATACATTTGACGTTTATCGAATGGTTCCCCTTACATTGTACTGCTTGACCGAACTCATGACACGAAGTACATTTCAATAATTCATTCACGCACGTCGAGTATAACGAATTCTCCTTCACACGTACTATCCCCATGTGAGGAAATTCATGTCACACCCTACTTTTTGGTATGAATGAACAAGAAGTACAAATAAATACATGAATTTAAGTGGAGGAGAAATAGCATAACTTTATTCATTATTAAAGTAGTTTACATAAATTTGTATCAACGGATCGGTGAGTTATATTTTTTTAGTATAAAACAATAATGTAGAAAATAGAAAAGTGCCACTGCTTTCTCCCATTTGGCTTATTCTCCACCCATACAGTCACATAAGCAAACCAGTGACTGTTATATGTCTCTTATAGGGAAGAGATATTATCCTCTTTCTCTGGGTTCATCTAGAGAAAAAAGTAATTAACAAAAATATGCTAAGTAATTTCTACCAGATCTGTAACAAATATATGCATAGATCGAAGTTGGAGTGTTTTTAAAGTCAGTGTTTAGCAACGCTAAAGAAATAAAGCTGATAATCCCATACTTATCAGTTTATAAAGAACATTAAGGTTCTTTAACTAACAATATCATAGTTAGTAATTCGTTGAGGAAATAAAGGTAGTTAACATTTCATTAAGGATCATGGAATAAAATCAAGGATTTTCAAACTAATAATCCCATACTTACAGTGGGAACCCATTTATCTTGGCCTAAGAGAGTAGCCGACCAGCCCAACTTACAAGGCGGACAACCTGAACCAAATTGGCTAAACATAAAAGACTCGTGTGCCTTATATATATTGGAATACTTATGGATATATTCTAGTTGATTACCAACAATCTCGAAGGAGATATTCAGGTACAACCACGATCATATTAAGTTAATTGTACAACTTAATCTCTTAATTTAAACATCAATAATTTTTGCACCACGGCTAGGGTCAATGGGATGTAACTATGATCAATAAGAGACACTAATAAGAATATAGTAAGCTCTCCATGGATGTAGGCTAGTTGTCGAACCACGTAAATCATTGTTGTGTGTGTGACCTTTACTTTCTGCATTTATTAATATTTTCTTGGATCTCTATTGTGATATTTCTTGCACTCACAAGTGGTGTCATATGTGGGAAGTGATTTATATTCCTGCGAAAACATTCATGAAGAAAAAACCCATAATGTATCACCATAATAATAACATTCCTCAGGTTGGCGGTGTACAAGATGACCTAGTATTACTTAGGGCACGGTTAGAGATTCACCATTAACCAAATCCCAAGTTTTTCCAAGAAAGGAAGCCTTCCAAAGAAAGTCAGGGACCACCTATTTCCACACAATTTTTAGGTTGGTCGATACTTACAAAGATAAGATTATAGAACAAGAGGAGGGCACACGCCTCCAGGTGGATGAAAATGCTCTCCTATAATTGCGAGTTGAAAGGAAGGAGAGATATCTCCATATAGATGCCAAGAAGAACCGTGATAGGACTCCTAATGCTCAGGGGAGTAATACTCATAGTAGATGGAGGAGCTCCATATGCGATCAAGTCAGATATAAATGTGGCAGGTTAGAGTGTGATTGATCAGAATGTGGTTAATGAGATAGGCGCCAAAGAAGTAATGATCGTCAAAATGAGAACCTCAGAATCTTGGTTCGAAGAGAGATAGACCAACATCCATGCCATCGAGGAGAAAGTTCTACCAGGGAGATACATAGGAGATCTATTAATAACTAGATAAAATCCCCTTTTTAAAGGGATAGTGAAGAATAAGGACCCCTAAAGAAGTTTTTTGTTCCCACATTTAATATTTACGACTGGAAGATGGATACCATAGACTGCATTTGGTAGTATAGGTAGGCAATGACCCTATAGAGCCATAATGACACTTTGATGTGTCGAATTTTCCTTTCTAGCCTACATGACATAGTGTAAAACTGGTTAGAAAACCTTCCTGAAAGGTCAGTCAAGAGATTCAAGGCCCTAGAAGAGGATTTTACTGCTCGCTTAATAACCATCAAGTTTCATCCCAAGCGGATGGATGCACAGGTCACGATTAAGAAAAAGGTATATGAAGACCTTCGTGATTATGCCAAGAGGTACTATAATGCTTTCAATGAAGTGGAGGAATACTTAGAAAAGGTAGTTGGTTCATCCTTAAAGATTGGTCTACCGACCACATATCTACTACACCAATCCCTTATATATAAAGAAGCTAGCACCATCGATGACCCCATGGCTCGTATTGAGAAATAAACCAAAGTTCAAGACGTGGTCCACTTTAATGCAGTGGACAATGGTTGAGCAAAGGTAACCAAAGGAGGAGATAGGAGTGACACTCTAAATAAAGGGAACAAGAACGGGGCCAAGAGTCTCTCTAATAATGGGAGTAAGACTGATCCCTCAAAATCATTCTAGGTTATTAACACAGTCTTTCAAGAACCAATCAACAAGATCTTGACCAATACCAAGGATTATCGTTAATCAAGTGGACCAAGAAGATGGCTTATGACCTAATGAAAAGGAACAACGTACTGAGATGCATATTCCATTAGGAGGGAGGACATAGAAATGATAATTACAAAGTTTTGAAGTCACATTTGGAAGAATTGGTCCAAACAGGGCATCTCAATGAGTGCATAGAAAAGAAAGTTGACAAGGCCGTAGGCAATGGTGATAAAAAAAACTAGACAATGTCCTTAATTAAAAAAATGGTACAGGAGTTTACGGTGATTTATGGGGCATCAGACCTAAAACAGATCCAAGGGAACGCTATTCAGATGCAGCTGGAGAAGGTTAAAACCATTAAGGAAGCATTCCAAATCGACCCTACAAAGAGCCAAGATGGCAAGATCCAACAACTAAAGGACGTGTACTATACCAAACACATCATCTTCACTGAAGATGATTTGGTCAGAATGAGGACCCCACGTCACAATGCACTCATGACAACCCTCAGAATTCTAAATTGGGACGTCAACAAGTTATTGGTAGATCAAGGAATCTCTTAAGAGGTGTTGTATCTAGACTGGTTCCATAAGATAAAGCTCAACCTTGCCGACCTCAAGGAGGCTATAGTGACGTTGGTCAGCTTCGCAGGGTGAATTGTAATGGTACTGGGAAATATAGTCCTTCGAGTCAAAGCAGGCAATATCTCAAAGATAATCAAGTTCTTTGTGGTAGACATAGACTCCCCATATAACACCTTTCTCGGCAGAGGTTGGTTGTATTCCATGAGTTCCATACTGTCTACCTACCACTAAAAGCTAAAGTGTATCGCCAATCGAGGCATGGTCAAGATTCGTGGCAACTAGACTAATGGAAGGAAGTACTTCATCGCGACTATCCGGCTTAGAAAGGAAAATCAAAATGAATGAAAAGATGCTCCAAAAGAAGCCCAAGATGGGGCTATACCCTCTAAATAGTAATTAAGGTACGACCGACTAGGGGTGGAGGAGACTAAGGTCCACCCCGTTGATAGGGTTGTTGAAAGCCTAAAGGAAGTTGGGGAAGTAGAAAAATTTCCAGAGAGAGAGTTTTTGATCAGAACATCACTCTCCAATCACAAAAAGAAAGAATTGATTGCCTTTTTGAGAAGTAATCTAGATGTTTTTGCTTGGGAGCCATATGATCTGTTTGGTATTGACACTAATGTAGCCTGCCATCTTCTGCACATTGACCCAAACTTTAAACTTATCACCCTAGAAGGCTCCTCGAATAACCCTCGAGAAGATTAAAGAGGTGGAGAAGTAAGTAGGAAGCTTCTGGATGCAGGATCCATAAGGGAAGCTCAGTTCCCCAAATCGTTATCCAACCCACTCGTGGTACAAACGAACAATGGAAATTGGAGGGTCTGTATTGTCTTTACAGATCTTAACAGGGCATATCCTAAAGACAACTTCCCACTACCTAAGATTGATCAGTCGGTTGACGTTACGATGAGACACAGAAAAATGAGTTTCATGGACGCCTATTCATGGAACCATCTAATTCCATTATTTAACCCTGACCAAGACAAGGTATCATGGATAACTATTATTAGGTTATAGTGATACAAGGTCACGTGGTTTGGCCTGAAGAACGCAGGGGAAACTTATTAGATGTTGGTCATAAAGATGTTTAAGCAACAATTGGGAGACACAATGTAGGTTTACATCGACGATATGCTAGTCAAGCGAAAATGCAAAGATGACCACCTTATGAACTTATCCAGAACCTTTGAAATCCTAAAAAATATTGTGTGAAACCTAATGAAAATAAGTAGTCATTCGGTGTCTAGTCAGGAAAGTTTCTGGGTTATTTGATCAATTGAAGAGGAATTGATACCAATCCATACAAGATTGATGCAATCTCCAAGATCCAACCTCGACAAATGTTGTGAGATGTTTAAACGCTAACTAGTATGCCTGCATAACTCAACCTCTTCATCTTGAAGTCCTTAGAGCACCCCAACCATTCTTTCAGCTTTTAAATAAGGATAATGACCTCATTTAGAACAATGATTTTTCAAGAGCTTTGGAGGAGATCAAATACTACCTCTACAAACCACCCCTATTGGTGATTCCTAATGATGGAGAACCACTATATCTCTATCTCGTGGTATTAGACCATGATGTGAGCTTTGCTATTGGTATGTGAGAAGGATGAAATAAAATATCCCATGTATTATGACAACAAAGCACTTTTAAATGAAAAACAACACTACTTTCCCATGGAAAAGCTCGCCTATGCACTAGTGGTTGACTCGACGAAGTTGAATAACTACTTCGAAGCTCACTCAATAACAATGATCATTTATTATCCCTTCAAAGTTGTTCTTCAAAAATCCGACCTCTCTGGACGACTCTCGAAGTGGTCGATCAAGATCAAGAGGTTTGATATCCACTATTAACCAAGAACTGCAATTAAGGGACAAGTCCTATATGATTTTATTGTCGAATTTATGGGGAACCAGCCAATCGACCAATAAGAAATGGAGCAGTCAGTAAATGAGGAAGCATAGTCTCTAGACTAGACCCTATACATTAATGGAGCATCCAATTCTTAGTGGGAATGAGTAGGAATTGTTCCCGTCACACTAGAAGGTGTTATTATAAAAAAACGAATTAGGATGGGACTTAAAGCCTCTAACAATGAAGATGAATATGAAGCACTAATCACTGGATTGCACAAGGACCAAATGCTAGCCACAAGGTGCCTCAACGTATTCGGTGATTCCAAATTAGTATCCAAGTATGTGAGTGGAGATTTCAGTGCAAAAGATGACAAGATGGCAACCTACTTCGTTGTAGTGAGAAAGCTTATGGCAGAGAATTCAAGAAGGTTAACATCGAATAATTCCCCTGGGGGAAAAATAGTCATGCTGACACGTTAGATACCTCAGCTCAGTAGTGGACTCCAATCTCAAAAGAACTATCTAGATAGAGTTCCTCACCCAGCCCAGCATCGACTAGAAGATGGTCACCGAATAACTCCTTGTCATAAAGAATGACCCTAGTTAGATCGATTCCATCATTGCCTATCTACGGAGTGACATAATGGCTGATGATAAGAGCTTAGATCATCAAGTAAGGTTAAAAGCTTCCTGCTTCTACCTCGTCTAAGGACAAAAGCTCTACAAAATATCATTCATAGGCCCTTACCTCTAATTCGTCCACCCACAAGATACTGGGCATGTTCTTAGTGAACTTCACGATGATATTTGTGGGAGTTACGCTGGAGGGATATCATTATCCTTTTGAGTTATTAAGTAAGGTTACTAGTGGCCTCACATGTAAAAGGATGCAAGAACCTATGTTTGCATATATGAAAAGTGTCAGAAAGTCTCTCCTATGGTCCACCATCTAGCTAACAACCAAAAATCTCTGACAAATCCTTGGCCATTCGTGCAATGCGAACTGAATATTGTGGGGCCACTACCTACCGCACTTGGAAATCATAAGTATCTGCTGGTGGACATATACTACTTCACCAAGTTGGTAGAGCCATAAGTATTGGCAAACCTTCGTGACACTAACATGACTAGGTTCTTCTAGAAAAGCATCATAACACGGTTTCGGACACCAAGGACTGTAATAACTGGTAATGGTACAAAATTTGAGAGTAGGTTCCTTCAAGATTTCTAGGATGAACATGGCATCAAGCACCAGCTCAGATCTGCGGCATACCCCCGAAAAAAATTTCTAAGCACAAGCTTTTACCAAAACCATGCTCGACGGTCTAAAGAAGAGGCTGGAAAGAGCGAAGGGTGCCTTGGTGGATGAGTTTCTCCATGTTTTATGGGCCTGTTACACTTCTCCTAGGAAATCGACTGGAAAAACACCTTTAGCGCTCGCCTATGGAATGGAAGCCATTATTTTGCTAGAACCAGGTCTCCCTATTGTGAGAACTACCTTGGTCGACCAAGGACATAATAATGATGCGCTTCACACTGAACTTGACTTAGCAGATGATTAAAGAGAACATGCCATGATCAAGCTAGGTTCTAGCAGCTAGATAAGAAGTACAATAAGAAAGTCAATCCGATGAAATTTGTAGTAGGAGACTGTGTCCTAAGGAATTTCCTCGGTAGTTCTATAAACCCATCAGATGGAAAGTTGGGACCAAACTAGGAATGACCTTTTTAGGTGATAGGGGGTTACCTTCAATGGGTATATCACTTGGAAATACTGGAGGGCAAGGAGATACCAAGAGCATGGAACACAACCAATCTCAAGAACTTCTACTTTTAGTCTTCTTTATATTCTATTAGAACATTTAGCTTATCCAAATTTTTATTTCAAACTTATGTTGCTTGCAAGCTATTATTCAATGAATAAAGGCCAGTTGGCTTTTGCACTATCATCTCATATATTGCTTGCTTTGAATTTCTTGATTTCATCTCAGTATTGTGCACCCTTTTCAAACGATAACTCCCCCAACCACAAGAAGAAATTATCGTTGGTTAAACAAAATTCTTCTTAGCTTTTCTTAGCTAAAGAACTCCCTCGTGTATAACATAACTCCTGGGGATTAGAACCATTTGTTCAACTTGTTTTAATAAGAGATTCTCATCTACTGAGCATGCTTTATAGTAATTATAGCAAGTTAATAAATTATTTCAATTACTATAACCCCTTAGGTCTTTGTCGCAAACACAATAGACCTCCTGAATTGCCCCAACAATAACAAAATCCCTACAGAGGATCCTTAGGAGGAAAATCCACCTTAGGTTGGTTGCCAATTGTGTTCGTCGTAAAAATCCTGATTGAGATGATTGGCCATCAACTTGGTACATTCTCACCATAATCTCACCTATGGCTGAGGAAGTGTGATGACACAAGCTAAAAGTTAAGGCATGTGGAATTCTACTGCTATGGCATATTGGTCTGGGAGAATGGTGAAGGATAAGTTAACAAACTGATTTAGTCGATAGGGTCCTAAAATAGTTAACACTTGCCCTAAAATTATTTTGTCGGCTAAGAATCCCTAAACCTAAATACTAACTCATTTGATTGGTAAGAAGCCTAAAATGATCAATAGTATTGCTCGTTCGACAAAGATCATAAATGGTTAGGAAATACCAACTCTCACTACTTAGCAGTCAAAACATAAAGGCAATTACTAACTCACAATTAGTAAGAATGTCCTCAAAATATTGAACGAGTTGATAATGAATTTTTTATATTGGAAAAATTGGGAAGTACAATTACAAGAATAAAAAGATAAAAAAAAAGACCAAGACCAATCATGGGTGGCGAGTAAGATAATCCTCTATGTGGGCTCTTCGGCCATCATTAGGATTAGGGGCGAACACCTTCTCATTTTCTTCAAGGTAATAGTTAAGTAGATTGGCATGAATGGCATTAATGGGGGTACATTTTTCATCTCTTAAGAAGGGTCTTTGTTGATAAGCACGATAATCAACTTGGTATTTATACCAAAGGTCTGATTCCCTATAAGTCTCGACTTCTCGAATGGCAGTCAACTAGCTACGCTTGAATGCCAAATCCTTAGCCTCCTTTAGCCTCACTGGGGCATCAGTCTAGTTATTACCATCGCAGCTTCCCAGGCCTCTCGAGGGCCCTTTATGAACAAGTGCCTCAGCCTCTCAATTTCTCTATGAAGTCTGTCTGCAACCACATATGCCCTCTTGACATCCATTTGTAATCATTACTTTCATTTCATCTTGAATAGAAAAACAAATCTCCTCCACGATTTGGAGATTGTACTTTAAGATGGAAATTAACTAGGGCTGACTCTTGTATTGCTCAGTCCTCGGCCAAAGAGACTTGTAAGTTCTCATAAACACCTAGTGAGATTGGCGACTAATGTTAGGTCCCAAGATAATCGACAACTTTGAGGTAGGGGGAAGTTCTTGTCGGGCTATAGAAAACAGAACGAATAAAATTACAATCAAACATAAGTATATATAAAAGGACAAAATGGATCAATATAAGCAAAAAGTTCTTTTTCATTAATTAATAGAGGCGGCTAAAGGCCAGTATAGTTAGAGGACAAAAAAGAAGATTAAATGGCACAGAAATTGTATATAAAAGGAAAAAAGTCATAAACTAAAGGCCCTATTCCTTCAGCTACTGAGAGTCACCCACCGCCTTCCACTTCTTGGCAGCCCTCTTTTCGTAGTCGACAGTCACCCCGACCTCAATAGACTCATTCTCAATATGGTCGATAGGATGACTAGTGTTTGGATCTTCTTCTTCGAGAATGTTGGGCCAGGATAATAAATTTTGAAGAGCTCAGATTGAGAGGGTACTCTCACGGCCTTCAGTGTTTGGTCTTATCATTTTTTGAAGGACACCTTATTTGCAAAGCCTAAATAAAGTTCAACATCATCATAGGCCGCATTCTAGCCTTTGGTGTAATTAACCTTTTTTTATGTGGGATTTCTTCATCTAACATATAAACCTTTATATCCAGCTTCAGGTTTTCTTCGGCCAACTTCTTCTTCTCGTTAACCACCAAGTCCTTGGCCACCTAGAGATAGGCATATCCATTTCTCGTGCTCTCCCTTTCTCGCTCCCAGACTGTGTGAGCATTAACTAAGTCTTTCTTAGACTTATTTAGGGCATCTTTGAGCTCCTAGTTATTTTTGGACTTGTTGGCATGACCATCCAAAGGAGTAGTAAAATCAGTTAAGAACTGCAGAAAACAAAAAGAGCTAATTTAGTATAAAGAAGAAAAATATAGAACATAAGAGACAAAATAATAAAGGGAAGAGAATTACCAGAGCAAGTGCTTAAGAAAACTTGAGTCTAATTAGGGTTGACCCTAGCCAAGAGGAATGCTCGCGATCTTCCATGAGCACAACCCTCTTCAACAGGTCAGGGGAAAGGATAGGGGTGTTGACCACACTAGACCCCTTAACATAAGAAGTAAAAAAGGGATCACTAGGAGACTTTAAGACCAATCTCCTCTTGGCCTCTTCTTTCTTCGTCTCTTCCTCTTTCTTTCTCTTTCTCCTTCTCTCTTCTTCTTCACTTGTCTTCTTCTCATTCTCTTTTTCTTTCCCCTTGGCTTCAAGGTTAGAAAAACTAGCCCTTAGTTAATGAAAATCCGATGTCTTTAGAGACTTTATCTTGTTAGATAGAACTATCTCATCATCATCAACAATACTTATCACCCTTCTCTTTCTAAGGGGTGTCATTTTTCTCTCATCTTCCTCTTTTTCCTTTTCTTCTTCTTCCTCCTCCTATAACACAATTGGTTCAGATGGCCTAACTTCAGGAACCTTCAAGTCAGGGACTTTATCGATCGACCAAGAAATAAATCGAATTGTAGTGTTTTATACTGAAGTAATTAAATTAAAAAATGTTGATGATCATCGTGTGGAAGTCTCTCTTTAATCCCCCATGACTTCAAGGGATCAGTAACACTCACCCCATGCAAGTCAGGCTCTTGATTTTTATCGTAAGATGTAAATAAGAGAAAGCAAATATAAGTTAGAGGACATGAAAATGAAGCAACAAGAAAATAAGGAAAATAAGAGAGAATAGTAAGTGATCAGAAGAAAAAATGGAATCCACATAGATGATCTCCCCCAAGTCAGAAATCCATTGGCTCGGTATCTCTCACCCTCAAGAAGGGGAGGATGTTGCCAATTTATAGCAATAAACCCATGACACCAGTAATCTTTGTGGGAATCTGGGAGGTTTACAACGAAAACCCTATCCTCCCTTATCCTCTTCAAATATAGAGTGCCGTTAGTGGTGTGAAACCTAGGATAATAATAGCAAATCTAAATAAGACCTTAATTGGTCCCATATAGCATATTCATTTTTTGTATGCCATTTGTAATCATCCAGACATTAGGGGCACACTGGGTAGGGACGACATCAAAATATTTGAAGAATGTAAGTAAAAGAGGGTTTGGGGAAAATGTTAACCCACCTTGGGTGATTAGTAGGGTGTGAATCCAATTCCCCCTTCAATGTCACGAACATCTCTAGGGAGAGGGGCATAGTCGATTTCAACCCAGTCAGGAATAATAATTTTTTAAAAAATTCTATTATTAACTTTTTATCTAATAATGCCATGGATAATACAAACGAAGAAAAATTGCAAAATTAGAAACAAAGAGAATATAAGAAGAAATGACAAGAATTAATGCAAGATATGAAGAATATGAGACGCTGATGAAGAATACACTGTAAGCTCAGTAAGCGAAGGAACGTTTGAGAAGTTAGCTGACGAAGGAGATGTATCTCAGTTTGAAGTGCAAGCTAATGATGGAACATAATAACCAAGAAAGATTTTGGAACTTCATATAACTTCTCGGACCAGTGTACCCTTACAACTTTAATAAAACTACAGGTTTTGCCATTGTGTTGACCTCACATGAGTGTGTGCTCTTGATTTCATCAGAATTGAAAAATTGTCTTTCCGATTTTAAAGTTATAGTTTCAAGTCATGGTCCGTAAATGTGATTAAAATTTATTGGCCCAAATATTCATCCCAAAATTTTAAGACGCATTGGTGGGAACCCATTTATCTTGGCCCTAGAGAGTAGTCGACTAGCCCAACTTGCAAGGAAGACTGCCTGACCCAAATCTGCTATTCCTCAAAGACTCGTGTATTATAAATACACTGAAATACTTATGGATATATTCAAGTTGGTTACAAATAATCCTGGAGGAGATATTCAGGAACACCACTAATCATCCACGGTCATATTGAGTTACTTGTACAACTTAATCTCTTAATTTACACATCTATAATTTGTAAACCCTGGCGTGAGGCAATGGGTTGTAACCTCGAAAAATGAGTGACACTAATAAGAATATAATAACCTCTCCGTGGATGAAGGCAAGTTGTCAAACCGCGTATATTATTGTTGTGTGTGTGATCTTTACTTTCAACATTTATTATTGTTTTCACGGATCTCGATTATCATATTTCTTGCACTCACGCTTACCATTTCACTAAGGGGTATAGATATAATTACGCCATCAGTAAAACCAAAGCAATAATAATAATCAATCAAATTTTTTTGGGGAAAAGTAACCGGCTAGGCTGACAATTAAAGTGGCACTCATACGAATACAGAAATAAATCCAGACTCTCTATCATCTGATACCTTTAGGACAAGTAGAAAGTTCCCAAGGATAACACGTCAGCATACTCTCTAGTTAATACTGGTGCTTATAATATAATGGCATAACGGTGCATGGGTGAGCATAATCAATAAGGAACATGTTACCTGTTATTAAGTGAGAATGGGTTAAAATTGATCCATAGTTAAATTCATATACCGATGATCAAATTCAAATACTGATCATATTTAATAAAATATGTAGTATGGTAGTATGATAACATGTCTGTACTAAGAGTCAATTAGATCTATCACATAGTGATATCAATAGTAGTATGCCAAATACAAAAAGTTTACATTGAAAAGGAAGAAAAACCTACTTTCTCGGCATATCGATCGACTTTATATATCACAAGAGGATAACATGAGGAGTTGGTACTTGACTTTCTACATACAATGTTTGGATATGTATGTCAATTCAATAAAATTGTAAGGCATCAAGTATTGCTTCTTTCTTCTTATAAAACTTTTGAATTGGAATAATTTATAAGGGTTAAAACACTTACCGTAAGTATTTAGATTAGGTTTAAAAAATCCTAGTTATTATAGGCTACCCACCTAAAAAAATCGCCTCAAATTTAACATGAATATAACACTCCTGAAGGTGCTACTAAAAATATTGATAAATTAAATAACTTTGTTATAAAAAATACCATTTAGATTGATAATAAATTTATGAAAACAAAAATACATAAATAAAATGAATAGAATGTCTCAATTTTACTAAATCTCAAATGTCCATTTCCAAAACAATTTACAAGAAATAGTGCAGTTCATTTAAATTTTAAAAAAAATGAAATACAAAGCCTCTAACGACGCTACCAATCCCAACGATGCCATAAATATCATCTTGCATCAAATCTAAAATACGAGAAACTATAGGGGATGAGGTGGAAACTCAGTAGCTCGTATAAATGCTCCAAGTGAAACTACACATACTATGTGTGCGTGCGTCTATACGAAAGTGTATGCAATATGAAGACTCAAACTAAAATCCCAATAATATAATCGTCACCTATGATCTCAACGCAGTACTACACAACCCAAGACCAAATATAAAAATTCCTACCGCACTTACAATAGTACGGTATGGACTATCGTCCATAATGATGTTAATTATCCTCGAAAGAATCCAATGCCCCCAAATAAATAACATAACTTGTGCAAACGACCCATCATAAACAGGTATCACCTCCATGAAATCTTGGCATCACCGCCATAATAAAACTTGGCATACAAGCTAATCGGTGTCCATTACCTATTCTTTGGATAATAAATAAGATCGTGGCGGACATCAAACCCCGTCCAACATGTGGTTTGGCTAAGGAATGCCTATGCATTATCCAATACTAATCATCATAATATCATTCTCCCAATATAAAATGAATTTCATATTCAATTACCATAAATCAAGTTTACATGTTTTCTACCCATTTAAACAACCTAATATGCTCATAAAATCAACTAGCTTCATTACCCAAACTACACGGACATACAAAATGCAACACATTTTATGGATATAAATATACAATCAAGATTGAATAAATTTAATACCCTAAATTAACCACGGGAGAACGAAACTACCTCAAGCGAGTAAAAATCCACCATTGTAGGCCTATTTTGGAAATCTAGAAAAATTAGTGCCGAACATTATTCAAACTTCCAATCCAACTTCAAATTTTGATTCTACACGAAAAATTAATTAATGTATGTGTTTTGGATTTTTCTCAAATCTCATCCGAAAGCACTCTATAAGAAGATCTAAAATACACCAAATTAGCTCTTCTCATTCCACTCGTTTTTTACACTTTCAATTTTAGTTTTTGTCTGTTGTTTTTCATCTTCCATTCCTTATAATCAACTAGAATATTCCTTATATAGCCCCTCTCTCAAATCCTATCTCGGTGCCTAAGCTAACTCATATTACCATATTGCTTTTTAATTAAAAATTATCCCTTCACATATTTAAACCATTACAAAATGTCCATAAGCCAATTAAATTTGAATTTAAATATTCGATTCATTTCAAATAAAAATAAATATAATATCAATATCCCGATCATTAAAATAATAATATTGTCAAAATCTTATACAATATTCATAAATAAAGCCCTTAAAATTATGGGGTATTACATACTTCCCCCCTTGAAAAGGAATTTCGTCCTCAAAATTCACCCCCAAATTTTCTTCCGTTAAATTGAAACATAAAGTTCGACATCAGCCAAATAATATACAACATAAATAAAATCTTTCTCAATAGAAAATGTAACGAACCAATAACCTCAAGCCTGAGAATACGAATAACCTATGCTCTGATACCACTTTGTAACAACCCGGAATGTGCTACTGAAAACATTGATAAATTAAAGAATTTTTTTATAAAACAAAACCATTTAAATTAATAATAAATTTGCGAAAACATAAATGCATAAATAAAATTAGGAGAATATCTCAAATGTCCTTTTACAAAGGAACTTACAATAAAGAGTGCGACACATTTAAATTTTGAAAAAAAAAATATACAAAGCCTACAGTGACGCTCCCAATCCCAAAGATTCCATAAATATCATCTCGCATCAAACCTTAAATATAACAAACTTTGGGGGAGGAACGGGAAACTCAGTTGCTCATATAAATGCTCCAAGTGTAACTACACATATTCATTGTGCAATCGTCATATACAAAAGTGTATGTAGTATGAACACTCAACAAAAATTCTAATACTATAATCGTCACCTATGATATCAACGCAAAATTATACAATCGAAGACCAAATATCAAAATTCCCTTCGCACTTCCATAGTACGGTATGGACTACCGTCCACTATCCTATTAATTATGCTCGAAAGAATCCAATGCCCCCTCAAATAAATAACATAACTTGGGCACAAGATCCATCATAAACATACATCTGCTCCATAAAATTTTGGCATTACCGCCATAATAAAACTTGGCATACTCGTCAATCAAGTCCATGGCCTAGTCTTTGGGTAATAAACAAATCGTAACTGACAGCACACCCGATCTAATAGGTGGTTTGGCTAAGGAATGCCTATGCATTCTCCAATACTAATCATCATAATATCATTCTCCCAATTAAAATGAATTTCATATTCAATTCCCATAGATCAAGTTTACATGTTTTCTACCCATGTATACAACCCAACATGCTCGTAAAATCAACTAGCTTCGTTACCCAAACTACACGGCATGAAAATAGCATATACAAAATGGGTGCAAGAACGAATATAATATACGAGAAAACAACACATATAAATGCAACACATAGCATGGATATAAATATACAATCAATATTGAATAAGTGCAGAACACTAAATTAACCATTGGGGTCTACCTCAAGCGAGTTAAAATCCACCATTATAGGCCTATTTTGGAAATCCAGAAAACTCAGCTCCGAACATTATTCAAACTACCAATCTGACATCAGATTTAGACTCTACACGAAAAATTAGGTCAGGTATGAGTTTTGGTTTTTTCTCAAATCTTATCCTAAAGCACTAAAAAGAAGATCTAAAATACTCCAAATTAGCTTTTCTCATTCCACTCGTTTTTTTACCCTTTTGATTTCGTTTTTGTCCTTTGTTTTTCATCTTCCTTTCCGTATAATCAACCATAATATTCCATATATAGCCCTCGTCTCAAACTCTATCTTGGAGCCTAAGATAACACATATTACTATATTTCTTTTTAATTCAAAATTATCACTTTACATATTTAAACCATTACAAAATATCCACAAGCCAATTAAATTTGAATTTAAATATTGGATTCATTTCAAATAAAAATAAATAAAATATCAATATCCCGATCAATAAAATAATACTATTATCAAAATCTTATGCAATATTTATAAATGGAGGCCTCAAAATTACGGGGTATTACAATGAAATACGTGGGGTATTGATCCTTCATCACTTGTTCTTGTTTCCATATCGCTTCTTGCTGATTTTTATTTTCCCAGAGTACTTTAACTAAGGGGATTTCCTTATTTCTGAGGTACTTCACTTGACAATCTAGAATTTGAATATGGCGTACTTCAAATTTATAGTTTGGTTCGATAGAAATGTCTTTCCATGTAACGCTGTGAGATGGATAAAAAATATACTGGCGAAACTGCAACACATGAAATACATTGTGAATATTGGATAATTTCACAAGTAATTATAATTGAGAGGCTATTTAGACAATTCGTTTAGAAATTGTGAAAGGTCCAATATATTCGGGGGCAAATTTTCCTTTCTTTCCTAAGCATAAAAGTCCTTTTCGAGGAGAAACTTTTAGAAACAATTGGTCTTTAACTTGAAACTATAAGGGTTTTCCCTGTTGGTCTTCATAACTTTTTTATCGATCCTGGGTTGTCTTCAATCTCTCTGAAATTTATTTTATATTTTCAGTGGTTTCCTGGATTATTTCGGAACCAAATTGTTTATTATTTACGGATATTTCCAACATATCCGTGATCTACACGGTCTTCCGTATAAATCTTCAAACGAAGCAACTTTAATACTAGCATGATAACTATTATTATATGAAAATTAACAAACGATAAGTACACATTCTAATTGTTAGACATATTTAATATACAAGCACATAGCATATCCTCTAAACTTTGGATTGTACATTTTATGGGTGGAATGCATTACTTAAATGAAGTTTAATACACATTGCATTTTGCAATGCCTGCCAAGACATTCCTATAAAATGGGAATCTATGTCTGACACAATGGATAAAGGAATTCCATGTAATCGAATAATTTCACGAACGTAGAGCTTGCTAAGATTTTTCAATGAATCGATGGCCTATAAAGGTAGAAAATGAGCAGATTTCGGGAGTCGATGTACTATTACCCTAATGGAATTATATCCTTGGGACGTACGAGTTAGTCCACTGACAAAGTCCATGGTAATATTATCCCATTTCCACTAGGGAGTTAGTTAAGGTTGGATGAGTCCACCAGGGTGTTGGTGTTCTATCTTTACTTCTTGACAAGTAAGACATTTCCTTATAAAATTCTCGAAACCATTTCTCATATTAGGCCACCAATATTTGTTCTTTAAAGCATGGCACATTTTTAAACTTCCAAGGTGAATCATAAAATTCGAATGATGGGATTTTTGCTATATTTCCTATCAAAGAGATGCATCCTGAGGTATATACAATCTATTGCTAAATCATAAATCTATTTTCTTATCATATGAGAAGTCCAGATTTTTGTTCGAAAAGGTTTGTACAAAAGAACTTAGGTTTGCTGAACTAAGATTTTATCTCTCAACTCAGGATATGTAATAATTTAAAAAAATGACAAAAGGAGATATCAACCGTGGGTCATAATGCTCTATGGTAGAATCAATATTGTAGGAAATTAAAGTGTGGAGTCTTCCTACTGAATTTTGACATAAAGCACCGGCTACTACATAGTCTTTGCTTGGACGGTAATTTGATTTAAATCGTTATTCTTAGAAAAATTCCTTCCAGCGTCGTTGTCTTAAATTCAAGTCGTTTTGGGTAAAACTAATTTTCAAAATTTAAGTATCTGAAAAGATTTCAAAATTTACACCATAAAGGTAACACCACAAAATTTATAACGTAGAAACTACAACGGATAATTCAAGATCATGGACAGGGTAATTACGTTCATGGGTTTTTAGTTGTCGTGACACATATTGTATAACTTTCTCATTCTGCATTAACAAACATCCCAACCCTTGTAATGAAGCAGCGGTATATACATCATATCTTATGTCACTAGAAGGAATAGTGAGGATAGGAGTTGTAGTTAACTTTTCATTCAACACTTGGAATGACTGGTTACATTTTTTAGTCTAAACAAATAGAAATTCCTTCCTAGTTAAAATTAAAAGTGGAAGAGCAATGCTAGAAAATTCTTCTACAAAAAATGACGGTAATATCCAGCTAATCCTAGAACACTTTTTATTTTAGTAATATTGGTTGGATTTTTCCACTCTAAAATCGTTGAAATGTTGGCTGGATCAACTTAAATTCCTATTCAGAAATCACATGTCCAAAAAGTTTTTTTCCTTCACTAAAAAATCACATTTTCTCTTTTTAGCAAATAACTGATAGTTTCTGTGAGTAATTAATATTGGATCTAAATGTTAGGCATGTTCTACGGGATTCAGAGAATAAACAAGAATTTTGTCAATAAAAATGATAAAGAATTGTCAAGAAAAGGCCATAAGATTCTATGCATTGTATTCGTAAAAGCTGCAGGTCCATTAGTTTATCCAAAGGACAATATGGTAAATTTGAAATGTCTGTAACGGGTTTGAAAAGTAGTTTTTGGAATATCTTCCTCTCAAACACGTAATTGATGATAACCAGATCATAAATCTATTTTAGAAAAGAACTTTGTTCCTCAGAGTTGATCAAATTGATCTCCTATTCGGGGTAAAGGATACTTATTCTTAGTAGTTACTGAGTTCATTTTGCGATACTCTATACATAATCTAAAGCTTCCATTATATTTCTTGACAAATAATACCGGAGCTCCCTAAGGAGATGAACTTAGTCGAATAAACCCTTCTCCAAAAGATCATCTAATTGGGTACGAAGTTCTCAAAGTTCTTAAGGATCCATTCGATATGGATGTATTCAAATAGGAAGTGTATTAGGAAAAGGATTAATACTGAACTCGATATTTATTAAAGGGGGTAATCCTAGTAACTCTCCGGTAAAAATGTCATCGAATTGTTCCAACAAATTTGGAATTAAATAAGAGATCTGGAGTTTGAAACTTGAGGGATCAGATGGACCTTATCCTTTAAATACAAAAGAGTAATTATCTTCATTTCAAAAATAAATTTTCTTAGTATGATAATAGATATAAGCATAATGTCTTGATAAAACATCCATTCTAATAATAATATCTAAATCATAAATACCTAGAATTATCAAATTAATAAGGAATGTTTCTAAACCAAGATGAGTTTTACAATTGTTATAACCTTGCGTTGGTGTATTAATTTCACCAGTGGGTAATTCAATATCCAATGGAGCAGTTAAAGATGAAGGTAATAATTGCAGTAATTTTGCTAGTATAAAACTAACAAAATAATGTGTTCATCCTTAATCAAACAAAATATGTGCAACAAAATGTTGAAAAATTATCATACCTTCTATCAGGTCATGGAAATTTTGTGTAGGAAGTATGACGTAATTCTTTACACGACTCAGGATTGGCAAAATTCCTTTAATAGATTCTGGATTAGGTGGATTTGGGATATGATGAGATTTTGGATTTTGTGAGGGTTTGTTTAACTGACGCTGTATTGGAACAATTTTAACTTAGGACATTATGGCTGGTTATGTCCTACCTGGTGAAACTCATGACAACAAATTGCTAAACGTGTTGTGTTATGACAAACCTGGAGTTATAACAAGATGATTGTTTCTGGTAATAGGAGGAGAAGATCATATTCGGGCTAAAGAATTGCATTCCATAATTAATGCAAAGTCGATAAGTTGAGAATACTCACGGATTTGCAAAGGACTGATAGAATTCTTACCTCACAGGTGTCATCCTCTTTCAAATTTCTTGAAATTCTTTACCTCAGTATTTATATATTCATGGGCGTAATGAGACAATTCAGTAAATTTGTCCTCGTATTGGGCTACCGATAGATTAGTTTGTTGCAATGTTAAGAAATCAACACTGCGTTGATCTCGCTCAGCCTGGGGAAAATACTTTTTGAAAAAAATCTCCTCAAATTGCTCCCAAGTAGAATTAACAACATTATGGTTACGTGACATTGCTTGACACCAGAAATTAGCTTCACCTTTAAACATATAGGCTGATAAAGTTACTCGAAGATTAATAGTTATACCTACTCTATTCAAAATTTTCACAATCTGACGTATCCATTTCTCAGCTTCACTAGCACTTGGATTTCCAAGCAATGATAGAGGTCATTGTCTTAAGAATTGTTTAAGGTTATTCATCCTACAAATTTCTTCAAAAATGTCCTCTGGAGTAGAACGAGTTATTTGTTGTCGTTGTTGTTATTGTTGGGCTAAAGAAGTAAGTTCCTGTAGACATCTCATGATTCCTTCAGTTTAAGTTTGTTCAGTTTGAGTTCCAGGGGAGGGAATTCTAGTACTAAACATCGTAAAATATAATAGAACAACTTTAATAATAAGATTCATAAAGAAAGATGTGACACAAGACTATTATATTACATAATATAATTTATATAATACATTAGAGTTATATATCACAAACTATTACTACATTGGTGAAACTATAGTTGTAAGTTTATCCCATAAGTTTTAGTATGGAAGACTATCCACAATACTTTATTATACATATGTACGTTAAGATACAACCTTTAACACTGGATTATTAAGTAGGTACAACGTCTTCAACACTAGAACTAGATTCTGGACTAAGTAAATAATTTCTCTGATCCGAACCACTAGTTGAGTCATCAGTAGTACTAAGAGAGTAGTCACCATGTACTTCTTTATTTAATGTGGCATCAGGTTACATACGTGGAGTTGGCGGATTATTCGCAAGTGCAAGATTTATGACTTCTTGAAAAATTATCGGATCATTCACATAACCATCAACCTTCCTTATGACTTGAATATCTCCTAGAACTCTATTTGTGAGAACTAGTCTTTTAACATCACTGCTTGCTCCTGCCCGGTCCTCCTCGACTACCTGAAACATATCTTGTAGTTTTTCTTAATGCCTCCTCTCTAACTTTGGTTTCCCAATAAATGTTTTGTTCAATGTCTACATTGAATAAGAATGTGTCCTGCGTATCCATGTTGTAAAATGAAGTTACCATATAATAATTGTAAGGTCATAAGTGTTCGATTGAGTCTTAATGTAGTGTTAGCTAAATTATGGACAAAAACGCTTGAGTCATAGGATAGAGTTCTTGAGCATCCTTAAAGCCTATGACATGCTAAAGTTAAGGTCAAAAGTCTCCGATTGAGTTTTAATGTAGTCTTGCCTCAATTCCAGTAAAAAATTCTTAAGTCATAGGATAGAGTTCTTGAGCATCCTTCAAGCCTATGACATGCCAAAGTTGAAGACGTTGCGTCCTTGCTTATCAAAAGAACATCATTACCGATTTACACGTGTCGCATTTCAAGTCATCAACTTAATTCCCATATCTACTAAGGTATGAATGCATTATATATATATATATATATATATATATATATATATATATATATATATATATATAAGAGCTTGGAACATTTTTTAAATAGGTCTAATTTTATTTAAAATAAATTTATTTTTAGAAAGTTATTTTAGAACTTTTAAATAAAAGTTTTGGGCTTAAAATTGAAAAAATTGAAAAATTGTCTTTCGAACGAGTTTGTTGTTCGAAAGAGAATTTCGTTCGAACGAGTTTGCCAAAGAATTTTCCGAATTGTCCTCTGGAACTTCGTTAGAACGAGACTTCGTTCGAACGAAAATCTTGTTCGAACCAGATTTCTGACGGGAAAATTATTTGGCAGTTTTTCACAACTATCCCATTCTTTTGTTTCCACTAACTTTTCCAGAATTAATAAGTGCGGGAACCTCTTTTGAAAAACTAAATTTTCATCTTCCACAATCTCTAAGAGAGAGTTTTGAGAGATTAATTTCTCAATGAAAGAGTTCATGTTTTGAGTGTTTGTTTTGAAAGAAAATCTTTCTTAAACACCTTTGTTTACACCCATTAATTAAATTAATATGGTTTAAGTGAATTTAATGTGTGTGTTTGTTCTCCATAATTCATTTATTTAAGTTTAATTTTAATTTTGTGTTTAGAAATTAAAATTTGTGTATAATTTAATTTTTCATCTTTTTAAGAAAAGAAAATCAATTAAATTTGGGAAAATTAAATTATTGTGTTGAACCATATTTACTCCGCATCTTAAAAGGAAATTATATTTGAAAGATTTTAAAATTGAGGGTCTACATCCCTTCTCAACAAGTGGTATCAAAGACGGAGCGCTAATTTATTGCGTTAAGGTTCTTTTAAATATTTTTTTGGTAAAAAAATGGATTTTTCCCGATTTTTAAAATTTCCTATTTTCGATGGTTCTAATTATGCATATTAGAAAGCACGTATGCGTTAGGCACTTAGGTCTATCGATGATAGGGTTTGATTGTTAGTCGTTAACGGGTAGACCCCATCCACACAGTTAGTAGACAATGAACGTGTTCCCAAACCCGCAGAGAGATGGAGTGAAAATGAATTTAAACTTGTAAATTTTAATTTTCGAGGTTTAAATGCCTTGTTTAGCGCGGTCACATTGAAAGAATTCTGACGCATTATGATGTGTGAAACCACTAAAGATGCTTGGGATATTTTATAACTCACTCATGAGGGAACTAGTGTTGTAAAAGCTTCAAAACTCCAAAATCGCACCACTCAATTTGAAACCATCAAAATGAATGAAAAAGAAACTTTTGATGAATCGTATGCTAGACTTTCTAATATAGTTCATTCATCTTTTAATTTGGGAGAGAAAATACCCGATGACCGAGTTGTAAAGAAAATACTTAGGTCCTTGCCCGATAGGTTCATTCCTAAAGTGACCGTTTTAAATTCTTTACCCACTTTAGCCTCTGCAAAATTAGAAGAGCTCGTAGGTGATTTACAAACTGATGAACTAGACATGTTTCCTTCCAAAACCGAATAGAAAATAGATAAGCGCGTTGCTTTGAAAGAACGAAAGGAGGAAAAATAAGTAGTAGAGAGTGAGAGTGATAATGACTCGGAAGATATGGCTATGTTCGCTAGGAAGTTTCATAAATTTCTTAAATTTAACAAAGATAAATTTAAAAATAATTTTAAGAAATTTGAAAATTCTAAGCATGAAAAAGCCGAAAAGATCCCTAGAACTTCTAATGAAAACTTTACTAGGGACGAGTCAAACAGGTGTTATGGTTTTGAAGGGTATGGCCATAGGGCTTTTCAGTGCCCCACTAAACTAAGGAGAGAGAGTAAGAAACAAATTTCCTACAATGCAACTCTTAGTGATAGTGATAAGGAAGAGGGATCCAATTCCCCCATTGAGCACAACTTTACCTCGTTCATTGCTAGTTATGTAAGTGATAGTGAGGAATCATCCAATGATGAAATCTTAATACATAACCCTTCTGAGGCCTTTGTTTGTGAAGCTATAAAAGATGATGGTAGTGATAGTGGCGAATAAAGAGAGAGAGAAAATGAAGAAGAGGCTGATGTGAGTGAACTTAAATTTGCATTTCAAGAACTATATGAAGAATCTATTAAATTAAAAGGAGAAAATTTGAAGTTAGAATATAGTTTAAGAGAGCGTGTCAATGTCGTTGATGATAGTGTATTAATTGAAGACCTTAGGACACGAGAGAGAACTCTTCGAGAGAAGCTTAAGTATGTAGAAGGCGATATAGATAGCCTTATAGGTTTGATGGAATCCTTGAAAAATGATCTTCTTGGGTTTGAAGAGAGAAACGGTTTGCTTGAGTATAGGATTGTAGAGCTTGAAAAGAAAGTGAGAGACTCAAGTAGAGTCAAATTTGATTTGGAGAGTCGTTCGGAGAAATTAGATAAAATCTTAGGAACGATACAAATTCAAAATGACACTTATGGTTTAGGCTTCAATTCTTGTAACGATTCCACCATTAAAGCCAAAGCCAATGTCTTAGGAGAATCCTCTAGGAACAAGGTTATAGATCATTCCTTAGGTAAGTCTTTTCGTCGTGTCTTTATGTGCTCACATTGCGGTCGAAAAGGCCATCTTAGGAAGTTTTGTTTTGACCTTCAACGCAGTCCTAGAAAATCCCAACATAAGGCAACCGAGGTAGCTAAGATTCCTATATCCCGAGATCGTCATTCATCATTAGTTTGGGTTAGGAGATCCGACTTGGTAGCTTTACAAGATAAGATTTTTTATTCTCATTTACTTTCACACGATACCTCCCTTTCTAAATTTTAAGGTTGAATGTGTTAGTTGTTTTCATACTTTAGCTTTTGTGCTTCAAGCTATATTATCATGCTTTTTGTATGCTTGTTTATCATTTTCTAGTCATTACCTTATTTCATATCTCATGCTAGAAATTATAACTAGTTTATCTTTTGTATTTTATTTATTTTAGTTTACATTAAATGAAATATTCAAAAAGATTTTTGTTTATCATTTTTGTTTTACCTTTTTAGTAATTTAGGCTTAATGAAAAATTCAAATGATATTTGTTTATTTTTTGAGTAAATATTTTTCTTTGTTTGGTTAAAATTTTTCAAAAACTCAAAAATATTTTTGTTTTGTGTGTATTTTAGTTTGACACACTTTATGTGGCATATACTTGTGTTTGAATCCCTTATTTTCCACTTTCATGTGGCTAGAAATTTTGGTTAAGATTGCTTATCCTTAAAATGTTCTTTACCATGCTTACATGGAGTAGTTGGATTTTGTGTTGCTATAATGAATTCTATTGTTATATGCCTCCATTCACACATGCACGAGCTCACTTGAAATTTTAACGTCACATGTATATTTAAGCTTTGTGAGGTGTTCTCCTACCAATCTAGTCATCTACATATCTTTGAACTAGGAGGACTTGTGCATGTTAAATCCGTTGCACGTGATATTTATGTGATATAAAATGATATATATAAATATGCACGGGGAAGGTCTCCGAAAGGAAATTTATCCTTTGCGAGTAAGACACCGTTTATAATGGAACTAAAAGAAATACGTGATCCAAAGGCCTAAAAGAAAAATATGACATTAAAACAAAAAATTTGCCAAGGCCTATTTGATATAGTCATTCCATACTCTGTATGCATATCTTGAGGGAGTTTGGGTGGTATATCAACGGTTTGCACAATGTTCGTTTATCCTAGTTGCACTTTCATTGTCGTGACTCTGTTGGTTTGTAGAATCATCAAAATTCTAGACTTATGTGCATTGTGTATGTTTGTTCATTGAGTTCAATTTATATTTTCACATGAGGCTATATCTAAATGTGATAAAGTTTGCAATCAAATGAGAACTCTGTGAACATGTTTTAAGTGATTGAGTCTAAATTTAATTCTTACTAGTTAGCACCCCTACACTTTCGTTTCCATATGACACATTTTTACCATACGAGTGTGAAAAGCTTAATGTATTTTGTGTCATGTGTGGTGTTTATACCGAGTATATTGTGCATGTACGTTAATTATATTTATTATGTACTGATATACATGGTATTCTATTTGTCTTTGCCTTGGTTTCTAGTCTATCTATCCTTCAAATTCATAATTAGTATCTATCTTGTTGCATATTTTCATTAATATCATAAGGGTCGACCTTAGTAGGGTCGACCATAGTTAAATCCTCAGCAGGGTTGTCCAGATAAGGGTCGACCTCAGTAGGGTAGGCCACGGCTTAATCATTGGCGGGGTCATCCAGATAAGGGTCGGCCTCAGTAGGATCGGCCATGGCTTAATCATTGGCGGGGTCATCCAGATAAGGATCCGCCTCAGCAGGGTCGACCACGGCTTAATCCTCAGGAAGGTCGTCCAGATAAGGGTCGTCCTCAGTAGGGTCGGACATGGATAATCATTGGTAGGGTCGTCCAGATAAGGGTCGGAACAGAAGACATTGGCCTCAGCCTCACAACTCTCATACAGCAGCTCAGCCTTGACCTCAGCCTCATAGATCACCACATTATGCCTCGACCTTGGCCTTCACCAGCATCAACGTCATCTCAACCATATCGGGTTGACAAGAAGATTATGACAACCATCAGAAAGTTCGTATCTCATAAGGCCGGTCCCTCATACACCAACCTCGTCTCTTCATCAATCGAGTTCAGCAGAGTCTCACGGGCTCAATCAACTTCCAATGTCATCATCAGCCTCAGCCGATGTTACATCCACCTCACACCTAACCTCATCCATCCCTCCTGTCCAAGGTCACCACGATTAGAGACAAGACAAAGCAACTACAACCAATTCCACCAACCTCGCACTCGTCCAGGCCAAGGTTACATCAAATAAGGACACAGGGCCAAGCATTTACAAGAACTTGTAAGGTTTGGAACACGTGGCCAAATCAGTTATAACCGAATCATTACCCTCACGTGAGGGAATATTGAGGTCATCATTATCTATATAAGATCAACTAGGTCTCATTCTCATAGTGGTTTGATCCTCATGCACATCCTCATTGCACGCTTGGGGGGTACATTACACCCCAAGTACTATATATATAGAGGTCATCCTCTACCTTGTAAATAGCTGAAACTCTTTCATTTTACACAGTAGAGAGAGAAAGCTTGAGAGATTGTATCCATGGCCATTAGGGCCTTCATTCAGTGATATTACTCAATCACACTCATAGTGGACGTAGGCCAGATTGACTAAACCACTTATATTCAAGTGTTCATACTCTTCTCCTCACCTCCTTCTACATATATACATATATATATATTCTCATGTGATGTCATTGTTATCACTTGCTTGAGATTGTCAACACCTTACCTGGTGGTGTTGTTTCCAGCATCATCATTTTGGCGCCGTCTGTGGGAACGAGAAGATGTCTCTTCCGCTTTTTCTGCTTAACCTCATCGAAGACTCTGGTGGTGAACCAGGCCTCACCCCTTGCGTGGAGTTGTTTCACAATTGAAAGAGGTCCTTTAAGGTATTATGCTTATCTTCTTCACAAGATCTTTAGTTTTAGCAAATGTCACCGGAGTTATCTCCTCCACCATCTGGTGCTGGAGGACCTAATTCCAGCCAGGCACCACCCAGTCTGAAATGGCTGAGGTGGCAGCAGCCTTGAGGTTCTTGGCTGCAACACAACAAGCAATAAAGGAGTAATGTACACAGCTCAATCAAAATATGATGTGGCCACCCGGGGTCTCATCGGAGATAATTACTTCGGTAGCTGTTCAACCCCATCCTAAATCCAGGGGACCACCCCAGGCACCGTGAAAAGACCAACCTATGCCTCAACAGAGGAGGGACGTTGCTGACCCTAGGCGTTTATGTCTAGGGAGGCAAGAAAACCCTTGCCCTAAGGATAGGTATGATTATATGGAGGCAAAAAGATGCTCTAGAGGACTGTTGGGAGCCGTATGAGGTTTCGAACAACATTATACGTCCTATCCAACAAAGCTGAGGTTATAGGGGCAGAAGATATGGTAGTGCCTAACAAGGAGGATCAGGTTTTGATCGCTTGAGAAAAGGGTCGGCCTTTAAAAGGCTCAACCCAGTTAATGACCTGAGGCAAAGGTTATCCACGCTAAGAAGTGTAGCAGGTTCTTAAAGGGGAGATGCAAAACATCGGCCTCATCATGGCCGAACCCAAGAAGGCTGAGACAGGGATCAAGAGGAGGTCAATAAGTGACGTTGTGCTACAACTGGGGAACCCTCAGTTCACCCCTTGGAGGTGGCTAGGGACAACCTCGGCCAGGCCGACATTGCAAATCCATGTAATGACGCCATTCAACAGCTTGAAAAGAAGATAGGGAACCTCATCAAAACTCGTGACCCACTACATAGAGGATTCTTAGAGGGCTCCCCATTTGTGTCACAAATTGTGAACTTCCCAACCCCTGCCAAATTCAAACCGCCAATGGTGTCTCCTAAGAATGATGGTAGTACTAACCCTGTGCATCATATTGAGATGTACCAGTCTACAGCAGACATTTATTCAATCCCAGATGAGATGAGGTGTAGGGCCTTCTCAAGCACTTTAACGGGAGATGCAAATATTTGGTTCACTTCTCTTCCAAATAACTCTGTTGAGAACTTAAAGGGCTTGGCTGAACGGTTTATTCACAACTTCTATTTTGGGGGAAGACCTCAAAAAAGACCACTCATCTATTGTACTTCAAGAATGGAAAGAATGAGAGCCTAAGAGGCTACATTACAAGATTTAACTAGGAAAATCTAGAAGTGGAGGATTACGAAGAGAGTATAGCTATAACAACTCTCATTGGAGGACTTCAGAAGGGAAAGCTACTATGGAATCTTGTTGAAGACCCTCCGAAATCTATGGCCGAGTTATTGTCAACAACTAGTAAGGTCATGAATGCTGAGGAAGCCATGGCTTCCAAAGAAGAGAATGAAACTGGTGGAAGCAAGTCTCATAAAGCCAAGGAAAAGGACGGGAAGAAAAGGTCGGCTGATGTCAAATATATCGACTACACTCCACTCACAGTAAGTCCTGATATAATTTTAAATGAGAATAAAGAAGATAGAAAATTGAGATGGCCTGATAAGTTGATAGCTCCTCCATATAAGAGGGACCAGAGTAAATGGTATGAGTTTCATAAAGACCACAGTCATACAACTGACAAATGCTTTGCCCTTAAGGACGAGATTAAGAAGATCCTAAAGAAGGGAAAGCTTAAAAAGTATGTTGACAATAGTGTTGTTAATAATAATTCTAGGAAAAATTATGGCTAGCTGAGATGAGATGTCCAAATAAACACAAACATCGAAGAATCGAAAGATTGTGGAGAAGCCGACCCTAACCTCCTGCCATAGGATGTTGCACCAAAGGGTCGTCTGCATTAAAAGTTTAGCAAAAACTGTCCAACCACTCTTGATCCATGAAGCCGGCCCTCTTCTATCTCAGACTGGGGCGAGTGTTCTTTATCAAGTGAGTTTTAATGTACTCGCTACCTCATATATATCGGCTATCTGCCTTATAACAAAAGGTCAATGAAAATTTTTGTATGTTCTCTTTCTCATATTCTTATCATAAGATGTGTTCAGTTACATGTTTTAACTCATCTTAAAATATAAAGCATCATCATTTTTATGAGAAACCCTCTCAACAAAAAGACAGTATGTGGACGAGACGAACCTCATCCATACACTCTCAAAACGATGAGAGGGGACATGGAAAAACACCATAATTTGGTGAATTAAAATTTCAAAAATCATTTTATGCTACTCTCGGCGAAAAGGCAGTATATGGATGAGGGTCATCTCATCCATACACTCTCATAATGACGAGAGGGGATGTGGTCTAACACTGTAATTCGATAAACCTAAATTTAAAAAATCATTTTGCTATACTCATCTCGGACAAGGATGAGATGAGTAGAGATTAAAATCATTAACTTGGTGGCCTCATATCTGAGACAAACACCATTAAATTGGTGATCTGATATCTAAAACATCATTAACTTGGTGACATGAGAGTTAACATCATTAACTTGGTGGTCTCATTTTTTAGACAAATGTCATTAACTTGTTGATCTCATATCTGAAACATCATTAAATTGGTGACATGAGAGTTAACATCATTAACTTGGTGGCCTCATATCTAAGACATACATCATTAACTTGGTGATCTCATATCTGAAACATCATTAACTTGGTGACATGAGAGTTAACATCATTAACTTGGTGACATGAGATTTAACATCATTAACTTGGTGGCCTCATATCTAAGAAAAATATCATTAACTTAGTGATCTCATATCTAAAACATCATCAACTTGGTGACATGAGAGTTAAAATCATTAACTTAGTGACCTCATATCTGAGACAAACATCACTAACTTGGTGATCTCATATCTGAAACATCATTAACTTGGTGACATGAGAGTTAACATCATTAACTTGGTGGCCTCATATCTGAGACAAAAATCATTAACTTGGTGATCTCATATTTGAAACATCATTAACTTGGTGACATGAGAGTTGACATCATTAACTTGATGACCTTATATCTGAGACAAACATTATTAACTTGGTGATCTCATAATTTGAAAACCATTGGCTTGGTTAGAGACAAACACCATTGATATGCCCAAGTATACCCTTGGCCAAAGACGACCTTGAAAAATCACCAGACAGAGATATTATGACTCGGCCTGGGGGTCGATGCAGGAAGCCTCGGCATCGTTCATAACAGTACATCCGATGATCCCATCGCCAGTAACTGTCCTATTAGAAGATCGACTCATCATCTCGGCTTAAACCAATATAGCCTCATCCTGTCAAAAGACTAGCTTATTATCTTGATCTCATCCTAGAAAGGACCCCACGGCTAAGGTGGACCAACAGTAGTACCATCAGTTTGTGCAAAGTACAGAGAAGGATTTAAGCATCAGAGGTCTTATGACCCAAGCACCCTCGACCTCATCCACCATATGAAAGAACGTCTAATAACCTTCTCGAATAAAAGATAATTTATCCCTCAGTCTTCTATCTACATTGAAGACTAAGGTCTAGGGGTAATTGATATGACCAAAATGTACCCTCATCTCTTAGGACGACAGGCATCACACCTCATGTCCAATTAGTCACAAGAGCCTCACATATCATTGGTAGGGTCATCCAGATAGGGGTCGGCCTCAGTAAGGTCAGCTATGGCTCAATACTCAGTAGGTCCGTCTAGATAAGTGTCGGGCTCAATTAGGTTGGACATGGCATAATCATTGGAAGGGTCATCTAGATAAGGGTCGACCTCAGTAGGGTCGGCCACGGCTTAATCATTGGCAGGTTATCCAAATAAAGGGTTAGCCTCAGTTGGGTCAGCCATGGCTTAATCATTGGAAGGGTCGTCCAGATAATGGTCGGCCTCAGTAGGTTCATCCACGGCTCAATCATTGGCAGGATCATCCAGATAAGGGTCGGCCTCAGTAGTGTCGACCACGGCTTAATCATCGGCAGGGTTGTCCAAATAAGGGTCGACCTCAGTAGGGTTAGCCGCGGCTTAATCCTCAGCAGGGTCATCTAGATAAGGATCGGCCTCAGTAGGGTCAGCCATGGATAAATCCTCAGCAGGGTCATCTAAATAAGGGTCGGCCTCAGTAGGGTCGGTCGTGGCTAAATCCTCTGCAGGGTTGTCCAGATAAGGGTCAGCCTCAGTAGGGTCAGCCACGACTTAATCATTAGCGAGGTCATCCAGATAAGGGTCAGCCTCAACAGGGTCGATCATAGCTTAATCATTGGCGGGGTCATCCGGATAAGGGTCGGACTCAGCAGGGTCGACCACGGCTTAATCCTTAGCAAGGTCGTCCAGATAAGGGTCGACCTCAGTAGGGTCGGCCATGAATTAATCATTGGTTGGGTCGTCTAGATAAAGGTCATCCTCAGTAGGGTCAGCCATGGCTAATCATTGGTAGGGTCGTCCAGATAAGGGTCGGAACAGAATACATTGGCCTCAGCCTCAGCCTCACAACTCTCATGCAGCAGCTCAGCCTTGACCTCAGCCTCATAGATCACCACATTATGCCTCGACCTTGGCCTTCACCAGCATCAACGTCATCTCAACCACAACCGAGTTGACAAGAAGCTTATGACAACCATCAGCAAGTTCGTATCTCATAAGGTCGGCCCCTCATACACCAACCTCGTCTCTTCATCAACCGAGGTCAGCAGAGTCTCACGGGCTCAATCAACTGCCAATGTCATCATCAGCCTCAGCCGATGTTACATCTACCTCACACCTAACCTCGTCCAGCCCTCCTGTCCAAGGTCACCACGATTAGAGACAAGACAAAGAAACTACAACCAATTCCACAAACCTCGCACTCGTCCAAGCCGAGGTTACATCAAATAAGGACACAAGTCCAAGAATTTACAAGCACATATAAGTTTTGGAACACGTGGGCAAATCAGTTATAACCGAATCATTACCCTCACGTGAGGGAATATTGAGGTCATCATTCTCTACCTAAGATCAACTAGGTGTCATTCTCATACTGGTTCGATCCTCATGCACATGCTCATTGCATGCTTGGGGGGACATTACACCCCCAAGTACTATATATATAGGTCATCCTTTACCTTGTAAAGGGATCGATAATTACAACCCTAGTTGAAACTCTGTCATTTAACACAGTAGAGAGAGAAAGCTTGAGAGATTGTATCCATGACCATTAGTGTCTTCATTCAGTGATATTACTCACACACACTTACAGTGGACGTACGCCAGATTGGCTGAACCACTTATATTCAAGTGTTCATCCTCTTCTCCTCACCTCCTTCTACATATATATATATATATATATATATATATATACTAGTATATTGCCGTGCCTGAAGGCACATCAAAAATTTGCCAAACTACGTAATCGCAAAACGACATTTCCAGACAAAAAAAAGTAAAATTAAAAAAAAAAATGGCTATAATTTCCTCTGTTTGTAGGGCTATCCACTCTATTTAACAAATAAAAAATAATCCAACAACATTCAAATAGTAAAAATTCGTCGAAAAACTTCACATATAATATGAAATATAAAATATTCATCAACTTAATTCACATTGTGCCTCAAGTAAACAATATCAATTTAAATTTGTTTCGAGGTATTTTTTAGCCGTGTTGATGGCATGACAATAAATTTATTGTCGTGATAAATTTGTTCCTTTGCGGCCAATAGCTCAATGGTAGTGTCAATGGTAGTGTCGTAAATATTAGCCATAATTACGATTTTGGCTAGGGACATATTACCCATGTCAATGGTAGTGTCGTAAATATCTTCGTAGTATTTGTCTCATTGCACACCAAATAAAAAGAATTAATAATTAAAAATATAATAGTCATTCCGTTTTTTAAAAATCAATTATCAAAAAGTCCCTCGAACACCCATTTAACCAATACTCTCATATTTTTAAAGGTATGCGACAGTAACACACATTGAGTAGTTTTATATAATGGAAAACTTTTTGAAACAAAATAAAAGTAAAAAAAAAACTTGAACAATGGAACTTGATCATTTCAGAAAAATACAATTTCGTATTGTTTTATGCAATAATAACCCTTTTGAGCAATGTTTCATTTCAAACATATACAACCAAACCAAGGTAAAGTTTGTAAAAATAAATATTGACCAAATCAAAGGTTATAAGTTGGACTTTAAAAACAATCATCTAAACTTATAAGTTGGACTTTATAAGTTGGACCAAATCAAAACTTATAGGTGACTTTAAAAACAAACCCATAATACGTTGCTTTCCCCATGCCCCCACTAACTCTCTTTCTCTCTTACCCGACAGCCCCCCTCCTGCTGTCCTACCCACCCGTACAACCCTAAGAATTTGTTTCACACCCTAAAAATCCACGTCACCCCATCCAAATAAAATATGGATCTGTCCTTATTCAGTGATGCACTCAAATACATTTGCTAAAAAAAATTGGGTTTTCAATAACATCAGCAGCAACATGGTATACATTCCTTCAACAAAAAATACAAACTTCTAATAGACTAAAACTGAGGAGCACCAAAGCAATCAGAATGATAAAAAAAAATAGAGACTTCACCTTCAAAGCAACCTGAAAGAAATTTAAAAGAAGAAAAAGTAACATGTCTAAGATGAAAAAAATGCATACAAAATATGATTTGAGATTTTGTTCATGGCTGCCCTCGATTTGAGATTTTGTTCCTGAAAAATATTTGTCGGTATTGATGAAGAAAAAGTGATTCAAAATTTAAACAGGCCCTTTATAAACAAAGATAAAAATGGAATTGATTAAGTTTAAAACTAAAGATATGTGGCTGAAACTATAAAAAAAAATGTGAATGTGCAGATATCGTGTGAGACTAACAGCTAATGTGACAGAAAATGTCAAAAGCTAATAACCAAACTATTGATTTAAAGTTGCTGAAACTAAAAACCAAAACTAACTATTTCTAGGTGTCAATAAACCCAGCTGGAAACCTTTTTCATTCTATCTTTTCTCCAAGAAAAACACAGGTAGCCATGGACACATGAGCAACGTCTTAAAAAATTCATTTTTAGATAACCAAATGCATCTAATTACCCACTGGGACATACAAATACTCGACAACAAATAAAAATACTTGAAACAAAAATTACTTTAAAAATTTGTTCAAAACTTTTTAAAACCATAAATGGGTCTGTGTAACAAAAATTACTTTAAAAATACCACTACTCATATAAAAGTTGAGTTTAAGGTCCTTAAAACAAATATAAAAAATCAACAATTTTTTTTTAAAATACAAGAAAAATCATTTTTAGTTGGTTTGTGTAACCAATACAAAAAAAAAAAAAAAAATACCGCACATACTTTTTTTATACACATACACACTAAACATAAAATTACCTCCAATAGAAAACTCTGGTTAACCATGAAAAACAAATGCACATGCGTAGAGAGAGAGAGAGAGAGAGAGAGAGAGAGAGAGTTATATCCATATACACACATAGGGAGAGTTATGTCTTAAAATCACTTTCTATAAAGATGAGAAAAATGAACAGTGATAGTGTAAACATTCCAAACAATCAAGGGTGCAATTGCTGAATTTACTTCGACAACTGAATCAAGTGTAAATATTCCAAATGAACAGTAATAGTGTAAACATTACAAAAAAATTCAGCAACATTAAAAGCATTCCAAAATGAACAGTAACAGTGTAAACATTCCACAATCATTCACAACTGAATTTACTTCGAAAATAGAAAAAAAAATTAAAACAAAACTGAGCAAAGGTACCGTGTAATTGCTGGAAGGAAAATTGAAAAAAAGATCCGAACAAAAAAGGATCATTGTATATAGCTGAAGCCTAAATTGAAAATAAATGATACCCATCTACTGATAACCCACAATCGAAACAACAGATACAGATCTTCCTTCCTCTTCCTCGGCGCTGTCACACTGACCATTAAAACCATATCACATTCTTAGAACCAAAATATACACCAGATTTAATAGGGTTTCGTCTACAAAAAGTAGACAAACAACAAAACACAAATAAAAAATTGACATAAGATAAAAAAACTAAATCGGTCAACAATAAGAAGAAAAGGAAATTACGATTTTTTTAGCACTTACCATCAGCGCCTGTGATGATGTAAGTGGTTCCGCAATGCGATTCTGGGCTCAGAGAGAGAAGAGAGTGAGATTAAAGAAGGATAAGACCAACTGATCTGCAACCCAACAGCCACACAACCAACACCAACTAATTTTTTGGTTTTAAACAGATGTGGAAAAATGAGAAGACTCTTGGAACCCCATTTCACAAAACCCATTAACTTGCTCCTCCCCATACCCGAAACCCCGTTTCCCAAAACCCATATCCGGGTTTAAATCGAGACCTCCATCCAACACCATCTCTTACCCGGCCAGATCTATAAACCCATAAACCCTCAACCCGGTTACACAAACAACCAGGAACCTAGATCCTACCCGGACAGCAGATCCGTGAAATCGGGATTGTGGTGGTTTTGAAAGAGTGGAGGGATGGATCATAGTGGGTAGGAGAGCGGGCGAGAGTGAGGAGAGTGAAATCGGGATTGTGGTGGTGTCCTCCATTGAGAGAGAGAGAGAGAGAGAGAAAAAGGAGAAGAAGACTAAAGAAATACATTATGAAAGGGAGATTTAAAAGCATGCGTTTGGTGGTGATGTCTTATGTGCAGGTGATGTCTTATGTCAGAATGAGTGGCAACCAAACGTGATCTTACCTTTTTTATTTTGGGGGGATTTCCAAGATTTCAAATTAAAGTGATCTTAGATTTTTTAAGTATGATATGTCAGAATGTTTGTCATGTCATAATCCTCACAATTGACACCATTAGACGACACCATTAGATCGCATTAAGATAACAAATCATACCCGTTGGATCGTTGGTACCATTAGAATGCACATAAAATATTATGCATGTTTATCATGCATGAATTACTATTTATAACACCATTGTCCCATATTATACATACATACATACATATATATATATATATAAAGCTAATAATCTCATACTTAGCAACACTAAAGAAATAACGCTAATAATCCCATACTTATTAGTTTATAAAGAACATTACGGGCTTGAACTAATAATCCCATAATCACCAGTTCATTGAGCAAATAAAATTTGTTACCATTTCATTAAGGATCATGTAAAGAAAATTAAGGATTCCTGAGCTAATAATTCCATACTTACCAGTTCATTAAGGGGTATAGAAATAATAAATCCATGATTAAAATCAAAGTAATAATGATAATCAACCCAAATCTTTTGAGGAAAAGTAACCGGCTAGGCACACAATTATAGTGTCACTCATACGTATGTAACAATAGATTCAAGCTCTCAATCATCTTAGACCTTTAGGTCAAGTAGAAATTTTCTTGGTATTACACGTCAGTCTACTTGCTAGTTAATATTGATGCTTATAATATAATGGCACAAAAGTGGAGGGGTGAGCTGAATCAATAAGGAACATGATACCAGTTATTAGGTGAGAAGTGTTAAAATTGATCCATCGTCAAATTTAAATGACGACGATATATAATAGAATATGAAGTATAGCAATATGATAACATGCACATACTAAGAATAAATAGGAGCTACCACATACTGATATCAATACCAGTATGCCGAATACACAAAGTTTACTATTGAAAAGGTAGGAAAAACCTACTTGCTTGGTATATCGGTTGGCTTCATATATCACAAAAGGATATCGGGAGGAGCAGGTACTTTATTTTTCGTATAAAATCTTCGAGTATTTAAGTATTTGGGATTAGGTCGGTCAGTTTGTACAAATATTTTGGGTCTTTAAAATACTGGACTTAAAGTTCGTTTTTTAACTTTGCGGCAAGAGATCCTTTGTCTTAAAATATTTTGAATTATTCATAGACAAAGTTTAGGGATCAAATTCATAAGTTGGAAAAGTCAGGAGGGATTAATTTACAATTTTGGAAAAATATTCTTAAGTGAAAACCACATTTTCTATGAATCAGGCTATGTTAATCCAAACATGGACTTACCTTATACCATTTTGACAAGAAAAATAAAATAACAATAGTGGGAAAAAATTCAGATATTTCTTATTGCCCATGCGGCTTCACGCACTATGTCAATATTTCTACTCAAAAAGCTCATATTCTTCCCCTCGACAGTTGACTTTAGGGGATTCTATTTTTTTACCTTTAATAACTCCATCATTTCTGAACAATTTGAGATGAATTCTAAATAAAGTCAACCAATTTTTCGTAAGGAATTCGAATATATAAGTTTTGTGGAGTGAGATGCAATATATCTCAAGTTCCATAACTATGTGTTTTACTGAAATTTTGACATAAATTCATAGATTTTAAGGATATGGAAGGGATTCTTATGAACATGTTTTTTTTTATGCAATGTATAGGAGTATGTTGTTTTGATTTCAGAGGTTGAGATGGACTATACATGGAGAATTTCAAATTTTTAGTTTTTTTGTTCAAAACACACTTTCAATTGATTCAGGCATAATAGTTGCATTCATGGCTTTTGATGATTAGACTCAAGTTCGTGAGGTTCTAATGAAGATATTCAATCTTTAAACATGAGTTTTGATTGATATTTGGAAGTTCTCCATTGAAACTCAATATTTAATGAGTTTTGTTTTGAGTTATTCTAACATTATAACTATGGAAAAAATAATTGAAACAAAATTAACTGAATTTAGTGCATAAAATCATAGAATACCTGTTTGGAGTGAAAATTTCAAGTTTTGGAACTTCAGTTTGAGTGAGTGTTAACTGAGGTTTTCGTGGGGTATTTATAGTATAGTGGGAGAGCAGTTCATTGGTAGAAGAATGTGGTGGATTTGAACTGTTATAATAGAGTTTTTAACTTAGGATTTTGTTCCTCACATGTGTGCATGGTGTACACATATGATTCTTGGGTATTTTTGCTTAGGTGGGGGCTAATTTGGACTGGGACTTTTAAGAAATTAACAAATATTTTGTGTATGGTCCTTGGTTGGACTTGTACTTAAACTTATAGCCATAAAAGTACACTTTTCATAAAGTATAGGGGTACTTTTGTAATTTTAGAAAGTTTTAAGGGATAAATTTATGATTTTATGTTAGTTGAAGTCTAAAGGATTTTTTTTTTAATAAAGTTCAGTTGTAGTAGTGAAATATATGTCAAGTTATAATACTTTCATGTTTTCGGGGGGATATTTTGTAATTACAAAAAAATCATGGGGTCTAAGTCAATTCATTAAAATTGTACGACATCAAGTATCGTTTCTTTCTCTATTGAAGACTTTTGAAATTGAATATTTTACAAGGGTTAACATAGTGACCATAGGTATTTAAGGTCGGTTTTGAAAATCCTGGTTATTACAATTCACATGCACTCAGGTATATAAAATGGCTTGTGCATACATACTCATGAATGATTTCCTTTTTAGGCAAGAGGTATATCGTGGAAGTCATTCCAATGGGGGGAACCCTTCCACTAACTAAATAATTATAAAAACCTCATATAGGTGTCAAACCTAGGGCACTCATATTTAGTTCGTCGGTTACCGTGCAAAACTCTGCCAAAATTTTGGCTCGACGTACCGCCGAATTTTGATAAATTTTGCCCTTTTTTCAAAACATGACCCCGTCTATGAGCCTGGAATAAAGTACAACCTTGTCTTAAATATTTTAAAACCCTATTTTCCCAGTCTCAAGTCGTATCCGGTATTTTTTCTACATTTAGGAAATCCTAATATAAGTCAAAACCTAATATTAACATTAATAATAATAATGAACATGATGAGATTCCTCTCCTTTTTTCCTCCTTTTTTGAAATTCGAAAAATACCAAAAACAATTTTCAGCTTTTATCGAAATACCAAAAAATTTCTCCCTCCTTCTTTAAAAAATAATTTTGATTTTCCCCCGTATGGTCGATCGCAAACCCAATTTGTCCTTGCTCCCTATTGGCTTTGGACTTCCGTCAAACCACCCCAAAGGTCTATTGGTTCTTCTGATGCCTCTTACAATTTTGGGATTTATCTTCATAAAACACCAATTAAGAACAGAATATCTAGCCCAATTTAGAGACACTGTATACTTTTCTCTTCTGAAGGGATGCATCTGACATGATTCACACGATGTCATCTAGGCTGAATTCTTTAATGGGAACCAATAATTCATTTGACTCTCGGCGCCACTTTCAGTCTTATGGTGAACGTGGAAAGTGCACACCATATATCTTGCCTTGGGGAACACCAACCACAATGTGTTAATGTACGCATACTCCCGATCGGTGATGAAGACAATGGGGCATGAAAATAGATCGAATATGGATTTTAAACAAACCAATGCCCATCGATAGTTCTCTTCCTTCTCCATAACTAAAAATGCGAATGCAATATTGAATGTCCGTTCATAAAATGTCATACCAACCATCTCGAACAAAGGCATCTTGTATCAATTTGTCTTGTAAATGCAATCGACAATGACAACTGATGGAAAACACTTTGCTAATTGGATGGAGTTTGGATGAGCCCAGAAAATGTCTTCCACATCCATCGTAGGCTCATTCGTTCTATATCAATACACGTAGTGTGTGTCACTGAGCAACTTCATTAACTGTTGCATTGTCGTTCTACCCACTCTTTCGTTAATCCTTAATTTTTCCTTCGCATTGTATATGGTTTTCATTGTTGAAATATTAGTAGCATTACGAAATTTTATCATTGCTAGAATGGCGTCTGACTTCACCCCACTCAACAACATATCTTTTACAATAGTTATCTCATCCGACGTAAGACGGTCGGCGTATGCATAGACAATTAATGAGTCTGACAATTGGTGGTTATGAACTTCACTTACAACTGTTAACATCCACTGCCCGTTGTCAAGTGGAATGACCTTCAACAGAAATGGGCAATTGCACTTCTTAGTTTTCATGTCCTTATTCCTATTTTTTTCACCTTGACTACTTTTCTCCTTCTCAACATTCTTCCCGTGATGATCACGGTACTCCCCCCCCCCCCCCCCCCCCCTCACGTCCCATGTGTAGACGTCCCTTATGCATTGCTAAAGGTGCGTCAGACTTGGTGCTAACGATTATTGTTTTAACAGATCGGGCTTGCGCATGAGCCCAAGCGACCAACTTTTGATGAGTGGAAAATACCTGAGAATAAATAATACAAATAGTCAATACATTATAACCCATAATAAAAGTTACAACTATCGTGAGTGATGAAAATACCTGGTCCGTAACGAATGTGGCACTGACATCGACTCCTAAGGAACCACCAACCCCGTTGTTAGGTATATTGACATTGGCTAACGCATCGTCAAATCATACAAAGTTGAAATCCATGAAGGCATCATACATAAATAAAAAAATATAATTATGTTATACACATAATGAAACGTATCAAACATAAAACATCATAACAATAATCAAATGAATCATGAATGTTGAATTCAATGAATTCATTCAGTAGGAAAATGAAGAATCAAATAAGGTAACTCAGCAAGAAAATGACGAGAGAAACACTTAAATTCGGGTTTTTCATAACCACGCAACCCATTTTAGTATAAAGTTGATTCGGGTTGTCATGCTGAGGGTTAAAAACCATGTCAGGGTGATCCTGCCGAGAAAGGATACCTTTGGCGCCATAATTATGCTGAACGAACTTCATTTTTAAAAAATAACATTGGTTCGAGAGGATAACCCCGAGTTTTGGCCTTCACCTCAAGGCCCCGATCTTGAAACACTGTATGATTTTCGGCCTATTTACAATTCTTTCATCTTTAAGAACAAACAAATATTCATATGAATGAGACCCAAAATTTACCTCAAAAAAGTTATTTGGGTTGTTGTCATTGTCTTTTGTGGTCCCTACTCATTACTACCACCATCTATTGTTATTTGAATATTTAAATAACAAATCTTAGTTATTGTGGGAACAAACTTTTAAAATGTTGGTGAAGTGTGGGGACAAAACTTAATGATTGTTGGTGTGCGGACCAAAGAAAACCAAAGGTATTGGGTGAATAATTTATGATTGTTGGTGAGTGCAGGAGTAATGGAGACATATTTGTTGGGTGAAGTAAAATTGAGAAATGGAGAATTTGGAGTGTAGTGGATAGAAGTAAAAGATGAGCGGGAATTTTTATTGGGTGAAGTAAAGTTGAGAAATAGAGAATTTGGAGTGTAGTGGATATAATTAAAAGATGAGCGAGAATTTGTATTGAAATTATTGATATATATATATATATATATATATGGTATGGTGGCCCTTAATAAAAGTTTTAGCTTGTGATAATTTAAAGCAATTTTTTTGCTGCCCTTAGATATACACTTATTTAAAGTGCATTTAATCCTGCCAGTACTTAATTTTATAACTTTGCCCATAAGGTGCAACCTTAGTTTTTTACATCAAAAATATAAAGAGAAATTTAACATTTGGCCAATAGTAGCTTCATTTTCTTTTTAACAAATCTGTTATTTTAGAATCCCATTTAAGTTCCATCTCACATTACATTTTGATTATGGCAATCAGTCTGTAGCGTGATGATGTGGCAATTTTTTTGCTGCCCTTAGATATACACTTATTTAAAGTGCATTTAATCCTGCCAGTACTTAATTTTATAACTTTGCCCATAAGGTGGGGTGGCAATTCAGATTGATCGTGTCATTTTCGGGTCGCGTTGATTTTTATTCTAGTATAAGTTTTTGGTACTCTTAAATCTATACATGCTAATCGGGTCATGTTCGGGCATTTCGAGTTATTACCATAAACGAGTTATCGGGTCAAAAATATTTTACATCAAAAATATAAAGAGAAATTTAACATTTGGCCAATAGTAGCTTCATTTTTTTTTTTAACAAATCTGTTATTTTAGAATCCCATTTAAGTTCCATATCACATTACATTTTTATTATGGCAATCAGTCCGTAGCGTGATGATGTGGCATGGGTACACACGTCACAAGTTTTCATGACATCATAAGTTTTTTTGCCCCTTTAACATTCCATGGGTGTGATTCGTGCTGACTTGGAGTTGAAACCCATTCTAGCCAAATTTTCGAGAAAATAACTCGCTTGGACCCATGAGTTAATCTTGATGAATTTTCTTTTGTTGAATTTTCTTCGCTCACTACGTGTTATAAATAACCCAAACAAAAATAGATGTTGACACTTTTTTAACAACTAGTGACCCAAACTCTCCTATAAAAAGGTAGTGATTTCCACTGAATTTTCACCATCACAACACAAGCCCAAGATGTCTCTCACACACTTGGTAGCGATACTATTCCTTGGACTGGTGGCTCTCATCACTCCTGCCCTTGGTGCTGCAGGTCGGCCATGGTCGTCATATAAGGATGACCCCAAACCACCCGTCTATAAGTCACCTCCGGTCAAAAAACCACCCGTTTACAAGCCACCTCCTGTCAAAAAACCACCTGTTTACAAGCCCCCTCCGGTGCACAGGCCACCAGTTTACAAGCCACCAGTCTATGTGAAGCCACCATACAAGCCACCAACTCCATAGCCTGGCAACTGAGTTTTCAGAAAACAAATATGTTGAGAACTGCTACAAATAAGAGTTGCTGCTTCATTATCATAAATATTTTGTGTTTCGTTTAAAGCATTCTTACTAGGAATGCTCATGTTAAGTATTATTCAGTGTCGCGAATGCGGAGCATATGTAAGCAGCAATTAATAATATATATCTGCAGCTTTCTAAACTTCATGTTTTGTAAAAAAAAAATCTTTTCAATTCCGATATTATAACTAAACTATGTTATTTGGCGAGGCATAAGTTACAACTTACTCGCTCAAACTTATATTTATTTAAGGCTAAAAAATAGCTACAATCTTTAAAGTATTCAATAGCACTGGCAAAATTATGGGTTCGGCCTAATTTGAGCGGGTCAAATATGGGTTGGGTTAAATGTGGGTTGGGCAAAATATGGGTTGGGTTAAATGTGGGCCGGGCCAAATATGGACGGACCAAATATGGGTTAGGCCAACCCATTGTTTTTTTACTAAAGTAAGTATTACAATTCGAGGTATATATAAAAAAACTCATATTTTACTCACAACTTTTAAAAATGAGTAATATATTTAATTTGTATCTTTTAAAATTGGGCTCTATATTTGATTCTTAGCTTTGAAATATGGGCCATATTTATCTCATAGCTTTGAAATATGGGACCCATATTTAACTCATAGCTTTTAAATATGGACCCCATATTTAGATGAGTGGGCTAATATGAGTTGTTTTATTATTTGGATCACATTTTGCCACTACTAGTATTCAAGCAATGCTTCAAGTCACAAGATGAAACTTTTACGGTAACAATGTCAGAGTATTTTAAAATAAATTTAAGAGTATTTTGAGATGGGTAATGTTACAAAGACTCATTTTCTATAATTCAACTATAAAACTCAGTGATGTGTGGGTGATGTTTTTACTAGAACTCATGGAACTCACACACATTATCCAAGGGCGGAGCGAGGGTTTTTTAGAGAGGTGGGCTGAAAAATTTCGGTTATGTATTTATTGATGATCACCATTCATAAGTACCTTCTCGGAAATATGCCGCAGGGCAACCAAGAGCTGAGAGTTAACTATCACAAAAATAAAAAAATTATCCAATTTAGATAAACATTTAGGCATTTATATTTGAAGAAATTGATATAAAACAGTGGTACATGTAATGGATGTGTTTTTATATATTTCCTTAATTATAAGTTAGTTTTAGAATTAATTTAGTTTTTAATCTTGGTAAATATGTATATTTCTAAAAGTTTCTAATTAGTTATAGTAATTCATCAAACTAATACAAAGACATAAATATAGACATATAATATAATAAAATGTAATATATCCTAATTCTTTTGACAGAAATGCAAATAAGGAAAAGTAAAAAAAAAATCATGCATTAGAATAGAGTTGCATTAGAATAGGGTTGCTTTGACAGTTGCTTTCTAATATTTTAGACATATAATAAAGGTATATGTAATTATAGATGTAGATTATATGTTCCACACAAATTAATAAAAGATTTAGGCTTTTAGCAACTACATACTTATCTTAAGAGTTATGTGCAATGTTGTTTTAGAGATATGTTCCATTGCTAGTAGCCTTAGTTAACAATGTGCGATCAAGATCTTTGGAGTTTTCTTTTTTTCTTTTTTTCAAGAAAACTATTTTATTAATAGATGGAGAAAAAGCCTCTCTAGTGGCAGTTACAAGCGCTAAAGCAAGACTCTTATAAAAAACAAACTGAAGATAATTTGAAAAGCATTTATGTCCTACATTTTCTTGAACGTGTTCGCTTACGAACGACGTTCCAATTGACATTTTTCGCAGTAGAATTTACATCATTCGAGATAAGATCGGAATTCACCACAGATGTTGATTCAAGTTTGGGGAGATCAACGATTAAATTAATGCCGCGGTCATCGTGAATTTGTACAGTAATAGGGCTAACTTGAGATAACTCATCACTTGTATTAATATTTTCTAATGGAGTCCTATCTTCATCACTTTTAGTTTCTTCATCAGAAGATGAATTCTCAAATAAGTCATTGCGCAAAATAAGTTTATCTCCTATTAGAACGTTGGAGTCGCGATGGATTAATTGATGAATATAGCTTTGTTTTTTTATAGGAGTTTTAGACGGCTGAGCAACATTTGACTCCTAATTATCACAATATAAAGAGTCATTTGGGATAAGTGACAACTTAAGAATGGCCTCTAAAGGAGGCATATCATCGTAAGAATCTTCATTGACCGAAAATTTCCCCGAGTCATTACTTGAACTATCTCCACCAAATTTATCACATTTTTGTAAAATTATGGGGTTTTGCATCTCCTTTTGAACAGTATCGTGCATGTCGATGCAATTAATTTCACCATCTTCAATGGACACCAAGTCAGTTGAATTCTCATTAGGAGAAGTATGCAAAGTTTTCTCATCATCAGGAACCTCATACAGCTCATCAAAATTTTTTTTACATGTGATATCAATAGTCTTGGGAACTAGAACATATACTGCTACTGGAGTGTTTGAGGGAGGCAATGATGATTGTGAGGTGATTGTAGTTTTTGAGGTTGAGGTTGTGTTATAAAGACCAGTTTGTGTAAAAGGAATTTTTGTAGGATTTGAAATTTGCGATATGGATGTTGGTTTGGTTGAGTTAGCAGTGGTGGTTACTATTTTTGTGGTGGGTTGTTTTGATTTTCAACAATGTTGACTGTAGTATGAGGTTCCCTAGAAATTAGGCTATCTTTTGCTGACTTTTTCTTCCACGTTTGAATTTCCATAACGGCTTTTCCTTTGTCCACCTGAGCCGGCAGATCATGGCGACCTTCTATGGTCGTCACTCTATCAGTTCGGCCACATTCTGCATCTTCATGTCCCTTCCTTATGCATGTAATACAGAATTTTGGAGCATTCTCATAAACAATAGATTGCCAAAAACCGGGGTTTGATCCACAGCCAATCCATACCCGATGAGGTAAAGGCTGTGTCAGATCGATTTCAATCAAAATCACTCTTGCTTGGCTAGGTATTGAAACTATCGCAGTAGCTTCATCTAATTTTAAAGGATAACCAATGAGTTTGGCTATAGAGAATAAGGTTGCTTTATAAAAAAAATGAACTGGAAGAAATGGAAGGGTAACCCATAAAGGCATAATAGGGCTGTCAAATCCTCTGTTAAACGAAGGAGTCCATTTTGATACCACCATGGTGTATTTGTAGATCGACCATTGTCCTCGAAGCCAAATACGTAGGTAATCTTCTTCAGAATGGAGCCTGATAAGGATGTGCTGATCATCCATCAATCCAATAGTGAAACGTCCTCTGAGAGATAAAGTTAGAAAAGCTTTTCGAATAGGTTCAAGATTGGGACAGCCAAATGAGAATTTCCCTACAAGAGAATGCTGAAAAGTGGATGCCAACTGAAATATCTCTTCATCGTTAAAAAGCAGAGCCAGTTCACCTTTGTACGTACAAGCAGTTTTAATAAGAGCACTGGATTGGTTTGGAGAAGTTAACAGAGAAGCAAAAGATTTTTTCTCTTCACTAGCATGATCAGGATGATTTGATGGAATTTCATGGCAGTCCTGGGGTGAAGCCGTCATCTGTGTATTAGAGTATAAAGAAGCAAAGCTTTTGGATTTTTCTCTATCAATGTCAGGAGCTTTTGGATGGGGTTTCAGAGGAGGTACGGCTTCCATAGATGGCAGACCTAGGGAGAGAAAGGAGCTAGATAAAACCCCAGGTTAACACTTGAGATCTTTGGAGTTGAAAACAAAACAATTAAATTTTCTAGTCTAAAAATAAGAGAACAAGAACGTTGTTGTAGTAAGTTGCTTATACATTCGTTCATGCAGAGGTGCTTAGTTATCTATTATTCCATTTATATGTATTCCTTATACAAAGTTTGTTGAAATACTTTTAGAGTTGGGCAGTGGGGTGGACTATATTAACTGGATCAGTTTGGATGATCTGCTTATTAAGTATGGGTTTTAGTTTTACACTGGGCTACAACCGTTGGTCTGCCAAGGGCTGGCTCCGCCCTTGGCATTATCATTACTTGAGATTCCCATGACAACTTTTGCAAATCCCCCCTATTTTGATAAGTTTCCATCAAAATACTTAAGTGAAATTGTTATGTGAAGAGTTACGTTTCTTATTGAAACTAGGTATAAATTCGCGCGATGCGCGGATCATACTATTCTCATAATCATTTGGTAAAAATCATACATCTTATATGAAAATATCTAATACTTAAACATATAAATTTTTTAATATTCATAAGTATGCTTGACATATGGTCTCTATCCTAAATCATACAAATAGCATCCTCACAAAAAAAAATTATTCTCATACCCATAGCCATGTTCTATTTTTTTACTAACTGTTTTATTATATATTGTAATTAACACAAAGAATGAAATAAATATTACCTTACTAAGATATAAAAATATTGGTAATATTGACATAAACCATGATAAATCAAACACATTAAGAAGTCAATATAAAAAAATACAGGTGCTAAAAAACCAGGTAATGCTAATAAAAAAGGAGAAAATAGTATATACAATTTACACCACATGCTATGTAAAACTAATGTGAACTGCTAATTAGTGCTTACTGCAAAAAAAATAAAAAAAAATGCATCGACTTAGTTGTCATACATATCATGAAGTCCGCAAAGCTTGCAAACATGGAAGGAGACTACAACTAAGTGTCCGTTTGATTCACAATTTGCCATGGAAAATGTCAAATCAGTGGGCAAATATGAGATTTGCCCACTTTTTGGTCTGTTTGATAACAAAATTTACCTACAACCCATTTGCCTATGTACAACACCTCTAATGGATGAAAAGTGGGCAAATTTTTCTTTTCTATTTGGGGAAGAATTATTTGTCAAACAATATGCCACTTCTTACAAATGTTTTTTTTATATTTTTACGCTAAAATATTTTAAAAACTATTTTACAAACTGTTTTAAATAAAAAAAATGTTTTATAAAAAATGTTTTTAAATTGTTTAAAAAATGTTTTAAAACTGTTAAAAACCTTTTTTAAAAATAATTTTTTAAAATAATTTTATTAAAAATTTTGTCTTAAAACTGTTTGACACACACATGTCTGGAATGGTATATCTCTTAGCTATCCAATGAACTTGGAATTAGCTCAATCGGAGTTCTGTAGAGGGGGTAATCGACATGTTACTATATGGTGTTTGATCTCCCATCATAGTAATCTGCCAGAATTTTGATGTGACTTTAAACATGTACGATTTAAATTTTACTTCGGATTAGAGTGTGAATCATAGATATATGGACATTTCTATCTCTTAGCTTTCCAATGAAATTGGAATCAGGTCAATCGAAATTCTGTAGAGGGAGAAATCAAAATTTTACTAGAGGGTGTTTAATCTGCCAAAAAATTTCTGATTCAATTCGGTTGCCAGAAAATGTTGGATTTTTCTTTTTATGCCTCAAATGCCTAAAATTTTATCGGGAAGTGTTTGGGAACTTGATGAAATATATTTCTGGAATAATGATATGGCAGTAGGTCTATGGTTGAGTGTTGGACTTTAATTTTGTGAAAGAATTAAAGTGGAGATTCATAGGCTTGATTGTGACGTATTCTAATTCGAGATGATAAAAATATAATTACGAAAAAGTATGAGCGAGCTTAAATTTGTTAGGTTAGTAGGTTAACAAGGGTAAATACTGAATTGATATAACAATGCGTAACTAGGACCCTTAGAGTTGTGTGAATACTCGAATTAATACGATAGTGAGATAAATCGTAAAATAAAATGTACGGTGAGTATTTGAGAGAAATATACTACGTATAAGTATGAATGATTATTAGGTTGTGTGCATACATGAATGATTATTAAGTTGTGTGTATACCTACTTAATTATATAGATACTTAGGTGGAGTGAATACCTAAAGTACATTTGATTATACATGGGTCGAGGTAGGATTTCGAACTAGTATGATCTAAAGAGTACGGTGAATATCCGAGATAAATATTACGTACGAGCATGATTATTAGGTTGTGTGTATGCCTACTAAATTATATAAATACTTAGGTGGAGAGAATACCTAAATTATATTTGCCTATATTAGGGTCGAGGTAGGATTCCGAACTAATATATGGAAATAATGATTTCGGACCGTGATGTAAGAATTCCGAACCAATCTATATATATATAAAATTTCAGTAGTGGAGTCGAGATGATTTTTTCGAACCACTACTTGAAATTGGGGTCGCGGTGACATTTCGAACCAAACTCTTACTTGAAGTCGATGGACCATTCCGAACTAAGAGTCCTTGATGTGTGTTAAGAGGACATATTAGTAATGAATGAATTTATAAATATATATTGTGTGTGAAATGTATACTGTATTAATAATCTACTTATACGAGTTAGTAGATAATGAGATGTCGTGATTACATCTAAAATCAAATTAAGTAGGGAAACTTAATTATAAATTGGTTAAAGATAGCAAAGCGTGAACAATTATCAAGTATATCATGAGACGTGGTTATTATTACATACTAATTGGGCGGTATGGGAACTTAGTCGCGTAGATAAGTTCAGTTGGATACTATAGTCTAGTTAGCTTGGGTAGTACAGCTAGGTGGGCTAAGTACAGGACGTTCGTTGTGAACTAGATGAGGGGTGATGTAACTCAAGAGAGTGTGCGCAAATCTTAACATGTGTAATCAATAACTCATTTTACTATGATAAACACTTGCTAAATATTTTCAAAATGTTTTGAGTACTAACTTTTTCTATCAAAATATTTTTAAAATACTTTTAGGTGTCCAGCCACAAGGACGCCAGACTTGAGGATTCAGTCTAGGGACTTTGCAGCTGCAGCTTTGTGGACGCTAGCAGGACTTTGCATAGACGACTCATTTATTCAGATCTAATGTAGGATCTTCTTTTTAGTACTCTCTATTGGGGCATGTTGTCTATTGTCATTATTTTTAGTTATTCAGTATTGGATTATATTGGTTTATTTAGCAGTTACTGATTTTTAGCCGAATGTTAACTCGACAAGACTTTATTTATTATATATTGTGAGATGGTTTGAATTCTAGTATATTGTGAATGTTTAATTATTATTTTCCACATGAGTTATCTTATCGAGTTAATGGAAGATAAAATTTGACACCGGTCTAATTTTACTTAGGTGATTAATAATTAAAAAGTTTCGACAGTGATGATAAGAATGAACCAACTGAGGAACTTGTTTTAATTTAATTTAGGACTGATCACCCGGGATTTAATTAGGCAGGGTGTCACAAATTCAAATTTGGTTTTGATATTTTATTTGTAGTATTTGGTATATATGTTCACTGCACCAAAATGGGTAAATTATCACCCTTTTAGCGCTTAGCCTTGTCACGGTCAATGACCGTGATACAAAATACGCATTTTGTATCACAATCATTGACCGTGACAACGTTGTGACAAAGTATTATCACGTTCAATGACCGTGACACGACCGTGACAAATGTTGCAGTAAAAAACCCTTTCCCCTTTTTTTTCCCCCGTCGTTTCTTCCCTCCTTTTCTCTCTCTCTCTCTCTCTCTCTAACTTCCATTTATATATATATGTGTGTGTGTATATATATATATATATATATAGGGGGGGCAGGGTGGGGGGCGTGCCTGTGTGTGTGTATGTGTGTGTGTGCGTGTGTGGCGGGTGTGGGGTGGGGAGGGGGTTGGGGCAGGGTGGGGGTAGGGGGTGGAATTATTATTATTATTATTATTATTATTGTTGTTGTTGTTGTTGTTGTTGTTGTTGTTGTTGTTGGTGATAATTAATTATAAATATGAATTTGAAATTTGAAAAAATCTCTATTTTAATTGTAATAAAATTAAAATATGAAAAAATGTCATTAAAATTACATTAAATAGTGATTTATGTAAAACTGTCCCCTAAAGTTGGTCCAGTCTTAATTAGGTTCCTAATGTGAGTGACATGTGCCAAGTTCATTAGAGGAGTTAATTTTATGTTAAAATTTGGACAAAATTAAAACAATATGATAATTTGAGGGATCGATTGGGAAAATTAAAACATCATGGACCCACCACTAAAGTTAAGGGACACATATTTTATTAACCCAAAAAATAAAGATTACTTTTGCATAACTTTACATACACTCTTAAGGATTCCGATTATGGTGCTAACTCATGTATGATGTTAATTGTGGAGAAAATATACTCTGCTCTATATTATCATGAGACATGTATACATTGTGCATCAATAAGTACAAGACAAATATGAAAGAAGTGACATGTTAGTCTTAATAATAACCAATAATGATTCACTATTACTTCACATTACTTTGGTGGTGTATTGTTGGGTTTAACCACCACACATATTACCTTGCATTCTTTACATAAAATTAATTGTGCAGATGCTTGCAATGTATGAGGTATATTTCTATAATATTGAGTATCTTGTTGTAAGAATTAGTAATGACATTGGTACAATATTTTTATCATTTATTAAGCCTTTAAGAAAGATTTTTAAACCTTGATTGTTTGTGGGCATTTATGACAACCTTGATTGTTTGAAGTTAGTGGTGGGTGGGGGTGGGGAGGGGAGTGGGGCAGGGTGGGCGTAGGGGGTGGGCTAGGGTGGGGGGGGGGCTGTGCGTGTGTGTGTGTGTGTGTGGTGGGTGGGGGTGGGGCAAGGTGGGGCAGGGTGGGGGGGGGGGGTTGTGCGTGTGTGTGTGTGCGTGTGTGGGGGGTGGGGAGGGGGGTACGACGGGGTGGGGGTAAGGGTTGGGGCAGGGTGGGGGGTTGTGCATGTGTGTGTGTGTGTATGTGTGTGTGTGTGTGTGCGCGTGTGTGGTGGGTGGGGGTGGGGTGGGGGTGGGGTAGGGTGGGGGGAGGGGGCAGGGATGGGTGGGTGGGGGGAAGGTGTTTAATAGTAACAATTCATTTTTATTTTTAGTAATTGTACATATTTGCATGTCTTCTTTTAATTCATTTTGATATGTACTAATCATATCTTTTTACAGCAAATGTCTCCTTCAGGTATTAAGGCGAGGATGATGATGATAGTTATGATGATGTCGTCTGGGCTCGGTGGCAGTGGAGGTGACGAGGGCTCCTCGGCCCCTAGTCTCCCCAAATATGGCAAATTAGGGATGCCCATCGAGAATAAGTCGGGGCTATTAGCGAGATCCCTCGAGCTGGTAAAGACGATCATCGGTCCGGGGTACATTAGTTGGAAGGAGGTGCCATATGAGCTCAAGTTAGCTGTTTGGGTGGCACTACATGTAATATATTTATATGAATATTTCAATTTCAATTTCGATCTCAATTTCATTTTATATTTATATTTATTTGCAACTAATATTCTATTTGTTGGACAGGAACAATTCAACCTGGATCCAAAGCTACGCAATTCCGTTTTGGAGCAGTTGAGGGATCAACAAAAGACGTGGAAGAAAAATATGTGGACCTGGTACTTTGGGAAGACACGGGAGTCCATTATCCAATGGCGTGAATCTGTCCCGCCGAAGGAGCCGATCTCATTGGCCTAATGGCAAAGGTTCATTGACAATGAGATCGGAGGGGGACAATTGTCATCTCGTCAATCGAGAAGGGAAAACCGGGCCAAAAAGACGTACGTGCACTACTCCGATCGAACGTCTTACGCCGAGGTGGAGCATAGGATGATGGTAAGATTTAATTTTTCTATAACTACATAAAATATATTATTCTGCATTATTTTACTTTGCGGGGCCGATACTAATTTTACTTTATTTTATTTCAGGGGACAGGGAGTGGCCTTGGGGGTAGGCCACACAGGTTCTATACTTATATGGCTCTTCGGACGAAGAAGGGGAAGGACAAGGAGGTGTCTCCAAGCGTCGCGGCCATGATTGTAAGTAATCAGACATTTTACTTTTTGTTAATTACGTTATAATTTTTTAATTTACTTATTTTACTAGTCATGTGCTTTTTATCATTTCAGGCAAAGCTTAAGGAAGTGCATCAGTCGCAGTCTAATGCCGACAAGGCATCTTTGTCCACAGACGCACTCAGCCAAGTGCTTGGCTCTGATCGTAAGGGGAGGACAAGGGGGTGAGCTCGCGGGTGGCCAAATTTAGGATCATCGGATTGGAGACGAGCGACACCGGGTTGGATCGAACGGTGGATTCACGTGACGCGAAGCTGTCCCGTTTGGAGGCGACGGTCCAGGATATGTACTTATTCGTGAAGCGTTCGTTGGGCGAAAACCGTAAGGGTAAAGGGAAGGATAAGGCGGTGTAGAAGGAGGTGCGGGAGGAGGAGGTGTGGGAGGACGAGGACGAGGATGTGGACCTCGCTGCTTCATCGCCAACATGTGGGGACTTTGATGATCCACTTCCCTATTTGGATCCCTTCAACAGACCGATGTCCACACTTGGTTGGCCGAGCATGTTTATAATGGACATATTTGATGGCCAGTGGATAGGGCGGGGGTTGAGGGACCCGAATATCGTCCAGGGTGCACTAGTTCATGGACGTGAGATTCAAGACATCGAGTCCAGGGTGCTCGTCACGCATGTGATGCCGGGAAGGAGAACTCCCAATTGTGATTGTGCGAAAAATGCGGCACGGCGTATATTAGTGGATGTGTTATTCGTATATCGTGTGGCCTACTCACCTCCTCAACGTTAACCATACCTCAGACATTTAGTGACATTGATTTAAGTTTGAATTGAATTGTTTTAAATTATTACATTTGAATTATATTTGGATTATATGGTGATGCATATTCTCTCTATTTTGAATGTATATTTGCACTATCTCTATTTTATCTGGATATATAATGTTTGAACAGGTACAACGTTGCTATAACATGTACATATATACTGCTGGGCAGTGGCAGTGGACATACTGCCCAATAATTTTTTTTTCAATTTTGCCCAAAATTGTCATGGTCATTGACCGTGACAAGTCCTTGACAAAGGAAGTTATCACGGACTTGTCACGGTCAATGACCGTGATAATTTTTTTAAACACTATCACGGTTTTGTCACGGTCCTTAACCGTGACAAAGCTGACATGACCGTGACAATTCTAACGATCTTGTCACGGTCAAGGACCGTGACAAGTCCGTGACAAAAAAATTGTCACCCCTAAAATTGTCACGGTCATTGACCTTGACAAGTCCAGCTTGTCAAGGTCAATTACCGTGACAATTGGAGAGATTTGGTGTAGTGGTTCACTATGTGATTTAGTATGTTTTCTTGAAAAAAAATATAGTTCTTCTAAATACTCCTTATTGATATTGAGTGAGGTGGCATTAGGAAACTAGAATTGTAACATTTATTTTGGAATTATGGGTTTCACAATTTTATATATGATTTTATGAATGATAATTTTACTACACTTTATTTCCATTGATAATTTTTTCAACCAAGTGACTCTGCTTGGGTTTACATTCTACTGTGTAAGTTCTTTGGTTGGTTTTCATACCAGGTATTAAACTGTTTGGTGACATGGTGGTTTTATAGGAATTAATAAAAATGATTTGCCACTAACACGTCCTTTTGTAAAAGAAAAATGTTGAACACTCTTAAAGCATGAATTTCGTAGATTCGGTAGTTGGGTTTCAGTAAAACTAGCATAACTACGTTTTCCCGGAATTTTATGTATTTATATTTGTTTTTACATGTTTTGGAATCACAAATACTATGAAGTTTTTAACTGAGTTCCTATTTTGACTTACCATCTTTTACGTGTTTGCAATCCCTCGATTGTATATCCTATTCTAACATATAATCTGGGCATCCCGTGGGTTTCCAACTAGTAATGATAATAATAACAATAATAATAAATATAATCATTCATTGAGGCCCAAGTTCATGATATTTTTAGACAATATATTTTGACTCTTTTGGCCTAAATTAATACTCTTTCTTTACATTTTATTTATTTTTAAATTTGTAGTCTTATTGCTAAACAAAATATATAAATTAAGTGAGATTAGTAATGTGTAGGTCTACATTAATACATTTGGTTTTCAATTTATTTATTTTTAAATTTGTAGTCGTCTTGGTAAACAAAATATATAAATTATGTGAGATTACGAAGCTACACCTTCAAATAATATTAATTAGAAAACAATAATTCAAGTAGATGTCTTGAGTTTAAAAGTAAGTTATAAATTTTTGAAATAAAAATTTAAAAAATATTTTTTTCCACAAAATGTTTGACTTAAAAGACTATTAATTTGGTTGGAAATAGCACTATCTTTTGCACTAAAATAATAATTTGATGGGAATTTCGGTGTTAATTACTTTGATAATGATTTTTATTACTTATCCATAGGTTTTGATTTTTTTTATCCTTAGGTACTTTCCATCCAAAAACTGTTCAAGTTGTGAAATTTAACAATGACACAAATTTTCATTAGTTAATGACAAATTCAGTTCAGTGCATGAGGCGCTTGTCACTTCTTGGTATTGAAGGGTTAGATGTGCACAATTTTGTCTCTTAACATAGAGTGATTGTTTTCGCGAAAATGTGATCTCTGCATCACAAAAAATAGTACAAATTTTCATGAATAATGATATGAAAATTTCTATTAAAAAAAATTTCTCTTCTTTGTAGTCCTATTTTTTTTTCTTATAAAAAAAGACGAAAAAAATGCGATACAATTATTTAGGTTAATTAAATTTTTTTTTTTAATTTAAACTTTATAATTACTTTATCAAAAAGTCTAAGTTCATGTGTCCGTCGCGACAGACTCACGTGATGTGTCGCGATTAGCTAGTGTCTTATGGATGTGGGCCGCGCCAGCGGTACTAATCGGCCGACACATGATTTCCATGTGTTGAACGCGACACTCTGACGTAACGTGTCACGATTGGTTAGTGTCTTATGAATATGGGTCCGCACCAGCGGCACTAGCTGCTGACACATCATTTTCATGTGTCTGTCGCGACACACTGACATGACGTGTCGCAATTAATTAGTGTCTTATAGATGTGAGTCCGGCGTAGCAACACTAATCAATTGCGACACTTCATGTTAGCGTTTTTATGTGGTGAGTAATTTTTTGTAACAACATAAAAATGCTTCAATTAAGCGTTTATTAAAAAATGTTTAATTAATATTCTCTTGTTTTTAAAGGGCCGCGCCAACGTTTTTATGGGTCGTGCTCGCGTTAGGCAAAAAAATCAATTTTGTGTTATGTACTGTCGCGTCTTAATTACGTCGTGTGTGATAAAAAAAATGAGTGTTTTTAAACTTGAGTATTTTTATTTTGTTTCAAAAAGTCCTAAAATACAAATTTAACCAATACTCACTTATTTTTAAAGTTTCGCATCAGCGGCACACATTGAGTGTGTTTTTATATGATGAGTGACTTTTCGAAACATAGTTATTTTTTTTTTTTTTTTTTGGGGAGGGACTTTTCAATAGTAAACATAGTTTTTTTACTTATAAAAAAATATTTGTTTTAAATTTAATTAAAAAAAACTGTTTAATTTGATGTCTTAGATTCTCGATTGATCAGTGCCGCTGGCGCGAACCTACATTTCCGGACCAACATCATTTGTTGAATATGGGTTCGCACCAGCTGCACTTATCAATCGCGAATCTAAGACATCAAATTAAAAATGTTATTTTTTTTATTAAAACTGATTTTATCAACAACAAAAAAAAAACTTGTATAAAAAAAAAACTGTTAAAACTAATTTTAACAAAAAAAAAATATGTTCGTGTTATTTTCATTTAGTCATGTTCGTGTTCCTTTTTTATATATATAAAAACACTTTTTTTATATAAAAATACAGATTTTTATAAAACAGTTTTTTAATAAAACTAATTTTATTAAAAAAAAGATATAACTAGAGTTATGATTTAAACTAAAACAATCGCGAATGTAAGAAATCGCGAATATAAGAAATGAAACTAAACAGTATTTTTTTTATTATTAAAACTGATTTAATCAATATTCTCTTATTTTTAAAGCGGCACACTTTTAGTATTTTTATTTTGTTCCAAAAAAATCCTCAAACATTAATTTAACCAATGTCCTCTTATTTTTAAATGTCTGCGCCAACGGCACACTTTATGGCGCGACACACTTTGAGTGTTTTTATTTTGTTGCAAAAAAAACTTCAAACACTAATTTAATCAATATTCTTTTATTATTAAAGGTCCGCACCAGTGGCACACTTTAAGTATTTTTATTTTGTTCCGAAAGACCTTAAACACTAATTTAACGAATATTCTTTTATTTTTATAACTCCGCGCCAGCGGCACACTCTGAGTGTTTTTATTTTGTTAAAAAAAAACTTCAAACACTAATTTAACCAATATTCTCTTATTTCTATTTTGTTAATTAACATTAGATAGGGCATAAAACTGATTTTATAAAAAAAACGAAAAAAAAATGTGTTAAAACTGATTTTAACAAAAAGAAATTATGTTCGTGTTATTTTATTTTAGTCATGTTCGTGTTCCTTTTTTTTTATTAAAAAAAACATGTTTTTAATTAAAAAAACAAATAAGACTGATTTTATTATAAAAAAAAAAAACTACCTAAAAAAAGATATAAAACTGATTTTAGCAAAAAAAAACTTATTTTAACAAAAAAATAAAATAAAATTGATTTTAACAAAAAATAAATAAAAATAAAATAAAAAGGAATTGTATATGAAATCGGGATGGACAATTCGGAGAGTGTAGCACTACTCAGTTTTCATTAGTAAAAGTTAATATCCAGGGAGAGGAATGTTCTGCTGTCATTAAATAATTTGACCCTGAAACTGTTTGGATTCTTAATTATAAAAGTTCTTCAGCAACCAATACGTAAAATTAGAATAAATAAAGTATGTACCCATGTCTAATTACGACCATCAACAAACTCATTCATGGCCAAGAAAATCAAAACCAACTATTCACCTTCTTCTTCCGTAGTTTTTTTTTTTTTTTTTTTCCTTTCTTGGTAAGAAAGAGTTATTCATTTCGAATTATTTTATACATACTTTAAAGGGACATATACCAAATAGTCCCTCGGACATTTTTTAATACCCATTTAGTCCAAATTTTTTTATTTTGCCTCAAAAAGTCCTTTGCCACATATTTTGGAGAGGGAGTGCCGCTGGCGCGGACCTCTAAAAATAAGAGGATATTGAGTGCTTGAGGGACTAAATGGATTAAACTAAAAATATGTGTCCTATTTAAAAAATATATATTTATAGTTGGGACTATTTAATAATTGACCCTACTTTAAACTATTTTTTTCTTTTTGAGCAGGACTTGTAAAACAAAAATGACTACAATTTGTGATCTGAAATTTATGTTGACGAAAAAATTAAATTCATGACCTTAAGAGTACAATCGTCTTAGTGATGAGTGATGGACTCTTGAGTTCACTTCTATCCGTTTAAAGGTTGCGTTACTTATGTTTACAAATAATTGATAACTTTATCACGAAGCAAATTCAAATACTCGCACACAGAAGCTGTACGAAAGTGTGAGTATTTCCTTATCCGAGTAATCTCAAATTGTAGAAGAGCATAATATAAATTTGAATACCTGATTCATCATCTTGAATAAGATTTTAAACCATCATATTTTAAGCAATGATCCATAAAATTAACTCTGATAGGGCGACTAGTCGATCTTATCTGTTGTGTTGCACAATTTCATTCAAATGGATAATGAATTTTCTTTTCGCTTTGGAAAACAAGTAATTTACGTCACTTTATGATATAGTTCCAAACATACCTTATTATAATTAAATATGTGTGTAACAACATTTCGGTGCAAATGGTAAAATGATACATTGGACCATAAATTTTTGCAGCTCATCAGTTAAAATTGTAAAAGAAATGGATGGTATGATACGAGTCTGGTAATAGATAAAGTCGTTAAAATTCCTCAGCACACAACATTGTTGATTTTGGACCCTAAATCGTCCACAAAAAGGCGTTTTTCGTCTGAATTTTTTTTTTTTTTTTGGGAAAGTGTTTTTCGTTTGAGTTTCTTACTACTTTTGTGGAGTGTTTGAGCCAAAAAATCTTGGCAAGAGAAATATTTTTCATGTGAGATTTCGTCTTTTAGACGAAGTCATTTTGACATGTTATTATGCAGTGGGATTTTTTTACATTGATACCCCTAATATATTATATCAAGGCGACAAAAATCACTTACACGCTCGGAATGCTCTCACTCAATTCTCTAAATTTTTAGAATTAGTAGATTCTTGATATGGTATAAATGGGGTACCAGTAAAAAAAAATTGCATTGCATATATAGTATAAAAATGGCAAATGGTGAATTTTAGAGACAAAATCTCAAAAGAAAAACATTGTTCCTTTTAATATTTAAACTAAATAAGGTTATTAGAATTCTAAAAAAATCATGTCTGTCGTGCCAAATAAATTTTTTTACTTTCAAGTTACTCTTTTCTATGGAAAATTGTGGCTGCCTAAATGCTATCGTTTAGTCTTATTTCTTGTGTTGATAAATAAAAAGGGTTTGATTTGTATACTATAAAAAGGTGCCTCAATGCTATCACTTTTACCATTTTAAGGTTGATACAAAGATTTATGATTAAATTCGCATACACCCTCTCCGATGTACAATAAAAAAAATATATTGATAAATATAAAAATTAATATATATTATAAATTTCATATCTTATTTTAAAGTCATTATAAAAGGATATTTTTTCATTACTAACATTTATCTATTATTTTTAAATATTTTAATTATATAAAACCTATGTTTTATAAATAAAAACTTCTAAACAAATTTACATATTTTATATAAAAAAAATTATACATATTTTTATTTTGTTTTTAGTTTAAAAAACTGTATGTCATTTATATATACAAACTTAAAGTTTTTTCTACAAATAAAACGTTAAAAATATTTTATCAGCATTTTTTTATTTATATTAAAAATAATTTTAAAATTTTGAAAACATTTCTTAACTTCAAAACTATTTTATATAAATCAAAACTTCAAAAATAATTTGTATGTATTTTATATAAAAAAACAATTATACATATATTTATTTGCTTTTAGTTTATAAAATTTATGTCCTTTATTCTAATAAAACCTATTTTTTTTTTCTATAAATACAAGGTTAATATTATTTTTGTAACCAATATTTTTAATTTACATAAAAAATAATTTTTAAATTTTTTAAACTTTTTTTTAACATTTTTCAAGAAATAAAAATGTTATGTAGATGTATTAGTAGCATTGTGTAATGTGATTTGAGTGCAGAATGATGAAAATATGTTAATTGAAATTTAAATCGTATTAGATCAAGAGATTAATTAATGGAGTCTAAAATAGATCATCTTTTTACTTTTTAAGAAATTTTTGTTTTATTTATTTTTTTAATTTTAAAGAGATTTATAATATATTATTTTTTATTTTAAAAAATATAATATTCGAGATGAGAGAGAAAAAAATAATAAATATTGAACCTTTATTAACTTTTTTAATATTATCACATTATAGGTATAATATAAATGTAAATATAAATACAAATATGAATACAAATATAAATCGATATACAATTTTGAGTAATTTAGAATATATCATTTTTTGAAACCACATTGAACCCTATACTTTATGACATGCAAAAATTAATTAATTTCAATGATGCAAATTCGCATATATAAATAATTAATCAAGAATACTTTTATTGTAATTAAACATTCAATCAAATTTTTGAGAACCAAATGATGTGATAATTTCATATTAGTTGATTTTGAGATCCCATTAGTGTGAATTTCCCAAACTAATTAATATTAAAGTGTTTAGAATTTTTATGTCAAAAATCCGGTCCAAATAACATTTTTGGTTAGAATATCACTACACGGACACACAAGCCATACCTACAAACCATACCCGCCGGATAGGACAAAAAGGGTTAGAGGCTAAAGTGTTTTTTTTTTTTGTTGTTAACTTGGGTTTATATTTTTTTGTTTTAATTTTGAAAATGTTTTTTTTCCAAAATTAAAAAATAAAGGTTAAAACCTCTCAAATGTACCCAAATAATTTTTTATTAAAGATTTTTTTTTAAAATGAGTTTAAAAATAAGGCGTGGCGTTAACGCGTACTTTTAAAAATAAGATAATATTTGGTAAATTAGTGTTTGAGGGACTAAATGAGTTAAACATTCAGTATTTTTATTTTATCAAAAACAATATCTTTAGTATTTGTTTGCCAAAAAGAAAATATTTAAGTGTTTGTTTTGCTAAAAATAATATTTTCCCTGTTTGTTTGCCAAAAAAAAAATTTGAATTTTTTTGCTAAAAATAATATTTTCTAGTGTTTGTGTGATAAAAAAAAAATTTGTGTTCTTTTTCAATTAATAACATTTTGAATGCTTAATTTTCAAAAATAAAAACATTTAAAGTTTTTTGACAAAAATAATATTTTCACGGTTTGTATGGGTTAAATAAAAATATTTAAAAAAATGAATTTAAAAATAAGGCGTGGCGCTAGCGGGTGCTTTTAAAAATAAGAGAATATTGGGTAAATTAGTGTTTCAGGGACAAAATGAGTTCAAAATTCAGTATTTTTATTTTATCAAAAACAATATCTTTAGTGTTTGTTTGTCAAAAAGAAAAGTATTAAAGTGTTTTTTTTTTTGCTAAAAATAATATTTTCCCTGTTTGTTTGCCAAAAATAAAAAAAAAATAGTATTTTTTTGCTAAAAAAAATATTTTCTAGTGTTTGTGTACCAAAAAAAATTCTGTGTTTTTTTTCAATTAATAACATTTTTAGTGCTTAATTTTCAAAAATAAAAACATTTAATGTTTTTTGACAAAACTAATATTTTCACGGTTTGTATGGGTTATATAAAAACATTTAAAAAAATGAGTTTAAAAATAAGGTGTGGCGCTGGCGCGGACCTTTAAAAATAAAATAATATTAGGTAAATGGGTGACTAAATGCGTTTAAAGGTCCGCGCCAGCGCCACACCTTATTTTTAAACTCATTTTTTTAAATGTTTTTATATAACCCATACAAACCGTGAAAATATTAGTTTTGTCAAAAAACATTAAATGTTTTTATTTTTGGAAATTAAGCACTAAAAATGTTATTAATTGAAAAAAAACACAAAATTTTTTTTGGTACACAAACACTAGAAAATATTTTTTTAGCAAAAAAATACTATTTTTTTTTTTATTTTTGGCAAACAAACAGGGAAAATATTATTTTTAGCAAAAAAAAAACACTTTAATACTTTTCTTTTTGACAAACAAACACTAAAGATATTGTTTTTGATAAAATAAAAATACTGAATTTTGAACTCATTTTGTCCCTGAAACACTAATTTACCCAATATTCTCTTATTTTTAAAAGCACCCGCTAGCGCCACGCCTTATTTTTAAATTCATTTTTTTAAATATTTTTATTTAACCCATACAAACCGTGAAAATATTATTTTTGTCAAAAAACATTAAATGTTTTTATTTTTGAAAATTAAGCATTCAAAATGTTATTAATTGAAAAAAAACACAATTTTTTTTTTTATCACACAAACACTAGAAAATATTATTTTTAGCAAAAAAATTCAAATTTTTTTTTTGGCAAACAAACAGGGAAAATATTATTTTTAGCAAAACAAACACTTAAATATTTTCTTTTTGGCAAACAAATACTAAAGATATTGTTTTTGATAAAATAAAAATACTGAATGTTTAACTCATTTAGTCCCTCAAACACTAATTTACCAAATATTATCTTATTTTTAAAAGTACACGTTAACGCCACGCCTTATTTTTAAACTCATTTTAAAAAAAAATCTTTAATAAAAAATTATTTGGGTACATTTGAGAGGTTTTAACCTTTATTTTTTAATTTTGGAAAAAAAACATTTTCAAAATTAAAACAAAAAAATATAAACCCAAGTTAACAACAACAAAAAAAAAACACTTTAGCCTCTAACCCTTTTTGTCCTATCCGGCGGGTATGGTTTGTGGGTATGGCTTGTGTGTCCGTGCAGTGATATTCTTTTGGTTAATCAATTCCCACACCTGACATATACGTGCGATTTCAATTTGATTTTGAATTTCGAGTCTTCTTATTTAGTGTGTAGGGGGAGAAAAGTCTACATTGAAAAGGGCACGCACGTGGTTTTGTTGGAGGCGGCCAACAGCTGCTGTTAATGAAGGCGGTCTGCCGACACTGTGGAATGATTGAACCATCCAAAAATTATCAACTCAATGGGTCCAGCACCATTTATAGAGGTCTAGCGTCAAACATCCTACTACTCTACGTGTTCGCTGTGGATTTGACATTACACTTTTTTCTTCGATTCCTTGTATTTTGATCTCTTTATTCTAATATTACATAAAAAAATAAAAAAATAAAAAAATAAAAAATATATATCAAATAGTTCCTCGAATTTTTTTTTAATACACGTTTAGTTCAAATCTTTTTATTATTCATCAAAAAGTCCGTCACCATTCCAAAAACGTTTTACCACGCCGCTGGCGCGGAGCTTTAAAAATAAGAGAATAAGAGACTTTTTTGTACAAAATATAACGTTTGAACTAAATGTATATTAAAAAATATTTGAAAAACTTTTTGGTATTTGATCATAAAAAAATATGATTACTTTTCATTTCACACCCAAATAGTTGAACTTCTAAGATTAGATCAATTTATTACGGTTACGCTTAAGATTCAAGATAACACCACTTCACCCAAACCATAATAATCTTGAGAATAATAAGCAAGGTGATAAACGAACGCATATGAAGCGAATATTATGCTATTTATATATGTATATGTTATCTGAATGCATTACTCATATTCGTATTCGTAAATATTCGGATAGTAAAAATAATTATTTATATTCGCATCCTCTCGAATTCCCCTAATTCGGATAATATTCGTATCCGTTTACATTTCTTATCCATTACAATTGACTTACATCTTTTAATATGTAATATCAATACTACGGTCAAAATAATATCAAGCCGACCTGTTTAGAATCAACATTTAAGAATCAACAAATTGATCTACCATTACATAGTTAACAACTTAAAAATTAAAATCAACAATTTAGCTATAATAGTTGTTTTGTGCGTCTGTGTGCGTGTGTATGTATTAATGTGTGCATCTCTGTGTGTGTGTTGTTGTGTGCGTTCGTGTGTGTGCGCTATTGTGCAAGTTTGCGTGTGTTGTGTGCGTGTGTGTGTTGTTGAGTGCATGTGCGTGTTGTTGTTGTGTGCATGTGTGGTGTATGTGGGAGGTGTGAGAGAAAGATAGGATATGAGCTTACCAAGTTACCAGTAGAGGGAAGGATTCGAAGAAGAGGGTGTGCGCCAAAAATTAGGAAGAAGAAAAAAATGGGTAGCACGAAAGAGAAATGTTTTAAGTTAAATATTTTGTTATAGTTTGTTTTGTTTGCTTTTTGTTCTTTTCTATTATCTCCTTCGTTTTTTTTTTTCTTTTCAAGCCATTCATTATCTATTGATTTTTTAGAAAGTACTACTTCTTAATTTTTTTAAACGAGTGAAAAGTAATGATTAACATTTTTATGTTATGTATTTATATTTTACATTACATATAATAAATATTATAAATAATTATTATATATAACTAATATTAATAATAAATTAATATTAACTACAATACGGATACGGATATTCGAAAAAATCGATATTCGCAAATATGGATACTCCATTTCGGATACAGATTATCCGTGTCGGATACACATACAATTCGTATCCATATCCATTTTTCGAATAGTTTAACACAGTATCCATATCCGTATCCATATTCATTTTTCGAATAAATATCCGCAAAATTCAAAATCAGATACCAGACGGATTCAGATTTTCGAATATCCAGTTACAACCCTAATAATAAGCAACAACCATATAAAAAGAAGTCATGTATGTCATTTAATGATAAAAATCATGCCTCCATAATGTTGGAACAAAAATACAATTTATTTTATGTAAATTTTGCAAATTAAAACTGACTCATTTTTTATTTTTCCTTGGTTAAAGAGAAATAAGGGTGATTTGATTATAAAGTGGTTAAGTGCTCTGAATGACAAATTTATTTTTTTGACATGACAAAATTATTTATGGCAAATCATATATCAAAAAAATTACGATTGTTTGATAACATCAATTTTTCAATTTACAAAAGTGAAATGTTAGGTAGAATTAATGGTGAAAGTGACAAATATAAACAAACTGATATGTAAAAAACATTAGCTTTTAACGAAAAAAAGTAATTCGTAACAAAAAAACAGTTCCTGAAAAAATAATTTTAACAAAAAATAACTTACACTGAAAAAAAATAGTTTTTTCAATAAAACCAGTTTGTAACAAAAAAAATATTTTAAAAAGTAGTTTTTAGCCCATAAGTAAAACAATTATAACACAAAAAATTATTTTTTTCTAAATACAGTTTTAACACAAAAAATCATTTTAAGTTGAAAAGTGAAACAATTTTAATGGAATTTTTTTTAATGAAATACTCATCTTAACAGCAAAAAAATAGTTTTGACAAAAATAAAAAAGTTTTTTGACGAAAAACAATGTTTAGTGAAAAAATATTTTTTTTTCTAGAAAATCAGTTTTAACACAATAGTTTTTAGTGAAAAATAGATATTTTTTAAAAATAATTTCTCTCTAAAAAAAAAGCAATTATAATGAAAATAAAAAAATATTTAAAAATAGTTTTTAATGAAAAATTAATTTTAATAAAAAAAAATATTTTTGACAAAAAAATATTTAAAACAAGATAGTTTTTAGTATAAAAATATTAAAAAAACAGTTTTAACAAAAAATAAAACAGTTATAGCAAAAAATAAAAAAACATTTAAAAAAACAGTTTTTAACAAAACAAAAAAGTTTTAACCAAGATTTACAAGTATAAAAAAAACTATTTTCATAACTAAGACAAATATGTTGGAAAACAATGCCATCCTGTATAGTTAGGTAAAATTTCCCTCCAAACTTGTCAAAAGGATGGCAAAATGTGGTCTATCAAATGACCATTAAGAGAATATGATTGATTGGATTTTTTTAAACCAAAAGTGGGAGACAATGCAACGCACTTTTTCTTATTCCCCCCCCCTCTTTTACTCCCAATGTGTTGTTTCCTAACGTTGAGAAATGTTTGTTTTAAGAATAAATCTAGGGAGACCCAGAAAAAAACTCATTTCGTAAACCCAGTGCATTAAAAGCTTATACCTTATGGTTGCGGGTCCCGTCAAGGCATCAAAATGTGCATTAAAAATTTGTACCCATTTTTGTCTTATGCACTGGGTTTACGAAGTGGATTTTTTTTCTGGGTCCCCCTAGTGCTACTCTTGTTTTAAAGATAAGCCATCTGCATTGTTTCAAATACACATAAAATCTCTTATCTTGCTAAGCCTAAAAATATTTTTCTGCAGAAATTTTATTCTTACCCATCTGTTTTGTTCCCCAAATTTTAATATTCTGATATTGAACAAATAATATTGAATGGATGAAAGTATACCAGACTACACCGTGCATAGTTTCTGAGACATAATTTTTTTTCGATTCTGGACTGTTTTATCCTAGGATTGAGAGGGTACTATAGGGACTGCAACACAATTTTGGACAGAGTCGCGTACCAATTTAGAGAGCACGACCTAGTCTGCGATTCAATCTCGTTATTTTCTATTATTGGAATTTCGCATTCGGTAATTTTGTTCCATCTTTTTATTCAGATATAATAATTTTAAGGTATTTTATTTATCTGCTATGAACTCCGAAAATCACCCAATGGTCTTTCTGGTATTAACATACTTTTCAAATTTGAGCGGTAAAATTTCAAAAGGCGGAGAAAAAAAATGTTATTTTTTCTTACCACAAAAAAACTTCCAGCATGCATTGTATCAAATAAGCCTACTGCGTCTGAACTTTTTAGGGCTAGTGAGACCAGACTTATTCAAACTTGGGAAGAAAATGATTTATTATGCAAAAGCTATATTTTGAATGGCCTAAGTGATAATATTTATGATTATTATGGCTTGTGTAATTCTTCCAAAGAAAATTAAAAAGCCTTTCAGAAAAATGATGATACCGAGGAGGTTTGAGTTAAAAAAATATACAGTTAGTCGTTATCTAAAATTTCAGATGACGGACGACAATTTAGTTTTTGTCCGGACTCATGAGTTACAAAAAAAATACACATGATATTATTTATGAAGGAATAAACTGGATGAGCAGTTCCTGGTTATTGTTATGATTGTTAAGTTACTCTTGGTCGGAAAGGATTTAAAAACACATTTAAGGAATAAATTAAAAGAATTTTCACTTGAAAGTCTCATTACTTGTCTTAGAATTGAGGAGAGTGCTAGGAAACAAGATTATAAAGATGAAATTCTTGTTGTGTCTAACAACAAGAATTATAAAAAGAACTGCACTTTAATTGCTTTGAAACTAAATGGGAGAAACAGGAAATATACGAAAAAAGAGTATAGAGATCCGATGGAGCCTATGGAGTATATAGTATAAAAAGAACTGCATTTTATCAGTTGAGCTTAAGAATTGCGAGGGCCCAGAAGTGCAGAGATCTGATGGAGCCTATAGAGTATAGAGAAGAACCGATGAGAATTGAACTAGAAAATTTGAATGCTCAAACAGGTTAAGACTAAGTGTGCGAGGATCGGCCAAAGCCGAGCAAACTTCTCAGGAAGAGAGATTACCTGAAAGTTAAGGCCGAGCAAGAAAGATAATATTGATTAAGGCCACGAAGTAAGAAACAACCCTGAAATGGGTGTATTAAATGCTGAGAGTATCATATGGGGGAGATTATAAAGACAAAGAACCCTTTCTAGAGGGGTTTTATTCAAGAATATCCATTTACATAATCAATTGTGGATTACCTAATGTAATAACCCGCGTAATTTTGGGCTATTTTAATTAATTTTTGGAAAATGGAGGAAAATAAAGTTCTTGATAAAATTATTTTTATTGCTCAAATATGTTGGTTATTATTTTTAAAGGCGATAATTTCAAATGGTTTCGAAAACGGAGTTAAGACGGATTTTAAAATGATTTTTAAATGTTTTTAACTCTTGGAGTTGTTTTGACTTCCAACTCTTCATTTCTTTGACTTATTTAAAGGTGTCTTTCGGATTCCAACTCTTCATTTCTTTGCATTATAAAAGGAAGTCGTGGGCAACCCTTTTAACATACTTTTGGCACAAATTTTGGCAACAAATATATTTTATATTCCTCTTCTTTTTATATACACATTGGCCCTTGAGATTTGTGAGTTCCAACCTTAGATTAGAGGTGTTCTTGGGGCTATTTTGTTGGAGGTTCTTGGAGGATCTTCTGTAGATCTTTTGTGTTGATATTGAGGATGTGATCATTGGTTTCTCATCATGGTTTGAGGTATGGGGTTTTACACAATATGCTCCTTAAATCTCGCGAGTGTCATTCTCTTTGAATTCTTGTTAATTGAACTCATATTTGAATTGATAAATTCATTGAAATCTGGTAAATAATTGTTGAAATTATTTTGATTCATGTGGTATCATTATATTGTTATTGAGCACGTTGTCATGAGATTTTAATATGGCACGGATGTTGTGAACCCGCCAAAATACCTATTCCCTGGCTATGACTTGATAAAGCATATGCGAATGGGGTGAGGCCTGGTGACCCATTGATGTGTTGTTGAGAAATTATATTGATAAATCCTTTGAGATTTGCATTTTGATTTGAATATTCGTACTCGTGTTTTTACGCTTTATTCATCGCTAATATATATTTGTTGAGCATCTTTCTTGTCGTATTGTGTACTTCCCCATATTTTCTTTTAGTTGGCAGGTTAGCGTGGATTGGGACGCTATGGACCAATTGGGATTATTTTAGCGTGGATTATTTTGGGAAGAATATTTTTGGAAGATTTGTATTATTTATTTTGTTGTATAGAGCATTGGAGATTTGTATTTTATTTTCGAGTTAGTTGTTGTATTTATTCGAGAGACTTGTTGGAATTGAAGAGATTGAGATTAGTGGATTTATATTATTGTGGATTTATTTAGATGCTCTATACCTTGTCACTTGTGGATTTGGATTTATTTTATCGCATTAGCGCTCCGTTCACTCTCCCCGGGCGGGCGGGGTGTTACACCTAATGGCCATAAAATTCAAACCACCAGTCATCATACCTAATTATGATTGCATGTTCGATCCTATGTTGCATGTGGAGGTGATTAGGCATAAATTCTTCCCATTTATCCCTGAAATTTGGAGTCTTTTATCTCTCCTCAAAGTGTAATTCGAGTGGATTTATCTCATATCATTGCTATTAACTTTTTCTAATTAGTACACCAAGTTTCGTGTATTTCCTATCTATTTTATAGGTATTCAGTACTTAAAAAGAATCGGCATCCTAATCCAAGTTCCGGATCAAAAGTTACAAATCTTCAAAACGAAATACAAGGAGGAAAAGTCCTGAAAATATGGAACCAAAACGAATGGGTTGGAAAATGAACCGATCCCATCCTGGGAAACCTCCTGTAAAGCCTAAAGAAATGGAACCGAACCTAAGAGGAGGGAAAACGAACCGATCCTATGCTTGAAGAACTTCCTGTAAAGCACTAGAAGATGGAACCGAACCGAATGGTCTGAAAAACGAACCGAACCGGATCAAGAAAAAAGTTCTGTAAAAGATGGAACTGAATTGATCCCCCTTAATAGGATCGGTTTGGGTATCGTAATTTCGAGCTTATCCACTTGTAAAATTAGAGTTTTGCATGGTTAAAACTCTTAGAAAACGTAGAGTATATATTTTAAACACCTCCCAAACGTAGAGAGAGGCTGAAAATTCATTAGGGAAGCATTGTAATTAGTTTAGAGAAGACAACAACAAGAAACCCTAGTTTGAACTTAGTTTGATTCCAGTTTTGCAATTCAAGTAATATCATTCTAATTTGTACTTTCATTGTTGCAGTAGTTATATAGTTAGAGATTATTTTCATTCTTCTTCTTCTTCTTCTTCTTCTTCTTCTTCTTCTTCTTCTTCTTCTTCTTCTTCTTCTTCTTTCATTAGTAAAAATGGTTTCTTTCATTCACAACGTGTTTTCTTCTAGATTTAGTATGCCTGGTTAAGTTTTCAAGGATTCACTACACCAAAATGACAAAATTGTCACCTTTCAGCCGGCCACCCTTGTCAAGGTCATTGACCGTGATAAAAAACACGCGTTTTGTGTCACGGTCATTGACCTTGACACGACCGTGACAAATAATTATCACGATCATTGACCGTGACAAGTCCGTGACAAATTTACTTGTCACGGTCAAGGACCGTGACAATTCTTTAAATAATTATCACGGTCAATGACCTTGACACGACCGTGACAACGTTTTCAGCAAAAACCCTTTCCCCCTTCTTTTTTTCCTCCCACCGTTCCCTCCCTCTCTCTCTCTCTACGCTCTCTCTCTCTACGCTCTCTCTCTCTCTCTCTCTCTCTCTCTCTCTCTCTCTCTCTTCCATTTATATATATATATGTTTGTGTGTATATATATGTGTGTATGTGTGTATATATGTGAATGTGTGTGTGCGTGTGTGGGGGGTGGGGCTGTTGTGTGTGTGTATATATATGTGGTGGGTGGGGGGTGTGGAGGGAGGTGGGGAAGGGTGGGGGGCTATTGTGTGTGTGTGTGTGTGTGTGTATGTGGTGTGTGGGGGTGGGTGTGTGTGTGTATGTGGTGAGTGGGGGGTGTGGAGGGAGGTGTGTGTGTGTGTATGTGTGTGTGTATATTTGAATTAACCCATGAATTTGTATTTTTGTATTTGAATTAACCCATGAATTTATTTTTGTATTTGAATTAACCCATGAATTTATTTTTGTATTTGAATTAACCCATTATATGAAACATACTTGAAATTAAATATAGTGCGCATATATACGCATTCAATAGCCCTTAGACCCGTTCGAGAGTCATTACCCCTGTAATGAGATCTCTCGAATTGTTGCGTTTGGACAGTTTGAGACTGTATAATTTCTGTATAATATTCTTATTGGCTTAAAGTTGTTACTTTTGGAGGAAGTTCTGCAGTCGTATCTTAATGTTCTCTGGGTACATACTAGATTGACAAGTGTGACTGTTATTTCAATTGACCAATTGAAATAACACTCACACCTGCCAATCTAAGTCATGTACTTGGAGAACTACGGGGATATGCTGTCGAATTTTTTTCAAATCGTAACAATGTGCATGAGCTGTTAAGTATATTACAGAAAAATACAGTCTTGAATGGGATAGGACCACTTACCCTTTAATAGGATAATTAAATGATGGGATAATTAAATAAAACATACTATAAATCTAAGCTTTGTTTACCTTTAATAGGTGTTTAGTTGTGGTAGCTGTGATGGGATATCCAAAATACAAAGAGTGGATGGGTGAGACTAATAGAATGGGGGATGTGTTTCGCAGAGGTGCTAACGAATTTGTGAAATATGCAAAGAGATGTCGTAATGATGAAGAGTTTCCGTGTCCGTGTGCTAGGTGTAAGAATGGTAAGGTGTTTGAGTGGAAACAGTTGAACTACATTTGTTAAGATCGGGTATGCAAGATAGTTATCGATTTTGGAGTTTTCACGGTGAATTGAAAGTTCCTTTTGTCCCCGAGCAACCTTCACAACAACCTTCAACAAGTAGAATAGATGTAGAAGGGGACGACGTAGATCATAATATGTTAGAGGATTTAGTTGATGATGCGTACAGAGTTTATGAAGCAGAGGAGAATGAGGTTACTGATGATGTAGAAGATTCAAGTGCTCTGAAGATAACACGATAAAACTTGACGATGACTACCAAAGTTTAAAATTTAAGGCGACCCAACCGTTATACTCTGGCTGTGAGAAAGATCAAACAACTTTACATGCCATGGTTGGTTTGCACAGTTTGAAGACGCAGTACGATATGTCTGGCAATAGCGTGACGGGAATTCTGAAATGGGTGAAGGGCTTATTACCCAAGGTGAATACACTTCCAAATAGCTATCCTGTTATGAAGAACAGTTTGAAAGATTTGGGAATGAAGTATAAATCGATTCATGCTTGTGTGTATGACTGCATACTATACCGAAAGGAGTATGAAAATCTCGATCGTTGTCCGGTATGCGATGAACCTAGATATGTCCAATCTACTAGCAAGTGTTTTACTCGGAGTATATCAACAACGAGTCGTGGTCAATTGTCCAACACGCGCCAAGGCGTCTAAATAGTAGTGTGGATGACTTGGCTGCTCCTACCGAATATCAATCCATTTTTTATGATAACCCGAATTTGAAACAATTTTTCAATTTATAATAAATATTTCAATTTGTACCGAAACATCCATTTTTAATGCTTTTAATTGATCTGCACTTTATCATTTTCACTCTTGTGTAGTGTGCGTGTGTGGAGAGGAGATTAATACATAAATATTCCAACTACATCTAAGTTTTGTTTATACTAATCCATGAATATACGCTTCTTACCTTTAATAGGTGATTAGTACATAGTTATTTGGGGTGTCCTATTTGTGGAGAGGAGACTGAATCTCTTCGTCTATCCGAACACTAAGAAATGCAATAATCCTATGGAGCGATGATCTGCAAATTCCTCCCAACCGTTATGTAGCCAAACATCACCAGTTGAAGTTGTCAATTCCACTTTCCATACCCCACCACTTGGAACTTCTAGCAAAACATGGGAGACCATTGAAAGGTGGAATTGACAACTTCAACTGCTGATTTTTGGCTACATAACGGTTGGAAGGAATTTGCAACGCATAACTCCATAGGATTATGGCATTTCTTAGTGTTTAGATATGAAGAGAATTATATTTGACACGATTTTCCGGGGTACATTAGTTGGAAGGAGGTGCTATATGAGCTCAAGTTAGCTGTTTGGGTGACACTACAGGTAATGTATTTATATTTATATGTCAATTTTGATTTCGATTTTAATTACGATTTATATTTATCTATATTTGAGGGGCGGATACTAATTTTACTTTATTTCAATTCAGGGGACAGGGGGGACCTAAGGGTAGGACACATATGCTCTATACTTATGTGGCTATTCGGAAGAGAAGGGAAGGATAAGGAGGTGTCCCCGAGCGTCGCGGTACAAAATCTCTTTTCCATGCAAATAGTTTGTAGATTTGAGATAATTGATGGTGATGTTGTTTCTTCTTAAATAGTTTCTATTTTGAATATATATTTGCATTATCTTTAGTTTGTTTGGATATATGATGTCTGAACAGGTACAACGTTGCTATAACAGGTACAAATATACTGTTGGGCAATGGCAGTGGTCATACTGCCCAGTAGATTTTTTTTAAATTCTGCACAGAATTGTCTCGGTCATTGACCGTGACAAGCTCGTGATAACTTTTTATCACGGCTTTGTCACGGTTAGAAACCGTGACAAACGTGTCACGGTCATGGACCGCGACACGACCGTGACAAAAAAAGTTGTCTCGCCTCGAAATGTCACGGTCATTGACCTTGACAAGTTGAATTTGTCAAGGTCAATGACCTTGACAATTCGGCAGATTTGGTGTAGTGGTTGGGGTGCATGCACCCCAACCGATGTAATTCACGATAGTGGAAATAGAAGTTGGAATCAAAACCTTAGATGAATCGTATCGTAGTCAATGCGATATTACTTTAATTCAACCTTTGCTTACATACTGTGCAGGCTAGGAGCCCTCATATGTGTAATACTTAGGAGTATTAAAGACCGAATTTTAATTCAACATTTACTTACATACTGTGCGGGCTACGATCCCTCATATGCGTAATACTTAGGAGCATTAAAACGTCAGATCCATTTAAAGCTTTAATTCTGAATCTAGTATCCTACTAAGTGAATTACTAGGGTGTGGGGGATAGTAACTCGACCTATCTTTCTCATCTTTTAGTTAAAGATTTAGTTTAATCATTATTCACCTTTAGGTTAATTAGAAGTAATTGCATTTCATTTAGTCCTTATTTTAGTAATTAATCATTTTCAAAATTGCATCTAGCTGTAGTTGTTCACAATTCAAATCATCTTTTTGTTTTTTAGAAGTCAAAGTTAGGTTACTTTCGTCTTTCCAACGTCATTACGACTCCGTTCGTCCTGTTTTCCTGAGGATCGATACCCCACTTATCGAATTATTACTTGAGCGACAAGGCTTGCACTTGAGCTTAAATAGCACGCACACTAGACACATTTGTGGTCGCGTCAAGTTTTTGGCGTCGTTGCTGGGGATTTAGGTAGACTTAGGATAGATCAAGTCAATCTAAAACTTTGACCAAAAATCTTCAAAAAATCCAAAAACATAAAAAATTTATGAAAATATAAAAATTTCATCATCTCTCAAAGACTTTAATGCAAAATCTTGAACACACTTAGACTCCTCACAATACTCCAGCTAGAATCCACGAAAACCCGATAGTTGAGCATAACTCTGAAAGCCCCCTACACCTCGCGTTCCACAATTTTGGTTTCCAATTCCTACTCCTGAGCACTCTATCAATAGCTACACCCTGAGTCAAACTTTGAGTCACACATCTAGGACACCGAGTGAGTAGACATAGTCATTTGAAGCGAGTGCGAGTGCGATGTGTGACACTGCGAGTTTCGGTACTGGAGAGGGAGATCTCCCCTATCGTCATATGAAAGACTTAATCTTTCCTGAGTGGACTGTCACCCCTGGTTGCATTTTACTCCCATATAATGTCGGTCAGTTCCACTTTCGCATTGGGATGATACAGAGTCTCCCTACATTTCATGGCATGGATTCAAAGCAACCATACCTACATATTCGTGAGTTCGAAGAGGCGTGTGATACATTTAGTGATCAAGCTTGCTCGCAAGATATCATTCGCCTAAAGTTTTTTCCTTTTTCCTTAAAGGATAAAGCCAAGACCTAGCTAAGGTCTTTACCCCTGAACTCTGTCACTTCCTGGAGAGATATGCAAAATAAGTTCGTCTCAAAATTCTATCCACAACACAAGACCAACTCCGCTAAGACTCAAATCGAAGCTTTCCGACAACACGATAATGAGTCTTTTGACAAATGTTGGGAACGGTTCTAGGAGTTGGTAAGCGCATGTGATAACTCTTAATTTGTATACCTTGGGATATGGATTTGGAATGTCGCTGCGATCAAACTTCGAGTATCAAAATTCCTGGAATTACCTAAAAAACTTGTTAAAAATTTAGTATCCTGTCAAATTCGGGTATCAATCCAATTTCTAGCGTTGAAACTGTAATCATGAAAACTTGCAATTCTAATTTTTATTAAAAATCTTTTTGTGTTTTTAAAATTTTATTCATTTTTTTTTTATATTTTAAAAACAATTTTCAAAGGAGGAAACGAAAATTTATGCAACTAAAATGACTATGAAAATTTAGAAAGTAATCTAGTTTAGCATTTATGAGAAGAAACAATAGGTGGGATTACACCGCATAGTCGAATCAAATTAGTGTTCTAATTATTCAAATGAATAGTCTGAAATAATATTGAATTTAAAATTTAACTGTCGTCATAATCCTAAATTCAATTTTATCTTTTTCAGCAATTAAATCTAGAATAATCACAACATAAAAAAAAATTAAGATTCACACTCATTCCAACAAAATATCCGCTAAGATTAATTTATTAAAATTTGTACGAATCTTTAAATTGCATACACCGAATTAATATTTAAATTTAAGAATAATACTTACCTCTAAGTGAAATCCAAAAATCAAATATTAATTTTTACCATTAATTTATTAACTCTCGTTTATATAAATTAATGTGTGATTTTTCCCAATTTAATTAGCCTAGAACACATCAACGAACAATTATTCAAATAAAACAATTCAACATACGCGTTTCATCCCACCCCTTTAATGGGGTGTTTAGCCTGACATGATTAAAATTTCAGCACAAGCACAATTAAGAAACAAGAAACTAAAGAGAAAGAGAAAGAAATACGATACGCAATAATTTCCTGTGTCAACCGTGTGCATGAACACGCATTCCAAACTCGTTACAAAATCTGACTGGATTACAAAACTGAAAGTAAAAAATGAACCTACAAATTTTTCTAAACCTAAAACTATATTTTTTTCTAACTATTTTTCTACCCTCTTTTTTTCTTTTTCTGTCTCTCACGTTCTCTCTCTATATCTTCTCTTGTTTTTTTCTACTGATAAGAGAGTCTTTTAAATGATATGCCTTCCCTTATTTTTATAACCCACGGTGCTTTATTGTTTGGATGAAAGATATTTTTGGGATTTGATTTTGGCTTGGGGATGGATTCCGATATTGTTGAGATTTTGGTTGAAGATATGTTGGAAATGGGTTCACATGTTGTCGAGTTTGGAGTGTTTCGGGTTGGACATGAATTGGGTATGGGGTTAGATGGGTCGAAGTTGGTTGGAGTTTGGGGGGTTTTGAGTTTTGGAGGTTGGACTGTCCGGCGGCGGGTTTAGTAAGGTCACTGGCGGCGGGTATGGGGCGGACAAGGCAGCGCCAGGCTCGGGTAGGCCTGAGGGATCCCAGTTCGTGGGAACTCGCCGGAGCAGGTCCAATTTTGGCAGGACGACGGAGGTTCGCGGGTTGGGGTTCGGGTTGTAGATTGGTTTGGAGGTTAGGAGAGAGAGAGGGGAAATGGGTTTCAATGGAGGTGGATTAACGGTGGTGATGGAGGCTTTTTGGAAGAGGAGAGAGAATCGTGGGTGAAGGTTGAAGATGGAGTTTGGGGATGGTTAGGTGTGTGTATGTGTATGAGAATTATGGTGTGAGTGTGTCTTAATTTATACCTTAAAAAATTACAATTAAAATATCCTAACAAACTAAATAAAAACTAACTAAAAAAAATTACAATCAACTAAAAAACAATAAAATCATAATCTAAAAAACTAAAAATAAAATAAACAAATTAAAAATTAAACTTAAAAAGAAATAAAAATCAAAATCAAAATCAAAATCTATTAAAATTAAAATAAAAATCCTAAAAAGAAATTTAAAATCTAATAAAACTAAAAATAAATAAAATCCTAAAAAAAACTAATCCTAATACAAATAAAATAAAATAAAGATTAAAAATAAAAAAACTAATCAAAATCAAAATCTAAATAAAGAAATAGAAAAATAGAAAATAATTCCTAAAAAATTCTTAAATAATTCCTACAAATAAAAAGGACACAAATAAAAAAATCTAAAAAATAATAAAGGTACAAACTCAACGTATAACGGGCTCGGGGTATGGACTGGGCTCGATCTGGGATAGGTTAAGGTTACGAAACTGGTTCGGAGCATCGGAACACATCTCGACATTCTCAAATAGGTCTCCAAACTTCGCGTTCTCCTTTAATTTCTTCGATGCATGCTTTTGACCGCTATTGAGTTGCAATTGACTTGATTTAGCATTATTTGATACTGCGACTACTGATTGACCTGCAAAATGATAAAATACGAACGTAATGCCATTTTTATTAAAAATGAGCGACTAAAATGCATCTATTCGGGGAATAAATTATACACTTTTGGGTGCTTATCACACCACCCCCAAACAGAACTTTGCTAGTCCTTGAGCAAAAAATAAAGAGAAAACAGAGATATGTATCCAAAAGTGTGCCACTTTCGCAGGCACTAGCGATTGCACTTAGCATGTTCAACAAGCCGTTAAGCCTATAGGTTGCCCGACAGGATGAGTGGTGTCTCGTGAGGGTTTGCAGTGAATGTACCCAAAAAATTCAAAAACTTATTTAAGTACAGTATCTGAGTAGATGATGAAATGCTATACAACCCAACTTTAAAAGGATATCAAGGAACACCGTATTCAACTATCAAAGTGAGGTATAAAAATTACTTAAAAATTACTTAATACCAAAAGCATAATCCTTCCTAAAACTCAACATGTGTAGTGTGAAGTAATCTTAAGTATCATTAGAGTAATTCTAAGATCGCCTTTATAGAATCGACGTTTTGACTTCAATTCTCACTGGATATATCTCTCTGAATCGAACTCTTTGAGAATTTGGCAAGTGTATCTCTCTAGTGTGTGAGGAGGTGAGTAAATGTAAATAATTTCAAACGTCTCACACTCTTTATAAAAAAGGATGGATACATGAAAAAAATCTGATCTCATGAAGGAATGCTAACGACTATGTCGAGAATGTCGAGTTATTCACCATATAATCTTCTCGTTTTCCCGAACACATTACCAAGGTTGAAAAATGTGATGTATGTATGGGAGAATGGAAAAATGAAGAAGATGATGTAGGGTTTTTGAGAAGAGTGAAACACATTTTGACTGGCTATTGTCTTCATCTTTTGAATTTATGATCGCATACTTTCTTTTTCTTCTTTTCTATTTTTTTTTTGCTCATTTCTCTATTTTTTTTTATTGCGATGCATTTTTCTTTTCATAACAAAAATGAAGACAATTTACATGGAAAATTTCAAATACTTTTTTTTCCTCAAAAATGATGGGAATGATAGGAATTGATGTGTGTATGGTATATAGAATGGACAAGGAAAATATGAAAAGATAATGGGTGAATGATAATGTGATAGGGAAAAAGATGAGTGTATGGGAAAAAAATGGTTTAATGCTCGGGACAAACTACAAGACACATGTTTCTTACAACTCGAAAGTAATGTCATTCTCAGTGATTATACCAAAAATAAAAAATAATAAGACCATGCAATGACTAAGTGTGGTACCAAAAGAAAGTTGAGTCAACTTGTGATTCAGAGATACGTAAAAACCCTCAAAAGGTGAAAAGCTCAAATCTCACGGGTTTAAGTCGCCACTAGTGATCTTTTAAGGCTCTTTTGAGAATATATTTACTCTTCAACTTTTGATTGTAAACGTGATAGTGCAAATTGCTGAGTTTAGGAATTCATGGTGCAAATGCGCTTTAAGAGGTATTAATTAATTTATGATAAAAAGTGTAATTTTGGGGTCAAACACGGGTATTTCGAGATTTCTAAAAGAGGGATTGTTGATGCAAAAATTCTCCATCTACGAGGACCAATCAGAAAAGGACAGATGTCATCCTACGTGGCAATATTTATACTTATTCAGTACCCGAGGAGAGTTGTTCGACACCCAAGGAGAGTTAGTCGGCACCCGAGGAGAGTTGATCGGCATACCAACCAACATATAGCATACCAAGCAACTCAAGGAAGATCAACCATCCTAGAAGACCAACAGTTAGATTCATTGTATATAGACATAAATGTCTGAATGTATAAAGATATTGTATCTCTTTAACTCCCATCACTATAAATACATGTATTCCCTTAGCCAAAGGGAGAGACAACTAAGAAACACCATACACAAGATACACACTCTTTCTCTCTCTATACCATTGATCGTGTGGAAAACCGAGCGTTCGTGTAAATACGCTAGTCGTTGTCATTGGCTTCCGACCACAATACAAAAAAAAACTAAACTTCAACTACACTCTTGCGGAGTATAGTGGCGAGTCTGGGTATCGAATCCACGGGAAATGTTTGATAGATTTTAATTGATTTATTATTTCAAAAAATAAAGTGTAAAAGATGATGATTGAGTGAGAAAGGAAAAAGGGGAAAATAAAGAAGTTAACTAAAACTAATTGGAAAAATTAAGGTAGAGACACAATCCCCCAACCCTAGAGTATTGATGGTAATTTGACCCAGAATTTAGTACTCCCAAGCATTATGTATACGAGATTCAAGCCCGTGTCATACTTAATCTGAGGACGAGTAAATCGGTAACACGATAGTAATACTCGAATTGCATTCTAAATCATCCCAGTTACCCATAGGCAAACGAGATATAAAGATCTACAATTGTTGTGTTCCTACGCAATACGGTCGTAATCAAACCATTAAATTTAGAGGACTAATTTTATACACAAGCAACTACAACATCAGGTTGGGTTCTTGCATCCCAACCTTTAAAAACCTAGCCTAACATGGTGAATAATAATAAAAGTGCTGGAAATTAAAGTTACCACGATTGAAGAATAAGAACATGTAAGAAGAAATCAAAGATTGAAGAAAAACTGGAAAAGCTCTTGAATTAAAGGTGTAAAATATGTGAATCTTTCTCCTAGATGTTCCTACATGTTATGGATCTTTTACATCAATGAAATCTAAATAAAAAGAATCCTAATGACTAAATATATAAGCTAGAGGTCGTTTAGAAGAGTCCCCAAAACATAAAACTCTTTTGGCTAAAAGATAAGCACAAAATAAAAATCCTGTATCTGCCAATTTGTCACACTTAGAAAGCGTGACTAATTTTGTAACGGATCTGGAGCGTGACTAATTTCGTAACGGATCTGGTGCGTGACAAATGGGCGGACCGGTTCTTTTTTCTCAGCTTCGGTTCGGTTTGGGTTTGACAGCTTTTTTCTTGGATTTCTTCTCAACTTCAAATTGGCATAACGTTTTCACCGTAGCTCGGATTGAGGTGTCGTTTTTTCCAGTGTTCTTGTTATTGAAAGCTCTTCAACTTTCCAGTTGTTCCCACCTCCGGACTAAGGCTACAAAATTATGAAAATACCCTTGAACTCCCCGATTCTTGGTTTCTTTCACTATTTTGAGTTCTCTTTTCCATCTTTCTTGCATGAAATACCTGTAAAACACATCAGAGATACACAAAATACGAAATACTTGCCAAAAATGGTTAGTAGCATAGATATGAGACAAATCCAAGCTATTTACACCGCACGGAATTATAAAAATACCAAAATTAAGGGGATAAATGTGAAGAATTTATGCCTAATCAAACCCCCCTAACTTAGAACTTTGCGCGTCCCGAGCAATATAAAAGAATGAGAGTATGATTTAAAGACCCTTCAAAAACTTTTATTGGGATAGAATACCTCTTTCGCGGGCAAGCGATTGAATTTAGCATATGCAACAAGCCTTTAAACCCTAGTAGGACGAGTTGTGTCTCGTGAGGATTTGCAGTGAATATACCCACAAAATTCGTTATTGACTCAAAGAAAAAATCAAAATACTTAAAAATTGTAAAATTTAAACTCCCCAAAAATGGTCACCTTAAAATATTATTTAGGAGTCTCAAGTCATAGTGTGTGTGTGCGAAGTCAAAAATTGAACCGCTAACTTCCACCGATTGATCATTACGTTACTTTTCGAAAATTCGTTTTGATTCAAATGCTCATGGGATGCTCTCTCAAACGAATCTCTCGAAATGTGGCTATTCTCTCAGTATGCGTGATTTATAAAGAGTAAATATAATGGACGCAAAGTCACGCACACAAATTGAAAGACGAAAATTTTTGGGTGGAAAGATCTCTTCATCGGAATGCGGTCATAGGGAAACGGGAACCATCAACTCTTTTTCACACCATGTAATCTCTTTTATTATCTTTTTGTGTTTTAACTCTCCACGCGGTAACCAATTTCGCAATTCGGATTCGGTTAGGACTTTTTCGGGTTTAAGGTGTAATTGGGTAACATGGAAATGGTTGGGAAATTCAAAATTGGAAATTTTTCTTATGATGTCCGTTAGTGCTTTTTTTTTTTTGGCTATTGCTCATTTTCTCTTCTTTTTCTATTTTTTTCACACTTTTCTTTTCTTGCTAACTTTTGTTGAGCATTCTTCGATTTTTTTCTTTCCCCTTTTTCTTGCACTTTTCGGACTTAAATTATGACTTTTTCCATTTTTCACAATTCCGGGCTATTTGGATTTTTCGGGTTACCAAACGAAAAGGATAAATTTTATTCGTCTCAATTGGGTTATCAAAGGGACAATTTTTCACATCTTTTTACGGCTAATATTTTTGGGTAACAAACGATGGCCTACTTCATTGTCCGAATTACTTATTAATTTACCATATGCGTCTCGAGATTAATTTAATTTAGAGATTTGTAGTGCGTGTTTCGAGATAACATTCCCTTTTCCATAACCGATCAAAATAATAAAATAGAGATCATCAACGACTTTTGTAAAGCGCTGAATTAGAACTATGAGTTAACCATTAACTCAGATTGATTTAAAAACTCAAAAAGATCGATAGGCTCGAAATCTCACCGGGTTTTGTTAATCTCCACACTTATTCGTTAAGTCGTCAATTTTCGCACAATTTCCACCTTTGGTCAATTTCGGCTTTGTGCATTTGATTTTTACAACTTGAGACAAACTATTTGTGACATTTTTGAAGCTTTTAAATTCCAATCTTTATTTATTTTGAAGAAAAATATTTTTGGCTTTTATAAAAAAATTTCAATTTTTTTTTCTAAAAAAAACACTCTTGGAAAGAACATGTGATCGAATCAAAGAATCTAAACAATAAACGGGAAGAATATCCCACACCCCTAACTTAAATGTTGCATTATCCTCAATGCGAATCAAGAACACAACATAAAGAGAGGAAAAAAAAGATATTACCCAAAATGGAGCGATCCCCGAAAAGTATGAGTCCATTGAATCTACAAAACATGTTAGAACCAAGCATAGGAAAAAAAATAACAAAAACTCTAAACTAAAAAAAATAAGCTAACTATTGTACAACCTACGATTTTCAAATTCGAATAAGTTATACACTAGAAGTCGAAAAATTTGAGGGTCCACCCAAAATACAATATGACTTTGAGGGATTAATGGTGTACCCTCACTAGGATGCATGCCTCCCGAAAAATAGGGATTCCGTTTGAACAACGGGAGGCATATGTGAGATGGAAAAAATGAACCATCACCAATTAAAAATTTTAATGGGATGATGGGGGGTTTGGATGCTAGGTGGGACAAGTACAATTGAGATCCAAGAAAAATATAATCACCTCCCAAAGATTTTTCAAGCAGTATGGGGAGAGGGGCACAATAAAAGGAAGAGTCCATACTAGAAAAAAATTCTAGCAAAGTGTCTTTGTCGGTAAAAGGTGTAAACGTTTCAGAATTTTCAACCAACTCATAGGAATCTAGCGGTACTTCTAATGGTTCAATAACGGTGAACGGGAATGGTGATGAGATAAACTCAATCTCAAGTGATTCATCATCAATTGGAGATTGAATTTCAAGGGAAAAAGATTCACTTTCAATGAGATGTTCTTCAAAAATTTGAGCTGACACACAAGTCTCAACCTCCTTTTTGTTTTTCCAATCACAACGCATCTCATCACAAAGTGCGAGAATTTCCTTAATAAAACCAATCTCGATATTCATCGTGATTTGGGTGGAAAGAAAATTGAGTACTTGTTTGATTAGAAAAAGCATTCTTTCTTCCAAAGTAGGATTCATTGGCTCTATAACCTCGGAAGAAAAGTCGTCATTGGATTCGAATAATGCATCCAACTCTTTCTCCCCAAAACGATTTTTTTCCCGATATTTGTTTTCAAGCCTTTCATATTCATGAATTAAAAGCCACTCACCCATTTTAATCAGTCGAGGCGGAGATTCTTGAAAATAAAAAGATTGAAAACTGTTCCCATATGAACCATTATAATTACCGAACTCACTATAAAAAGACATGATTACCGAATAGTTTGTAAACGAACAATCCACGTAAAGAGGTGTGCGTTTAAGGATTTAATGTTTCTTGGGGCTCAATTGTGCAAGCTTGCAAAAAAAATTAAAAGAAAGAAAAAAATATCTTGCGAAATAGTAAATCAATTATAATCTATAACAAAACACTCCCCGGTAACGGCGCCATTTTGATCGTGTGGAAAACCGAGCGTTCGTGTAAATTCGCTAGTCGTTGTCATTGGCTTCCGACCACAATATAAAAAAAACCTAAACTTTAACTACACTCTTGCGGAGTATAGTGGCGAGTCTGGGTATCGAATCCACAGGGAATGTTTGATAGATTTTAATTGATTTATTATTTCAAAAAATAAAGTGTAAAAGATGATGATTGAGTGAGAAAGGAAAAAGGGAAAAATAAAGAAGTTAACTAAAACCAATTGGAAAAATTAAGGTAGAGACACAATCCCCCAACCCTAGAGTATTGATGGTATAAAACTAATCGTAAATTTAACTGATTAATTTGACCTAGAATTTAGTACTCCCAAGCATTACGTATACGAGGTTCAAGCCCGCGTCATACTTAATCTGAGGACGAGTAAATTGGTATCGTGATAGTAATACTCGAATTTCATTCTAAATCATCCCGGTTACCCAGAGGCAAACGAGATATAAAGATCTACAATTGTTGTGTTCCTACGCAATACGGTCGTAATCAAACCATTAAATTTAGAGGACTAATTTTATACACAAGCAACTACAACATCAGGTTGGGTTCATGCATCCCAACCTTTAAAAACCTAGCCTAACATGGTGAATAATAATAAAAGTGCTGGAAATTAAAGTTACCACGATTGAAGAATAAGAACATGTAAGAAGAAATCAAAGATTGAAGAAAAACTCGAAAAGCTCTTGAATTAAAGGTGTAAAATATGTGAAGCTTTCTCCTAGATGTTCCTACTTGTTATGGAGCTTTTACATCAATGAAATCTGAATAAAAAGAGTCCTAATGATTAAATATATAAGCTAGAGGTCGTTTAGAAGAGTCCCCCAAACATAAAACTTTTTTGGCTAAAAGATAAGCACAAAATAAAAATCCTGTATCTGCCAATTTGTCACACTTAGAAAGCGTGACTAATTTCGTAACGAATCTGGAGCATGACTAATTTCGTAACGGATCTGGTGCGTGACAAATGGGCAGACCGGTTCTTTTTTCTCAGCTTCGGTTCGGTTTGGGTTTGACAGCTTTTTTTTTGGATTTCTTCTCAACTTCAAATTTGCATAACTTCTTCACCGTAGCTCGGATTGAGGTGTCGTTTTTTCCAGTGTTCTTGTAATTGAAATATCTTCAACTTTCCAGTTGGTCCCACCTCTGGACTAAGGCTACAAAATTAAGAAAATGCCCTTCAACTCCTCGATTCTTGGTTTCTTTCACTATTTTGAGTTCTCTTTTCCATCTTTCTTGCATGAAATACCTGTAAAACACATAATAGATACAAAAAATACGAAATACTTACCAAAAATAGTTAGTAGAATAGATATGAGACAAATCCAAGCTATTTACACCACACAGAATTATAAAAATACCATAATTAAGGGGATAAATGTGAAGAATTTATGCCTAATCAACCATATTGTGCTATTATAAACCCCTGGGAATAAAATAACAGTGGACGTAGGCTTTATTCATAGCCGAACCACTTTAAAAACCTCTTGTCTCTTATATGTTTGATGTGAATGTTTATCTTCATCTTCAATCTCATCCTCGTCATTTATCTGCTATTGACGCCACTAAAATGGCAGAGGCCATTTTCTGTCTTCAACATATTGGCACCGTCTGTGGGAACGTGGCCATTTTAGTGGCGTCAACAGGGATGATAGACAATTCATGTCATAAAATTTATTTTTAACTGCACAAAAAATTTAAAATTACTTGTTTCTGAAAAAATTTCAAAACTGGTACGATTTTGATAAATTTCCCATCCCCAAACAAAAGACAACATCGTCCTCGATGTTTAAAACAATATATAAAAAATAAAAGCACAAGGGAGGAAAGAGATTACCATAATGAATCGCTAATAAAAATGTACCGTATGGTGGAGCAGAGATAAAATCTGAAGAAAAAATGCGATGCAAACATATGTACGAGCCTATAAAGTAGGTGAAAATCATTAGGTGATGTAAAACACCACCCCCGACACAGGGTAAGACTCGTACTAAAAAATAATGAACGACGGGTTGCCTCCTGGTAGCGCTAAGTTTAACGTCTTCAGCCAGACTGAACCAATCTCACCCTAAGGATAGGAACTATAAAAAGCAAAGGGCGGTAGAGAAATAGGATGTGAAGTATCACCCCCAAACAAGACTGAACAGTCAGTCCTCATAAATGGGGTCAACAAGGTCAATTTCTTCAATGTGAGAGGGGCCGAGCTCTAAGAAAGACTTCAATCGTTGACCATTGACCTGAAATAGGCTACCATCCTTAGGATTTTGAACTGTGATGGCACCATAAAGAGTAACAGATTCAACAACAAAGGGTCCAGACCAATGGGTTTTTAACTTCCCGGTAAAGAAATGAAGACGGGAGTTATATAACAACACTTTCTGACCAGGGTGGAATTATTTGCGGAGGATACTTTGGTCATGGATCCACTTTATTTTGTCCTTGTACTTCTTGGAAAAATCATAGGCATCATTCCGTATCTCCTCTAATTCATTAAGTTAGAGCTTTCGATGAATGCCAGCCTCGTCGATATCAAAATTAAGGGCTTTGACAGCCCAATAAGCATGATGTTCAAGCTCGACAAGCTCGACAAGTAAGTGGAATGGTTTACCAAAGACTAAGTGATAAGGAGACGTGACAATCGGAGTCTTAAAAGAAGTACGGTATGCCCACAAAGCATCATTCAAGCGTAAGGATCAGTCTTTCCTATTATGATTAACTATTTTTTCTAAGATTTGCTTGATTTCGCGGTTGGAAACTTCAACTTGACCACTAGTCTGAGGATGGTAAGAGAGACCAACTTTGTGGGTAACACCATACTTTTTGACGAGATGTTCAAAGAATCGATTACAAAAATGTTTACCCCCATCACTAATGATAGCTTTGGGAGTTCCAAAACATGTGAAGACAGACTCCTTAAGAAACTTGACCACAATGCGATGGTCATTGGTGCGGCAAGCTACGGATTCAATCCATTTGGAAACTTAATCAACTGCAACTAGTATATATTAGAAGCCATGAGATGAGGGAAAAGGACCCATGAAATTAATGCCCCATACATCGAAGATTTCACTGATGAGAATGGGTGTGAGGGGCATCATGTGACGACGAGAGATACGCCCAAATTGTTGGCATTTGGCATAAGCTTGGCAGTAGTAGTGGACATCTCGAAAAAGAGTGGGCCAGTAGAAACCACTTTGCAAAATTTTGTTGGCAGTTTTCTTGGAGCTAAAATGGCCACCACAGGCACCATCGTGACAAAAGGAGAGTATACTTGACTGCTCATAGTCAGGAACACAGTGAAAAATGACTTGATTAGAGCAATACTTAAAAAGGAAGGGATCATACCAAGAGTAAAATTTCACCTTGGCTATGAACTTAGAACGCTTTTATTTCGACCAATGATTGGGCAGTTGGTTGGTAATAAGGAAATTAACAATATCAGCATACCAAGGAGAAGAGGAGATAGAAAAAAGTTGCTCATCGAGAAATGTTTCAGAAATAGGGACATGATCAGATGTAGACGTAACAGTGAGGCGGGAGAGATGGTCTGCAACCAAATTTTTGTATCCTTTCTTATCGCGAATTTCGTGGTCAAACTCTTGAAGCAAGAGAATCCACCGTATCAAACGTGGCTTAGAGTGACTCAGGGTGGCATGGTCAGTGTAAACAATGATAGGTGAACCGATGAAATAAGATCTAAAGTTATCGAGTGCGAATACGATAACTAACAACTCCTTTTGGTGGTCGTGTAATGAAGTTGAGCATCATGGAGGGTTCTGCTAGCATAATAAATGACGTGATGATGCTTGTCAACCCACTGACCAAGTACATCACCAAGAGAAAAATCAGATGCGTTACACATGAGCTCAAAGGGTAAAGACCAGTTAAGAGGCTGAATGATAGGAGCAAAAGTGAGCTCGAATTTAAGGATCTCAAAAGAAGCAACACATGCGTCATCAAAGACAAAGGGAACATCTTTGGATAAAAGGTTTGTTAATGGTCGAGCGATTTTAGAAAAGTCCTTGATGAAATGACTCTGCATGTCCTAAGAAGGAGCGAATGTCCTTAACAGACTTAGGAATGGGAAGTGAGGAAATGATGTCGAATTTTGCTTTATCTACTTCAATACTGTCGCGAGAGACTACATGACCTAAAATAATCCCCCTTTTGACCATGAAATGACATTTTTCCCAATTGAGGACCAATATCTTTTCTTGACAACGTTTGAGGACCATAGTGAGGTGAGAAAGGCATTGCTCGAAGGAAGAACCAAACATAGAAAAATCATCCATAAAGATTTCGAGAAAACGTTTTACCATGTCGCTAAAAATGCTAATCGTACACTGTTGAAAAGTCACTGGTGCATTGCAAAGCCCAAAGGGCATGCGAGAGTAGGCAAAAGTGCCAGAGGGACAGGTGAAGGTAGTTTTCTCTTGGCCTTCAGGGGCAATTGGAATTTGGTTGTATCCTGAATAGCCGTTAAGGAAGCAGTAATACGCATGACCAACTAAATATTCGAGCATCTGGTCGATATAGGGAAGAGGAAAATGGTCCTTACGACCGACAGCATTTAGCCTGTGATAGTCAATGCAAATACGCCAGCCCATGTGCATACGGGTGGGAGCAAGCTCATTGTCACTATTTTTTATGACGATGACACCAGACTTTTTATGTACGACATGAATGGGACTGACCCACTGACTGTCTGAGATATGGTAGATAATACCAGCATCAAGTAATTTTAAGATCTCAGCGCGCAAGACTTCTTTCATAGCAGGGTTGAGTCGACGTTGGGGTTCATGAGAAGTCTTGGCGTTCTCCTCCAAATGAATGCAATGACTACAAATATTGGGGTTCACACCGTGAATATCTAAAATGGTCCAACCAATAGCAGTGCTATGCCGAGTAAGAGTGTGGACTAATTGCTCTTCTTGATCAACGGTCAAGTCTGAAGCAATGATAACAGGGTGATGGTTGTTGGGGGCCTAAGAAAGTATATTTCAACTCGAGAGGTAAGAGTTTAAGCTCCAAACTAGTAGGTGGCACAGGAGTGACATCAGACTCAGACGCAGAAATAGAGTCCGGAGAGTGATCGGTGCATAAAGTGGAGGAAGCTGATGCGGGAGGGAGTTCAAAAGGTGGAACAGGGTGATCCAGAGAGTAAATAGTATCATTATAGAGGGGCTCGAAGGGAGGATCCCAAGAGGAAGTGTCCATCAGTGGAGTGGAATCTATCAGGACATTGAGTTAAGAGATGGAGGAATCAATGTTAAAGTCGGATCCAAAATGAGCCAAACATTGTTGGAGAGGATCGGTAGGGTAAGTTTGGTCCAACATTTCATTAACTAAGGAGTCAATCACACACACCTCATCAATAGAATCAACATTAGTCGGTTGTTACATAAGGTGGAATTTATTGACTTCTACAGTCATGTTGCCAAAAGAGAGATTCATGGACTCGTCACGACAATTGATGATGGCATTGGCAGTGGCTAGAAATGGGCGACCCAATATGATAGGTGTGTTGGTTGGGTCAGGCACATGAGTGTCTAAGATGATGAAATCCACAGGATAGTAAAAATCTGAAACTTTCACCAAAATGTCTTCAACGATACCTTCAGGCACTTTCACGGAATGATCAGCAAGTTGAAGAGTAATTCGTGTAGGTTTCATGTTTTGTAAACCTAACTCAAGGTAGAGGGAGTAAGGTAACAAATTAACACTAGCGCCAAGATCAAGTAAAGCACTAGTAGTGAACTCGTCGCCTAACATACAAGAGATAGTTGGACGACCAGGGTCTATATACTTCACAATACCGGTATTGCGGAGAAGAGACGTAGCTTGCTGAGTGAGGAACGCATCACGTGGAACATTGGTCCTACGCTTAACATTGCACAAGTCCTTCAAAAATTTGGCATACGAGGGGACTTGTTGAATCGCAGTGAGGAAGGGAATGTTCATGTGAACATTCTGAAAGACTTTCTTGATCTCATCAAATTACGGGGATTTCTTAGTGGGAGCCAACCGATGAGGTAAGGGTGCTTTGGGCACATAAATAAAGGTGGGCTCAGGAGGATTGGACTCAGTGTGAGCTAGGGATTTAGATGGTAGGGTAACCTTAGGGATAAGCGCTAAAGGTGGCAGGGTCGGATGTGGGACATCAGTGGGAGCATGAACACCATTATAAACTTATTTTCCCGAGTGAAGAGTAGACACCACTTTCATATCCGATTGGTAATTGGGTGGATTGGAAGTGGAACCAACCTCGTAGGCCGAGTCTTTGCCATTCCCCTTAAGGTTAGCAATGGGTTGACTGGGAAAATGACCTTTCTCTCGCTCAGACTAGAATTGGTTGAAACACTGCTCAAGCTGTTGGAGGGCTTGAGTCTAAGTGGTCATAAACCGAGTGAGGATATTCTCGAGAGAAGAGGTGGAGGAATTGGGCAGAGGGGCATAAGATGGTTGGGGAACCAACTTGCGCTGAGAATTAAGCAGTTGTGAATACTCATAGGAAGGAGGGGGAATAGGAATAAGCTGATTATTGGTGTTTGAATGTCCCCCGTTGCGGACAAAGGAAGGTGGAAAGTGCGATTGATGGTAAGAAGCATACTGATGCGGGATAGGAGGGCGAGGTTACCTTTGTGGGTTGTGTGGAAATCCAGGGGGACCACCAACATGTTGTTGTGGTTGTGAAGAAGCAGAGTTGTGGTCATACTTATAAGAGAAATAGGGGTGATTCCTATTGTTAGGATTGTAAGTAAATGACGGGGGAACGGGTTTCCTAGTGGTATCAAAGGCACATGCTTGGGCCATGGTGGGTTTGAGATCATCATGCAGGAGGGGGCACAAATGAGCTAAATGATCTTGACTTAAGCAGACACTGCAAGATGAAGGACTAGAATCGTTGACAGTCATTGCTTGTTTAGAAAGTGTAATATTTTATTGCATAGTACAACTGAGAGCATCAACGATTTTAGTCAAAGAGTGTAAGCTGTGTAGCAAAGTTTTAAAATCAGGATCATTTTTTACCTCAGAAGTGTTCCCTACATGTGGAGGGTCGAATCTTGAAAACGCATTGGTACCCTCTCAATCTTGGGAGTCATTGCCTAATTCAAGGAGAATATTATAAGCAACAGTGGGAGTCAAATGCATGAACTTCCATTTATGCATGGATTCAATCATGTGCGAGAAGAAGGGATAAGACCATTGTAAAAACTATGGACTAAGCGACTTTTATCGAGATCGTGATGTGGGAAACTATTAATATAGTCTTAAAAATGGCCCCATGCTTCACAAAACCGTTCGGTAGGCTTTTGTCTAAAATCTTGAATTGCTTGACGCATTTCATTTGTTTTGCTTAAGGGATAGAATTTAGACATGAACTTCTTGACAAGTTGTTCCCAAGTGAGGATAGAATCTGGGGGCAAGGAATGGAGCCACATGGATGTATTATCGTGAAGACAAAAGGGAAACAACCAAAGACGAACATTCTCTTCGTCTAAGTTTTGATTTTTAAAAGTAGCGCAGACAGTGAGAAATTTCCGCAAGTGAGTATAAGGAGACTCGCGTTCAAGACCATGAAAATTGGGCAACATAGAAATAGTCGCGAGGAGAATTTCAAATTGCATGGCCGGAGTGGGTGGAAGGACGATACATGAAGGCAGAGTGGCCGTAATCGGGGAAAAGTAGTCCGTTAAAGCACGTTCATCGGCCATGATGGGTGGGGTAACAGAACCAGGAGAAGTGGGAGAACTAGGCGTCTCCGATGAAGAAGAACACGGATCAGGAAAATGAGGAGGAAAGGCAATGATAGGGACACAATCACCTAAGAGGGAATTTAGAGATGGAGCACTAGGGGAACGTGTTAATCGATGATCAATGCGTTGCCAATTTGGCATAAAAGCAAGGAAAAAATATTTTTGGGAATTTTGGTTGTTTGGAAAAGAAGAATTTTTTTTTGGATTTTTTGGAAAATAAGAAAGGAAAAATGAAAAATATTTTTGGAGTTTTGTGGGAGAAAAAATAAGGCGAAAAAAAAAGGAAAATATTTTTGGAGTTTTACTGTTTTTGATAAAAAATGCAGAAAAAACAGGAAAAAGGGGAGATGGACTGACGGTGGAAAAACTGGTAGTTGGAGAAAAATTTGGACTACCTAAAGGAACAATTTAGACACGTACACAAATGGAACAAGTTCGAAAGAGCACATAGCCAAATTATTATCTTCAAGTTAAGTGATTGGGTAGTCAAGTTTAATTAGTCTGCGGGGGAGAAAATCGCGGAATCTTAGGCCTCGTCGGTAAAAGTGTGCTCCTACTTTCTTCCCGAGAGACAAAAGGCTTACTAGTTAAGGCTCACCACACTAGCTACTACAACACACAACTATCCGGTACCATGCTGGGGAAAGCACAAACCCGTTTTACTGGGTGGCCTCACTTAAAACCCAGTTTCCCTAGACAAAAGTCTTAAGATAGTTGAATGAAGATTTGCAGGGGTGGAAAGGACTCACTAGAGTATCCTACGAGGGTATCATGTCAAAAGGGTCCTAATGAACACCGTTCCTACTTGTCTTACTAGTTGATTGATTTTAATTTGAGTGAGAGCACGGGTAACAAGCAAATGGAGATGTGATGGAGTGGGGGATGAAATCCCAACTCGTTGCAATGACCGAGTATAGGTCTTAGGTAAATTTATTCATCAAACCATCCAATTTAAGTGCGATAAAGAAATAAAAAGCATATAAGCGCAAGTAGCACAAAAAAAATTGACTCGCTTGCAGGAGATTCGCGAGTGATAAAGAGTTTACCTCCCACGATTTTTACACGCGTGGGGTGAAGACCGAGTTGAGTCGACCGGGGGGAATTACGCCTATTTCAGTCGTCCCCGAGATTCCTACTGACCCAAAGTAGAGAGGCTTCTAACACCTCGCCTTTGGACGCCCTCTCTCTACCTTGTCCGGTTTTCCTTTTCCTTTTCGTTTTCTTTTTATTTTTGGAATAAATATTACAAAAATAAATCGGTGTCAAAATGCACCCAAATTAATTACAAGGCCTCAATAATCCTAAACAACCAGTCTAAGGAGGGAGAAGAAGGAATAACTACACTAATTTTTTAAAAAAAAAATGAAAATTACAAATCTTCACAGGCTTCAATCTTCAAGAAATCGGCAACGACGCCATTTGATAACTCTTAATTTGTATTCCTTGGGATATGGATTTGGAATGTCGATGCGGTCAAACTTTGAGTATTGAAATTCCTGGAATTACATACAAAACTTGTTAAAAATTTAGTATCGTGGAAAATTCGGGTATCAATCCAATTTCTAGTGTTGAAACTGTAATCATGAAAACTTGAAATTCCAATTTTTATTGAAAATCTTTGTGTTTTTAAAATTTTATTCAATATTTTTTTTAATATTTAAAAAATAATTTTCAAGGGAAGAAACGAAAATTTATGCAACTAAAATGACTATGAAAATTTAGAAAGTAATCTAGTTTAGAATTTAGGAGAAGAAACAAGAGGTGGGATTACATCGCGTAGTCGAATCAATTTATTGTCCTAATTATTCAATTGAATAGTTCAAAATAATATTGAATTTAAAATTTAACTCTCGTCACAATCCTAAATTCAATTTTATCTTTCTCAGCAATTAAATCTTAAATAATCACAACATAAAAAAAAATTAGATTCACACTCATTTCAACAAAATATCCACTAAGATTAATTTATTAAAATTTGTACGAATCTTTGAATTGCATACACCGAATTAATATTTAAATTTAAGAATAATACTTATCTCTAAGTGAAATCCAAAAATCAAATATTAATTTTTACCATTAATTTATTAACTCTCGTTATATAAATTAATGTGTGATTTTCCCAAATTAATTAGCCTAGAACACATCAACGAACAATTATTCAAATAAAACAATTCAACATACGCGTTTCATCCCACCCCTTGAATGGGGTGTTTAGCCTGACATGATTAAAATTTCAGCACAAGCACAATTAAGAAACAAGAAACTAAAGAGAAAGAGAAAGAAATACGATACGCAATAATTTTCTGTGTCAACTGTGTGCATAAACACGCGTTCCAAACTCGTCACAACATCTGATTGGATTACAAAACTGAAAGTAAAAAATGAACCTACAAATTTTTCTAAACCTAAAACTCACTGTTCTAAAAAACCCGCCTAGGCTTGAGGCTTGGGAGAAACGTCTCGCCTTAAGTTTTTCACGTCTTATTCTTGGTAAAACCCTTAAGGCGCACTTTTTTCTAAAAACAGCAATGCTTTAGTGAACCGATATCGCATTTGAAAGAATATTTTTACAAACTGGACCGCTATCTCATCCAAAATAATCCAATAGTATTTTAATTTGCAAATATTTTGACATATTTTTATGATATGTACAATTTCAGTATTTTAATAGGCTTGTTATGGTTAAAAAATATTAAAATATATTAAGAAGGTCTAAACGCCTTTTCACGCCTTTTTACGCCTAAGGCCTGCCTAGGCTTCCAAGGCTTAAAGCTTGGCCTCCACGCCTCGATCACGCCCCGCGTTTTTTAAAACCTTGCTAAAACTATATTTTTTCCTTTTTTTCTGACTATTTTTCTACCCTCTTTTTTTCTTTTCCTGTCTCTCACATTCTCTCTCTGTATCTTCTCTTTTTTTTCTACTGATAAGAGAGTCTTTTAAATGCTATGCTTTCCCTTATTTTTATAACCCACGGTGCTTTGTTGTTTGGATGAGAGATGTTTTTGGGATTTGATTTTGGCTTGGGGATGGTTACCGATATTGTTGGGATTTTGGTTGAAGATATGTTGGAAATGGGTTCACAAGTTGCCGGGTTTGGAGTGTTTCGGGTTGGACACGAACTGGGTATGGGGTTAGACGGGTCGAAGCTGGTTGGAGTTTGGGGGGTTTCAAGTTTTGGAGGTCGGACTGTCCGACGACGGGTTTAGTAGGGTCACCGGCGGCGGGTATAGGGCGGAGACGGCAGCACCGGGCTCGGGTAGGCCTGAGGGATCCAAGTTTGTGGGAACTCGCCGAAGCAGGTCTGGTTTTGGCAGGATGGCGGCGGTTCACAGGTTGGGGTTCGGGTTGTTGATTAGTTTGGAGGTTAGGAGAGAGACAGGGTAAATGGGTTTCAATGGAGGTGGGTTAAGGGTGGTGATGGAGGTTTTTTGGAAGAGGACAGAGAATCGTGGGTGAAGGTTGAAGATGGAGTTTGGGGATGGTTAGGTGTGTGTATGTGTATGGGAATTATGGTGTGAGTGTGCCTTAATTTATACCTTAAAAAAATTACAATTAAAATATCCTAACAAACTAAATAAAAACTAACTAACAAAAAAAAATTAAAATCAACTAAAAATAAAAATAAAATCATAATCTAAAAAAAATAAATAAAAGAAACAAATTAAAAATAAAACTTTAAAAGAAATAGAAATAGAAATAAAAATCAAAATCAAAATCAAAATCAAAATCAAAATCAAAATCAAAATCAAAATCAAAATCAAAATCAAAATCAAAATCTTTTAAAATTAAAATAAAAATCCTAAAAACAAATGTAAAATCTAATAAAACTAAAAATAAAGAAAATCCTATAAAAAACTAATCTTAATACAGATAAAATAAAATAAAAATTAAAAATTAAAAAACTAATAAAAATCAAAATAAAAATAAAAATAAAAATAAAAATAAAAATAAAAATAAAAATAAAAATAAAAATAAAAATAAAAATAAAAATAAAAATAAAAATAAAAATAAAAATAAAAATAAAAATAAAAATAAAAATAAAAATAAAAATAAAAATAAAAATAAAAATAAAAATAAAGAAATAGAAAAATAGAATATAAATCTTAAAAAATTCTAAAATAATTCCTACAAATAAAAACGACACTAATAAAAAAATCTAAAAAATAATAAAGGTACAAACTCAACACACAACGGGCTCGGGGTATGGACTGGGCTCGGTCTGGGCTAGGTTAAGGTTACGGGACTGGTTCGGGGCATCGAAACACATCTCGACACGCTCAAATAGGTCTCCAGACTTCATGGTCTACTTTAATTTCTTCGATGCACGCTTTTGACCGCTATTGAGTTGCAATTGACTTGATTTAGCATTATTTGATACTGCGACTGCTGATTGACCTGCAAATGATAACATATGAACATAAGGCAATTTTTTTAAATTAAAAATGAGCGACTAAAATGCATCTATTCGGGGCATAAATTATACACTTTTGGGTGCTTATCATCATGCCCCCATCATGGTTTTGACAAACACTTAGTGATATCTTTCTTCCATAATGGGTTGAAAACAGCTTCCAAACAACTTGTACAAACAATGTGTGAAAGACCCTTCTGGGATTTAAACTCATGCGACGCCGAGGCCCATCTTAAGTACGTCGCAAAGACTACTCAAGCATGGGACACATCTGATCCCAACTAAGATCGACCTAGACAACCGTCTATTAATCAAACTACCGCCGGTCTATACCACCTGGATAGTAATACCTTAATAGACCGTCGATTCGATTAGTTTTAGAGAGATATGAAAGAGTGGTTTGATGGTCGATTGCAAAATATCTCCGGATCCATCCATGGTTTGAAAGAAAAAGTGTGTGCTATCTGTGAGGCGGGCCACTCTACAAAAGCATGTCTGATGATTTCTTCCTACAAGGCCATGCACACCGAGCAGGTGGATGCTATAGGAGGATTCAAGGGGAATTTTAATATCCTGCATGGGAATTCTTACAATCCTTCGTGGAGTAACCACCCTAGTTTCAACTATGGGAAACCACAAGCTGCGATGAACCCACATTCACAAGTTGTCCCACCTCCACTACCTCCTCAATACCAACAAGCGCCACCACCTCCAGCCCCATATGTAGATCCACAACAGAGGAGCCTCGAGGATACAATGAATCAATTCATCAATTCTCAAGGTGCACACAATGCTCAATATGAATGCTTGTTCACTGAGATAAATGCAAACATATCCAAGATGCAATCCGTATTGAGCATTCAAGAAAAGGACAAGTTTCCTTTCCAAGGCCAAAGACCTCCCCAAGGTCAACCTAGTGTTAGCTCCACCTCTACTGAACAACAGGAGCACTGCCAAGCGATAACCACTCTTCATAGTGGGAGAGTTGTTGATTTATCACCTTCCCCACACGACATTTCAAAAGACAAAGATAATTCGCCCGACACGAAAAAGGACGAAGATATCTCCTTGAAAGAGAGTGAAAAGGACAATACTAGTGAGCTCGTGGTAGTTGTAAAACCTCCCTCCGCTGCGCCATTTCCTCAAAGATTGGTTCCTGCCCACAAAGGGACTATAAGTGAAGAAGTGCTTGAAGTTCTTAAGAACATAAAACTGAACTTACCTTTCCTCAATGCAATAAGGCAAATTCCATCCTATGCAAAAGTCATAAAAGACTTATTGACAGTCAAGAGGAGGATGAAGGTAAAGAAGAATGTGTTTCTAGCACAAAATATGAGCTCAGTCCTTCTAAAATGATCTCCCACTTAAATATAAAGATCTCGGTGCCCCCGCCATTTCTTGCACCATTGGAGAGAACAAATTTGAAAAAGCCTTACTCGATTTAGGGGCAAGTGTTAACATCCTCCCCTATTTGATTTATAAGAAACTTGATCTGGGTGATCTTAAGCCCATAAAAATCACTCTCCAGTTAGCGAATCGAACCGTGAAGATACCAAGGGGTATAGTTGAGGACGTGATAGTCCAAGTGGACAATTTTTACTTCCCGATAAATTTTGTCATTTGGGACACGGATCCCTCCTTCGCCTCAAAAAATCATGTTCCCATCATCCTTGGATGCCCATTCTTAGCTACAGCTAACACAATTATCAATACTAGAAATGGGAAGATGCAAATCACTTTTGGGAATATGACTTTAGAGACAAACATCTTAAATATTGCCCAACAAGAAGGGGAAGAAGACGATCTTCACGCAGTGAGTTTAATTGAGGATATTGTTGAAGAACACTTTGAGGCAAATTACCGTGGAGACGCCTTAGAAGCTTGCCTAGCTTCTAGTCATGAGAGTGAGGGAGCCTATATCGAGTTCGAGAGGGAGATAGAGGAGTTTAGAGGCTTACTCGATGAGAGAGCGTCGGACGAGGATGCGAGAGATGTTAATTGGGTTTCTTGATTCGAAGATTTTCTGCCAAGGGAGGCACGTATGGTGCCCTCTAGTGACACATTCCCGACTCTCGAGTTGAAGAAACTACCCTCCAATGTTAAATATGCTTTCCTAGGTAAAAGTGAGACATTTCCTGTTATTGTCTCCTCCATCTTAGATGAAGAGCAAAAGGGTAAATTATTAAAGATTTTGAGGAAGCACCAAAGTTATTTTGGTTGGTGTATATCTGATTTAAAGGGGATAAGCCATTTAATTTGCACCCATAAGATTCACCTCAAGTAGGACGTTAAGCCTGCGAGAGAAATGCAAAGACGACTAAAGCCCACAATGAAAGATGTGGTAAGGACTGAAATTATAAAGCTGTTAGATGCCGAGATTATCTACCCAATCTCGGATAGCAAGTCGGTGAGCCCCGTTCAAGTAGTCCCGAAGAAGTCAGGCATGACTGTGATTAAAAATGCCAAAGTAGAGTTAGTTCCCTAACGTACCACTATTGGGTGGCACGTTTGCATTGATTACCGAAAACTCAATGTGGGTACTAGGAAAGACCATTTCCCCTTGCCATTTATCGATCAAACGCTTGAAAGAGTAGCGAGCCACCCCTATTATTGCTTCCTAGATGGTTATTCTGGATATAACCAAATTGAGGTATATGTACTTTATCAAGAGAAGACGACCTTCACTTTCCCCTTTGGAAAATTTGCCTACAAACGCAAGCCATTTGGCTTGTGTAATGCACCAGCGACATTTCAAATTGTGCATGTTGAGATTATTCAGTGACATGGTTAAGAGAGGGTTAAAGGTGTTTATGGATGACTTTAGTATTTTTGGCACTTATTTCGACCTATGTTTATCCAATCTTGAGAAAGACCTAGCCCGATGTGTGGAAAAGAACTTAGTGCTGAATTGGGAAAAATTCCATGTCATGGTAACCGAGGGTATAGTTCTTAGCCACATCGTGTCATCCAAAAGGATCGAGGTTGATAGAGAAAGAATAGATGTCATAGTTGACCTACCCCGCCTAAATCACTGAAAGACGTGCGCCCTTTCTTGGGCCACGTGGGGTTTTATAAAAGGTTCATTAAGGACTTTAGCGCCCTCGCTAGACCCTTAAGCAATCGTTTTATGAAGGACACCCCATTTGAGTGGATGGAAGCATGCCAAAGTGCTTTTGAAAAATTAAAAAACATGCTTGTGTCCGCTCCCATTATGCAAGCTCCGGATTGGTCCTTACCATTCGAGCTTATGTGTGATGCTAGCGATTATGCGATCGGGGCTATTTTAGGCCAAAGAAAAGATAACAAGGCTCATGTCATCTACTACGCTAGCCGGACTCTTACAGACCACAACTAAATTACTCCATCACGGAGAAGGAGTTGCTAGCGATAGTGTTTGCTCTTGATAAGTTTTGATCCTATCTTATCGGTTCTCCCATTACTTGTTTCACTGACCATGGCTTTAAAATATCTACTTGCGAAGAAAAATGCAAAGTCGCACCTCATAAGGTGGATCCTACTCCTACAAGAGTTTAATCTGTCCATTAAAGATAAAAAAGGAGTAGAAAACATCGTTGCCGATTACTTATCATGGCTTTCGTCTGACGTACCTAATGATCCTGCACCCATAGATGGCTTTCGTCCGACTTTCGTCCTTCACAAAGTTGGAATGACATATCACCCAAAAATGAATGGACAGGCTGAATTGGAAAAACGTGAAATCAAGAACATACTCGAGAAGACCGTCAATCCCGACCGGAAAGATTGGTCCCTTCGATTGAACGATTCGCTATGGGCCTATCGTACCGCATACAAGAACCCACTCGGAATGTCCCCATTCCCCTTTGTGTATGGAAAGCCTTGCCATCTTCCCATTGAGTTAGAGCACAAAGCTTATTGGGCCATTAAGAGATTAAATTACGATATGGACAAAGCCGGTGAAGCTCGCAAGCTTAAATTAAATGAGTTAGAGGAGATACGCAACGATGCGTATGAGAATGCCAAGATTGCAAAATCCCGGATGAAACTCACACATGATAAGATTATTCGATGAAAAGAGTTTCAATCGGGATAAAAGGTACTCATCTACAACTCCCGGCTTCATCTATTTCCTGATAAATTGCGATCCTGATGGACTGGTCCATTCGTTGTGAGAAGCGTATTTCCCCACGGAGCAGTAGAGTTAGAAGATCCAAAAGGGGGAATGCATTCAAAGTCAATGGACAACGCCTAAAGCTATATGTTGAGGCGTGCGTAGAAGAGATCAGCACCATCTGGTTGTCGGAACCGATTTACGGGGTAGAGTGAACTTGAACTGAGAGGTCGTCGCACCCCTGACGCATCTGGGGTGAATTTTTATGTATATTAGCTGCGCGTAGGATAGTTAGAGTCCGTAGGTAGGTTACGAGAGGTTAGGGTTAGGATCACGTGCACCAACATGCACTTTGTGAGGGAGTCACGGAAGTCCAAGTGTGGGAAGACGTAAGAGAGTGTCCGAGGATGAGAGATTCTATTTTCATCAAACTGAGGGGAGAGAAGTCTGCCTAAGGCGAACCGAACTGAATACCCTTAGCTGGATCGATTCGGTAATGATAAATCAAAAAAAAAAAAATAGAACCGGATCGGTTCGCCCCTGAACCAGATCGGTTCGGGTACTGTAGTTTTGGTTCTTCCCAAGGTGACCCCCCTTCCCTTATCCACTCCTTTCCTTCCCCCTTTCCCTCCAAACATCCCTCCCCATCTTCCCTCCAAATTCCCCCCCCCAACCCTATCCACCACCTATAAATTTCACCCCTACCCTCATCTCCCCTCTTTCAATTTCTCTCTCCCAGTTAAAATATTCCCAGATATTTCAATGGAAAATCTTCCCCTAAAATACATGTCTACCGAGATCCTGCCTAACGGTAATGGGGAGTACCGCTCGCACATGGAGTGCCTTTGGTGCGAAAATTTTGCAGGCTCTCCGTCCAACTGCACATCGAGCGCGTCATCAATTGGGCTGAGCTACCCTGCTTGGTCACCACTCTTTTCAGTCAGAAAGGGTGGACGCAATACCTCGCTAAACCACACAATGTCGTGTGGGCCGACGAGGTCCGCTCTTTTTATGGCTCTCTCATCCACACGGGCAAGTTTAAGGTCCAAGCTTTTGTCGAAGGCCGCCCCATCCCTTTCTCCTTGGCCATTCTAGCCCGCAAACTTGCTACCAAAGTAGTTCCACACCCGAACATTTATGACTACACCGTCAATGCCCCAACCATCCGAAAAGAACAATGCATCGACCGTCTTTCACCCAACGAGATTTCGGAAAGGGGCACTTTACCCGTGGGATGCCTAAACGATAAGGCGCGCATTACCTTTCATATTTCTTGCGCCAACTTGCTTCAAACCACAAACGACTTGGCGATGCGCCCTTGCCAAGCTACCCTCGCCTACCACCTTTTTGATCCAAACTTCACTTTCAATGTGGTCCGCATGCTTTACGCTAATATTTTTTATGCAGCCTTGGAGTAAAAATGTGTTGTGCCCCTTCCATATGCCCGTATCATAACCTCCCTTCTTGCCGATGCCCGTATCTAACCACCTCGAGCTTTTCCACACCTCCCGGAGCCCATTGGGAAAGTGTCACTAACTAGGAGCACCCAACAAAGGGCATCCGTTAGAGACACAAGGGAGGTGATTGATGTCGATGAAGATGAGGTGGTCGATGTCGAAGAGCATGAGGCCGAGGATGTTGTGATGGGTGGGGCCGATGAAGAAGAGTACGACGAGGACGACGACACCGATTTTGAGCCCTCGGGTGCAGATTTTGATAGGCGCCTTTCGACGGTGGAAAACCGTTTTGACGGTTTCCTCACGCAATACAATAGAGACCAAGCGGACTATCAATGGGATCAGGAGGCCTACCGTAGGGATATGAGCATGGTACATCATATCCAAACCTACTTATATGAGCTCAACTTTGGTGGACTCCCTCGAAATTTCTTCTATGATCCATATGATCCCAGCGCGCCCGAACCTTCCAATCCACCGCCCCAGTGAAGCCCCTTTCTGTTGTTCGCTATTTTGTGTTGTTGGTGGCTGTTTAAAATGTTGGTTATATGTTCTCCTCCTTCTCCCTTGTAACACAGGTTTTAGGTTTCTATAAAATTCACATTCTGTTTTATTTGTTCATTTTATTTTCTCGCACTTTTAATTCGCTTTGAGTTAAATTTTAGTCCTTTTTTGCTTGAGGACAATGCAAAAGTCTAAGTTGGGGGGGGGGGGGTCACAAGTGCGTCTTTTTAAAACTTCACAAATGTTCAAAAATGCCCAGGAATTTCAAAAAAATTGAAAATTTTGAAAAATCCAAAAATATTTTTCCTTCAAAATAAATAAAAATTGGAATTCAAAATGTTCAAATATATCATTAAAAGTCGGTTTAAAGTCTAAAATTGTAAAAACATAATACACAAAGACGAAATTGACCAAAGATGGAAATTGAACGAACGTAGACAACGTAGCGAATAAATGTGGAGATTAACAAACCCGGTGAGATTCAAACCTTTCCTTATTGTGAGTTTATAAATGAATCTGAGTTAATTGTTAACTCAAAGTTCTTTTTAGCACTTTAATAAGTCTCCGAGGACCTCAATTCTTTCACTTTGAACGGTTATGGAAAATGTGTGTGATATTGCCTTGAAAAACATGCTAAATAGATCTCCAAACTAAAGTAATCTCAACACGCATATGGTAACACAATTAGTATTTCGGACAATGAAGAAGGCCCTCGTTTGTCACCCAAAAACATTGGCCAGAAAAAGTAGCAAAAAATTACCCCTTTAGTAGACCAAAATTGAGCCAAAGAAAATTTTCCCTTTTGTTTGACAACCCGAAGAACCCCAATTGGCCCGAAATTGTGGAAATTTATAATCCAAGAAATTTAGTCCGAAAAGTGCATAAAAAAGGGGCAAGAAAAGATTTGATATGCTCAACAAAAATAGCGAGAAAAGAAAAGAGTGAAAAAAATAGAAAAATAAGAAAAAAAAAAATGAGAAAAAGCCAAGAAAAGCACTCACAGACATCATAAGAAAATTTCCCAATTCCAGATTTCCCATACCATTCCCATTTTACCTAATACACCTTATGACCCAATAAAGTCCTAACTGAGTCCAAAATTGCGAAATTGGTTACCGTGTGGAGAGATAAAACACAAAAATATAATAAAAGAGATCATAAATATGAATTAGAGGCAATGATCCCGTTATCTTATAACCATAATCCAATGATGAGATCCATTTACCAAAAATTTATGTCTTTCTATTTGTATGCGTGAACTTGTTTTCAATGCATTTACTCATATAAATCATGTATACGAGAGAAAATAACCATTCCTCCGAGAGATTCGTTTGTGCGAGTATCCCGTGAGATTTTGAAATCAAAACGAATTTTTGGATAAGTAACGTAATAATCAATCGGTGGAAATCCGCGGTTAAATTTTTGGCTCCGCACACACGCACTATGATTTGAGACTCTTGAACATGAATTGATGATGACTATTTTCTGGAAAAGTCTGAGTTATGAAATATTTCCATATTTTGAATTTTCTTTGAGTAGAATTTTGTGGGTATATTCACTACACGAGACACAACTCGTCCTACTAGGGTAACCTACGGGTTTAAACTTTTATTGCATATGCTAAATGCAATCGCTCGCCCGCGAAATAGGTATTCTATCCCAATTTAGTGTTGGTCCATGTTTTCATTCTTTTACATTGCTCGGGACGATCAAAGTTCTAAATTAGGGGGGTTTGATTAGGCATAAATTCTTCCCATTTATCCTCGTAATTTGGAGGCTTTTATCTCTCCTCAAAGTGTAATTCGAGTGGATTTATCTCATATCATTGCTATTAACTTTTTCTAATTAGTACACCGAGTTTCGTATATTTCCTATCTATTTTGCAGGATTCAGTACTTAGGAAGAATCGACATCCTAATCCGAGTTCCAGACCAAAAGTTACAAATCTTCAAAAAGAAATACAAGGAGGGAAAAGTCTTAAAAATATGGAACCGAATCGAATAGGTTCAAACACGAACCGATCCCAGCCTGGGAAACCTCCTGTAAAGCCTGAAGAAATGGAACCAAACCGAAGAGGAGGAAAAACTAACCGATCCTATGCTTGAAGAACATACTGTAAAGCACTAAAAGATAGAACCGAGCCGAATGGCCTGAAAAACGAACCGAACCGAATTAAGGAAAAAGTTATGTAAAAGATGGAACCGAATCGAACCCCTTAATAGGATCAGTTCGGGTATCACAATTTCGAGCTTATCCACTTGTAAAATTAGAGTTTTGCATGGTTGAAACTCTTAGAAAACGTAGAGTATATATTTTAAACACCTTCCAGACGTAGATGGAGGCTGGAAATTCATTAGGGAAACATTGTAATTAGTTTAGAGAAGACAATAACAAGAAACCTAGTTTGATCTTAGTTTGATTCCAATTTTTTAATTTAAGTAATATCATTCTAATTTGTGCTTTCAATATTGCAGTAGTTATTTCGTTAGAGAGTATTTTCATTCTTCTCTTTCTTCATTCATTAGTAAAAATGGTTTCTTTCATTCAAAACGTGTTTTCTTCTAGATTTAATATGTTCGTCTAAGTTTTCAAGGGTTGGGGTGCATGAACCCCACCCGAAATAATTCATGATAGTGGAAATAGAAGTTGGAATCAAAACCTTAGATGAATTGTATTGTAGTTAATATGATACTACTTTAATTCAACCTTTACTTACATACTGTGCGGGCTACAATCCCTCATATGTGTAATACTTAGGAGTATTAAAGACCGGATTTTAATTCAACCTTTGCTTACATACTGTGCGGGCTACGATCCCTCATATGCGTAATACTTAGGAGTATTAAAACGCCGGATCCATTTAAAGCTTTAATTATGAATCTAGTATCCTACGAAGTGAATTACTAGGGTGTGGGGGATTATAACCCGACCTATCTTTCTCATCTTATAGTTAAAGATTTAGTTTAATCATCATTCACCTTTAGGTTAATTAAAAGTAACTGCATTTCATTTAATCCTTATTTCAGTAATTAATCATTTTCAAAATTGCATTTAGTGTAGTTGTTCACAATTCAAATCATCTTTTTGTTTTTTAGAAGTCAAAGTTAGGTTACTTTCGTCTTTCCAACGTCGTTACGACTCCGTTCGTCCTGTTTCCCTAAGGATCGATACCCGACTTATCGGATTATTACTTGAGCGACAAGGCTTGCACTTAAGCCTAAATAGCATGCACACTAGACACATTTGTGGTCGCGTCAGGAGCAGTACCAAGATTCTACCGATATTTATTCCATCTCCGATTAAATGCATTGCAGATCATTCTCCAGTACCATGATCGTATCAGATTACGTTTTGCACACCATCTTAGAAAGAGGACAATATCTTAAACTTTTAGCTGTTATCTAATCTCTTTGTAGTCAATTTCTTGTTCGGTATAAAGCCAGGCAAGAGGGTGGATCACTTGATAAACGTCCATAATAAAATGGATAAAACGACTCGAGATTTTATCATACTTTTTAATACCTCCAAGGATGAGGTAATTTATTATAAGGAGAATGTGACAATCATGATGATCATGAGCAGTTAATTTCTTGGGAAGTTGTATTGGTTGCTGATCAAGAAGTCACCGAGAAAATCGTCAGAGATTTTGACCAAGGCCGGCGTAATTCTGAATTCTAAAGAGGATATGTTAGTAAAGGAGTTGAGACATACTAAGTCCAACATTGACAATATCTCAGAAAGAAGAAAGAGTCCAAGGACAATAAGAAGGCTGACAGGATGAAGAAGTATGATGAGTACACTTAGCTTACCATTGGTTTTCACCACCTCCTCAACGAGATTCAAGGAACCAATAACCTAAAATGGTCGGGTAAATTGAAAGATCCACTAAATTGGAGGAACGAGTGTAAATACAGTGAATTCCATAAGGATCACGACCACAACACTAATAGTTACTTGTCCTTTGAAAAAGAGATTAAAAATCTAATCAGATAAGGTAAACTAATAAAGTATGTTTATAAAAGTTATCGATTAGGTGGGCATGATGTGCAGAACCTAGGCAACGGTGAAAGTACCATTGTAAGAAAGGCGACCGAGAAGAAAAGGGGTCGAGATGATGATTTAGAGGATAATCAAGATCTGTCCAAGAAGTCCAAGGATCTTGTGCATGAAATTACCATGATCTCTTTTGTGTGTAACTTTATAGTGAGAGATGACGTTAATGGTGGAGATAAATAGCTAAGAGGAAAGCCTACCTCAACGAGGCAAAGTCGTATGCTCATGTCTAGCAGATCAATCTAGCTGAAGATGTGGAAACTCATCCTAAGAAGATAAACAAAGATCACCTCAACTTTTTAAACATTTTGAATATGCCAAATTCATTCTACGAAGACTCAAATATATACTCAAGTTCACTTTAAGAAAATTCATAAACAAAGACTTATTCTTTCACCTTTTCGAGATCAAGAGTCAAATCTATTTTTACTTATTCCATTACTTTTTGTTTTTCTAAATAATTTTTTTTGGACTTGTTAATCTTCTCAAAAATGAATTTTGTAATCTTAAATCTTGGTTATCTTCTTTCAAATCGCAAGTCAATTCAATCAATTAGACCTTATATTTTTCAATCATTTTTAGCTTTGATTGGTAAGTTAACTTGCCATTCCAAACTCTTTAAAAGCTTATTTTTCTTATTCATAGAGTTTGACTTGGTTAAAAAATTTCACATTCATCTTTTTCATTTTGAGAAGTTGAGCATTTAACACATCTTTGTTTTGACTCGATAATTTGACTTTTACATATTCACCACGTTCATCAAAAGCATCATTAATATATTTTGATTTAATCTGAGAAAGATATTATTTCACCACATTCTTATCACATTTAGAATTTGATTGATCTAGCCTTTTACTTTGACTCAAAATCAAAGATCTGTCATCACAAGAATTAATACTAGAAGGTAAATCAAAATCTTGTATCATAGTTATAACAAGAAAACTTGGTTAATGAGAAAAAACACAATAAACACACAACAAGACAAGATCAACTCAAGCACGTTAATTCTATTAAAATGAACACTTGACTCTTATTACAATTTATAGAGAGTGTTATGTTAACTGAGTAAACTTCAACTACAAACCTAAAGGAGGTGAGTATGTTTGAAGACAACTTATGAACACTTTTTCATTTAAAACCATTTTGGTTTCACATATAAGATACTCAACACATGTTTAACAAATTTGATTATTCAATGATAAGGTTCACAAACATAATGGTGTAATTGGGTGAATCTGGATGAACAAAACTAAATATATGTGTCTGAGAAAATGTTGGCATATGAGCGTAAATCATTCACAAACTCACACAAGACAGATTTTCAAGGACCCCCCCACCCACCCCCATATAGGGGTATAAAACCTTGACACACCCATATTCTCATTTCTACTTGAAAGTAAATTTCATAAAAATTAAGAAGGTACGTCTCACATGATCCCTATACTTTAGTCACCTATGAAGCTTTCAAGTCTTTGTCATAGTCAATGAGAATTTGCAATGACTCCACGGCATAAATGAAGAAGTCAATTATATTCCTTGGAATCTTACCACATTCCAAATTGTCAAGTATTCTAAACTTCCTCCTCTCTTAGATCTAGTAGTAATAGATCATAGTAATTCAGAAAAACTAGATTGAATTAACAAAGGCTAGTGTATAGATATGAACCAAAACACTCTCAATTCTCTCTCAAATTCATAGATCGAGTATAGATCCAAGTTTTGACAATTTTGGAGGGAAAAGTGAAATTGGAAAGATAAGAAAAGGTAAATTTTCTCAACCTAAAAAATACTCTCAAACTGATGTTTAAGTTATGAAGTTTTCAGATCTTAGTCAAATAAAGGGAGATTGGCCTCTAAATAAGATTTTCGAAAAATCTGGGCCATCATTCACACGATTAGATCTAGACGTGCGCATGATTCCATCCCGTATGGATAAGTCAATTGGTCATGCACATGGGCTTAAAATGGAGCTATATGAACGGAGACAAGCACACGGACTAGAAAGGTATCCATGCGAACACCTTTACAAAAAATATATTTTTTGTATGTTTTAAAAGATCAATAGACATAAACCGCTTCCCAACATGGTATAAAAACCATTTAATATTCCTTAGACTGTTTTAAAATCATTTAGCACATGTTCCTTCAATTTTCAAAGTCCTCACAGATTTTAAGAAATGTTTTATGCACGTGTGTCATTAGCGAGGACCAATTCACAATCTACTAAAAGGATATATTCTTCAAACATTAAAGTTAATTAATGCCAACATAAGTCTTGAATGAGCGACGTTTCATGGTCTTCAATCTTCAATGTTAAAGTTCCATCTAACCTGATCTAGACCGCTCCCCACTCATAATGAATCAAGTCTATATGCCTTGATAGACTCAATGTTTTGACACAGGAGATAGGCAATTTATATGTAATATTTTTTTTAATATTTTCAATGATAAACAAACTCCAACATCCACCATAGAAACTCGAAAAATCTAAATTAATCCAACTTCCACCATAGACACCCTAAAATATCACCAAAAAATTATCGTAATCGTGGATGATCCCAGTTTCCTTTGGGTTCACCAAGCCCCGCGATATGAAATACAACCTCCCCTATATACACCCAAAACATCACCATCATAAACTGTATAACAATATTAGCTCCATGCACAAGGTAAATAATAAAAGAGTAATGGTTCTCCAATCTCGATACAAGTTCACATGTTAGACTCACACGTCGCTAACGTATTTAAATGTGTTTTTATTATTTATCTTTCAATTCTCTAATTCTCTTTAATATCTTCGCAATGTTCTATAACTTTAAAGGGGAAAGTGACGAGGCATATATTATACGCTAAAGTCTAAAGGGAAATTTCCTATCTCTAAGGAAAATATAATATTTCCACATATCTCTAAATTTACAATTTATTTTAACAATCATACTATGGAGACATCATTAATAGAATCATCAACTTTATCTTCATAACTAGAATTGAATTTCTAATTCATAAGGATGTGATATCAATTTCCACATAACATACGAATATACTTTAATAATTTGTATCAACATACATGTTGGGGGAATTATTCCTACTTGGACATTATGAAAAGAAATTATGAAATTATAAAAAAAAAACATACAAATAGTCATTTCTCATATATTCCCATGTTTAGATAATCATAGGAGTCCCAATTCACAACTTTTAAAAAATAATTCACTAATATTTTTATCTAGATGTAGACAACTCATTCTGTTACCCCCTAACTCTCCTTAGGTTCCTAGCACCTCCCGTCATCACTATAAACCCACGTCACGTCCCGAGTACTGACTTGGAAGCCATCGCGCACCTCCCGGCTCAGTTTGACCCAAAAATCAAACTCTTCATCTCGATCGAGACTCAATGAATCTTTGAAGGGAACTGAATACCCTTTCTAACGGTCCAGCCCGTGCCAGATTCCGACTTACCATGCGAACAAACGGTTCGTTTGCGTCCGAAACCTGACCCAGAGGCCACCAGGCGCTCCCGGGCTCTATTAGACCTTTATCAACTCTTCAGATCGATCGAGGCGGAATGAATCTTCTAAGAGGCTGAATGAATCTTCTAAGGGCACTGAATACCCTTTCCAATGGTCCACCCCGTGCGCAATTCCAACTTTCCAGGCGGACGAACGATCCGTTTGACTCCGGGAGGCCACCGAATGCTTCCCGGGCCCGGTTGACCAAATTCAACTATCCAAACCGGGTCAAACTCTTTGGAATGTCGAATTACATCTCCTAATCTTTCCAATGGTATGCCCCGTGCACTATTCAGACTTACCATGCGGAAGAACAATCCGTTTGCGTCCGCACGATTCCCCATCCAATGGACCGACAAACGCTTCGGAGCCATATTTGACCCAAAGTCAACTCCTGAACTCGGGAGTGGTCCAAAGGACTTTCAAAGGTCTCTAAAATACCTTTCCAATGGTATGCCCCGTGCGCAATTCTGACCAACGGTTTGCCCTCGACGGCCGATTTTTTGAAAAAGCCTGAAGCGCACTGCCAAATAGCAGGTTCCAGACCCTGCCTATCGGCACCCGCCGATAGGCAGGAACAGCTCTATGCCGATCGGCAGACCCCTGAGCCTATAAAAAGTAAGCCTTCACCTCATTTGCAAGGAGATCCCAGATCTGATAGAAATCTCTCTGAACGAATCCCAGAAACCCCTCCCGAAGGCAGCGTGATTTCAACTTCTAAATCCCTCTTTTACCTCCACTTTTCATCATCCTTTTCATCAAACTTGGTGAATTAACCACTCTCCATCATCATCCAAGCTCAAGGTCTGCTATTCGACACTCAAGATTAAGCTCAAAATCTTTAAGAAGGTCCAACTTTCTCACATTTCTCTTCAAATTCTCTTGAATTCTCAATAACTTATTTTCTCACTTAGCACATTTATTATCTCATCTCACACATCCTAATACACTTTTTTGTTTAGTATTATTTCACATCTCTTATTTTTATATAAATAAAAACCCAAAAAACAAGAAAAAGAGGGTTTGCTCATAAATTCCAAGTAGGGATTCTCACACTTTTTCCACACTTTTCTCACAACTAAAACACTTTTTCCACACACACACACACACACTTACAAATAAGAGATCCCACATTTGGATTTATGGGATAAACCCCACCCCTTTGCTTTGCATGCGAACTAAGTGGACTTTGATGCCTTTATAGGCTACGTAGGCGTATCGGGGTAAAACCCGAGACTCGAGTCCTTTCTCTCACTTTTTCTCTCATTTTCTATTTTCTCTAAATCCATTTTTCTTATATTATATATATACTTATTCTTAGTGACGCATTACTCCATGTGCGTTATCGTTCCCTTATAACGATCAACGTAGGGGTAACCGCGTAAATCTTATTTTTCTAATATTACTTTTATATCTTCCTACGGATGACTCGCTTTATCTTTTCTATGATACAAGTCGAGGATTCCTACCTCCATTCTATACATATACACATGCACACATCTCACGGGGGGAAACATAAAGGAAAATAGCAAATATCCATGAGAGACCGAAAGGGCGGAATGGGTGCCTAACACCATACCATTTCGTAACTAAGCCTCCGAACCCTTCTCGAATCATCTTGGTTTCGCATGCACCAGTATGTCTTTGGATGCCACTCTTCGGGGTGTCTTCCCCTTTTTCTTTTGTCTGTTTTGAGTAAAATAGGCTGGTGACTCTGAATCTCTCTACATTTTTCACACCACAAACGACGCCGGTCGAAGCGCTCCCGAGAGGGACGCACGGGACCGGAAGGATCCTTTCCTCCACGCACCTGCCCACTCACGGACGAGGATAGAGGATGGCCACAGTGGCGACTCTGGTGGGGACATTTTTTTTATATATTGAGAGCTTGACTCTATTTGTATGGATGCTATATTTGTTTATGTTTCCCCCCATATCTGCATGTTCCCCTTTTCCATGTGTATCCCATGCTTATGCTTATGTTCACACACTTGTAGAAACTTCTCCATGTACACTTCGCACCACGTGCACCTAGGATCACATATATCCACATGTTGCACGCATCACCTATCCATACTTGGTGTACCTTTTGGGGTACTTGTACTCTGCCCCCTGTTTGGCATAATTAAGAAAGGCATTCTCATCATAAGATACTAATAAGATAATCATGCATGATTCACCCAACATCACCAAAGAGCATTGATATTTACCAAATTTTACCCAGTAACTGGAGGGTCACTTTGTGATGGGTGCTGGTCCGGCAGGTTGCAGTTAGCTTAAGAGGTATGACTCTCACCTTCCATTGGCCAAGTACCTTCGACGTATATCGAATAGTTCCCCCGTATCGTATCGCTTGACCGAAGTCATGACGGGAGGTATATCTTAGGGAATTCGTTCACGTACGCTGAGTATATTGAATTCGCTCTCACACGTACCGTCCCCACAAGGTATATGGTGAGGCAATTCACGTACACTCAGGTATATCAAATGGCTTGTCCACACGTACCGATTGCTCTCAAGAGCAGGACGTATATCGTGGAATTCACGCCAAAGGGGGGAACCCATGCCGATTCACCCAACCAACTTCATACCCGCATATAGGTGTCAAACCTAGGACACACACTTTAGATTGCCGATTTCGAGCCAAAACTCTGTTGAAATTCCGGGTCGATCTTCTGCCCAATTTTTGCGCATTTTTAAAAATGGGACCCTGTCCGTGAGCCTAATTACAAGTCCAAACCGTAGCTTTGCATATAATAAAACCTCACTTTTCCAGGCTAGGGTCTCGTCCGGCATTGCATTTAGGAGAATTAAATACAAGTGAGAACATAATAATCATAATAATCATGCTGAGTTCTGTCTCCAAAAACATTTCTCCCTTCTTTATCAAAAATCCAAAAACATTTCTCCCTTTTTATTAAAAATCCAAAAATAGTTTCTTCCTTTTTTCTCAAAAATAAATCTCATCCTATGCCTTCTCAGGTTGATCGCAAGCCCTTGGCCTGGCTCCCTATTGGCTCAGGTCTTCAGTCAAATCACCCCGGAGTTTCATCTGCTCCTCTATTACTTCTTCCGAGTCCGGAATCCATCCATGTTCCATGGAGAATGCAGATCAAGCACCAGTCATACAACCAGATCTGCCGACGGTCCTAGCTCAGTTCGTGGCTAAGATTGACAACCTCCAAACCGAGGTCCGAGAAATGCAACGAAACCAAGTTCCTATTCCTCAAGAGCCCGAGGCCCTATTTCCTCGTGTTATGGGTCCACCCGAGCCTATCAGGGTCCCAGAGGAATATCAGCACGCCCCACGTGCCCCTCCGGCTAATGGGGCGCCGCCTGCCCAACTGCCAATGTCAAACATTGCCCAACCTATGGCTAACTTGCTTGTGGTTGCTGATCCAAAGGAGGAGGAGTTGAATAAAGTCAAAGAGGATCTCAAGATGCTCACCAAGAAGTTTGACCAAGTCAGGATCTCTGTAAATTACATGGACTACACCCACATGTCTCCTTATCCTAAAGCGAGGTTGCTCGAGAAGTTCAAAATCCCAAATATCGAGAAGTTTGGAGGGAGTGGACCCCTGATTGTTCATGTTCGCAGTTATCATCGTTCCATGACTCTACTAGGGGCTTTCGAAGAAGTAATGGCCCAACTGTTTCAACAAACTTTGAAGAATAGTGCCCTCAGATGGTTTATATCTCTTGAGGAATCCCAAATCCGTAGCTGGGAGGATGTAGCCCGAGAATTTATGTCACAGTATAAATACAATGAAGAGCTTGAGGTCACCCGTCGTGATTTAGAGCTGCTCAAACAAAACTCTGGAGAATCAGTCAGTAACTTCATAACTCGATGGAGGGAATAAGCAGCTACCATGACTAATCGGCCATCTGAGGAAGAACAGGTCAACATAGTGAAGAAAAACTTCTTGCCCCATGTCCGAGAAATGATAGGAGGACAATACTATCCCCACTTCCGAGCTCTCAGAGAGGCTGAAGTGGAAATTGAGGAAAGCCTCATTAAAGTAGAGATTGAACCGAAGAAGGTGTCTGAACAGTTCACCCCCAGAAAATATGATAAGCCTGCCAGTTCTACAGTCTCAACCATCAACAATATCTCTCAACCAACCATATCATGGGCACCAGAAAGCCGCCCTGCTCCCATCCGAAGGGAATACACTGAGCTTTATGCTCCCCTCTCCAAAGTTTACTAAGCCCTGTTAAGCAGAAACTTTATAAAACCCCTGGATCCACGTCCATTACCCAATCCACTTCCTAGAAATTTCAAGACTGAGGCTCATTGCGCCTTTCATCAAACAGCTGGCCATACCACTGACCAGTGCTTCCACCTTCGAAACGTAATCCAAGATCTCATTGACCGGGGTATCATTGCCCCACCAGCCAATCCTAAGCCAAACACTACTCACAACCCACTCCCAAATCACACCAATGCCATCTTCTTGGAAGAAAACCTGGATTTTGATCCATCAACCAAAATCACACCCCTATACCCTCCTAAACCTCTTCAAATTTGCCCATATTTCCTCCTACACCCTACTAGCCCCGCTGATCAGGCACTGTCACTCCTTACCAGAGCATGCATCGCTGTTCGTACCCGTTCTGAAAATGGAGGTATGGAATTGTCAGAGGTGTTAAACCAACTCCTAGAGTTTGGGTAGAAATTGCCCTCACAGATGAATATAGATTGCCAGAGGTTCAGTGCACTATTTTTAGAAGCGCAGAAATGGGCTCGAGAATTAGATAGTTGGGTGGTACCTACCGACGACGTCAGCTTAGATGATGTTGCCCAGACTATGGCAGGATTATTTGAGCAAACCAACAGCATCTGTAGTATCACCGAGTTACTTGACACTTTAAAGCTACAAGGGCACTTGGTCCCTTCGATCACATATATCCCCACAGAATGGGAGAACTTGTATGAAGAAGCCGTTGAGGTTGTGGAATACATCGACTTTACATGGAATGATAGAATTGTTTCCACCGAATGGGGGGAAGAATTCGAAGATTCAAGCGAAGAATAAGCTTTAGGAAGAGCTGGCCCGGTAGCCGACATATGTGGGATGATATCATTTGAAGAGCTCTTCGGCGAAATAAACAGGGTGGCAGAACAACCTGAGATTGACAAGGAAACGAGATTCATGTTCTTTCCTTCTTCAGTAAATCACATGACCAGATCAGGGATACATTACCAGGCTCCAAGCTCACTACCAGCAAATGACAAGGGGAGGGGCATTGAAAACCTTCCTATGCCTGAGATGACCATTGAGGAGAGCAAAATCCTATATCAACTGAAGAAAACTCAAGCTAACATCACTCTATGGGAACTTTTCATGTCTTCCTAGCTACACAGAAATGTTTTGATCAAATTACTCACTGGACCCATAGTTCCTCCCTCTACCACACCAGAAGAAGCGGTAAATCTGGTCGGATCTTTGACCTCTACCCGAATGTAATCATTTTCTGAAGAAGAAATCCCCAGAATTTGGCCGAATCACAATAATGCACTCAATATCTCCGTCGAAGTTATGGGGAAGGCCGTGCCACTCTACCTTGTCGATAACGGATCCGCCTTGAATGTCTGCCCATTGAGAACCTTCAAGTGTTTAGGCCTGAAAGAAAGCGACCTCGCTCCAACCTCCGCCGCTGTGCGTGCCTACGATAGGTGATGGGATCCATAAACCCCGTCATTTAATTCCAAGTCATAGACATCCCAGCTTGTTTCAACCTGTTGCTCGGACGCCCCTGGGTCCACAATATCAAAGGTGTATCTTCCTCACTCCATCAGAAATTGAAGTTCTTCACCGACGGGCGAGTCATCACCATTTTGGGTGACAACAAAAATGTCGAAGGTACAAGCACTAGAAGTCCAATCCTTGAGATACAGCACGGGTCAAATGATATGCTCATATCAGGATTCCGAGTTGAGCCACTCCTACTCCTGGTAGGGGACAGTTTCAAAGAAAGGGTTTTCCCAGAATATGACCCTCATGGCAATACCAATGTGATTCAGATGTTCAGAAACATGCACTTCATGCCCGGACTGGGGCTAGGACAAAGGCAGCAAGGGATACTGGAGCCCATTGAACTGAAGAAAGCTTTCCCTCCTTGCGTCTTAGGGTATCAACCATCAGAACAAGAGCTCAGAATGATCTGCCAATCGCGAGCGAAGAAAAGATTAGACTACATCCCGACCATCTCGGGAGACTCCTTAAATGGACGATTCATCAAAGAGGGTGACGATTTTCACTTTTGCGGTTTTCCAGAACCATGGTATGACCACACAGACAAGAAAATGAAGCCTGGAATGGAGATCTTTTTCCAAGACAGCTACCTGTGGGTCGAAAGTTTCCAACACTGCGTACAACCACTCATAAAAGATGCCGAAGAGATTGAGGAAAGTGATTCCCAAGATTCCTTCTACTTACATACACTAGGGCTGACACTTTGCATGGTTCATTCAGGCACTACATCAAGGGACCCATCCCGTTTGATTAAAGCTGCTGATACACCTCTCCTCAACTGGTATGCCGCGCCAGTTCTACCTCTTGAAATCTCCCCTAACCCCAATGTTTACCCTGTTTCTTCTCTTGTTGTCTATCCTTGCTCAAACGTAATCGAGACCTCTTTGATGAGGTTCTCAATGCTATTTTTCCCATCAATGAAATAAACGAAGATTTTGAGTATCTTGTCGTGCCTTACATTAACTGTTTAAATTCTAATCGAACTTTTGATGACGATGGTTTTGCAAATGAATAATTCTTAGCTGATCTAAATAAGGTTAATAATAAACAACATAACCGCATTCAAGTTAATGAAGAAGAGACTGTTGTTATTAATCTCGATTCTAGTAGCCAACTGCGCGAGGTTAGGATAGGGGCCACCCTTGACGAGCATGAGCGCGCACAACTCAAAGAATTACTAGAGGAGTTCATAGACGTCTTTGCATGGTCCTATGATGATATGCCCAGCATCGACCCTGAAATAGCTCAGCACGAGATTCCCACTCTCCCAGATTACAAGCTGGTTAAACAAAAACTGAGAAAACTCCGCACCGAATGGTCGCTCAAGGTCAAAGAAGAGGTTGTTAAACAGTTGAACATGGGTTTCATTCGGGTGATCGAATATCCCACATGGCTAGCCAACATTATACCTGTACCGAAATCAGGAGGGAAGGTTCGAATGTGTGTAGACTATTGAGATTTAAACAAAGCTTCTCCGAAGGATGATTATTCGTTACCCAACATCGACATGATCGCGGACAACACAACCAGTCATGCTCTAAAGTCATTCATCGACGGGTTTGCCGGATACAAGCAAATCAAGATGCACCCCGAACACCAAGAAAAAACCGCATTCATCACCCTATGGGGAACCTTTTGCTACTCCGTTATGCCATTAGGTCTCAAGAATGCTGGGGCTACTTACCAAAGGGCTACCACAACCATCCTGCATGACCTGATTCACAAGGAGGTCGAGGTTTATGTGGATGATATAATTATCAAGTCCAAAACTAGAGAAGGTCATGTTCCCGCTCTCCGGAAGTTCTTCGAACGACTGTGACAGTATCAAATGAGACTCAATCCACAGAAGTGTGTCTTCGGCGTTACAAAGGGAAAACTCTTAGGATTCATGGTCAGTGAGAAGGGTCTAGAAGAAGATCTCGCCAAGCTGAAGGCCATACTTGAGATGCCACCTCCCCGAACAGAGAAGGAAGTCCGAGGTTTCCTTGGGAAATTACAATATATTAGCCAGTTCATCAGCCAGTTAACCTCCATCTGTGAATCGATCTTCAAGCTCCTCCGAAAAGATTCAACCAAGGTTTGGAACGAGACCTACCAAGAAGCTTTTGATCGAATCAAATAATACCCGACCCAACCTCCAGTTCTCATGCCACCACAACTTGGTCTCCCTTTACTCATATGCCTAACCATAATCGACACTGCAGCCGGGGCTTTGCTAGCCCAGTACCTTGAAGACTCCCGTAAAGAAAGAGCCATCTATTACGCTAGTCACAAATTGGCCGGATACGAGGTCAACTACACTGCTTTGGAAAAATCATGTGTCGCGCTTGTTTGGGTCACCCAAAAGTTGCGACATTACATGCTCGCCTTCCCCATCAAACTCGTATCCCGAATGGATCCCATCAAATACCTGCTTGAGAAACCCGCCTTATCCAGTCGAATGGCCCGATAGTTGATGCTCCTAACCGAGTTCGATATCATGTACGTCACATAGAAAGCCATTAAAGGAAGAGCCATATCTGACTACCTCGATGATTACCCCATAGAAGAGGCAGATGTCCAGATCTCCGAGTTCCTGGATGAAAACATCCTCTGCACCACTTAAGACCACCTTCGATGGAAAATGTTCTTTGACGGCGCTACTAATAAAAAGGGATATGGCATTGGGATACTCCTGTTCTCCCCAGATGACTCCCACACTCCCATCGCCATAAAATTGGATTTCCCTTGCACCAACAACATGACGGAATACGAGGCATGCACAGTGGGCCTCAAGGTCGCTCTCAAGAAAGGTATTCAACACCTTGATGTCTACAGGGATTTTTCCCTCATCATCGGTCAAGTGCTCAGAAAGTGGAAAGTCAAGGACAAAAAGTTCCAACCCTTTCACACCCAATTAGAAGAATTAGCCTCCCAATTTCGAGATATCACCTTCCATTACCTACCCCGAGCAAAGAATAACCTAGCCGATGCTCTCGCTACCTTGGCCTCCATGGTCGACATTCCCGAGGGAATAACAATGACCCCCTTCCTAGTTTAAAAGCAAGACAAACTGACCCATTGCTACCATATTGAGCTTGTCTCCATTGAAGATCCCGAACTAGCCGATTGTTGGTACTATGATATCTGGTGCCTCCTAAAACATGGTAGGTATCCCGAGGGATCCAACAAGAAGGATCGAACGCCCCTCAGGAGACTGGCCGCCCAGTACATCATCTGTCATAAAGCTCTACTCAAGAGGAACTTCGATGGAACTCATCTACACTGTATCGCTGGGGCTGAGATTGAGAAAATAATACAGAAAATCCACACTGGGGAATGCGGACCCCACATGAACGGTCACATGCTTGCCAAGAAGATCGTCCGACAGGACTACTACTGGACCACCATGATCCCAGATTGCACCGCCTATGTCCGAAGGTGCCTCAAATGCCAACAGTTCTCCAATCTTCAACATTTGCCTCCGCGAGAGTTATACAACATGACCTCTCCCTGGCCGTTCTCCACCTGGGGTATCGACATCATAGGGAAGGTTATGCCAAAGGCGTCAAATGAACATGAGTTCATCCTGGTTGCCATCGATTACTTCACCAAATGGGTCGAGGCTGAGTCATACGCGGTGTTGAATGCCAAGAAAGTGGCCAAATTCCTCAAGAAGAATATCATCTACCGATATGGGGTCCCACACGAGCTGGTATCAGATAACGGGTTACATTTCGAAGCAGAAGTCACAGAAGTTGTCAACGAGTACGGGATTCAGAGACACAAATCTTCTCCCTACCGACCTAAGACCAATGGTGCAGTTGAGGCCGCCAACAAAAACCTCAAGGCCATCATCAGTAAGATGACCGAAAGCTGTAGGGATTGGGCTGACTGGATCCTGTATGCCCTCTGGGGCTATCGAATCTCAATTCGAACCTCTACTGGGGCTACCCCTTACTCCCTGGTCTACGGCATGGAAGTAATCCTACCCGTGGAGCTAAAAATACCCTCTCTACACGTCATGCTCGAAAGCAAAGTTAGTGAAGAAGACTGGTGCCAAAGTCGTCTTGATGAGATAGCCCTCCTAGATGAAAGAAGATTAAAAGCTCTTTACCACATATAGGGATACAATCACCGAATAGCGCGATCATTCAATAAGAGAGTCAAGGACTAAGGTGTCCAGGAGGGAGACTTAGCCCTCAAGGAGATAATAGAACCCATCTGGGACCCTAGAGGAAAATTCAAGCCCAATTGGAGCAACCCCTACATTGTGAAGAAAATCTTATCTGGCGGTGCCGCCATGCTCACTAACCTGGATGGGGAAGAGATGGCTCGTCTAGTCAATCTGGACCGTCTCAAGAAATTCTACCCCTAAGTCCGAAATCTCGGCGCGCTACAACTCTTCTTATCCCCCTTCTATTCTAAAAAAAAAAAATCTTCATTTCCCTCTACCCAGAACTACGTGGGCCTGATCCTCTGCAAAAACCATTTTCAAACAGATAAAAACTTTTCAAAAAACCCCAGAGGTACGTAGGCAACTCATACATCTCACATGAGCACGACCCTTTCTTTTTCACAAAATACTGTTCTTTTCTTACCTCCGAGAACGGCGGTTCATTCTATAAATACGTGAACAAAAGGATTATGTATGCCTTAGCGATTAGTATAGATAATTCAAAACACAAAACTCATCAAAAGGCACAGCTGGATGATCAAAAACTTGTTTATTTCATTAATAAGAAATTACAGTACGAATTATATAAGAAAGGGGACGGATAACTCTCTTCCCCTACTACCATAAAAAGCCAAATAAAAACCCCCACATACATTCCCTGTTACATAAAAAAACTCCCCAGGAGCTCTATCCACAGCTACCCGAAGAGCCTGTACCCTCATCATCCACGTTCTGAGGACCCCAGGTCTCCCCTGCCTGAATAGAGTGTCGCAAGCATTCCATGGATCGCTGAGCCTTAACCATCTTCAAAAAAACCACAACACCCCCTTCCATGGAATCAGATAAAACAAACCATCTTTGACCAGTCTCTACTGCCAACATCTTGGAGACTACTTTCCTCCACAACCACCTCATATAATCTTTGGGGACATGGCAAACCTTCCGAACAGAATGAGAAGGAAGGGTCGACGGACGCCGATTTTCCCACAGAGATCCCAGCAACAGACGCAGGCGCTCAATCAAATTTTCTACTGGAAAGAAATTTGAGGTCCGAGGGGGCACGACCTGCGCCCAGCCAAATTGGTAAAGAAGCTGCCAAGGGAAATAAAAAGAGGTCTGTCTGAGAATAACCAGCCGCACATATGAATACTCTCCTAGCTCCAGAACAGGCTACAACTATCCCCACTAAGGAACTGACCAATACAGCCCACGAGCCCCATACTCCACAAACCAATTCTCCCAGTTCTCAACATGCAGGCCAACGCGGATGAAGTAACTCAAAAAGAAGTTGGGCGCGACCGATAAGGGATAATCTGGAGGAGTCGACAAGCGAAATCTTTCAGACAACCACATGAAGAGCATCACAGGGCTACCCCTTAAAAAGTCAGAACGACCTTCTCTCCAGGCATCCAGGCCATTCAGGGTCTTCGCCAATATCACCGTCGCAGGATTGCGATGGTATGACATCCATGAGGTAATGGCTGCAAGTTGTGATTCCACTTGCACCTCCCCAGTCACCAACAGCAGCTTCGAAACCTGGCTGAGAACCACGGCTCCAGCATAGCCAGCATCACCTACTTTCCATGAATACACGGACTACAGCACCACCGGGAGGGAGATCATCCCTCCAACAACTAATGACTTGGCCGCCGAAGGCGAGATATGAAGAAGCCCGACCAACAAATCCTTAGGAGAATGAGAAAATTCGGGTACAGCAGCGTCAACACTAGGATTCACACCCAGTATAGCAGAAAATTCCTCATAGGTAGGACAAACTTCTTCCAACCCAAAGCCGAATACATGGACTTTGGGGTACCAGAATTGTACTGCCGCCATCCGCATATTCCACTCAATAGGCCGATTGCGCCATAAGGAGACTTGACGCATGTTGAAAGCATCATAGTCAACATTGTAAGAGCACATAGCTTCCAAGGCTTCGAGGTAATTGGCAAACTCAATGCTACCAGGGAGAGCCATCTTACAAGACTAAAAGATGATGGGTAGGTATGTAAGGATGCAAAGGTGTGAGGAAAACACTCAACCCTTCTCCCTTTTTTTACTTAAAAATCCTCACAAGGGACATAATACCTGCAGAAATCGGAGGGAATCCTACCCCACAAGGTACCAAAGGCTGAGGAGGGTACCATTCAAAGCTTTCAATTGATGGGACTGGACTGAACTGCCGATAGGCAGGCTAGGGTGCTTGCCGATTGGCAACCCCCCCATTTTTTGGAAATTTCCCTTTTTCCTCTTTTGTCAAAATCAGAAAACTCAAATAAAAATTGATATTCTCAACAGAATCTCAAAATCCCTTTTCCTCCTTATATAATTCCCTTTTTAAATTAGAAACTTTCCTTCACAAATTTCCAAAAATATTCCATTTTTTACGGTCTCACCAGCAAATTAAAAAGCGCATGCATTCATTCATCATTAAAATAAAAGATAATAATAAAAAAACTCCCATTACATTGCATATATTTGTGTTCTGTGTTACATAAGCTTTGCAGAAAATAAGAAAAGAAAAGCCAAAAACAATGGGACTCAGCCTGAACCCACATTCTCTCTCTCTCAAGAGCTTCCACCCCTGCGACGCGCTCTCTTCCCCCTACGACGAGACGAAGCGCCCCCATTTCCAGAAACAGAGTCTTCCCCGGACGACGCTGATGGAACCAAGCAAGAAGGAATAGGGACAGCATCCCGAATGTGGGCAGTCGTCGACGATATCTAGTCTCTGATGTCTCTCAGCCATATGGTCGACACCCGGATTTGCTGTAAGGACAAGGCAGAATCAGTATCAAGCAAAAGAAATCAAAAAGAGGAAAAGGACCAAAATGTTTACCGCAGGACGAAGGACCTCCTCTGTCAAACCCAACTCCTCCGGATCCATTGCAAGAGGACGGTGCAACATCGGCACTATCCCTCCATCGGTCCGTCGGATGTTGTACGAAGGAGTGTGCAACCGCACAAAAGGAACCTCCGAGGTCACCGTCGCCGCAGGTGCCGACGGACCACCACCACTGTGGGAAGATCCCATCGCCCGACTCAAACCCGCAGGAGGAAAAGGCAAGGTGTCATGTATGCTGGGCGCCATCAACCAGCTCGTCACAAAGTCCATATAGTTATACGGCGCAGCCGTATCAGTGTACAACGCATAGGACTCGCTGATCATCGTCGCGATCCTCTCATCCTCCAACAGCTGTCGCTCCCACCTCATAGACGTAGGAGGCTGCGCAGGTGGCACCACCACCTCCTCCTCAGCAATCTGACGAACCACCCTCTCCCCAAGATACTAGGAATGGCTGAACTCATGGGCCAACAAACGCCTCATCTGTGCGTTCACCCCAGTCATCCCCGTATCCTGAATGGATGTCCCCCAAGGATAAAAGGTCACCTGAAAATCCCCAAGCAGGCATGAGTCAATACAAAATCAGAAAGTACAAAAAAAACCAAGACGAAAAAGGAAAGGACCTTACCCGACCACTGGTCAGGTCATTCAAGACCTGACGCACCGCCTCTAGAGAGAGAGATCCCTTCGACTGCCGGTTGGCCTTACACCATCGATACAGTCGGTAAAAGTCCCCAACAATGTCGTCCTTCAAAGCAATCAGCGGGGTGTTGCACCCAATCACCTCATAGAACTACGTTTGAATTCGCAAACAAAAAAGAGACGCATAAGGAAAATGCGAATGGATGAAAAGAAAATGCGAATGCATGAGATAAAAATGCGCAAAGTAAAGAATACCTCAAGGAGATACGTGACCCCCGTAAAGGTTTGCCGGCAGCACCAGCTGAATGCATCCAAAGAAGAGTAAAGGGTCGCCAAGGTCAGACTCCCCCAATCATAGAAAGGGATGTTCGAAAACATCCTCAGGTATGGCAGAAACCACAAATGGACTACGTCGCCGCTCGACTCCACCATAAAACCCCCCAACACCAATAGGATGAATAATCAGTCCATCTGCCTCACTTGCAGCCCGTCCTCCACATCAACCACCCTGCTCAGCAAAACATCTTTCAGCAAGGACAGCCATATGGAATCTCTAGAAACTATCCTCCTCACATCACCAAGTGCCGTATGCACCGCCTACGGCATCACCCTCAAGGAGCGATCCGCCTCTATATGATCCCCATCACAATCCAGCCCCAACAGTTGTTGCACATCTATGGGAGTCACTGTCATCTCCCCGAAGCCAAAATGGAAAGTGTGGGTCGTGTCCCACCACCTCTCCCCCAAAGTGCACCGGACCGCTGTCGAACGAGGCATCTCATCCAGCGCAGCTGCCAACCACCCAAAACCCGCTGATGATACCATCCAACGCACCACGGGGTGAGAGATGCTCCCAAACATCCATAAACCCCGTTGTCCCGCGGGCACACATGTTGTTTAAAGAAATATCTGACTGGCAAAAGGAAAAAACTCGTTAAAAGTCAAGAAAGAAGGAAAAAAACACCCTAAAATAAAGGAATGCCAAAGGTCAGATTACTTACACAACCGCCAGGAATCACTCTCGAAGAGCGATGACGCGATGGCTCCCGCAACAAGGTCCACTCATCCGCAACAGGTTCGAATGCATCAAAGGCATTATCGTTCCCCAAAGCAAGAGGCACCCTGTCCCTCCAATCCACATTCACCCAGTCGTCAACGGTCAACCACTCTCGGTGGACAGCGGTGCTCACAAAGGTGGCCATTTCTAGAAGATCAGAACGTTAGAATAATTTGCAGACAGAAATCACATAAAGAGAGGGGGCAAGAAGCTGTGAAAATGAAGGGGATTTGCCCCTTTATATATAAAGCCAAGCGCCATGCCGATCGGCATCTCAGCCTTCTATACCGATCGGCACTGACCCCTCACCTTCCTGAGGCAGCCCAAAAGTCCATGCCACTACCGAATGGCAGCCCTCAGTCTATGTCGGTCGACACCCCCTTAAAATTTGGTACAGAAATTCCTAGAAAATGCCAGAAAACCCTGAAAAATCCTCAGAAAATTCTTAAAAATCCCAGGAGGGATTCAGAACTTTTTCATCAAGAAAAATTTCGCACTCCTTTAGGTGAAACCTCTTTTTTGCAACAAAACCCTCAAAATCCAAGCGAATGACCTCTCGAGCAATGCGCCTGGACCATTAAACCACCTCCTCAGTAGGGTTGACAACCTCAAAACTGGTTATCTCCCGAACAATTAACTTCTTCGCTCAAATTAAAGGCACAATGCCTCCCCAGCCATCGGCTACCCAGTGCGAAACAATATCACATGGTATTCTCCTCAGCGGAATTCAGAGAACTCGCTCACCCCAGGCAATCTGTTCCAAAGGATGATCCGAATCTTCCCCAGCGGAACCCCTCTCCCCAGTGAAATCCTCAAAAACCAAGTGAAAATTCCTCCTGGCAAAGCTCCGGAGGATCCCTAAGGATCATCTGATCATTTCCCCAGCGGAACTCTTCTACAACGCTCAAAATAGGTTGTTCCCCCTGCGAGGTCTCCTAAAATCTTCCCCAGCTATCATCTCCCCAGCTCAGATCAAAATCCCAAAGCTTTTTCTCCAACAGAATCAGAATCTAATCTTTATCTACTCTTGGGTCACAATTGGCCCCGGTCTTGGATTGTGACCTTAGTTAGGTCAGAATTGACCTCGGTCCTCAGTCGTCACCACTCTTGGGTCACAATTGGCCCTGGTCTTGGATCGTCACCTTAGTTAGGTCAGAATTGACCTCGATCCTCGGTCGTCACCACTCTTGGGTCAGAATTAGCCCCGGTCTTGGATTGTCACCTTAGTTAGGTCAGAATTGACCTCGGTCGTCACCACTCTTGGGTCACAATTAGCCCCGGTTTTAGATCGTCACCTTAGTTAGGTCAGAATCGACCTCGGTCCTCGGTTGTCACCACTCTTGGGACACAATTGGCCCCGGTCTTGGATCATCACCTTAGTTAGGTCAGAATCGACCTCGGTCCTCGGGTGTCACCACTCTTGGGTCAGAATTGGCCCCGATCTTGGATCATCACCTTAGTTAGGTCAGAATTGACCTCGATCCTTGGTCGTCACCACTCTTGGGTCAGAATTGGCCCCAGTCTTGGATCGTCACCTTAGTTAGGTCAGAATTGACCTCGGTCCTTGGTCGTCACCACTCTTGGGTCAGAATTGGCCCCGGTCTTGGATCGTCACCTTAGTTAGGTCAGAATTGACCTCGCTCCTCGGTCGTCACCACTATTGGGTCATAATTGGCCCCGATCTTGGATCGTCACCTTAGTTAGGTCAGAATTGACCTCGGTCCTCGGTCGTCACCACTCTTGGGTCAGAATTGGCCCCGGTCTTGGATCGTCACCTGAGTTAGGTCAGAATTGACCTCGGTTATCAGACCTTTACCCTAAGTCTGTAGGTTCGGCTTTGATCCACAGAATTGATCATCCCCAGCACACTCCTTAGGTCCTCAGAATCGACCTTGACCCTCTGAATCGGTCATACTCCCTCAAAAAAATCATGTGGTGTCTATTCGACGATCATCATTTGTTCCAAACTCACCCATTGAGGGGCTCTGTAGACACCTCATTCTGTTACCCCCTAACTCTCCTTAGGTCCCTAGCACCTCCCCGTCATCACTATAAACCCAGTTCACGTCCCGAGTACTGACCTCGAAGCCATCGGGCACCTCCCGACTCAGTTTGACCCAAAAATCAAACTCTTCGTCTCCACTGAGACTCAATGAATCTCTAAAGGTCACTGAATACCCTTTCCAACGGTCCACCCCGTGCACGATTTTGACTTACCATGCGGACGAACGATCCGTTTGCGTCCGAAACCTGACCTAGAGGCCACCGGGCGCTCCCGGGTTCTATTTGACCTTTGTCAACTCTTTAGCTCAACTGAGGCATAATGAATCTTCGAAGGGCACTGAATACCCTTTCCAACGGTCCACCCCGTGAGCGATTTCGACTATCCAGGCGGACGAACGATCTGTTTGACTCGGGGAGGCCACCGAATGCTTCCCGAGTCCGGTTGACCAAAGTCAACTCTCTAAATCGGGTCAAACTCTTTTTAATGTCGAATTACATCTCCTAAACTTTCCAACGGTATGCCCCATGTGCGATTCGGACTTACCATGCGGACGAACGATTCGTTTGCGTCCGCACGATTCCCCGTCCAATGAATCGGCAAACGCTTACGAGCCATATTTGACCCAAAGTTAACTCCCAAACTTGGGAGTGGTTCAAAGGACTTTCAAAGGTCTCTGAAATACCTTTCCAATGGTATGCCCCGTGCACGATTTTGACCAACGGTTTGCCCTCGACGGTCGATTTTTCGAAAAAACTTGAAGCGCACTGCCAAATGGCAGGTTCCAGACCCTGCCTATCGGCACCCGCCGATAGGCAGGAACAGCTCTATACCGATCGACAGACCCCTGGGCCTATAAAAATTAGGCCTTCACCTCATTTGCAAGGAGAGACCAGATCTGATAGAAATCTCTCTGAACGAATCCCAGAAACCTCTCTTGAAGGCAGCGTGATTTCAACTTCGAAATCCCTCTTTTACCTCCACTTTTCATCATCCTTTTCATCAAAATTTGTTAATTAACCACTCTCCATCATCATCCAAGCTCAAGGTCTGCTATTCAACACTCAAGATCAAGTTCAAGATCTTCAAGAAGGTCCAACTTTCTCACCTTTCTCTTCAAATTCTCTTGAATTCTCAATAACTTGTTTTCTCACTTAACACTTTTATTATCTCATCTCACACATCCTAATACACTTTTTTATTTAGTATTATTGCACATCTCTTATTTCCATATAAATAAAAACCCAAAAAATAAGAAAAAGAGGGTTTGCTCATAAATTCCAAGTGGGATTCTCACACTTTTTCCACACTTTTCTCACAACTAAAACACTTTTTCTACACACACACACACACACATACAAATAAGAGATCCCACATTTGGATTTATGGGATAAACCCCACCCCTTTTCTTTGCATGCGAATTACGTGGACTTTGATGCCTTTATAGGTTACGTAGGCGTCTCGGGGTAAAACCCGAGACTCGAGTCCTTTCTCTCACGTTTTCTCTCATTTTCTATTTTTTCTAAATCCATTTTTCTTATAGTATATATATACTTATTCTTAGTGACGCATTACTCCATGTGTGTTATCGTTCCCTTATAACGATCAACGTAGGGGTAACCGCGTAAATCTTATTTTTCTAATATTACTTTTATATCTTCCTACGGATGACTCGCTTTATCTTTTCCATGATACAAGTCGAGGATTCCTACCTCCATTCTATACATATACACATGCACACATCTCACGGGGGGAAACATAAAGGAAAATAGAAAATATCCATGAGAGACCGAAATGGTGGAATGGGTGCCTAACACCTTCCCATTTCGTAACTAAGCCTCCGAACCCTTCTCAAATCATCTTGGTTTTGCATGCACCAGTATGTCTTTGGATGCCACTCTTCGGGGTGGCTTCCCCTTTTTCTTTTGTCTGTTTTGAGTAAAATAGACTGGTGACTCTGAATCTCTCTACATTTTTCACACCACAAACGACGCCGGCCGAAGCGCTCCCGAGAGGGATGGGCGGGACTCGAAGGATCCTTTCCTCCACGCGCTCGCCCGCGCACGAACGAGGATCGGGGATGGCCACACTGGAAATTACCTAATTCAAGTGGGCATGGGAGATTTAAATATGCATGTGAATTTAACCAAGTGTTAATAATCGTACATTATCAAATTATCAATTTTCTTATTGTCATACTTTATCAATTTATAAATTTCTAATTGAAGTTATATAATTTTAGTAATTCACAATTTAAAAAAATCACATTATTTATTTATAAAATTTTATGAACCAAATTACAAACCTTATTAAATGTAAAGGATTTTATTTATTAAAAAAAATCATCAGAAGTTGAATTTCGTATTTAAATGCATAAAATGGGAGGAGTAGAATGCTAACTTACCTGTTGAAGAAAATTCATAAAACTAATATAAGAGAATTTTAGAATAATTTTTGGAAGTACTCCATTGAATTTTTATTGAAAAATCCTATGATTTCTCCTAAAACCAGTGTAAATGTTTGCCCAAAAAGTATCCCAGGGAAATACAATTTGTTGTTAGGAATTGTTGGGTATGTTTTTAGAATTGGAATGATGTAATTTGGGTGGAAAAATGATTAGGTTTTTGGTTAAGTTGGTACTGCAAATAAGAAAGCAGTCATGCTTTTTGGTACTGAAGAGGAAATGTGGATAATCAGATGAAGTTATTAAATATCTGCCCACTAGTTTTCTCTTAATAAATATTTTTAAAATTTTTTCTTTTCTTTTATTTTTTATTTTTTAATCACATATTAATTCATTCCTTTTCCTTTTATTTAATATCCCTAACCCTAGACATTTCTCCAAGTAACTACCTTATTACAAAACAATCATCAGTTTTAAACCATAACTTCTTTTGTGCCAAACCTTCCATTTACTTTTTACAATTATAATTAAAGCTCCACTTTGTTAATTCACCAATTAAATTCTATAACTCGCAATAAATTCGATAATTTATCAAATAACGTTCTACAATTATAATGACTTCCATAATTTTAACAATTTAGACACCATCTCCTATTTCAACATATAAAACTTTATTTCATTACTTAAATCATATAAAATTCAATTTCCACTTAAATCATTTATATAAAAATTCTCTTAATTTTAATATTTAAAATTTAATTAATTCCATAAAAATTATGGGTTATTACCTTCACAAGTCTCCAATATAAAGGAAATCCCTAAGAAATAGTATGATTGGACTGCAGCGACATGGGCAGAGCCGCTGTTAAGGTCTGACGGCTATAATGGCATGGTGGAGTGTTGGTGAAAGGGTCTTAGGGTAGTTGGTAGTAGCATTAAATCCAGATTAAATCATCAAATGCTACTAGAAGGAAGTAGTGTATATTGGTGGAACAATTTATATCCTTTCTACCTACCCCAGATAAGCTGCGAAAGTTCTATTAAGTGTTTGAGGTATCTTGAGGTGGCGGTGGTCACTTTTAGGCATTCTGAGCTCATTCCCTTGGTGAGGGGGAAGTTTATCTTAAAATAGGAAGATAAGTTCTTGGAAGTGGTAATCCCTTTCTAGGAAAAGGTCTGACAAACTTGTATGAGGCCATGTGTTGTCCACTCCGAAGTGCTTGATCTTACTCTTGAAGTCTAAATGCACATGTAGGTGATTTGTTTAGCTAAGAGTGTTACTATGGCCTTTAACCCATTTGAGTATCATTAATTATGGTATATATTATTGTTAAGGACTTGAAACTATTGAGCAGAGGTCTTTTCTAGACAATGGGCCCTCACTCTCTATTTAAATAAGAGGAGAGGCTAAAAGCTATTGAAATACCTAAGGGGTTGAATGTTGTATCGTTAGTAGTCCATATTGCTTCTTACAAGTATTGGAATGTGTAATACTTATCGATTTGAATGAAAAGATTATCATCATAACTTGCCAATGAGATTCATTTCATTGTAAGATTGCATTGGGAAGGGGTATACATGGAATGTTAGAGGCAAAGAGTGGTAGTGTTTTGGGCCTTGGGTAGTTATAAATAGACACTTTAGGATAGTTAAACTCTTACAACTTACTTTTTCAACATCTAAGATTTTTGTGCCTGAGCGTCATTCGGTCTACAATCGATAATCCTTCTATTCTTTCATTTAAACCACAAATTATGGAAACATTTCACTTTTGAAGGTTTTTAACCCTACTCCACAGTGATACCCTCTACTCATTTGTATTCAACCTTCGAATAAGGTTTGGGACTTCTACTAAGCCCCCCACTTAGGGACTTCTGATTGGGACCTTAGTAATAAATTATCCAGGGCCTAACGACCCTAATTTGTCTGGTAGGGATAAAATTCCATAAAACATAATTGAGATAAGTTTGGAAGCCATTCATTTGATAGATTATGTACCTTAAAATGTGATTCTGAGGGCTTCCATAACGAAATAAATGGCATGCTCTCTTATCCCAAATTATGTTTGCATTAATGAGTGCCTTCTGACCTATGGAGATCGATTTTCGCTACCCCCTATCAATAGTGGAAATATTAAAATTCATTGGGGTAGCCTCCAGTTAAATCCTGGTCAATGTACGGAGGTCACTAATGGCTACTATTGTGGCTTTTTGTTAGGCTAAGGGGTGTAAGTTTATTGTCTCCGTAACCTAATTCTTATGCATGTACCATGTTCAGGAAAATAGTACGCCTAAAGAAAAGGGCTAGAAATAGTTTTATCCCAAAGGTCCTATGGTTTTTTCTAGTAAAACACATAATGCTCCCAATCAACGGAAATAAATTTTATTCTTTATCGGTGGCGCCTAGGCTACCCCAGGCCCTTTTTAAAAGCTTGGATGCCTTTCCTTTTGGTGAACTCCCCCAGTTCTGGTTGAGTTTTCCATGACTTCTATTTTTTTCTACTAATCTGAGGTTATATAAACTATGTTCTTATTTCTTTTTTGCATAATCCATTGAGCCCAGTTGTGAAGAGGTAGAGAGTCTACAAAGTTAGCATACACTTCATTTGAGATATTACTCACCCCAACCTTCTTTTCAAGAATGGATTGGTTCCTCAACCCCAGGCCACCCCATCTTGAGGGGTGTATGAGGCCCTTGAGAACAAAACTAGGAAGAAGGAGGAGATTGATGCCTTTATTCTAATCCTCAACAAGTGTAAGGCAACGACTATTGGTTTTTTCGGGGTCCTTATATTACTTATGAGTTCGGGGATGAAGAGAAAGAGAGGAGAAAGATGAATGTTGTTCTTCTCCCCGGTGTTGATAAGGTCCCATCCCTCTTTGATGGGCTAGTTATCGTTAATTTAGACTACTCACTGATTAAGGTTGTTTATCCCGTTTTCATTCTCTTATTTTCAATTTCTTTGAGATTATGTTTTCCTAAGTGTTTATACTTTTTGGCATAGTAGATGAGCACGAACAGAGGAGGTTGTTTAGGTGATAGGTTAAGCAGACCTGCATACCTATAACTATGGTGAAGGGGAAGAGTTCAAAGACCACCAAGAATATTAAATTTAGAATCTTTGGACACAAACTCCTTGAGGTACTCTCGCTTGATGACTCATTTTATGTCACACTCATTGTTAATGTAAAAAATTAGATTTGACCTAATTCTTTTTATCGCAGATAATAAGAATAAAGAAAAATAGATAATGGATTTTTAAAGTGGTTCAGCCTTGCAAGAATGGCCTACGTCCACTGTATTTGTTATTGATGACTGTTTGCAGAATTCTCGATAATGGATTTACCAAGAAATTCCGAGTCCCCTGCTAATGAGGAGGTTACAATGTATTTATAGCCTCGAGGATGTACAAATGAAGGGATAATGCGCTGTTATCTAGTAAACATGTACATGTGTATCATAATAATGGGTATTTAATGCGCAGTCGTCTCTCTTGATTCTCTTTATTTTGGCGCGCTGTACGCTAAGTAGCTCGGACCGCTTAAGTTGCTCGCACCGCTTAAGTTGCTTGGGGCTCTTCAGTTGCTCGGACTGCCTAAGTAGCTCGACACGCTTAGAGCTGCTCGGGCCCCCCTGAGTTCCTCGTGGCTTCTTAGTTGCTCGGTGGTCTTGAGTTGCTCGTCTGGAGTATTCGCATTTACCATGTAAGTTGACACGTGTCTTCATATGATTGGTCCATGTCAGCAGACTAAATTTGGTATCAACAGAAGCCCCCAATGTTTCGTAGTTTGATGTTTAAGAAAAGTATGGAACATTCTGCTTCTTAGATTTTTGGTTTGTATGGATTTTAGGCAAACTTTCGTTGTATATCACTCCTTTTTTGAGTGCATAATATCAGGCTTTTAAAGTATTTTGAATTTCCATAACCGCTTCGATTTTTGTGCCCTTTTTCTTCTTTTTAGCCACCGAATACGCAAACCTCCGCCTTAGTAATGATTGATTTTCTCTATTCTCAAGGTAAAGTATTTAAGCACGGCAAAAATCCTATCATCTTCTACTTTTCAAACCTGTGTCTTCAAACTTTTCATTCCCTCTCTATCTTGTGCGTTCGTTTCCTCCATTGTTCGTTGTCAACTGACTCAGTCTTCTCCGGTAAGCTCTTCTTCCTTTTATTTTACTTATTCTATTCATCATGGTTTACCCTGTTGAATCTCTTGACAAATTTCGTTCTGAATTTTCAATTCCTTCATGGGTCATATTAGAAGAACTTTCTGAACCTTCTGACTATTTTTCTTTGGCTGAGGGACATTGGTTCCCAAGTCTCTTTGTGGCCGAATGTGGCTTTTCTTTTCCTCCCAATCCTTTATGTTTAGAGTTCTGTCAATATTTTGACGTTGTACCTGCAAAAATATCCCCCAATACCTGGATAATAGTTAATGGAGTCCATAGGTTAAACCAAATTCATGGAACCTATTTAGGAATTCCATAAATTATGTTTTGTTGATGGGTTGTCAGCGATAGTACTTTTTATTTAAAAACTAGGTTTTTGAATAGGGCTTTAGTTGTTAATCTGCCAGACGCCAATAGGGATTATTTCGAGCATGGGGTTGTCATGAAAAATTGGCAACATGCTCCATTAACTGGAGATGATGTATATCAGGGTCCCAGGTGTCCCCATATGGTAATGGAATAGGTTGTTTTTATTTTTTGAAATCTTATTTTCTTTGTGTTTGATAAAATGTTTCGCTGACTTTTGTTTTTGTTCATTACAGTTGACAGCAAAAGAAAATCTCCAAAGGAGACAGAGGTCAACTTAAAGAACTTGAAACTTCTCTGGAGTTTGCACCAATCTGTTGCCTAGGAACATATTAGATCGGCCTCTTATTTGCTGCAGTACAAGAGCTATACTTCATCTTTTACTGCTCGTCCAGTGGTGGTTGACATTGGCCAAGTACCAACTGCTGATACTAGTGTGGAAGGCTCCTCTTCAGAGTCAAATATTCCTATTGGTGAAATAATGAAGAGAAGAAAAGTTCCTGCTTTCTTTGATAAGGCTACCTCTGAGGCAAAGAAGAGTAAACCAAATGTCCCAGAAGAAGGGACAAGGAATATTGATGCACCCTCTCCTGCTGCTGCCAAAAAGGTTGTCGAGAAGGTTGTCGAGAAGCCTCCAGTGGCTTCGAGCAAGGTTGTTGCTGTTTCTCCCCCTAGTGAGGTTATTGTCATATCACCAACCAAGACAGCATCTTTGGTTGAGAATATTCCTGCTCCTACGAGGAGGTTAAGGAAAATTTCTTCTGAGAGACCAGTAGAACCTGTCTCTCAGTCTTTAAATATTGAAGGTGATGTTCCCACTTTTATTCCTCCGAGCTCGGTGAAGTCTTGGATTATCCCAGAAGTCCAAGGTATTGAGGACAATCTTTCTCGTGACAGGGTCACTACCTTGGCTGCTCAACATATTGCCTCAGTAAGTATTACTAATCTAACTTTTCATTTTTCAATGTTATGTCCCTGTACTGACTTACAGTTATTTTATTTTTCCAGTTGGTAACATGTTTCAACACAATTCTGAAGAAGGATGAGGCTATCAAGTCGTCAATCTCCTCGGGAAGTGTAGAGGAGGCCTTTACTGGATTAACCCAGTCTTTAAAAGATTCTCGTTAGAAGTATGAAGAGGATAAATTTACTTGGGAGAATCAGGTTAAGTCTGTCGAGCAAGAGAGAGATGGAGCTGTGGAGGCCTCCAAGGAATTGGAGAATAAATTGAAAGAGTTTGAAGAGAAGAATAAAGATCTTGAGGAGAAGCTCAAAAATGCTGCAAAGTTGGAGAACAAATTCAAAACTGTTGAAGAGGAAGTTGGTAGACTCCATGATGTTGATCTCCAAAATAAGAGGTGGAGGAGAAGCTGAAAGCTGTCGAGAAACTTCTTACTGAGAGGACTTCCTCGGAGAAGGTTAAAAGGAAGAAGGCTATTAAAAAGTCCTTCAGCGTGGGTTGGGACAAAGGCTGGAATAAGTGTTTGGCTGCCATGTCCTCACAAATGGAATACGCCAGCCTTAAATACTTTAGGGATGGATGGGTGGCAGCCCTACAAGAGCTGAAAGTTGCTGAAGATTCCGACTTATTTCAGCAACACACTCATGGCCCTCCTCCCTCTTTCGAAGAAGAAGAAGATGACGAAGCTGCCTCGAAAGAATCCTCCATGATAATTGGAGATCTGGCCCTTTTTGTTTTAGCTGTTCAATCGTGCTCCGAGCAACCACAACCAACCACTAATCCTGCCGAGCAACCATCCTCTTCATCCAAGCCCCCCTAGGAAGTTTTAGGAAACCAAGAAAAGGTGTAGAGTAGTTTGGGTGTTTTCTTTGTTATTTTTGAATGTAATCTCCGACTTTGTAGTTTCCCTTATGATGAAATAAAAATTCAAACTTTTGGTTATTCATCTTGACCTTTTCTTCTACTTGCTCTGTCTGCATTCTTATTAATTCTTTCTATCACTTCTCTTTGCTAGTTTATGGTCAGGATGGAGCTCTTGTCAGCTCACGATACTGAACTGGTGAAAAGATGCAATGACTACTTCAAGGCTGGCCATGCTGACCAAAATGAGGGTCAAATTGTTGACATCCTTGGTCCAGATACTTCTGAACGAGCAGTCGAAGCTTACCAATATCTGAAGTACTTGCTCGACCGAGCTATTGCTAATAACGTGGATTATTATGAGATGATCGAGGATCTCCAAAGAATTATAGAGGAACTTTAGAAGCAGTACAAAGAATCCTCCACACTTTTGCACTAAGGGTACGAGAAGAAATATCAACAAATCAGTGCTGAAAAAGGATTTGATAAGTTCATCTCTGCCCATAAGAAGAAGGAGAGAGTTTTGAAGCTTGAGGTCGAGGAGCATAGGCATATCGCCATGTTGCTGGAGCAAGAGAACATTGCCTTGCAAGAGGAAGTAAAAAAAACTAAAGTCTGTTGCATCTTCCTCGGGAGCCTTGGTCCCTGTCAATAATGAAGGTTTATCTTTTTTGGAGGTTAAAAATGACAACTTAAGAGATGAGTTGGAAACTTTAAAAAGAATTGGACCTTCCACCTCTGCTCGCGGACGAGCAAGATCTTCTCGGGGACAAAAAAGGGATGCTCGGGTTACTATTAAAGAGGCAAGAACTCAAGCATCTTTGGAAAATCAGGCAGTTCAGTTAGTAGCGAAGAATAAAGCTTTAGCAGAGATGTCCAAGAAGATTCTGAACCTCAGCGAGCAACTTACTACTTAGCGTTCTGCCTTGGAGAATAAGGAAAATTTAGTGAAGAATCTCCACGATCAACTGGAGAGGTTGACCTACCAATTCCACAAACAGCCCAGAGAGTTTTGGATGGCTGAATACAACGAGGCTCTTTACCATCTTGATGATCGGATACAACAATCAAATAATAAGGGTTATAAGCAAGGATGGCTGAATGCGTTGGGGGTGTTAAAGTTGGAGCAGGGCCACTATCTATGGGATTATTATGACCCTGGACTACTCGAGTTGCCCGTGCCACCTTTTAAACTTGATATGAGCTGGATTCCTGCTCAGGCAATTCCTAAATGCCTAATCTCCAAGTATCTCGGCGACTAAAGTCTTCATTCTAATTTTGAGATATCTCGCCCGAAGCACTTGCTTGATCGGCCATCAGTGATGAATGTTCGAATGCTTCAAGATGTAAATTTCATAAACTCTCCTTATGCCTTAGACGATCCTCCTGCTGGAGTAGAACCTGTTTTAAAGGCAGAGGGAAAGAAACCCATAGAGTGGGATTTTTATGTAACTGCTTGTACTTTTCATTAAACATGTAATTTGTTCTAGTTTTAATGAAGATATTTTTAGCTTTCTTTGCATTTTGACTGTCATTAGTTTGAAAGTAATTTGTAAAATGTCTTTGCTTGTGAATATATGCATATTTTGATATGCCATTCTATTTTATTTTTTGACTATAGTCACTTATCACTCTTTGATTCTAAGCAATGAAACGACTTACATCCCATGATTCTACTTAATTTAACCAACCTGAGTTGATTGATTTGCCGACCAACCGGAGTTGGAGAAAATTGATTTACCGACCAACCGTAGTTGGTGGATTTTATTTACCGACCAACCGTAGTTGATGGATTTTAATCTACTGACCAACCGTAGTTGGTGGATTTTATTTATCGGCCAACCGTAGTTGGTGGATTTTAATTACCGACCAATCGTAGTTGGTGGATTTTAATCTACCGACCAACCGTAGTTGGTTGATTTTAATTTATCGACCAACCGTAGTTGGTGGATTTTATTTACCGACCAACCGTAGTTGGTGGATTTTAATTACCGACCAACCGTAGTTGGTGTATTTTAATTTACCGACCAACCGTAGTTGGTGGATTTTAATTTTCCGACCAATCGTAGTTGGTGGATTTTAATCTACCGACCAACCCTAGTTGGTGGATTTTAATTTACCGACCAACCGTAGTTGGTGGATTTTATTCACCGACCAACCGTAGTTGGTGGATTTTAATTACCGACCAACCGTAGTTGGTGGATTTTATTCATCTACCATTCTGAACTTGATGCGTAGTGTGTAGCACTAATACTCCGAAAAAATTTCATCAAAAGGAGAGAAATGGGTAAAAATTTCAACACTTTATTCATACTGAAGAAAACTGCATTTACATAGGAATCCCAACTACTGATAATACTTGCGTAGATGTTCTGTATTCCATGCATTCTTAAATTATTCTCCTTCCAAGGTTTCTATCATGTATGTCCCTGGACGAACAACCTCTGTTACTCTGTAGGGTCCATGCCAGTTAGCTTCCAGTTCGTTGTGCTTTTGAATTACTTTCTTCAACACATAGTCCCCTTCTTTCAAATCACACTTCTTTACCCTCTTATTGTAGAACATAGTTGTTTGTTATTGGTATGCAGCATTCCTGATTGCTGCTTCTTCTCTAACTTCCTCGAGCATATCCAAGTCTAATTTTCTCATCAAGTCACTGATAGGAGAATTGAAATTCAGCACTCTGTGTGTGGGCATACCCAACTCAGCAGGTATAACTGCTTCACTTCCAAATGCCAGCATGTATGGAGATTCTCCTGTTGTTGCTCGTGGTGTAGTACGATAAGCCCACAACACAGAATGTAGATCGTTAATCCAATTTGCCTTTGCATCGTCTAGTCATTTTTTCAAACCATTCAGCAGCATTCTGTTTGTCACCACAGTTTGTCCATTGCTCTGGGGATGGCCTGGTGTAGAGTGGGTTTTCAATATGTTTGACTGATGAGTTCCATGATCTGTGATGAATGCATGGGGAAGACCATATCTACAAATGATATTCTTCCAAATAAATTGATACACCTTATCATAAGTCATATCAATAAGAGGCTCAGCTTCCACCCATTTAGTAAAATAATCCACAATAACTACGAGGTACTTGAACCTTCCTCTGGTCGTTGGGAGTGGCCCGACCAAGTCTATTCCCCACATGACAAATGGCCAAGGGGATATTATAGGTGTTAACAATGCTTGAGGAGTTCTTCAAATAGAAGAGAAGCGTTGACATTTGTCATATTTCTTGGCATAGGCTATATAATCAGCCCTCATCGTCGGCCAATAATATCCCTGCATCATTATTCTTTGCAAAAGCGTCTGACCTGCTACATTGGCTCCGTAGGACCCTTCATGGACCTCTTCAATCAAATCATTCACCTCGGAGGGATGCACACATCTTTGCAAACCTTCTATAATTCCTCGTCTATATAAAATGCCATTAGTTAATACATAACGAGCAACTTTAAACTTTAGTTTCTTGGCTGCGAGTTTATCAGTTGGCAAAGCCCCCTCCTCAATATAGGCCCTGATAGGATCCATCCATGATGGTCCTAAATCAAGGGCAATGAAGTTCATCGTCAGATCTTTGTCAATGTTCCGATTATCCAAGATTTCTATTAGGATTGTTCTTTGTAGCTCAGTGTGCATGGCTGAGGCTAACCGAGCTAAGGCATCAGCTCTTGCATTTTCCGATCTTGGTATTCTAATCAACTGTACTGCGTTAAAGCTCGATACCATCTCCATTGCTTTCGCATGATATTGGATCATTAATTCTCCTTTTACTGCATACACTCCCAATATTTGATTTATAATCAACTGTGAGTCACTGAATACAACGACCTGCTCTGCTTTCATAGTTTTAGCTAGACTGAGACCCACGATCATAGCTTTATATTCAACCTCATTATTTGAAGCCTTAAATTGAAAACGCAAGGCATACTCCATATCGATCTCATCGGGGCTGTTTAAAATAACTCCTGCTCCACTGCCCATAATGCAGGAAGAGTCATCTATATATAAATTCCACACAGGTATCTCATTATCAACCTCTTGGTTAGACAGAGTTCCTCGGTGGAATATTTGATGCTTCCTTATAACCTCCTTTAGCACTTCTTGCTGCTCATCGACAATCTTCTCTTGCTCTTCAACCGACTTAAGTTGGTCGGGGTTTAAGTTTGATGATCCTGTAACATCCACAGGCTGGTCGGTATTCAACTTCTGCTCTTCGGAGGTATTTGGATAGGTGAACTCTGCGATAAAATCTGCCACTACTTGCCCTTTGAGTGACGACCTAGGCTCATAGATTATATCGTATTCACCCAATTCTACAGCCCATTACATCAATCTTCCTGATTTCTCTGGTTTGCGCAGAGCTTGCCTTAACGGCATGTCTGTATACACAACTATAGTATGAGCTTGGAAATATGGCCTCATCCTTCTACTTGCTTCGATCAATACCAGTGCTAATTTTTCCAACCTTGGATATCTGATCTCTGCTCCTCGAAAGGCCTTGCTAGTGTAATAGATTGGTTTTTCACTCCATCCTCCACTCTTATCAACGTCGAGCTCACTGCATTTTCTAAAACTGCCAGATACAAGTATAGTTTTTCTCCCATCACTGGTCTGGACAATAATGGAGCTGCTCCCAGGTATTTCTTCAATTCTTGAAAGGCCTTCTCATATTCATCATTCCATTGAAAAGTCTTTCGTAGTGTTTTGAAGAATGGGAGGCATCTATCAGTTGCTCGTGACACAAACCTGTTAAGTGCTGCAACTCGCCCTATAAGGCTTTGTACTTCCTTCTTCGTCGTTGGAGATCGTAGCTCCAATAGAGCCTTGATCTTTTCAGGATTCTCTTCAGTTCCTCATTGATTAACAATATATTCGAGAAACATGCCTTCTCGTACTCTGAATATGCATTTGGTGGGATTCAACTTCATTTGATATTTTTCTAAATGATCAAAGGTCTGGCCTAAGTCAACTAGATGATCATCAGCTTTCTTGATCTTTGTCAGCATGTCGTCAACATAAACTTCCATGTTACAACTGATTTTCTCTGCAAACACCTTGTTCATCAGCCGCTAATAGGTAGCACCTGCATTTTTAAGTCCAAAGGGCATAACATTATAATAATAAGTTCCCTTTGGGGTGATAAAAGAGGTACTTTCCCTATCTCCAGGATTCATTTTAATCTGATTATAACCAAAATAAGCATCCATGAAACTTAAGAGTTCGTGCCCCGAGGTAGCATCCACAAGTTGATCAATTCGGGGTAAAGTAAAATGATCCTTTGGGCATGCCCTATTAAGGTCGGTGAAGTCTACAAACATCCTTCACTTGTTATTTTTCTTCTTTACCATCACCACATTCGCTAGCCATTCAGGATATTTAACATCCTCAATGAAAGAGGCTTTTTGTAGTTTCTCTACTTCCTCCTGTATAGCTTAATTTTTCTCAGGGCTGAACACTCTTCTTCGCTGCTTCACTGGCTTGATTTCCTTGTTCACATTAAGCTCGTGACACAAGAAATTTGGATCTATTCGTGGCATATCTTCATGACTCCATGCAAAAGTCTGCTTTCTTTGCCTTAGGAATGCTATCAATTCTTGTTTTATTAATTCATCCAAGGATGCACCAATTTGAGTTGTTCGTTCTGGATGCTCGTTGTCCAGAATGACATTTTTAGTAGCCTCCATAACCTACCCTTTCACGAGTTGGGACTCGTCTCTAGGGTCTAATGTTTCAATCTCTATATCTTCTATTTGGTAGGTAGTAGTTTTCTTTCTGGATTCTTCATGTTCTCCCTACTCGGTAGATGAATAGTAACATTCCCGAGCTACTTTCTGGTCACCTTTCACCACTCCCACTCCAAAATTGGTTGGGAATTTTAAACATTGATGTACAGTAGATGGCACTGCTTCGAATTTCTTTAGCCCTACCCTTCCCATAATGATGTTGTAAGCTGATTGGACATTTTTATCCATTACGAAGAAGCGGACTCTTTCTGTTCGACAGGCAGGCCATGTACCAATAAGCATATCCAACTTGATCGTCCCAAGTGGAAAAACCTTTTTGCCAGTGAAACCAAGGAGCAGCCTATGATATGGTTCCAACTGGGATAGCTTCAAATTCAAACTGTTAAAGCATGGATAGAACCTGATATCTGCCGAGCTACCATTATCCACTAGTACTCGTGAAATCACCACTTCCTTTATTCTCATCTTGATCACCAATGGGTCATCATGGGGATACAGTACATATGCCAAGTCGTTCTTAGAGAAACCAATGACCAGCTTATCCTTATTCACCTTCCTCGAGCGATCATCTTCAGCCAGATTTATTCCCTGAATGTAGGAGCAAGCTTGAGCCTCATTGAGGTAAGCTTTTCTCTCGGCAGTCATATCTCCACCTCCTTCATCTCCACCTATAATGACATTACATTCAAATGATCCAAAATGGATAGAAAATACCTCACGCTGGTTATTTTGGTCTTTTAGGGAGATCGGGGTCATCTTGATCATCTTCTCGATCTTCTTCACGATTTCTCTTCTTATCTTCTTTTGCTCGACGAGGAGATCTAGACCTCTGCCTTGCTAGATCATTGCTCTTTCCACCATTTCGGCGATTCACATACTTGTTCAATTTTCCTCGCCTGATGAGCTCTTTAATTTCATTCTGGAGAGCTATGCAGTTTTTGGTCGTATGACCATGATCCTTATGGAACTCGCAATATTTAGACTTATCCGTCCTGTCAGGATCTCTCTTCATTTTTTTAGGCCAGTTTAACTCCTCGTTGTTCTTGATCTCTTCCAGAACGTGGTTTATATCTACCTTCAAAGGAGTATAGTTTCCAAATTTCCTCAACTGTTCCAATGCTTGTATTGCTTTTGACTGCTGGTTACCACCATTGTTCTTCTGCTCCTTCTTCTTAGCCTTATCACCCTCAACCTTGGTCTCTTATGTGTCCATATTCTTCTTCGCAGCCATAGCTTCTCGGCATTTATAATTTTGGCTCCTTTTGCCATTAGCTCTGCCATGGTTGTAGGCAGATCTTTGGCTAGAGTGTAATACAATTTATTTGGCAGTAATCCACTCATCAGAGCAGTGATTTCTGTCTTCTCCTCGTAGTCAATAACTTCGAGCTTCTCATTATTGAAACGAGTAATATAATCCCTACTACTCTCACCTGTCTTCTGTCTAACACTTAGCAAGTGTGCTACTCATTTAACTGGTTTTGCTCTAAAAAAAAAGTTCCCAATAAAGAGCTCAGCCAGTTGAAAGAAAGTTACAATCTTCCCCCGAGGAAGATTATTGTACCATATTTGAGCAGATCAAGTGAGGGTTCCTGAAAATGCCCTGCATCGCATCTCGTCTGGAACAGCGTAGATATCAGCAGCTGCCTGGTATTGTTCTATATGGAGAATAGGATCAGTTTTTCCTTCATATTTTGGTGTTACTACTGGGGCTTTGAATTTTAACGGTGTGGGGAAGTCTACAATTTCTTGTATGAATGGTGTTCCTCGGATAAAAGTCCTTTGTAAAGGATTCTTGGCTTTAGCCATTTCCCCTAACCTATCTTCCAACCTCTGAATAGATCCCTTCCATGCATCATTTCCCTCCTCGAGCCTATTGTTCCGAGCAACTGATCGTGTTGAATTTGCCTCTTACGATTTTTCACGATGAGCAACTGGTCGTGATTGGGCAGAGCCTTCCTTTAAATCAGAGGATCGTTGAGAGTTCCTCGACATAATCCTAGGGGGACTTCTGTTCCTCCTAGGACCTAAACGATCAAAGGGAGAGACTCTACTTAATCTTTCCAGAGCACTTGTCCTTTCTGGAGATAGAGTGATGTTTTGTTGAGTGTCTGTAGCTCGTACCGAGGAAGTCTGTCCAGGATGATAAGAAGGATCATTGGATCGCTCAGTACAATATGAATCAGTGCGTCTAGAATGAGATTATTCTAGGAATAACATTCGTCTAGTTCGCGAAGAAGGCAATCAGGTATTTCTCTGAATGTTTCGTTGTCCTGACGGAGCTGGCGCTCCACCCTGGATAGTTTGCATGAGTTGTCGCATGGTTTCTTGCATGGCGGTCTGACCCTGGGACAAATTAGCCATTATACCAACCAAATCTTGGACATTTGGTGGAGTAGATGAATTTGGAGGTATTCCAGCATTTCGATTGCTAGATTCAGGATGATCAGCCATTGGTAATGAATTGTTTAGGTGAAAAATGCTAATTACAGTCATTTCCCACAGATGGCGCCAATCTGTTGTGGTAAAAAATTAGATTTGACCTAATTCTTGTAATCACAGGTAATAAGAATAAAGAAAAATAGATAATGGATTTTTAAAGTGGTTCAGCCTTGCAAGAATGGCCTACGTCCACTGTATTTGTTATTGATGATTGTTTACAGAATTCTCGATAATGGATTTACCAAGAAATTCCGAGTCCCCTGCTAATGAGGAGGTTACAATGTATTTATAGCCTTGAGGCTGTATAAATGAAGGGACAATGCGCTATTATCTAGTAAACATGTACATCTGTATCATAATAATGGGTATTTAATGCGCAGTCGTCTCTCTTGATTCTCTTGATTTTGGTGCGTTGTACGCTAAGTAGCCCGAACCGCTTAAGTTGCTCGCACCGCTTAAGTTGCTCGGGGCTCTTCAGTTGCTCGGACCGCCTAAGTAGCTCGACACGCTTAGAGCTGCTCGGGCCCCCCTGAGTTCCTCATGGCTTCTTAGTTCTCGGTGGTCTTGAGTTGCTCGTCTGGAGTCACATGTCTTCATGTGATTGGTCCATGTCAACAGGCTAAATTTGGTATCAACACTCATTAATACTATGTTAATGGTATTTGTAGAACTGATAGTATTTGGATTTATCTCATCTATCGTCTAATGAACTCATGGGCTTCGATTGAGGCCAGAGATATTACAATTCAACTATAGAGAATACTTCCTTTATCGTCTCCATGATATGGGTGAAGTATTTTTCTTTTTGGGTCCCATTCGTTTTTCCACACTTCTTTCCCTTCTTGCCCTCAGTGATTTCAGAGGATTCCTGGAGGTGAGATAACATATCGTTTCACTTATCCTTTTGAGGGAGGTCACCATTTGTTTGGTTGAGATCGCATCTTCAGGATTCATGTACTAAAGATCTCTTTTTAAAAGATTTAGTAGGGACTAACACTACATAAATATTATTGAATTGTCTTGGTACTTGGTCGTGACAAAAGGATGTTGTCAGGATCAAGGATTGTGAATCCTAGCTGTGATGTAACACCCCATATTTCTGAGTATTTAGTATTGAATTAATTCGATTAATATTAAATTACATTTACGACATAATTTAATGGAATTAAATTTTATGTGTTGATTTAAAATATTAATCGGGAGAGATAATGATTAATATTTATGCAATATAATTACTAAGGGAAGAGTAAACAATTATTTTACATCATAGCGAGTGGTATTGATGTAATAGTATTATATCTCAACTGGGAGTCGCGCGTAGACTATATTAGGTTGAGATATAAAATTAATTTAGGGTGTCTCAGATGGAAATTTCAAGGTCACGGTTGATTCCAGAAAGGTCAAGATAGTCAAAATAGTGTACCCGAGGGTAACAATTGGGTACTGGGACCTTTTTAGACATCACCGGGCCCACACGGGGGCATTCAGGTCAATTGGACGTGGACCATTAGCTTAATTTATGGATTTGAGATATTTAACCTACGTCTAAAAGGGTTGGGCAAAAGCCATTTACATTCTAACTCTGAGAAATTGAGTGAAGATGAGAGGAAGAAAGTGAGGAATTTTTGGGAGCCAAATCAAAGAGGAGTTGGGGGTGTTCTTCATCAATTCATCTACTACATCATGTAATCAAACCCTAAGAATCTAACCAGTCAAGTGATTATCTTGATTTAAATTTAAATGTTTGAAATTCATGTTCATATGATAGTGGGTGTGATCAAAACTTGTTTTGGGGGTCGGATGTAACATGAAATGGGTTTTGGATAATTGGAGTATTGTGTGTAGCTATAGTATACAACTGGTGATAAAATAACATCAATATCTGTATGAATCATATTTATTTTCAAAATCTAGATGTTAGGTTCAGTTAATTTATGAGTATTAAACCGAACATAGGATGAGATTTGAATGAACCGTAATAAACCCAAATAATGAAATATTGAGGGATGTTATAAATCGATGATGTTTAGAGACTATTACGATGATTAAAACTTAGTTTAAGGATTAATGAATGATGGGGAGAGGGTTGAATTCTGGTTTGAAGAGAGAAATCTTCGGTGGATAAAAATGGTGGAAGACGCCGCGGGGAACCAGGGCTGTCACGCCTCGCTCGACCAATCGATCGATCGATGGCGTTGGATTTTTAACAGTGCCGCCAATTTTTATTTATACAGACTTAATTATTTTGGGAACTTTTAAGGTGGATTTAATCGGTTTAGAATTAAATGAAAATTAATTCCTAGGGTATGAAGAGATGGATATTAAGAATTTAAAGCTTAAGGAAGGGTGTGAAACTTAAGGAAGGAATTGTGTGAAATAAATTCTAAAGTGTTAAAATAAGGACCGAGTGAGTGAGTCCGGGTATTGTAGTAGAGTGACAATACGTTATTAAAATTAATTGATGTGCGATTAATTAAATCAAGAGTCGGGAAAATAGACTCAGGAATTATGGGCTAGTTCTACGGGAGTTAGGCATATGTTAGTCGGATTTTATTTAATTATATATATAGGGATAGTGTAATAGTATTATATATATATATATATATATGCTTGTGTACTTTATAAATATCGGTGTTAGATATTTTTGTGAATACATACCCCTCTAGTGTGCTATCATAGGAGGTTGTGCGATGTCGGTAAATCCCCTGGCTAGTGAATGCAGGGAGAGTATAGTCCCCAAGAGATATCATCCAGTATTTTTATTATGTGATTTATTTTTGAGGTGGGACGTTTTAGGTATGATTCAGTCTCACTATCGAGGAAATATAACCACTTCCACTACGATTTTGATTTATTTACCTATTTTGATGTGTTAACCGATTTATGGTAACCGGGTTCAAGTGAGCATACATGGGATGATAGCATTTTAGAGACAGGCATCCGACTAGTTATTACTCAAGAGGATGGTTGTTATACATGACATTTGTGAGAATGTTGTAGTATGCTAGTACGTATATAATATGAGTAAATAATTATATACGGAATAAATACATAATGTGTGAATGTATTTTATATATAATTGGTGTGAAGGTTACATAAGTAATTAAAGTTGAAATGATTAAATAGGTTAATGAGTAAAACAAATTATAAATAAAAGTAAGGAATACTCGGGTTAAAGTAGCAAGATAGATAGGGTGTACCAAGGCTAGTTAGGTGTGGTAGCATAACTAGTTGGGTTAGAAGGCAAGTGATCGGTGTGAACATTGGATGAGGGGTGAGCTATATCTCAAGAGACTACGACACCAGCTTAAATATGGAAAGTGCTCATGCATACTTAAATTATTGCATTTTAATTACTTTCTAAATAGTTTGAAAATGTTTTCTTGGGCTCTGACTTGTGTCAAAATATTTTCCAAAATAATTTTAGGTGTCCAGCCATAGGGACGCCCATCTTGAGAATTATTTTTGTGGATGCATAGCTGCATCATTGTGGAGGCTTGCAAGATTTGATTTAGATGTTTGAAGTTAGGAGTTTTATTTAAGTACTTACTTTGGGTGTGTTTGCCCTTCAAACTTTTTAGTTCTTCAGTTTGTTTATTAGACTTTATTCAGATTCAGATTTGTTATTTCAAACTTGTGTTTGGATTTATTTTGGGAACCGATGGTTTATTCGGTCTCCTTTATTTAAATATCTATCGTGTGATTATTCAGACTATTATTGTGTGTATGGTTTGGTTTATTTATTTAACTTTCGCATATTGTTATATAATGAAAAGATAAAATTTGGCACTGACTTAATTTAACACAGGTGGTTAGTAATTAAAAAGTTTTTCGACTGTGATGCTAAGAATGAACCATGTGCGATCCTGTTTATTTTGATAAAGGATTGATGACACGTGATTAAATTAGGCGGGATGTCACATGTGATAACTCTTTGTGTCGTGGTAAAGGATCGTGACAAGGATTTTGTTTTCATGGTCTTTTAACGATTAAGAACCGTGACAACAAAATCCTTATCGCATTCTTGTCACAATCAAGGACGATGATAATGATTATGTTTCACAAATTTGTCACCGTCAAGGATTATGATAACACAATCCTTGTCACGGTCAAGGACCGTGACAAAACTGTTACCCAGGAATTTTCTTTTGTTGGGAAATATCTATTTCCCAGTTTAAAACATGCTTCAAACATCCAAAAATGACTTGTTTTTGTTCAAACCAAGAAATAACACAATATAACAAGCAATATAAAAATCCAAACCGAATACGCAATTATAAATATAACCAAATTACATAAAATTCAAGTTAATTACATCAAAACCAAATAATCAAGTTGAAGTACATCAATCATAAGTACAATCCTACAAAATCCAAGTAAGGGTGGAGGAGAAAAAGTTGGTGAAACGAGAAATGAACCCACCATGTTATCAATATACCGTACAATGATTTTATTATCCAACCACAAGGCCTCTTCCTTTTGCCTTGAGAACACATTATCCACTCGAACCTGGGTCTTGTTAGGTTGTAGTGGGAAATTGTGGACAACGGTACCCACAGTGGAATTCCGATCCCCCACTCCCTCGGCAATCCGTTCACCTCCACGTGTGACATATATGAACTCGCTCTAAAGCTATAGAAAATGGAGTTAGGATTTTGGGGTTGGGGGTAAATTATCTATCATAATGGGATTGTCATTTGTCCACCATCGGTGAGGGGATGGAGTAGTGGTCCCCTTACTGACCTTCTCTTTACCCTTTCCTTTTAACTTCTCCATCTCCTTCGCTATATTTGTGACTTCCCATTTAACGCATTCGGACATGTGGTTCATGGTGTGTTGGAGATTTTCAAAATTTTAGTCCGTGTCCTCGTTGTACTTGTCGACCTTGGATGACAACCCACTATTACTGCAATCAAGGTCGAGAAACTTTGACTTTCCTATTTGAGAACTTACACACTAGCATAAACTTTTCTATCTTCACAAAACACGTGGCTCAGTGCATTTGTACTCAGAAATGCCTTGTCGGCACCACTCTCGCTATTATGCACTACCTTTAGCGTATCCTAAAACAATATAAAAACACGTTATTAACTTTGAAATAGAATATTAATAAATTACAAAAATATACAATGTAGTTTCAATTATAACTTACAAAAGTCTTGGCGACCTATGGATTATCATCCTCATCTTTCTCAAACGAACCTTTACATAGGATTACATTCTATGTGGCTTCCCCCTGAGGCCACTCCCGTACTCCTCATCGATTAAATCAATAATTAAATTCTAATTTGACCATTGAATAAAATTTTACAAAATTAAAATAATTTACTTACCATCCCGTGCTCCACCTGTACATAAGTTGTCCACTCGGAGTAGTGCACATCCACCTTTTATGAAATCTTAGTCCAAGTTAATCCATGAGTGGATAACTATCTATCAGACGCTTCAAAATTCACGAACATCTACCAATTGTCCAATGCGATAATCTCCTTCTTCGGGATAATGTCCTACATTTCAACACGAACTCTTTGCCTACTAGAAATATCGGGCATCCATGCTTAAATGCCTTCGATTGCATGCCTTCACTATCCAATATACGGTCCCATGATTCTGGGATCAAGTTGAATTGTTGTTGTCCAACAAACATATAATATAATAATGTTAGTTAATTAACACTAAATAAAGCTATAATAAAATATTATATGAAAGTGAAATATTTCATATAAATATTGAGATTTAATTACCTCTAAGGACCCCCCCAATGGACATCTTCAACTTGTCGGTCATGTTCCTCTAATCATCACACACATAACCAATTATTGATTTCATTATCTCTAATGACCTCATCATTAAATCTGTCTTGTTTGCAATAACACTCTCATACTCACCTAAATTGATGGGATTATTGTTTGATCATCCCTCTTCTTCCCCGCTTTTTCTTGGGTTCCTGATGGACTAAAGTAGACATATGGTGTAAACAATAGGAGTCAGTATCATAATATATAACATATATAAAATGAAAATACCTAATCGGTATACATGAATTTAAATCATAATTCATTTTTTTAAAAATAAGTGTACTATGTGATGCAAGTTAACGAGTAATAAATATTCCAGATTTTTTGAAAAGACAGGAAATATGACCTATATATAGATTTTTTTGAAATTTTTTCTCCTCATGTGAACGACTAATGTTTTTAGTGTGAAAGGTTTAAGCCAGTATGTAATCAGGGACAAAATGACATACGGTTGTGTGCACGGGCCAAATATTGGCCACGTGAATGGTTTGAAGCCAAATGGATGTGACTTCAAACAAAATCAAACTTAAAATCAGGTCTTTTCCCAAATGTATACACAACACACAATAGACTTAACAAATAATTAATTGGAGATTAAATTTTACCAAATTATAGATTAAGCCTTAGATTTTTTAAATTTTAATATAAAATTTCACTTTAGACTTGACAAATAATAAATTAGAGATTACATTTTACTATTAATTGGAATTGTCATCATCCACCCAACTAATATTACCAAAGTAGATTGACATTACATTTTACAACCCAAATAAATGTACTCATATAAAGTATCTAGAAATTGCTCAAGTTTGGGTTATCATTCAAAATGTACTGATAGTCGGTAGGAGCTTCTAGGTCATACACACTACTGGTGAGACTCTTTTACATGTGCAATACGACTCACGACGGTTCCTTGGTTATATACTCCGAGTAAAGCTCTTTCTGGGGAATTTGAAATGCGGAAACAAACGTGTCATCAATCATATGATCCTTAATCTTCATATTGCACAAGTCTATGATTATCAGAATGGTAACTGATTCAACTTTAAAAGATTGTTGTCCTTAAATCTTAACGAATCATAGTAAAACAAACCCACTTTGAAATATATATAGTTTGATAAAAAATGGTTTTAATTACACCATACTAAGTCATTTATGGTTCAATGAGATTCTTTTCTTTAGGACTCACCTTAAAACACGTAAGAGCCTTATATGTAATGTTATTATTTTGTAACAAACTATTTTTCTTGTATGACCTAAATGAGAATAAATAAGAATTTAGATGATACTTTTTAAACTCACGTGCTATGAAAATGGATTCATTAACGAGAGGAGCAAGCCTTGGCATGGAATCACCTATATTTAACAATTGAAATTATGAATTACATTAGATAATTATATTATTTAAAGCTTGCAATTATTTATCATTTAATAATGAACATTTGATGCAATAATTACCTTCTTTGACACCCAACGTCTAAATTCACTATCTGAATATGAAATTTCCCTTCAATTTTTGTTGTGTCCCGATGCATTATATATTCTACATTCAATTGCAACATTTATTAAGAATTTGATCATGTATATTGGATAATAACATGAAGTAAAATTACAACACAAAACTTAAAACATCATTTGAATATGTCCATTCGCAACATCTTTATGGGTTTACAATATATAACGAACCACTTGCGCACATTGTAAACTTATCAGTTTATCTCATTTCACTCTAATCAGTAAACTCATCTCATTTTCTACAATATTAAGGTCGGTCTTATATTCCCTAGCAAATATGAATGCCTCAAATCCGCAATGGATCCTTCAATGTAACTCGTATTCTTAACATACTCTTTGAAAACCTTCATCAACTTATATATTAAAGTTATTAAAACACAGCAACCCATATATGAGATTAGTTAAAGTAAATTAAACTATCATGAACTTATATTAGAAAGTATACCTTTCAAGTGGGTACATCCACCGATATCTTACTAGGCCACAAAGAAGTGCCTCATCGCATAAGTGCCCCAACAAGTGAATAGTATTGTTAAAAAATGTTACGGGAAAAATACATTTTCATTACACAAGTTGCTTCTTATATAGTTTCTTTTGCATTCAAGATGTACTTACGGTTGACTATTTTTGCACAAAAAAATGTGAAGAAAAGGCCAATCTGCATAATTTCCCTTCGCAAATTCTTATGCTTAGAGAAAGAGGGCTTATACAACTAATCGACTAGTTGCACGATCACATGCCAATCGAGAGACTTGGACTTTTGTAGATTATGTGTAGTGTAGCTCAAAATCCCCTCCAGATTTGATGAATAATTAGAGGGAGCTTTCAAATTATAAAATGTGCCTAAAAATAACTTTATTTTTCTGATCGTCAAAGTATATTCCCCATGGGGAATTATATTCCTCCTAGTACTATCTTCTTTCATCCATATTTACAACTTAATTTTTAAAACTTTATGAACACATTGTTCCTTTTCTCAATCTTTTGAATGACTTCCGCTAAGGCATGTTCTCAGAAGATGTTTGACAATGTTCTTCTCGACATGCATGATAACGAATACATGACTCACGGGGTTAGTATTCCAATAAGTCAAATCAAATATATTTCCTCCTATACCACACGTTCCTTTTCTCGGCTTCATTCTCAGTATGAGTATTTTTATGCTTGACATTATTGAATTGGGTATTGTTCCTTGATACATAGTCTCCACATTTTAAAACCCTCCTCTGAATTTCAAAACCTAAAGGTTTTCTTGGAGGTAGCCTATGTTTAACCCCATCTGGAAAAAAATAGAACTTTTATAAAATCTAAACCTTTTATCGGTAGTCAAGAATATCTTATGAGAATTATAAATATTTTTCTCACTATCCTTGAGATGTTAAGATTCAGTTTCCTCTACACATATTGGACACCCAAAGCAACCGTGAACATTAGAGCCCTATAGAGTCCTATAACATAGAAAATCATGATTTTCCAAAATCAACTTAACTTTCAATATGAATTCTTTCCTTTTCCCGGAGTCGGATTGTTTCATGCATACTACCCAAGAATAATTCTATTCTTCTTCCAATGGTGCCAATGAAGCATCAATGTCACAGTTTAGTGCATCTGACCCGGGTATTAAAAAAAGAACACCAAAAGTTCTAGTCTTATGCACAACTAATGGTTTATATTTATGGGTGCTAAGATCATCGTCCCTGCACTTTGATTGGTTCTTTGATTACATAATGGAGTGAAACCATTTTTTATATTTCCAAAAGAATATTAAATTATTCATTGGCAAAATATGGGTGGTTAAAATTTATGTTTCCAAATAATTGAGTCAATAGGATAACGTGTACGATTATCCATTATTTCTTCCATAGCGTGCCAAGTCATTGCCTCTATTATCCATAGTATTATGGAAAATATCTTCAACCTAAAACAAACGAGAAAATATTTTAATACTTTTTCAGAAACTTTTGCAAGTGCGAAACTCTTGTCATTCAAACCATGCTCTGGAACATATAAAGGTTCTATGCATATCAGACAATGATAAAGATTTTGATAGGCCTTCTGTTATAGTATGCAAATATAGTTTCAATCATGAATTGATTTATACTTAATTCCGAAAACTTTTAACCCAATTTTTAGATTCATATAGTTATTTGTATGCAGATTCTATTTCGAGAGCAAACCTTTTACCAATTTAGAATTTCATTAATGCTATTGTCAAACAACCAAAACATATCTTCAAACTTTGAAAACCAATCAAAGCATGCAAACATGTTTGATCTTTGTTGTATTTAGGGTATAATGGGTGGGACAATTTGACTTTCAAACTTTATTAGTCATCATCAAAGTTTATCCCAACATTTTCATGAGCACTAGAACCTCCACCACAAGATTCATTATCTCTTATAAGATCCATATTAATTTCATACCCTTGCTCTATTCGATCATCTAACATAATATGCTCTATAGTGTCCTTATGTCCTTTAATCATTGTTCCACTTAACGGTTGCTCTAGGATAAAGGCACAATGTATTTCCCCATAAAAACCATACCCGGTAATTGTGTTGCACACCCTATTTAAGAAAATGTAATTTAACAATTTTCACTAAAATGCTTTACAATTTCTACCACATATGAAAGGACAGGAGAACTCTTCATCATTTAGTTACCTCTTTGCAAATTGTACAAACTTGTTACCATTTCTATGGTGCACATCCTCGAGTTTGTTTCTCACCCATCCACTACTTGTATATGAATCGTTAACATTCATGTTCAAATAAATGGGGTGAGAATATTTTTAAACCCCACATGATTAATTATCAGACAACGTTGATTGAGTTCTTTTCCATTTTCAGCCAGATTAAACTTTATAACATACATATGAGATTCTTTATAGTAAAGGTTTTTTTTACAACCTAACATGTTGAAATAATAAAAAAAATAAAAATAAAAAACAGGAATGTTGAAACGCAATGATATTGAAACCCCTAAGTCGCGTATACATACCAAATTATTTTTAATTATACTTTATAACCTAATGGGATCTAACTTTCAAAACCTATTTACATTTTAACAATATTAAAAATTATTGATGACCATTCTTTGTGTTCTTTGCCATTTTCACTCAAATTATACATTATAACCTATAAGTGAGATATGTTGCAATAAATGGTGTTTTACAGCTTCCAATGTTGAAATAATTAACAACTTATCATTTTGTAATAATAACGTTCAAACACTATGATATGTTGAAATGCTAAGATGCGTATGCATACCTTATTTGTTTCAGTTATACTTTACAACCTAATGGAATCCAACTTTTGAAACATATGTACATTTGAAGAACATTAAAAAATTTTGAAGAACGTTTATCGTTGTTCTTCACCATTTTTACCAAAATTATACTTTATAACCTATAGGTGAGATGCTTTATAATAATGTGTTTTTACCATTTAGTCCTGTTTTGATAGGACAATTAGAAAATTTCTTATATAATTAGGACTTAGTTGTCAAGGTCCCTTAAATAAACACATAAGTTATATTTTTAAATAAATTCAGAAATTATTTTTAAATAAACCCACATTTTTCCTAACAATATCAAATCTAGTTTTTGCACAAATTTTTTCTAATAATATCCAAGTCATAGATGTATATACAAATAGTTTACAATAAGCAAAAACATTATAATGAAGAACAAAAATTTATAACGTCAAATATTAATATTACAATGAAAATATGACAATTCTGATGGAGGATAGCAAACTATAACCCTTTTTTTTGCAAAAATGTTTCACTTTCCCTCCTATCTCTCATCGACACGTCTCTCTCTGTCTCTCTCTCTCTCTCTCTCTCTCTCTCTCTCTCCCCCCCCCTTATGTCAAAATATTTTGACCTAGGGGGATAGAGAGACGTGAGTTAATGAGAGATATGAGAAAGTGAAATGTTTTGGTCGAAGATATGGGTGTAGTTGGCTGTCTTCTATCAAAATTATCGTGTTCCTTGTCCATGACAATGTCAGTGACAAAAAGAATTATCTCGCCTTGTCATAGTACTTGACCATGACATGTTGCCATGCTATTATCATAGTTAAAGTTCATGATTTGTGTTGGTAAAAAAGTTTGACAAGTTTGTCCTTCTCATGTAGTGTAAGATTGTCTTTTAGTTAAATAACTCGACAAATCCTTCGCTGTGATAATTGAAATGAAAGTATCTACCAAAATGGTATCATTAAAATCGCAAACTAGAAAGGCTTATTGGTTGAACACCTTTGCATACTCTCTGAGGTATTATCTAGACTTTTGTACGAAGTGGGGTGTGCAAGTGATAGGCTTCCTCACTCCGATGAAATGTATGACAAAAGATTTTTCTAACTCTGTGAAATTCCAAACAGTTGCTAGTTTGACCTTGGAAACCCAATGCCTAGTTGTCCCCCGTAGGACATCGGGGAAGGCTTTATGAAGAACCTCATCTAGAGTATCTTAGAAGAGCATATGATATCTATAAGTCTCCAAATGGTAAATGGTAACTTTTAAGTTCCATCTCGATGATGTTTGGAGTTTGAATCTTGTATTGGTTGAGAAAATTCCCTAATATGTCTTGCGTATTCTTAATTTTAGTATCCCAGAGACTTGCTACATTATAACCTCTAGGGGGCTAATAATCGGGGAACGACAAGTGATCACTACGCCAAAATTGGTGAATTGTCACGGTTAAAAACCTTGATAAGGCACCCTTGTGATGGTAAAAACTTGTGATAAGTTTGGGGGTAACAACAATAATTGCCACGAACTTGTCATGATCAAAGTCCACGACAATATTGGGTAGCATTTAAAAAAATGCTGGCAGTTATGGCCACTGCCACTGGCCAATAATCTATTTTAACCTCTTGGAACAAATATATATATATATATATATATATATATATATATATATATATATATATATATATATATATAGAGAGAGAGAGAGAGAGAGAGAGAGAGAGAGAGAGAGACATTCATTCATTCATAAGATCAAAATCCATGCAACATTCATTTAATCATTTATCAAACAATATATAATAAATAATAATTCAATATTCAATACTCAAAGTTGTTGTTCATAATCATAATAAACAAAGAGTAATCAACTTATTATAAATAATTGTTCATTAGTCATCACTTTGAGGGAGGAAGGTAGGCTACATTATATAGGAATTGAGACAACCTTTAATAGTAGTAATGTCGCAATGCTTGCTCAACCACAAGGGTTCATTCTCTCTTCCGAGGTACACTGATCGAGCGCGAACCATGTGCTCGTGTAGAAGTACTGTCGTTGTTTTCAGTTCACCGCCTCAATAAAAAAAACTAGACTATGACTACACTCTTTTAAGGGAGTATAGCGGCCAGTCCGGGTATCGAGAATCTACCAGGAATGTCGTATAGATTTTAATCGAATTATTACTTCAGGAATAAAAGTGTAAAAGGTGATATGTTGGAAATGGTGAAAAGGGAAAAAGAAAAGCTAAAACTAAATTACTACTAATTAAAAGGAGAGTCTGGATTGCATTCCCACCCCAGGATAAACAACGCATAATTAGAATTTTGGTTCAAAATCTATTTTACCAAGTATTTGAATTAAGTATAAACATCAAACAATAAGGAATCCATTCCAAAGTCGCGAGATTAAACATTTAACAGGAAATTATCACACGCGGATTGAATTCGGATTATCGCTATAAACACTAACATTGCATGACAAAGAAAGTTAAATGCATAACAATTAGACTTTGATACGCGAGGTTTCAACTAAATGCAATTTTACACAAAATCCAACTTTTGGAGCTCAATACCCATTAATGGAGGAAACACAATCCCAACCCGTTTTCTATGGGCTAAACATGATTAAAACTAAATTAAACAACAAATAAACTAAGGAAAATAATAAATAACAATAATAAAAGATTAACTAGGCATGGTAATATAAAGACAACAATGGAAATTAAGCTAGAATAAGGAAATATAAAGCTAGAAGATAATGAATAGTAATATAAACTTACAAAGTGGGAAAATACCCAAAGGTAATGGGGAGAGGGTGAAAGAAACCCCAATATAAACCCTAAAATCCAATACAAAATGAAAGATATCATATCAAAATGAGATGGAATGTATTTATACTGAAACCCTAATGGTAAACTTGCAAATAAAAGAAAACTAAATCTGCAGGATCGAATCGATTCGATTGTGTCCGAATTGATTCGAAAAGGGATATCTGGTGCACTGTCTTTAACCGAATCGATTCGCAGGAGACCGAATCGATTTGGCAAAGGGAAAATTGTCCACTTCTCTTGAATGAATCGATTCTCACATGTAGGATTTGTTTTCTTTCTTCTGTCTTGGCTTGTTTGAATTTCTCTTCCACTCAAAGTCTCGTAACTTCTTCGTTTGTACTTGGATTCACGCACTGTTTGCATCCATGCAAATCTTGCTCATAGGACTACAACTTTAATGAAGATGTTGTGCCAGATGACCAAACTGTTAAATGACCGAATTGCCCTTGTGCGTGCAGATGTGTACGAAACTTTTCTAGAATGCGTCCAAACATCACATTAAGGACATGAATACCTACAAAACATCAATTAACCCATGAATATATATACACACACACACACACACACACACACACACACACACACACACACACACACACACACATATATGAGGTTTTCTGTTTAACGAGTTTAAATAAAAGGAATTAACTTACCCAAGGGGGCTAAAATGCGTAAGTTAACGGGCGCAAATATGCAATATTCGTGCCATATCACACCCCCTAACTTACACATTTCTAGTCCCTAGCAATGAAAAAGGAAAAAAAAAGAACAACAAGTAAACTAAAAGATCGGAGATAAGTACAAAATGGGTTAAAAGTATAAAGCATAAAAGCCACTTTAGCAGGAGAAAGATTGCATTTAACGTATGTAATAAGCCGTTAAACCCCTAGGTTACCCTAGTGGATGAGTGTCGTCTCGTGAGGGTTTTTAGGGATGAAACCCACAAACATCATATAGTTTCCACAAAATTTGCCCAATCAACATGCGACAAACTCAATAATAACGAACAAGATTTCAACACGTTATTAGAAAAGTGAGTGAATTCACACTAAAGTACATAGTTATTAACATTATAGAATGAACTTTATCAAATTGAAACCTTAAAAGTGGGAGGGAGGCGAGAACATGTATAGTATGATTTGGGAAAAACTTAAATAAATCTCATAAGCGCTAAAAGAGGCATATAATACGATCCTCATCGGGCATTACACTCAACAAATGAAATCACTATGAAAGGGGCCATACACTAGATATGCGGGCATAAAGAGTAAATGTAAATGGACACTAGGCCGTTCACATATCACTAATGAAGAACACTATATATAAAATAAAAACATGTAATCTCAATGGAAAGATATCGCTCATTAAAGAAGGCAAAAAGTATGTTCACAGATTATGAAAACTATTTAAACTTTTAAATTAAATTCACCTTAAGATCACATAGGTCTTTATAGGGTTGTAATGTACGTTTGGGATTAAGGCTGTGAAATGAAGGGTATATGTACGGATTCATAGTGTTTGGGTATGAAAACATGGGATAATGGAAATTTGTGGGCAATTACAAAATCATAATATAATAACTTCCATAACAAGCATTGAATATGAAATTGGAGAGAGTAGATAAAGGTTATTGAAGAATATATACAACATGAACAACTTTCTCTTTTCTTTTCTTTTCTTTTCTTCTTTTTCTCATGTTTCTCTTTTGTTTTTGTTTTTGTTTTTCACTTTTTCTTTTCTTTTTCACTACTTTCTTTTCTTCACTTTTCTCACTCATTTCATGCTTAATTGCAACCGCAAGACAATAACATCATAAATCCTGAGTAACATTCCAAATAAAGGTATGGAAGGTAATATGTATGGTTTGTAACTCAAATGTGGAGTTGGTTATGTGATTTGAGTTTATGAAATGAAAGGCTATTATTTATGCTCAAAGGGGTTGAGTAGGGAAAGATAAGGTGAGGTCAAGGCCAATATGGGTGATATAACAAAGATGGTCTATGATCATTTCCTAAAGTTTACACAAATCTGGAGTGAAAGCAATTTTGAAAATCAAACTCAAGTAACACATTTAGAAAATGAACTCAATTAATAAACGATCAAATGAAAGAATAGTGAGATTACCGAAGAATTCAACATTTTCAAGGAGGAAAGAGAAGTGTATAACACTCACAAACGAAGAAAAGCCCAAAGATCACTCGGTGTAAGTATACACAACATAACAAAAGATTACCAAGTTATAAAAATCTTGAACCAAATCAATAAATCTAGAAAAGAGCATGTGATCATGGTATAAAGCTTAATTCATGAAGTTATTCATAATATCAATGATTTGAGGACTAAAGTCTAATCAATTCTAAAATTGAGAACATGCATCATTGAGTTGTTAAATGGATCGGGCATTTAGTGAAATTTATCATTGGAAACAAGTCAAAATGCCTAATAAAGGAGATAAAAGAAAGAAAATATATTTAAAAAATTTCAATATTTAACAAAAAGCATGCTTTGTAACTAACATGTGATCAAATCCATTGACTAAACATGAAATGGATAAAATATCCTACACCCCTCAACTTAAATGTTGCATTTTCCTCAATGCACATTAAGAACACAACACAAAAATAGGAAAATAATGATATTACCCAAAATTGGAGCGATCCCCGATAAGCACGAGTCCAAAGCATCTACAAAACATGTTAGTATCGAGCATAACGAAAAGCAAGGACAAAAAGGTTGACTAAATACACTAGACTAAACTAAATGGAAAGAAAAACTAAATAAAGAATGAATGAAAAGCTAACTATTTACAACTTACTATTTGGACTTCACACTAAGTATACACTAGAAGTCTATATAATCTAGGATCCACCCAAAATGGGATGTGACTTTGAAAGATCAATGATGGACCCTCCAAAGAAAACATAACTCCCGGAAAATATGAATTCCGTTTGAAAAACGGAAGCCATGTGTAAGGTAGAAAAGGTGAACCATCACCAAATATCAATTTTGGGCAGACAATGGGTGATTTGGATAATAAGGGGGAGAGGTACACTTGGGATCCAAGAAAAGTAGATTCACCTCCCAAAGATTTTTCAATTGGAATGGGAGGTGGTGCACACATGGGAGATAACTCCATCATGGAAAACATGTCCGAAAAAAAGTCCTCATCGGCAAAAGGTGTAGAAGTTACAATAATTTCTATCAACTCATTTGAATCAAGGAGTACTTCTAATGGTTCAATAACGATAAACAAATATGGTGATGAAATAAATTCATTTTCATTCAACTTATCGTCAAAAGGAGATTGAATTTTGGGGGAGAAAGACTCACTTCCAATGAGATATTCTTCTAAAAGTTAAGGTGAAACACTAGTTTCCACCTCCTCATTGATTTCCACAAAAGAATCAATCTCATTGCAAAGTGTTTCAATCCTCAATCCATCACCAATAGCGTTATCCGCGCTTTGGGTGAAAAGAATAAGAGATTCTAACAGAGTAGGATTCCTTGGCTCTAGAATCTCAAATTCCTCATTTGGTTGAAAATCTTCTTCAACTTCATAAGTATTGGAAGAAAAATCGTCGTTGGATTCGTATAATGCATCCAACTCAAGATCCCAACAACGATTTTCTTCACGATAAATTTTTTCAAGCCTTTCATTCTTAATAATTCGAAGGCCCTCACTCACGGCAATAGGTCGAGGTGCGGATTCTTCAGAATGGAAGGTTTGAGAACAATTTCCAAATAAATAATCATTATAATTATCGACATAACTAAAGAAATAGGACATGGTTATCGAATTGTTTGTAAATGGAGAATCCAAGTAGGAAGGTGCGCACTTGAGACTCGAAGTTTCTTAGCGCTCAAATGTGCTATCCTACAAAAAAGTTTAAAAGAAAATATACAAATACAAAAGAAAAAATACTATGAAATAATAAAACAATTACAATTTAATATACACTCCCCGGTAATGACGCAAATTTTGATCGAGCGCAAACCGTTTGCTTGTGTAGAAGTACTGTCGTTATTTTTTGTTCACCGCCTCAATACAAAAACATAAATTATGACTACACTCTTTTAAGAGAGTATAGCGGACAAGAATACACAGGGAATGTCATATATATTTTAATCAATTTATTACTTCCAGAATAAAAGTATAAAAGTTGATATGCTGGAAATGGTGAAAAGGGAAAAAAGCTAAAACTAAATTACAACTAATTAAAATGAGAGTCGGGATGGCATTCCCGACCCAGGATAAACAAAACATAGTTATAATTTCGGTTCGAAAGATATTTAACTGAGCATTTAAATTAAGGATAAACATCACACAATAAGGAATCCAATCCAAAGTCGCGAGATTAAACATTTAATAGAAAATGATCACACGAGGATTTAATTCAGATTATCTCTATAAACACTCACATTGCATGATAATGAGAGTTAAACACATAATAATCTGACTTTGATACGCGAGGTTATAATGACATGCAATCCCAACCCGTTATCTATCGGCTAGACATGATTAAAACTAAATTAAACAACAAATAAACTAAGGAAAGCAATAAATAGCAAAAATAAAATATTAACTAGTCATGGAAATATAAAGACAACAATGGAAATTAAGATAAAATAAGGAAATAGAAAGCTAGAAGATAATGAATAGTAATATGAACTTGCAAAATGGGCAAAAACCCAAGGAAATGGGTAGAGGGTGAAAGAGCTCCCAATACAAACCCTAAAGACAAATAAAAAATGAAAAATATCATCTCAAAATGAGATGGAATGTATTTATAGTAAAATCCTAATGGCAAACTTGAAAATAAAAGAAAATTGAATCTGTAGGACTGAATCGATTCGGCTGTGTTCGAATCGATTCGGAAAGGGATATCTGGTGCACTGTCTACAACTGAATCGATTCGCAGGAGGCCGAATCGATTAGGTAAAGGGAAAATTTTCCACTACCCTTGAATGAATCGATTATCTAAGGGCCGAATCAATTCACACCTATAGGATTTGTTTTCTTTCCCCTGTTTTGGCTTGTTTGAATTTCTCTTCCGCTCAAAGTCTCGTAACTTTTTCGTTCAGACTCGGATTCACACACCATTTGCTGCCACACGAAGATTTCTTAGAGGGCTACAAACTCAGTGAAAATGTTGGGCCATATGCCCAAACTGTTAAATGACCAGATTTTCCTTGCGTGTGTTGATGTGTACGAAACTTCGCCCGAATGCATCCAATCTTCACATTAAGTGTCGAAATACCTACAAAAGCTCAATTAACCCCTGCAAAAAAACACACACACACACACACACACACACACACACACACACACACACACACACACACACACACATATATATATATATATATATATCCAAATTCGAGGTTGTCTAGTTAACGAGCTTAAATATAGGAATTAAAGTATCCGAGGGAGCTAAAATGACGGGCGAAAATATGCAATATTCGTGCCGTATCACACCCCTAACTTACACATTGCTAGTCCCTAACAATGAAATAGGAAACAACAAGAACTACAAGTAAACCAAATGATCAGAGACGAGTAAAAAATGGGAGAAAAGTATAAAAGAATAAAAGCCCCTTTCGCACGGTCGGTTGCTACATGTTACGTTGGACATGCACGCGCTGTTTGTGCCACCTGCAGTTCTTTTTGTGGGCTGTTAGTGGAGTCCTCCACCTCGCATCTAGGTCTTATTCTCAAACTAGGCGTCCCATAACTTCATAGTCAATTGCTAATTTTTATGTTGCAAACACATAATGTTTTCATGCCTCTTGTAGTGTTGTTTGGGGTCTGTTAGTGATTTCTGCCCCCTAGCGACATGTTTTCAAGCCTAAGTGTGTTTATTTTGAAATTCGAGTCCTATTTTCAAACTAGGAGTTTAGAGATTATGCGGTCAGTTTCAACGTGTTATGTTGGACACGCATGAGGTGATCGTGATACCCACGGTGCCATTTGGGAGGTGGTTTATGGCATTCACCACATCGGGGCACGTTTTCAAGCCTAAGTGTTCCTATACTCAAATCGAGAGACATTTTTCCTTGTATCTTTTTATCCTATGTAAATTACCAGAATAACAAGTTGAAGTCTTGAAGTCCAACAATGTGTCTAAGAGGATCTTCTTCTCACTAGTAGTCAAAGTGAAAGAAACCGTGGGGATATATATTCTTCCTCTTATAGGATTGTTTTTACCACAATTTCTTCTTTATTTTCATATACTTTAGATCGCGGAGGGCACGCTCTCGATATTTTGAATGAGATCCACCCAGACATGTTCCAATAATATGTTCGACAATATTCTTCTCTCTGTGCATCACATCAATTACAAGACTTATATGGTGATCTTTCCGATATGACGAGTGAAAAATTATTGATCGTGTGGACTATGGCTTTTATTTACTAGGGTGGTTCGGATCCTCACTAGATTTATTCTTTAGGTTTATAATCTAAGGGTGTTTGCCTATGAACCTATTCCCCTGAGTCGTAGCTGTCACGTTCTCCCTGATCTGCTGACTAGAAAGTCGAGCAGGTGGGGTATTGTTCTCGTGACCGATAAGAAAAAAAGTTAGACTTGTCATTCCTGAAAGGGAGACTGGTCAATAAAAATCTATAATGACCCATATAACTCATATTACCACTATTATATAGACATGTGGCTTCAGTTTACTCCCCACATATGGGACATCCATGATAACCATGAACATTGCAAGTGGACAATGTCCCATAATCAGGAAGGTCATGGATCTCCCACATCACCATTGCTTTAAGTGTAAATTCTTTACCCTTATGAGAGTCAAACTCCGTCACGCCTTTCTCCTATAATTCGTTAAGTTCTTTAATTAATGGGTCTAATAATATATCAATATCATTATCGAGAGCCTTAGGCCCGAGAGTAAAAAAAGATAACAATGTGAACTCATTTCTCATGCAAAATGTCAGAGGGAGACTTAAAAGGCTCCATGAGAACTAGGCAATAACTCCGATTAGTAGTTAAATTTTCAAAAGGGTTAAACCCATCGGTTGAGATTGCAAGACGGACGTTGCATGGTTCCTTTGCAAATTCAGGGTGTCGTGCATTTGAAATTTGCTAGATGAGTGAATCAATCGAATGTCGCGTCAGATTCCCATCCACCTCATCATCGAGCGCTCCATATCATCGCCTCTACTATCCAGAATACAGTGAAAGACCATTTTAACCACGTGTCAAGTGTAAAATACTTCAAAATCTTTTGTGTAACTTGCGAGCACTTGTGATATTTTTCAGCTTTGTCCTTTACATTCTCATAAACCTCATATCTAGCACACTGCATACACGACACTCGCCCTTCTCTTCTTTCTCATTGCGATACAATATGCAATCATACTTGCATGCTTGAATAGATTTGTATTTCAACCCAAAACCTTTCAAATTTTTCTTTATGTTAGGATAATTGTTAGGTAACGTATTCTTTTTTATGAGAATTCCTTTAATCCACTTAAGAATTTCAGTTACGGCGTCGCTAGAAAATTAAATTGGATCGTCAAATAATGAAAACCAATAATTGAATATAATTTTGAGTGATCTTCGTCGCAATTTTTATACAATGGTCTATCTATATTGATTTTCAATTGTATGTATTCCCGATCTCCTCATAGTTCATAATCAAATTATTAATTTACTTGGTCATAAAATGCATTATCTGTATCCATAGGTTGGTGGTTTTCATGATTGTGGATTCTGTAAGAATCATCAATTAAGTCAGTCAATGGACGATTTGTTGATGAATCATGTACCACTTCCACTCATTGGGGTTCCGTCACGTGGTGAAGTACCAAAATTCTTTCGAAACATAAGGAACGTTTTTTTAACCATGGTATGTCCATATTTTATAGTCTTGAAAAATTACCCATTTATTAAATGCAACTCAGCGTCTTATAATGATTTTATTCTACGTTCATACAATAGGTGCATGGACATGTAATCTTGTCACTTTTAAGATTTTTGTAAGCATATTTAAAAAATTCTTGAACACCCTTTACATAATTATTTGTTATTTGGTTATTCTCTCCCATCCACTCTTTTTATTTTGGGAAATCCATTTAATAATCTTTAATTTCAGACATGTGTTGATAGATTAAAACAAATGTCATGTTGCATTCAAGAAATTAATATGGTTATAGAAATGTCATGTTGCATTCAAGTGATATTATTACAACTAAATGAAAAAAATATATTTTTAAAACTCAATGAAATCAAATATTCTTACAACTGAAGCAAAATATAGTTACTACAACTGAAACAAAAAAAAATATTAAAATATCTAAAGAACAGAAAAACTGGCTAAGTGGTAAAAGAATATTCATATTGCCTCAATTCTCTCCCTTCGCCACTGTCAACGTACACATGTACATCATCACAGTCGTTGTATATTTCATCAACCATTATTTGACTGTGTACTTTAGTTTTGACAACTACGGAGATGAGTGTGTACATGCCAATAATCCTCCTATTTACCAGGTCCTTGAAATATAACTAGTCTCTGTACTCACCATGAGTGGTTGACAATGATCTATGACCTGCGATAGGCGACGGCACTGGGAAGGAGAATATTATAGGAGGAGACATTGAGGAGGGTACTGTTGAAGGATTCGGGTAAGGGAAACCCTAAGGAGTCATTAAGGAGGGGAAACCTTGAGGAGGAGGGTAAGAGAAACCCTGAAAAGGCATTTGGGGAAAATAACTTTCAGTAAAAAAGAGTCACAAGTCTCCTAATTTCATTCGTCAAGAGTCCCAGGTTATTTTAATCTCTTGTACATCCGCATTAGTCCTAGACTGTTATTCTTCTTGGGATGATATACGACTCATGACCGAAGAAAGTTAGTCCATGAGAGGTGGGGTGTGCTTTGAAATTTGTCGTTTATAAGGCTTAAGGCAAAATTCATAAAATACACTTTGAGATTCAAAATTCACAACACAAATAAAAAACATTTAGGCCAATAGATTGAGACATTCCAAATTTTAGTCTTAGTTATTAAATCCTACATGAGCATGCATAATTTGATATCTCAATTGAAAGCACACAACCATAACGTTCCGATGTACGAGGAAAACCTAAATGGTAAAAACCTCAAACGACCAGGCCTAGACAAAATCCACTACGAATACGGTTTTATAAGAAGACACAAAAGAGGTACATGCTTAACTACAAGAACCGCTGATGCCTTCTTCAACTCCAATGTCCGTATTACGTCTAGCTTTAACACGTATCATGACACCTCTTATGTCTCGATATCCACCAAAGTCCAAATGCCCTCTCAAACCTCTACATAGGTCCATCACACACAATAATGATGAATATAGGGGAAGATGATTATGGGCTTTAGTTCCTGAAAAATGATCCAAAAAGATCACATAAATGTTGGAGACTTTTCCCTTAGAGAATTTTTACTTTCCTTAAAAGTTCAAAGTGATTGTCTTCCTCTTTTTCCCGAGCCTCTTTTTTTATTTCAAAAGTGGTAGTAGTGGACAAGGGAAGTTATGTAGAAAAACTGCTGAAAAAACCAAAATTTTCAACTATTACAACAGTTGTTTAAATGACATAGCAGTCTCATTTGAGCAACATTTCTATATGTGGTTTGAACGAGATGCGAACGATGTTTCAAATGACAACTTAGTCTAAACCATCAATGGAAATCATTCGAAGTCGTTTGAACCAACTCATTCGATTAAGATAGCAGATCTCATTAGAGAGACCTTAGAAATTTATGGAAAATAAAATAAAGTTTAAATTATGATTTGTAAAAACGAGAATCCTATAAAATGTATCCCCGGTAGAACTTTAAAATCGGGTTATATACTCTTGGGAAAAATGAGCATTCAGATTGATGATGTGAAGTCTTCAATGCGTCAAAATCCCGGATGCTCAATATGATACTTAAAGTAACTAGGTATTTTTTCCAATGGAAATAGACAATACTACAAATTGAATTGATTTGGAAATTTGTCCTTACATGTTGTAATTTTATTTTTGGAATATGTGATCCAATACCTCTCGTTCTCCCCATTTTGTCCTTTCCAATGTTCTGGATCAAGGCATCATTATCAAGGGTCATCATAAGGGCCCGAACATGACTGACTGCTAATGGCCTCTATTAATTCAAGAGTCTTACCTAAGTGCGACAAGAATTTATTATCTTTATCTCGTCAAGCATGAACATATAAGTTGGCTCGATTTGATTGTTTACCGGCATCGGGACTATCTTTTGTCGTACTCGACCATTAATACTTCAAATTTTCAGAAACTTTGGAGCCCAACCTGCAGACACCAGTTTTTTTCCCAGTTTCATTTCTTCTTCTCCCTCCGAAATAAGCTTCTTGTGCTTCAACTCATTCTTCAAAAAATCATTCCACTACTCCACCGGTATTTCAAAGTTGCAAGGTACCCTGTGTTTCAGAGCTAAAATATTGGAGCTCGATGCATTCTTTGGGCAATGTCTCTACCAAAGGTTTCTTCGGTATGTCCTCAATTTTTCAACAATTCGAGAAAGAATCTTATTCTTTTAAAATGTAAACCTCTTCCAGAGTTGATCATAGATATAATCTTTGATGGCTTGATCAATAAGGTTCCAATTTCTGCTCCCCCGACTCCCACGTTCATTTTTCCTAGTGATAAACATTGGGATTTAAAGTTCAGCTGGTCATTTTTATCACTTGTGGGGTTATTCTCGAGATGTGAGAACCCAATGGGATTCTTTTCATTTGAGTGAGATATGTCAAGAGCGCTGGATGAGGGTGTTTGAACAATAGGTGTTTGTTGTTTGCTCGTACTTGGAGTCGTACTTAGATTGGGGGAATGAACCAGAGGTGGAGTTGCGAATTGCTCAGGGATTGGTGATGAGAATTGTGGTTGATATGAATGAGATGAGGATCCTAGTGGGGGTGTCACCTCGTCACTTCGTACATTTTGACCAATGCCTCTCGATATTATCTACAAAAATGAAAATCCATAAGAGACTAAATAATTATAATAATATGAAATTATAAATAACTAATCAAGTTTATGACTATATATACACCTTTTCAGAGTAAGACTTTAGAATATGTTCGATGTGCTTGATCTCCATCCATTCCGTATTAGATTTTATAAACTTATGGATTTTTGCACGTGGCCAACTAGGAGGAAGCGTGTCTATGATTGATGTATAGATATCCATGACATGAACTTGTAATCTAATCTTTTTCAACTTGTTGGCAAGATTAAATTTTACGTGCATGTGGCGCGATACATCACAGTTTATGCCAATGTTCTCTATACGCAATTTTATCCATAACGGGTGATTTTTTCTCTTATTTCAATAACAACGTAAACAAGGTCAGTGAAACGTCAAGATTATTTGTGTGGAATATATCCTTTATAACGTCTTCCTATCTTTCTAGCAGGTAAAATAGAATACAATCGAATCCGTACTCTTGCTGGAGATTAACTCCACGATTTGCAAGGTAGTTAAATTGTTTGATCTTCTTATTACCATATCTATAAATAGGAGTACCCTCTATATGGTACACACTAATAAAAGAGGTATATGTGCGGTGAAATTACATCCTTTTGTAATCTTGTTTCTATAGATTATTATCGTGACACATTTTTCCTAAGAAAAATATACAGGGGCATGCGTATGAGTCCTATAAATAAGGGCTCTAATTAATTAATAGCTATTAATTCTAACACATGATTAAGGTTTTAATTCATTAACACCCTTCTCTCAACCCAGTGCATGTTGGACCTTACTGATGTGAAATCCAAACAACAACTTGCCATAAGTGTTAAGACACATTATGATATGGTTTATTATTTGAGAGTTTAAAAGTATATGCATATCATCAATTTAAGAATTCCAACATGCTATAGAATAACCAACCAACAACCAATAATTATCCCTTACTCCTTCTATCATCTATGTGATAAAACACATACCCATAATCCCAATATCTCACTAAAGTAGGGTCATTTATCCTTAAATACGTACATGAAGATTAGGGTTTCAATTTTAACCAGGGTTAAAATAAAAACACATGCATAGACATGAAGATCAGGGTTTCAACTTTTTAAATATACATGAATATTAGGGACATATACATAAACATAAACATATACATGTGTGGGTGTGTGTGTGTTAAAATATATATACATGAAAATTAAGGACTGAGCCGGGATTCTTAATGAGTGGCGGCTGAGTTTGTAATGAACACAGAGATTCGGGGATTTATTAATTTATATCTTAAAATTTCTCATATATTCAATATTAATGTTAACATACATCAATTACTAACAACAAAAAAAAATCATAATACATTAGTCTAAAATTTTACAACAACAATTTAATCCTCAAATTTAACTATAAAATTTGAAGCCTAGAATCACCTTACAATTTGAACCAGCACATGGGTATTTATATTAATGAAAACATTATGGGTATTATCATATATTAAATAATAATGTCGACATACAAAAAATATAACACAGTACATACTCACAGTACACACACATACACATAGTACATACACATACATATGACAAAGTACACACACACACAGACACACACACATACAATGATTATACACACACATACACTGATTATAGCCACACATATACACATAAATGCAAAAATACACCCATATATAAAAATACAGGAATACCCAAATATTTTTTTAGGGTTTGTGAGTTGCTTTTGAGATTGAGAGAGAAGGGGTCCGAAAACATGAGATTGAGAGGGAGAGGAGACGAAAAATTGCTTAGGGTTTAAGATTGAGAGAGAGAAAGAAGGAAATTTTGTGTGAAAATGCAAAAATATTCTAGATTTAAATTTAAAGATACTGGTTATGGCTTTGGGCCATGACCCTATGCATGACCATCTTTTTTTACATGTCATCACTCATGACTAGGGTGTGGAAATAGTTGTGGTCACGACCTTAGTTCATGACCCACATGCAAGACCATTTTCAACTTGTCACATCCTAAAATTATGACCTAATTGGATGGATTTTTGGCATCACGTTATGAATATGGTCGTGACCTAGGTGCGTGACTGCACTTGGAGGGAATTTTGGCGTGAGTTTGGCTCCGTGATGGCCATGCCATGATTAGGGATAAGGCCGTAACCCATACGATTTGGGCTCAATGCCGTGATCTTCTCTAAGTAATTCCATTATCACACTCTTTTATAAATTTGGTCACACCTATGTTGGAAATAATCACGTCTTTAGGGCATGACGAGCCGGTCAAAAACCAAATTCACTACTCCATTCCATGACTATTCACAGGATTTGGTGTAGTGAATATCTTTGGAGACCTCAACTCCATCAAATGCTCCTCATGGGACCTTAGATTAGATTGCAAGGAGGTGTGTTAGCGTCATAAACAATGATATAAAGTGTCTTATAATCTCTACTAAGGATCATGCATCCATTATGAAGTCTTGGTCTTTCTATTAAGTTATAAATGAACATATTACATGTCATAGACCTCTTAAGAATTGGTTAAAAGGACATGAGGTTTCTAAGGTCTTTGTTACTAGTAAAAGGGATGATTAGGAGTAACTTATGGAATTCTCAAAGGGTTTCCTTATATATGTTAGGAATCAACAGAAAATACAATATGTGGAAGGATGGAAGCGATATAGTCCTTATCCAAAAGTATAGAAAGTATTGATTTAGCCAATATTTAGTAATGAAGAGCTAAAACACAAGTATTCTCTAGTTTATCGGATAGTTCTTGGATTCCAATGTGATATTCAACCCTTCAAAATTGTCCAATATATATGTAATCCCATGAAAAGAGTTTAAATGGACTATAGTTGCATGGGTGGCGCTACCCTGAGGTTTAACGGATATAGTGGCATGGTGGAGTGTTGGTGAAAGTGTTGCAGGTGGTGTAAGGTAGTTAATATTAATATTAATATTAAATGCGTATGGAATCATTCAATACAAGTGGAAGATGGTGGTTGTAGTAGGTAGAACAACATATGTACTCTCAACATACCCTCCAAACAAGCTATGGAAGCTCTACTAAGCGTCTGAGGTATCTTAACATGACGATGGTAACTTCTGGGAATTGTGAAATCATTCTGTTGGTAAGGGTGGAAGTTTATCTTAAAGAGGAATAAAAGAACCATGTAGAGCTAAAACCTATCGGGAAACTAGGAATAACATTTAAAATGCAAAAAAAAAAAAAAACAATTCCTAAGATATTTACTCAAGCATGTACAAGAAAGAAAACTAGTGATAGGTTTAAATAATATAGATAATTATGTTATGATTTATATGAGGCCAAAAAAGTTGAAGATGATGTAGATCTTACCACCCTTAAAGGTCTTCAAAAACTTCCCATAATTCTCTGAACGTCTCGAATCATCTAGTATGTGATGAGCCTAATGTAATCCTTGTACTTGGGAACACTTGGAGATGAACATTTGATGAAATATAAGAGAAATTTATCTCTCTCTCTCTCTCTCTCTCTCTCTCTCTCTCTCTCTCTCTATCTCTATCTCTCTCATCACCTTTTTTATAAAAACATAAATAACGTTTTTCCCTCTCCTTCTCTAACCTTCTATCATGGATCATTCATCAAAAACCTTAGATTACACTTATATAAATAGTTATAAGTAATGGTCTTAGCCAAACACGCTTGCAAAAAATAAATTGACTTGCAAAAAATATTGGAAATCCCAATTGCAATTACTATAATTATTTTCTTTTGTTATTTAATCACTCACAACTGCACATCATTTTTATTATGTCTATATCACTCGAAATAAAAAGGTCTTATTTGCAAAGTTGATTATGGTACATAATGTGATTCCCCACATTAAGTTTTAGATACTCGTTGGTCAAACCAATTTTCCACTAATCGATTTTAACCAAGATCTAATGAATTCCTTATTTCTTTATCTTAACTTATTTTTTAATCAATTGGATTATAAAATACTGCACATATTATGTTTTAATAGTGGAAACAAAGCAGATAAGACTTTAAAAGGGGCACCACATTGTAAGATATCTCGAGGATAATTAATCCTCCTAGTTATGATTCCATACCTACTCGTACAATAATTTCCTAATTCGAGGGGATCTTTTAATTCAATGTAAACTAAAATGTAATACATAACAATCATAGAAATTATTGTTCAAGCATTCCAATCGTCATAAATCTCGAGACTAAAAATCTATTCACCCTTTTCAAATGGTGTGAGAGTACCTATGTCTAACCAAGACAACCCTTAAACTTAAAATCTCACGCGTGGTCATGTTCTATATATTGTTGGATATAATAGTCACAATCCTCCTTCCAACTATCATGAAAGTTCTTAAACCATCAAGCATATTCTAGTAGTTTGAGATAAACCACTAGGATGTCAATTCCATATCAAGGTTGTGAATTGTTCAGTAGTACTAGAACCCAAATTTCTATCTCGCATGATCAATCCGAACCCAAGTAATTGGAATTCTTACTAAGTACAATTGATCGACATGTCTACAATATATTTAAAAAATAAATATAAGTCATTCTCATAACAATTGATCTTATTTCAAAATGTACTAACACCCCTTTACCAAAAGTAAACGTCATATATGTTTTAAAGAATAAAAATGAAATAATCACCACTTACTCTTAAAGCCACGTATCTAACTCCCAATGCATCTGTTCGGTAGTTTGCTTCATATATATAGACTAAACTTTTGTACATAATATTTTCACCTACATTTGGTGAGACCTATGCTCGATATGCTTAACCCTTTTATGGGTTGCGGGTTCTTTCGTACTTCTGATTGTACCACTATATACACTAAAAGTGTAATAGTAAATTGTAAGTGAAACTACACTAAAGGGTTTTAATACATAGACAGGCAAACATAGAAACCAATTTTTATTATTCAAATTAAATTCATTAAACAAAAATAGCCCAATTAAACTTAGCACCGATTAAATGAAATTTATGTTTGAAGATTAACAATTTTTATCTTAAACTAAAGCATAAATTTAGGTGAATATAGCAAGATAAAATAAATCAATCCGACATAACGTTCGATGTATGAGGAAAACCCAAATAGGATAAACCATGGACTACTTAGCAACGCAAATTCACTATGGGAGGAATTACATAAGGATGCGCTAAAAGAATTACACAACCACTTGACTCTTCCAATCCTTGATGCGTCTTCGTTCCCTCAACCTTTTGCACAGTGAAAAGTAGTAGTCCACCTATGCAGTTTTATAACATGTTAGTCCACACATGCCTCAGTATCCACCGACACAGTTAAAAAATAATCAAACACGAAGTCCACCGTATGCAAACAAACGAGGCACGTAATTCATCGCACGAAATAATTACTCACAAATATGTACACTTTAAACTTTGTTACTCACAAAACATGGGATCTCAAATCATATAGAGGTGAAAATTGGATCTCTAAAACACTTGGATTAGAATCTAGGGGTTCGAGGCTTTTGGATTTAAAAATGAAATCAATTTTCATCAAAACTATCCACAAAAATTCCCAGCGCGCCTATTTATAGAAAATACGATTTTCGAGGCTATAGAAACTCATTCGAACGAAAACAATAGTTTTTTTTATATTAATTATGTAATCTCATTTGAATGAAAATGAAGTGCGTTTGTAAAAAACATACAAACTCATTGGAAAGACATTTGAATGGCTTTTAAACAATATTTTTTTGATAAGGCAGGGAGTTCTCGTTTGATCGTCGTTCGAACAACCCAAAAAACCCTTAAAAATGTTTAATAAAAAATGTCTCAAACAAGTTTTAAGGACCAAACACCCAAATGGAATATTAAAGTATAAAAATATATGTATTCATACCCCAACGAGATCCTTGGATGTTAAAGAAGAGAACATGGCAAAAAACACGGTACGATGATGTAGATGCTCAAAATTGTCCTCTATGGTCTTCAATAAAACATATCACAAACTTTTGAAGGACGAACCAAATCAAGTCCTAACCTATTATTTAAAGGTTTTTTTCCAAAAAAAATTAATCCAAATACATACAAACTAACTCAATTAGAAATCTGTCCTTAAAAATCTCCCCCTTTGACTATTCCAAGATAAAACAAAAAATAAAAACCTATAGGATGTCAATCTCTCTAAACCACTTGATACCTTTGTACTTTGACATAATTAAACATTGAGTAACTTTTCTCTTGTGTAACCATTATTGCATCATTTAAAGACTGCACACTTAAAGAAACTTTAAAATGCAAAAAGAATATATAACAATATAAATCCTGCACATGAAAACCTTCCCACTTTGTCTAACAATCTCCACCTAAGATAAGTTGTCTACCCCTTAGGTAAGAATCTCCCCCTGAGATAAAGAGTTAGATATCATTTCCCCATTTCTGTTAAAAAATATACAAAGAATAAGTTAAATAATAGAAACTATTAAGGAATACAAGTATATCATGCAATGGTGTGAAATGAACAATCAACTACAAGCACATTCGGAAACATAAGCACAAATAATCAAAATCACGAAAAAATGTTACCACACTACACCAAAATATGTGGATGGTCACGAATTTGGGCCGTGATAAGTTCTCTGTGTCATTGATCCAATTTGTGATGAAAAAAGGCGTGACCAAAATCACTGGTCACTAGCCTTGTCCCCTACCAAAATCAGGAGTCATGGACAAGGCCATGTGGTAGTATAAGGCAGGCTGGTCACGGGACAAGGGCGTTTGGTAGTATGAGTCACGAAAAAAATCCGTTACCTATCCATAACCAAAACGTCACGGACCAAATCCATGACCCAATTCATAACCCCATTGGAGGAAATTTTGGCCATGGTCAAGGATGTGGTCACGACCATAGTCCGTTACCACAGCTAGAGGGAAATTTGGAGCAATTTTTCCACCACAATGGTCACACCTTGGTCATGGACTATGTCCATGACCAACTCTAGTTATGGTAATGACACTATATAGTCATGGAACTGGTCACATGTTTTTCATTGTGGTCACGACTTTGGGTCGGGACAAGCTGGTCACGACCCAAGTTCGTGACCATGCTACCATCACTATTTGCATATTTTGGTGTAGTGCCAATTTTGATGCAAAAATTGAAACTTAAGATACAAATATGATCATATAGCATACCAATTTGAAGCACTTGAAACTTACGATAAAACATATGGCATACATGGATTAAATGCAAAATTAAAGACTCAAAACAAACCATATATAAAAATATGCAAACATATCAGTGACGCACGATCATATATATGTATAAACACCATAAATACACAATACAAAATAAGTTTTCCACAATTGTATGGTATAAATGTGTCTAGACAAAAATGTCGTAAGCGGAGTGAAGAGGGCGCGAACTAGTAACAAAATAATTATGTCTCAATCGCTGAAGAAAGTCCAAAGAGTTATATTTGACAATATTGACCTTATTTAACAAAGATTTAGCCTAAAGTGACAAATAAATCGAACTTGTAAATGGGAAAACAAGAACAATGCACACTATCATAGAAATATTAATGATTATCCTAGTAATAATATCAAATATTTAAGCATAACTAGGACTCATTGTGTAAACACATTGATCTTCGGCTAAACACCCTTAAAATTGGCATATATAATTTGTTTTTGAAGATATCAGTCTTTTGAAGCATCATTAAAAAAGAATTTGACCTTGAAAATTTTATTATTTTCTTTTCCTTATCTTTTCTTTTAGTCTCTATGCTAACGACGACCTTTGATGCAAAGGAGATTTATAATTTTGTAGCCCTTTTCCCATGAATACTAATATTTTTCAATAAATCAACAAACTCATGGGGAATGGTTCTTAGATGAAAAAAATCCCCCATAGTTAAATAGATATGTATAATGAAAAGATTAATAATAGACAAGCCAACTTTGATCATGTAAGATATGAAGTTAAAATCCAAACGACCTCATGAAAAGTGTATGCATCATATGCAAAGTGAATCCGTTAAGAAAATCAAGGTCGAACAACTCCATTCTGGCATGATTAAGAACAATACTAAGAATTATTAACCATAATATAATGTCTAAGACACATGGAAAACAGAACGTGGTGGATTCAAAAACCCTTACATGCCATAAAAAAATGTGTAAAACTAAACTAAGCATAAAAAAATCTTTTTGAGTTTTTTTAATCTTTTTACAAATGACATTTCATAAAAAACGCAATAGGCAAAAAAATCTTTTTGTATTTTTCTCATTAAAAGCAAAAAAAACAAAAACAAAAAATCCAAATATAAAGATAAAAATCATACAATTAGAAATAATCTATACATTGAAGAACAAAATCTAGTGTGTGAAAATATGCAAAGACAATCAACCATTAAATTTAGCATGAGAAGAATCATGTTCAAGTATATGAAATTCGATATGTCTAACATTTAAAGCCTCAAAATCCCATTTCCTAACCTACATAGGTGTAAAGTATTGTTCATGGGTTTAGGGAACCATGGTGACATGAAAATTAGAATTCCTATGACCTTTTCGATGATCAAAACAAAAGTGCCTAAGGTGACCCTTTCTACTGTAATGTGTGCATGTGATGACACAGGGAATGTTACCCTTGGGTTTACCTTTTCTAACATACATTGCAATGCTTAACCCCAATAAAATGTTGGTCTTAGGTTTAGTAGTGGATATATTTGGATCATCGAAGCCAATCCCACAATTGTCTCGTTTGATTTTGATGGTGCCTAACATCGTATCCAACATTTGCAACCTAGAATCCAAATCAAATTTGGCACAACTCAAGTCTCTCAATGTGTCTTCTAACTCCGCAATCCTAGACTCGAGGAAATAATTATACTAGGGAGTCCTTAAAAATCTCCATTAATCCCCAAAAGTTCTCTCTCTCTTCCTCAACTAGAGAAATATTATCCCTATGAGTCTTCTTTTCTAACCTTAAATCATCGATTAATTTTCTATCATCATTTCGTTCAAAACATTATTTCAACATAGCTTCCAACTTTATGTTACACTTTTTCAATTTTATCATCTTTGTATGCAACTCTCGGAAGTCAACTTCAATTACAATCACCTCACCATATTCTTCATCTTCTTTTACTTCTCGACCACCACTCACTTGGGATTCACACACTTTTTCCTCTGATTTATCATTCATAAAATTATCTTCCTCTAAATACTTATCATTAAGACTCAGTTTGCTGTAGCTGCACTCATTGGGGTTCCTCTTTCGATTTACTATAACTAAGGGTGTCACTGAATGCCTTCGACTGATTTCCCTATTTCCTTAGTTTAGTCAAAAAAAATTCCATTGTCCTATGGCCACAAGCCTCACATTCAAAACATCTATCCGACCCATCCCTCTTAAAATTATTTAAATTTGAGAAATTTCTTAAACTTCTTTGCAAACATGGATATATTATCGGAATCGACATAAGACTCGTTCTCTAAAATTACCATTTCTTCCTTTCGGTATTTAAAAGCAATAACCTTATCTTTCTTCTTATGTTTGGAAAATAAAAAGTCGAGTTCATAAGTTTCAAGGTCACTTTCAATCTTCTCAAGTCTCGTAGAGCCAAGAGTACCCTAAGAATTCAAAACATTAACTTTGGGATTAAATCTTTTGGGCAAGGACCTTAAGATTTTATTGTATACTCTGGTGTAGGGTATTGAATCTCCCAGGTTAAAAGATGAGTTAACAACATCAGATAGTATATCATACAACTCATCAAAGGTTTCACTAGTTCCACTCTCCACCATTCTACTAGAGTTTGGAAGCCTTAACATCAATTGTTCCCTTATGGTTGAGTTGGAGTATGTACCAAACCTCTTTAGGCATTTTACACATCTTAGTATGATGAAAGTCCCAACGTGTGACCACACAAAGCAAAGCATTTAGAGCTCGAGAATTATAATTAGATAATTTATACTTATCTTCACTCCAACTTTCTACAGGTTTATGAACATAAATTTCTTCTACTAAAGTCGTTGGTGGGGTCCACCCTTAAGAACAACTAAACAAATATGCTCACTTATATTCGAAAGGGCCTATTTTATATACGGTGTATGGTACATATAACTAGACCCACCCGTTAAACATTAGTCACTAGAAAAAGATTTTTTCTGCATATAAAGACTGCCCGAATTCATGTCTAAACAAATTATAGACACCCGATATGATACCACTTGTAAGTGAAACTACACTAAAGGCTTTTAATATATGGATAGGAAAACACACAAAAAAAATTTTGATTTTTGAAATTGAATTGATTAAAGAAAAATAACATAACTAATCTTAACACTGATTAAACAAAAGTTGTGTTAAATTATTGACTAATTTTATCTTAAACTAAAGCACGTATCTATGTGAGTATAATAAGATAAAATAAATAAATCACACATAATACGTGATGTACGAGGAAAACCAAAATGAGAAAAACCTTGGACGGCCCAGCCAGGAAAATTAACTATCCTAGGAATTATACAAGTACACAAGAAAAGACTTACACAACCACTTGACACCTTCAATCCTTGACTCGTCTTCATTCCCTAAACCTTATGCATGACGACACGTAAGAGTCCACCTAATCATTACCACAACACGAGAGTCTACAAATGCCTTGGTACGAACCATAGATTGGAAACTATCTCACCACATGGAGTCCATCATATGTAAACAAATCGGGAACAAAATCCACTCCACGAAACAAAACACTGACAATAAAATAGAGTATAAAGTTTAGGCATCACAAAACATGAGATATAAAAGCATATAAAGATGAAACTTGGATCTATCAAACACTTAGGGTGAGAAACTAGGGTATGGAGGCTTTTGGATAGGGAAAAAAAACTATTTTTCTTTAAAACTCTCTGCAAAAAAACCTTCAACACGCCGATTTATAGAAAAATAATTTACGAGATGGTGGAAAGTTGTTCGAACGAAAACAGTAGGTCCATTAAAATGAAGTATGTAACCTCGTTTCAACAGTAATGAAATTTTTTGAACGAAACATACAAAATCTTTCGAACGACATTCGAATGATATTTTTCTAATAATCTAGGGAATTCTCGTTTGATCCTCATTCAAATGGTGCCAAAAATATTTTTTTCCTTTTATAAAACTTTTTAAAAAAAATGCCTCAAACAAGTTTTAAAAATAACAACCCAAATGAAATATCCAAGGATAAAAAATATATCCATTCATATCCCATTGACATCCTTAGATGTTGAAGAGGCAAATGTTGCCCAAAAAAAGACATGATGATGTAAACACTCTAACTTGACTGCTATGGTGTTCAATCAAATAGGTCATAAGATTTTGAAGGATAAGCCAACCCAGTTCGTAACTTAAGACTCAAAGGTTTTGTCCAAATGGAATTTAGCCAAATACATACAAAATTGACTCAATTGGAAATTTTTTCTTAATACCAGCTACATTTGAAATAACCTCACCCAAGAAACTTAGGAAGTCCCCACTCCATGTATCCTCGATAGTTCCCTCTGAAGTGGCAACTATTTTGGCCTCCTAGATGGACTAAACAATCCAAGATTGATTCACACTCCTCCAACTTGCAGCTCAACCCCCTTGGTCGATGACATATTCTGAGGTAGAAAACTTAGAATCTTTATGTGATTGAAAAATTAGTCTTTGTACCTAAAAGGTATAAGAATATTGGATAGAAATATGATGACCATGGAAAAAGTCTATAAGATATTTGGTCCAGCACACCATATCATACTTGAGGCTACCCATTGCCAAAGCATTAGGTATAAGTGAAAATAATATCATTTCACCGAATCTCGATGCTAATGTTTTTAATACAACATCAATATAACTGACTTTGTCTAAGCCTACCTTACATTTATCTGATCACGTGAAAACCTGATCATAAGGATGTGATTGGATTGTCCTAAGAATTTTTATCGAGTTGCATGGATAAACACATTCTTATATTGGACAATACTTCACCTCGTTCCATATTAGGCGAATATTATCCAAAAATTATACATAAAAATATGACCATAATTTTTCCACGCTTCTTATACAAACAAATATTATTCATATTTTGATCAAATTCAAAACTTGATTACATAATCAAGCTAAATTTTCCAAGAGCTTTACTTTATCTTAAGTTCGTAACTAGATCTTAAAAGCTTACATCACTTTGCTTTTATAAACTTTTCCTATGTACATATCAATAAAATTGTCTAAGAATGAAGTCTTGACATTAAAAAATCATGATAGACTAGCATGGCTACCAACGAGAATGTTTTCTCATAGTCAATCCCTTTCGAAAGCCTCGCCTTGAAGGTTTGCACCTTCTCATATACTTATCTTTTAATTTATTATAGCTCTTCACTAGATAGATTTTATCTTATCAAGTCTACAAGTCCCAAAACATGATTCAAATACATCAAATATCATTTTGGTATCCATAGTCGTAATTCAAAGAAAATGTCCTTATCTTAGAATGTCTCATTGTAGTTCGTGGGATCGGGTTTGTGTTTGCCTAGGATCTGAACGAAACAATCTCCCAAATCACTAGCTTTTCAAGATCTCTCTCAATGTTACCACTACTATATGGAAACACTTGTTATCTAGTATAATTAACTCATGTATCCTGATCATCGGTAATACGACCACTACCATTAGTCAATGTATAATCATACTAGGTTGTATTTCATGTTGTACTAGTGGTTCAGCGACATCGATAATATGACATTCATTATCATATTGTCATTATGTCTTACACATGGGCTTGTGGTTTATTAGATGATCCTTTCCCAATGAATGGTCATTGACATAATAAATGACCTTCTTTTACTTAGTAATATGATATAAATTACTGATTAAAATGTAGGAGTAACCATCAAAGAGACATACATCTATCCTTACTTTTAAATTCCTTGGATCCTTCGACAGCATCAGTACTAGGCATACCCATAGTCGAACATGCCCTAAAATGTTTTTTATCCCACTCCAACGTTTAATGGACTTTCAGAGGCAAACTAAGAGGAAACTAAATTTAGGATGTATATATCCATATCTTATGTAAAATCCCAAAAATAATATTGCAGTCCTGAATAACCAACCATTGACCTTATTATATATAAAAGAGTCTTATTCCTCCTTTTACTCCCTCCTATTACGAATCGGAATACCCAGTGTAGAATACTGAGATAAAATCCCAACCTCCAATTAATGATATCTTAAACCCTCCAAATAGGTGCGCACACCTATGATCAAATCATAGAGTTTGGATTGGTTTACCTAACCTATGCTCCACTTTATCCTTATAGACTTTAAACTAAACAAAGGCTTTGCACTTGTTGTACATAGGGTAAACGCATCCAAATTCTTGAGCAATACTTAATGAAATCGATGAAGCACTCAAAACCACCTCTTGACTAGATAGTCATAGGACTACACACATCGAAATGAACCATTTTCTACACATCTTTGGCTCTTTATCATTTGACCTTGAAGGGCCACTTGGTTATTTAACCTTTTAAATCGGATTCAACACTATAAGTATTTCCACTTCGAAGGAAGCCAATTATCTATTTTAAATCAGTCGTCAAATTCCTTCTGAATTGTGGTGGGAGTCCTAACTAAATATTGATTAGCAGAGTTGATATTGCAGTTAGAAGAAGACTAACTAACAAAGGAGGATGAATACCCATCAAAAGACCTCCCACGAAGAACCTCCATAGAGACTTCTCGAATGAATCCTCATTAAGAACCTCCATAGAGACTTCTCGAAGGACTCCTGACGAGGACCAAAGTTGTTCATGTGATAGTATTTTGTAATAGGAAACAAAATGTATTTTATATTATATTTTACTTGTTGAACAAGTTTACTTTGTAATATGAACATGGATGTTAGGTACCCTCGAGGGACCATGCATGGAAAGGAATGGGAGAGCTCACATGCTCTATCGAACAACCTCCTCCTAGGAACCTCATAGTGATTTGGTTTGGAGGATTAGGAGCAAGGCAATGTTGAGAAAGCAATAGTCAACTCTCTTAGAACACTTGGGCAAAGTTTTCATCTAAACATGAATTAGTACTCGAGCTACTTCCACATCGAGTCACTTCATTTCGCACATGCTTAGGGGAACCTCCTCGAGGTACCCCTAATCTCAGATTCATCGCCTGGATATAATTACCAACCAACAAACAACACACTTAAATGTTCAAAACACTTCCAGTCAAGCAACTCCAACTTCATATATTATCTCCTTTGATTGATGTGACCCCACAGTTGGTGGGGTTCACTGTTACCTACTTTATGATGTCATAATATTTGGCATTTAGGGACTCGAGATAATAGCACTCGAGTGAATTTTATCCTTAGTTTGGTAGGATTAGTTGGTCAAGTCTGATTTCACAGTAGTTCTAAGGTAAAACCTTGGGTTTCCATGTAATATCCCCATTAATGACACCATTCTTCTAATTGGTTGAGCAGTTTCTCGCCAAAACATAACATCTTATGCATTTAATGCAATATCTTTAACATTAAGGCCATAGTACTGCTGCACTTAATGCCCATCAATCATATTTAATGCTTGTAATGTTACTCGAGTAACCTTGCCTTCGTATAAATAGACCAACCAAATAGTTTTACGACAATGAAAATTTGAACCTAGAATTATTGTTAGATTTTTCTCATACATGAGAGATTCTGTAAGAACATTTATTACCCAACATTCCCTTTGGCTTCCATTGATTGCATTATCATTTTGCATTAATTGAGCCAGAAGTTCCTGTATTGTCTTTATTGTGACAAGAGTGCTTGCTCTTTCTCCCTCCGACCAAATTACCTATTGGTTCCACTTGATTATTGTGTTCACAATGCATTTATTGTATAAAATGACCTCATTTAATATCATCCTGGGTGTTGAATACTACTTTCTCTTACTCTTATGAATCGGGTCCTTCTTCCTTATCACTATCACTAAGGGTTGCGTTATATGAAATAAGTTGCTTACCCTCTCTCCTTAGTTTAGTGGGGCACTCAAAAGCCCTATGGCCATAACCCTCACAACCAAAACACCTATTTCACTCGTCCCTATTTAAATTTTCTTTAGGAATTTTAGGGATCTTTTCGGCTTTGTCATGCTTAGAAGTTTCAAAATTTCTTAAAATCATTTTTAAATTTATCTTTGTTAAATTTAAGAAATTTTCGAAATTTCCTAGCAAACAAGGTCATATCTTCCGAGTCACTATCACTCTCGCTCTCTACCACTTATTTTTCCTCTTCTCGGGCTTTTAAAGCAACGCCCTTTTCTATTTTCTTTTCAGTTTTAGAGGGAAACATGTCTAGTTCATAGGTTTGTAAATCACCTATGAGCTCTTCTAATTTCGTAGAGGCTAAATTTGGTAAAAAATTTAAAACGGTCACTTTTGGAATAAATCTATCGGGTAGGGACCTTAAATTTTTTTTACAACTCGGTTGTCGGGTTTTTTCTCTCCCAAATTAAATGATGAATTAACAATATCGTAAAGTCTAGCATAAAATTCATCAAATGTTTCTTTTTCATTCATTTTGATGGTTTCAAATTGAGTGGTGAGGTTTTGGAGTTTCGAAGCTTTAACGACACTAGTGTCTTCATGAGTGTGTTGTAAAATATCCCAAGCTTCTTTAGCGATTTCACACGTAATAATGCGTCGGAATTCATCCGGTGTGACTGTGCTAAACAAGGCATTTAAACTAAGGGAATTAAAATTTGAAAGTTTAAATTCATTCTCACTCCATCTATCGACGGGTTTGGGAACACGTTCATTGTCTACTAATTGTGTAGGTGGAGATCGCCCGTTAAAGACAGATAACCAAACTCTCTCATCGATAGATTTTAGTGCCAATTTCATTCGCGCTTTCCAATACGCGTAGTTAGAACCATCGAAAATAGGAAATTTAGAAAATGGGGAAAATTCCATTTTAGCCAAAAATATTTAAAGGATCTTAACGAAGTAATTTATCATTTTTGGCTCTGATACCAATTTGAAAGTGCGGAAGCCCCCAATTTTCAAATTCAAATATAATGAAATGGTTCAAATTTTAATTTTCCAAAAGTTATTTAAAATTTTCTTTTCTTAAAGAGAACAAACCAACTTATGAAAAAAAAGAAAACTAAACTAAAAGTGAAATTAAAACTACACACACAATTTTCATTTCGACTTAAACACACATAAATCCAATTCAAGTTAAACTTGAAACTTATAGTGATAAAGTAATTTTGCACTTTGATTAAATTTAACATACCCAAACATTAAATTTGCACCAAATTAAATAGATTGTGATTTTGAATTAATTTTATCTTTTAGTCCTAAGCATGCATCTAGGTGATATAGCAAGATAAAAGAAATCTCAATCGCACTACGCTGGATGTACGAGGAAAATCCAAAAGGAAAAAACCTTGGACGGCCCTAGCCTTAAGTCCACTAAGTACGATTTTACAATTACAAGACAGATGACTTACTTCCTCGACTCGAATCCCTTCAAGCCTAGATGCGTCTTCTTGTAAACACCTCCGCCTAGTTGACAACCCCAAAACTCCACCGGAATCTTGGAATCCACCAATGAGACTTTTGGACAACCGTCAACCCTCAATGAGGCCTTTCTTCGAGTGGTAATGTCACATCAAAAAAAGCTCTTCTCCTTTATGAGTCGAAAAGAAAACTCAAACTCTCTTCTTCAATTGTGTAGAGAAAACCGGTGCCAAACACTCCAAGCAATATATATATGTTGAAACTTGGATATAGACAAACATATGGGTGTATATGTGTTTTGAAAGGAATTTACTCCATAAAACTTAACACAAAAAAGGAATTTTTTCTTCAAAGTATTTTTATTTAATGACTCTTGGAAATGTGAAAAAGTTTTCCTAAAAAAGTTAGTTCCCGCACTTAAGAAGTATGTCAAAAAGGAAGTGGAGCAAACTAGTGGAAAAGTGGAAAAAACTGGCTTAAAACTATTCCCGCTATTTTTTCATTAGAAATCTCGTTCGAACGAGATTTGTAACGAAGAGACAACGAAAAAAAAATTCTCATTTGAAAACTCGTTCGAACGACTTCTCGTTCGAACGACCTATCTAATGAGATCTTAGGCCATGGTTCTAGATAACTTCGATACGAACGCGTGGCCGCCAGTTTCGTATTTTTCTGATTTTTTTTTGGATTTGATATGATTTTTCTACTGAAAGGTGTCCGAGAACAAAATATTTAGAACTATGAATTCAAAAAAAGTATAACAAAAAAATACTGACACCCAAAATAAATTTCTAAAATACACCCAATAAATAATTTTCCAAGCTTCTATATATATATATATATATATATATATATATATATATATATATATATATATATATATATATATATATATATATATATATTAAAATGCATTCATACCTCAGGAGCAATGGAACCATGTTGATGACGTAGAAACGAGGCACAACACACATGACATTTGATGAAGCTTTAATATCTTGGCCGCTACGTCTTCAACAAACGCGTCATAGGCTGGAATGGATAAACTTGAATTCTATCATATGACCCAAATGTTTTTTGTCCGGGATTGAGCCAAAACTACAAAGGACTCAATTGGAAATTTATGTCCTTACAAGAACCCATGGATCTTCCTCAAATTTCAAAAATCCAATATTAATATAGGATCCTAACATATAAATGATTACTTCATCTCATAAACTTCTCCAAATATATCAACTAATGCAATAGTTATAAAAAAACATAATTATTATAACCAAATCGAATCTAGTTAAAAATTTACTCGTAATAAACCAAAATCAAAATTTTCACATAACATAACATTCATGTGACCATGATGTAAGGAATATAAAGATTAAAACCCAATAAAACAATGTTAGTATAAACAATACATATTCGTGCACAATTTCTTACATGCAAAATTAGCATTGTTATCGGTGGGGAACATGAATATTTACCGTAACATGATCAATATGAAACATGGGATGGGATACCAATAGTTAGGGATTTAAATTATAAAAAAATGCAACTCGTTGTTCTTTGATTGATCGTGTTCTGAAAAAAGAAAAGAAAACAACCATATCTAAAAACAACTTATGGATCAAATCACAATAACTTTATGAATCTTGTAGGTAATCTGATACGGAATCAATATGTTGATGAAGAGGTTGAACTTTTTTCTTTCCCAATGGCTTCAAAAACATTTGTTCATTACAAAAAAAGCCTCAGACATTCAGGTATACGGTCCCTCCAAAGAATCTCATGTGCTAGGGCACTTTTGAAGAAGAATACTTGGTCATTTGAGTGATAGATACCACTTCATAAAAATGTCAAAATTACTTTTCCTCTTCCTATGCCTCTCTAACCGTTAATTATGTTTTTTTCACCTTAAAACCCGAGCTCAAGCTTTTATATATAGTTATAGGCTCTGGGTTTGGGCTAAATTGGGCTTTTATAGAGTCTAGTTCTGTAATTTGGGCAAATGGACTATCCTATGAACCCATGACTAAATAATTAAGTTGTCTTCCTAGTTCTGTAATTCAGGTAAATGGTCTATACTAGGGAACCATGACTAAATAATTAAGTTATCTTCTATATAGATACTCAGAATCCCAAATTACATCATGTTAATTTATTTTTTCCATTTAATCCTAATTAATTTAACTAAATAATTATGACAACACTTCAATTTAATTATGTCAAAATTAGTCAAACGATGAGGTCTTATTTGCAATGTTATAATGTTATATAATATGATTCACCGCATTAAGCATACATTGCCCTCTTGGTCAAATTAAATTATCACTAATCGATCTTAACTAACTTATTTTTTTATTACATAATCTTAGACTTACGTTATTTGATACTTTACTACATATAAATCCACTGTCCAGGTTTTACTTGTAGAATCTGAGAAGACGTGCATAGTGGTATGGTTATATGGTCAAATGTATAATCCATAAATTAGGTCATAAACAATGCAAGTTCAATTTAATCTAATTTTATATTGATTGAATATGTGAAATTAAGAATTCAAGTTATTGAATCCAAATAAATAATAACACTATATATGAGGAAAAAACTAAGGTATTACAGAAAATCCAAATAATACCCTTCGGGATAAACACTTTTCAATGTTTTTACAACTAAGATATTATAGAAAATCCAAATAGACTTATAAACTTAAGACTCCAATAAGTATCACAATTATGTCTCTTTCCTAATTGGTAATAGAAAGCAATGCACATATATCAATGCCCCATAACATGCTCCACTTGCCTCGGTGTCCAATCATCAACCTCAGGAAACTCCTTTTGTATCTTCATAAGTTGCGAATAAACTTCATAGGAATTCGAACATGATATATTGTCTTCTCGGTTTGATAATGTGATCACAAAATATCAAAGGGTTTTAGGTTTTTAAAACCAATGTTTTTTTTATTATAGAACATGTGAAAAATTCTTGCAACAAATGGTTCGTATCTCTTAAAATAAGGAGGAAAATCTCCAAAAGAGACTTGAAAAGATTGCGTTTTAAACCAAAAAAAAAAAATTTCGTCAGCTTATTCTAATGAACTATACCTCGTTCAAACGACATATTACAACTCATTTGAATGACATCGAATGACATGCCAGAGCGATGAGGAAAAGAGCTTGTTAGAAGTTTCATTCGAATATATGATATCCAACGAGTTGAAGAAACTCGTTTAAATGACCCTCAATATATTGTTCTAAAGATGATGCCTTAAAATGTTTTTTCTTTACAAAACTTTTGAAAAATAAATATGTTTCAAACACTTGTAAAATACCCCTGAACATAATGCTTACACAAAATCAACCTTATGTACCTCCTTCGTATGTTTGAATGATAAAATTAACTCTTCAATCTTCAATTATAGCATTCAGTTACTAACTTGTCTTCAATTTAAGCCTTGAGAATGTAAATGATGGTGTAGCGAGGTAACAGAATATGACAAACTATGAAGATAATGAGAAAATAATAATTTTTTCTTTCACAAGTCTTCTCCTTAGACTATTCCCGTACAAAACACAAAATTGAAAAAATAACCACTAAGAAAAGTTCAACTAATGTCCCTCCCAAACCTGAAAAGGAAAAGACACTTGAAACTTTGTCTCTACTGAAAATCTTTACAGTGTAGTCTATGAAATCAACAATTTTTCAAAATACCTCCACACATGAAGGAAAGAAAATATTGTGACACATGGAGTTAAAAAAAACTCCACCTTTATATGTTCTCCCATTTTTTGTCCATAATAGACCAAGGGTCAGAATAAAACCTGAAAACTTAGCATCGTGAGTATACAAAAAATATCATCACAAAGTAGAGACAATTAATCATATGCGATGAAACTTCAATAAACATAGAAGATATTTTTACAGATTTTGAAAATTTTTGAGGATAAAAATATATAGATATAAATACAAACAAACACACCATGGATTATCATGGAAATATCTAAATCATGGAAATGGAATGAAGGTGTACGAACTTAATGCATGATAAAGTCAATAGAGGAATAGGTAGAAACGGTGAAAGAAGTGAAAGAGACACTCCTAAAGAAAGCACTCAATTGAACCTTTGGTGTCTAAAATGTAGAACAAAATAAAATTGACTCAACTCATACAAAGTGCCTCGAATATCAATCATTCTCAAATAAATAACTCCAAACTATTTATTGTTTTTCAAGGAATTTTATTGTGCAAACCCAATTATCTTCAACTTATAACACCCTCAAAATCTCACATTTTAAGCATTAATTCTCAATTTCTTAGAAGAAATTGTATTTTTCATTTTTAATGAAGCATCAATGAAACAAAATTGTCCTTAACACTTATGTTTTTATTTGCCAAATACATATTTTAGGCTCTAAACAATGGTGGATTTTAATGCAAAGAAGATTGTTATTTCGTAGCCCCTTTTCATTGCTTAAACAATTATTAATCAATTTTCTAAAAAGAAAACCAGCAATGGTTTTTACACACACAATAAGTTCCTTGTACATTTGATTCTTTATTAAGCATGATCAAGATGACAACATCCTATTTAACATAAAACAAGCAAGTGAAATTTTTAAAAGTTCATGCAAAGGGTTTGTAATCGAGGCGATATAATCGGAGTAGCATGAAGGTAGTAATCAACAATGAACAATGCAAATCTAAACATGCATTAATAATGACCAAAACACGTGTGATGTATTGTAACACCGTGATTAAGTCACATGAATGGATGAAATGAAATGGTCTTTCGAACATCTTAAATACGCATCTCTAGACGGTGTAAAAAAATACAAAAATCATTTTGTAATTTTTGAAATTTTTTCAAAAAAAAAATTATCTTTTGGGTTTTTTTAATTTATAAGTCTAAGACTACAAAATCATACAAAATACTCTACAATCTAGTTTTAGGGACAAATGATTGCAATAAAATTCACCCTAAACTCGAAGCATTTTCGAACCTAATCAGTCATGGAGTTGGAAGTGTTCTCAAAATGCGTAGACATCATTTGAAATTATCCCATTAAACATTTATAAATATTGACTAGAAACTAAACTTGATCTCTAAGACTAGCAATTTCATTATGGCGGTGGGTGGGAGCATGTGTGTGAGAGACTCTTCCTAGATTGAAATAAAACTATCCAAGGATACCTCTTCGTTTGCAATGGGTAAAAGCATAGATTTGTTTGGGTCGACCTTGTTTAAAATTCCTAGGACAAGTTATCCTTAATGAGTTAGGTGGAGGCCCGTAATGATCTATTAAAAATTTGGCAACCGGTTATGATATTGTATTCACTACACCACAATGGATATTTTTCAGCCAATCTAATATTTAATTTGCAAGTGTTTTTAACACTAAAAAAATTAACAATGATTTTTGACAGTTACAAAACTTGTAAGTTTTCAAAACCATTGCATACTTCTGAATTTATTATTAACCAAACCTAAAAGTGTAACATATTTCATAAAAAGTGTTGACAAATTTGGAGGTCACAATTTCCCTTCCTCGTCTAAATTCTCCCACCCTCGACTTTTCACAAAATCATAACTCCAAACCTCTGATTCGTCAGTTAGTCTATAAAAGCCCTAGATATTTCCCTCTTTTTCTGTTATGTGACTTCAAAAGAATGACCCAATACCCAAATTCATCTCTCTCTTTAAAAATATTCATATTAATGTGACACCCAGCCTATTAATATAACGAGTGGACAGCCCCCTAATAAGATAAAATAAGAGTCTCATACAACTCATTCTTAGCATCACAATCGAAATTCAATTAATTATTAACCACCTATTAGTTTAACAAGTCGTGACAAATTTAAATCTTGAATCTACTATATCAAAAAAATTCATTCAATATAAACCCATGCAGTAAACTATACAATCAATCACACCAGTAAGTAATCTAAATTAGAAAATACATTAAAACCAAGTACCATATAAACCATCGGTTACAACAATCAAATACAATCATCTTAAATGAAATCAATAAAACTTAAAATAAATCAGTCTGATAAAAGGACAACATGTCCAACTAATAACTCAAGAGAGATCCGAATCTAGGATATAAATGATGGAATCGTCTACTCCAAATCTGGCAAGCTGCCACATCAGCTGCAGCTACGTGATTCCAGAAAGAAGAGTCATCTGTGGTGTCCCTATGGCTAAACATATAAATGTTTTTGAGAAATATTTGACATTGGTCAGAGTCTAATACTTTTGAAAATATTTAGGAAGTGTATAAATTACAATAATGAATATGTAAAACAACTTTCCATATTAAAATTCGTAGCGCATTTGCTTGAGATAATCCTAGCCCCTTATGTAATGTGCCACCTAACGTGTACTTTTTACCCTTCTAGTTATGCTAACCCTTCTAACTAATCTCATCACTGATATCATTGTAATGTACTACCCTGGCTTGAGTATTGTGTATCATTAATTTATTACTTAACATTGTTCTCTGGTTAATTAGTTAATCATCACACCATTATTATTCATTATCATAACCTTAATCCGGTTATTATTAATATTCACAAGTAACGTCTTATACCCATATATAACTATTTACCACTTTTGACATGTATAATTGAAACACATCAAATGTATATAAACAGATACATCACTCACTATAGATATGTTCTCCATCCCTCCGATATTTACCCCATTGGATCCAAAATCACTAGCACGCTATCAAACTCGAGGGAGTCCACCACAACCTGGGAAACCAGGTCGGAATCTCATCACCGAACCCCAAATGTAAGGAAAACTGGAGGCGATCATGGCCTTACGTTCGTAGTTATAACTATACCTCACTATTCCACGGGACTCCAACCCTACACTGCATGGGCATGCACAGACCTATGACCCTGGGGAATGGTACTATTTCTCCTAAGATTCGTCATAGTGACCTCCCATGGGATGGGATTCGTCTATGGTATGTTTCAATTATTTTTATGAACTCTCTCTCTCTCTTCTAGGGCGACCTAGCATTTGCATGGCTGCCATACAAAAAGCTTCTCAAGATCCCCCATTACGAAAGCTCCTAACCCTAACCCTTGGTCAAGATTATTTACGAGTGTTGCTGATAACAATACTCATAAAGAACTTGACCTAAAACAACCAACCTCCTTTAAATGTGAAACTGCTATCCTTATTTTTATAAAGAAATCATAGCTTTATCAGAACCTTTCAAACACTCGATCATTGGGAAATTTTCCCATGGAATACCTCCTCTAGATTCTATTCAAAAAACATTCCAAACTTTCTTCCTAAAGGTTGGTTATTCCATAGGTTTGATTAACTTAAAGCATATCCTCATCCAACTAAGTTACGAAGAAGGCTATCTTAAATTATGTCTTTGAGACCAACAGTATGTTGGTAAATGCTCCATGAGAACCTTTTAATGATCTATTGATTTTAGACCCGATGAAGAATCATCTATTATTCTAGTTTGGATAAACCTTCCTAACCTCCCAATTCCCTTATTTGCAAAGTCTTTGTGACACCCCGCTTAAAATAATAACGGGTGGCCAACTCTATACTACATTTAATCAGGAATCTCATATGGCTCATTCTCAGCATTATTAGACTATACTAAAATAGATAAGGCTAACTACCTGAAACTATAAAAGCGGATGCCAAAAATTTCAATTAAATAAAACATTGCAATGGATATCAACCCAACAATAAAATTTCTAGAAAAAGATAGAATGCACACAAATACCACGATACAAGAAAGTGTTAACATTAAAATAGAAATAGCATAAAAGGAAATATACCCGAATAAACTGACGGGTCATAGATAGTACACATCCATAAAGAAGAAATATAAACAACTACAAATATCTCTTGGGTATAAACTCGACATACAACATGAATCCTACCTAGATTTTCAAAGAAGTAGGAAGCGACTATAATTAAAATCCCGCCATAGTCTGCAACTACTACGGCTCCCAAGACTCTGGATAGAAAATCATCCGGTATCCATGCGATAGGAAACCTGTGGCAAAAAGTATATATATATATATATATATATAGCAAAAGAGAAATATAAATAGGTCAGAGCCCGAGGTGTAAAAATGTTTGCAGTAAAGTGTGTTAACCGTGCATAATAAATATAAATGCACTATTTCGTAATTAAAGTGGAGTCTCTTTCTCGTGAAACCCCCAACTCACCTCTCATCTACTGTGCGCTCCTAATCGTGTCCTGGAACCTTAATTAAGTTATCCCACCCATATAAGGACAACCAACCTTACAATAGGCACGGCCTATACCCGCATGGCCTGCCATCCTAACATAACCCAAGAATCCTTTCAATTCTAATCCCACTTAAATATATATGCTTACATATGTGCCTTACTAGGCTCTAGTGGTTCCAATTATTAACTTAAACCAGTTATAAGTCTTAATACATAACACATTAACATTAAGTTTCAGTATAAGAATTTATTCTCTAAATAACATGCATTCGAGTAATAAGGACAAAACTTCTCTTCACTCTCAACATTGCACTACGTTTCTTGCGTGGGGCGTCTCGCAAAGCGAAATCCAAACAAGGAACCCCCCGATACACTACTCCTTGATAATGTTGATCGTAGGAATCCATTATGTCTTCTACATAAATCCTATTGCATCAACTACATAATTATTGAATACTATATCAAAGAACATGATTAAAATCTTTCTCTAACTCCTTGGGGTCGCTATAACCGTAATTGTCTCTCAGTACGACCCTGATCAACTAGTACACCGAAATCACCCAAGATGTACATACTAGAAAATTCATATCACCTTTACCTATAGGATATATATATATAAGAAATCATTCATTCCTATAACCACATATACATAACACATATAATGTACACTTTGCAATACCCATAACATAAACAGTTATAGGATACCAAAATACTGCACCATGCTATCATTTTCCAGGAATTACTGACTTTCTCTCCGGGTCACCACCTACTGGACTATTATCACACCGCCATGGCGACAAAATCAATCATAATGTATTGGAAGAGATCATAGTTCCTAATCGACAAGTGATAATGACCCATACCCAAGAATTCTCACCCCCAAAATAATATCACAAAAATAAAAATGGACGACTATGACCTGGGGACTATCCATACCCTGCTCCTCAAGCCAGGGGCTTACCCTCATTGCTCAACTTCCCATGATAGCATGTGTCGGGTATGCTTCACACCATATGTATATATATCATTCAAACACTATATATATATACATCCATATGATCACATCATATATACAAACCATCATGCACGACATAGGTATTCACGCCATATGTACACATATATACATATCTACACATATATATCCACATATATATACACTATCTCTCGTCCGTATGTATGAGATTTATAAACTCAGCTATAAGTGTACATAGTCCTCATTATACTAGCCGTCACTCCAAGCATATTAACTTAATTCGTTACATAAATACATTCCTTCACTTGAAGCATATTCATCCATTACCCCTATGATATGAATAGTCTTCCAATATATCCAACATTCAAGTTATTCCCCAAAGTTTAATGAATGTAGGAATCACTACACATCCCCTCTATATTCGAGAGCACATCGACATATCTAATAATAATCCCGATTATAGGTATACACATAACTAATAGTCTGCAAACTTCAAGCTCAATCCTAAATTCATTCCATTATCCCATCCACTATTGGAATCCCCATTGTTAAACACACACCGATATATAACAACTATCCCTAATAGATTTACAACACACCCCATTCTAGTTGATAGTATGATCCAATCTCTCTAAATTCTGACTATAGTTCAATTGTCCCTATGAACCCTTAACATTAACGCATAAATATGAAATAACTAACTCGGCTAGAAGTACACACATAACTATTCTATTCGATAATAATCTAAAGCATATACCGTAATACCTCTTAACTTCAAACGCACATAAACAAAAAGGGACTACCTCCATAATTTATAACTATTTCATGATAGCCCACCAGCATCATATTAAGACAATCCGCCTATCATTCAGTCCCATAATCATTTCCTTACTAAAAGATGCGTCCTACCCTCATAATCCATTTCTAACATAAGTCTGAATGCCCCTATTCATCCTAAGGCACAAATCCCTAAATATTATATCATAACCCTCCATAATAAGTCCATTAAGAAAGCCCCTAAGAATAAAGACCAAAAGAAAAGGGGTAAAAAAAAATCCCATTCTTGGGCTAAAAACAGAGGACTGGTTGACCGGTCCCAGACCCCCGATCGACCGCGGTTCTAAATTTTGCCCTACGAAGAATGCAATAGGCTTTTCCCTTAGGGCGCGGTCGATCGGCCCCCTGGCTGCGGTCGACCGGCCATACCAGATCTCTTGCCATTTTTCCATTTTTGAACAAAACCAAACTCTCCAAACACTCAAAATATTATCATCTAACCCTCAATCTTTAACTCAATCACATTCCTCACATCAAAACCCAACCTACATCTCATCTTATCAACATAAATGCCATCAATCCCATGTATAAACATCAAATTCATGTTTTAGTCCCAAAAATCTAGGTTTTTCCATATAACCCAAAAATCCAATCCTTTTATCCATAAATTATGAAATGAAATACACAAATGAAATATTTAGCAAGGTTAAACACTTGCCTCGAAATCGTAGTGGTTGAATCATCCTCGAGATCGCGTGTTGGCCGGAGTCTCCAAGCTTTTTCCCCTCTCTTTCCTACTTTCTTCTTCTTCTTCTCTCTCTCTCTCTCTCTCTCTCTCTCTCTCTCTCTCTCTCTCTCTCTCTCTCTCTCTCTCTCTCTATCTCAATCTCAACACTGAGATTTTAATCTCCCGAAGGCTTTATAAGCCTAATCTTCCAAAACACTCAACTTAAATTATAATACACACTTTAAATGACTCGTTTACTCCAATTCGAGTCAAACTAACTTAAAAGTATTCCAAAATAGAAATAAATCCCAAGGACAGTTATTTTGACTATCTAGACCCATCCGGAATACTTTATAATGTCCTCAATTTTTGGACCTCAATTTCCAAATTTTAAAACTCTCCAATTTAAATTAATTTTATTTCTCCCAAAAATTGAATTTCTCAGTCCCAAAGTCACGGGGTATTATAGTCTTCTATTTATTCGATTTCCCAACTGGTTGGTAAACCTCTAAAAATGGATTCATCTATGCCAGAATCTTTAGACCTAGGACAACAAGGGTGTGTTCTGAACTTAATCTTTTAAATCAAAGACAATATAGAGTTTGGATAGGATGTGGAACAAGTGGTTTTTGGAAACAAGTATCCTACGAAATATCCCTCCTTACTACCCTTTTCTGTAAGAAACAAGGACATGATGAGAGCAAATGCATATTCAAAGATCTTTACCAAAACAATCCTAAGAAGATTATGCCAAGAAATGAGAAGACGCCAACTGAAGTATATGTATATAAGAATAAAATCACCAATCAATAAGAAGAGGAAGAATCCATTCAAGAAAATTTTATTATTCAACAAGTCACTGAAGAAAGGTCTGATATGGACATTTAAACTAAATCTGCCGGAGAAGATTGAATCTATTCAGAATCATACATAAAAAATTAAGCATTATGAGCTAATTTCTAATGAAGCTCTCGTCCTTGATAATTGTAACATATCATGTATAGAGCTTCCTAATTATGAGTAACATCAAGACTATTACAAGGAATGTCAATAAGATACTGAGAAATGCAAGCAACAAGTCTCCATGGTTGAGGAGATAAAGATATTCATAACTAGTTTTGAAGAGAAGTGTTAGAAGGCTAAGGATATATAGAATTAGAAAGATAACTTAGTTCATAGATAAATCCCCATATTAGGCATGGACATGAAACTTATCAACACCAAAAAGTCATCATAACTTCACTTTGATCATTTATTCAAAAGAGTGACCCGGTCAAGTGGAAAGGTAAAATCACAAAATCCTTCATCTTTCAACCAATGATTAATTTTGTTTATTGGAACATTAGAGGTGTATCAAGTAAAGAAATAAAAGAAAATTTAATAGATTAAAGAGATCTTATTCCCTCCCAGTTATTGCCCTCTTAGGACCTAAAGTGGATTCTTATAAAATGCTCAAGCTTCAGAATAAATGGGGATTCACCAACAGTGTGCATAACTTATCCAATAAAATTTGGTTTCTTTGGTTAACTGAAATTGTTGCCATATCATTAAAGATGAAGAACAATTTGTTTTATTGAAAATAGATTGGCCTAGATACAATAAAACTCATTTATTATGCTCGTATATGCTAAATATTTTTCTATTAAAAGAACTCCTCTTTGGGAGATGTTAGAATATATTGAAATCCAATTTAAGTCTCAATCCCTTAGGGTGAGTGGGGACTTTAATGTGGTATCTAAAGATGATGAAAAGATTGGTGGAAATGAGTTGGAGTCTAATGCTTCTCAAGATTTCAAGGATATGATTGCTGGTTGTGAGTTATTGGACCTGGGATTTATGGGCTCCTGATTTACATGAACCAGTAATAGGGTGATAGGTACCATCTTCAGTAGGTCAGACAGGGTATTAGTAAACTATTAATGGTTTAATGAGTTCCATAATTCAAGTATCACCCATTTAGACAAGCATTTCCCTGATCATAGTCCCCTACTTTTGTCCATTAAAACTGCTATAGAGGAATGCCCCAAGAAATTCAAATTCCTTAATATGTGGTGTGTGGATAACTCCATTGATTATGTGATAACATATGCTTGGAATATAAGTGTTAATGTTGCCCCAATGAATTGTTTTGCAATCAAATTGAAAAATCTTAAGAATAGATTGAGGGAATGAACTATTTCTCATGTCAAAAATATTTTCCAAAAGGTCCAATATTTGGAAGATTAGGTGTTAGTAAAAGAGACAAACTATTAAACATATCCATATGGCCTCACTAGGAGTGATCTTCAATAATGTAAGGCTCACTTGAATCAAGCTTTAAAAATGGAGGAAATCTTTTGGCAATAAAACTTCAAGATTAAATGGCTAAAGGATGGGGACTCTAATACTAAACTATTCCACACTATAATTAACGTTAAGAGGGATATTTTAGTTATCAACCAAACATTAATCATGAGGGGTCTATGGAGGTGACTAAAGAAGGGATTAACCAAAATTTCATCAACCATTTTCCCAACGTCTAGGAAGATGAATTCCTTGATGTGGATGAAGATTATCTGATTTTTATTCCCAAAACCAACAAAGATGAAGGAAATTAATTGCTAACTTCCATTACTAATGAAGAGGAAATCTACAAGGTAGTTAAAATCCTTAATGGTGATTGTTCCCCAGATCCATATGGGTTTGGTGGTATGTTGTACTCTAAATTATGGGTGGTTATAAGGAAAGAGTTCATTAAAACTATGGAGAGCTTATTTAATGGTGACGAGATGCCCATAAGTTGGTCTAGTACCAATATCATAATCATTCCAAAGGTTAGTAATCCTTTCAAATGCTTTAATTTTAGGCCAATTAGTTTGTGTAATTTCTCCAACAAAGTTATCTCTAAAATCCTTTGTAATAGACTAGGCCCTATTATTCCTTCCATCAAGGTAGAAAAATTTAAGATAATATTTTACAGACCAAGATATTATTCAATCTCTAGGCAAGAAATCTCATAGAGGCAACATTATATTCCAGCAAAAATATGTAAAAGGCATATGATAGGGTATTTGTCCATTCTTGTTCTCTAATCTTAGGAAATTCAGATTTTGTGAGGCTTTCATTTATTTTCTTTGGGGATTCATTGCTTATAATTGGTTGTCTATAATAGTTAATGGTCAAAGTGTAGGACTTTTTTTAATTCTACAAGAGGTCTTAGATAATAAGACCCTTTGTCTCCTAGTCTTTTCATAATAGCCACTGAAGTTCTAAGTAGAAAATCGAACCATTTGTTTGAGTCCAATATGTCCATTCCCTTCTCTCACCATCCTAGAAGTGTCCTCATTAGTCATTTGGGATTTACAAGTGATTTAATTATTTTCAGCAATGCACGTAAGATCTCATTTTAAAGTCGTTGCAGAATTTGAAAAAGTATTTGGGCAACTCGTGAATTTAATGAAAAGATATATTTTCATGTCCAAGAATATGAAGAAGAGAAGAATAAAAGATATTGAGTCTATGACTGGTCTCCATCATACATATTTTCCTATTAAATACCATGGGTGTCGTCTTGGTCTTGGAATGAAGAAACTTATACCGTTTTCTATTCAAACTAATAATATTAGAAATAATATTTTCGGTTGGTCCTCTAAGATTTTATCTCAGTGAGATAGACTCACACTCATCAAGCATATTTTGTCTTCTATCCCCCTCCATATGTTATTAGTTATATCCCCTCCCAAGGCAGTGTTAAATAGAATTAAAGCTCTATCCAATATGTTTTGGTGGGGTGGTTGCTCAACTGATAATCATTACCATTGGAATAGTTAGGATAATGTCTGTTATCCCACTGAGGAAGGAGGTCTTAACATAAAAAACTTAGATGATATCATTGAAGCTATTAGTCTTAAACTTCCCTAGAAATGGAGATTTGACAATGGCATATGGGGGAATTTCATGAGAAATAAATTTAAATATTCTCCAGTCCTTCCTGAAGGTTCTCATACCTTCAAAAGAATAGCATTAGTCCAAGAAGAAGCTAGTGAGCTCATTAATGAAGAAAAATATTTTTCGTTGCCTTCAACCCCAGGGGATTTCAATCTTAAGTCTACTTATGAAGCCATTAAAATGTCTAGACCTTCAACTCAGAGTTGGAAGTATATGTGGATCCATCACTGTCCATATAATATTTTCATTTTTTGTGGAAAGTTATATATAATGATGTTCCTACAGATGTGACCAATCATAATGTAGGCATTAGATTAGCATCTAGATGCAGAAATTGTGAATCAGATATAGAATCCACTAGTCATTTGCTTATTACCTGCTCTATATCTCAAGAGGTTTGGCATTTCTTTAGTAAAAGACTTGGTATTTTTATGAAGTTTGAGAATTGAAGAACCCTCATATGTCTTGGTGGATGTATGTGCCATCAGTGGATCATTAATATTTCATTATATCCAATCTCCCTAAGTTGATTATGTGGGAGCTTTAGAAGGCTAGAAACCTTAAACACTTACAAAATGTTACTGTAAAATCAGTAACTATTATAAATAATGTTATGACGACTTTATGAAGAGTTCACAATATGTGTGCTTTAAACAAAACCAATTTTTCTTCGAAAAATTATCCAACTTTTAATTTTGCACCAAACCAAGTTGTGAAAAACCCAATTCTTACTTTAAACCAATTTTATCTTGATTAATCCTAAGCATGCATCTAGTGATTAAAACAAGTTAAACAAAGTAAAGAATACTCACAACACCGGATGTACGAGGAAAAAACCCAAAACGGGAAAACAACCTCGGACGACCCAAGCCAGATAATCACTATGAACAATGGTTTTACAAAGACAGATTAGCCTTACACTAAGGCTCGATCCCCATGGGTCTTGACGCTCCTTCTGATCTTCTACCGTTCTTTAATAGTGCCCACGCAGAAATTCAATCTTCCACGATACCTGTCCACAACACACGCGTCCATGTATGTCTCGGTGTCCACCGATATGAGTTTGATTCGTCTATGATGTCGAACAAGAAGTCCTTCTCTTTTCTTCACCGCAAAACCCTTTGTGTTCAATGTGCAGAATAAACAACTTTGGTGTCGCAAGATCACTTAAACATATAAGAATGATAACTTGGATCTTTGCAAACTCTAAGGATGTGTTTATGCTTTTCAAACCTTAGAAAACATGTGCAAACAAGGTTTTGGTTCGTAAAACTATTTTCCAGAAAGCACACATATGAAATTATGATGAAAAACACTCCCATGCCAGACAATCACAATGAACAATGATTTTACAAAGACAGATTAGCCTTACACTAAGACTCGATCCCCATGGGTCTTGACGCTCCTTCTGATATTCTACCGTTCTTCAATAGTACCCACGTAGAAATTACGTCTTCCATGATACCTATCCACAACACATGCATCCACGTATGTCTCGGTGTCCACCGATATGGCTTTGATTCATCTACGATGTCGAACAAGAAGTCCTTCTCTTTTCATCATCGCAAAATCCTTTGTGTTCAATGTGTAGAACAAACAACTTTGGTGCTACAAGATCACTTAAACATATAAGAATGATAACTCGGATCTCTGCAAACTCTAAGGATGTGTTTATTCTTTGTAAACCTTAGAAAACATGTGCAAATAAGGTTCTGGTTCGTAAAACTGTTTTCCAGAAAGCACACATACGAAACTATGATGAAAAACACTGTTTAAATAGGATTTAAATGCCGCCTTGAAAAATGTGTCGTTCGAACGACATGAGATTTCGTTCGAGCGACATCCCATCTCGTTCGAACGAGATTGGATGTTGTTGGAATGACAACGCGAAAGTTTGACTTTTTGTTTAAAACGTTTTTTCCAATGAGAGATCCAAAAATGTCAAACTCTTTTACGAGCCTATCATCATAAAACATAGTGTAAACCTTTTAAAACACTATAAACAATTTCAAAACATTTTTTTCTTTATAAAAATTACATCCTTATCTTTTATAAAATAATTCCGACCAGCATTAATTATATGCATTTATACCTGAGTGATCTCGGAATGAAATTAAATTTGAAGACGATTAAACTTCCACCAATTAAACATCGGCATGATTAAATCTTTGAATCTTTGCTGCAACGTCTTAAATTTCTTAAATACATCATAGACCGAGTGGGATCGTGACAAAATAAAATCTCCCTATGACATATTACAAACACAATTTTGTTCACCGAATTAACTCAAAACAATACAGGGACTCAATTGGAAATTTATGTCCATACAAATATCCCCCTTTGACTATTCTGGGACAAAAATAAACCAGAGAAATGCCTAACAGGGCCGTCAAGCCGTATGACGACTAAATCCCATCCCATAAACCCAAAATCAAAAATACAGGACACGGACTAGAATATATAGCACCGGTGAGCATAAACTGTCTGAATGTGATGTAGACTTGAAATCTCAAATCTTTGAAGCATACCTACACCCATGAAATAGACAAACAAATATCCAGTGAAGTATGGAGGAACAAATGATACCAATTTATATTTCTAATAAGTACAAATCATTTGAAACATGTGAGCAATTATTTGATACCAATTTGAAAGAAATATAAACAGACAAAATGTAAATACAGATATCAATAGACACGCTCAATAAAATCTCCCCCTACATCACATACATCTCTCCCCCTTTTTGTCTAGAATAGACAACCCGGTGTGATAAACGGACTCATATGAAAATAACAAATTTTGAAATAAAAGAATCTGCATATAAACCAGTCAGCCCCAAAAAAAAAGCTTCCAGCAGTACCAAAAATATACCAATATAACGAGAGGACTACAAACCAATCAGAAGCAAAGATTCAGCCTGTCGTTCGAACGAGCTAGGGATATCGCTCAAACGAGATGAGGATGTCGCTCGAACGAAGTACAACTGTCGTTCGTGTGAGATGAGATGTCATTTGAAGGACTTAGCGTGACCTGCCAAAATTTCCCAGATTCCCAGAAATATGTTATAATATTGCCCAGTGACCAAATTTCCACAAAAAAATTTCCAGAAAGGGACTGACAGTAGCAAAACAGTGTTAAAACAGTAGGTTTTTCGCACAAAATTCATAAACCTCAGAAAAACTAATAATGAGAGTTACATGCAAACATAGTATCGATGTGCTCAAACATGGACATGGAATGAATGGGTGTGAAACTACAAATAAATGAGTCACAATTCCAACACATCGAAATGATCAAGAAGCTCTAATTGATAGCGATAAATCATCAAACTTTATCATAGCCATATGACAATTAAAGTGTGAGCTTAATGAACTAAACATACTACATGCACACAAATCCAGAATTTTGACGATTCTACAAACAATAACATCAAATTGCAATGTTTCAACATTAGGATTAGTTGTGCAAACCCGTTTAAATTTTTAATCCATCCAAACTCCCTCAATAATATCATATTTTCTTTTGAATGAACTAAACAAATATGGACATTTTCTTAGCATATTGCATTTTCTTTTGTTCTCTTTTAAACGTTGGATTTCACGACGAGTTAATTTTGAACTCTCGCAGCCCTTTCTCGTGAATTACTCATCATTTTTACCAATTTTGAATCCTCACGGTAATCGGTTATTACATGCACACTTCTCCTTAAGTCTACTTACGCATAGATGAAAAGATTGAGATAAGAATGCCTCACCAAATTCAAAAATGCAAGAGAAGTCAAACATCCATATAAACTCGTGCAATGTTGGCTTATATACAAAGTCGAATCAAAATGCATATCAACTTCGAAACAACCCCATATAAACAATGGTTAAGATCATTCTAAGCATCGGTAATAATGACCAAATGTCCTAGCGACATGAATAATAAAACGATGGGGGGGGGGGGGGGTCGAAGCACACCAATATGCCACATCAAACATGTAAACTCAAAAACAAAAACAGAAGAAAATAAAACTATTTTCGGTTTTTCAAACGTTTTTTTTAAAACAAAATCATTTTGTATTTTTCAAATAAGACTCAAACAAGTGAAAAATAAAATATAAAGAGATAAACATGTCATAACACTAGAAAATTATAAACATGATGCAAGGGCTAGCGTATGACAAAACATGCAAGCTACTATCTATAAGAAATAACAAGTGATGAATCATGTGCCTGCATGTGAGAATCAACCAAAGAATCATTAAGAATCTCCAAAACGGATTTCCTAACCCAAACCGATGTATACCTAACAAAATAGGTTTCGGGAACCAATGGGACACTACGTTTAATCTTCCTAGGGTCTTTTCTAAGATCAAAACAGAAACTCCTAAGGTGATCTTTCCTACTACAATGCGAACATGTGAAAACACGACGAGGAATGGGACCTTTAGGTTGACCTTATCTAATACCGTCGGATGTGGTTGATGCTCTAAAACAAACTATGGTTTTGGCTTTTACATTCAAACCACTAGAACAAGATAAGCCGCTACCATCACTACTCGAGTCATTTAAATCATTTTTTAACTTCAAAACTTTCGACTCAAGCAAACGATTATACTCCTCAAACTTTTGGGAATCCTTATTTAAATTTTAAATTACCCCTAGAAGGTTGTCTCGCTCCCCCTCAATGTGAGCAAACTTATCCCTAAAATCCCTTTCACGTGCCACAAAATAATTAATCGAATTATTTTCCTCAACGTCACAAACTTTAGAATTTTTTAAATCATCTAACTCGTTTTATAAAACGAGGACTCTATCATCAGTCTCCTTTTTGTCCAATTTTAATATATTAAAATCTTTAAACAAGGAACTAAAGTGCTCACAACAAATATCCCTTTGAATTTGAAAATTTTGCAAATATTCAATCCTATTTTTGAAACCATAATTTTCTTTCTCCAAAACTTCAATACGTTTTGAAAAATTCAAATTCAAATGATATAAATCGTCAAAGCTTAGAGAATCCATCGAGAGAAAACAAACACAGGAGAGATAAACAAACACACGGGATCAACAAACAAATAAAATATATTTTCTAGCTCTGATACCAATTTGAAGAGTGCCCAATATCTGTGCTTTAAGGAAAACTAATTTTTCTTTGAAAAATTATCCAACTTTTAATGATGCACCAAACCAAGTTGTGAAAAACCCAATTCTTACTTTAAACCAATTTTATCTTGATTAATCCTAAACATGCATCTAGTGATTGAAACAAGTTAAACAAAGTAAAGAATACTCACAACGCTGGATGTACGAGGTAAAAACCCAAAATGGGAAAACAACCTCGGACGGCCCAAGCTAGACAATCACGATGAACAATGGTTTTAAAAAGTCAAATTAGCCTTACACTAAGACTCGATCCCCACGGGTCTTGACGCTCCTTCTAATCTTCTATCGTTCTTCAATAGTGCCCATGGAGAAATTCCGTGTTCCACGATACCTATCCACAACACACGCGTCCACGTATGTCTCCGTGTCCACCGATATGGCTTTTATTCGTCTACCATGTCGAACAAGAAATCCTTCTCTTTTCTTCACCGCAAAACCATTTGTGATCAATGTGCAGAACAAACAACTTTGGTGCCGCAAGATCACTTAAACATATAAGATTGATAACTCAGATCTTTGCAAACTCTAAGGATGTGTTTACGCTTTGTAAACCTTAGAAAACATGTGCAAACAAGGTTTTGGTTCGTAAAACTGTTTTCCAGAAATCAAAAATACGAAACTATAATGAAAAACACTGTTTAATTAGGATTTAAATGCCGCCTCGAAAAATGTGTCATTCGAACGACTTAAGGTCTAGTTCGAGCGATATCCCATCTCGTTCGAACGAGATGGATGTCGTTTGAACGACAACGCGAAAGTTTGAATTTTTGACTTTTTCTTTAAAATGTCTCTTCCAGTGAGAGATCCAAAAATGTCAAACTATTTTACAAGCTTATCATCATAAAACATAGTGTAAACCTTTAAAAACACTATAAACCATTTTAAAACATTTTTTTCTTTATAAAAATTACATCCTTATCTTTTATAAAATAATTTCGAGCACCATTAATTATATGCATTTATACCTGAGTGATCTCGAAATGAAATTAGATTTGAACATGACTAAACTTGCACCAATTAAACATCGGCATGATTAAATCTTTGAAGCTTTGCCGCAACGTCTTCAATTTCATCAATACGTAATAGACCGAGTGGGATCGTGACAAAACTATGACATATTACAAACACAATTTTATTCACGGAATTAAGTCAAAATAATACATGGACTCAATTGGAAATTTATGTCCTTACAAATCTCCCCCTTTGACAATTCTGGGACAAAACTAAGCCAGAGAAATGCCTAACCGGGCCATCAAGTCGTATGACGACTAAATCCCATCCCATTAACCCAAAATAAAAAATATAGGACACAGACTAGAATATGTAGCACCGGCGAACATTAACTGTCCAAATGTGATGTAGACTTGAAATCTCGAATCGTTGAAGCGTACCTACACACATGAAATAGACAAACAAATACCCAGTGAAGTATGGAGGAAGAAATGACATCAATTTATATTTCTAATAAGAACAAATCATTTGAAACATGTGTGCAATTATTTGATACCAATTTGAAAGAAATATAAACAGACAAAATGTAAATCCAGATATCAATAGACACGCTCAACGAAATCTCCCCCTACATCACATACATCTCTCCCCCTTTTTGTCTCGAATAGACAATCCGGTGTGATAAACGGACTCATATGCAAAATACCGATTTTGAAATAAAATAATCTGCATATAAACCAGTCAGCCCCCAAAAAAAACTTCCAGCTGTACCAAAAATATACCAATATAACCAGAGGACTTCAAACTAATCAGAAGTAAAGATTCAGCCTGTCATTCGAACGAGCTAGGGACATCGCTCAAACGAGTTGAGGATGTCGTTCGAATGAAGTACAATTGTTGTTCACGCAAGATGAGATGACTTTTGAACGACTTAGCGCGACCTGCCAAAAAATCCCAGATTCCTAGAAATATGTTATAATATTGCCCAGTGAACAAATTTCCACAAAAAAATTCCAGGAAGGGCCTGACATTAGCAAAACAGTGTTAAAACAGCAGGTTTTTCGCACAAAACACATAAACCTCATAAAAACTAATAATGCGAGTTACATGCAAACATAGTATCGATGTGCTCAAACATGGACATGGAATGAATTGGTGTGAAACTACAAATAAATGAGTCACAATTCCAACACATCGAAATGATCAAGAAGCTCTAATTGATAGCGATAAATCATCAAACTTTAGCATAGCCATATGACAATTAAAGTGTGAGCTTAATGAACTAAACATACTACATGCACACAAATCCAGAATTTTGACGATTCTACAAACAATAGCGTCAAATTGCAACGTTTCAACATTAAGATTAGTTGTGCAAACCCATTTAAAATTTTAATCCATCCAAACTCCCTCAAGAATATCATATTTTCTATGGAATGAACTGAACAAATATGGCCCTTTTTTTAGCATATTGCATTTGCTTTTGGGCTCTTTTAAACGCTGGCTTTCATGATGAGTTAATTTTGAACTCTTGCAGCCCTTTCCTGTGAATCACTCATCATTTTTACCAATTTTAAATCGTCACGGTAAATGGTTATTACATGCATACTTCTCCTTAAGTCTACTTATGCATAAATGACAAGATTTAGATAAGAACGCCTCACCAAATTCAAATATGCAAGAGAAGTCAAACATCCATATAAACTCGTGCTAGTGTGCAATGTTGGCATATATACAAAGTCGAATCAAAATGCATATCAACTTCGAAACAACCCCATATAAACAATGGTAAAGATCATTATAAGCATCGATAATAATAACCAAATTTCCTAACCACATGAATATTGAAACGATGGCAGAGGGGGTCCAAGCACACCAATATGCCACATCAAACATGTAAACTCAAAAACAAAAACACAAGAAAACAAAACTATTTTCATTTTTTCAAACGTTTTTTTTAAACAAAATCTTTTTGTATTTTTCAAATAAGACTCAAACAAGTGAAAAATAAAATACAAAGAGATAAACATGTCATAACACTAGAAAATTATAAACATGATGCAAGGGCTAGCGTATTACAAAACATGCAAGCTACTATCTATAAGTAATAACAAGTGATGAATCATGTGCATGCATGTGCGAATCAACCAACGAAAAATTTAGCATCTCCAAAACAGATTTCCTAACCCAAACCGGTGTATACCTAACAAAATAGGTTTTGGGAACCAATGGGACACTACGTTTAATCTTCCTAGGGTCATTTCTAAGATCAAAATGGAAACTCCTAAGGTGACCTTTCCTACCACAATGCGAATATGTGAAAACACGACGAGGAACGAGACCTTTAGGTTGACCTTTTCTAATACCCTCGGATCTGGTTGATGCTCTAAAACAAACTATGGTTTTGGATTTTACATTCGAACCACTAGAACAAGATAAGCCGCTACCATCACTACTCCAGTCATTCAAATCATTTTTTAACTTCAAAACTTTTGACTCAAGCAAACGATTAGAATCTTAACACTTTTGGGAAGCCTTCTTTAAATTTTCTATTACCTCTAGAAGGTTATCTCGCTCCCCCTCAATGTGAGCAAACTTATCCCTAAGATCCTTTTCTCATGCCACAAAATCATTAATCGAATTATTTTCCTCAACAGCACAAACTTTAGAATTTTTTATATCCTCTAACTCTTTTTCTGAAATGAGGACACTATCATCACTCCCCTTTTTGTCCAATTTTAATATATTAAAATCTTTAAACAAGGAACTAAAGTGCTCACGACAAATATCCCTTTGAATTTGAAAATTTTGCACATATTCAATCCTATTTTTGAAATCGTAATTTTCTTTATCCAAAACTTCAATACGTTTTGCAAACTTCAAATTCAAACGATATAAATCGTTAAAGCTTAGAGAATACATCGAGAGAAAACAAACACAAGAGAGATAAACAAACACACGGGATCACAAAACAAATAAAATATGTTTTCTAGCTCTGATACCAATTTGAAGAGTGCCCAATATGTGTGGTTTAAATAAAACTAATACTTCTTCGAAAAATTATCCAACTTTTAATTATGCACCAAACGAAGTTGTGAAAAACCCAATTCTTACTTTAAACCAATTTTATCTTGATTAATACTAAACATGCATCTAGTGATTAAAACAAGTTAAACAAATTAAAGAATATTCACAACGCCGGAGCACGAGGAAAAAACCCAAAACGGGAAAAAAAAAACTCGAACGACCCAAGCTAGATAATCACTATGAACAATGGCTATACAAAGATAGATTATCCTTACACTAAGACTCGATCCCCACAGGTCTTGACGCTCCTTCTGATCTTCTACCGTTCTTCGATAGTACCCACGCAGAAATTCCGTCTTCCACGATACCTGTCCACAACACACCCGTGCACGCATGTCTCGGTGTCCATCGATATGGCTTTAATTCATCTACGATGTCGAACAAGAAGTCCTTCTCTTTTCTTCACCTCAAAACCCTTTGTGTTCAATGTGTAAAACAAACAACTTTGGTGCCACAAGATCACTTAAACATATAAGAATGATAACTCGGATCTTTGCAAACTCTAAGGATGTGTTTATGATTTGTAAACCTTAAAAACCATGTGCAAACAAGGTTCTGGTTCGTAAAACTGTTTTCCAGAAAGCACACATACGAAACTATGATTAAAAACACTGTTTAAATAGGATTGAAAAGCCTCCTCGAAAAACACGTCGTTCGAACGACTTGAGATCTAGTTCGAGCGACATCCCATCTCGTTCAAACGAGATTGGATGTCGTTTGAATGACAACACGAAAGTTTGAATTTTCGACTTTTTGTTTAAAACGTCTCTTCTAATGAGAAATCAAAAAATGTCAAACTCTTTTACGAGCTTATCATCATAAAACATAGTGTAAACCTTTTAAAACACTATAAACCATTTAAAAAAAAAGATTTATAAAAATTACATCCTTATCTTTTATAAAATAATTTCGAGCACCATTAATTATATGCATTTATACCTGAGTGATCTTGGAATGAAATTAAATTTGAAGACGATTAAACTTGCACCAATTAAACATCAGCATGATTAATTCTTTGAAGCTTTGTCGCAATGTCTTCAATTTCTTCAATACGTCATAGACCGAGTGGGATCGTAACAAAATAAAATATCCCTATGACATATTACAAACACAATTTTGTTCACGGAATTAAGTCAAAATAATATAGGGACTCAATTGGAAATTTTTGTCCTTACACTTTAACTAATATGGCTTCCATTCACGTGTTTAAAGATAGGTGCAAGAATGATGAAGAATATTTATTCTGCTAGATCAAGTTGAGAATTAAACCTCCTGAAGTAGAACTCATGAAATATGTGTGGCCCAAACCTCCCGAATGATCTTTCAAACTCAATATAGATGGTTTATTGCAAGGTAATCCAGTCCTTAGTGGAATTAGTGGAGTGACCAAGGATTTTAAAGGCCTTTTCATAATAGGATTTAGTATATCCTTGGGGGAGAACACCTTTATCTATGGTGAGGCCAATGTTAGTCTTGAGGGTATAAAGCTATAATGGAAACTTAATCTTAATCTTGATAATGTCTTGGATGATTCAGGCTCCAAAGTGATGGTTGATTCGCTTTTGAAACAATCCAAGCCAACTTGGGTGATTGAGGAACAGGTGGAAAAGATTTTGACATATCAACAACTTAAGATTTCTTATTATTGTAGAGAATTTGATACTGTTATAGATGGTCTAGCCTCAAAGGTAGCTTCTTCTCAAGTTTCATATTTCTATTGATATTTATTCCTCTCTTATAAGTGTCATTAGAGGATTATTCAAATGGATAGAATAGGTGTAAGGACCAAATTTCCAATTGAGTCATAATGTAGTTTTTGACTTATTCTCGGAACAAAACACGTTTGAGTCATAGGTAGATTTTTATTGTCCGATCACTATGAGACTATGACTTTTCGAATATTAATTGAATACGTTACGACAAATCTACAAGAAATTAATCATGATGAAGTTTAATTAGTGTAATTTCTCGTCCCCAAGGTTTAATTGCATTCTGAGATCACACAGGTATGAATGCATAATGTTAATGAAACTTGGAATTTTATTTTACAAAAATCACGATTTTATTTTTAATAGAAAAACGTTTTTAAAAGTGTTTTAAATGTTTATACTTCATTTAGAGATGATAAGGTTGGATTAGAGTTTAAATTGGGTTGGAATCTAAAAACAGGGGATTATCGTTAGAACGACAAATGCAGTCGTTCGGACGAGATCTATTATCGTCCAAACGATGCAGTATCTCACTCGAATGAGATCCCCCATCACCTTAAAATGTTTATAAAAAAGTGTGCTCAGTTTATCAAAGGGTGTGCAGTACGAAAAATAGTTTACGATACAGAGAGGTCTGCAAAAAGTTTTTATAGGTGTTTTCAATATAAAATATCCTTAGATTTTACAAAGATTCGAGTCATCATTACCATATGTTTATGTGATCTTTGTTGCACCAAGTTGGGTTTGTTCAACACTTGAACATTGCTGGTTTTGTGGTGGAGAAGCGAAGAAGTTTACTTTCATATTCAAAATCATAGACGCACAAGGCCATATCGGTGGACACCGAGACACTCGTGGAGGTGCGTGTTGTGGATGATAATCGTAGAAGAAGGTTACTTTCTGCGTTGGCACTTTGAATATTGGTATTAGAGGAGCATAAAGTCTCGTGGGAGGATCGAGTCATTGTAAGGGACTACCGTCTGCCTTTGTAAAACCATTGTTATAGTGGTTGTCTGGCCTAGGCCGTTCGAGTTTTTTTTTTTCGATTGGGTTTTTCCTCATACATCAACGTTGTGAGTATTTCTTTACTTTATTTTGCCTTAAGCACTAGTTGCATGGATAGGGTTAAACACGATAAAATCTGGTCAAGTTAATTTGTGACACAAGTTGGTTTGGTAAAATAGAAAAATAGTTTTTCAAAAAGAGATAGTTGGTTTCCATTCATCCTTAACTTAATTTCGCTCAAGAAAAAGTTTGTTTTTTTAAATATTAGGCGACCTAGAAATTGGTATCAGAGCCTGTTGCACTCATTTATTGTGTTGGATCACTTTTTTTATTTTGGATGATTGCATGTTTATCTCTCTTGATGTGTTTGTTTTTTCTCTCGATGGATTCTCAAAGTCTTAACGAATTAAATCTATTGAATTTAAAGTTTGCAAAACGAATTGAAGTTTTGGAGGAAGAAAATTCTCGTTTTAAAAATATGATTGAATATTTTCAAACGTTTCAAACTCAAAGAGATATGATTCATGAGAATCTTGGAGCTTTAAATAATAATTTTGAATCTTTAAAAGTGTCCAAAAGGGAGATTGATGATAGAATCCTTGTTTTAGAGAGAGAGTTAGAGAATTTGAAAAATTAAAGTGTTTGTGCCATTAATGAAAATAGTTTGATTAATGAATTTAAGGCACATGAGAAAACTCTTAGGTATAAGTTTGCTCATATTGAGGGGGAGCGAGGTAACCTTTTAGGGGTAATTGAAAATACTAAAAAGGATTCCCGAAGGTTTTAGGAGTTTAATCGTTTACTTGAGTCAAAAGTTTTGAAGTTGAAAAATGATTTAACTGACTTGAGTAGTGATTGTAGCGGCTTATCGCATTCTAATGGTTTGAATGTCAAAGCCAAAACCATAGTTTTTTTTAGAGTGTCAACCACATCCGAGGGTGTTAGAAAATGTCAACCTAAAGGTCTCGTTCCTCTTCATGTTTTCACATGTTCGAATTGTGGTAGGAAAGGTCACCTTAGGAGTTTTTGTTTTGATCTTATAAAAGACACCAGGAAGTTTAAACATAGTGTCCTGTCGGTTCCCAAAACTCGTTTTGTTAGGTATACACCGGTTTGGGTTAGGAAGTCCATTTTGGAGATGCTAAATGATTCGCTGGTTGATTCTGACATGCATGCACATGATTCATCACTTGCTATTTCTTATGGATAGTTGCTTGCATGGTTTGTTTGTCATATGCTAGTCTTTGCATTCATGATATCTATGTTGCTAGTATTATGACATGTGTATCATTTTGTATTATATTTTTGATTTATTGAATCTTATTTTGAAAAATAGAATAAGACTTTTGGTTTTGAAATATTTTGAGAAAAACACAAAAAGAAATTTATTTTATTTGAGTTAAAAATATTTTGAAAAAGCCAAAAAGATTTTCATTTTTTTGTGTCATGAGTTAACATGTTTGATGTGGCATACTGGTGTGCTTAGACCCCCTTCCTTCCATTATCCATGTGGCTGGGACATTTGGTCATTATTATTGATGCTTAGAATGATCTTAACGATTATTTTTATGGGTTGTTTTCAAAACTGATATGCACTTTCATTCGACTTTTTGTATATGCGATGATTGCACACATGCACGAGTTTATATAGATGTTTGACTACTGTTGCATATTTGAGTTTGGTGAGACGTTCTTATCTTAATTTTTTCATCTATGCATAAGTAGACTTAAGGAGAGGTGTGCATGTAATAACCGCTTACCGTGAGGATTAAATTGAAAAGATAATCAGTGTACACGAGAAAGGGCTGCGAGAGTGTAAAATTAACTCCTCGTGAAAGCCACCGGTTAAAAGATCCCGAAAAAATCATACGTCAATAAAAAGAATCATATGCCAAAAAAAGGGGCCAAATTAGTTTAGTTCATTCAAAAGAAAATATGATCTATATTCGAGGGAGTTTGGATGGATTAAAAATTTAAACAGGTTTGAACAAAGAATCATATCATTGAAAAATCGTATCATGACGTTATTGTTTGTACAATAGTCAAAATTCGAGATTCGTGTGCATGATGTTTGATTAGTTCATTAATCTCACACTTTAATTATCACATATGACTATAATAAAGTTTGATGATAAATTGATATTGATTAGAGATTCTTGATCATTTCGATTTGTTGGAATTATGATTCATTTGTTTTAGTTCACACATATACACTACACGTTCATGTTTAGGCGCATCGATACTATGTTGTAATGTTACTCATATTTGTTTGTTTTGAGTTTTTTCTGTTTTTCTTTTGTTTCGTAGTTTTGAGCCCCTTCCAGTTAGAATTTTTAGGATATTTCTTCTTTGGGCAACTCTGTTTAATTTTCTAGGGAAGCTGTGAGAGTTTGTTTATGTCGTTCAAACGACATATGCCTTTGTTCGAGAAATGTTGCTTCTCATTCAAACAACATTCGTAGCTCATTCGAACGACAGCCTGTGTGACCAGTTTGACTTTTCTGGTTGATTTCTATTTCAGTACGCCTATGTTCTGGTTTTATATTTTGGTACTGGGTTTCTGTTTATGCAGTATACTTTGATACATTACATATTTTGCTGCATTAGCTTGTTTAATCACACCTGCTTAGATTGATATATTCTTTATGTGATTCATTTTTTATTAGTCACTGATTTGACATTGCTTAATCATATTTAGCTGGTTGTTTCATGTTTATCAAGATATTGTTCCTCCTGATTTAATCATATTGGTATATCTCGTGCCAGATGTGTTTGTCTTTTCACCGGATTGTTTATTCGAGACAAAAAGGGGGAGATATGTTTGTGATGTAGGGGGAGTGTTGTGTACTTGATATCCTGATTTATATGTTTTTCACATTTGCACATATTGGTATCATGTTTTTCACACATAACAATGATTTTGATTTGAGTTTTCATTTTGATTTATATAATTTGTTCCTCCATACTTCAGCTTTTTTTTGGTTCATGTGTGTAGGTATGATTAAAGAGATTCGAGATTTCAAGTCTACATCACATTCAGACATTCAAGACAGTTTCATGCTTACCGGTCCATCGTTTAGAAGTCTTATCCTGTACTGATGATGTAATTTTATTTTTTGGTTTATGGGACGGGTTTTAGGCTTCATATGGCTTGACGACCCTGCTTAGGCATTTCATTGTTGGTTTTGTCCCGGAATAGTCAAAAGGGGAGATTTGTAAGGATCAAATTTCCAATTGAGTCTTAATGTAGTTTTTTACTTATTCTCGGAATAAAGAACGTTTGAGTCCTAGGTAGTTTTGTATTGTCCGATCACTAGGATACTGTGACTTGTCAAAGATTAATTAAAGACGTTGTGGTAAAGCGAGAAGGATTTAATCATGCCTAAGTTTAATTGGTGCAATTTCTCGTCTTTAAGGTTTAATTGCATTCCAAGATCACACAGGTATGAATGCATAATTTTAATGAAACTCGAAATTTCATTTTACAAAAATTAGGATGTTATTTTTAAAAGAAAACATTTTTAAAATTGTTTTAAATGTTTACACTTTGTTTAGAGCGGATAAGGTTGGATTAGAGTTTAAATTTGTTTGGACTCTAAAAACTGGGGATTGTCGTTAGAACGACAAACATTGTCGTTCGAACGAGATTTGATGTCGTTCAAATGACGCAATATGTCGCTCAAACAAGATCCCCCACTGCCTTAAAATGTTTATAAAAAGGCGTGCTTAGTTTCCTCGAAGGGTGTGCAATACGAAAAATAGTTTATGATACAGAGAGGTTTCTACAAAAAGTTTTTCTAGGTGTTTTCAATATAAAACATCCTCAGAGTTTACAAAGATCCAAGTTATCATTACCATATGTTTATGTGATCTTTGTTGCACCAAGTTGGGCTTGTTCAACACTTGAACATTGCTGGTTTTGCTGTGGAGAAGTGAAGAAGGTTACTTTCATGTTCAACATCGTAGACAACACAAGGCCATATCGGTGGACACCGAGACACTCGTGGAGGCTCGGGTAGTGGACGAGCATCGTAGAAGAAGGTTACTTTCTGCGTGGGTACTGTGAAGATTGGTAGAAGATCATAGGAGCGTCAAGTCTCCTGGTTGGATCTAGTCATTGTATAAGACTACCGCCTGACTTTGTAAAACCATTGTCATAGTCATTGTCTGGCCTGGGCCATCCAAGGTTTTTTTCCAAATTATTTTTTTCCTCGTACATCGGTGTTGTGAGTATTTCTTTACCTTATTTTACTTGCTTTAATCACTAGTTGCATGCATAGGGTTAAACAAAATAAAATCTAGTTAAGTTAATTTGTGTCACAACTTGGTTTGATAAAATTGAAAAAGAGTTTTTCCAAAAAGTGATAGTTGGTTTGCATTCATCCTTAACTTAATTCCGCTCAAGAAAAAGTTTATTTTTTTTTAAATATTAGGGGACCTACAATAGGGATTACTCAAGTAAGAAAGAAAACTTTGTAATGGGATTATCTATAAAATCCCAAATTTATTGCTTTCTTTATCTATTTGTAATGGGAATGTTTAAAAATACCCTCTTTCAAACTTGAGGACTGGGCTCAACCTCTAGTTTTCTCCTTTTAGATAATTTTCCTTGTTACACTTGGTTTTTAATAGGATTTGTGGGGCTATTGTCCTTCTTCGATGTAAAAAAAATACCTCCCATGATGTGCAACCTGCCCCAATAGCATATATCCCCTAGGATGGTATGTTTCATATAAATATCATACACATATAAATTATTAACCACCAATATATATATATATATATATATATATATATACAATCCCAAACTATGAATACTTGGTGCTTATGTCCTAAAGCACTAGACCAACTATCCCGAGTCTACCATGACTCCAAAATACATAATCCCTTATTATTTTTATTACACGAATTGTTTATTAATTCTGGACACTAAGCCTTCAAAACCAGCATGTATCCTTCATTTTTCGAATTTCCTCCGAATTTATAGAATAAATATTATGTGCGTTGTTCATCCTAAAAGTCCCTCCTTCCTTACCTAGGATTTATCCTAACCATCCTCATAATTGATTTTTGTCTAAAATTAATTTTGAGAGGTCCTATTTCCATTTATAAAGATCCTAAAATTTCTCGAACTCCAAACTAATTTATATAAAAATAAAATAAAGCAACTAGGATTGGCAGGGGAATCGAATGTTCGGCCAGGGGCAAAACTCATTTGCCCCTAGAAAATGACAGTATGGACCTACAGCAATAAGTACGAGTTTTTAACAACTTTTTCATTCCAAAGTGGTTATAATCTTCATCCCAAGAAAATATATTATAGCCCCGTCCACTAATAACATGAATATATGTATTAATTGTCCTAAATTCATCAAAACTAGATAATTCATGGGATTTACGTCATTCTTTTTCCAACATCAATTATGTCAAAAAATCTAATGAAACTCCAAAATTTACGGTCAAGGTTTCATCTTTTCAATCCAAGATAGTGTCTTTCCATTCGAGATCAATTTATCAAACATTTATTCATTGTTTTCTCTAATGAATAACATAATTTATTGTAGGATTTTCTTTTAACAAGATCATAAGAATGCCATAATATTCGTTTGACCAAAATCCTCCCCCCCCTTTTTTTTATATAAATCGCACACAAAATATATTTTTATTTGTCTATCCTTTTTTGATATGGATCATAATACTCAAAGAAACATAAAGAGAGTTTAAAAACTTTCCTTTGAATAATGAATAGACATGGATCTTCTTCTGTGTAGAGTGGATCAAGTCAAAAACTCCAATGATTGGCCTCCAATCAAGCCTGCTCTCTTTTATAACCAAAATAACTCTTAGAGGTTTTTACGTGTAAAGTGGATTCTTTCTAACATTTATGCTCATATTTGAGTCTTTAATCCTTAAATTAAGTTAACCCCTATTCGTAAAATGTCCCATATGCCCTCGAGTTGGTCTCGACGACTCTAAAAAGCTCTTGGTAACCAATATCTAACCCCGAGTACCTGCTTTTGACTATTTCGACCCATTCCAGATCAACCGTGCACTAGAAATCACCATTAGAGTCACCAAATATCAATATTTTATCTCAACCCAAAATAGGCTACCCGTGTGCCCCGATTTAGATACCATCAATCCCCATCATTTCTTTTCACCACGACATACTAACCATTGACCAAATTTAATTTATTTAATCAAACTTAGTAAATTTTATTTGCACATAAATGTAAATTTTATACTCACTAATTAATATTTATTAAATATGAAATTACGTTAGGAGCACACGTGTGATTAAAATTAAAAAATTAATTATTCAAAAATAGGGGGTGCTGTATACTTCCCCCTTTGCGAAGGAATTTCATCCTCGAAATTAGGATGCACATGTGGTAAAAATCTTTGGATACTTCTCTAGAATATCATCCTCCCACTTTCATGTCGACTCATCTACTCTATGGTGTCTCCACTGAACTCGAACTAGGGACACCAGTTTTGACCGTATCTTATGCTCAATGTGATAAAGGATAGAAACTGGTCTCTCCTCGTATGAGATTTCTGGATGCAAATCAATATCCTCTAATGGAATGTGCCAAAAATCACTCCCACTCCCCTAATATCTCTTTAGCGACAACACATGGAATATGTTGTGAATCCACTGAAGATGCTCCGACAACCCCATCTTGTAAGCAACATGACCTACTCTCTCAATGATCGGAAAAAGACCTACATACTTTCGAGATAGCTTACCATTCTCCTCGAACCTGAAGACTCCCTTAATGGGACGCATGCTGACTAAGACATGGTCCTCGATCTCTAGCTCTATGTGTCTCCTGTCAGTGTTAGCGTAACTTTTTTACCTATCCTGAGAAATTCGTATGCGTCCCCGAATGAGCTCAATTTTGGAAGTAGTATCCTCAATTATCTATGGTACTAACAACTTGTTGTCCCCCACCTCTTACCAACAAGTGGGAGAACGAAAAGGTCATCCATAAAGTGCCTCAAACGGTGACATGTCGATGGTGAACTAGTAAGATTTATGATAAGCCAACTCATACAAAGGAAGGTATTGCTACCAACCTCCCCCAAAATTGAGAATACTCATCCTGAGCATGTCGTCTAACATCTAATTAACCCGCTCCATTTGTCGATCAATATGCGAATGGTAAGACCTACTCAACTACAAATCAGTGCCCATCGCCTCGAGAAAGCTATGCCGAAAGTGGGATACAAAAATCTTGTCCCTACAAGACACGATATTAATTGGAACCCCATGTAGTCTCACTAACTCGATAATAAATAGGTGGGCGTATTGTGTCGTTGTAAAATCTGTCCTGACTCGCAAAAAGTGGGACACCTTAGTTAAACGATCCATGGTAAGCCAAATGGAATCGTGACCTCTCTGTGACATCGGTAACCCAGTTAATGAAATCCATCGAGATTCTCTACCTTTTCCGGATCGGAACCTCCAATAGCTTTAACATCGCTGTTGGTCTCTGGTGGTTTATCTTCACTAGTTGGAATGTAGTGCACTTCGAGATAAACTTTTCTATGTCCCAGTTCATCCGCGACCACTATTACTGTCTACACATATTATGGTACGTCTTATCCCCATCAGGATGTACCATAAACTTATACCCATAAGACTCGATCATCACTGTGTGTCTTAAATCCTAATCCTCCGAAATAATAAGTCTCCTATCGAGGTGTAAGCCTTCGGTAGAACTGATCGAGTAGGAATATACTCCATCTACCATAACGGGGGCACCCTATCATGACATAATTGATCCTTGGCTTGTGCTTTCACCACTCGCATAACGATCTTGAGTATGATAGCCAATACTGACATACATTCTCTAACGAACTCATCATCATGTTGAAACTCATCCAACTTTGCCTTCCAACCCTTTGTTATCTCCATCGTTAGCCCTCGTATCAATACGTCTACCACCACGTTATATTTCCCATGATGATACTAATTATCAAACTGGTCATCCTTCACAAACTTTAACCATCTTCGCTTTCAGATATTAAGATCCTTTTGCATGAATAAATACTGTAGTGAGTTATGATCCGTGAATAAACTAAACCACTCGCCCAAATGGTATTAATTCTAAATCCTCAAGGCAAACACAATCGTTGCTAAGTCACAGTCATGTGTGGGGCAATTCCTCTAATGGGGATTAAGCTTGCAAGAAACATAAGCTATAGCTCTATACTCCAGCTGAATCACACCCCCAAGTCTCTATAAGGACAAATCGGTGAAAACATTGTACTCCATTACTTCCCTGGGCAGTGCAAGTACAAATGCTGAAGTCAATTTTACCTTTATCTCATGAAAAGATAACTAATAGTGGTCATTCCAAACAAATGACACCTCTTTGTGAGTCAAATTTATTAGTGGACCCACAATCATTGAAAATCTCTTTATAAAGCAACAATAATACCCGACCAACCCTAAAAAGCTACGAGTATCCTTTGGTGTCGTGGGCTATCCCCACTCCCTCAGTGTTGATAACATACTCAAAGCCACCAAAATACCTCTTTTAGACATGATATGGCCCAAAAACATCACCTCCCTTAGTAAGAATCCGCGCTTATCAAACTTGGCGTACGACTGATGGTACCGTATTATCGGTAAACCCATACATAAGTGCTATGTGTGCTCGTTCTCTGTTTGAGAATACACCAAATATCTTATATGAACACTATCACAAACTAGACCAAAAAGTCTTTGAATACCTTATTCATGAGATTAATGAACACCCCTGGCGCGTTAGTCAGCCAAAAAGGCATCACCCTAAACTCATACGATCCATACATCATCAGGAATGTGGTCTTAGGAATGTACTCCTGCCAAATGCGCAGCTGATGACACCTCAATCTCAGGTCTATCTTCAAGAAGTTCGTTGCTCCTCTTAAGTGGTGGCATAAGTCATCGATTCGAGGAAACATATAATTATTCCAAATTGTGATCTTATTTAGCTCCTTTTAGTCCACACACAGACAAAGTGACACATTTATCTTCTCGACTAACACAAACGCACCCCACGAAGATGTTCTCCACTAGATAAATCCCTGTCTCAAGAGCTGTTGAATATAATCCCTTAATTCTTGCATCTCTAACGGGCCCATGTGATACAGTGCTTGTGAAATCGGTTTAGTCCGAGGCACTAAGTTAATAACAACCTCGATCTCCCGATTGGGTGGCACCCCGAGTATCTCCTAGAAAACATTTCTGAACTCCCTCTCTATCGGAATCAAATTTAAGGAAATAACCACCTTCTGTGATGTCTCCTCCTCAATATAATAAAGATGCATGGTCGACCTTCCCTCGAAAAGTGGCATCACCATGAGGAACGTCTCTTGACCTAGGATAGAGAACACAATGTTCCCATCAAAGTAATACCCTATTGCCCGATACCCTACAAACCAATGTATACCCAAAATGACATCGTACCCCTCCATATCCAAAACAAGTGAGTCGATCGCTAAACATAATCTCTCAATGTCTATATCTAGTCCCCTACAAATAGAGTGTATAAGGGCTCTGCTTCCTAATGATGAGTATACACACATGATGATACTGCTAACTATCTTTAATAGGCTAGCGGTGCATGTAAATTTGGTAGCTATGAACGAGTGTGAGGTCACCATATAAAAAAACACCATACCCGTATACCCATGAATAGGAAACGTACCCTCTACTGCTGGTAGTGCCTGGGTGTCTGTGGTATGACTAGATCCTAAACGCTATAGACACGCCCGTAGTGTAGCTGTCTCTACTATTATGGGTATGGTGGAGCTAGTCCTATAGGTGGTAATTGTGCTTGTTGTCCCTATTGAAAACCTTATTGAGGCCCTCATCCTAGTTATAGGAAGTCTCTCTTTCGACGACCCTTCTCCCCATAAATAAAATAATGGCCAGTAAACTCGTCTACCTCTAGACCTGGTGTCCCTATCGTGGATGCCCTAGTCGTTAGCACAGATGGCCTCGACCCTAATGGTTGCCCCCATTATTCCCTTATCCCCAACAACCGTGGGAAACATGCTGCTTCCGTTGGTGCAAATGCTGAGAGCCCTACTGACCTTATTTGAACCCACTAGCTTGTAGTAAAAAACCTCCCATGCAAATGGCCCAGGGTGGGCCTGGGCGACAGGTGGCACTTCCTGATGTGAATGGTTCTGCAAAAAATGATGTGCCATGGTGGTCATGGAGGCATTAACTACCTGGGCAACAATAGAGTCCACCTCTGCTACCATCACCGTCCCTTTTAGCTCTTGTTGATCCTTTCCCTCATTAGCCCTCTTGGTTGCTTTAGCTGGTCATCCTCTTTTAGGTGGCATCTAAAATCGAATTGAAATTTGTATAACAGTCAAATATAAAATAATAGCGGAAGAACATAAACACAAAATTGCGTAAGTATGAATGCAATTGTCCTAAAATAGGGCTCCATATCAAAGGACGCTATGCTGAAATCATAGTTAGTTTCACAAATCCTAAAAAAATCTAGGATATGATGCTATGTTACCATCTGTGACACCCCGCCTATTAAAATAACAGGTGGTCAACCCCTACTAAAATAAAACAAGAGTCCAATATGGCTCATTCTTAGCATCACTATCTAAATTCAATTAATTACTAACCACCTATTAGTTTAACAAGATGTCCCAAATTTTAGTCTTCAATTTACCATACCAGATAAAATCCATTCAACAAAAACCCACAAAGTAAACTATATAATAAATCACATGAGTAAAGAATATGAATGCAAAAATAAATTAAAACCAAGTACCGGATAAACCATCGCTTACTAGAATTCAATTGAATCATCTGAACTGAAATAAATAAAAATGAAAATAAATCAGTCTCATAAAAGGACAACATGTCCAAATGATAATTGAAGAGAAATCTGAATCTAGGATAAAAATAACGAAATTGTCTACTGGAAATCTTGTAAACCGCCACATCAGCTGCAGCTACATTATCCTTGAAAGAAGTGCCATCCTTGTTGTCCCTGTGGATGGACACCTAAATGTTTTTGAAAAATATTTGACACGGGTCAGAGCCTAAAACTTTCAAAAATATTTAGCAAGTGTATAAATTGCAATAATGAATATGAAAGTAACTTTCTATACTTAAATTGGTAGCGCACTCGCTTGACCTAATCCTCGCCCCTCATCTGATGTGCGCACCTAATGTGTACTCTTAACCCTCCTAGTTATGATACCCCTTCTAACTAGTCTCATCACTAATCTTAAAGTAACTTACTTCTCTACTTAATTAGTAAATCCTCAAACCATTATTATTCACTCTCATAACCTTAATCCGGTTATTATTAATATTCACAAGTAACGTCTTATAACCATATATAAGTATTTATCACTTTTGACACGTATAATCGAACCACATAAAATGAATATAAACACATATATCCCTCATTGTAGATATGTATACGCCATCCCTCCAAGCTTTACCACGCTGGATGAGAAATCATTATCATGATAACAAGCTCCAAGGAGTTCGCCACATCCTGGACAACCGGGTCAAAATCTCCCCACTGAACCCAAAACATAATGAAAACTGGAGGCGATCATGACCTTGAGTCCGTGGTCATAACTATACCACAATATTGCACGGGACTCCAACCCATGCATAGACCTATGACCTTGGGTAATGGTGCTACCTCTGCGGAGATTCGCTAAAGTGACCTCCCACAGGATGTGATTTTTCTATGGTATGTTTCAATTATTTTTTATGAACTCTCTCTCTGCCCCCTAGGTCGACCTAGGATTTGCATGGCTGCCCCCCCCCCCCCCCAACACACTCATATATATATATATATATATATATATAGTGTGGCTATCACCACACCCTAAGACCGAAATATCCTCCCCACCTTTAAAGTATAATATGATTTTAAAAAATAAAATATTTTAAGTAAGATAGAATTTATACTTTAAGATAACATATAATTTTATTATTATTATAAAAAACAATTTTTTAATACACAAAAAAACTGTTTTTAACAAAATAAAAATTGTTTTAACGAGAAAACTTTTTTTTAACAAAATAAAAATGTTTATAACAACAAAGAGTTTAAAAAAAATAACTTCTAACAAAAAACATCTGTTTTTGACAAAATTAAAACAATTTATAACAAAGACACAATATCTTTAAAAAATAGATTTTAAAGAATAAAAATATTAAAAAAACAGTTTTTGGAAAAATAAAACCACTTTTGGTGAAAGAAAAATGTTTTTAACAAAAAAATTGTTTTGAAAGAATAAAACTAATTTTTCAAAAATGTATTTGCACAAAATAAAAAACAGTATTAATTTGTAGTAAGGTCTAAAATAAAATAAAAAAATCATGGGTTGAAGTCAAAAAATCCAAATAATAATATTAATAATTCCAATGATTAGTAATAACCTTAAATGTAATACACAATGTTTTTAAAAACTATTTTTTTCTTCAATAAAGTGTTTTTATTTTTCTAAAAAGTAGTTTTTTAGTGTATCTTTGTTATAAACTGTTTTTTATTTTGTTAAAAACGATTTTGTTTTGTTAGAAATTTGTTTTTTAACGATTGTTTACCAATTACTTCCAATTAGGCTAATATTTTTTTTATTCCATGAGGTCCCATGAAAAAAGATTTTTGTTCCAATAAGTCTTATTTGTAAACATATAATAAATAGTCACTATATATACAAATATGACCTATTGAGAAAAAAAATATTGCGATAGAACGTATTAGAAATTATTTCACGTAAACGGGACTTATTTGTCAAGCTCCCATTTGTTTTGTTACAAACAGTTTTTATTTTGTTAAAAAAATTCGTTAAAGCTATTTGTATTTTTTTATAAAAATATTTTATTTTCAAAAACTGTTTTTTTGTTGTTAAAACGTTGTTTTTTTCATTAGAAGCTTTTTTAACCCGAAAAACTATTTTTTTATGATTTTTTAAAGATATAAATTATTTTCTTAAAAATGTTTTTTGTTATATAAAGTTTTTATTTTGTTACAAGTAGTCTAATTAAGATAATTAGTAATGTGTTAAAGTAAAAAATCGAAATAATAATAATAATAATAATAATAATAATAATAATAATAATAATAATAATAATAATAATAATAATAATAATAATAATAATAATAATAATAAAATTATATTTTATCTTAAAGTATGAATTCTGTCTTACTTAAAATATTTTATGTTTTAAAATCATATTATATTTTAAAGGTGGGGAGGGTATTTTGGTCTTAGGTTGTGGAGGAGGGTGTGGGGATAGCCACACCACACACACACACACACACACACACACACACACACACACACACATATATATATATATATATATATATATATATATATAATCGCAAAGTAGGACGAATTCGTGCCTATCTTCACTAGCCTAATTATCCTGAGTCCACCCTGACTTAAAAATACATAATCCCTTAAATTTTGATTACACAAATAGTTTATTAATTTGACATTAAGCCCTTCACAACCAGCCCATATCATTTGTAACACAAATTTCCTTCGAATTGATAGATTAAATATTTCGTGCATTGTTCATCCCCAACGTCCCCCTACCTCACTCTGAATTTTATCCTAGCCATCCTTATAATTGAATTTTCTCCAAAATTAATTTTGAGAGGTCCTATTTCCATTTATGAGGCTCCTAACATTTTTCGGACTCCAAATTAATTTATATATCAATTAAACGAAGGAACTGGGATTGGTAGGTCAACCGAACCAGTTTGGCCAGGGGGCGTGCTAGTTCACTCCGGGAAAACCGCACTACGAACCTGCTACAATTAATTTGAGTTTTCCTAACTTTTTCTTTCCAAAGTACTTATAATCTTCATCCCAAGATAATATATCATAGCCCATGAACTACTAACGTGAATATATGCATTAGTTGTCCTGAATTCATCAATACTAGATTAATTCAGGGGATTTACGTCATTCCTTGTCCAGCATCATTTATGTCAAAATTTCTAATGAGAATTCCAAATTCACAGTCAAGGTTTCATCTTTTCAATCCAAGATAGTGTATTTCCATTAGAGATCAATATATCCAACATTTATTCATGATTTTCTTGAATCAGTAACACATTTCCGTGTAGGATTTTCTTTTAACAAGATCATAAGAACACCATATTATTGGTCTTTCTAAAATCCACTTTTTTATATAAATCCCCACCCTTAAAATTTGTTTATTTGTCTACTAAGTTTTTGATATGGATCACAATACTAAAAAAAACATAAAGCAAGTTTAAACACTTGCTGTTGAATAAGTAATAGATGTGGATCTTCTTCTATGTAAAGTGGATAAGGTCAAGAACTTCAATTTTTGGCTTTTAATAAAGCCTCCTCTAATCTCCCTTGTGTTTTTCTCCCTCTTTCCTTACCAAGAGAACTCTTAGAGGTATTTTTTGTAGAGTGGCTACATCCTAACCCTTAACCTCATATATAAGGCCCTAATATCGAAATTTTGTTAACCCCTATACGTAAAATGATCCATATGCCCCCGAGTGGGTCCCGACTAGTCCAAAAATATCGCGATAACCAATATCTACCCCTGGGTACTTATTTTAACTATTTCGACTGATTTCCAATCAACCGTGCACTCGAAATCACCATCCCATCCACCAAAAATCAGTGTTCTATCTCGACACAAAAATAACCTACATGTGTGCCCCGGTTGAGATACCGTCAATCCTCATCCTTGTTATGCACTATTACGTACTAACCATTGACTGAATTTAATTTACTTAATCACACTTAGTAAATTTTATTTCCACAATAATCTTAATTTTATTCTCACTAATTAAGATTTATTAAATATGTAATACTATTACGAGCACACGTGTAAATAAAGTGTTGAAATTAATTATTAAAAAATACAGAGTGTTTCAATTAACCCATTTATCTACTAATATGCGTTAATTTATATTTATGTATGATTACATATTGTTATTGTTTCTTTCAAATCTGATACCGAAAGCGAATTTTGTTTCATTTAGCCATGGCGTCGCTCAGTTTCAATCTTATACAATTTTTTCTTTTTATATTTGGACCAAGTAACCCATAAGTTCATTTATTTGTTTCTTACCATATGATAGATAGCTTATTTTTTTTCATTTAATCTTCGCATATTGAAATTGTTTCTTGGATGTTTTAGTGTTAGAAAATTTAGTAGTATTTGGATTCAATTGATTTACGACTTAACATATTATGCATAATCTAAATGTATGTAACTTTATGCAAAAATTATGATTGATATAAAATATTGAAATTTATTGAATTTTTGTGTTAATTCATTCTCAACACTATATAAGGTTGTTGAACTATTGTAACAAAGATAATCTTTTGATGATGAACATATATTAGACTTATATGTGATCATATAATACATCATTGGGGTTTATTACTAACATGGTCTTTAAGGTGTATGGGTATATCAGTATGAAACAAGGAACCTCCATCGATCAATGTACGCAATTTAAGGTGTATTGATATATCAAGGAGGAGGCCATCAGGGCTGATATTCAGGAGGCGCGAGTTCAATTCCGAGGTTAGCATGATATTACCATTTTGATAAATATTTCAATGAGAAAATACATATATAAAAGGAACATAGTAAATATATATCCAATAACAACATTATGGGTTTCTAACAATAAATTTAATAAAAGTCCAAAATTCATGGAAAGTAAAATTTAGGGTATGCTTACTCTCCATGTTTTCAAGAATAATTCCAATTACGTGAAATCCTTAATGATTATTAAGATATTATTAATTTCTGTAGGTTACATGGATTGAGAATGTGGAAGTTCTTGAATGTGAGTCGCAAGATGGTATTTACACAGGCATCATTAATTCAAATGCGATGTTATTTGCAAAGACTTAGGCTAATACACTCTTATGGGGGTTGAAGAGAAATTATCGTAGAAGATTAGTTACTGATAAGATGAATTTGAGCAATTAAGGTATACTACTTTCCATTATAAATAGAACCATACTATTCAAAATGACTAAGTTGTGGTTTAGTTTGGTACTTGATTATAAATACTCTACACTCCATTGGTATTATCTATTACTGTCACAAATTTAGGAAATGATTTGGCGCTTATAAGATAAATTAATATTGACTAAAGAGAAAAATGTGTAGAAAGAGATGTGAGATGAGTTGGCAGAGGTGGGGATCCATGTCGGTGGGACGTGAGACTGCATGCCTATGTTGGGGTTATAGTAGGGTTGTTGTTGGTTTTTTCCATGGACGAATTGTCTGCTGAATTGAGGGATGAAATCATATCTTGGATGTGATTCCATGGGTGACTAACAACCTCCTCCCCTCCACTTTCTTGAGTGGTGTAGACACATAGTTACTGAGTAAGACTATAATTGAACTAGCTTAAATGCCACTTTATCGTGAACATGGCCTATTTATTATCAGTAATGAATATTTAGTAAATGTAATTAGGGGCCATGTCTGTACTTATCGTGATAGATTAAACTGTAAAATTAAGCCTTAATTGTAGGGTTATTTACAAATTTGGACCCGATGTTTAAAATTGGTAATGTATTAGGCATGATGTGATTTTGTAAAATTCTAACTTTAGTGAGATATCAATAGGATACTTACATGGTTGGGCATCCTATTCACTAATATCATCATTTATATTAAGTCTTCTATATAAGATGTAATGGAGGAATACAACTTTGTGGATTTTAAAACATTAGGGTTAATATTGGTATATGTGGCTTCCCTTGGGGAATTTTCTAAAAATCAGAGGGCATATGAGAATAATTGTCGATTGCTTAATTTTAGGGATATGATTAGTATTGGAGAAATTTATGTCATTTACAAGTGTTTCTTGTGAGTTATTTACGATACATACGATTTTTGGTAACCAAGTTATGTAGAATCTGTACATAAGGGCCTTAGTCCCCCCTTTATTAACACGTTTTGTGAATATGGATATTGCAATTTTAGAGATTGGTATAATTCCTATGAGGGAGTTTCATCATTCATACTTAATATATGTACACATATAAAAATCTTAGTGAAACTCTATTATGAATTATTGTCGTACATGAATTTATTCAATTTTGAATTCTAGCCATTTTATGCTACAAAGAGGTAATAATGTTTGGGGACAATTCATTTGGAGAAATTTCATGAACCTTGAGCATAATGATAATAATGTTTTAATTTGATCTTCTCTTTTTTCGGTTATATCTTATGTTAGAGTTTTTATTTGAGTTTTCTATGTGTTGTAGAGATGAATAAGCAGGTGCCTTCTTTGATTAAGTTATTTCTCCCCTTCGTACATCATGGATAATGACTACCAAAAAAGATTTCCTCATGGTAAAACTCTTAATTTACCTACTAAATAAGTGCCTAAAGAACCAGAAATTTCCTCTCCTCGTACACTCTTAATTTACCTACTACTCTTGTAGGAAAGATAAATTTCTTCCAAACCTCTCGAAAGAATAACTCCTTCTCCTCCTTTCTTCTCTGTTAAAGATCGATCGAACTGCATCATCCATTCCTTTTCTCTTGCATCTAAGTGATTATGCTATAAATTGTCTCCTGGAATGCTCTCTCGTGGTGGATCAAATATCCCAAATGGAAAGATTGCCAAGAGGTTTGCATATGCCTGGATTTTGATTGCACAAGGGACCACGCATTTCAAGTCATACTCTGAGAGTATGAGGAATCACCTATCTTCCCTACCGATTAATATAGTTCTTGCCAACAAAAACTTAATAGGATCACATCTCGTTACAATATGAATTGTAAAACACAACATGTAATGTCTGAGCTTTTGTGCTATAAAGACTAAGGCTAACTAATGCCTTTCCAAGCTACTCTACCTAACCTCTGGCCCATGTATGATTCTACTAAGGTAGTATACTGGTCATTCCTTCTCATCAATCTTATGTGCTAACAGAGCTGTAACAGACCTCGTGGTGGATGTGAGGTATAACTGCAGCGGTATTCCTGCCTTTGGAGTAATCATGGTCTGTGGAGAAACGAGCATCTTCTTGAGCCTGGTGAGAGACTCGTGGTGAACTTCCTCCCACTTAAGCATTGTATTCTTTCACAAAATTTGCATCAACGTGTGTGTTATTATGGTCAATCCCGGCACAAATATCCTAAGGTATGAGACTTTACCGAGGAAACTCTTGATCTCCTTCGTCGTGCTTGGACTTGGCATCTCTAAGATCGCTCACTGTTTATCTTGATCCATCTCTATTCCCTACTGATCTACCACAAAACCTAAAAACTTTCCACTGGTTACTCCGAAAATGTACTTCAGTGGATTCATCTTCAGTTTGTTCTTCCTATATATGGCAAACACTTTCCTCAAATCGCTCAGGTGGGACCCCTCCATCTTCGATTTGATGACCAAATTGTCCACATAAAACTCCACAAATTTATGAAAGAAGTCATGGAAGATGGCCATCATTGTTCTTTGATAAGTAGTCCTAGTGTTTTTGAGTCCAAACGGCATTACCTTGTACATGAAGTTACCCAACGGGGTTTGAAATATTGTTTTCTCTACATCTGTGGGTCCATCTTGATCTGCTTATACCATACATCCCATCCATGAAGCTATACGTCTCATGTCCAGCCGTTCCATCTATCAAGCTATCGATGGAGGGGAGAGGGAACTAATCTTTAGGGCAATCCCTATTCAAGTCTCTGAAATCCACACATATCGTTATCTGATTCTTATCTTTGTTACCCACTGGGGCAATGCTAGACGGCCAGAGTGGGTGTTGCGTCGGTTTGATGAATCCTAATGCCAACAAGCATTGGACCTCTTCCTTGATCTTGAAGTCCAACTCAGGATTGTAAGTCCTTGTTGCTTGCTTCACCGGAATGGCCGAAGGCATCACGTTTAACTTGTGGCACCTCACTTCCTCATCCAGCACTTCCGACTTTGTGTACTTCCAAGCAAAAACTTTTGCAAACTCTCGAATCAACTCAACCAAGGCTTCTCATTTTTCCTTACTGAGATCTTTAGAGATGAAAAAAGGCCTCGGATCCTCCCCTTCTTTCGCCAGGTTCAATTGCTCCAACTCTTGTGCCTGTGGCTTCGGTTTGCAATATAGCCGAGTTCTTCGGCGACGTCCTCTACATGTTGAGACTGGGCGATGACCCCCAATTTTAAATATCATTCAATATTCAAACATAATTTCCTTTTAAATGCGGAATAAAAATGGTTCAGCTCAACAATTTAATTTTCCTAATTGATTGAATTTTCTTTTCTTTAGAAGATGGAAAATTATGGTGAACACAAATTTTAATTTCTTAAAACAAATTAAAATTAAACACTACAAAGTGAATTAAAGTAAACATACACACACTTTAAATTCACTCAAACCACATTAATTTAATTATCAAGTTTAAACAATTTAGGCAAGAAACTTATTCAATTAATTTAGTGCCAACTTGAATTAAATGAACTTAAAATAAACTTACCCAAATAATTAAACAAGCACCATTTTAAAGAAGATTGCGAATTAAACCAAATTTTATCTTTTTACCTAAGCATGCATCTAAGGTGGATTTTGCAAGATAAAATAAATTCACAACCACTATGTCGCGATGTATGAAGAAACCCCAAATGGGAAAAACCTCAGACGACCCTAGCCTTAAGTCCACTAAGTACGATATTTTTACAAGTACAAGAAAAATGACTTACTCAACTCGAATCGAATCCCTTCAAGCCCCTGACACATCTTCTTATACCAACCTCTGCCTAGTCGACAATCTCGGAATCCACCGGAACTTTGGAATCCATCAATGAAGCTTTTAGGATAATCGTCAACCCGCACCCGAAGCCTTTCTCCGAGTGGTAACGCTGCAACAAACTTTTCTCCTTCTTGGTATAGAGAAGAACCAAAATAACTCTTTTATGAGATGAGAATTAACTCTATGCTAAACTATCCAAGCAAGAGATATATATGTGGTACTTGGAATAAACTAATATGGGTGTAAACAAAAGTGTTTAAGAATGATTTTCTTGAAAACCAAACACTCAAAACTTGAACTTTTTCGTGGAGGAGTTAAGCTCTCAAAACTCCCTCTTAGAGGTTGTAGAAGATGAAAAAGTTAATTTGAAATAGTTGGTTCCCGCACTTGTTAAAACTAGCAAAAGATTGTGGGAACAAAAGTTGTGGAAAGACGGAGAAAACTGCCAAAAACTCTCAAAGACTTTTCTCGTCGGAAATTTCATTCGAACGAGCTTTTTGTTCGAATGAAGTCTCATTCAAACGACCATCTAACGGTGTTATAGTGGAAAATGGGAAAATTCGTTGGCAAACTCGTTTAGAAGAAATTCTCATTTGAGCGACAAACTCGTTCGAACGATAGTTTCGAATGAAGTGACATAATGTACATTTTTCAATTTTAAGCCCAAAACATTATTTTAAATAAACATAACACCCAATAAAAATTATTCCAAGTACGCTACAAATATGTAAAACCATTCATACCTTAGGAGATTGGAAAAATGAAGTTGATGACGTGAAACAAGCCACTTGAAACTTGGTAATGATGCTCTCTTAAAAATCAAGGCTGCAATGTCTTCAACTTTAACATGTCATATACTTCAAGGATACACAAGAACACTATTCTATGATTCAAATGTTTTTGTACATAATTGAGCCAACACTACAGAAGACTCAATTGGAAATTTGTGTCCTTACACTACGAATTCATGTATGTCAGAGTTTTTTATCACCATAAATTGCCCCCGTTGATCCATCAAAAAATACTCATATATTGGGTCAGACTCCTCATCCATTTCTGTTGTAGATTCTTTGGCTTCTCGTTCATATCATTATAACCGATAAACCACATTTCCTTCTTTGGTAGAAACCTTCTTGTAGTGTCTGCTGGTAGTTGTAGCTTCCTTCCTCTTCTTCTCTTTAGAAACGTCAGCAACTCTTTCTCCTGAAAATCGACTCAGCACACTTTATCATTGGACCTCATGCTCTTTGGATCCATTATGGTCCTCATCTTGTCTTTGAGCTTCTTCTAGATGTTTTGGGGATGAGGGAGCATCTAGTGGGATTCTTCTGCCATCACTCCTTTACTTCTTGCAACTTCATTATTCTGCCCATTCATAGGCCCCATCATTTCTCTAATCTAGGGAACCCATGATCCCATTATTCTTTTTATTAGGACTCTAACGTCCTCTTATAATTCTGTGTCAAACACCACATCCACCAATTGAGATTCTTCAACAGCGAAGGGCCTCTTTGTAGCTCGTATAGTGATCTTCATTCCTTTAATATTTGCCTTAGCACATTGGTGGTACATTGAGGGAACTAATCCTTGATTGTGCATCCACACTCTTCCTACCAAAATATGGTAGGAAGTTGTAGTCTCTATCACGTGAAACTTAATGTGGGAACTCAAATTTTCCATTACAATCCCAACATTCACATAACCGATGAACTTGGAAGACTAGTTATCATAACTTGAAATCCCCAAAGGCATGGGGACCAATCTTTCTCTTGGAATGTTAGCTACTTGGAAGGAGCTAATTGACATGATGTTGATGGATGCCCCCATCCATAAGATCCCTTGCGAAGCTAACCCCGTTGATGCTGGAAGTCACGTATAACGGTTGATTGGAAGGGAATCTCACGGCCCTATCTGCATCGCAAGACATTATTTTTCACAGAAATTTCCTCACTAGCCTAGCCATGGGTCCCTTCCATCTCAGCGAAGGGACTGCATTTTTCTTTTCAATATCCAGGATTTCTTGGGTTATCTCCAACATACTTTCTTTTGGCATTCCCAACTGGTCAAAGAACCAGGTGAATTTTGGGGACCGTGAAACCGCGTAGTACTATAAGATTTGGTCTTTTTCCTCTCCTTCAACGTTGTATATATCCTCCACATCCTTGGCACATGCTTCGTCATAGGCTAACACCAAATTAGCCATTCCTCTGGTACACTCCTTCAAAGCCTCTTCGAACTCCCCCTGCTCTATCGTCAGCTCCTTCTCTTCTCTTTCTGCCTCATCTTCATAGGCCACCACTAGATTGGCCCTATGAGCTGGGAGTGGGTTGTCATTAACATTTTTTTGGAGGGATTTGCAGTTTCCCTATCTTTACATGTTTATCAAATCATTCTCCTTAACGTAAAATAACTTCCCATTGGATGTTGAATCTTTCGATGGATTTGGTAATACTCGGGATCAGTTCTAATCGCCGCATCTGGTTCCATGATGGGGATGCCTTTAGGTTCATATACTATTCCTCCTTGAACCACGGCATTGTAACAACTAACAACCTCCTCTACTGTACAGGCTAATGGTGGTGTGCATTCCTTATCTCTCCTAAACTTTCTCTTGTTGTCCCTCTTCACTAGTTTGCCCCCATTTTCTCCTTCGGTATACCCCACCCGTGGGGACTGAGACCTTTCTCCCATAGCTGTATCGGCTTCCTAAACATCATGGGCACCACCAATGGGTTTGGTCATACCACCAATGAGATATTCCTTCCTATTTTTAGGAATGCCGCAAAAGTCCCCTCGCTTGTCTCGTTGATGATATGACAAATGTACTCAGGAAGCAGTCCTCCTTCACAGACCTGCAGTAGTTTGGAATCTTTGGCTTCCTCCCTTACATCGAGGGACCTTTCCATGAACCTTCGGATGTACGCCACCACATTTTCCCCTGTTCATTACTTCTCTCCCCAGTTGGGTCAAGGTGAACTCATCTTCTTCCAGAAAGAACTTTTGGATGAATAAAACGTGCATCTCCTCCCCTTGGAAACACTCTTAGGATCTAGGTGAGAATACAAGGTATATGCCTTATTGGTTAAGTTTTTGGAAAACTCCCTTAGCCCGAGTTTTTTTTTGGTTCCAGTGAGCCCCCAAATTTTTAACGAAGCATTTGATGTGCTCCTTCGGGTCCCACCCTTTCATGTATTCTTTTTAAAGAAAGGAGGAATATAATCTTTTGGGTAAGGCTCATCGTTATATTCCTGAGGGTAAGGCATCCAAAAGTAGACATAAATTGAAGCTACCTTGCTAGAAGATTATGAGGAAGCTTGCATGAACTTTAGCATCTCCTTCTGTATCTCTTTTGTCATGTCCTCCATGGTCGATACCGTTGAAGTAATGACCAGAGGGACCACAGATGGGATGCCCGCTGCACTGGGAATAACCACTACAGTTGGAATGCTTGTTACTCCTGAGGTTCCCATTATCAAAACCACAATAGGGGGTATGCCTGTTGGGGCAGTTCCTATTGGAACTGCGCTTAGAGGGGCCGTTGGGGCTACCCCTGGCATTACGAAGGAGTTGGCATCAAATCCCCCCAACACCGTTGAAGCTATAAGAGTCTGCAAAAACTCACAGAATTTATTCATGAGAAGTTGAACTTCAGTTGGTCCCAACCCGATGCTCGTGGAAGCTTGTGTAACCCCTGGAACACCTGTCACTATTTGAACTGGAGGTGCCTCCACTCGAAAAGCTCCATCTCTAGAAGCCTCCATCTCCCTCGCCGCTTGTTCTTCATTGTGTTGAATATCATCAAAGTTAAATCTTCGATGAATATTATCCTGTGTCATACTCTTTTCTTAGAAGAATACCTCCCAACAGAGTCTCCACATGTAAGTGGTTAGTTTAGATTAGATGGAGGTGTAACCCATTTTGAGTACAGTAATGATAAGTTAACAAAAAACATTATCGATTAATTACAAGTCATGAAATCACAACTTAGTGAAGATAAACTCGGTTTGAAATCGCAAGAACTCTCATGTATAACTCCAAAAATAATAATGGAACTCAGAGGTAACTCATTAGAGGGAGAGAGAAGTAAGCATCCTAGATACACCTTAGCAGGCACCCGAACAACCTAACCACCCTCAAAACATTCCTGTCAAGTATTAAAAGCTTCGCAATAAATGGTAATGGTGGGTGAGTGAACTCTGGTTTGTAATAAATCTCTCTTTCTGATGTATATTTTCTTTCTAGCAATAACTTCTGAACTCTCAAAAACACCTCCTCTCCTCAGAGGTGGTTGGGCCCCATAGCCGCCACACCACTTTCGAGATAACTCAGTCATTAATAACTCTGAAAGACATCCCTTATACTTTATGTCACAAACATTAAATTTCTAATTCGCTAGTTAGCTCCACGTTATAAACAATAAATGCCAAAATATGCCTTTTGTCTAACCACTGTGTGTCAGGGGGCTGTCATCACAAAGGTGGATCACCAGCTATCTGAAATTCCTAAATACCATGGTGGTTTACTCAAGTGCATATTTGACATTGCCTAGATGGCTAGTGACATCACATAAAGTTGATGTGACATTAAGTAGAGGGTTATTTGGTTCAAAACTCAACACCCAATGGAACTCAAAGCTGCTCCGCCCGAGGGTCCACGGTCAAGGTCTTTTGACATTTTACCAGGTGCATCTAAGATGGTCAGGAAAAGATCCAGTGGTGCCTCACTTATCAATCCTCCAAACCATGTCCCTCTGAAGTTCCCACAGCGAGATCGTTCGATAGAGCATAAAATATCTCCTAGGCCCTGCAAAGCCCGGTCTCTCGCGAGTATCATTCGGCCTCACACTGAATGTCATTATAATCATTACATCATTAAAATCGTTATATCTCATAGTCAATATAAACAAAATATGCAATATGACTAAGTAACACAACAAGGTAAAGTATGAGCTTCCACGCTAAGCTTCCTCGCTTGAGCTTCCACGCTGAGCTGCCTCGTTGTCTTAATCCCAAACACTATTATTAATGGGGGGATTATCTATAATCTCAAGATTAATTTCAATCCCCCTCTACACATTATTGTAACCCCCTTTTTCCTTTGAATGTGTTTTAAAGATGAGAAAAACCAACTTTATTTTCATGAAAAACCTTTTTTCAATTTTTAAACCGCACCAAGTTGTGAAATAATAAAGTAAACAATACTCACAACACCGCATGTACGAGGAAATTACAAAGGTAAAAAACCTCAGACATTCTAAGACAGACAATCACTATGGTGTGGAATTACAAGGAACAGACACAAGTCTTAATCAACGACTCGATCCATCGTGACACTTGACGCTCTTCTGATCAACAACCACTCCTCCACAGTGCCCACAAATCCTTTCATGATACCTGTCCATAACACTCACCTCCACGAAAGCCTCAGTGTCCACCGATTTAGCTTGGAAATATCTACGATATTGAACACAAACTCCTTCGCTTCTTTACCACAAACCAAATGTTCAAATGTAGAACACACTCCAATAAGGTGCAAACAAATATCACTATTGCATATGATAATGAAATCTCAAATCTTTGAAACTCTAAGGATGTTTTTTTACTTATAAAACCTTAGAAAACATGTGCAAAATACGTTCTAATTGAATATTATTTTTCCAGATTGCACACCTGGCGAAATTCTGAGAAAACACACCTTAAATAGTTTTCTTGAGGTGGTAAATCGTTCAAACGAAATAGCCTATCACTCGAACGAGATTGACATGTCGTCTGAATGACATGCATATCTCGGTTGAACGACCATTAATGTCATTTGAACTAGAAGTAGTAGGGTTTGCATTTTATACAGCTATGATCCATCATTATCTCAGAATAAAATGAAATGAATACATTTCTAAACACCTTAAACATATTTTAAAAACATTTCTTTAATAAAATAACATCCTCAAACAATTTACAACATTTTTCCAGTCCCATTAAAATAACGCATTCATACCTGAGTGATCTTGGAATGCAATTTAATTGAAGGCGAAATATTCACCATAAATCGACATGATAAATCTTTGAAGATTTGTCGCAACGTCTTCAATAACCGTCAGCACGTCATAGCTTGTGTGAGATCGTGACAATAAAAATACAACATATGACTCAAACGTGTTTTGTTTCGAGAATAAGTCAAATAATCTTACAATGGACCCAATTGGAAATTTTGTCATTTCAAATCTCCCCCTTTGACTATTCCAGGACAAAACCAATAGTGAAATGCCTAAGTCATGCCGTCACGCCATATGGCGCCCAAATCCCATCGCATAAAACCTAAAAATAAAAATTACAGGAGAAGATTAGAAAATTATGGTCTGACAAGCATGAATAATCTGAATGTGATATAGTCTTGAAATCTTGAATCTCTTAAGAATACCTACACACATGACACAGATAAATTCCCAATGAAGTATGGAGGAACAAATGATATAAACCAACGTGTAAAATCAAATCTAAATCATTTGATATGTGATCAAAACATGATACCAAATTGTAAACAATATCTTAATCGGGATATCAATAAGTGTAATTTACTCAAGATAATCATAGAGGCATATGATCATAAATATGATAACAGTAAGTAATGTAACAAATGTATCTTCTCATCAAACAAACTCTCCCCCTACATCACATACAAATCTCCCCCTTTTTGTCATGAATAGACAACTCGATGTAAAAATAAATTTAACTAGCATGAGATAATCAATGAAATTTAACTAGATAAACATGAAACAACCAACTAATAATGATCAAAAGATGTCAAATCCGTATCTAACAAACAATAATCACATGTGAGATATCAACACAATCAATAGTGATGTTATTAAACAAACACAATTCATCATATGAATTAATTTTATCAGTGTGAACTACATAAACTCATAAGAAGCAACCAGCAGTACCGATAATATAACCGTATTCACCAGGTAGTGAAACAGTAGGAACCAAAATCCCATAAGGTTGCTCAAACGAGACAGCCTTGTCATTCAAATGACATAGACTTGTCGCTTGAAGTGGTTCGCATGACATCGATATGTCTCTCGAACGAGAGACACTAAAACTCATATCTAGTGCTAGAAATCTTAATGTTTTGCCTAGTGGATTTTTTTAAAAGGCTAACTGGGCGGTGAAAACAATTGCAAAATAACAGCAAAACAGGAAAAAAATCCAAATAAAACAATATGAGTTACATGATAACTGTGACACCCCGCCTAATTAAATATCGGGCGACCACTCCTTTATTAAATTAAATCAAGGTAAACAGTTGGTTCATTCTCAGCATCACTGTCGATAAAAATAAATTTTCCAATTTAACACCCTAAATAATTAAGCTAAGTGTCAAAACCATTTTCATACATACTTTCCGAATTTTAATTAAAGAAAAGATTTATTTATTTAAAAACAACATTTCTACAATTAAGAATCACACCACAATAAACCAAATAATATAATACATTCGTCAATCGAATGTCAACATATGAAAACTAAAGTCACAAATCCATACTGAATAAATCCCATAGAACAATACTGGAAAACAACTGAAATATGAATGTCCCAGTAACAGATGAAGTAATGGAAAGGGCGACACATGCCCAATAAATGAAAATGCTAGAGATGGAGTCAATAAAGGAAGCCGTCTACGCAAGTGACCTGCAACTCCCACCTAAGCTGCAACACGTTCCTCTCAAGGGATCCTAAGCAAGACGCCCCTGTGGCTGGGCACCTGAAAATATACATATATACAAGAGAGAGAGAAAAAAAAGAAACGGGTCAGAGCCCGAAAGTGTGTTTGATTTAAAATACGTTTAGCAAGTATTTAAATTGATACAGGCCAATGCAACATCATATTAGTGCGACATTCTCTTGAGAAAATCTCACCTCTCTTCTAATGTGCACACCTATCGCACTAACTTTCCCCATGGTTTGTTTTAATCAGTTATCGCACTAGTCTTCCTAAAAGATTTAACTTATCTTTGCTTACTCGTAAGATTTACAATTCAACGATTCCATTTTAAAAAGGGTGCTCCAATTAGTAACCCAAGTTCTCCATTTTAACTTTATAAAATCAATAAAGTTTTCCAGTGACATATTATACTTTTTCAGAACAAGTATTCATAATTTATAGTCCATAATTATTTCTCACTTACTACGTTACAGCAACAGTTTAAATTCCCCAATTAAGATATATATATTAAGCACTCGTATAATATATATATATATCCCAACAACACCAACATACAAACTATGGTGCAGGCATACTCTGCTATCAAATCCCCGTATCTCTCACACTAAGGGGTATACAAGTTCGGAATCACTCTCGAACTGTAATAACATAAATACACAAAACAAGATTGAGGCGAAGCATAGATTCCAAGTCTCTAAGAGGTCAGTACATACCCTCACGTCTGAACTATCGGTCCGATAGCCTGTACCAAGGATATCTATCTTCTAGGGTACAAGTCAATATCCCCCATAAAGGTCCCATCGAGATAAGACTGTCCCAACGCGGTAACCTCAAGGATAGCAAGTAGCGCGATATGTTTTTCACATGTATATAATATATGTACACACAATCATATAAATATACCACTTTATCATATTAATATAGGTTCTTCTCGTCACCCATAATTATACCATTTATCCTTAATTTCACATTTATAGAATTACGTATAAGGTTTCATTCCTAACCTTAACTCGAAGGGTTTTCTCACTTATTACCTAACACTCGTGGGCTATATCCTCACAAATCTGAAATTCAGTAAGTGTCTTTATTAGGTTCCAACGTAACTCTCTTACGCACCTCACCCTTTAAATTTATAAGTTTACCAGCCCTAAAGTAAAAGTCCCATAAATACCATTCTCGCTGAAGATTAAAAGTCCCAACATTCATTCATATGCCCTACTGGTCCTCGATGTCTCCCAAATCATTTTATCAAGAGTGCCCAAGAATTATTTCACGACAATGTGAATTTAACTCATTTAAAGAGGGAATTAGGAGTCTGCCAGTAGGGGTCGATCGATCGAAGCTTGGGGCTCGATCGATCGAACCTTCGATCGATCGAAGCTCTAGGCTCGATCGATCGATCAAGCAGGTCTGGAAAAAATTCTGCAGAATGCAGTTACGGGTTTCATCACCAAAATTACACCAAATCAATATTTTCAAGTTCCAATCGTCCCAGAATTCTACTACTAACATAATAACAATATACTAGATGATTCTAACGTAAGGCATGTACTTATTCATCATTTAAACATGGGTTTTCAACCTAAAATTATGTCCAATTATCAAGAACCCTAGAATTTTCTTAAACAGATTTCTAACAAATCTTTCTCCAGAATTTCTTTCTTATGATTATCAAAATTTTGTGGTTTATTACCTCTACATGGCAAGGGTTTCCAGAATCAACATATACATCAATACTACATGGATTTCCCTATCAGAAATTGGGTTTTCTTCCATAATTTTCATCACAAATCATTTCTAAACTAATATGAAGGTTGCACCAATGAAAATAGCAAGTTAAACACTTGCCTGGGATTTTTGGTATTCTGATTCACGGCTAATTTTGGTATGGCTGCGTTCCTCGCCTCGCGATCTACGCGGTGGTGGTGGCGGCGGTGCAAACCGGTGACTTTTTGGCCTTGAATTGCCTTGGAGCTCTCTCCTCTCTTCTCCAATGGCCGTCACTTGATTTCTGGATATTCTAACCCTAAAGGCTAACCTAAATGGCTGATATAGGTTTCTGAATTTCGTGGGTTTAATTACCCAATTATGTAAAATGACTAAAATGCCCTCCCGGGGTACTATTTAGGCCTAAAAATGCCCCGAGACCCAAACTAAACCCCCGGGTACACTTTTCTGACTATCTCGACCATTCCGGAAACGTTGGTGCACTCAAAACGACCATATGAACAACTTATAAAATATTGACTTTTTATGTAACAAAAATTAGTCCCGACGTGACACGGGCACGTCCCGACTTAAATTTCCGAAATTGTCATTTAATTCACTCATGACATTCAATATAACCAATATAATATATTACTTTGCTCATTAGTAATATTCAATAAATTTTCCATAATTACTAACTCTCGTCACGTTAATAATTATAACATAATTAATTTCCGGGTTTTTATTAAATAATTCACTCGCATTAAATTTAATAAATTCCCAAATTAATATAGCATAAAAATACGGGGTATTACAATAACATAGTACCGATGTGCTTAAACATGAACATGGAATATATGGGCATGAACTACAACAAATGAATCACAATTCCAACACATCAAAATGATCAAGAAGTTCTAATTGATAGCTATAAATCATCAGACTTTTTTTTAGCCATATGTGACATTTAAAGTGTGAGCTAAATGAACTAAATAATCAAACATGCACACAAGTCCGCAATATTGACAATTCTATAAATAATAGCATCATGATGCAATATTTCAACATAAGGATTCGTGATGCAAACTCGTTTAAATTTTCTCCAACCAAACTCCCTCATGTATATATACTAGTATATGCTCGTGCCTGAAGGCACGGCGAATTTTTTCCAAAGTACGTAATCGCAAAACGGCAAAAATATCATTCCCCCCCCCCCCCAAAAAAAAAGTATAATTTAAAAAAATGGCTATAATCTCCTATGTTTATAGGACTATCCACCATGTTTAGCAAATAAAAAATCGTCCAACAACATTGAAATAGTCTAAATTCGTCAAACAACTTCACATATAATATGAAATATACAATATTCATCAGCCTAATTCACATTGTGCTAGTGTCAATTTTAAAAAAATGGACATAATCTCCTTTGTTTATTGGACTATCCACCCTCTTAAGGGATAATAATAATTCCAATAATATTCAAAGAATCCAAATTCATCCAATAACTACTACAACGAAACAAACTTGTTATATATATATATATATATATATATATATATATATATCAAATTGAGGTCGCCCCACATGTTACGCCATATAAATTGTCCATAGTTTTCAAAATGCGACCAGATACAAAAAAGTATAATTAGTCAATTGAAATAGCGAGTCAAATATTATATAAACAATTAGTACTTAGAACTAAATGAATCAGTAATCATATTTGTACAAAGTATCTCACCGCTACTGAAAAAAGTATTAAAATGGATGGATATGAAATTAAATGAATCAATAATGTCCTGCTAAATAATAGGCTAAATACAGTAAGGAAAGCCTATATGGAAAATAAAATTTCAGTACTTGAGAAACTAATTATACTTGAGATGAAAATGAAAAAAAAATAAAGAAATTCAAGTGATTGTGCCTAAGCACCAAGTGAAAGAGTGATATATAAAAACAAAAAAAATGAAATTCTATCATCACAGGTAGACACACTGGTTAAAAACCTACAACTCTAAATCGATTAAGAGACAGATCAGTTACCTTTTATTGGGGCAGCAATGCCTATGTACTCAAATCAGTTATTCCACGAAGAGTATAAAACCTCACCAACAGATATCCTTTTTCGTCGAACACGCACATTTGGACTGTAATAAAATTACAAATAAATACAATTCAGCAATGATATATAACACAAAATAGCATTGTAAGGTGTTATGGTCTCATAGACTTCTTCTAACTGATATGGAAGTAATTAGTAATAGATATGGCAGCAATACCTTAATGAAATTTTATGGAGACAATGCTTGATATGGTCATGTGTTGTCAAATAGGGAAACTGCTACTTTATTATAGAAAACCAGATTCCCAAATGATTTCTAAAATAAAAAAAATAATGAAAAAAGTGGATAGGAATTAAAAAGCATAGTCCATTAAAGTTTAAACAGCTTCAATATGAAAAATGGGCATTGTTGTCCCCATCGACAAGCACAAAGTCGACAACATGAAAAATACAGAACTTGTTTTAATGAACAAACTAATAGTAATTTTTAAACTAAAACAAAAATAAATATGAGTTACATTAAATAGAACACAATTACTTCTAAATAGTATACATATCAATCTTCCTATATCGGTAACATAAAATAGTATAGGGATCAAACTTAGATGATAAGAACTGAAGAAAAGGCAAAAATCAATAGGATCCATATGATTTAGTCCTCTGGTGTAGAAAGTGTTATGAGTTTATATAATATACTATAATCTTAGTTGGGCATATATAATTACTTAAAGCATGTAAATAATAAAAAATTTAAAAACTCGTAAAAAATGAACAATACGCAGTGGGGTGGGGTTGGCGAGAGATTAAGTACATTCATTGATAATATTATTCAAACATGTGAAATTATTTAATAATGTTGGAAAACTTCACCTCGATGGAAAGATTTGATCTTAGACATATTTGATCTCAGTCACAGAGTACCTGGACATGTGTCAAAATTACAACCGTCTTTTAAATGAAAATATATCACTTCCTACGAATATGAAAATAGGAGGCATATAAATGCGTATTAGAGAAAATACGAAAACAATGACGGTGGAGACATGAGATTAGTACCTATTTTTTTAGAGATATCGGATTAGTACATGTAAAAACAAAATGGATTAGTAAGGCCTAAATGAAAAACATAACGAATGCAAAACCAAAACGAAATAGTAAGCCCTAAATGAACCTTGGATTTGTACAGGTAGATCAATGTAGACTCTTGGACTCATTTCTATACATCTGAAAAATTGTAGGACATTTTTAGGAATGTTATTAACAAAATGTACAATTCTATATCTGATCTGAGGAAAGAGATTTCATCACTTACAAAGAAGGTTATGTTATCTAGCAGATTTGGATTCTGTTGAGTCAAAGATTCTGCCGAAACTGGTCTTGATGCGTTGCGCAACTTCTCTCCTTGAATAAAAACTTCTATAACGTATTGATGGCATGCATTATGTGTTTAGATATGGAACATCTGGACAGTCTGGAAAAGTAGATGAAATGGCTATGGATTTTGAAGACTCGTCTGCAATGGATTTTTTTTTTTTAATTTGAAAGATTTATTAGTAGAAAACTCTTACAATATTGACCAAGATCTACTTCGTTGATTGAAATGGGAAAGCACAATGATTTCTTAAATATATTAAGAAGGTGGGAGAACAAAACAGAAGCCATTGCCAGCAATCACAACTTTCTTTTGGGCATTCCACTTTGCATTCCTTCGTCTTCAACCTTATAAACCACATCCAATCCTGATAGCACCTTCCCAACCTTATAAACTTCACCATTAATCTCGCATTGTAATCGAAGCCATTCAAAAATCATATCCTATAATCTCAATCGTAAAAAGACTTGATTAGTTCCATGAAGAACTCAAAATTCAAACAGAACATTCAAACAAAATTGATCAAATAAAACTCATCTCACATGGATCTTGAACATTCAAACATAATTGATCAAACATAATTAAACATTAAAACACAATAAAGGTCTTTAAGATAACGCAATAACGCAATAGAGGTGTTTAAGATGACTCAATAATGCAATGCCATTCAACAAATGTTTATTATAGCAGTAGAGTTGTTTATTTTAATTAGCAGTAGATATAATTAATTAGTAGTAGAGGTACCGTATGATATAATTAATTTGTACAATAAGAGGTAGCAATGATGTATGGTTTTGAGAATATGTATACCACAAACAGTAATGATGTAAACAAAAATTTGTATACAAATCAGCAACGATGTATACAAAATATCAGCAATGGTTCATACTACTTGTAAAAAAGGGAGATACCTCAATAGCAGATCATTTATACCAGTGTTTCTTATAAAAAGCGGTTCATACTCCTTGGAAATTCAACATTTATCGTATAAAAGAAGAGAGTAGAGCTAAAATTACAGTAGAATAGCGGTTGTTGTATACATTGAGAACTATAAATGTATTCAACATTTATAGTAGAGAATTAAGAACTATTGTTTACAATAGTTCCAAATAAAAAATACTTATGAAATTATGAATAATACTCTGAAATAATAATCCAAGCCAAAAATACCTACCAATAATTGACTTACTAAAAAAGTATAGCTGACCTGCCCCATGGATGCGGCTGACTTGTTTAAGGAGGCCACAAACCTGTTACACCAAAAAATAAAAATTAGAAAGAAGTATATGAGACCAAGAGCCTAGGAATACTGAATATTAATCAATAAAATGCAGCATAAGAAAAGTAATGTTTTGACTTACATCCCTATAAGAGAACCTGTGGATACACAATATTTGTTGTTAAAGTCTCCGCTCCGGAGGGTAGAAGGATATATATACGGTCTACACTTATGCAACGTGATAATGCAACATAGAACTGATCAGGACTAAACACGGGGGAGCACAAGTCAATACCAACAACCTTTACAGATTGTCCTTGAGATTTGTTCAATGTCATTGTATAGGCCAATTCGATCAAAAATTGTCGGTGAGTCATCTTGATAGGTATTTCATTAGAGGAGGGAGTTAAAGAGATTCTCAAAATGAAGAAAGTCGTGCCAAAATTATCACTAGTCAGGATTGTGGCCTCAATTACATGTTCAGACAACTTGGTAACAATCAAATGTGTGCCATTGCAAAGGTTGTCTTTTGGCGCTATATTTCGTGGTAACATGATGGGACATCCCACTTTTAATTCCAACTTAAATAGAGGTATCCCAAAAAGGTTCAATGCATTTAAGAACTCACTTGGATACTGATTAGTTATGCTCACACTACTTTCATCCATACATAATTTATCTGCTACGTAGTATATCACAGATTCACCTTGAAAAACAACGAGGGCAGCCAAATTAGTTGCATTTCATCATCATTGGAGGTTGAAAGAATCATCCATTTAGTTAGGTAAGAAGGGGTAACAATACCTGTGACACCCCTCCTAATAAAATATCGGGTGATCAGTCCTATACCAAATTAAAACAGGAATCCCAGTTGGTTCATCCTTAGCATCACTATCGAAAACTTTTTAAAACTTACTAACCACCTAGTATTCCAAAAGCTGGTGCCAATTTTAACTTTTTAATTAAACAAAATAGTACATGCGGAAATAAATATAAACCATTCACACAACTGAATAAAACTCAACTGAAATAATTAATTACACAACTTGCCGAATAAACCAACGGCCACCAAAGTGAAATAATCCAATACAATATTCAACACCGGAATAAAATAAATCTGAAAACTGAACTGAAAGTCTGGGCGACATGCCCTAAATAAAACTGGAACTGATGAATGATTCCTACTCTAGGAATGAATAAGCGATACGTATAATCCAAATTCCTGCTAGCATCCACATATGTCGCACCTCCATATCCTTGGAATAGCATATCAATCCTGGCGTCCCTGTGGCTGGACACCTAAAATGTTTTGAAAATAGTTTTATAGCAAGGGTTAGAACCCAAAACATTTTGAAAATATTTAGCAAGTGAATTAACTACAGTAATTAAAATGCTTGAATGCGCTTCATATATAAGTTAGTGTCGCACTCCCTTGTGGACATTCTCACCCCTCCACTATTGTGCACACCTATCGGTTACCTTGACCCCTCACCTAGTTGTACTACCCCGTCCAACTAGTCCTGGTATAACTTCCCCCTTGCCATACTACTCTAACCCGAGTACAACGATTCTTGAATTATAAGTTATTTCACAATTAACTTAATTAATTCCTTCTTAAATAGTAGCATATAATCGTTTCACAAGTTATATAAAGTAAATACATCGCACACTGTATTATTACCTGCATATAATATTGAATACCATTATATACGTACCTTTACTAAAACATCCACACATATAACATACATATATCCATCCCTCCGAGTATGCCCTCGCCGGATGATTCCCTCTAAAGTGCTATCTCACTAGGTGTGCTCACAAAACCTAGTTCCCCAAGTTGGAATCGCTCACCAACTTGGCCAAAACTATAAACATAGTGTAGGCGGTCATATTCCTTCCCTGAAAGTGAGATAATCCCCTCACCCATATACCAGACACTATGACGAGGGGATATACTCTCCCTACTCGTCAAGCTAGGGGATTCACCCACATCGCGCAACCTCCCTTGATAGCACTAGAGTATATAAATTGAATAAATATCTAGTCACTGATATTTAATATCATACACAATATATATATATATATATATATATGTATATATGTATATATATATATATGTATATATATATATATGTATATATATATATGTATATATATACTATCACTACACCGTATATATATATTATAAACCCCGGCTTTACCGTGTACTCAAAATTCCGTACACTAGCCTGTAATTTCCTGAGTCTGTGGCCCGACTCAACATAATTAATTTTCTCACTTAATAATTTATCATCTTCCTGAGTCTATGGTCCAACTCTAATATAATTAATTTTCTCACTTAATAATTTATCATCTTCCCGAGTCTATGGTCCGACTCTAATATAATTAATTCACACCTCAATTAATATAATACTTTCCCCGAGTCTATGGTCCGACTCTAAATAGATTAATTAACACACTTATTAATTTAATACCTCCTCGAGTCTATCGTCCAACTCTAATTAAATTAATTGACCCACTTATTAATTTAATACCTACCCGAGTCTACAATCCGACTCTAATTAAATTAATTATCACACCTATTAATTTAATACATACCCGAGTCTAGAATCTGACTCTAAATTAATTAATCACAACATCAATTAATTTAATACTTTTTCGAGTCTACCTTTCGACTCTACCTTCATTAATTAACACATCCATTAATTTAATAACTTTGTGTCACTCAAGCATTATCCCCAGACTCGCTCACTTGGTCCATAACTTAATATTTCCCGAGTCTATGTTCCTATCACAAGGAAACACACAATAGGCATTCATAACCCAAGTAATCCTATAAAACAGTAGGTATTTACACAACCCAATTATTCATACTTGTACGTAATTTTTTTTCTAATATTCACCGTACTTGTTTGCTTTACGAATTTATTTCACTTTTGTATTAACACAAGTATTTAACACAACTCTAAGGGTCCTAGTTACCCATTGTTCTATCAATTCAGTTGTTACCCTTGTTAACCCACTGACCTAATGAATTTCAGCTCGCTCACGCTTTTTAGTAATTATATTTTTATCATCTCGAATTAGAGTACCTCACAATCAAGCCTATGAATCTCCACTTTAACTCTCTCACAAAATTAAAGTCCAACACTCAATCATAGACCTACTTCCATAGCATTATTCCATCAATATATTTCATCAAGGTCCTAAACACTTCCCTGATAAAATTTTAAACATTTGAGGCTTAAAAAGAAAAATCTCAAATTTTTTGGCAGATTAAACACCCTCTAGTAAAATTTTGATTTCTCCCTCTACAGAACACAGATTGACCTGATACCAAGTTCATTGGATATGTAAGAAAAATACCTTTCCATTAATGTATGGTTCACACTCTAGTTCGAAGTAAAATTCAAATAGCACACGTTTAAAGTCACGTCAAAATTTTGGCAGATTACGATGTTGACAGATCAAACACCCTATAGTAAAATGTCGATTACTCCCTCTACAGAACTCCGATTGACCTGATTACAAGTTCATTGGATAGATAAGAGAAATAAATTTCCATACATGTATGGTTCCCAATTTAATTATAAGTACAACTCAAATGGCATACGTTTAAAGTGGTGTAAAATATTCTGGCAGATTGACCTCTTGTGTTCATCAAATAAACCCTAAGTCATTCAAGATTCATGTTCTTCATCAAAGAACTCATAAAGATTCCATGTTAATCATCAAATATATTCAAATTTAATTTTATCTTTACATAGGGATATATAATACACCTATTTCTTACTTTGAATCACAACCAAGTATTCCATTAACAAAACCCCATTTTGTACCCATTTATCCCCACAACGAATTTTAGTTTACACATCACTAAAATATGAATTAGATATCACCATTTACACATTACCGCAAATTAACCACTTGCTAGAAATTGTTCGTAGGGTCTGATTCCGTTGGTGTAGAGAATGGTTGATGAAGAACACCCCAAATTAGTCCCTTAATTTAGCTCCAAAATATCCCCCATTTGACTTCTTGATTAGCTTCCTCTAATCCTCTCCCAAACCCTAGGTTTAGGATTTTCTATCTGCCATTCCTAATCCCTCAATTAGGTTAAAAACACTAAATCCCATTTTTGGCCATATGGGCCTAATTAAAATGGACCAACTCACCCCGTGTGGGCCCGGCTATGACCAAAAATACCCCGAGACCCAATTACTATCCTTGGGTACTCTTTTCTGACTATCTGGACCCATTCGAACGCAACCGCGCACTCGGAATTGTCATCCGAAATACTTTTTGTCATTTCCAAATTTCGACCTGAAAATGCGACACACGAGATTTCGAACAATTAAACTTAAAAATCGCCAATTATAAATAATTCGGCTCACTAAAATAAATTCTCCAAATCATGAATTTAAGTTTTTCCAATTTAATTATTATTATAACTCCCAAAAATAATTAAATATTAAATCCTCAAAATTACGGGGTGTTACATACTCCCCCCCTTACAATGGAATTTCGTCCTCGAAATTAAAATGAGCGTAATGTTCTAAGCTTCGCATATCACTCTCTAGTCTGTGACTCTAAGCCCGCTACATCTATCCCATCCGCTTCTAACCATACATTACATAAGTATGCATTTAAATTAACCAGGGCGCCCATATCCCATATACCCGTGCTTAATCTCAAAAAAATTGCCTTAATTAACCTGGGTGCCCATACACCCTATCCCCGTGCTTTACCGCACGAAAGCTACCCGATAACGCTAGTCATAACCCGTAATATAACTTCGAACCCGTAGTCATATCACACACACACACACACACACACACACACACACACACACACACACACACACACACACACATATATATACATATATATATATATATATATATATATATATATATATATATATATATATATATATATATATATATATATATATATATATATATATATATATATACTGCCCGGGGTACCCAACCCATGTACTAACGACCAAACATCTTCCCACTTTCCAACGTTGGGCTAAGTTTCATGCGTGGGATGTCTCGCAAAGCGAAATCCAAATAAGGAACCATCCCGATACACTACTACCTAACATTGTCGGTCGTTGAGATCCGTTAGACCCTCAGTCCATAGCACGTACCCATAAATACTTGTCTCTTAACACAATAGTATGTACGCTTACCCTCATGCTACCAAAGACAACATAAAATACCCCGCCCTTACTATCACTAGTCCTTGTGCAAAATAAACCCCAAGCTATCTCTCTTTGCTCGAAAATAAATCTAACCACACTGATTCACTAAGTAAACACCCCTACTTACCGGGATAAAATGTGAGAACACAAAACCTCACTTGGTGTCTATCGCACCACACAATATAACATATATAGACACATATACATGGGCTAAACGCCCTCTCAGGTGATACCTCGTAAAAATCATATCCTGGTGTCGCGGACACCAAAACTTAACACAACTATCTGCAATAGTTAAACTCCATTGCTATCCAGCGGATATTTAGAAAATATTATCAACCCTACTCCCATAATTCTCGAAAGTAGTAACTCCTCGCATAATACAAACCTTCACTCAGTGTACACCTCCACTCTCCTGTGAAGAACACTAAAGAACTCCGCTACCCCACGGAAAGTTTACCCACATACTATGGCTGTTACAGCCAATGCACCCACTAAATTTGACTCACATGCGAACTCTAGTGAAAAATAAGTCTTATTTTATGACATCCTCTTTATCACTCAAAAATATACCCCATGCCCCTAGGGTAAAAATAGTTACCTCCATACTCCAGCTGCAACGACTGATCCTTGGGTTCCGGAGCATCTTCTCCCTGCCCGAATGCACTCATGACTTGCTTTAGTGGTTGTACATCTAGGACCTCGTCCTGTAGTTGACCCCTGCCTCACTTAAGAAAATATCTCTTCATCTGTTTTGCTTACACAAAAATGGAACACCTTCTAATACATTCACCCTACCACTAGTCCCTTTCATACCGACCTTGTTGGAATTCCTGGCCATCCTGCCGATAGCCTCCAGTTCTAAATCGTTTGGCATGATTTCCCTGCCGGAATCCTACCCCTGATTTCCCCCTCTCTGCTACTAGGATACCCCACTGGTACTGTTACCTCCAGCTTTATCCGACTAGTTAGTTTCCACTCCCCTCCCGCTTCCTTTCACGTGGAAGCAATATTCCTGACAGTGCCGGAGTGTTGTGTTAGCGACATCAGTATAAGCTACTAATGCGTAATTACCAATTAAATGTTGTCTGATTCTCCAAACTAACCCATCCACAAACTTTACTTTCTTTCTCTCTTCATTGCTTACCTCATCCGATACAAAATTTACCGAACGAGTAAATTCTTCCTCGTAATCGACCACTGAACTGTCTCCCTGAGTCACCTCTTTAATTTTCTCCTCATTTCGGTCTCAATCGCTGGAGGAAAATACTTGCGATCGAACCACACCCAAAACTCTGCAATATCTAGTGTATCCATTTCCTCAATTATGGTGATTGACTCCCACCACTGTAGCGCTGTTCCCACTAAACTAAAAGTGGCTAGCATTTTCTTCCGCACCTCATCATAATATCCCATGCGTAGGTGATGCTGGATATCTCTCTTCCTTGGCACGCTAGCACTACATCTGAACCCCCTCGCAACTCTGGTGGGTGTCCACTCTTAAAAAACCTCTCGTACTTGCTGTCACCCCGATGGCCCCGGGTGGCCTAAACATCTAGTGCCATTTACATCTTGACTGATCCCGTGAAAAGTACCCTGCCATTACGACCACTGTCGCTTCAACTGCCTATGCCACTAGTTCAGTTATCTGTGCTGCCAAAATCATCTCTGGCAGTTGCTGCGGTAACTCTTGCTCCTGACGAGCCTCACTAGTCTCATCTCCCCCTGCTGCCCTAGTTACTCTCTCTCTCCTGGGCGGCATCTGGAATGTGAATCGAATCGTATGAGTTCACTCTCAAATATAAATTTGGCAGAAGAACGTATATGCGCATACGTATGAAAATACAACAATCCTATAATAGTGCTCTATATCAAAGATTGCTAAGTCGAAACGTGAAAATCAGCATAGATCCTAAGGACACTAGAATTTGATGCTCTGATACCATCTGTGACACCCCGCCTAATAAAATACCGGGTGATCAGTCCTATACCAAATTAAAACAGGAATCCCAGTTGGTTCATCCTTAGCATCACCGTCGAAAACTTTTTAAAACTTACTAACCACCTAGTATTCCAAAAGATGGTGCCAATTTTAACTTTTTAATTAAAAAAAAAGTACATGCGGAGATAAATATAAACCATTCACACAACCGAATAAAACTCAACTGAAATAATTAATTACAAAACTTGCTGAATAAACCATCGGCCACCATAGTGAAATAATCCAATACAATATTCAACACTGGAATAAAACAAATCTGAAAACTGAACTGAAAGTCTGGGCGACATACCCTAAATAAAACTGGAACTGATGAATGATTCCTACTCTAGGAATGAATAAGCGATGCGTCTAATCCAAATTCCTGCTAGCATCCACATATGTCGCAGCTCCATGTCCCTGGAATAGCATATCAATCCTGGCGTCCCTGTAGCTGGACACCTAAAAGGTTTTGAAAATAGTTTTATAGCAAGGGTTAGAACCCAAAACATTTTGAAAATATTTAGCAAGTGAATTAACTGCAGTAATTAAAATGCATGAATACGCTTCCTATATAAGTTAGTGTCGCACTCCCTTGTGGACATTCTCACCCCTCTACTATTGTGCACACCTATCGGTACCTTTGACCCCTCACCCAGTTGTACTACCCCATCCAACTAGTCCTGGTATAACTTCCCCCTTTCCATACTACTCTAACCCGAGTACAATGATTCTTGAATTATAAGTTATCTCACAATTAACTTAATTAATTCATTCTTAAATAGTAGCATATAACCGTGTCACAAGTTATATAAAGTAAATACATCGGCCACTGTATTACTACCCGCATATAATATTGAATACCATTATATACGTACCTTTACTAAAACATCCACACATATAACATACGTATATCAATCCCTCCGAGTATACCCTCGCCGGATGATTTCCTCTAAAGTGCTATCTCATTAGGTGTGCTCACAAAACCTAGTTCCCCAAGTTGGAATCGCTCACCAACTTGGCCCAAACTATAAACGTAGTGGAGGCGGTCATATTCCTTCCCTGAAAGTGAGATAATCCCCTCACCCATATACCGGACACTAAGACCTGGGGATATACTCGCCCTACTCCTCAAGCTAGGGGATTCACCCACATCGCGCAACCTCCCTTGATAGCACTAGAGCATATAAATTGAATAAATATCTAGTCACTGATATTCAATATCACACACAATATATATACACGTATATATATACTATCACTACACCATATATATATAATACAAACCCGACTTTATCGTGTACTCAAAATTCCGTACACTAGCCTATAATTTCTTGAGTCTGTGGCCCGGCTCAACATAATTAATTTTCTCACTTAATAATTTATCATCTTCCTGAGTGTATGGTCCGACTCTAATATAATTAATTTTCTCACTTAATAATTTATCATCTTCCCGAGTATATGGTCCGACTCTAATATAATTAATTCACACCTCAATTAATATAATACTTTTCCCGAGTCTATGGTCCGACTCTAAATAAATAAATTAACACACTTATTAATTTAATACCTACCCGAGTCTACAATCCGACTCTAATTAAATTAATTATCACACCTATTAATTTAATACCTACCCGAGTCTACAATCCGACTCTAAATTCATTAATCACAACCTCAATTAATTTATTACTTTTTCGAGTCTACCTTCATTAATTAACACATCCATTAATTTAATAACTTGGTGTCACTCAACCATTATCCCCGGAATCGCTCACTTGGCCCATAACTTAATATTTCCAGAGTCTATGTTCCTATCACAAGGAAACACAAGATAGGCATTCACAACCCAAGTAATCCTATAAAACAATAGGTATTTACATAACCCAATTATTCATACTTGTACGTAATATATTTCTCTCTAATATTCACCGTACTTGTTTGCTTTACGAATTTATTTCACTTTCGTATTAATTCAAGTATTCACACAACTCTAAGGGTCCTAGTTACCCCTTGTTATATCAATTCAGTAGTTAACCTTGTTAACCCACTGACCTAACAAATTTTAGCTCGCTCACGCTTTTTCGTAATTGTATTGTTATCATCTCGAATTAGAGTATGTCACAATCAAGCCTATGAATCTCCACTTTAACTCTCTCCCAAAATAAAAGTCCAACACTCGATCACATACCTACTTCCATATCATTATTCCATCAATATGTTTCATCAAGGCCCCAAACACTTCCCCGATAAAATTCTAGACACTTGAGGCTTAAAAAGAAAAATCTCAAATCTTCTGGGAGATTAAACACCGTCTAGTAAAATTTTGATTTCTCCCTCTACAGAACTCCGATTGACCTGATTCCAAGTTCATTGGATAGCTAGGAGAAATAACTTTCCATTAATGTATGGTTCACACTCTAGTTCGAAGTAAAATTTAAATCGTACACGTTTAAACTCACGTCAAAATTATGGTAGATTACTATGTTGACAGATCAAACACCGTGTAGTAAAATGTCGATTACTCCCTCTACAAAACTCCGATTGACCTGATTCTAAGTTCATTGGATAGATAAGAGAAATACCGTTCCAGGCATGTATGGTTCATACTCTAATTATAAGTACAACGCAAATGGAATACGTTTAAAGTTGTATCAAAAATTCTGGCAGATTGACTTCTTGTGTTCATCAAATAAACCCTAAGTCATTCAAGATTTATGTTCTTCATCCAAGAACACATAAAGATTCCATCTTAATCATCAAATATATTCAAATTTCATTTTATCTTTACTTAGGGATATATAATACACCTATTTCTTACTTTGAATCTCAGTCAAGTATTCTATTAACAAAACCCCATTTTATACCCATTTATCCCCAAAACGAATTTTAGTTTACACATCACTAAAATATGAATTGGATATCACCATTTACACATTACCGCAAATTAACCACTTGCCTGAAATTGTTCGTAGGGTCTGATTCCGTTGGTGTAGAGAATGGTTGTTGAAGAACACCCCAAATTAGTCCTTTAATTTGGCTCCAAAAGATCCCCCAATTGATTTCTTGATTAGCTTCCTCTAATCCTCTCCCAAACCCTAGGTTTAGGATTTTCTATCTGCCGTTCCTAATCCCTAAATTAGGTTAAAAACACTAAATCCCGTTTTTGGCCGTCTGGGCCTAATTAAAATGGCCCAACTCACCCCTTGTGTGCCTGGCTAAGCCCAAAAATACCCCGGGACCTAATTACTATCCCCGGGTACTCTTTTCCGACTATCTCAACCCATCCGGACCCAACCGCGCACTCGGAATTATCATCCGAAATACTTTTTGTCATTTCCAAATTTCGACCTCAAAATGCGACACACAAGATTTCGAACCATTAAACTTAAAAATCGCCAATTATAAATAATTCGGCTCACTGAAATAAATTTTCCAACTCATGAATTTAAGTTTTTCCAAATTAAATATTTTTATAACTCCCTAAAATAATTAAATATTAAATCCTCAAAATTACGGGGTGTCACAATACCCTCCACATTCAACAAATGATATACGATCCTCATTAACTCTTCAACATTCCGACAGTCGCATAATGTGGAAGGCAGGAGTATAATTTCGTTAGGGCTTGAGCCAACCTGAAAAACAAAGGTGTCCTATTAGAATAATCTATATGAAATGCAAAAATAAGTATTTAATAAATATGAAAAGAATGTAATATTTGGAAAAAAATTGTTGTACCATGGTCAAAACATTTATAAATGCCGAAGTTTGGATGTTTGTAATGTCGAGGCGCATGTTTGTGTCCAAGGTTTGAACTTTGACATCCTTCTAAAGAACTGATTGCCGTAATGACGCGATAAAATATTCTTCGCAAACCGATTTAGAAATGATGGGTAAGATTTGTCGATAATCCCCCTCAAGAGCAACAGTTATCCCCCAAAAGGCTTTTGATTACTACATATATCTCGTAATTTTCGATCAACAGCTTAAACACAAAACCGATGTTGTATTGTCATTTTATACTGGATTAAAAGTTTGTCTAGTTTAAACAACTCTGCTTGAGTCGATTGCTTTGAAAACCCACAATTAGAATTTCCAAGGATGTCAAGTGGAATACAAAATGTTGAATGCATTATTCGACCACCAACCAACAATAAGTAAGTAATGTCTGAAGAGGCAACCATAATGACTACATAGCCGAGACTACATGAAACTCCAACAATTGTGTTATACAAAAAGGTAGTACCTTTTCCTTAAAACACATAATAGTAATGGCTGAGTAAGCACACTACTGCCCCAAATTAAGACGGTCTACGTTACATTGCATGTTCGTGGTGTTTGTATCTGCTTGAAGTGTCGATGCTCCCATATTTGTCGATTATTTCCGGTGGTACTCCAATTTTCGAGAGGTAATGGCATTGTGGAAAGTCAGTCAAACTTTTTCCAAACTCTTGTAGCAAATCATTGAGAAGATACAATGCCGAATCATTGACCTTTGCATTAGTTGGATAAGGAATTACCAATGATCTATGGAGTTTGTGTGCGAGATCATCACATATGTATGATGAGAATTTATCCCATAGTAATTTTGGATTTATAGGGGAACATTGGATGAGTATAACGGTGAAAAGTTAATGAAGTTGATATCCCGTTTGCATCACCGATGCCTCTTGCAAGCACTAAACCCATTCATCGCCATCTTGTAAAATTCTGAGTGCGACACATGCTGACTTGAAAGAATCATGCGAGACATTATTTAAAGTCCGTAAACACTCAAATGATCGAGGTCCTTTTACAAAAGTAAGAAGTAATCTCAAATAAAACCTTTCTCCCGAGTTCGAGCTAGCCAAGTACATTCTACCAATTGCAAAAACCCCATTTGAACATAGCTTTGTCCATCTCTTAGATGGCTTGTACCACCAATAGTGTTATGGAAATTCTTGATAAGTGTAGCCCCACGCTTCTTCATTGGAAGCACAATATGCAAAAAAAAAGTTAAAGAAGTTTCTTGTGTTGAACCCCGACGAATTATGTCATCCATCGACTTATTTGGATTGAAAACAACATGGTGAATTCCTTGGAGGTGAAGATCCAATTGCGTAACAGTTGGTTTGTCCTGATGCATTGGATTACCAAATATTCGCCGAGACGATTCGGGGGGACCAATATACCTAACATCTAAGTATTGTTTAATTTCATCAACTCCTAAGATAATAGTGGTGAGATAAAGTCCATTGCATATATATTTGTGAATCTACTTAACGCATCTAAGCCCGACACAAACATCTCAATTATCAACCTATTTCCCATTCCCAACAGTAAAGAGTTGCCCATCATTACGACGTCGATATACTAGGTACCAATATTTATCCATATTGGTAGTGTCACAAAACTCTCTGGGGTATTTCTTTGTGCATTTACCATATTCCACACACGGGGCTCCAAGAGACCGAACTCCGTAAGGGCCATATACTATACGACCCAAAATAGTTTCAAAAAGGGTGGGATCTTCTTCTAAGCTATGAAATTCTGCACAAACTATGTTATCAACTTGGGCGGCTGTTTTAATCTTGCTTGGACCATCAAGAAATATTAAGCCTTGCATGTGAGGTAAACCTCATTTCTGAAATTCAATTGTGAAGACGTGAGCCACCTTCTTTCCAAGTACATGGTTATTTTCAATCTCCTTCATCAAGGAATTACTCTTTAGTTCAAATAGATGTGCCACCAAGTCTATACGAAGACATACGTTTTGATTAGGAAACAATTCTTTGGTGATTTCCTGTAATTTCGAATTTGCGGTCATAGTGAGAAAAACGTCATGATGTTGGTTGCAATGCATTATGGCCATAAAATCTTAATAAATCTGAAACATATGTCTCACACTACCGGTGAAAGAATAAGGTAAAATCATTCACCTACTAATATTATCTGGTTGTAAAGTATTTGACGTACCATCATTAAGATCGTTGTACAACTTTGCCCGAAGCCTTCCTTGATTGAGTGGGTAATAAGTTAATTTTTTTTGCTCTGTAGAATACCAAGCATCAACAATAAACTCTTGGGACAATTTCCCCCCTCTAAGGATTGTGGAGTACTCGAAGTCACGCTTGAACAATCGGTATCCATAATAATTCAATTTAGTTAAGCGATCATCCTATTCTTTAAACCTTTGGATATCCCATAATTTCATTTCGGGGTGCCAACCAAGTTCACCCTTGGGGGAACAACAAGACGTAATGCAAAGGCAGATATGCTGTATGACACTCATTAATTTGCAAAAACTCATTACCACCTTTGACCCTAATAATAATGTCACGCATGCCACGAATGTTAAAACCGTCCCCCGATAAAATAGTAGCAATCTCTTCAGACGATGGCAGGTTATACGTTCGACGATCCTTTGAAGAACTATAATGAAGATAAAACGGTATGTCTTGCCCCATTTTATCCATTTTATCCAAAATAGAGAAGCCTTCACGGTATTTAAAAGTGAATTGATTATTCAACAGCTAACACTGTTGTATTGTTCTAAGAACATCCCTCGTCAAATGTGGATTCCTTTGGTGTCAAATATCTAAAGCTGCACCTGGATCATAAATGTATAATTGAGCATATGTGGCCTCTAATTCATGACCCTCATTCGGCAATAAGGATCTAGTGTGATGGCGTAGCTCACCATGTATTGTAAAACTCGTGGGACCCCTCCTCGGGAGGACTCGATCATCTATTTGCACACGTAAACTTATAAATGCATTGGCTACATTATACTCTCTTGTGTAAGCATGAAAAGACGTAGATTGGTCATTATTTCCACAAAACATAAGCTTTATTTCAGTATGGGGTTCCCTAAGGGAAGGAAATTTGATTTTTCCTTGTAAACAACACTTCCCAAACAACGATCGTATCATATATGAAGTTGTTAACCTTTCATCATCCAGTGTAAAGCATTACAATGAGGGCATTTAACATTCATAGGTCCCAACTCGTGTTTTTCAAATGAAAGTCTAGCCCACCTTGTTCTTCTATAACCCGTGTGGTTTGTGAGTACTTGCCTCCATGACCTGAAATGGAGAAAGAAAGAACTTTAATCAAGAATATCTTAGCCATACATGTCATTAAAATATCAAACTAAAAAGGATGTTATACCTAATTATAGAAGGAAGCACGGATACTCTTGATGATCTAGTCGAAGCATTGTTCACTAAATCTGTCAGTGGTGGCGTAGGAAAAGATTATGAATCTTCAGGTACACTCCCATTGTGTTCATGGTTGGGATTATAAATGATAGTAGCATCAAAATATGAGCTCAAATTTCTACAAAGAACAGCAGGGGCAAAACATGAGTGTCTCAGGACTGCTGCATAACTGGGCAACATTGTTGATGAGGGGTGGTCGACAACGTAATAGTCGGCGGAGTAGGATGTTATGGGGTTAACAAATTACTATTTGCCCACCTTAAAGTTCTTTCACGTGACCGATTTGATGGGGTTGAGGGATTCAAAGTGTGTAGTTGATTAGGACACCTATTGGTATTAAGTTCCAACCCCCGTGATCTTTCTCGAATACGTCGTTATCTTTGAGCAAATGAATGGGGGCACCGATGGGTGGGAAGTCCTGGCACGTTGAGTTAAATTAATTAGAAAGTTAATACAATAATGAAATTGTTAAATAAAGGAAATGGGGAATAATTACTATGGTTGGAGTATTAATTGTAAGGCTAATGTCTCATAATGGGGTTCTATCACGAAGAAGGAAGCACTCTAGTAGAGGGGTCTGCAGTAATGTAGAAGTGGATGGTTGATTAGAACAATTACTGGGATTGAGTGAAAACCTTTGTGCTCTTTCTCGATCACGTCGCAGTCTTTGATCCTAGGCAAGGGCAGAAGTGGGAGTGAAGTCCTGGCATGTTGAGTAAAGTGGATTAGAAATCTAAGCAGACAATAAATTATTAAATAATGAAAAATAAAAAAGAACACACCGTGGTGGGGGGTCGTTTTGTTTCCCTTTCCCCTTCTCTTTATCACAAACTTGCTCTATTCGTTTTCTCTTCTGAAAAAAAACAAATAATGTAAAGAGTTGGGTAGCAAAAGTTAAAATTTTCATGGATATACCTCTTTAAGAATCATCTCAAGTTCCGATTCATCGTGGATCACAATACTAGTGTTAATCCTACGTGTGCCTTGAATCTGTGAAGAAAAGGAAAAAAATTCTATGAAAGCCTCTTCATATAATAACATAAGAAGAAAGTAAAATGTTGAAAGTCTATTTTCAGAGGGTCTTTTCTTACTTACGTGGAAAATGTAAGTGTGCTATCTATGTCCAAATCAACTAACCTGACCGTCCGTAGGTCCTATCAAAAATCGCAAAATGAGATGATGCTAGTAATAATAGTACCTATAAATCAATATTAGTACGTAAAGTTGTTACATGTTACCTTCTCTGTTACCAAACCCTTAGTTCAATCTCCAAAGTAGGTCACTTACTTAGTGAAATCTCCAAAGTAGTGTTTGGAGTTTAAGGGATGCTCCGAGTCTGAAAAAAAATTAATCCAAAAAAAGAAGTGGGAATGTGTCAATGTTGGAATGTATAAATATTTGTTTCTATGTAGATAATAACTTTTATAATAGTGAAATCACCCAAAATACAAACACGAACCTAAACAGACAATAAAAACACCAATAATATACCAAAAACATAAAGAAACATTTATATGTTTAATAAGAGAACAAAAAGTGAATACACGTGAAAATACATAATGATACATTACACCTCATAAAAAAATACACCTGAAAATGAAAGATTAATTTGAATATGGGATTATGTTATTTCTCCACTTGATAATTGAGCCACTTCTAAAGCTCACACCACAGAATAAGCATAACAACACTGATACATAAAAACACAATATAACTATAATAGAACTGTAAATCGTGGGATTATGTTATAACAAAACATTGTAATACTAATGAAGTAGCTCCAGATGTAACATTGATGTGAATTAACTCATAAGAGAATGAAGAGAATCCAAGGCTAGAGAAAATGGAATAAAATGAAAGACACATGATTCATCACAAATATAAGCAACCCAAAGTGAAAAACACGTTCCCTCTCTCTCTCAAAACCCTAAAATTAAATTGAAATAATATCAGTAAACCATGCTTAAACAACCCAAAGCTTGGACACACCATTGTGAAACAAGCAGCGGACAAACCATGATTAAAAAAGCAAAAATAAAACATAAAAAACACAGAATACCTGATTTTCTTTTGTACCTTTTGTACCTCTCAATGCACAACAAAGAAAACCGGATTTTGTAACCTACAAAAAAAAAGAATAAAAACCAAATGGTTGAATGTTGCATCCTCATTACTGACTTGGACACACCATTATTTTTGTTGAATGTGATAACCCAACATTTAGAGTTCAGTAAACAATAGAATATACAAAACTAGAGATTGGAGAGTTTAGTAAACAATAAAATATACAACAGAAAAAATCAATATAAACATAAACATAAACAAAACCAAATGGTTGAATATGATAACCTCAATCCACATCCATTGCCAAAGAGCATACTTGCTTAGATCCTAAAATTGGACAGTGGAGATATCATGATCTGTAAAAAAAATATGATAAAGGATTAGATCCTAAAATATAAACATAAACAAAAACAAAATGCAACGAAGGGGGAGGAAAATCCACAGGTGGTGGAGTAGAGGGTGGCGGCGTGGGAGATCCAGAGATGGTGTGAGCGGCTTGAGCATGTGGGGGTGAGTGTGAAATGGGAGAGATCCGAGATGGGAAGTGGCTAGGGTTTTTTGGGAAAGATAATGAGGAGACAGGTTGTGAGACAGAGGGCACGTGTTGTGGGAACTTGTGATAATAGTTCTTGTAATCTCAACCCTTGAATTGTACACGTGGAAAAGCGTAGACCCTTTGATTACTTTGATAAACATACATATAAGATGAATAGTAAAACACCATTGTCTCATATTACACACACACACACACACACACACACACATATATATATATATATATTTAAGCTCTTTTGAGGTTTCTATCATTCTCAACATAGAGAAAATTCTATTGGGCCTATTTTTGGCATTTGTTTTTTTTATTGCCTTGATTTTCTTTTGGGCTCTTTTAAATGGTGGCGTTCATGACGAGTCAATTTTGCACACTCGTAGCCCTTTCCCGTGAACACTCGTTATTTTTTTCCAATTTAATCCTCAAGGTAAACGGTTATTACATGCACTCCCCCTCCTAAGGCTACTTATGCATATATGACAATATTGAGATAAGAACGCCTCACCAAGCTCAATTATGCAAGAGAAGTCAAACATTCATATTAACTCGAGAATGTGTGCAAGGATGGCATATGTACAAAGTTTAATAAAAAAGCATATCAACTTCCAAACATCCCCATAAAAAATGGTTAAGATCATTCTAAGCATTAATGATTATGAGAAAATTCATAGCCACATTGATGATGAAAGCATGGGGGTCCAAGCACATCAATATGACACATCAAACATGTAAACCCAATACAAAAAAAAACTAAAAATCTTATTGGTTTTTCAATATATTTTGACTCAAATAAAATCAAAATATTTTTGTATTTTTTTTCAATTAAGACTCAAATAAATGAAAATATGATACAAAATATATACATATCATAACACTAGTAAGATATAAATCATGATGCAAAGACTGGCGTATGACAAACATGGCAACACAATCATCATTTTGATCTAGCATGAGAATAATCAAGTGCAACCAAATGAGAACCATGAAGTTTATGTCCTAAAGCCTCTAACTCCGATTTCCTAACCCAAGTAGGTGTGAAATTTTGCATGAGGGTTTTGGGAACCGAAACGAATTTAATCCTTAACTACCTAAGAGCATTCCTAAGGTCATAGGAAAAACTTATAAGGTGATTTTTTTTACAACAATGTGTGCAATTGTAAAGACGACGAAAATGATTACCAAAATGTCGACCTATCCTCACGTTCCTAATTGGATCTCTCTCAAGATTGGTATTGACTTTGGGAATGGGAACAACTCTATCACTGTAAACTATACCACACCTATCACCTTTGACTTTGGCTGTGCCTATTAACCTATCCAACTTTTTCTACCTAGCTTCCTAGTCAAACTTAACCTTACTCGAGTCATTCAACTTCTCCTTTAACTCACAAATACTAGACTAAAGCCCACGCCTAGACTCGTCAAACTCTAACACCTCCTTTTTTAATGCCTCCATCAAAACCACGGAGTCTCTCTCTCTCTCTCTCTTTTTCAATATACTCTAACTTATCCCTATGCTTTTTCTCCCATTCCCTAAGATCCTCAATCAAAACATCATTATTTTCTACGGCACGTTCATTCAACCTAGCTTGCAATTTAGCATTTTCCTTTTTAACCTTTAATGCCTCGGTATACAACTCATTAAAGGCAACTTGTAACTCTTTCACATTAACCTCCTCTTCCTCACTCGCTTCACCCTCACTCACTTAGGATTCAACGACCTCGGAAGTGTCATGCACATGAGAATATTCATGGGAATATTATCATCGTTTCTCACATGACATGCTAAGAAAGAAACACACTTTCTCTCATTGGGGGAACTCTCTCCCTCTTCTGGATCACTATCACTAAAGGAGGAATTATAAGCTATCGTCTTCTTGCCCTCTTTCTTAAGTCTATTGGGACACTTGACAACCTTGTGACTATACCCCTCATACCCAAAACACCTATTTGACTCAACCCTATTGATTTTTTTACTTTTACCCTTAGGATTGGAATCTACCTTTTTCTTCTTAAATTTCTCAATTATTTTGGCATCTTTCGATTGGTTTTGAAACTTCAGATATTTTTTGAACTTCTTTGCCAATAGGACGACATCCTCAAAATTAAAATCATAGTTTTCTTCCAAATCTACTCCTTCCGGGATTTGAAAGCAATGCTCTTTTATTTATTTGGCACTTTCTTGGAGGTAAACATATCAAGTTCATTGATTTCTAGGTCACCTAAAATCTCTTTAAGTTTCTTCGATTCAAGCATACATCAGGAGTTTAAAACGGTCACATTTCATCAAACCTACTCGGCAAAGATATTAAAATTTTCTTTATCACGTGATTATCGGATATCTTCTCTCCTAAGTTAAATGATAAGTTGACAATATTTGACAACCTAGTGTAAAACTCATTAAACGATTCACTTTCTGACATCTTAGTCGCCTCAAACTGTGTAGTGAGGTTTAGTACCTTAGACACCCTGACCGTGATAGTGCCCTTATGAGTAAGTGAAAGTTTATCCCAAGACTCTTTTGAAGTTTTAGAAGTCATGATTTTATTATACTCATCAAGTGTAACATGTGAGGAAATTACGTGAAGGCCTTTAGAGTTGTAAAGTGCAAGTCTATGTTCGGCTTTGGTCCATGACTCAACGGGTTTTAATTCAATGGTCTCACCCTCTCGTGTAACTAGTGGATTCTAACCCTTTTCTACCACTAACCACACATGCTCATCAATTTATTTCAAATCACTTCTCATCCTCGTTTTCTAATTACGCAGAATTTGTTCCATTAAAATAGGAGCACGAAAACATTCAAAACCTCCAAAATTCATCCTTGAAAACACATGGGATCAACACACACAAAAATATATTTCTAGCTTTGATACCAATTTATAGGCTCCTTTTTCTTTTGAATGTGTTCTAAGGATGACAAAATCCAACTTTCTTTTTATGATAAATCTTTTTTCCAATTTTTAAACCTCACCAAGTTGTGAACTAATTTTAACTTAACCAATTTTATCTTCATTAATGTTAAACATACATCTAGTTATTAAATCAAGTAAAATAAAGTAAAGTAAAGAATACTCATGACACCGCATGTACGAGGAAACCACAAAGGGAAAAAACCTTGGACGACCCAAGCCAGACAATCACTATGATGTGGAATTATAAGGAACGGACATAAGTCTTACTCAACGACTCGATCCCCCACGAGACTTGACGCACTTATGAACTTCAACCACTCCTCCACAGTGCCCACGAGAATCATTTCGAAAAACCTGTCCACAACAATCACCTCCACGATTGCCTCGGTGTCCACCAATGTAGCTTGAAAACGTCAATGAAGTTGAACACAAACTCCTTCGCTTTTTACTGCACACCCAATGTTCATGTGTAGAAGAAACTTCGATAAGGTGCGAACAAATATCACTTTCGCATATGATAATGAAAGCTCAGATCTTTGAAACTCTAAGGATGTTTTTTGTTCGTAAAAAACCTTAAAAAATGTGCATAATACGTTTTAGTTATATACTATTTTTCCAAATTGCACACGTGATGAAATTCTGAGAAAACACGCCTTAAATAGTTTTTTTGAGGCGGCGCATCATTCGATTGAAATATATTTTCACTCGAACCCGATTGATATGTCGTTTGAATGACATTTGAACGACCACTGATGTTGTTTGAACCAGAGATAGCAGAGTCTACATTTTATACAACTCTCATCCATCCTTATTTCAAAATAAAATGAAGTGAAAACATTTTTAAACACTTTAAAAATATTTTAAAAACATTTCTAAAATAAAAATAACATCCTCAAACAATTTAAAACATTTTTTGAGTCCCATTAGAATTCACATTCCTACCTAAGTGATCTCAGAATGCAATTTGATTAAAGACGAAATATGCACCATACACCGACGTGATAAATCTTTGAAGTTTTGATGCAACGTCTTCAATAAACATCAATACTTCATATTCTGTGTGGGATCATGACAATAAAAATACAACCTATGAATCAGACGTGTTTTGTTATGGGAATAAGTCAAATAAACATACAACAAACTCAATTGGAAATTTTGTCCTTATAATTATAATTATGTTTATTCCCTTATTATGAAGCATGTTCCATAATTGGTATTTCGTCTTAAAATTTATATGGGATATTGCCTATACTCCTTCTTGTGTCTCATTTTTGAGATGCGATTCAGATAGGTGTACGCAATCAATAAAGACTTTATTGACTCTAGATAATAGGGAAGCCTTTTGAAAGAACAAAATATGTATACAAGAACTACAATTATATCTAATCTATCAAATGATCTTGCTTGTGCATGTCTACCACTGGTTTATGCCATACATACACATCATTCTCCATGAATCACTCTATTAAACATCGACAATGAGTTTTTTCATTCATAGTTGTTCTGCTAAAAATGAGCAATGCAAATATGCCATGAAATTTTATGCCATAAAAATCAGAATTTGAATCCATAGTTGAAGGCTCAAAAATAAGAAAAATGCGGTATTCTTTGTTCATGAAGCCCTTTCTATTGTTTGGTTCAAGCAAGAATTATTTTTTACTGGCATCTAAAGTTATTTTTGCAAATTAGGAATAAATATGATTTAACTAAAATACCATTCTACTTGATTTGAGTTTGTGCACGTGAGTGTGTGGTTAGTGTGTGTGTGTGTGTGTGTGTGTGGGTGGGTGAGTGTGTATGTGTAAATGTATGTGCGAGAGATAGAGATAATGTGTGTGTGTGTGTGTGTGTGTGTGTGTGTGTTTGTGTGTGTGTGTGTGTGTATGTGTATGTGTATGTGTTTATTTATATGTGTGATAATGTGTGTGTGCGTGTGTGTGTGTGATAGAGAGAGAGGGGGAGAGAGAAAGAGTGTGTGTGTGTGTGTGTGAGAGAGAGAGAGAGAGAGAGAGTGTGTGTGTGTGTGTGTAAGTGTATGTGTGTGTGTGTGCGAGAGAGAGTGTGTGTATGTGTGTATTTATGTGTGTGTGTGATAGAGAGAGAGGGAGAGAGAGTGTGTATGCGTACGTGTGTGTGAGAAAGATAGAGAGAGAACGTGTGTGAGTAAGAGAGAAAGAGTGTGTGTCTGTGTATGTGTGTGTGAGAGAGTTGTGTATGTGTGAGAGAGAGTGTGTGTGTATATGTGTTAAAGAGAGTGTCCGTATGAGTTTGTGTGAGATGGTATTTTTGTTTCACCATAAAAGTAAGGTAATATGTTCGTAAATATAGGATTACCCCCATTTTAGAGGGGAAAGGAGAATTCTAATTTCGTGGGAATTCTAAATTCCAGGAATTCTAAGTTACCCCTTAAATCTCCAACCAAACATTGTAATTCTAAATGAGGGGAATTCTAAATTCAAGGAATCCCAAATTCCCTTTCCAAACCTCGAAACCAAACGAGCCCTAAAAGTTGAGTCCACGAGTTGATGGATCATAGCAGGGGTAAGTCTTCACAGCCAACCCTGCTAGAATAAGAACTTTCGAATGGTTTCCCCATGATTGCATGGGAATAAATATATAGCATGTTGTTGATATAATTTGACCAAAAACTTAGAACCAATCTTCAATGATCCTATACCAGACGAGAACTAAATAATTATAACCATGTTCTCTTGAATAGCAGTACTGTCACCACAAGGTATGAGATTAGCATCCAGTTTATTAAATTCTTCCAATCCAAAAAGTGGGGATATATTATCTAATGTGATATTTATCATTAACAATTAACTACTATTCTCTTCTCACAAAATTGAGCAAAAGCGGATTCCTTTCCTCTGTGGTAAGCAATGACACCCAAGTTCAACTTCACTAGACTAAGATATTTGTTATATGCCATGGGTACTCCGAGAATTGGATCTTCTGGAGCATGAAGAATGTGATCAAAAATAGATTTGACACTAAACCCAGAACCAAAAGAGTGAGAAAAATAGATCATGTGGGAGTCCATAAAGGTTGAGCCCTCTAATTGATGAACCAAAGCATTTATCCTCTTATACAGTCAAGTTAAACCCTCATTCTCCTTTTTTTTTCGTTTTTGATTGATAATACAAAGCTAAAAGTTGATGCAACTCCTTTAAATTTCTTCATAGATAACTTTATGTTTGAAGTTGAGCTTTGTTATTTAGCAAGCATTGCTCATCTTTTAAATCAATAACCAACCATTTTGCTGGTTAATTCCACGAATTAGCAAGATGTTGATTATAGGAGCCCTCAATAACAATTCACTTAGTTTACACATTATATCTCCTAAGATGACACACATTGATTTCTTATCTCAGGTCAGTCTGTTAGTTTGTTTCTTTCAAATTGTTAGATGTGACACCCTTCTTATTAAATTATCGTGGGGCCAATCCGATACTAAAATAAAATAGGAATCTCATTTGACCCATTCTTAGCATAACTCGAAAACCTTTTAATTACACATATAATTTAATTAAGTAGTGTATCAATTTTTAACAGTATTAAAATGTCATAAACAACACTATAATTAGAACCATGCAACACAACTCATTAAGATAATTAAATAAATCTACAATCACATAATTAAATCTGAATACAGTAAAATCCATTAACCGAACAACTCATTGGTTTACAAGTCAATACAATATTCATCAAAACTGAAATGTATAAACTTGCAATAAAAACTTACACATGGCGACATGCCCGGATAATAAATGACTGAGTCCAATATAGAATATAAAAGATAGAAGACGACTAAACAATCCCTCAAAACTCCACAACGGCTACAACTCCGATGACCTATAATTGATGACCGTGCTTGGCATCCCTGTGGCAGGACACCTAAAAGGTTTTGAGAATATTTTTCTACGGGTCAGAATCCAAATCCATTTGACTTTATTTTGCTAGTAATTAAAATTCATAATAAATATGAGTGTATTCTTCCATATTTAAATTGGTATCGCCCTCACATGAGTCCTTACTCATCCCTCAACAATAGTGCGCACCTCACCTCCTAGTTATGCTACCCCACCTAACTAGTCTCCAAGTACCCTTAAGTCCATATGCTACCATGTGTCACGTTTTTATTATATTGTTAGGTTTTACTTTCACTTAACAAATATAATTCTTAATTATAATGTATCACTTCATTTCAAATAAATTTCACTAGTTATCAATTCAATACTCACAAGTTAATATCACATATCTCATTTCCAATAACTTTGAATAGTTATTAAATCATTATTCACAAGTTAATATCACTTAACTTATTTCCAATAACTGTCATTGGTTATATAATCATTATTCACACATAGTATCTTAATCCTGTATATAATTTTCTGCGCGCGCACACACACACACACACACACACACATGTGTGTGTGTGTGTTTCGAAATCACAAGTACACGTATATATATCTATCATTATATATGTATAACCGCAATCCCAGAGCATTTCCTCGCGAATGCAAATCTCTAAAATGCTATCATGCACCACGATATACACATATCATCCTGGGCTACTAAGTTGGAATCTCACACCAAACTCCATAAAATCATAAACGTATTGGAGGTGGTCATAGTCCTGAGACAGTGAGTCATGACAATACCATAAATCACCTTACTAGGGCTCCAACGTCATAAGGGCATGCATGACGCTATGACCTTGGGTCAATACTTAACCTATTCTTTTTTTCCAGGGAAGATCATCCACATTGTTGAACCTCTGATGATATCACTAGAGTGGTATGTTCGCATAATTATATCATTCACACAAATATAATAATACATGTATACACTCTCTATACCTGCATATATTTTTTAATAATTTCGGCTAACTGCGCCTATCACTCGTAACACTTGGACTAAAAATTTCTGAATATCTTTTTCATACTCAATCATTTAATTACGAACATAAATTAATAATCAAGTTAATTACTTTCCTTGATCACTTTGCAGTGTCTGAATTTGTTGGAAGATGATGATAAAAACTCCTAGAATTTCCTTCCAATTCTTCAATCCTCTTGAGTTTTTAAATTTAGCCTTCACTTTCCTCTTAGACTCTAAAGTTTCTCCTCAATTCCTTTCCACATTCTCTCTAACTCCTGATATCATTCAACTAAACATTTGTAATTATAAAATGAAGCATTATCTTATCCTTAACCGTATATTATATAATGTAAATCCGTGTTTTGCCTTTTTATCTCCCATCAAGAAGATTAAAACACCTTATACTAGTCCCGACTAGTCTAAATCGGCCCAGAGGCCCAAACATTACCATGGGTACGAAATTTTGACTATTTTGACCCATCCCGAATCAATCATGCACTCAAAAACATCAACTGAGTCACTTATCTTAACTATACCATCCTATTCACGACATGACCTCACATGTGCATCCTGAATAACATATCGTTAACACGTCGCTTTTACTCACTAACGACGTAATCTATAATAATGAAATTTTATTTACTAATCACACAAGTAAATATAATAACACATAAATATCAACCCATTTCTTGATAATGAATATTTATTTACATTCTCTTTATTTTTGAATTTAATTAGATTACTGTGACACAGGTAATTTAAGTATTTCTAAAAATATGGGGTGTTACATACTCTCCCCTTATAAAGGAATTTCATACCCGAAACTTGGTTATGCTTTTACTAATAACTTCATATACTTACCCACATGGCATGCGAATGTACTGATAATCAACTCTTAATAACATATTGTTATCTCAATTATTCACCCGCTAGTGGTATCATACAGTCTAAAGGCTTACTCGCTACAACCCAATCTTAATGACAAGTCTATTAAAATCATTTCATATATTAAACTCTATCAATTGTGAGGTATTACCTATACAATGATATGAAAAACTATCGTGAATTCGATAATAATTCTCTAATAAGACGAGTCTATACTATGCCGACTTTATCATGTCAATGTTGAAAAAGGCTCCAGTTCCTTAGCTTCCAACTTCCTGCTTAACAAAATCACATAACTCCCTTCTAGGGAGACACACCCAATAATTTCTGAAACTATTGGGTCACCCCCTCCCCCTCCCCCTCCCCAAGACTTAAACCTAAAAAAAATAAAAAATAAAAAATAAAAAAAAGTATTTAACTATTTGGCTCGCGATGATGTAACTCTTACTACGTTCCTTAATGATAAAAAAACTTCAATTATCCCAACCCCTGACGACTAACTCTAAATCATGTCCGACATGCGAAACGTATTATCTACCCACCTTTAACTAACCACAAGCTGACGACAAAGGTTTCCCTTATCCATCCTCAAAAGTTGCATTTCAAATAACAACCCTTATAAGTCATTACACATAATTCTACCAATCATAATTACTCATCCCAATTATCTTAAAGTCAGGAATATGCATCTTTCTCATCCTTCAACATAGTAGTAACTTTTATCGTTTACTCCTTTTTATATGGTAATATCTCTTATTCAAAATGCACTTCATTCACAGTGCTTTCTAATACTCCTACTAGGAGGTGGAACTTGAGGATCTCATCTTGATTCACAACAACTATTCGTCGACATCTTGTGTCGGTTCATTACCTCTCTCATATGAAATAATTAGTACTTTATCCGACAATGTAACTCACCAAAATTAGGAATAATTATTCCATCTAGATAAACCAATCCTATAAAACCAAAGGGAATCTAGACATATTCACAATGTTGGTAACCCAATAATGAACTTCACCAGTCTGCTATCGATTACATTACTCGAATCACCAATTATTAAAAAATTATGGTGGATCGCCTTAGACAAATCTTTTCCCACCTACGAGAGGTAAACTTGGAGACAAATTCATTATGTCTCACTCCATACCAATCCATAAGCTCAATATCCCATGTTACATGGTACATCTCATTCCCGTTTATAGGGTACTGCAAATATCATAACCATGTGTCTGCACATTCTGAGTCCTTTTCATCTTGTAAAACTCACATCCTATTTATTCCCAAGCTACCCTCATCATTCGACTGATTAATAATCTGTTCAATTCTCTAAACTGTTGGATCCTCCCTTGCCTAGAGATATCCCTCGCATGTGTCTCCATAGGCTTTACCCCATATCGGGTTTGATAGCTTGCCTTATTTATATATATATGGACTCTATCCTTCCTCAACCGATGTTCGGTTCATCTTGATTTTCTAATTCTATTTCTAGTGCCCCATAGGCCTACGGTTCAACACATTTATTCCTTATACTTGTCTCGAGCAATACATAAAATCATACTAACCACGACACCCATGCACCTTATATTTCGTGCATATCTGCAAAAACATATGAGACATAACATCCTTATCATAAACTCGACCCCGCATGCTCGACATGGATATACCATGAGGTTATACTCAACAAACCTATTAATCACGACTTAGGTATTCATCAATATTGTCCCACCTATCCACTAGTGGTGTAAGCATGTCTCTAGTGTGTCCTACACAGCTCCACCCGACTCCACTAGACTTATATCGTATATTAAGTTTCGCCTTAATGTGTTTTCTCTCCAAGTAAAGTGATCATCTTCCAAAATCAATACTCTAACATCCAGTAGTGTGTCCAAACTCTTGATGTTCATTAAGTTTAATGTATGGGACGTGAGCCAAGGAATTTCCTTAATGCCCTATCACCTGGCATTCTTGGTTATCAAGGTCCTTTGACCCAAAGCACAATAATCAGGACACTCAAAATCTTGTCCCCATAGATATGAGTCTAATTTTCAACTCCCACATCTCTAAAGGAGTCTTACAATATGGTGATGACACTATCACTAAGTCCCCAAAGATAAATCAATAATGAGCTAAGCCTCTTTTCTCTGTGGCAAACTAGATATACCCTGAATCACATCTTTACTGTCCCTACGTACCGGAATTGGATAATATGAGACAAATATACTCTCTAAAGTTTCTACTACTATATAGTATATACGCGGGATCACCCCTCTTTCAGGTGAGACAACATAAAAACAACAGATCTCGTCCTGGAATAGCAAACACGACCGACTTATTATAATAGTCCACCATCTCTCAAACCATATCTAACTAGTCAATAATCAGGATAAAATAGTACTCTCATATCACATCTATCTAAAATGACATGATCTACAAAAAGATATCCTCTCAGTGTCCACACCCACTCCCCCGTAGATGGAGCTTAAGAGAGCCCTTGCCACCCAATGGTAATTATACACACAGTAGTGATACTAATGATACATTATCTGAACCCGTCTCATGTGCGAATATAGTTCTATCAAAATATTATGTCACATAAAACTTACCCAATCTACACATGGTAAAAATATCATATATTCAATTACTAATAACATTGGCTATTTAAATGGTTCCGAGATGTAATTATCCCGTTTGTACTGTCTCAAAAACTATTGTAACTATTTCCCTACTGACATCCGACTACTGTCCCCAATATCTATGTTAACAAGATTTATGTATTTAATCCTTTTTCCATGTATAAAACAGCTGCTTTTGTAATCCCCCGATCTCTAGCCCCACTGGCCAGGCTGGGGCTGCCTTATTTTCTAGCTTTTCTAGGCTTGGGTCTAATGACTACCCCCATTATTCCTTTCGCTCCAATAGCCCTGTGGAAAATGTTGTGTGACACCCCGCCTAATTAAATACCGGGCGATCACTCCGTTATTAAATTAAATCAAGGTGAACAGTTGGTCCATTCTTAGCATCACTGTCGTAAAAATAAATTTTCCAATTTAACACCCTAATTAATTAAGCTAAGTGTCAAAACCATATATCAGCATTACTTTCCAAGTTTTACTTTTGAAACCAAGGTTTAATTATTTACATCAATTTAATATATAACGAATCACACCACGAGTATATCATAACCAAGCAATCCAATAATTTAAACATTCAACAACCGAAATCCCATTATTAAAATTTAAAGTAACACATCCATACTGAATAAATCCCATATCAACAGTACTAGAAATAACTGAATACAAATGTCCCAATAAACAGATAAATAGTGGAAAGGGCGACACATGCCCCAATATCTGAGAATGATAGGAATGGAATCAAGTAAATGAAATCGCCTAATCAAGTGGCCTGCAACTCCCACCTAAGCTGCAACACGTTTCTTCCAAGGGATCCTAAGCAAGACGCCCATGTGGCTAGGCACCTGTAATATATACATATATATACAAAAGAGAAAAGAGAAATAGAAACGGGTCAGAGCCCGATAGTGTGTATGATTTAAAATTCGTGTAGCAAGTATTTAAATTGATACAGGCCAATGAAAGAACATATTAGTGCGACACTCTCTTGAGAAATTCTCACCTTTCTTCTAATGTGCACGCCAATCGTACTAACCTTCCCAATGGATTATCTATCATATAACGCACTAATCTCCCCCAACGATTTGTCTTATCTTAGGTGATTCGCAAGATTAAAAATTGAACGATACAATGGTTTAAAAAGTAAGATTTCAATTAGTAACCAAAGTTCTCACTTTAACTTTATTAATCACTTAAAGTTTTCCAGTGTCATATTATACTTTCTCAAGACAAGCATTTACAATTTGAGCCATCAACCATGTCCTACTTACAAAATCACAGTAGGCAGTTCCAAAATTTCCAGAATTTCATATATATATATATTAACCACTCGTATAATATATATATTACAACAACACCCCAAATAAACTATGGTGCGGGCATACTCTACTATCCAAACCCCGTATCACTCATATTAAGGGGAATACAAATTCAGAATCACTCACGAATTGTATTACCACATACCCAACAATATTGAGGCGAAGCATAGATTCCAAGTCTCTAAGAGGATGGCACATACCTGAGTCTCTTAGGACCGTCTGAACTCTTATTAAGATAGCCTGTACCAAGGATATCTATCTCCTAGGGTACGAATCAATATCCCCATAAGGCAACACAGGATAAGATCGTCCCAGCGCGGTAACCTCAGGGATAGCAAGTAGCGTGGGTATGTTTTCACACATAGATAGTATATGCATAAACAATCATATAACTATAGTAATATTACCATATTAACACTAGGTATATCTCAATCCCATAGTTACGACACTATCCTTATTTTCACATTATTAGTATCGTGTATAAGGGTTCGTCTCTAACCTTAATTCGAAGGATTTTTCCAACTTATTACGTAACTCTCATGGACTCTATCCTCCCAAGTATAAAATTCAATATGTATCCTTCTTATGTTCCAACGTAACTCTCTCTTACGCGTCTCTCTCTTTAAAACATAAATTCATCGACCCTTATGTAATTATCCCAAAAATACAATTCTCGTTTCATATTAAAAGTTCCAAAATTATTCATATGTCCTACTGGTCTTCCCTATCTCCCCAAACACTTTATTAAGGATGCCCAAGAATTATTTCACATTAAATTGAATTGAACTAATTTAAAAAGTAAAATAAGAGTCTGCCAGGAGGGGTCGATCGATCGAGGTCTGGGTATCGATCGATCGAGCCTTCGATCGATCGAAGCTCTGGGCTCGATCGATCGATCAAGCAGGTCTGCGAAATCTGCAGATTTGCAGTTACGGGTTTCATCTTCCAATCTTCACCAATTTCATATTTTTCATACCCAATCGACCCAAAATTCATACTATAAACATTATATCGCCATACTAGGTTTTTCTAACGTAAAACATGTAGATTTCTAACACTAATCTGGATTAACGACCCAAAAATTTATATAATTATCAAGAACCCTAGAATTTTCTTTAACATGGTTCTAACCAGTATTTCCAGAAATTTCTTCTTATAAACATCACAATTTCGTGGGTAAATCCTCTACATGGCAAGGGTTTCCAGAATTTTCATTTAATCCATCACTACATGCGATTCCTATCTCATATCTTTGGTTTTCTTCCATAAAAACTCATTCTAATTACTCCTAAACTAATATGAAAGATGCATCAATGAAATAAGCAAGATAAACACTTGCCTGGGATTTTCAGAAGTCTGTTTTGGTGCCGAATTTGATGTGGTTGCGTTCCCCGTCTCGCGATCTACGCGTTGGCGGTGGCGGCGGTGCAAACGGTTGAGTTTTGAGCCTTGGAATGCCTTGAGAGCTCTCTCCTCTCCTCTCCTCTCTAATGGCCGTTCTAGAGTTTGAGTTTTATAACCCTAGGAGACAACCTAAATATCTGATATAACCCCTTTAATTTTCGTGGGTTTAATTACCCAAAAATACAAAACGACTAAAATGCCCTCCCGGGTTACTAATTAGGCCTAAAAACGCCCTGAGACCCAAATCAAACCCCCGGGTACACTTTTATGACTATCTCGACCCTTCTGGACGCGTTGGCGCACTCTAAATGACCATACAAACAACTTATAAAATAATCACTTTTATTTATCAATATTTAGTCCCGACGCGACACGGGCACGTCCCGACTCAAATTTCTGAAATTGTCATTTTATTCACTCATGACATTCAATATAACCAATATTATATATCACTTTGCTCATTAGTAATATTCAACCAGTTTCTCATAATTACTAACTCTCGTCACGTTAATAATTATAACATAGTAAATTTCCGGATTTATATTAAATAATTAATTCACATTAAATTATATAAATCCCCAAATTAATATAGCAAAAAAATACGGGGTATTACATACTTCCCCCCTAATAACGGAATTTCGTCCCGAAATTCAGAAAATAAGGCATACCTGGTAAGAACAAGCCTGGATATCTCTCGCGCATATCTGCCTCGCGCTCCCAAGTGGAATCCTCCACATTATGGTGCTCCCATTGGACCCGTACAAGTGGAACTATCTTCGACCTCAATCTCCTCTCACTAAAGTCTAGGATAGCCACCGGTCTCTCCTCGTAAGAGCTGTCAAGATGTAAGTCTATCTCATCTATCGCGATGTGAGTATGGGCCATATCATCCCGAAGAAATCTTCTCAACGACGAGATGTGGAATACATCGTGAATGTGATGTAAATGCTCTAGCAGTCCCAACCTGTATGCAATCGACCCAATCCTCTCGATGATGGGAAATGGTCCTACGTACCTCGGAGACAATTTCCCCTTCTTCCCGAATCTCATCACTCCCTTCATAGGAGATAGACGCAGTAACACTTGGTCCCCCACATTAAACTCCCGAAAGAACTGTTTCGCATCAGCGTAGCTCTTCTGCCTGTCCTGGGCTACCCGAATGTGACTCCTGATCATCTCAATCCTCGCGGAGGTCTCCTGAATCACATCTGGTCCTAGCAACTTATTATCCCCCACCTCGAGCCAACCAGCTGGGGAACGATAAGGCCTGCCATACAAAGCCTCAAATGGAGCCATGCCAATCGTGAATTGATAAGAGTTATTATAAGCAAACTCTACCAGTGGAAGGTGTGGCTCCCAACCTCCTCCAAAATCAAGAACACACATGCGTAGCATATCCTCTAACATCTGATTAGTACGCTCTGTCTGTCCATTTATCTGTGGGTGATAAGCTGAACTGAACCTCAGCTCAGTACCCATAGCTTCTTGAAAGCTTTCCCAAAAACGTGACACGAAAATCTTGTCTCTATCTGACACAATATTCAGGGGCACCCCGTGTAATTTGACGATCTCAGCAATAAACAACTGAGCATACTGACCCGTGGTAAAATCTGTACGCACCGGCAGAAAATGAGCCACCTTGGTCAAACGGTCTACAATCACCCAGATAGAGTCGTGGCCCCGCTGTGATGTAGGCAACCCCGTAATAAAATCCATGGAAATACTCTCCCACTTCCACGTGGGTACTTCCAATGGATGTAACAGTCCTGACGGTTTCTGATTGTCCACCTTCACCAGCTGGCAGGTAGAACACTTTGACACGAACTCAGCAGTGTCCTTCTTCATCCCACTCCACCAGTATTGTCTCCTCATATCCTGGTACATCTTATCCCCTCCAGGATGCACTGAAAATCGAGACCCGTGAGATTGGGTCATCACTGCATGATGTAATTCTGCTCCTTATGGGACCACCAATCTCCCATTAAACCTCAAACCCCATCAGAACTAACAGAATAGGACTCAGCACCCTCAGCTAGAAGTCGTACAATCTGCTCCTGGCAAAACGGGTCTGTGTTCTGTGCCTGTATCACCCTCATAACAATCTCGGGTGTAACTAACATCACGGATATAAAAGAACGGGCTAATGCGTCCTGGTGACCCAACTCCTTCCACTTTTCTTTCCAGACGTTCGCTACCTCGTCTACCGGTCTACGACTCAACGCATCAGCAACTACATTGGCCTTCCCCTGATGATACTGTATATCGAACTGGTAGTCCTTCACAAACTCTATCCATCTGCGCTGGCGCATATTCAGCTCTCGCTGAGTGAACATGTACTGCAATGACTTGTGGTCTGTGAACAAACGGAATTTCTCCCCCAATAAATAGTGTCTCCATATCCTCAATGCAAAGATGACCGCTGCTAACTCCAGGTCGTGGGTGGGGTAATTCTTCTCATGCGGCTTAATCTTGCGGGAGGCAAAAGCTATAACCTTCTCCTCCTGCTGAAGTACTCCCCCAAGTCCCCGTAAAGACGCATCGGTGTAAACCAGGTACTCCACACCCGTCTTCGGTAACGCAAGGACTAATGCTGAAGTAAGCTTGTCTTTCAGCTCGTCGAAAGCCAACTGACAAGCATCATTCGAAACATAAGGTACCCCTTTACGAGTCAGATTCGTCAGTGGACCCGCTATTTTGGAGAATCCCCGAATGAATCTCCTGTAGTAACCAGCTAACCCCAAGAAACTACGCACTTCCGTCGGTGTCGTGGGCTTTCCCCACTCCCTCACCGCTGACACTTTACTCGGGTCAACTGCTATCCCCTGCTCAGAAACAACATGCCCCAAGAACTGTACCTCTCGCAACCAGAATCCACACTTCTCGTACTTAGCATACAACTGATGCTCTCGTAGGGTCTGAAGAACCTGCCTCAAGTGCTCGACATGCTCCTCCTCGAAGTGTGAATATATCAAAATGTCATCTATGAAAATGATGACAAACTGATCCAAGAACTCTCTGACTACTCGGTTCATCAAGTCCATGAAAACAGCTGGGGAATTTGTGAGTCCGAATGGCATCACCCTGAACTCATAAGACCCATATCTCGTCAAGAAGGCAGTCTTTGAAACATCCTATCTCTAATACGTAGATGATGGTACCCTGACCTCAGATCTATCTTTAAAAAGAACGTTGCTCCCCTCAGCTTGTCGAACAGATCATTGATTCGAGGCAACGGATACTTATTCCATATCATGACGTTGTTCAACTCCCGGTAGTCCACACATAACCTCCGTGAACCATCTCTCTTCTTCACAAACAAGACTGGAGCGCCCCAAGGTGAGGTACTCCTGCGAATGAAGCCCTGTCCTAACAGCTTCTCTATCTAATCTTGTAACTCTCGCATCTCTGTTAGAGCCATACGGAATGGAGCGCACGCTATCGGTCTAGTATCCGGTAATAAGTCTATGACAAAGTCTATCTCTCGACTGGGGGTAGGCCCGCTATCTCCTGGAATACATCGGAATACTCACGAACGACTGGGATCGAGTCTAAAGGAATAACAACTCCTTAGAGGTATCCTCCTCTATATAATATAAATGAGCGGTCGAACCTCCCTCTGGGCGAGGCATCGCCATTACAAACATCTCTTGCCCCGGAATGGAAAAAACAATGCTCCCACCGAAGCAATCAATCATGGCTCTATAAGCTGCGAGCCAATCCATACCAATAATCACATTGTGCTCATGCATATCTAAGCCTAACATGTCCGCAGGTAATACCAAGCTATCAATCTCTACCCCCACTCCCCGACATATAAAGAAAATAAGTGACCCACTCCCTAGTGGTGAGTCTACACATGTCATTGTGCTCTCTGCTGTGGCTAACAACCCTAAGACCTTCGCAAAATGCGTAGCTATAAAACAATGCGTCTCCCCAGTATCAAACAAAACCCGACCCATAGTACCATGGATAGGAAACATACCCTCAATCGCGGGTGGTGCCTATGGAGCTGCTACCTGGTGGACATTATATACACGTCCATACTGTAACTGCCCCTGTTGCACTGGAGCTGCTGGAACGGCTGGCACCTGGGCTGAAGCTGGGAGGGTAGCTGGAAAAAGATGTCTCTATGGCTATTTACGGGCACCCCGCTGCGGTGGAGCCCTATCTCCCTCCGGATAATCATGGCGCCTATGGACGTGCTTACCACACCCAAAACATCGGCCTTTGAAGTTGCCTCCCCTCTAACCCTATTGACCGCAGCCCTGCAGGCTGTTACCACCCCGCCACTGGCCCTGTTGTCCCTGATGTGCATGCTGTTGGCCCTGCTGGCCCTGTTGCTAACCCTGCTATCGGTGTTGGCCTTGTTGGCCCTGCTGATTAGGCTAGCCCTACTGGCCCTGCCTATAACCCCCAAATCCCTGCCTCGAATCACCTGAACGATAGCGCTTAGCAGGGTCCCCCTGATGGGAACTCTGCTCGTGCTGACGAGTCTATCCATGAGATGGTGCCCCACTAGCACTATTACACCCGGTCCTGCCCTCTTGCATCCCTAAAGATGGAAGCGGTGATCCTGGCAATGTAGCAACGCTGCATTGAGTACATCAGTGAAAGTACTCAGGGACAAATTGCCTATAAGGTGCTGACAGATCCTCCAAGCTAACCCGTCCATAAACAACATGATCTTCTTGCTCTCAGTGGGTGCCTCATCGGGCACGATGGTGAGAAATCTCATGAACTCCTCCTCATACTCAGCTACGGTAGAATTCTCCTGCTTCAAATTTAGCAATTTCCGCCTCATCTCAGTCTGCACGGCGGGTGGAAAATACTTGCGGTCAAACCTCTCCCAAAATGTCTGAATCGGGATCGTGTCCCTCTCCTCCAAGGTGGTAGTGGACTCCAACCACTGCAAAGCGGCCCCCACCAGCTTAAAGGATGCCAGTAACTACTTTTTCACGTCGGTGCACTCATACATACAGAGATGCCGCTGGATGTCTTTCTTCCATTGGCTGACTGTAACAATATCTGAGCCATCAGAGAACTCAGGGGGATGCGCCTTATGAAAAGCATCCCTAACCCTCTCCCATGCAGATGGAAGCTGTGTTGGTACTGGCACCACTGCCTAAATCTGGGGTGGAGCCTGCTGAACCACCGCTAGTGCGACATTCACCGCCTGAGTAACAATGGCGGCTACCTCATTGGCATTCATAGTGCCTTGTGCCGGGGCTGCTGGATGCTCGGCCTGGGCACGCCTATCCTTCGGTGCACGTCTCAGAGGCATCTGAAATGTGAAGAAGTTTATTACTCTACATTCATTATCAAATCCCAAATAGGTGAAGACGTAAACGTAAAAGCAGGAATACAACAATCCTAAAAATAGGGCTCTATAGCAAAAACGTTAAGCTGAAAGAGAAAATAAGCCATACAGATCCTAGGGACACTAGAACCTGATGATCTGATACCACCTGTGACACACTGCCTAATTAAATACCCGGCGATCACTCCTTTATTAAATTAAATCGAGGTGAACAGTTGGTCCATTCTTAGCATCACTGTCGTAAAAATAAATTTTCCAATTTAACACCCTAATTAATTAAGCTAAGTGTCAAAACCATATATCAGCATTACTTTCCAAGTTTTACTTTTGAAAACAAGGTTTAATTATTTACATCAATTTAATATATAACGAATCACACCACGACTATATCATAACCAAGCAATCCAATAATTTAAACATTCAACAACCGAAATCCCATCATTAAAATTTAAAGTAACACATCGATACTGAATAAATCCCATAGCAACAGTACTAGAAATAACTGAAATACAAATGTCCCAATAAACAGATAAATAGTGGAAAGGGCGACACATGCCCCAATATCTGAGAATGATAGGAATGGAATCAAGTAAATGAAATCGCCTAATCAAGTGGCCTGCAACTCCCACCTAAGCTGCAACACGTTTCTTCCAAGGGATCCTAAGCAAGACGCCCCTGTGGCTAGGCACCTGTAATATATACATATATATACAAAAGAGAAAAGAGAAATAGAAACGGGTCAGAGCCCGATAGTGTGTATGATTTAAAATTCGTATAGCAAGTATTTAAATTGATACAGACCAATGCAACAACTTATTAGTGCGACACTCTCTTGAGAAATTCTCACCTCTCTTCTAATGTGCACGCCTATCGTACTAACCTTCCCAACGGATTATCTATCATACATCGCACTAATCTCCCCCAACGATTTGTCTTATCTTAGGTGATTCGCAAGATTAAAAACTGAACGATACAATGGTTTAAAAAGTAAGATTTCAATTAGTAACCAAAGTTCTCACTTTAACTTTATTAATCACTTAAAGTTTTCCAGTGTCATATTATACTTTCTCAAGACAAGCATTTACAATTTGAGCCATCAACCATGTCCTACTTACCAAATCACAGTAGGCAGTTCCAAAATTTCCAGAATTTCATATATATATATATATTAACCACTCGTATAATATATATATTACAACAACACCCCAAATAAACTATGGTGCGGGCATACTCTACTATCCAAACCCCGTATCACTCATATTAAGGGGAATACAAATTCAGAATCACTCACGAATTGTATTAACACATAGACAATAATATTGAGGCTAAGCATAGATTCCAAGTCTCTAAGAGGATGGCACATACCCGCGTCTCTTAGGACCGTCTGAACTATCATTCCGATAGCATGTACTAAGGATATCTATCTCCTAGGGTACGAATCAATATCCCCCATAAGGCAACACAGGATAAGATCGTCCCAGCGCGGTAACCTCAGGGATAGCAAGTAGCGTGTGTATGTTTTCACACATAGATAGTATATGCATACACAATCATATAACTATACTAATATTACCATATTAACACGGGGTATATCTCAATCCCATAGTTACGACATTATCCTTATTTTCACATTATTAGTATCGCGTATAAGGGTTCGTCTCTAACCTTAATTCGAAGGATTTTTCCAACTTATTACGTAACTCTCATGGACTCTATCCTCCCAAGTATAAAATTCAGTATGTATCCTTCTTATGTTCCAACGTAACTCTCTCTTACGCGTCTCTCTCTGTAAAACATAAATTCATCGACCCTTATGTAATTATCCCAAAAATACAATTCTCGTCTCATATTAAAAGTCCCAAAATTATTCATATGTCCTACTAGTCTTCCCTATCTCCCAAAACACTTTATTAAGGATGCCCAAGAATTATTTCACATTAAATTGAATTTAACTAATTAAAAAAGGGAAATAGGAGTCTGCCAAGAGGGGACGATCGATCGAGGTCTGGGTCTCGATCGATCGAGCCTTCGATCGATCGAAGCTATGGGCTCGATCGATCGATCAAGCAGGTCTACGAAATCTGCAGATTTGCAGTTACAGGTTTCGTCTTCCAATCTTCACCAATTTCATATTTTTCATACACAATCGACCCAAAATTCATACTATAAACATTATATCATCATACTAGTTTTTTCTAACGTAAAGCATGTAGATTTCTAAGACTAATCATGGATTAACGGCCCAAAAATTTATATAATTATCAAGAACCCTAGAATTCTCTTTAACATGGTTCTAACCAGTATTTCCAGAAATTTCTTCTTATAAACATCATGATTTCGTGGGTAAATCCTCTACATGGCAAGGGTTTCCAGAATTTTCATTTAATCCTTCACTACATGAGATTCCTATCTCATATCTTTGGTTTTCTTCCATAAAAACTAATTCTAATTACTCCTAAACTAATATAAAAGATGCATCAATGAAATAAGCAGGACAAACACTTGCCTGGGATTTTCAGAAGTCTGGTTTGGTGCCAAATTTGGTGTGGTTGCGTTCCCCGTCTCGCGATCTACGCGTTGGCGGTGGCGGCGGTGCAAACGGTTGAGTTTTGAGCCTTGGAATGCCTTGAGAGCTCTCTCCTCTCCTTTCCAATGGCCATTATAGAGTTTGAGTTTTCTAACCCTAGGATACAACCTAAATATCTTATATAACCCCTTTAATTTTCGTGGGTTTAATTACCCAAAAATACAAAATGGCAAAAATGCCCTCCCGGGTTACTAATTAGGCCTAAAAATGCCCCGAGACCCAAATCAAACCCCGGGTACACTTTTCTGACTACCTCGACCCTTACGGATGCGTTGGTGCGCTCAAAATGACCATATGAACAACTTATAAAATAATCACTTTTATTTATCAATATTTAGTCCCGACGCGACACGGGCACGTCCCGACTCAAATTTCCGAAATTATCATTTTATTCACTCATGACATTCAATATAACCAATATTGTATGTTACTTTGCTCATTAGTAATATTCAACCAGTTTCTCATAATTACTAACTCTCGTCATGTTAATAATTATAACATAGTAAATTTCCGGATTTATATTAAATAATTAATTCACATTAAATTATATAAATCCCCAAATTAATATAGCATAAAAATACGAGGTATTACTTGTTGCTAGACCTAATGGCCCCATATGAATCGAACTTCACTCGATCAGTATTCCTCTTTAGTTGAATCTTTAAAACGGGTCCCCTATTAGGTAACCCTTATGTGGTGTCCCACCATCACCGATTATGTCTAGTCTCTCCCTGTTTACTAGACTCACTAATATCTTGTATCCTTTCACATGGAAGCTATTGAAATTAGCACGGTAATGGTATGGAATTGACGACACGGGCATAAGTCATCCAAGCTAGATTTCCCCATAAGTGCGGGAGAATTCTACTTGCGAATCAATCATCAAACTCAAGGACCCGATTAGCCTTCGGATCCCCTCATCGAGTATGAAGTTTTTCAAACGAATGAATTATTCCTCATACTCATCCACTTTCCATCCATCCCTAATAAGTTCAGATATGACCATCGCATCTCTGTTTGAACAGCATGTGAAAGGATTTTTGGTTAAAATGCACCCAAATTTTGGAAAAATTTCTAGTATATCTCATCTCAAATGTGGTGACAAACTCCCATCGTACAACCCTAATCCTACGAGCTTAATAATGGCATGAAATATGTTTCTGAGTGTCACTACACTCCACCATATTCAAATGCCTTTGGATGGTCCCCTTCCATTGGATAGTTAACTCAATGTCTGCATTTTACCTGAAATAGTGTGGATGGACATTAAGAAAACCACTCCAACTATCACTACCCCGGCCCTAAAATATTAGGAAACGAGTGTCTTAACATGACACAAAGGCATTCAATATCTCTTGGGGAAAAAGAGAACCGGTTGATGATTAATTCCACTTTCATCTCTTTGTGTCTACATACCTTACTTCCAATTATCTCGGAAAATAATTGTAATTCTTCAATTTTAGGGACACCTGTGTCATCTTAAAAATCCCCACCAATTGCATACAAGTGCTCAACAACATAGTGGTGATCATAAGGAGGTAAACCAATAGCTCTTTGGGAAAGAGAGCACCGATCGATGATTATGCATCTTAGCAATTGATTTCTTGATTGTGAATTTGGTTGATATTCTTTTTAATCTTCCATTATCCAATCTGCTTATTTTTTGGATCATTATCCTAATAAATGTTGGGATGAATTATGTGGTTGGGGTTTGGTAATTATCCTTCCTCAATGTTCTCAATTTTGATATATTGTACTAAAATCTCAAAAGGGGACTGTTCAAACTCCTTCACTTCTTTTACTGTTCAAGTAAACTTCTACTACTTTATTTGGCAATACCACTTGATCTTTCTTTGGTGGATTGGCAACTACCTTCCTATGCATATATTTTTGTGTCTTTCTTTGGATGAGAGTCATTGTTTTAGGGCTTAAACAAACATGAATTATGATCATGACCTTTCTTTGAGGAAATGGTGCAATATTTAGTCCAATATTGGTTATAGAAAATAGTATGTGCAATATTGAGCACCTCAGCAAAGCAATTTATAGTTATAGAAAATAGTATGTGCCATGAGTTTTATCATCTTTAGTAATGGTGGTGTTTTTTTTTAATGTCAATACAAGATTCAATATTTTTAGAATTCTTCTATTTAAGCTATAATGGTGGTATAAAAATAGAATTCTTTAATAATGGTGGTATAAAAATGGAAGCTATGAATAAAAAATAGAATTCTTTAATATTGTTAGAATTATTCTATTGAAGAGAACATTGAATTTCTTTTTTTCTCATGTTTTGTTGATTTCATATTGTTCTTATTATGTAATTTCAAATTCTCAGGACTTCAATTGATTTGATAAGTGATTTTGAATTATTTTGGCAATGGGTAGTCGGATTGATATGAGCATAAGTTCAACTTTGAGGTTAGTTTTGTTTCTATGTCATTAGTACGCTGATTTTATTCTAACATCTTTATTGGGTTGTTTGCAATCGATGAGGAAATATGCCACTCATATTTGGCACCACTTCATGACATCGTTCAGCAAAGAGAATCTCACGGAGCTCATTTGTAAATTCAATCCGGACACAACTCACTGATTAATATGTTGGGACTAATTAGTGTGATGTATATTACAACATGATTCCCTATTTACTATGCGTATTATTTAATAAAACGCATACATAGATAGACAATTAAAAATAAATAAAAGTTGTAGTAGGCATATATCATAACACTGTTGCATTGGTTTTTAAAACTGAACAGAGATGGAATAGCTGGTTATATTAGAACCCTTATACACTATCATAAAATTTCCATTTTTTGGGTTCGTTTTAAATATGATCATTTTTAATGAATTGATTATAGTATTTCAATCACAGTTACATTGGTTTTTAATTGAACATAAATTAAATTGTGGTTTATATGGTGATGTCCACCATAAAAAAGGGAAAGCCTAATATCCGTAAGAAGGTCTATCAGCTAACAGCCTCCGATGATGTTGTTAACTGATATCTTCTATTTATTGATATCTACTAATTAATTGAGATATGTTAACTTATATCTGCTACTCCATCATTTAATTGATATTTTCTAGTCCATCAATTAAGTTAATTGCAATGTGATATCTCAATTTAGTTAGAATATCTCAATTAAATAGCAGATATGTTAACTTAATTGCAATGTGATATCTCAATTAAATTAAACCGTGCAATTGAGATATAAAAATATGTTAATTGCAGATTGAGTTAATTAAGTAGCACAACGTAATTGAGATAAGAACCCAATGTAACTCAATGTAACTTATATAAGAACTTAATTTAGACTAACTATATAAGAACTCAACGTAACTTATGTTTATTAAGCATGCGGAGCTGGAAAATTGTTTTGTCAAGCTTGGTATTTGTCCCTTTCTTTCGATAAGGTTCTTACCATTCTCTCTTAATAGGTTCTGATCATTATAATTTATGACGATTAGTGTAGTTTTTTTTTGTTAAAAGGTAGATGATCGATGTTAATGAGCCCATTCAATCATTTACTTTAGTGTGTTTTTCTTCTTTTTCATGTACTTTAATGAAAGATTACTTAAGAGCCAAAGAGGAATATTTAAATTTCTATGCTTGATTGTGCATTGGGATTTTAGGAATATTAATATATGTCATTTGATTTATTTTGTGGCAGCATTTTTTAACCAATGGAAGAATTGGGAAGATTAAGTCTTAACGGTAATGTGATATCACTATTGAAATTGCATTGCGGGAGTTAGTGACCAAGGATTGCGTCCTTCTCACCATTGACTCGACAGGTGTTTTTTCACGAATTGAGTTAAATTGATCATTGATGTATTAGTAATGTTGGAGTATTTTATATTTCTCATTGATCTATTGATGATATTGTTTATATGAGGTCCAAGGCAGACTATTACTATTGTTATTAGAATATTTTTATTTGTTAAACAGGGTGGATAGTCCTATATACAAAGGAAACTCTATCCAAAAAATTTATATTATTTACACTTTTAAGTTGTAAAATAAACTTGAGTTAAATTATATATGATTCAACTTTGTCCAAATTAATAATAATATAGTTGATATTTTGTTCTTAAAAGGGCGAATTGTTCTATAAATAAAGGAATATTTTGCCCAAAATTTGTAAGTTATTAGATTTAGCATTAATAATAGTATAAATAGTATTTTTGTTCTTAAATATGGTGAATTGTCTCATAAACAAAGAAAATTATTTATCTGTTTGCGAACTAAGTAAGACGTATGGTCCTATCAATGATGTACACTTTCGAAAATTAGCGGCATGCCTTCAGGAACGAGAATACCCTAGTACATATATATATATATATATATATATATATATATATATATATATATAAGAGGATATAAAAGTGGGGTCATTACACCAACTCTCTCCTATAGTGACATTACGGGATGAGCCTAAATTGGCTCCACTATCTGCTGTATCAATTCTTGGGAAACTGTTGCACTTTAGCTGTTATCACAATATTAAATGCCTGAGCAATAATTAGTGATGACTTCTACTATGACCACCGCTTCCAAAATAGCCTGCGGCTCTGGTTGAGCTTTTCCTCCTATTGTCCTCCTAACGTCCCTCGTTGGTCGTCCTCTAGTTTTCGGTATATGAAGCCCAACCGAAGCCCTAGGTAATTCATTTCAATTATATATTAAATATCAATGAAAAGATAAGGCTCTATATCAATGAAAATCTACATTGAAAACGTAGTAAATCCGCACAAATTCTAAGGACAATTGAACGTGATGCTCTGATACCATATGTGACACCCCGCTTATTAATATAATGGGTGGCCAATCCCCTATTAAAATAAAATAGGAATCTCATTTTGTTCATTCTTAGTATCATTGTCAAAAACCAATTAATTACTAACCACCTATTATTTAATTAAGTTGTGTGTAAATTTTGACATTATTAAAATGCCATAAACAACACTTTAATTAAAACCATGCAATACAACTCATTCAGATAATTAAATAAATCAACAAGTTCATAATTAAATATGAAAATAATAAAATCCATCAACTGAACAACACTTCGACTGAAAATTCAAAAAAATATTCATAAAAAACTGAAATGAATAAAACTGCAATAAATACTGACACTTGACGACATGCCCGGATAATAAATGACTGAGTCCTATCTAGAATCTCAAAGTTAGAAGTCGACTAAATAATCCATGAAACACTCCATAGCGACTGTGGCTTCAATGACATAGAATTGATAATCATGATTGGCATACCTGTGGTTGGACACCTAAAAGGTTTTGAAAATATTTTGCTATGGGTCAGAGCCCAAATGTTTTTAAAAATATTTTGCAAGTATTTAAAATGCATAGTAAATATGAGTGTATTCTTTCATATTTAAATTAGTGTTGCACTCACATGAGTCCTTACGCACCCCTAAACTATAATGCGGAACCTACCGTTTGTATTTTAGCCTCCTAGTTATGCTACCCTGCCTAACTAGTCTCCAAGTACCCTTAAGTCCATATGCTACCCTATTTCACACGTATCATCTATAATTAACTTTCACTGCCGCTTAACAATTACAATTCTCAATCATGATGTATCCCTTCATTTTAAATAACTTTTACTAGTTATCAATTCAATAATCACAAGTTAATATCACATAACTGATTTTCAATAACTTTTACTAGTTATTAAATCAATATTCACAAGTTAATATCACATAAGTTATTTTCAATAACTTTCACTGGTTATTAAATTATTATTCACACTTAGTGTCTTAAGCTCATATATAATTTTCTTCACATATATATTCGTATTTCCATATCACAAGTACATATATATATCACTCACTATATATGTAAATTAGCAATCCCTAGAGCATTCCATCGCTGATGCAAATTGCTAAAATGCTATCATGCACTAAGGCATACACACATCATCCTGGGCTACCGAGTCAGAATCTCACAGCGAACTCCAAAAAATCATAAACATATCGGCGGCGGTCATATTCCTAAGATAGTGAGTCATGATCATATCATAAATCACCTCACCAGGGCTCTAACCTCAGAAGGACATGCATGGGGCAATGGCCTGGGGTCGATACTTATCTTGCAATTTTTCGCCAGGGAAGATCACCCATATCGCTTAACCTACAATGATAGCACTAGAGTGGTAAGTTTACATAATTATATCACTCACACAGATATAATAATACATATATATTGTTTTTATACCCGTATATATTTTTCCAATAATTATATCTAACCGTGCATATCACTCATAGAAATTAGCCTAAAAATTTCGAATATCTCTTCCATTATCAACGATTTTATTATTTACTTAATTAAGTAATTGATTCCCAATGTATTATTTATCGATACATACATTTATCAAATAGCTTGTATCCCTATTTTCTTGAATTTTCATTATCAATACGTTAATAATTTTCCCCAGTATAATTTTTCACCAAATACGCAATTTCCGACCTCGGATATATTCCAACTCATCCTAAGGTATTTATACCATTGTTAACCATTTCTCTAGTAGTCCCAACCTATTCTCGAATATCATGATTTACTAAGAAATTAAATTGGTTAACAAAACCTTAAAGCAGAACAATTTGGGTGTAATTGGGGTTCTGAACAGATTCGGCTTGATGGAGAAGCAGTTCCCCCTTCCAGAACTACCCAAATTTCTCCATTTACAAAATTTAGTAACTTTTACCCACTTCATTCCCTCTACAAACCCAAATCCAATAAGAATTTTAATTCTGCAATAGTTCTAACAATAAAACTAATCCATTTTCATTTATTCATAACCACTACATGGGATTCACCATTATTTTTCCTGATTGAGTAGTTTTCACAGTAACCCAATAGTTCATAATTTCCGAAACTCATAAGAATCAATATTTCTACATGAATTCCTATTTTCATATTTCAATTCACATAATACATGTCTTAATACGATGAATTTATGTCCTAAAACCCATTTTTATATGAATCCATCCCAAATCAATTTTCACTAAGAACGATATGAATTGAATTACAAACAAAAACTACTAAGCAAGTTAATTACTTGACTTAATCACTTTATAAAATATGAATTTGTATGAAGTTGATGATAAAACCTCCTAGAATTTCCTTCCAATTCTTCAATCCTATTGAGTTCTTAAGTTCACCCTTCACTTTCCTCTTGAACTCTTGAGTTTTTCATCAATTCCTTTCCACTTTCTGTATAATTCTTGATATCACTCAACTAAACCTTTGGGATTGTAAAATGACTCCTTATCTTACCCTCAACCATACATTACATAATGTAAATTTTGTTTTTTGCCTTTTTATCTCCCATTAAGAAGATTAAAAGAATCTTATATTGGTCCCAACTAGTCTAAAAAACTCGAGACCAAAACACTACTCCCGGCTACTGATCTCTGACTATTTCGACTCATTATGAACCAATCGTGCACTCTATATCATCACCTGGATCACTTATCATAATTATACCATCTTATTCTCAAGAAGACCTCACACGCGCATTTCAAATAAGATATCATCAACCTATCAGTTTTACTCACTTATAACGTAACCTAAAATAATGAAATTTCATTTACTTATCGCAAGAGTAAATATAATAATAGATAAATATAAATACATTTCTTGCTAATTAATATTTATTTACATTCACTTTAGTTCTTAATTGAATTAAATTACCGCGATGCATGTAATTTAAGTATTTCTAAAAATACGGGGTGTTACATTAGCCTTCATGTTGCAAGTTTTTCTACTCTTCGTTCTCATGAAGTACCTTCATATGATATGATAAAGTTCAATTTGTTTTTATTTTTCATACTTTTGTTACTTATGGTAAAGTTTTATTACTATTTTTACCAATAATCGTCGTATTTTTTCCATATATTTACACACTAGATATAACTCGTTCTGACGGGTCGGTCAATTATACATGCTAACATTTGTATTATATTTATTATTCCTAAAAATAAATACACATGTATTTTAATCAAATTAATATGTTCCTGTAGGTCCATTTTTCATTGAAATGTGATTTAAGGATGTCAAAAATAACTTTATTTTTGAGAAAACTTTGTCCAAATTTTATAAGAACCAAATATGGGAACTAATTTTAGTTCAGCCCAATTTTTACTTGTTTAGCACTAAACATGAATCAACTTGAGTAAAGAAAGTAAAATAAATAAGTTCATAAAGGAGACACCGGATGTATGAGGAAACCACTAAAGGAAAAAATCTCGGAGGGCGCAAGCCAAACAATCACTATGATATGGTATTAAAAAGTACAAATGATAAACTTACTCAATGACTCGATGCCCAAAAAAATCTTGATGTTCCTTTAATTCTTCCACGACTCCTCCAAAGTTCCCACGTAGAAGTCCTTATATGATATGTGTCCATAGCACACGCGTTCATGAATGCCTCGGTGTCCATCAATATAACTTGGCGACGTCTACGATGTTTAATAGGAACTCCTTCACTGGTGAAAACCAAAATCTCTATTGCTTAAATGAATGAAATCTCGAATCTTGAAACTCTAAGGATGTTTTTAGACTTTAAAAATCATAGAAAACTTGTGTAGAAAACATATTTTATGTAAACTGAGTTTTTCGTTCTACCTCTTATGAAATTCTGAGTGAAACACGCAATAAATAGAAATGTTAAGTCGGGGCATCATTTGAACGAGATCAATACGTCATTTGAATGAAATGACCATGTCGCTCGAACGACATGTTTATATTTCCTGAACGACCTTACAATGTCACTCGAATGATTACATATGTTGATGATTCTTCTGAACACAAGGACAGGTTAAATATTACTCTAAACAATCCTTATCTCCAAATAAACGAAGTTACAACTCTTTAAAAATATTTTTTTAGTAAAAATAACATCCTGAAAACATTTTTCAAGTCCCATAAACATTAGGCATTCATACATGAGAGATCGGAATGCAATGAATATGTGAAACATGCACTAAATTAATCTCGGCACGATAATTCTTTGAATCTTGGCCGCAACTTCTTCAATAAACTTTATGTCATAAACTGTGAGGGATCGTGACGATAAAAAACTATCTATGACTCAAAAATAATATTTTATTTCGGTAAGAAGTTAAATACATACAATGGACTTAATTGGAAATTTTGTCCTTACAAATCTCCCCCTTTGACTATTTCGGGAAAAACAAACAAACAAATGATATAAAAATACCAATATGTAAAAACAAATTGAACTTTATTGGTCCGGTAAGCATGGGATGTCTGAATGTGAGGTAGTCTTGAAATATTGACTCGCTGAAGCATACCTACATACATGAAATAGACGAATACCCCGTGAAGTATGGATGAACAAATGATATAAAAATACCAATATGTAAAAATAAATCATTTGTTAAACATGTGAGCAAAATATATTGATACCAATTTGAAAACAACATTGAAATCATGATATAAAAGTGTGCACACTCATTAATACCAATATATAAGTATGAAAGCATATGATATCAATTTGTAATGAGACAAAAATTATGTGCTTAAAACATCTCCAACATCACATACAGCTCTCCCCATTTTTTTGTCTCAAATAGATAATAAATGAAAAAGGTAAAAAAATCAAATCTAACACAAATAATTGATGAAGTATCTCTAGATAAACATAAACCGTCGCTAAAAATATCATTAAGTATAAAAGTGTAGCTAGAAAACATAAGTCACATAAAAGATATCATTAAAGTCAGTAATGATCTGACTAAATGAATAATGCATAATCAACCTATACTGCATGAAAACTATCTAGAAGTACCAAAACAACATGAGAGTATCATTAAAACGATGCAGGTACTGAAACATGAACAATCCCTAAAAATATTCTTTTAGGTCTCTTGAACAACTTTGTATGTTATTTAAAAAAGAATCAAGCAACCTTAAGCAGTGCAAATCAGTAGCATGCCGCGAGATCAAATTCATCAAAGGACCTATCTCGTGATCGATACCTGGAAACTTTCACTATCTCTCACGAACCTCGTGATATCCAGACATCAAGCGACATGGACTTGGCGCTCGAACGAGGTCTGAATGTCGTTCAAACAGCATTAAAGATTCTCTATTCCAAAAAATGATGATGTTTCGTCTAGTAAAAAATGTCCTTAAAACAGTAACTGGAAATAGAAACAGTAGGAAAACAGACTCAAAACGGAAAAAAATAAATCAGCTAAATCAATGTGAGTTTCATGCTAACATAGTGACAATGTGCTCAAACATGGATATGGAGTGAATGGGCATTGAACTACAACAAATGAATCACAACTCCAACATATTGAAACGGTCAAGAGGCTCTAATTGATAGCTAAATTTTATCAAACTTAGTTTTAGCCGTATGTGATAATTATTATATTGAACTAAACAGGCAACATGCACACAAATCCAAAATATTAACAATTCTACAAATAATAGCGTCATGATACGATTTTTCAACATAAGGACTCGTGGTGCAAACTTGTTTAATTTTTTCACCCAAACTCCTAAAATTTGTATATTTATTTTTCAAGCTCATTTGAGGTCTCAAATGTTCTCAATTTATAGAAATCTATTTGTCCTCTAGTTGGCATATGAATATTTTTATTGCCTTAATTTTTTCTTGGGCTCTTTTAAACGGTGGCTTTCAAAACGTGATTATTATTCACCCGCAGGCCTTTCTCATGAACATTCATCATTGTTTCAATTTATGCAATATTAATCCTCGTGGTAAAGGGTTCTTACATGCACAAATCCTCCTTAGTCTACTTACGCATAGATGACAAAATTGATATAAGAACGTCTCACTATACTCAAATATGCATGAGATGTCAAACATTCATATAAACTCGTGCATGTGTGCAATGACGGCATAAACATCATTAACTTTGTGGTTATGCTCTCTCGACCGAGACAATAGTGCATGGGCAAACGACAATGTACATACACTCTCAAAACGACGAGAGAGGGCTTGTGATTAAACACCATAATTTGGTGGTTTTAAATTTAAAGATCACTGAGTTGTGGTTCATTTATTAAACATCCTCAACTCGGAGGTTATGCTCTCTCGACCGAGAGGATAGTGCATGGACGAGACGACACTCTCCATACACTCTCAAAATGATGAGAGAGGACTTATGATTAAACACCATAATTTGGTGGATTCAAACTTAAAAATTACTTAGTTGTTGTTCATTTATTAAACATTATTAACTTGGTGGTTACACTCTCTCGGCCGAGACAACAATGAATGGATGAGGCGATACTCTCCAAACACTCTCAAAACGACAAGAGAGGAATTGGGATTAAACACAATAATTTGGTGGATTCAAATTTAAAATTCACTTAGTTTTGGTTCATTTATGAAACATAATTATCTTGGTGGTTACCCTCTCTCGGATGAGATGAGAGTGCAAGGACGAGACGACATTCTCCATATACTCTCAAAATGACGAGAGAGGAATTCTGATTAAACACCATAATTTGGGGGATAAAAATTTAAATTCATATCCCTTAAACATCATTATGTTGGTGAAGGTAGAGACAAGATAAGAGAATGAAGAGACAATACATGAATTTTTCATTGAGCAATGTCTGAAGATTATAGAAGTACAAGGCCATGAAAGGCCGATTGTCATTAAAAAATGCAAAAATCAAAAGCTACACAAGATTAAAGATGAAGAATGAAATCGTCAATAGATAGGGACAACTTATCGCCACCTGCCTGTGTTACCACATCAACCCCAACATTTGTGATCTCGTCCCCATAGTCATCAAGACCTAGGTCGGTCGTGTTCTCCATAGGGTAGGAGGGGTTCTCAACGTTGGCCATGGAAGTTTGGAGATGTATATCACTGAAGTCAAGTCCAATAAACTCATATAAGGATACAATCCCAACCTCGACGTGTTTAATATCATCCCATCGGTCGGTTGTCTTGATGCCTCTCTCCAAATACTCAAAGGCATGGTCTCTAAATTCCTCAGAATCCTTAAACTCGGTCATAGCTTGCAATTGGGCCTTGTTCAGGGTAGCCTAAAAAACAACGTCAATCTCTTCCTTTTTGTTATTGGACAAGTTCTTTTGAGCTATGTCATGGTCAACCTTTAAAGATGTGCTTTGGTTTATTGCCTCATTCAAGACTGTCTTTGCAATCTATAACTCGTTCCTCATATTGTTCTCCATGGTAATGGCCATCCTCCATTTTTTAATCAAGGGAAGATTCTTGCTAATCCAATCTCACATACGATGAAGAGAGACTGCACCCTATAAAATAGTGGGTAGATAAGTTAGTATTTGACATAAGCAAGGAAGATACTACACTTCAGAATGGTTTTGAAAAATACCTGAACAACCCTAGGAACGGAAAAATCAGTTAATAGAGAGATATTCATTGACTTAAGGAAATGTTTATCCACCTTAGATATAAGAGAGTTGATACCATATATGACCTGTCTACCATGGACGATGATGCTCTCACTAATAATTTTCACCTGCGATAATTGGGAAGCTAGTGCGTCTTCGGACGAGACTAGGATGGCTTGTGTAGGGTGGCTTTTCTTTGTGGGACGAGTGGTTATGGTTTCGTCATCTCATCTCTTCCTTTTCTTCCTAGTGTTGTTAGCTCATATGGGGCCGCTAGCAGTAGACTTTTTTTTCCGGGTGGTTTGGGGTTCAGTCCTTTGGCCACACTTATTGGCAAGCTTGCTCAAACTGGGGGCCACCATGTTCCAATGCTAGTATGAAATGCCTTTGGGATGACCTGTAAAAGGTAAACCTCAGATATTAATTATCGACATATGTGAAGTATGAGACAACAGTTAGCAAAGTTAATTACTTATAAAGCTCATCAAGGGGGCCAGACCCCAGGCTTGTCTGAGCTAAATAATAGGGAGTCATCAGATGTTCAAACTTCACGAGGTATTACCTTATGAAAAAATATTTTCAACCTTTTTAAAGGCCTCATATTTAAACCTCTGATCGAGTTTGGTCGATACAAAGACTTTGCCCCACTTCAGAGCGGTCATGGGCTCAGAGGTCCCACAGGTTTGGTTTTGACCAAACTACCAAGCCCATGAGACAAAAAAAATAATGGGGTTTCCAATTGTGGCTTGAAGTTTTGGTGAGTAACAAAATCTTTTTCTTAAACTTTCTGGCTATCACGTGGTAGTAGCCAGGCTAAGTCTTGGGGGATGAAGGGGTGTAACAAGTAAGAAATATGTTAACTGGAAGGTCATTTATATGGAATTTCATCTAAACAACAATAGAGATAAGGATAAATATTCAGGCATTCGAATAAAAATGAGAAGGGTCAAGTTTTAGATGAGCCAGAATGGCTCGGATTGTAGGGTGAATATGCAAGAAAAAGATGAGATTAAACATTTACTCGTAGACACATACTTCACCCTCTCATCCATGAAAGGCTCTATCTTCCTTAAGAGGCTTTATTATTGAAATAGAAGAATGTATGACATATATATATTTCCAGATGTATAGATTAACTTTCGACACAGTACTCTCATTTTCCTCAGCCAGGAACGTAGCGACATCACTTTCCTCATTGCTTCTTTCAGTACCCTTGGCCTGAGGATTATTTGGGTCACCACTAGGGAACCTCTGTGAAAACTCGACCTCAGTTGTAGCCGAGACAATATTGCATCTAGAGGAGGAGGAATTGCCACATTAGGTTCAAGTATCTTAATAGAGTCAGATTGGTTAGATGACTCGGCTCTTTTGGAGGATGAGACGCATGAAAAAGCCTCATCCATATCAGACCCTTCATCTTGAGATGAAAAACGGTTCATGGCTTCCTCATACAAATCAACACTCTCATCCGGTTTAGAGGTGGACAAAGGGTTGTCATATGTTGAGGACGACTCAGACATTGGATCATAAGGTTTAGTAACTTGGGGGTATATGACAACTAACGGAGGTGGATAGATTAGACGAATGGGAAAGGCTTCATCCTTATGATTCTCGATTTACTCATATTCTATTCTCTTATTTTTCTCAAAGCACTTCTCTCCGAGGTTGGTAAACTTCTCATCTAAGCTATATATTCGTCTTAACATCAAGGGACGAGACTAATCTTGGATGAAAATTGGAACAAACAACTTACAACTTTGACCTAAGTTGACCAAAGATCAAATAGGAATTGAAAGCGTTTTAAGGAAAGAACTCTAAGAACACAACCTTGAAACTGGCCGGAGAAGATGACCAGAGGTCACCGGGAAAAAATTATAATGTTGAAAAAACTTTATAAATCTCTCCAAACTTTGAATAACCACCAACGAACAACCTAAAAACACAATAGAAATGCCCAAATGGATCAAAATACCCTCTAGTTCTCGCTAAAAAACTCAAACCCTCACCGAAAAAACTTTAAACAGCCTAAACCAAAGATTTCAATGGAAAGAAATAGAGAAGAAGGTGGAGATGATTAGCTGATGGAGCATGAGAAGGAAAGATGTTATGATAGCAGGAAATGCAAAGGGTTTTAAAGAGAGAAATAGGCGAGAACTTGTGAACATAAGAAGGAGAGAGAAACTATTTAGAGTTTAAATACCAAAGAAATTATTACACACATTTACCATGGTATATAATCATTTAAGGCATGAAGTCCAAATCACTAATCCATCAAATCAGAATTGGGATGGACGTTACCCAAGTAGAACTATGACATGTGTCACTTTCTTATGCCTCAAGTTATACCCAGTCGATACAACAGAAATGTCTCATCAGAGGACTAAGCATACTCGTATCCCCCAGCCACCTCTTGACATAGGTCTCTAGGGGCTAAAGGGTAATTGATATGACCAAGTATGACCTCATCTCATGATGAGGTCCCCAGTCTATGGCAGCTGAGCTTGAACAAGGAGTTCATAAATCATTCCTAAAAATCATCTAGAATTGACCTCGTATTCATAACCCCGGCCATCAGTAGGCTGAGATGCTAGGGAATCATTTCAACATGAGGTACATTTATCGTCCTCTATTCAGTTGACATCATGAAATGACATGTTTAGGTCACCTTGGCCTGAGCTCTTTAGCCGAGACCACACTTGCTAGTTCCCAGCACAAAGTCTAGCACTGCATCAGCAACCTCGTACTCGGCCTGCATGAAACCTCTGCAAATGACACCATATTATATGAGCAGTAGAAGGTTCCAAGGTGGCAGGATCTACGGGAGCAATTCTATTATAACATGATTATTCCCTCACGTGGGGGGATATTCCATCATCGTCAATTATATATGTTGTGGACAACTTCCATTATCTTAGTGGATGTCTTCGTCATCACATTCATATTGCATGCTTGGGGGGTGCATTACACCCCTTACGCATTATTAATACTTATTTTCTACCTCTTGTAAAAGGGACACGAAATAGTAACCCTATAAAACTATGTCAAATTCAGTACACTAGAGAGATAGCTTGAGTTTTTGAATAGCTAGGTCATTAGAGCCTCAATTTTAGTTATTACACACACAACACAGTGGTTGTAGGCCATCACTTGGATGAACCACTTAATTTGGGTGCTCAACCCCTCTTTGGCTCTTCTTATTCTCTCTTACTATTGTGTTGTTTACTTACTGCAATTATCATACCTGTTTGATCTCATTATCACTATGACCTGTACCATTTTTTATATCATTACCCTAGACAGGTCATCTTTCAAAAAGTCGACGATCAGTTTATCTTTTTTCACCTTACGAGGTCGTGTGTCTGAAATGGCTAGTGGGTTAACTTGTGTATGCGCAGAAGCTTGGGCCTCATTCAATTAGGGTTTCATTTATGTAGGTTCTTCTCCTCTGCTATATCCTCCTCCCTCTATGAAATGATAATCGAAAGATATCATGCCGACATCAAGCAAAGGCTCTTTGGGTTTATTTGTGAGATCCACGTCTTCGTCTTAGTCATCATACCTCTCCATGTTCTTTTCGTTCACCCTCTGACAAGGAAATTCTGATCATCACTTATATTTATTCTCTTCTGGATTTAATCCACCATTTCCATCCATATATTTGGATAGCCTTCCCCTCCTCATTTATACCTCGATCTCATTCTTCAATGTTATGTAAATGTTTGTGTTGTGATCGTGGTCTTTGTGATTTTTGCATCACTTTCTTTTGTCCCTCCTATTACTGGCATCTTCAATTTTCCTAGCTATATTAGGTCTTTGCTTTCTCGAATTTCATCCAAGATGTGATGGATACCAACTATGAGAGGCATGTACTCATCATATTTTCTTGGTTTATCATCCTTTCTATCCTTCTGCTCTTATTTACTAGCGATTTTACAAGACGGTAGCTTAGGGTTATCAGATTCTTTGGCCTCTATTGGCTCTTTGACTTTTATAATCTTCCCTTCTTTGGCCACTATTTCAATCATATTCTTGGTTGTCTCCTTAGCTAATGCCCAAAATATCTCCCCCAGTTGCAATCTCCTTATCAGTGACATTATGGAAGTTGGCTCATTATAATCCTCCGCTTCTTGCTTCTCGATGTTACATTTAGTGATAAAATCACGAATGCTCTCATATGCCCTCTACTAAACACCGAGAAAATGGGGGACTTATTTCCCCAGTTTCGCACCAAAGAAGAAATTTCTAATAAACTGGTCAGCCAGTTACAAAATAAAATATTTCCCCCCTAGGCTGACTATTATACTAGATTTAGGCAGAGTCGGTTATAGTGCTGGAGAATGCTCGACACCTCATTTTATCTGGGATGGAATAAATGTCTGCAATGGTTTGGTACTGTTCAATATGCAAAATAGGATCCGTCTTCCCGTCGTACTTTGGCATGATAAACGATGGATTAAATTTAGCAAGAGTGGGATATGCCACGATAGAAGAGACGAATGGTGCTCCTTTTATAAAATCCCTCTGTAAGGGATTCTTGGATTTGTCCATCTCTCCAAGGAGGTCCTCCAGGCGCTAGATGGATACTATCCATTGTTGGTTATAACCTTGGTTATTTGCTTCAACCGATGTTTTTGTTCATCCTCATCTTTCGGCCGATCTCTCTTCCTTGGAAGTCTACTCGGCATTAGTAGTAGATCATTAAGAACCTCTAGTGATGGATCTGATCGATTCATTCCTCCTAAAGTAGTGGCATCACCGTCATCGCTTGCTAGTGGTTGCAACGTGGTCCTAGTCAATCAAATAATGAGCTTATACGTAACCTTTCAAGAACACTAGGGCACTCCCCCGAGTATAAAGACTTATCAAAATGGATGGGAGACCAGACGGAGGAGGTGGTTCTAGGTAAATAGGCTCTATCCCATTGTGGCTCGATCCGTCGAGAGGACCTCGTGTTTCCATAGGATCCCAGGTATAGCCTCTTAGGACTCTCCATTCCTTACCTACGGTACTCTTGATTCCACTCCTTATGAGGCGCTAGGGGAAGTCGCCACTTGCCCCTCCTCAATAACTCTAGTCCCGAGGTTGCGACAATCGAATTGGGCTACACCGATCGCGCCTGGAGGGTGTGTGTCAATTGCCTGATACTTTCCTGCATCATTTTTTGCCCTTTGGTCAGGATCAATAGTATGTCGTGTAGATTTCCCGCACCAATGGGGGTAGACGGTGTCTGAACTTCCTCCATGCGACTGCTCTCGAGACTATCCACCATTTAAAATTATCTCAGCTAGGTATTTTAATAAATGGATTTCTGTAGGAATCACAATGGCTTGCTGCGCGATTCTCACAGACGACGTCAATCTGTAGATGTCCAGAAATGGAGACAATAAATAATTGATAAATCAATAAAGAGAGAAATAATGATAATAGAGAGTGGGGATGAGAGATCGAGAAAACACGACGAGTTTACGTGGTTCATCCCCTTAAGGAAACCTACGTCCATTTTATTGCAAGGCTTTTATTACACTCTTGCCAAATTTAGAATTAGTGTTGTTGTTAAAATTCGATCATTGAGAGGGTTCCAGCCATAGTCCCCTTATTAAGTGGATTAGTGATCCATTTATAGGTTATTTATGAAGAATATCAAGAGGACTTATGGATTTTCCTTATAAGTCAGACAGTTGCACTTGCATTTACATGTTTATTATAAGAAAAGACTAATGTGCCTTGGATCATTGGCTGACATCGTGGATAAGTACGTGCATAACTAATTCACAATGTCCACGTTCTCATTATCCCCACGTGATTGGTGATGGATGTTCAGTGTGTAGGCGCCCTTAAGAGTATACGGTGTGGTGGACATCATTTATTTGGATGGGATAGCTATTAAATTGGTTGGCCGAGAAGATTATCACCGAGTTAACCTCATTTAAAGAGTGGAGCAAAGCACAGTTATTAATTCTTTTGGCATTTGGATTTGATTCATCCTTGGGGTTATATGGGTATAACACATATTTAATCATTTGCAAGTTTTTATATACAATGCAAAAAAAGTGCTTACTACTTTTTGCAATGGTTTTGAACACTTTCAAAGGAAAATTTGGTAAGTGTTTAAAACACTTGCAAAATTTTCATTTGCAAGTGTTTAAAACCTTTGCAACTTTTTTGTAATAGTTATCCAGAACGAACATTCATTCATAATAAAGCTTTAAGGTTTTAAATGACTGGAAATGTTTTCAAAGTGCCAATTTGCAAGTGTTTTGAACTGTTGGAAATGTCATATGGAAGTGTTTAAAACACTTGCAATTTCCTAGTTTTGGTGTAGTGATTTGAACTAGAAGCACCATCGTAACCAATGGAAAGGATCTGTTTAAAACCTAAAGAGGGACCTAGGAACATTTTTTCAACATTCTTGGATGTGTCCTCTATAGTGAATTTGATGTCTCGGGCACGTCTGAGATCTTTCTCGAGTTGGAAAACTTGGTCTTCAAATTTCTTATGAGTCTCCAATGATGCTGGAAGATCTCTCATAAGACAAGGCACTTTGTTTGTCAAGACGGTCTTTTTCATACCCACCAAAACTACTTTCTAATTCAAATGTTTTCTTGTTCTCTCGAGTTACTCACTGAGGGGTCTCTCTCTCTTGAATATTTAAAATCCTTGTCTAAAGACAATACCCATATAGTCAATTTTTTTTTATTTTTTAACAACTCTATGTAAAGTTTGGAGCATGCATATTGGACACCACGTTATCCCTCACTCAATTTCTCATCATCGCCATTAGATTCCCCTAAATAATTCGACTCATTATCGAGGTTATCACATTTAGAAACATCCTCATCATCGTGAGACGCACTAGAAGTGCTAACATGACTAGCCATAAATGTGGTAAAGTTACGTCCATGTAGTTATTGATCCCTTGGAATCCACCAACTAAACATCATTATCGCTTACAGTGGCACTATAACGACTTTACCATTCCCCTGTCTCTTAAGCCTAGTGGGACACTAATGGTCTTTATGACCTTTCCCCTCACACTCATAACACCTCTCTGATTCATCTTTCTTACGATTTTCACCTATATCTTTCTTTTGATCATTATCATCAAAATTCTTACATTCTACTAAATCTTTTTCACAATTTTTAATTTTTCGAGTTCGATGAACTTTGATTTTTGAATTTTTTAAATTTTTTTAGCAAACAGGGCAAGATCATATTGATCAATTTCAGAATCGGAGTCTGATACCTCCTCTTTTTTAGATTTCTCTTTTTAACCTATTTCTCTTTATTTTTTTGCTTAGGTTTTGGGGAATATGTCTAATACATAAATCTGGAGATCACGTATGAGTTCTTCTAGCATAATTGTGTCTAGAATTTCCAAATAGTTAAGGGCGATAACTTTCGCACTAAAATGAGACGCGAGAGACATCAAAATTTTCTTATCGACTTCCACTTAGGAATTTTCTCACCCAAATTAAAAAAAGAAATCACAATATCTAATATATGTGCATAAAATACATCAACAGGTTCAGGAACAAGCATATGTTTATTACCAAATTTTGTGGTGAAGTTTTGAAGCTTAAAATCATTGATACCCTCGTGTGTGAGTAGGAGGATATCCCAATCTTATTTAGACATGTCACAGGTCATGATGTGAGGATATTCATCGAGTGTGACACCATACAAATTGCATTCAAACCATGATAGTTAAAATTACTCAATTTAAAGCATCATCGGTCCAATTTGTGACTGGCTTATGACTAATTATATTTTCACTAGTCATAGTAAAAGGAGTCCACCCCCTTTCAATATGAAGCCAAACGTTCTAATTGATGGATTTAAGAGATGATCTTATCCCCATTTTCCAATTAGAATAATTCATGTGATTAAACAATGGTGGTCTCTTATAATATTTCCCCATATAACTGTAATACCCCGTATTTTTATGGTTTTTAAATTTGGGGATTTATTAAATTTAAATTGAGATATTAATTTAATATTAATCCGGAAATTTATTCTGGTATTTACTAGCGTGATGTGAGTTAGTAATTATTGGAAATTTGCTGAATATTACTGGACAAGTAAAGTAATATATGAGATTTATTTTATTAAAATTGTCACGAGTGAATAAAATGGCAATTATGGAAATTTAAGTCAGGATGCGCCTGTGTCGTGTCGGGACTAAATTAGTATTATCAAAAGTGAATAAATTATAAGTCACCCATATGGTCATTTCGAGTGCGCCATTGTGTTCAGAAGGGTCGAGATAGTCAAAGTAATGTACCCGGGGGTTTAGTTTGGGTCTCGGGACATTTTAGGGCCTAATTAACATCCCGGGAGGGCATTTTATACATTTTGTTTTTTTGGGCATGGAAACCCACGAATTTCTAAGGCTTTATCAGATGTTAGGGATTGTCTTCTAGGGTTAGCATAACCAAAAAAACCAAGGACGGCCATTGGAGAGGAAGAGGAGAAGATTTCCAAGGAGTTCTAGGCCAAGAACTCCACCGTTTGCATCGCCGTCACCGCCAAATTGTAGATCGTGCGACGAGGATCACAGCCACACCAACTTATTCCACAATTATGAAACAAATATTTCCAGGCAAGTATCTATCTTGCTTTATTTTAGTTAATGCTTCAATTATATTAGCCTAGGGTGGATTAGAACTAGTTTTCGTGAAAGAAAATCATATTAGAGACTAGAATTTACATGTGGTAGAGGTAAAAATCGTATTCTGGAAATCTAATTCATATGTAGAGATTGAACCACGAATTTGCTTTGAGTTAGGAGTAGAAAATCTGGAAAAATAATGGGAAGAACAAAGTTAAAGATAATATTAGGGTTCTTGATATTTATATGGACTTTGGCCCCTTTAATTCATTATACTTGATGAAACTCGCATGTGTTACGTAGGACATCATCTATTTGGGTATATAACTCTTGTAGTATCAATTGTTGTGAGTTTGGGAGTGCAAAAGGATGATTTGCATGATTTTGGAAAATGATTTCCATAACTATTAATTCTGCAGTTTCGCCATAACTGCTTGATCGATCGATCGACCCAAGAGCATCGATCGATCGATGGATCGATCGATCGAGCCCCTGCCATCGATCGATCGACCCCTCCTGGAAAACTCATATTCTTTTTTTTAAATAGTTCATTCCAATCTAAATAAATAGTAATCCTTGGACATTATTGTTAGAACATTTTGGGATATAAAGAAGACCAGTAGGACTTTATAAAAATGGAACCTCGAATGTAAGACGAGATCAACATTAACGGAAGTGTTTCACACGTAAGAAATAATGGGAATGTGTGTTTGAAGGGTGAAGCTCGTAAGTAAGTTACGTCGTAAAATAAAAGAGTACGTACTGAAATTACACATAGAAAGGTAGGATTCTATGAGTGTTACGAACTAAAGTTTGGAATAATCCCATAAATAAGAATAAAAGAGATGAACCATTATACGGGATATTCTAGTAATGTCTACTAAGAATGAATATCATAAGTATGGGTGATGGGTGTACCTAAATTAGAATTGGGAATAGTAGTATACATATATGACTGTGATTGTACATATACTATATACGTGTAAAAATCATGCCCGCGCTACTTGCTATTACTGAGGTTACCGCGCTGGGACAGTCTTATCTCGATGGGACCTTTATGGGGGATATTGACTTGTACCCTAGAACACAGGAATCCTTGGTACAGGCTATCAGATCCATAGTCAGACGGTCCTAAGAGACGTGAGGGTATGTGATGACCTCTTCGTGACTTGGAACTATGCTTTGCCTCAATTGGTATGTGTTTTGTGTTAATACAGTTCGAGAGTGATTCCAAACTAGTATTTCCCTTAATACGAGTGATACGAGGACTTGATAGCAGAGTATGCCAGCACCATAAATTTTATGTGGGGTGCTGATAGTATATATATATTATATGCGTGATTAATATATATATATATAGACATGAAATTGGGAACTATCTACTGTGACTAAAAGTAGGTAAGTAATGAATAATTATTTCAACGTGGATATAAGTGTTTAAAAAGTTTGAGGCAATACTGAGAAACTTTATAATAAAATGAGGTTTATGTGAGAACTTTGCTTTCAGAAATTAATCATTTTAAAACTAGAAATTGTCGGCATGAAACCTTATGAGTAACTTAAGATAAGCTAAACTGTTGGGATTAGTAGTGCGGTAGGTGTGCACATTAGAAGAGAGGTGAGAATCTCTCAAGAGAGTGCCACACACTAATATGATTGTTGCATTAGCCGGTAAGCATTTTAAATACTTGCTAAACCAAATTTTAAACTGTTTTACAATCGGGCTTCCTTTTATCGCTTCTCTCTTGTATATATATATATGTATATATTACAGGTGCCCATCCACAAGGGTGTCATGCATAGGATCCTTTGGAAGGAACGTGATGCAACTTAGGTGGGAGTTGCAGGCATCTTGCTTAGATGACCTCATTATTGATTCCACTTCTAGTTCTATTTCTCCAGTTGAGCATGTGTCGCCCTTTTTCCTTATTCAGTTGGGTTTTTCAGAGATTGTGATTTATTTACTTTCAGTATTTCTACTTTGGGATTGTTACTGTCAGGATGTTTTTCCTTTGAATTTTTAAAGTTGGAATTAGTTATTTGAATGCTTAAATTGGTTGGATTATCTTTTCCAGTCTAGTTATTGTGTGACTCTTAAACTATGAATTATGAATGGTTTTATTATTAGGTTTAAATTAAATATGGAATTAATGTTTAAAAAAAATTGGTTTTGTCACTTAGGTTAATTATTTAGGGTGTTTAATTTGAAAAAGTTATTTTGCTACAGTGATGCTAAGAATGAACCAACTGTCACCTTGGTTATAATTTAATAAAGGACTGATCACCCGGTATTTAATCAGGCGGGGTGTCACAGGTGGTATCAGAGCATCAGGTTCTAGTGTCCTTAGGATTTGTACGGCTTATTATTCTTATAGCGTTGCTTTGTTTAATATAGAGCCCTATGTTTAGGATTATTGTTTTCTATGGTTAGTGTGGATACCAAATTTAACCTGCTGACATGGACTAATCATAAGAAGACGCGTGTCAATCTACATGGCGCGTACCGGCATTTTTACAATCATATTAACGACGAGAAACTTTGCCTCCCCGATTAACTCAGGCGCTCCGACCAACAAGAGCTCTCCGAGGAGCTTTACTTCATCGAGAAACTTATGAGTACCGAGCTACTTAGGCGGTCCGAGCATCTTAGGCGGTCCGAGCTGCACCTCGTACAAAACATTAATAGTAAGATAACTAACAAATTGACTGCGCATTAAATGCTTATTGTTATCATGCAGATGTATACGCCTAAGGGGCATTTATGTATTACCCTTTCATATGTTCAGCCAGGGGGCTATAAATACATTGTATCAGCCTAATTGTAGGGGATCTGGAATTTCTTGAGGATACTCATACTTCAAGAATTCCTAAACACTCAGCAATAACAAAAGAGTGGACGTAGGCCATTCTTTTAAGGCTGAACCACCTTAAAAATTCATTTGTCTTATTTATTTTATTTGTGATTAAATAATTAGAGATAATCTAATTTTTTACATCAACAGATTGGCGCCGTCTGTGGGAAGTGACTGTAATTTTCATTTTTCACCAAAAACAGTTCATCACAAATGACTGATAATCTAGAACCCAGTAATCAAAACGCTGGAAATCCTCCAAATCCATCTGCTCCGCCAAGCGTTCCAGATCTGGCTGGAATAATGACAAATCTGGCCCAGGGCCAGACAGCCATGCAAGAAACTATGCGACAACTCATACAAACCCTTCATGGCGGTGCACCGACCCATTCAAGATAGCGAAGTGTCCAAATAAATACTCGTTTACTTGCTTCGCGTACTGGGCATATATGTTCATATCGTATTGAGGAATCTGTTGATTTTTCTTATCAACCAGGAAGAACCTCGTCGGATCGAGCCACATATACCGAACAAAAGGTCACTCTCTCTCCCGAAAGGACCAGTGCATTGGAGAGATTAAGTAGGGTTTCTCCTTTTGATCGATTGGGCCCTAGAAGGAACAAAAGTCCTCCTAAGGATGCATCGAAGCGTTTTCGACGACCATCAGACTTAAGAGAAGGATCTGCCCAGTCGCGACCAGCTGCTCGTTAAGATAGATCCCAGGAAGCCACATCAACGCGATCAGTTACTCGAACCAACAGGCCCGAGGAAGGAAATGATGCGTAGAAAGGCTCTATTCAGAGGCTGGAGGATAGATTAGGGGAAATGGCCAAGGCCAAGAACCCTCTACAATGAACTTTTGTTCAAGGGACACCTTTTGTCCAGGCCATTATGGATTTTCCCACACCATCAAAGTTCAAAGCACCTGTTGTGACCCCCAAATATAATGGAAAGACCGACCCTGTCCTTCATATAGAACAGTACCAAGCTGCAGCCGACATCTATGCTGTTCCAGATGAGATGAGATGCAGAGCATTCTCGGGAACTCTTACCTGATCTGCTTAAATATGGTACAATAATCTTCCTCGGGGTAAGATCTCAACTTTCTTTCAACTGGCCGAGTTATTCATTGGAAATTTCTATTTTGGGGCAAAGCCAGTTAAATGAGTAGCGCATTTATTAAGTGTTAGACAAAAAGCTGGTGAGAGTACCAGAGATTATATAACTCATTTTAATAATGAGAAACTCAAAGTCATTGATTATGAGGAAAAGACAACGATTACCGCCTTGATGAGTGGACTGCTACCCAACAAGTTGTACTACACTTTGGCCAAAGATCCACCCAGAACCATGTCAAAACTGATGGGAAAAGCGGCTAAGATTATGAACGTCGAGGAGGCTATGGCTGCGAAGAAGAATATGGATGCCAAAGAAACCAAGGTGGAGGGTGATAAAGCTAAGAAGAAAGAACATAAGAACAATGGTGCTGATAAATAATCAAGAACAAAGTCGTCATGGGAGGTATTGAAAAAATTTGATATTTATACTCCTTTGAAGAAAGACATCAATCACGTTCTAGAAGAAATCAAGAATAACGAGGAGTTAAGCTGGATAGAGAAAATGAAGACAGATCCTGATAGGAGGAATAAAGCAAAATATTGCGAGTTTCATAAAGATCATGGCCATATGACTAAAAATTTCATAGCTATTCAGAATGAGATCGAAACACTAATTAAACGAGGAAACCTGACGAAGTATGTTGATCGCAGAAATGAAAGAAGAAACAACGACCGAATAAGAGAGAGGTCTAGATCTCCTCGTCGAGTATAGGAGAACAAAAAAAGAGACCATAAAGATGATCCAGAGGATGACCCCGATCTTCCCAAAAGACCAAGGCAGCCAGAACGTGAAATGTTTTCAATACATTTTGGCTCATTTGATTGTAATGTTATTACAGGAGGAGATGCAGGAGGAGGAGACCTTACTGCAGAGATAAAAGCTTACCTCTACGAGGCTCAAGCTTGCTCATATATTAAACGAATAAATTTAGCTAAGGAGGATCGCCCGAGAAAGGTAAACAAAGAGAAATTGGTCATTGGTTTCTCAAAGAACGACCACGCAGGTGTTCTATATCCTCATGATGACCCATTGGTGATCAAAATGAGGATGAAGCAAGTAATGATTTCAAGAGTACTGGTAGTTAATGGTAGCTCGGCAGACATCATGTTCTACTCGTGCTTTGACAGTTTAAATTTAAAGCTGTCTCAACCGGAACCTTATCAGAGACCCCTCCTTGGTTTTACTGGTGAGAAAGTCTTTCCACCTGGGACAATCAAGTTGGATATATTCATTGGTACATGGCCTACTTGTCGAACAGAAAGAATACGCTTCTTCGTGATGGATAAGAATGTACAATCAGCATACAATATCATCATGGGAAGGGTAGGATTGAAGAAATTCGAAGCTGTACCATCTACGGTACATCAATGCCTAAAATTTCCAATAATTTTTGGAGTACAAGTTGTGAAGGGTGATAAAAAAGTAGCTCGGGAATGTTACTATTCATCTGCCGAGCAAGAGGAACTCGAGGAGTCAAGGAAAAAGACTACTACCTATCAAGTAGATAAAGGTGCAGAAATTGAAACATTGGATCCTAGAGATGAGTCGTAACTCGTGAAGGGTCAAATGATGGAAGCTACTGAAAGCATCCTTCTCGACGACGAGCACCCTGAACGAACAACTCAAATAGGTTCGTCATTGGAGGCCTCATTAAAACAGGAATTGATAACTTTCCTAAGAAGCAGAAAGCAAACTTTTTCATGGAGTCGTGAGGATATGCCCAGGATAGACCCAAATTTCTGATGTCACGAGCTCAATGTGAATAAGGAGATCAAGCCTATGAAGCAAAGAAGAAGAGTATTCAGTCCCGAGAAGAATCAAGCCATACATGAGGAAGTGGAGAAGCTCCAGAAAGCTTGCTTCATTGAAGATGTTAAATATCCAGACTAGTTAGCAAATGTGGTGATGGTGAAGAAGAAGAACAACAAATGGAGAATGTGTTTAGACTTCACCGACCTCAACAAAGCATGTCCAAAGGATCATTTTCCATTGCCCCGAATTAATCAGTTAGTGGATGCTACCTCGGGACACGAGCTGCTGAGCTTCATGGATGCTTATTCTGGTTACAACCAGATTAAAATGAAACCTGAAGACATGGAGAGTACTTCTTTCATTACCCCTAGGGGAACTTATTGTTATAATGTTATGCCTTTTGGTTTGAAAAATGCAGGTGCAACATATCAGCGGCTGATGAACAAAGTGTTTACAGAACAAATCAGTTGCAATATGGAAGTCTATGTTGACGATATGCTGACAAAGAGCAAGAAAGCTGCCGATCATCTAGTTGACTTAGGCCAGACCTTTGATCGTTTGGATAAATATAAAATGAAGTTGAACCCAACCAAGTGCATATTTGGAGTACGAGAAGGCATGTTTCTCGGGTATATTGTCAATCAGCGAGGTATTAAAGCAAATCCTGAAAAGATCAAAGCTCTGTTAGGGCTGCGATCTCCAACGACGAAGAAAGAAGTGCAAAGTCTTACAGGACGAGTAACAGCACTCAACATATTTGTATCGCGAGCAACTGATAGATATCTCCCATTCTTCAAAACGCTTCGAAAGACTTTTGAGTGGAATGATGAATGTGAGAAGGCTTTTCAAGACTTGAAGAAATATCTGGGAGCACCTCCATTATTATCCAGGCCAGTGATGGGAGAAAAATTATACTTGTATCTGGTAGTGTCGGAGAATGCAGTTAGTTCGGCATTGATAAGAATGGAGAATGGGGTGAAAAAATTGATCTATTACACGAGTAAGGCCTTCCGAGGAGTAGAAATCAGATATCCAAAACTGGAAAATTAGCATTAGCATTGATCGAGGCAAGTAGAAGAATGAATTCATACTTCCAGGCTCATACTATAGTAGTATATACTGATGTGCCGTTGAGGCAAGCCCTTCATAAAATAGAAAAATCAGGGAGATTGATGTACTGGGCAATAGAACTTGGTGAATATGATATAGTGTATAAACCGAGATCATCGCTTAAAGGGAAAGCATTAGCATATTTTATAGCAGAGTTCACTTATCCTGATACCCTCGAGGAGGAAAAGTTGCTCACTGATCAACCTGTGGATGTTACAGGATCATCAAACCCAAGCCCAGACGAACTTAGGTTGGTAAAAGGGCAAGTAGATGTTAAAGAATCATCAAACTCAAGCCAAGACCTGCTTAGGTTGGTAAAAGGGAAAGAAAAGATGATCGATGAACAACAAGAAATATCAGGAGAGGGTGAAAGAAAGAAATAATTTTTCCACCTAGGAACTCTGTCAGACCAGAAATTTGATGACGAGTTACCTATATGGAGTCTATATGTGGATGGCTTATCCTGCGCAACAGGTTGTGGAGTAGGGATCATTTTGAACAGTCCGGACGAGGTTGACGTGGAATATGCCCGACGCTTCCAATTCAAAGCTTCGAATAATTAGACTGAATATGAAGCCATGATTGCAGGTCTTAGTTTGGCAAAAACCATGGGGGCAGAGCAGGTTATGGTTTTCAGTGACTTGCAATTGATCATAAATCAAATGATGGGAGTATATGCAGCTAAAGGAGAATTAATGATCAGATATCATGCAAAGGCAAAGGAACTAGTATCGGAATTTGTTGCTATTCAGCTGGTCAGAATACCAAGAATGGGGAATGCGAGAGCAGACGCATTAGCTCGATTAGCATCATCTACTCGTACCGAGCTACGAAGAACAATCCCAATTGAAGTTTTAGCTGGTAGTAGTATAGATGAAGATTTGATAATGAACTTTATTACCCTCGATTTAAGATCATCATGGATGGATCCCATCAAGGCATATATTGAGAAAGGGGAATTACCAACTGACAAACTTGCAGCCAAGAAATTGAAGTTTAAGGCTGCTCGGTATGTACTGATTAATGGAATTCTATACAGACGAGGAATTATAGCAGGTTTGCAGAGATGTGTGCATCCCACCAAGGTAAAAGATTTAATTGAAGAGGTCCATGAAGGGTCCTGTGGAGCCCATGTAGCAGGTCAGACACTTTTGTAAAGAATGATGACTCAAGGATACTACTGGCCAACGATGAGGGCTAATTGTATAGCCTATGCCAAAAAATGGGACAAGTGTCAGCGTTTCTCCTCCATCCGAAGAACTCCCCAAGCATTATTGGCACCCATTACTTCCCCTTGGCCATTTGCCATATGGGGAATAGATTTGGTTGGGCCACTGCCAACGACCAGGGGAAGATTTAAGTATCTCGTGGTCGTTGTCGACTACTTTACTAAATGGGTTGAGGCTGAGCCTCTCATTAATATGACGTACGACAAGGTGAACCAATTTATTTGGAAGAACATCATTTGTCGATATGGTCTTCCTCATGCCTTCATCACAGACCATGGAACTCAGTTTGACAACGAGGAGTTCACGACCTACTGTCATCAGTCAAATATCTTGAAGATTCACTCAGCTCCAGGACATCCCCAATGTAATGGACAAACTGAAGTGACAAACAGAACACTACTGAATGGTTTGAAGAAAAGACTGAATGATGCGAAAGCAAACTGGATTAACGAGCTACACTCTGTACTGTGGGCTTATCGAACTACTCCCCGAGTAGCGACAGGAGAATCTCCATACATGTTAGCATTTGGAAGTGAAGTTGTCATACCCATCGAGTTGGGTCTCTCGACACACAGAGTACTGAATTTCAATTCTCCTGTTAGTGATTTAATGGGAAGGTTAGATTTGGATATGCTTGAGGAGGTTAGGGAAGAAGCAGCCATTAGAAATGCTGCTTACCAGCAACGAACAACCTTGTTCTATAACAAGAGAGTGAAGAAATGCGACCTGAAAGAAGGAGATTATGTGCTAAAGAAGGTGATTCAAAAGCACAACAAACTGGAAGCAAACTGGCATGGACCTTACCGAGTTAAGGAATTTTTTCAACCAGGGACATACAGAATAGAAACTTTAGAGGGGGAGGAGTTTAAGAATGCATGGAATGCAGAACATCTACGCAAGTATTATCAGTGATGTAAACTCTCATATAATGCAATTTCATCAGTATGAATAAAATGACAACATTTTGCCCAATACTAGTGCTACACACACTACTTAGCAAAAGTACTACTCAGACTACTCAAATCTATTCCTAAAAATGCCAACTAAGGTTGGTTAAGAAGTAAATCTATTCCTAAAAATGCCAACTAAGGTTGGTTAGGAAGTAAATCTATTCCTAAAAATGCCAACTAAAGTTGGTTGGGAAGAAAAATATTTCCCAAAAATGACCAACTAAAGTTGGTCAGGAAGAAAAAATCCACCAACTCAAATTAACTATAGTTGGTCAGAAGCATTTTGTTTAAACAAAGTATGAGTATGTGAAAGTGATTAAGAAGAATTTTTTGATACTCGATAAGTTAGTCGAGAAACGAAATATCATTAATTTTGGTTAGTCATCAAATGATTAACACAAATTCAAGATAGTCAACAATAAGTTTAACAAACTCTAGTTGATCGACAAATAACATAGTGTTGTTATCTTTTTAACAGATATACATGCATAGATGTGAAGTGTTTTACAATTACAAGACAATGACAATCAAGATTTGTAAAGAAAATTATTTCATTAAATGTAGAGCAAAATACATCAAGAGTGAAATACAAATTTATTATTACATCAAGATTCCTATTCTATTGGTTTCTTCCCCTCTGCTTTTGAAACAGGTTCCTCGCCAGCAGGCGGATCATCCAAAGCATAAGGGGAATTTATGAACTTAAGATCCTTAAGCATACTGATGTTCATCACAGATGGTCGATCGAGTAGGTGCTCGGGGCGAGATATCTCAGCATTGGAATGGAGATTGTAATCGCCAAGGTATTTGGAAATCAAACATCGAGGGATGGCCCGAGCAGGGATCCAGCTCATGTCAAGCTTGAATGGTGGCACTGGTAGGTCGTGAAGCCCTATATTATGGTAAGCCCACAGTAATCCGAGCAGCTCTTGCTCGTCCCCGAGAATCTATTGCTCATCCCCGAGTAGATGTAGAAGGGCCAGCTCTTTTCAAGGTATCCAATTCATCTCGAAGATTGGCATTTTCGACCTCCAAGAAAGGGAATCCCTCATCGTTCACAGGGACCAAAGCATTCGAGGTAGAGGCAACAGACTTCAACTGAGCTATCTCTCTTTGCAGGTTATTATTTTCTTGCTCTAGCAACTCTGCAATTTCTCTATGCTCTTCGACCTCAGTCTTCAAAGTTCTTTCCCTCATATTATAAGCAGCGAACAACTTGTCATGCCCCTTATCAGCACTGAGTTGCTGATACTTCTTCTCGTATCCCTCGTGCAAAAGGGTTGAAGATTCCTTATATTATTGTTGAAGCTGTTCAAGAGTTCCTTGGAGATCTTCAATCATTTCGTAATATGCTACATTGTTCGCTACTGCACGGTCGAGCAGGCATTTCAAATATTTGTAGGCTTCAATTGCTTGCTCTGAAGCACCTTGACAGAGGATGTCAACGATTTGTGCTGCACTCATATCTGTATGACCAGTTGTGAAGTACTCATTGCATTGCCTCAACAGTTTTGTATCATGAGCAGACAATAACTCCATCCTGGCCATAAACTAGTAAAGGAAGAGAAAGCAAAAATCAATAAGAATTCAAGCAGAGAATGAAGGAGACAATCAACAGTATGCATAATCAGAAGTTCAAGTTTTATTACATCATAATGGAGAAGTACAAATTTCATAGTTGCATTTGACAAAGAAAAATAAAGTAGGGAGAAAAATCCGAACAACTCTACACCTTTTCCTTGTCTCCCAAAACTTTCTCAGGAGGCCGGGACGAGGAGGTAGGTTTCTCGGATGGAACATAGGGTTTCTCGGGAAGTGCTGGAGGTTGCTCAGATGAAGTAACGGGTAGCTGAAGTTCCTCGCCAGTGGGCTGAATAACTGGGGGATGAGAGATTTGATCTCCCACCACCATGGAAGATTCCTCAGAGGCAGCTTCGTCCTCTTCTTCTTCTTCAGGAGTTGGAGGGGGACCCGGGATGTGTCGCTGAAACAATTCAGAGTTTTCATCGACTTTCATTTCTTGCAGAGCAGCGACCCATCCATCTCTAAAGTATTTGAGGCTGCCATATGCCATTTGCGGCATCATGGCAGCCAAACCTTTATTCCACCCCTTATCCCATCCGGTGCTGAAGGATTTTTTGACAACCAATTTACTTTTTGTCTTCTCCAAGGAAAGCTTCTCAGAAAGAAGATCATCAGTAGCCTTCAACTTATTCTCAACTTCCTCCTTTTGATGACTTACTTCCCGAAGTTGACCCAACTCCTCCTCAGCAATTTTGAGCTTACTTTCAAGCTCCTCAGCATTTTTGAGCTTCCTTTCAAGCTCCTTATTCTTCCCTTCCAAGTCCTTTATTCTTTTCTCCAACCCCTTGGAGACCTCGACCACCTGATTCTTCTCCTGCTCGATGGAAGTGAACTGTTTCTCCCAGGCAACTTTATCATCGGCAGATTTCTGACGAGAATCCTTCATAGATTGCGTCAGACCTACCAAAGCTTCCTCTACACCTGACGAGGAGCTTGAAGCTTTGATAGCTTCATCTTTCTTCAAAATTGTATTAAAACAGGTCACCAACTGGGAAAAGAAAATAATGGCAAGTCAGTGCATAGCTATTAAAAAGAGAAAGATTAAAATTTAGGACAATAAGACTTACAGAAGCAATATGACAAGCTGCTAATGTGGTAACAATGTCCCGAGAAAGATTTTCTTCAATACCTTGGATCTCGAGAATGATCCAAGTCTTCACCGAGCTCATAGCAGAGCTGGGGATAACAAAAGTGGGGGGGCTGAGAGATGGATTCAGCCAAATTGACAGAGGAGCTTTTCTTTAACCTCCTCAGAGGAGCATCAATGACCTCGACTAATGACGTAGTCTTAGTCGGAGAAATGACAATCACCTCGCTTGGAGTAGCAGCCTTGCTCGGGGCCACTGGGGGCTTCTCGGCAACCTTCACAGGAACAGTCGAAGGAGGTGCATCAATTTTCTTTGTCCCATCTGCTGGGACATCAATCTTACTTTTCGTTGCCTCTCTAGCACCAGAGGTAGATTTCTCAAAGATGGTAGGAGGTCTTCTTTTCTTCATCCTTTCACTCAAAGGAATATCTGACTCAGGTGAAGAACTTGAAGCTAGTATTGGTTCTGCATCGCTTATCACCGGACGAGCAGTGAAAGATGAGGTGTAACTCTTATACTGCAGCAAATACGAAGCTGACCTAATGTGCTCGTCGGCAACAGTCTGATGCAAACTCCAGATAAGTTTTAAATGCTTTATATTAACTTCTGTCTCTTTTGGAGACTTTCTTTTGCGGTCAACTGCAAATAAATAAACTTGAAAATATCAGTCACATATTTTATCAAACACAAAGAAAGCATAATTTCAAAAAATAAAGAAAAATAAAAATAACCTATCCCATTGCCATAGGGAGGGCATCTGGGGTCCTGATACACATCATCTCCAATTAGTGGAGGGTATTGCCAATTTTTCATAACAACCCCGTGCTCGAAGTAATCCCTATTAGCATCTGGGACATTAACTACTAGAGCCCTATTTAAAAATCTAGTTTTTAAATAAAAAGTATTGTTACCAACAACCCATCTATAACAAAACATAATTTTAGGAATTCCTATACGAGTTCCATGAATTTGATTTAACATATGAACTCCGTTAACTATTCTCCACGTATTGGGGTTTATTCTTACAGGAACCACATCAAAGTATGGGCAGAATTCTAGACATAGGGTTTGTGGGAAAAGAAAAGCCACATTCAGCCACGAATAAACTGGGGAACCAATGTCCCTCAGTCAAACGGAAGTAATCTGAAGGTTCAGAAAGTTCCTCCAGAACAACCCATGAAGGAATAGAGAAATCAGAACGAAACTTATCAAGCGATTCTACAGGGTAAACCATGATGAATAAAGGAAATCAAAGAGAAAGAAGGAGATCTTACAGGAAAAAGATGAGTCTGTTGACAATGAACGATGGAAGGGATGAACGTACAAGAGAGAGACACAATGGAAAACTCAAAGATACAAATTTGAAAAAGTAGAAGACGATGGGATTTTCTACAACGCTTAAATACCTTGCCTTGAGAAGGGGTAAAGATAATGATTACAAAAAGAGACGGTTACGCTACCGGCGGCTATAAAGACAAAAAGGGCGTGGGAACCGAAGCGGTCATAAAAATTCAAAAAGCCCGATTCTACGAATTTGGAAGGAGAAATAAATACAAAAGAAAATACTCCTAAATTTCAGGATGATCATTTAAAACTGCCATATTTCAAGAAAGAATGTTCCACACTCCTCAAATCTTGAATTGTGAAACATTGGGGGCTTCTGTTGATACCAAATTTAACCTGCTGACATGGACTAATCATAAGAAGACGCATGTCAATCTACGTGGCGCGTACCGACATTTTTACAATCATATTAGCGATGAGGAACTCTGCCTCCCCGATCAACTCAGGCGCTCCGACCAACAAGATCTCTCCGAGGAGCTTTACTGCACCAAGCAACTTATGAGTACCGAGCAACTTAGGCGGTCCGAGCAGCTTAGGCGGTCCGAGATGCACCTCGTACAAAACATTAATAGCAGGATAACCAACAGATTGCCTGCGCATTAAATACTTATTGTTATCATACATATGTATACGCCTAAGGGGCATTTATGTATTACCCTTTCATATGTACAGCCAGGGGGCTATAAATACATTGTATCAGCCTCATTGTAAGGGATCCGAAATTTCTTGAGGATACTCATACTTCGAGAATTCCTAAACACTCAGCAATAACAAAACAGTGGACGTAGGCCATTATTTTAAGGCTGAACCACTTTAAAAATTCATTTGTCTTATTTATTTTATCTGTGATTAAATAATTAGAGATAATCTAATTTTTTACATCAACAGTGAGATTCCGTTCTCCTGCTATAACGTATGTACCTTAGTGAATCTTAATTGCGTTCGGGCATGTTCGAACAATTAAATATAGAAGGCAAGTGCTGTTGGGCGGACAACAGGAGGCAAGGATTAGATGAGGTTTTATAGTATATTCGATGATGATGACCGTAGTTAAGGTCACCCCTATTATGGCGTGGGAAGCCAAGACTGTAAAGACGGCTAGAGTGCAGCCTATGATTTCCAAGTGCTGCTATAGTCAAAAGAGGTGCGAGAGTAGACTCACCCAACGTGGTATGACTGGGAAAAGTCAGACGAAGCATTGTAGAGAACTGTCAGTGGAAATTCTATAAATGCGAAAATTGTGTGTGCTAGCCCAAGGAGGTAAGGTATCCAAAGGCTTGGACATAGGACGGAGTGTGGCTAACTAAAAGTGAAAATTTGGAGACAAATTTTCTTGGCTTGTCGGAACAAGGTTATCATGGTGGGAGTCAGCCACTACTTTTAGAAGTGGAATGCTATGTCTATAGGAAAATCTCAGGTACAGTTTGACCGCAAGTTCCTTCATCAGATGTTCTGGATAAGAAGTGAATATTGTTCTGAACTCATCACAGGAGGACCTGACAGAGGTCCATTTGTGAATATGAACCTAAATCGTTAGCGAATCTTCTATCGGAAGATGTAGATACAAGGGAGGAAAGAACTCCCAGTGGGAGATCGACTCGTAATAGTAGTTGATAACACTTAAAAAGGGAATTCTGCTAGACGATCGATACAGAGGTTGACAATGTCGTACTTTGTCAATGAAGATGATAATGCTTATTGGTGTGGGAAGCTAAAAGAATCAAAGAATTTAGTCAAGAATAAGATGGGATACAACGGTGTAAGTGTACCACCACAAGGGGGTGTGGATACACATCAGGGGACCCATTTAAATGATTCGGATAGCTGAATTCTTACCAAGCGATGGTAGATTTAGTAAGGACTATTGTAGTCAATAACATGTTCTTTAGGGACTATAAGGCTATGGGAATAACAGGGTTAGCTATCAGAAATTGAGTTTACCAAAGTCCGAAAGAATGACAATCCTAACATGGTTAGTATGACAGGTGATGAGTGGATTATTTGTTGAGGTATTTTGTGGAGAGTGAAATCACACGCGCTAAATTTTTTTCCCTGAAATGATTATAGGGTACAAGAGTATAGTGCCTAGTAAAGGAAAATGATTATAGTAGTCTTGTTCTGGTTTGGACAAGCGTGTTACGTCCGGAAACCATTTGTACAGTCAAGGCGTTTGGCAAGGTAGAAGTATGAGTTTTATCCTTGGAGGATGAGGCATGTTTTATGTGACACGAGCGAGTCAATATATTTTATTCATTGCTAGATTAGCATGTGAGACAAGTTTAATGCGTATAACTATAAACATTATTATGATGTGAATATTTTCCCTAGTGTAGCGGGATTATCTTTAGTGCTATCCGAGGAGGATGAATGTGTGTATTAATAGTGTTATAAACTTATTGAGGTTACTCGTTTAGTATTGTGATATACGAGTATGATATTAGATTGGTTATAACTTCATAGTAATGGTTAGTACGATAGTAGGCAGTAATTGCAAGGCTATCGGAGTGGTTGCCTTGGGGCGGCATGTTTTGCTCGGGCGAGGCCTCACTTGCGATAGGGTCGGACTCGCACTTATATTAGATATTATAGAAACTTCGGAGGGGAAAGTGGGCTCGAGATATTCTATTATGGTGTGTGTAGGGACTTTTCTGTTATGATTCAGTATATATTGGGTTTAATGTTAAGCGAAAAAAATTTGACTCATTATTAGGTGGAGCGCTCAGGACTTGGTGATAGGTAGAGAGCAATGATATATCTACCCTTTAGAGATGTGATAGTTAAGAGTTAGACTCATATGTTTGGGATCAGGATTTTGAGAGTCCTGATTGTATGTGTAAAAGGTTTGCAAATAGTGATTACCACCAATACTGGATGGTAGTGGATTGGCGAAATGTTCTTTATGTAGGTGTAATTACGGGAAATGATGAAACTTTTTCTGTCAAGAGATGAAGTAAAGGGGTACATGTTATGGACGGAGGGACTAATAGATTTTGATAACCGACAATGCTAGGAAGTAGTGTATCAGGGGGGTTCCTTGTTTGGATTTCTCTTTGCGAGACATCCCACGCGTGAAACTTAGCGTAAGGTTGGAAATAGGGAGATGTTTGGTCATTAGCCCATGAGTTCAGTACCTCGGTCGTACAAGGAGCAGGTAATTATATATTGTTGCGCTAAAGCAAGACTATCTCTAGCGACCAAGACGATAAAACTCACTCGGGAATTTTATCAAACACTTGGTGTGCGGAAAACACCCAAGACCTTGTTCCCAAAATGAACTAGTGTGCAAACTCCCAATCGAATCAACCAAACATCAATGAAGAGACAATAAGAACATACAAGCAATCATCAAAGCAAAACAACAACGATATACCGTGGTTCACCCAAATTTGGGCTACATCCACCAAGGAGGATTTCTTCTTTCTATAGATAAATGGAGGAACCCAAAGGTTATACACACACACAATTTATCTCTCTTAGAAAGTCACTCACAACCTCACAAGAACTCAACCCTCAAATGGGAGATCTATCTCTCTTTAGCTTTGATAACTCACAAAATAGCTCTCAAACTTGTCCTCTCTCAAAACCTAGAAATAACACTTGTATTTATAGATTTGAGCCAAAATGGCAAATTTGTAAATAAACCAAAACTGAAAAATAGGAGAGCCAAAATCAACAAACTCCACCTTGGCGATCCTGACGATCCAACCAATCTCTAGAATGCTGAAATTGAACCCGCTTGAAGACTGTCCCACCATCTACCAAGCTAATGCGATTCCCCCAGGCGATCCTCACGATCCAACCGAACTCAGAATGCAAACATCAAATCCGCTCTAAGATCATCCCGACATCTAACAAGCCAATACGCTCCACCCGACGCTAAGCCACCTCAAACTTCAACCATGAAGTGAGATACCGCAAGTCTTCACTCCAAGACTCCAAACGACTCCACCCGCCGAGGAACCAAGTTCTAAACTAAGAACTCCCCTGAATGCTTCCCATGTAACCATACGGTGAAGCTCGCTCCTCATGTAACCTGGTGAGTACACCCCCACACAATACATATAGCATACACCTTCTTTACACGAAACATTCAAACACATCAACACCATCTTCCACCTTGAGAAATAACCACGGATGAGAGGGAAAATTCCTCACCTCTCATACCCTCCAAATCTCACCCTCGAAAGATATACCAAGTCTTTGTCACGAAAAACTCCCGTTTGCCAATGCTCGCAAACAATAACTCATCGACCTTCATTGAACTAGCTACACACACCTCGAATCCATCACAGTCCTACACCTCCTCGATTCGAATCGACCAATGCATGTGTGCAACTAAACCGGGTCAACATCACCCGTTGGCCTTGGAGGGGGACTTCGATCCATCCCCTCCACGAGTAGGTATTCTCCCATCACTACCGTCTACTCTTGGAAAGCTAGCACCCAATGTCTCCGCTTTGTTCACAAACGAGACATGCCTCGAACGTTCGATCACTTGTGCACACCGCTTCCCAATCTTCCTCGAAGTTTCATTTAGACGATACAACCCCTCTCTCTCCTCTCCCCTCACTAGGACCATACAACCGCGTGTGACTTTCAAGACTCCACCCGCCACCGACACCCGGCAACCCTTGGAATCCAAACGGCTAATGGATATCAAATTCTTTCGCAACTTTGGGACATAGACCACACCACCCAAAGTGCGTTCCACCCCATCGAACATCTTGAGTTTCACCGTCCCGACACCCTCAACGGAAACCTTCTCTCCGTTAGCCAAAGACATGGAACCTTTTCCATTTTCCGTGAAAGTATCAAAATATTCCCTCTTAGAGCAAACGTGATCCGACGATCCTGAATCTAATATCCAATCATCTTGGGAAAGAGAGTTAACCTTGGAGATTGTGAGAAGTTCTCCAAGTTCATCTTTATAATTCGCACTCGCTACCGTTGCCCTCTAGGAATCAACATTGCCCTTAACCTTGTCGTTCCATAAAGGACATTCTCGGATCATATGACCCCATTCCCGGCACTTGTAGCATTTCGGCCCTTTACCACCAACACCTCTCGATCTAGACCTACTACCGTCATTAAATCCCCGGTTGGAGTTCCTCCCGCCATTTTGCCCACCTCCGTCTCTCGCCATAAGGCCTTCATTATGGGAATACCCGTCACCTCCACCTTCCTTCTTTCTCATCGTGACATGAGATTGAATATCTTGCACAACCTCGTTACACCGGAGCGTAGACTTCCCAAACATGAGCGTGGTCACAAAATGCTCGTATGAATCGGGTAATGATGCAAGCAACAACAATGATCGATCCTCCTCAATGAATTGAACGTCTATCCGGTTCAAGTCATTTATCAAGGCATTAAAAACGTTGATATGCTTCATCATATCCTCACCCTCCTTCATCTCAAGCTTGAAGAGTTTCGTCTTGAGGAACAATTTATTTGACAACGACTTTCCCAAATAAATCTCTTCAAGCTTATCCCACATGCCTTTAGCCGTGGTCTCCGCTATCAAATTATTCAACACATCATCCGTGATGAGCATCTCAATACACGAAGCCGCTCTTTGATCAATGTCAATCCACTCGGCATCGGTCATGCCTACCGGTCGTCCCTCTACCCCCAACAATGCTAATTGCAACCTCTGTTGGACAAGAACGCCTCGCATTCGTCTTTGCCATAACCCGAAATTGATCTTCTCATCAAAAGCCTTCATGTCCGTCTTCATTGAGCCACTTGATCCATAACTCGGATCCCATCTCTTAGAGACTCTGCTCGTAGAGGTTGATTCTCGAGTACTCTCCACATTTTCCGTCATTTGGAACAAAAACAAAAGCTATGCCAAAATTGCCAAAATTGATTCAACCTCGAACCAAAAATACCGGGCAAACAATGCAACCAAAGCTCTGATACCACTTGTTGCGCTAAAGCAAGACTATCTCTAGCGACCAAGACGATAAAACTCACTCGGGAATTTTATCAAACACTTGGTGTGCGGAAAACACCCAAGACCTTGTTCCCAAAATGAACTAGTGTGCAAACTCCCAATCGAATCAACCAAACATCAATGAAGAGACAATAAGAACATATAAGCAATCATCAAAGCAAAACAACAACGATATACTGTGGTTCACCCAAATTTGGGCTACATCCACCAAGGAGGATTTCTTCTTTCTATAGATAAATGGAGGAACCCAAAGGTTATACACACACACAATTTATCTCTCTTAGAAAGTCACTCACAACCTCACAAGAACTCAACCCTCAAATGGGAGCTCTATCTCTCTTTAGCTTTGATAACTCACAAAATAGCTCTCAAACTTGTCCTCTCTCAAAACCTAGAAATAACACTTGTATTTATAGATTTGAGCCAAAATGGCAAATTTGTAAATAAACCAAAACTGAAAAATAGGAGAGCCAAAATCAACATATATGTATGTTGGAAGTTGAATTATGATTTAAGGCCAGTGAAGCTGATTGTGTGGTAAGAGTGCATTGAAAGTTTTGTTTTATCTCCATGAGTTGAGGGGTGGAATGATGATAGGAGGATTTAAAAAAAAATCAATTTCTAGGGTGATTGAGAGTACCCAAGTGTTGTAACCGCGTTCGGAACACAAGGGAAATAAAGAGTTTAGATGATTTTTAGTGTGGATTATCTGAGAAGAATTTTTAATACAAGAGACAAGACTTGTATTTATTTTGATGTATAGATCATTAGTGATTTATTTTAGTTATTGTATTTATTCGAGAGAATTGTTGTACTTATCTGAAGAGATTTGAGATTGGTGATTCCTCTCTTGTTGTTGTGGGATTTAGATGATCTATACCTTGTATTTTGTTGGATTTAGGTAATTTTATCGATGAGTAGAGCATCATTCGCTCTCCCCGAGCGATCGGGGTGTTACAAAGGTGGGCATCCTGGTTAGCTGATGTTAGAATTGTCCGAGTGGAAGGGACGTGGGAATGTACCTGTGGAATATATATTTGTGGGACTAGCATAACGAGGTGGAAGTGGTAGAGGGAATTAAACGTCGCATGAAGAATGATAATCCATATATATATACGGGTGCGATTAGAGTAGCTCACCCGAATTTGGTTGGAAGGATGTGGGAAGCCATTTAAAAGGGGTATTCCTTGAGAAGGGTAGAATTTAATTATTATGGAGAACGCTCGGAGCGGAGTTGTAATTAGTCAAATGTGAGAGCGATTTGCGCATACAAAGAGTGATGATGTTAGTATGGTATAAAAGGTCCAGAAGCGAACCTCATGGAGAAAAACGCATGGGTTAGAACTTTTGGTACACGCCAAGGAAAGAAGGGAGTATTAAGTGTAACCTAATGTGAGACATATCTAGGAAAACACGATGTTTAGAGGGACATAGTGAGTAGTCTCAACATGCACCACTTATAGATAGAGATCGGTTGAAATAAGAAGATCAACCATAGAATTATGTGGCTATCGACAATTCCTATAATGGAAGAGGCCGGTAAAGTTGATAAAGTTTCTCGGACGGGTTACAATCTTCAAGACAAGATAATGGGTTCATCCAAAAATGTGGGACAAGTCGCCCAAGAAGGAAGTGATTGATATTCCTTTGGGGTGATTTATAATATTAACCAGTACGCCCCAGTCTTCCATTGAAAGGAAGGATTGCGCCGGTACGTGGTCCTACACGGTATTATTTTCTGAATCGGGATGTTTGAATCCCACCTTCAATATGGGATTTCAAGAAGCAGCGGGGATAACATTTCATTTTGAGTAGGATGTATCACCCATCGCCGGGGAGTAGGCGCACGCTGATTAACGATTAGTGGAGCTGCGTGAAGGTAATTTTGGAATATCAGTGATCATTTCATTTCCACAATGGATATAGCTAGGAGGTGAAGGATAACATGGTAGAGTTATGTGGAAGCACTCGTACCTGGTTGTCATGAACGAGGTGCTTATTGAGGTTTTGGTGTGGAAAAACCTTAATTATTCTCCCCCTGTATGCTTAGAAGTGAGCGGATAATCAGAATTTTGGATTTGTCAAGTTAGAGTCTGATGACTATAGTGGAAATTACCATGACTGTTTTAAGCGAACAAGAGTGTTCAGGTGTTCGTATGGTTTCTCGAAGAATGGGAGTTTTGTTTTTAGATATATACGAGTAGTTGTCATGTAGTGAGGTGTGGCCTCCCAATGATATTGAAGTATGTAAGCAATGATGTATAAACTCATCTTATGCGAATGTTGTCGGATAGGAGCGCAATGTGAAGTGTCATTAAGGAGAGTGTTGAATAAGCTTACTGTGAGACGGGGGCTATAGTCATTAAAGGTCTTACTATCTAGATAGTTTGCGAATTGATAAGATATCCAGATTTATTCTTACAAGGTATGCCTTATTTTCCGAATTTTGGGACGAAATTTCGTTATTAGGGGGGAAGTATGTAATACCCCCTATTTTTATGGATTTTAAATTTGGGAATTTATTAAATTTAAATTGAGATATTAATTTAATATTAATCCAGAAATTTATTCTTATATTTACTAGCGTGATGTGAGTTAGTAATTATTGGAAATTTGCTGAATATTACTGGACGAGTAAAGTAATATATGAGATTTATTTTATTAAAATTGTCACAAGTGAATAAAATGACAATTATGGAAATTTAAGTGAGGACGCGCTTGTGTCGAGTTGGGACTAAATTAGTATTATTAAAAGTGAATAAATTATAAGTCGCTCGTGTGGTCATTTCGAGTGCACCAATGTGTCTGGAAGGGTCGAGATAGTCAAAATAGTGTACCCGGGGGTTTAGTTTGGGTCTCGGGACATTTTAGGGCCTAATTAACGTCCCGGGAGGGCATTTTAGACATTTTGTATTTTTGGGCATGGGAACCCACGAATTTCTAAAGCTTTATCAGATGTTAGGGATTGTCTTATAGGGTTAGCATAACCAAAAAAACCAAGGACGACCATTGGAGAGGAAGAGGAGAAGCTTTCCAAGGAGTTCTAGGCCAAGAACTCCACCGTTTGCACTGCCGTCACCACCAAATTTAGATTGCGCGACGAGGATCACAACCACACCAATTTATTCCACAATTCTGAAACAAAGATTTCCAGGCAAGTATATATCTTTCTTTATTTTAGTTAATGCTTCAATTATATTAGCCTAGGGTGGATTAAAAGTAGTTTTCGTGAGAGAAAATAATATTGGAGACTAGAATTAACATGCGGTAGAGGTAAAAATCTTATTCTTGAAATCTAATTCATATGTAGAGATTGAACCACGAATTTGTATTGAGTTAGGAGTAGAAAATCTGGAAAAAGAATGGGAAGAACTAAGTTAAAGATAATATTAGGGTTCTTGATATTTATATGGATTTTGGCCCCTTTAATTCGTTATACTTGATGAAACTCGCATGTATTACGTAGGACACCATCTATTTGGGTATATAACTCTTGTAGTATCAATTGTTGGGAGTTTGGGGGTGAAAAAGGATGATTTGGATGATTTTGGAATAGGATTTCCATAACTATTAATTCTTCAGTTTCGCCATAACTGCTTGATCGATCGATCGACCCAAGAGCATCGATCGATTGATGGATCGATGGATCGAGCCCCTGCCATCAATCGATCGACCCCTCCTGGAAAACTCATATTATTTGTTTTAAATAGTTCATTCCAATCTAAATAAATAGTAATCCTTAGACATTATTGTAAGGACATTTTGGGATATAAATAAGAGCAGTAGGACTTTATAAAAATGGAACCTTGAATCTAAGACGAGATCAACATTAACGGAAGTGTTTTACACGTAAGAAATAATGGGAACGTGTGTCTGAAGGGTGAAGCTCGTAAGTAAGTTACGTCGTAAAATAAAATAATACCTACTGAAATTATACATAGGGAGATAGGATTCTACGAGTGTTACGAACTAAAGTTTGGAATAATCCCATAAATAAGAATAAAAGAGAGGAACCGTTATACGGGGTAATCTAGTAATGTGTACTAAGAATGAATATCATAAGTATGGGTGATGGGTGTACCTAAATTAGAATTGGGAATAGTAGTATTTATATATGACTGTGATTGTGCATATACTATATAAATTTTAATAGGATCCTAGACCATGAATTTTCCCAACATTCAACCCACAATTTATACCCATCCTAATTTATGGATTTTCCTACCTTAATTTTAGATTCTAGTATTTATGAGTAAGATTCAATTCATCGTTTAATTGCCAAAAATCTAGAACTCTACTTGGAAATAAATCACAATGATTCAAGAAGAATTTTGGTCAGATAAAAGTAAGTAAGAAAATTATTTCCTTAGATCTTGAATGTCTCCATGGTTGATTCTTGGATTCCGCCTTGGATCTTTCTCTCCCAATTCTCCTACTAGTGTTCTTGAATCTCTCTCCTAAAATGTGTGTTAGGTTTCTTGGATACAAATGATAGGGATTTATTAAACTCCTAATTATTATAACTAAGGATCTAATCCCGAGTTAGGCCTTAGGCCTCAGCGTTGGGACCCCAGATGGGTCCCAACCCACTACTTAAATGACCAAAAAGTTACCCAAATGGTATACCCACACCCCGATATCATTTTTAACGATCTAAAACACCCAAATGAGTCCATTTAATATCCGAAAATGAATCCCAAATATTTTTGTTTAACATACCAATTTGTATTATGTTTAATCAATGCCCAACCATAAGTTAGTTATTTATGATTTATTTCTCACGAGCGAACTCATTATTCCCAGTTGAGTCGTATAATTATGAAATTATGAATAAGTATTTATTATCACTTTAAATATAATTCATTTAAACATAAATCCCTCTGATTTAATTCACTCTCAAATTTAATCCGATGTTTTTTAATTCAATTTTTGTCATAATATTTTATTCTGAAAAATACGGGGTATTATATTCTCCCTCTAATAACGAAATTTTTTCCTCAAAATTCACTGTGGAATGAAGTTACGTTTTAATCAATACCATTATATTAAGTTTGTACCAAATTTGTCCATACTCATATCCCAAGAGATAAAAGAAGGTCTAGTCCATGTATATCATTACATTACTCGGGAACCCATATATTCCACATTACACGTACACACACGTAACATTATCAAATATGAATGACACATATACATTCGATCCACGCTACTAACAACAAGTATATATATACAACAAGTATACCACAACATATGTAAATGTAAAAAGTAACCATCTTAGTATCCAATTTCCCTTAACTCGAGACATTTACGAATTTCGTGCCTAGGACGGCTCGCAAGAAAAATCCAAACAAGGAACCCTATCTATACAATACTAAATGGCTTTGTTAGTTGGTTATATCTGTCGAACCAAGACTTAAAAGAAAATTTACTCATATAAATTCCAATTTGTGCCCATTTCTAACCGAAGTCTCATCACTTCTAATGGATACATTAAAGCCTAATAAATTTTCCAGTTTGCTAATACCAAGAACTATAACAAAATATCCTAGAATACAACATTTATCAACTCCTAATATTTTCGATTTCATACTAGGATGTCGCGCAAGTGAAATTCAAATAAGGAACCCTCCCTATACACTAATACATAGCTACATCGATTATCAAGATTTTTTCAGTCCAGGACTTAAGTCTAGTAGGGTGCATAATCATTCCTAAGAATCCATGGGCCTAAACATTCGAATAAAGGCTACGACAACCTATATCCAATGACATCATCATTATAATAACATCATTTATGACTGTACACATCCTCATAAAATTGAGAGTATCACTAGTCTTAACATTCCCAAAGGAACCAAATACATATACCATATAAATTCTTTCCACTTTACATGTTCTTAGCATAAAATAAGAAGATTTCATCACTGGATAAGTATCCCATTTATTTATCCATTAAAATATACCGTTATTAGTGTTTATTCTTCGTTCGTATCCTGAATCGAACGTTCATTATTTCTCGAGTTTCCCGAGATACTTTAGTAACCCATTTGAAATATTCACATTGTTGTGCCTACTCTTGATAAGACATCTCTTCCCAATTCATGCGAATATTGAGTCAAAATGACAGTCCCCACGTAAACTCTCACTATATAGGGTTTAAAACTCATTTGAACCATCATGGGTCCTACAATACTATTTCTGAAAATTCATAAGTGGATACCGACTTGTCCACTATTTTACATTAGTGGATCAACAAAACCCACATTTAGGATGCACAAGATACACATACTTGTACACATTTTATAATTGGGTCTTCGGCCCTCATATTACAAAATTATACAGTGACCCTTCTCCTAAGTCCAAACAACAATCGCACTTGATTTTTGACGAAATCATGAATGATGTAACAAAACAATAAATCTCGCCCAATCTGAGCACATCATTAGTTAATTTTCTCTACTTGGAATTTTTCTGCCCATAATATCTCTCCTCATAACTTCCACAATCATATCACTACGCAGTTCTCTCTAAATTTTATAAAAATCATCATACAAATTCGAAGTTTTCATCGCCATCCATTTTATTATATATTTACTTTCGTCACTCATGTCCTTAATACGAATATAAATTCGTCATTGGCTAACCATCCCAGGTAACCATCCCCTAATGTATGTTGTCGTAAACTACCTAATATAAATTCCTCCAATAGAAAAACTCATTCTATCAACCAAAATCATCATCACTAAGAATCCGCAATAGAGCAATGCAACTACCTAAGAATAACAAATCGAACACATAAGGCATTTACAGAACCCATCAACCATTAGGACCCCTCCCAACATAAGAATAAGTAATAACAATTTAGGGGATGCTCACATTCCCACTTCTCCAATGTCTAAATGAGAATATCCACATAATCTACTCGTACATGATAAATCACATAACCACTTCCATATGGAATGAGATCCCTCACGACAAACATAAAGTCCTAGTGATCAAAAACCCATAATCCATATGGTTATGTGAATAATCAATCAACTTATAAAGAGATAACTTTCTGCAACACCATCATGCCCAAATGAGATACATCACCATACAATGCAGAGATATTATGAACCTCCTGCTTTATTATTTCTATAGTCCAATAACTACATCATCGGCCAATCTAAAATCATCATATCAGCACACCCACTCTCAACCAGGCACTACTTTTCTAAGCATACGAAACTTGCATTAATAACCCCAACACCCTTTAAATGTCCACCCTATAAAATCTATAAAATCCCAATCGAACCATTCGGGTAGCTGGCAAACACGTTTCCACACAGCACATGTCGTAAAATCAAAATTGCAATTCACCTTTTAAAGTCCTCCCTCTCGCATCAACCATACATTTCGTGACATCATCATCCTTTTTTCCCTAATAGTCTCTAATAGGGGTACTCTCAATCCTACATTCTCAATTATAATTCTAAATCGAAACATGCTCTTTCCTTCAGCTTTTTAGAACCCACCTTTTCCTAAATCTTTTTTATAACTGATAACACTAACCAAATACACAATTATGATTTACATGTAACTCCATCCTCATACCATTATCTAATTGGGTACTTTCATCTCGAACCAATAAAAAATCAAGGATCTCACTTCCAATTTCCACCCATATAGTTGTATTACAAATTATATAACTAACCTCCAACCCATATTCTGTGACCACATGCTGAACCTAATATTAAGTCCAAACACTCCCATTTTATCATCATCCCAATAACAAACGGTTTTACCACACAAATCAATATTGCCCCAATTTGAGAGCAACACCAATTTAATCATTTAATTATAATTAATCCCCACTTAAATTTTTCATCAAAATCCTTATATTTTGCTAAAACACAACAACCCATTGCTTTCTCTCTTACGTGACCAAAATTTTATAATGTCATTCTACTAGGCTAAATTTGCATTACAACTCATATTTCCATAAGTAAACCCCAAACCTACAATAAGCTCCTTCACAACTAAAGTCCATTTATATCTCCAAAGATGGACTAAATACGAAAGACATTCACTAACTTGTGCCCCCAAGAGTCTTTAAGTTGCAGACTTTACCCCTAAACAAGATAATTTCCCACTATAATTTTCACAACTATGGTGAACACCCTTCTTCCACAAGTCATACCATGTTTCAACACTAACTCGTAACGGTCCTCATTCTCATGATTTTATAATCTCAAATAATCCAAAATTCTTACTAATGCATAAATGAAAGTGAACAATATCAACACACGTGTCAAGGTGACATCAAATTATAAGATCCTATAATGGTCTCTAGACGCATCAAAGAACGCTCCTCAGAAGATAAAGTGGACGCAACATAGATCTTAAGGAAACTAGAACCTCGATGCTCTGATACCAAATGTAACGACCCCATTTTCTCATGTAGAGATTGGTCAGACATGAAATGCCGAAGATGGTGATTGTTTGTCAATTTATATCATTCTTAGCATCACGTCAATAAAAATATTTATTTATCACAATAATTAAAATAAAGTGAAGTTTCATAATGACATGAATACCAATCATTCCAACATCCACGGTCTAAGCTATGAATAAAAACCCAACCTAATAACATCTCAATCTGAATAAAAGGGAAAATATACGTTGAGCTTATTCCCTTTTAATATCCTCGAAATATAATTAAACTGAAACAGAGGAGAAACATAGTCGAGAACTAATAATATGAAGTTCGCGGAGCAAGATGAGACAGCAAGGCTTATCTCTCTATAGACCTTATATCCCTATCTAGAAGCACCTGTGGAGGGGTAAACATTTATAATTTTGGGTCAGTGCTGCCTTAGAGTGTGTAAGAATTAATTTACTAATTTTACTTGTGCAAAAGAACATTTAATTCAAAGTGGATGCATCCCATCGCCACTCACAAACACAATAAACCTCACCCGTAATCTAAAAGGAGTGATAAGTCCAAATACATATGATGAATGAATAATAATGATAGTGTAAAGATGCATCTAGTAAGATGGATGTGTTGAAATAGAGTTAATTACATTCAAATTACTATTTCTCAAATTTCTCTCGATAAACTACCCATATAGTTATATCAACCAACATCATTCATATAAATGGGTCTGTGTATTAGTCCACAACATTAGACTTGGAATTCATTTTATTCATTTCCATTAATTTATATATATGTCCTTATATATATAGGAGACACTAAGGTATCTACCAATAACGTCTCGTTTGTAATCTATCAGCAAGTCCACAGGAGTCTTCTATCCAAAATGAAGTACATCAGTTCACAACCCATACCCAGCGATGACAAAGGATCCCACAATCTACACCTACCTCTTGTAAGTGGCACTGCTACGTAGTACCAATAATAATGACCTACATGATGCCAAGATCACCTATGCCGAAGTGTGCTTCGATCCCGAACACACGCAATCCCAACCGATAAGACAGTCCACGAATATAAGTATGTCCACACAAAATATAAATACATATTTCCATACCCACAGGAGTCTTCTATCCAAAATGGAGTACATCAGTTCACAACCCATACCCAGCGGTGACAAAGGATCCCACAATCTACACCTAACTCTCATAAGTGGAACTGCTACGTAGTACCAATAATAATGACCTACATGATGCCAAGATCACCTGTGCCGAAGTGTGCTTCGATCCCGAACATACGCAATCCCAACCGATAAGACACTCCACGAAGATAAGTACGTCCACACAAAATATAAATACATATTTCCATATGTAGAGGTAATTGTGCTAATAATTACCCCATAGTTGCCCTGTAAATATTATCCGCAGTTAACCTTATTTAATAATTAACCATCATGTAATTTTATTAACTTTTCTTTCTAAATAACGTACAATCTAGCTACATTATATATATATATATATATATATATATATATATATATATATATATATATATATATATAGTCATACATATACATATAATGATAATTGTCCCGTGATTACCCCTAGTTGCCCCATAAGCGCCTCCCATAATAATCCTAATTAATTGATCCACATTTAATTTATTAAATAACCATTAATAAAGTAACACCATTAACCATCCATTAAATATACTTTGCTCCAACAAATTTCCATTTTGAATAAATTCTACGATTGTCCGAACATTGCCCCACTAACTCGTATGAACGTCTAAAAATCCCCTGGACCCAATGGCAGATCCCATGCTTGGACCCTAAAAAATCAAACCGGTTCAGACCAAGGGTAAAATGCTTTTTCCCTGGCAAACATCCCATAATGCCCATATTTTTTTTTTAATTCGGTAATCCTATTTTTCAACCTAAACAAAATTATAAAGGATCCATCCTTAATATAATTATCACATCTGGTTCCCACGACCATGATTACCCTCTTAAGAACATTTACTACGTGATTTAAAGTTAAATTCAAGTCCCAAATCATAGAATTGAAGTCATATCGGATGCTCATGTATTTCCAAATTTTTATTAATAAGTTATTTAATCTATACAACATGTAATGTTAATTATCACTAGAAATTTAAATCCATAACATACCCAATAGTTCTCTAAATGTGAATAATCATATAAATTCCAATAGGGTCCTAGATCAATATTTTTCCTAACATTCAACCAACAATTTGTACTAGTCTTAATTTCTGGAATTTCCTACCTTACTTTTAGATTCCAATATTTATAAATAAGATTCAATTCATAGTTTAATTACCATAAATCCTACAAATCCATAATTTTACAAGAAAATACATCACGGTGATTTAAGAAGACTTTTGGACATATAAAAGTAAGCAACAAAATTGATCCCTTATATCTTAGATGTCTTCTTAGTTAATTCTTAGATTCCACCTTGGATCTTTCCATACCAATTCTCCTGCTAGGGTTCTTGCCTCTCTCTATCTCCCAGAATGCATTTTAGGGTTCTTGTATATAAATTATATGGAGTTGTTAAACTCCTAATTAATATAACTAAGGCTCTAATACCGATTTGGTTCATTCATCTAAACATTGGCCTAGATAGGTCCAAACCCACTACTCAAATGACCCGAAAGTTACCGAAATAGTATACCCATACCTCAGGATCATTTTTAAAGATCTAAAATACCAACGCTTCTCCATATAACCTCCCAAAATGTGTAAAAAATTAGATTGTGTCTAATTATATAATCACAGATAAATTTAAATGAGACAAAGAAATTTTGAAGTGGTTCAGCCTTATAAGAATGGCCTAGGTCCACTATTTTTGTTATTGCTGAGTGTTTGGGAATTCTCAATTACAGGTTTTGTCAAGAAATTTCGGTCCCCCCATAATGAGGATGATACAATGTATTTATAGCCCTTAGGCTGTACATGTGAAAGGGTAATACACAGTTGTCCCTTAGGCGTGTACATCTGTATGTATTTAATGCGCAGTCAATCTGTTGGTTTTCCCGCTATTAATGCTTTGTACGAGGTGCAGCTCGGACCGCCTGAGTATCTCGGTGCTCATGAGTTCCTCGGTGCAGTGGAGTTCCTCGGAGTACACCTGTTTCTCGGAACGTCTGAGTCAATCGGGGAAGCAGAGTTCCTCGTCGCCAAAGTGATTGCAGAAATGTCTGTAGGTGCCACATAAACTGACATGTGTCTTCTTGTGATTAATCCACGTCAGCAGGTTAAATTTGGTATCAACAGAAGCCCCCAATGTTTCATAGTTCGAAATTTGAGGAGTGTGGAACATTCTTTCTCGGAATATGGCGATTTTATATGGTCCTCCTGATTTTTAGGAGTGTTTCCTTTATATTTATTTTTCCTTCCAAATTCGTAGAATTAGATTTTTTGAATTTTTATAACCGCCTCGATCTCCGCACACTTTTTATCCCTTTAGCCGCTGGTAGCGTAATCGTTTCTTTTTGTAATCATTAACTTTACCGCTTCCCAAGGTAAGGTATTTAAGCGTCGCAAACAATCCTATCGTCTTCTACTTTTTCAAATTTGTATCTTTGAGTTTTCCATTGTCTTTCTCTCTTGTGCGTTCATCCTTTTCATCGTTTGTTGTCAACAGATCCGTCCTTTTCCTGTAAGATCTTCTTCCTTCTTCTTCATTTCCTTTAGTCATCATGGTTTACCTTGTTGAATCTCTTAATAAGTTTTGTTTTGATTTTTCTATCCCTTCATGGGTTTTTCTGGAGGATCTTTCTGAACCTTCAGATTATTTCCGTTTAGCTGAGGGACATTGGTTCCCCAGTCTCTTTATTGCTGAATGTGGCTTTTTCTTTCCGCCCAATCCTTTATGTCTGGAATTCTGTCAATATTTTGATGTTGTTCTTGCAAGAATAGCCCCCAATACATGGAGAATAGTTAATGGGGGTTCATAGACTAAATCAAATTCATGGAACTCGTATAGGAATTCCAGAAATCATGTTTTTTTATAGATGGGCTGTTGGTGATAATACTTTTTATTTAAAAACTAGATTTTTAAATAGGGGTTTAGTGGTTAATCTCCCAGATGCTAATAGGGAATATTTCGAGCATGGGGTTGTTATGAAAAATTGGCAACATGCTCCTTTAACTGGAGATGAAGTGTATCAGGGTCCCAGATGCCCTGCCTATGGCAATGGGATAGGTTATTTTTATTTCATTTTATTTTTGAAATTATGCTTCTTTTGTGTTTGATAAAATGTATGACTGATATTTTTATGTTTATTTATTTGCAGTTGACAGCAAGAGAAAGTCTCCAAAAGAGACAGAAGTTAACATAAGGCATTTAAAACTTATCTGGAGTTTGCATCAGATTGTTGCCAACGAGCATATTAGATCAGCTTCATATTTTCTGCAATATAAGAGTTACACCTCATCTTTTACTTCTAGTCCGGTAGTAAGTGAGGTTGAACCAGTACCTGTTTCTGCAAGTTCTTCATCTAAATCACACATCCCTTTAAGTGAAAAGATGAAGAAAAGAAGACCTCCTACTCTCTTCGAGAAATCTGCCTCTGTTGCTGGAGAGGCAAAGAGAAGTAAACATGATGTCCTAGAGGGGACAAAGAAAATTAATGCACCCCCTCCGGCTGCTCCTGTGAAGGTTACCGAGAAGCCCCTAGTGGCCCCGAGCAAGGCTGATGCTCCAAGTGAGGTGATTTTCATATCACCGACCAAGACTACCTCCTTGGTTAAAACTATTCTTGTTCCTCTGAGGAACCTGAAGAAGAGCTCCTCGGTCAATTTTGCTGAAACCATCTCTCAGCCCCCAACTACAAGAACTGGTGTTCCTACTTTTGTTGCTCCGAGCTCTGCCATGAGCTCGGTGAAGACTTGGATCATTCCCGAGATCCAAGGTATCGAAGAAAATCTTTCTCGAGACATGGTTACCACATTAGCTGCTCGTCACATTGCTTGTGTAAGTATTGTTGTCCTCATTTTCAATTTTCCCTTGCAGAAATGTCTGTAGGTGCCACATAAACTGACACGTGTCTTCTTGTGATTAATCCACGTCTGCAGGTTAAATTTGGTATCAACAATCATGTATAAATTTAGTTCCCTAAAGTTGCAAATATATTGATAAATGTTAGGTTTTTTATTCTATGATGATGTGTCTTATTCATTTAACAATTATAATTTGGTTCCTCAAATGTACAATTACGATTCATAAATGACCATTACTAAGCAATGAAGTTTTTGCATAAATTTAACCTTTAATTGTTTTAGACATATTTATTCTTAAAACTAATATTTACATTAAGTTTGATTGGGTGCTAAAAGTACGGCTATCTAAAGTTTTAAATATTACATTTGTAAGAGGGGAGTTTAAAATGGGGAAATACCGGATTTTTGTAGGTGTTTGACTTGAGCGGTGGGGCCTACGTATCTGTTACAGTCAGAATCAAAGTCAGCGTAGTTCATGGGTTCGTACCGTTCACCGAAAAACTCATTTGTGGTGGTTTCTGGAGAGGTGGTAGTTGGTGAAACTATTCTCAAAACAACTTTTGAAACTCTTCTCCAAACTCCTTTCTAAAACTCTCTAAAAACTCTTAACACACGAAAAACTCTTCTTCTCCCAAGAATCTCTCCCTAAAATGTAAAGAAATGAACTCAATTTAAAGAAAAAACCAACCCGGGTGGGATGCTACGTGTCAAATATATTATGGAGACATGTGTCAAGGAACTTGTGGTGACACATAAATAATACACGAATACAAGCGATATGCTTGGATGCACAATAATACCTCAATCGCATAAGCACGTGGATTTTTATCATTATTAATCTTCTGTAATATAATTTAATAATTAAATGAAAGGATTATCATTAAGCTCCTTCTACATTTTTCCCCTCATACATATAGTTAATGTGTCGATGCCTCGCTAAAACATATCAACTGTATGAACAAAACACTTTTGTCAATTTTGAAACGTTTGATCAACTTGTTGATCATGGGTAATAATATCATATCTCATTTTAATTTGGTGATATACTTCAATATTATATCTCATATCTTAAATATCATATCTCATATCTTCAATCTCATATCTCATCTTGATCTCATGGGTTCTTCAGAAGGACCTCATGGTCGTCATATTCTATGCAATTGATACGCTTAAAGTTTGTCCAGTTGCACCTCGTTTTGGTTTGGAGGACTATATGGTGGCTTCCACCGTTCTCCTCTAAATAAACATGCATTTACAATTTTACTCTGATTGTTCGTAACTGAATTTTTGTAAAAGTATTGTCACTAAAACATAATAACTACTTCATTGTTCTCTTTTATTATTCTCAACCAAGCTTTGTAGAAGTATTATTATGGCCACATAATAACTACTTTATTTCCCTCGATTAAGATTTTAGTGCATGCACATGTTATTGACTCGTCCAAATCATGACGAGGTTTATAAAAATATACCTGCATGGTGACTTAACTCAATTTTTGCAATATTTTACCTTATGTTTACACTTTATAAGTAATCTTAGCATATATCTTGCTAAGGTTTATTTACACTTTGTAAGTAAACATAACAGACAATAGAACATATCTTTCTACGGTTTATTTACACTTCGTAAGTCAATTTAGCCGCTGACTGCTAAGGTTTTCTTCGATTTTTACACTTTATAAGTAAACTTAGCGGCCCTAGAACATATTGCTAAGGTTTTTTTACACTTTTTAAGTCAACTCAGAAGCCGATAGCTGAAGAGTGCCCAATATGTGTGTTTTAAACAAAACCAATTTTTTCTCCAAAAAAGATCCAACTTTTAATTATGCACCAAACCAAGTTGTGAAAAACTCAATTCTCACTTCAAACCAATTTTATCTTGATCAATCCTAAACCTGCATCTAGTGATTAAGATAAGTAAAGTAAAGTGAAGAATACTCACAACGCCGAATGTACGAGATAAAAAACCCAAAACGGGAAAACAACCTCGGACGGCCCAAGACAGACAATCACTATGAACAATGGTTTTACAAAGACAAATTAGCCTTACACTTAGACTCGATCCCCATGGGTCTTGACACTCCTTCTGATCTTCAACCGTTCTTCATTATTGCCCACGCAGAAATTCCGTCTTCCACGATCTCTGTCCACAACACACGCCTCCACGTATGTCTTGGTGTCCACCGATATGGCTTTGATTCTTCTACGATGTCGAACACGATGTCCGTCGCTTCTTCACCGCAAAACCCTTTGTGTTCAATGTGTAGAACAAACAACTTTGGTGAAGCAAGATCACGTAAACATATAAGAATGATAACTCGAATCTTTGCAAACTCTAAGGTTGTGTTTATTCTTTGTAAACCTTAGAAAACATGTGTAAACAAGGTTCTGGTTCGTAAAACGTTTTTTCAGAAAGCACACTTACGAAATTATGATGCAAACACTGTTTAAATAGGATTTAAACGCTGCCTTAAAAAATGTGACATTCGAACGACTTAAGCATGTCGTTCGCACGACATTGTATCTCGTTCGAACGAGATCCAATGTCATTCGAGCAACTTTGTGAAAGTTTGACTTTCTTTGACTTTCTGATAAAAACGTCTCTTAACAAAGAGATTCAAATTAGTCAAACTCTATTTCGAGCTTATCATCATAAAACGAAGTTTAAACTATTAAAACACTTTTAAAACATTTAAAATCATTTTTCTATATAAAAATTACATCCTTATCTTTTATAAAATAATTCTGAGCACCATTAATGATATGCATTCATACCTGAGTGATCTCGGAATGAAATTAACTTTGAAGAGGAGTAAACTTGCACCAAATAAACATCGGCATGATTATTTCTTTGAAGTTTTGCCACAACGTCTTCAATTTCTTCAATATGTCATATACCAAGTGGGATCGTGACAAAATAAAATTCTCCCTATGACATATTACGAACACAGTTTTGTTCACGGAATTAAGTCAAAACAATACAGGGACTCAATTGGAAATTTATGTCCTTACAAATATCCCCCTTTGACTATTCCGGGACAAAACTAAACCACTGAAATGCCTAATCTGGTCGTCAAGCCGTATGACGCCTAAATCCCATCCCATAAACCCAAAATCAAAAATTACAGGACACGAACTAGTATATGTAGCACCGGAAAGCATGAACTATCTGAATGTGATGTAGACTTGAAATCTCGAATTGCTGAAGCATACCTACACACATGAAACAGACAAACAAATACTAAGTGAAGTATGGAGGAACAAATGATAACAATCTATATTTGATACCAATTGGGAAGAATTATAATCAATCAATATGTAAATCGAGATATCAATAGAAATGCTCAACAAAACAACAAAACTCCCCCTACATCACATACATCTATCCCCCTTTTTGTCTCAAATAGACAAACCAGTGAAAAGATAAACCAATTTGAAATATCTAGCATGAGAATATGATATCAAATAGAATCAAGTTGATACCAATTTTGAAAAATGAAAATCGCTAGATAATCATAAAACAACCAGCTAATAATGATCAAACAATACCAACTCAGTAGCTAGTAAACGAAGGAATCACACATAGAGTATACCAATCAAATTAAGTGTGATAAACGGACATATATGCAAAATACCAATATGGAACATTAAAGAACCTGCATATAAACCATTCAGTCCAAAAAATGCTTCCTGTTTTACCAAAAATATATCAAATTAAACCAGAGGATTGCAAACCAATCAGAAGCCATTTTTCACCCTGTCGTTCGAACGAGCCAGGGACTTCGCTCAAACGAGATGAGGAAGTCGCTTGAATGAAGTACATAAGTCGTTCCCGCGAGATGAGATTTCGTTAGAACGACTTCGCGCGACCTGCCAAAATTCCCAGTTTCCAAGAAATATTATAAAGTATTGCCCAGTGAAAAAATTTCCACAAAAAAATTCCAGGAAGGGCTTGACAGATGCAAAACAGTAGGCTTTTCGCACAAAATGCAAAAACTCATAAAAAAACTTAAAATGCGAGTTACATGCAAACATAGTACCGATGTGCTCAAACATGGATATGGAATGAATGGGCGTGAAACTACAACAAATGAGTCACAATTCCAACACATCGAAACGATCAAGAAGATCTAATTGATAGCGATAAATCATCAAACTTTATCATATCCAAATGACATTTAAAGAGTTCAGCTTAATGAACTAAACATACAACATGCACACAAATCCAAAATTTTGACGATTCTATAAATAATAGCTTGAAATTGCAATGTTTCAACATTAGGATTAGTTGTGCAAACCCGTTTAAATTTTTTCCAACCAAACTCCCTCATATATATATATATATATATATATATATACTTTTTCAAGTTCTTTTGAGGTTTCTAGCATTCTTAACTTAGAGAAAAACTTATTGTCCCTTTTTATAACATATTGCATTTTCTGTTGGGCTCTTTCAAGCGGTGGCTTTCACGACGAGTTAATTTTGAACTCTCGTAGCCCTTTCCCGTGAATCACTCATCATTTTTACAAATTTTAAATCCTCACGGTAAACGGTTATTACATGCACACTTATCTTTAAGTCTACTTACGCATAGATGACAAGATTTAGATAAGAACGCCTCACCAAATTCAAATATGAAAGAGAAGTCAAACATCCATATAAACTCGTGCATGTGTGTGATGTTGGCATATATACAAAGTCAAATCAAAATGCATATCAACTTTGAAACAACCCCATATAAACAATGGTTAAGATCATTCTAAGCATCGATAATAATGACCAAATGTCCTAGCCACATGGATAATGAAATGATGGGGGGGGGGGGGGGTCCAAGCACACCAATATGCCACATCAAACATGTAAACTCAAAAATAAAAAATTGAAAAATCTTTTTGGCTTTTCAAACATATTTTAACTCAAAGAAAAGAAAAATCTTTTTGGATTTTTCAAAAGAGTTTCTAAAAAACAAAATCTTTTTGTATTTTTCAAATAGGACTCAAACAAAAGAAAACAAAAATACAAAATGTGATAAAGGTCATAATACTAGCAATGAATATATCATGAAGCAAACTAGCATATGGCGAACATGGCAACACTATCATCCTTTAGATTTATCATGGGAAGAATCAAGTTCACCCAAACGAGAATCATGAAGTTTAATTCCAAAAGCCACTAAATCAGATTTCCTAACCCAAGTTGGTGTAAAACGACGCATGGAGGTTTGGGTAACTGGGGCAACTTTATTCTTAAACTTCCTAGGAGCTTGTCTAAAGTCGTAACAATAACGCCTAAGGTGACCTTTACTACCACAAAACGTGCAAGAGTAGCGGTGGTGGGAATGATTACCTTTATGTGGACCTTTTCTAACCATCCTAGTGTTTCTCACACGTGCGGGGGGAATGGGAACAACTCTCTCACCAAAACCTATACCTCCCCTATCTCCCTTAATTTGGACGGTGCCTAGGATCTTATCTAACTTATCCGACCTAGCCTCCAAATCAAACTTGACACTAGACGAGTCTCTCAATCTCTCCTCTAACTCGTGAATCCTAGACTCGAGCAAATGCCTAGACTCCTCAAACTCTAAAATCTCCTTTTTCAAGGACTGCATCAAACCACGGATATTGTCTCTCTCTTTCTCCACAAACTCTAGTTTCTCCCTAAACTTCTTCTCTCGTGCCCTAAGATCCTCAATCAAACTATCATTATTTTCTATGGCATGCTCATTCAACTTAGATTGCAATTTTGAGGTAGCCTTTTTCACCTTCACCATTTCGGCATACAACTCAGTAAACGTAATTTGCAATTCTTTCACATCAATCTCCTCCTCGTCACTCTATTCACCCTCACTAACATGGGATTCACTCAAAACCTCCTCGGAAGTGTCATTCATATGAGTATTGTCGTTGCTCACATGACATGCCATAAACGCACCAAAGTTACGCTCAATGGGGGAACTTTCTCCCTCTTCCGGTTCACTATCACTTAAGGTGGCGTTATAGACAACGGGTTGCTTGCCCACTTTCTTAAGTCTAGTGGGACACTCCTTAACCTGGTGACCTTACCCCTCACACCCAAAACACTTATCCGAATCATCTCTCTTAGGCTTCTTAAACTTATCCTTAGAGGCGGGATCTACTTTGTTGTTCTTGAATTTTTCAAATTTCTTGGCATCTTTCGATTGCTTTTGAAACTTAATAAATTTTTTAAATTTCTTTGCCAACAAAGAAACATCCTCAAAATTGAAATCGGAATCGGAATTCGAAACTTTAATTTCCTCCTTCCGGGTTTTCAAAGCAATACCCTTTTCTTTCTTAGGCACTTGCTTGGAGGTAATCATGTCGATTTCATAGGTTTGTAAGTCACCTACAATCTCTTCTAGTTTTGTTGACTCTAACCTACCCAAGGAGTTTAAAATGGTTACTTTTGCATCAAACCTACTAGGCAATGACCTAAGGATTTTCTTAATGACACGGTTGTCGGAAATTTTCTCACCTAGGTTAAACGACGAGTTGACAATATTGGACAACCTAGCATAAAACTCATCAAAGGTCTCACTCTCTAACATCCTAATGGTCTCAAACTGTGTAGGGAGATTTTAAAGTTTTGATTCCCTAACCGTGCTAGTGCCAAAATATCCCAAGCCTCTTTTGATGTTTCACATGTCATAATTCTGTTATATTCTTCCTGTGTGATATATGAAGCAATAACGTGCAGACCCTTAGGATTATATTGTGCAAGTCTTTGTTCAGTTTCCGTCCATGACTCAACAGGCTTTAAACTAGTGACTTCACCTACAATAGTGACAGGGGGTGTCCAACCTTTCTCAACTGCAAGCAAAACACGCTCATTAATAGATTTTAAAGCACATCTCATTCTCATCTTCCAATAAGTGTAATGAGTGCCATAAAAAATAGGAGTTCGAGAATATACATTATATCCGGAATTCATCTTTGAAAACACACGGGATCACAAAACAAATACAAATGTTTTCTAGCTCTGATACCAATTTGAAGAGTGCCCAATATGTGTGTTTTAAACAAAACCAATTTTTTCTCCGAAAAAGATCCAACTTTTAATTATGCACCAAACCAAGTTGTGAAGAACCCAATTCTCACTTTAAACCAATTTTATCTTGATTAATCCTAAACATGCATCTAGTGATTAAGGCAAGTAAAGTAAAGTGAAGAATACTCACAACACCGGATGTACGAGGAAAAAACTCAAAACGGGAAAGTAACCTCGGACGGCCCAAGCCAGACAATCACTGTGAACAATGGTTTTACAAAGACATATTAGCCTTACACTAAGACTTGATCCCCACGGGTCTTGACGCTCCTTCTGATCTTCAACCTTTCTTCATTAGTGACCATGCAGAAATTCCGTCTTCCACGATCTCTGTCCACAACACACGCCTCCATGTATGTCTCGGTGTCCACCGATATGGCTTTGATTCTTCTACGATGTCGAACACGGTGTCCGTCGCTTCTTCACCGCAAAACCCTTTGTGTTCAATGTGTAGAACAAACAACATTGGTGCAGCAAGATCACGTAAACATATAAGAATGATAACTCGGATCTTTGCAAACTCTAAGATTGTGTTTATGCTTTGTAAACCTTAGAAAACATGTCACTACAGCAAAATGGGCAAATTGTCATCTTTCAGCCGGCCAGCCTTATCAAGGTCATTGACCGTGATAAAAAACACGCATTTTATGTCACGGTCATTGACCTTGACACGACCGTGACAACTAATTGTCACGGTCATTGACCGTGACAAGACCGTGACAAATTTACTTGTCACGGACTTGTCACGGTCAATGACTGTGACAATTCTTTAAATAATTGTCACAGTCAATGACCTTGACACGACCGTGACAATGTTAACAACAAAAACCCTTTCCCCCTTCTTTTTTCCCTCCCGCGCCGTTCCCTCCCTCTCTCTCTCTCTCTCTCTCTACTTTCAGGTCGATTTTTTCTCTCTCTCTCTCTCTTCCATTTATATATATATTTGTGTGTATATTTATGTGTGTATGTGTATATATATATGTGTGTATGTGTGGGCGTGTGTGGGGGGTGGGGCAGGGTGGGGGTAGGGGGTGGGGCGGGGTGGGGCAGTGTGGGGGCAGGGCGGTGGTGGAGGGGGGTAGGGGGTGGGGTGTGTGTGTGTGTGTGTGTGGTGTGTGGTGGGGGAGGGGGTGGTGGAGGGGGGCAGGGGGTGGGGTGGGGTGTGTGTGTGTGTGCGCGCGCGCACGTAGGCAGGGACGAAGCCAGGAATTACACTTAGAGGGGGCCGGGGGGACAGAGAGACACATTATGGTTGGTTTACCGAACCAATTTTAGTCGATTTTGTTTTGATCGGTTTGATTGTTGACTAATTTTGGCTTAGGGTTTTATCTCGATTTCAGTAATATATGATAAATTGAATTTAATTAGTGAAAATTATTTTTGACAAATATATTAAGACGACTTGCATGCAATACGAAGTTAGTGAATTAAGGTTGATCCTTTTTTACGAACCAAAAAAAATTGACATGATCAAAAAACACAAATAATAAACTCCGATTTTACTTATATATGACACAAATAATCATATTTAATTGCTTACCGTGTAGAAAAAGTGACAAATATATTTTCATAATTATATATGGTTTTGTATAAGTTCTTGTATAACACACTTAAATTACCACCTCTAAATTTAATTAGAGTAAAGATTTATAATAAATTTACAACAAAATAATAAGTTATTGAAATAATTTACCCGTGGTATATAAATTCATAAAACATAAAAAGTAAAATTAAAATTGCTTAAAACACCTCATATATATATATATATATTGCACACATGTATATATAATCAAACTTTTTTGAGGGTTAGCACACCATCATTCAACTTGCCATAATATTTTAAGTTATAAAATGTAACTTGTTAACTATTAGGAGCCATCAAACCTATCAAGGCTTTGAAATTCTAAAGGGGGGCCATGGCCCCCTTTGGCCACAATATAGCTTCGTCTCTGCGCGTAGGTGCGTAGGTGTGCGTGTGTGTAGACATCAATTTTATAAATAATTGATAATAGTTGGATAATAATTGGATAATAAACATCAGGAGGGGGTGGGTGTGGCGGGGGGAGGGGGGCAGGGGTTGGGGGTGGGGCACCCATTTAATAACTCTTTAAATATTTGGAAAAAACATAATATTACACAACACTAAAAGTAGACCTCCATTTTATAAAGAATTGATAATAGTAGGATAATAATTGGATAATAAACATCGGGAGGGGGTGGGGGTGGGAGTGGGTGGGGTTTTGAATATTATTTACATTTATTTTTTTGGATATTATATACATTCAAAATTAATAATTGATAATAGTTGGATAATAATTGATATTTTCATTCAATATAAATATTTCATTAAAAAATATTGGATAATAATTGATTTTTTCATTTAAATTGATAATAATTTTATTCATGAAATTAATTCAATTAGGTAAAACCCTAGATAATTTTTTAACAGAATTTGATAATATTATATAAAGTTTAGTAAATTCACAAAATGTTGCCAATTGTATGTTTTTAGGAATATCATTAGTTAGAATCCATATACATGCATGTTGTTAGAAAGTCTTAAATTTAATTCTCACTTTAATTTGTAGAATCTCTGTACTTGGTTGGATTTATCCCTTTATGATAATGGAATTTATGCTACAATTATAATTATCTCATGTCATAATTTTATTGATAAACAATATAAACAATATAATTTTATTGATAAACAATTTGAAAAAAACATAATATTACAAAATTGAAATGAAATGGTATTGACGGAACTTACACATACGTTATAATATAGACGAAACATTTTTTTATCTGTACTATTAATTCAATTAATTCAATTAGGTAAAACGAAATGTGTACTATTAACATTTTTTTTAATCTGTACTAATAACATTTTTTTTACAGCAAAAATGTCTCCATCAGATGTTAAGGCGAAGATGATGATGCTGTTTATGATGATGTCGTCTGGGTTCGGTGGTAGCGGAGGCGACGAGGGCTCCTCCGCCCTTAGGCTCCCCAAATATGGAAAATTTGGGATTACCGTCGAAAACAAGTCGGAGCTATTAGCGAGATCCCTCGAGCTGCTAAAGACGGTCATCGGCCCGGGGTTTATGAGTTGGAAGGAGGTGCCATATGAGCTCAAGTTACCTGTTTGGGCGGCACTACGGGTAATATTTCAATTTCAATTTCAATTTCTATTTCAATTTCAATTTAATTTCAATTTCAATTTCAATTTATATTTATATTTATATTTATTCGCAACTAACATTGTATTTGTTGGACAGGAACAATTCAACTTGGATCCAAAGCTACGCGATTCCGTCTTGGAGCAGTTGAGGGAGCAACACAAGACGTGGGAGAAAAATATGCGGACACGGTACTTTGGAAAAACACGAGAGTCCATTTTACAATGGCGCGGATCCATCCCGCCCAAGGAGCCGATCTCATTGGCACAATGGCAAAAGTTCATTGACAATGAGATCGAGGATCGACAATTGGCATCTCTCCAATTGGAGAGGGAAAATCGGGCTAAAAAGACGGACGTGCACTACTCCGGCCGGACCTCTTACGCTGAGGTGGATCATAGGATGCAGGTAAGATTTAATTTATCTATAACTACACAAATATATTATTGGATATTATTTTACTTTGCGCGGACGATACTAATTTTACTTTACTTTATTTTATTTCAGGGGGTAGGGAGTGGGCCAGGGGGTAAGCCACATAGGCTCGATACTTATGTGGCTCTTCGGACGAAGAAGGGGAAAGACAAGGAGGTGTCCCCGAGCATCCCGGCCACGATTGTAAGTAATCTGACAGTTTAATTATTGTTAATTACGTTATAATTTTTTAGTTTACTTATTTTACTAATCATGTGCTTTTTGTCGTTTCAGGCAAAGCTTAAGGAAGTTCATGAGTCGCAGTCTGATGCCGACAAGGCATCTTTGTCCACAGACGCACTCATCCAAGTGCTTGGCTCTGATCGCAAGGGGAGGACAAGGGGAGTGAGCTCGCGGGTGGCCAAATCTAGGATCATCGAATTGGAGACGAGCGACACCGGGTTGGATCGAATGGTGGATTCACACGACGCGAAGCTGTCCCATTTGGAGGCGACGGTCCAAGATATGTACGCATTCATGAAGCGTACGTTGGATCTAGACCGTAAAGGGAAAGGGAAAGGGAAGGAGAAGGAGAAGGCGGTGGAGGAGGAGGTGCGGGAGGACGAGGCGCAGGATGACGAGGATGTGGACCTCACTACTTCATCACCGACACGTTCGTACTTCGACGATCCACTTCCCTATTTGACGCCCTCCAACAGACCATTGTCGACAATTGGTTGGTCGAGCGTGTTCATATTGGACGTATCTGATGGCCAGCGGATAGGGCGGGGGTTGAGGGACCCGAATATCGTCGAGGGTGGAATAGTCCATGGACGTGTGCTTCAAGAGATGGAGTCCAGGGTGCTCGTCACGCATGTCATACCCGGGAAGGAGAACTCCCTATTGTGGTTGCGCGAACAATGCGGCACGACGTATATTAGTGGGTGCATCAATTCGTATGTCATGTGGCCTACTCACCTCCTCAGTTTTATCCAAGACATGTAGTAACATTATTTTTAAGTTTGTCCATTTTAATTATATTTGGATTATATAGTCATATATATTATTTTTACTTTGAATATTTGGATTATATCATCATGAATATATATTTGCATTATCTTTAGTTTGTGTTGGATATATGATGTTTGGAACAAGTACAACGTTGCTATAACAGGTACAAATATACTGCTGGGCAGTGGCGGTGGCCATATTGCCCAGCAGATTTTTTTTAAATTCTGCCCAGAATAGTCACGGTCATTGACCGTGACAATTTTTTAAAAAAGGGTCACGGCTTAGTCACGGTTTATAACCATGACAAACGTGTCACGGTCATTGACCTTGACACGAACGTGACACAAAACGTGAGTCTTGTGTCAAGGTCAATGACCTTGACACGACCGTGACAAAAAAAGTTGTCTCGCCTCGAAGTGTCACGGTCATTGACCTTGACAAGGTGGATTTGTCAAGGTCAATGACCTTGACAAATGGGAAGATTTGGTGTAGTGTGTGCAAACAAGGTTCTGGTTCGTAAATCTTTTTTCTAGAAAGCACACTTACGAAATTATGATGCAAACACTGTTTAAATAGGATTTAAATGTTGCCTAAAAAAACATGTCATTCGAATGACTTAAGCATGTCGTTCGCGCGACATTGTATCTCGTTCGAACGAGATCCAATGTCGTTCGTGCGACTTCGTGAAAGTTTGACTTTATGATAAAAACGTCTCTTAACAAAGAGATTCAAATTAGTCAAACTCTATTTCGAGCTTATCATCATAAAACGAAGTTTAAACCATTAAAACACTTTTAAAACATTTAAAATCATTTTTCTATATAAATATTACATCCTTATCTTTTATAAAATAATTCCGAGCACCATTAATGATATGCATTCATACCTGAGAGATCTCAGAATGAAATTAACTTTGAAGACGATTAAACTTGCACCAAATAAACATCGGCATGATTATTTCTTTGAAGTTTTTCCGCAACGTCTTCAATTTCTTCAATACGTCATAGACCAAGTGGGATAGTGACAAAATAAAATTCTCCCTATGACATATTACAAAAACAGTTTTTTTCATGGAATTAAGTCAAAACAATACAGGGACTCAATTGGAAATTTATGTCCTTACAATAGCATATATCTTTTTTTAGGAAAACTCAAGGGCTTACAACCAATAAGATGAAAATAAATTAGACTATTTATCTTAGAGCCCTTACAACAAAAGCTTAATTAAATTTGAATGAAGGAGGATTTAATCTATATTTCTTGAGGATATAATTAAACTCCTTAGGGAGAGCATCTATCTGATAAGCGAAAAAAGATTTTTTTTTAGAATTGCCTCTCTTTGAAAGAAATTCTGCAGCCTTGTTGGACTCCCTGAGAACATGACAGAATGAGCAATTAAGATAGGAGGATATTGAAAATTTGATCAATTATCCATTTGATTCTCCAAGGGCACATGTATTTATTATTGAGAACTTCTATGATAATCTTTGAATCCGATTCCACTAACACTTGATACCCTTTAAAATCTTGCAAATGGGCAACTCTAGTTAATAGAGATCTTGCTTCTACTTCCAGGCTTTGCATTTCCCCAAAATGAGAATGAAAAACCAAATAAGCTGGCCTTTATCATTTCTGAGGATTCCACCACCACCGCTTGAACCTGGATTACCTAAAGAGCTGCCATCATAATTGAGCTTCAAATAACATTTAGGAGGGATCATCCACTGCACTAGCATATGCTTATACCTTTTAGTTAAAGTAGGAATACAGTCTAAATTAAAAGTAGAATGAACTTGTTTGATAATTCTCACAGAAGACATTTTTATGTTATCAAAATTTAGCCTTATTCCCACTGAACCAAATATGCTAGCAAATGAAGTTTGGAATGAGTTTGAAACTTGTTTGAGAGGCCTTTGTAGAACTTATCCACTAAGGGATCAGTTTTTGCCTAATATAAGCATTATTTGAAAGAATCCTAAAAAACTAATTAAAGTGATCTCATACCTTCGTAGCTACATCAACTAAAGAAAACACATGTTCTAAAGTTTCTTATGTACTAACATTGCAGCATAGACATTCTGAAGGGGTTAAGAAACCAATTCTCTTTAATCTGTCATCTGTAGGTATTAAACCTCTTAGGAGTTTCCAATTAAAAATGGAAAATTTTGAAGGAATACAATCATCCCATAAAAATTCTGCAGACCTGCACTTAGCCTCGTGTGATCTACTTATATTCCAAGATGATTTGAATGAGAAATCACCTGATGTGGAGGCTGACCACACTACCTCATCTTTCTTGGTTTAGCATCTATCAGCCTTAATAACCTGCTGCATTATTTGATCAGGAACTACTTGTTGTAGCTTAGTTGTGTCCCAACTTCCATTTGGATTCCAAAATTCTTTAACCATAACGGATTGGTTTGAATTAATCAAATCATAACTAGGAAAATTTTCCATCCATTTGTCTTTGAAAAAATCTATATTTCCTTCTCCAAACCTCCAGCTGATATACTCCTCTGCTTCATTTCTGATTAGACACATTCTGCCCCAAGCTTTGGATATATCTCTATTCTTGGCCTCAATGGGATGAATTTTCTTACAGTACTTAGCTTTGATGAATGAAGACCATAATGAATCCACACTTTTGAGCTTCCACCATTATTTCACTGCCAAAGCTTTACTAATATCCTCAATCTTATGAATACCCAAGCCTCCCTCTGGAATAGGTTTTCATATCTTCTCCCACTTACACCAATGATACTTTTTAGCTTCATCCTTAGATCCCAAAAAGAATCTAGCAAAAATATTTTTTTTTGTTCAAAATAAACTTTGTTGGAGACACAGATGCAATTGTATGAGTGAGGATAGAACATGAGACATGCTTAATGAAGATTAGCTTTCCTCCCATTGATAAGGATCTGGACTTTCATATACCAAGCTTTCCTCTAATATGTAGAATAAAGTGCTCAAAGTAAGATTTTTTCTTTTTACCTGCAAAAAGAGGATAACCCAAATAGATAATGGGAATTATTTTAATAGTAATGGCAGTTAAAGATCTTATTGCATCAACTGAGTGAGTAGGCATTTTGTTGGATATAAATAGATGACACTTTTGCCTGTTAATCTTCTGACATGCAGCTCTCTCATACTCCTTGATAACATCCATAATCACCTTTATGTCCCTTTTAGATCTTGATGAGAATAGAATTATATCATCTGCATAAGCAAAATGATTAACAATTGTACATCCCAAGGGTAATTTGAATCCATCCATATTCGAAAGCAATTTGTCTAGGTTTCTAGAGAAAGCCTCTGCCATTAAAATAAAAAGTAGGCTTGGGGATAAGGGATCCCCTTGACTCAAACCTCTATAGGATTTGTAAAACCCTTTAGCTTGACCATTGATCACCACTAAAAACCAATAGTTAGATATGTTCCTCTAAATCAAATCAATCAAATGTTCTGCGACTTCTAAGCACATGAATCAAAAAAGGCCAAGAAACCCTTTCATTGGCTTTAGCCAAATACAATTTAAAGACGCATTGCCTCAATAATTCTTCTGATTAATCAAAGACACCATTTCATGGGCCAACATAGCATTATCTAGCATATCTCTCCCCTTAATGAATACACTTTGGTTAGGGTAAACAATATATTTTTACTTCATTAGTCAACTTAGTAACTGACTGCTAAGGTTTTCTCGAATCTTACACTTTGTAAGTCAACTTAGCATCCGATAGCACATATCTTGCTATGGTTTATTTACACTTTGTAAGTGAACCTAGTAGCCTCTAGCACATATATCTCTAAGGTTTATTTACACTTTGTAAGTCAACTTAGCATCTGACTGCTAAGGTTTTCTCCACTTTTACAATTTGTAAGTCACCTTATCAGCCGACAACACATATGTTGCTAAGGTTTACTTACACTTTGTAAGTCAACTTAGGATCTAATATAACATACCTTTCAAAGGTTAATTTACACTTGGTAAGTTAACTTAGCAGCTATCTACTAAGGTTTGTTTTTTCTAAAACATAAAGTGCCGACTTGGCTACTCGTCAAAATCACGATGAGATTTTTCTCAAAATATAGGGCCTGCTTGTCCCACTTACAAATTTTGGTAAGGTATTTTTTTATATAATACTCCTTTGAGGAAGACTTAAGGTTCTCGTAATATGATGTCATATCTGAAGGATAAACATAATCTGTGTTGTCAATTTTTGAGTGACAACTAGTTTATCAATCTGAACTCATTGCAAAGGAAACTGAAGATGCTTTTTGAATGGCTTGCTTGGGCATTACTAAACTCTGAAGGTTCGCCAATCTAACCATGTCATGGAGGTTATCGAAGAATCTTTAAACTAAAAATCTATGTTACATCATAATATACATTTTCCCCTTCATTTTATTTTATCTCGAAATAAAATAAAATAAATTACATATATTGTTTGTAATGCCCACCAAAACAAATAAAAGCATCCTAATCATTACATTTCATGGGGTACATATCATACTATCATATTTTTTTTACAATGGATTGATGTTTGCATCGCTTAATATCTACTCATTTAGAAGCCTCTGAAAAAATATTTTATTTTTGTGACACAATAATATAACATTTCTAATGGTTAGTAAAACTCAAGAAATATCCACGTTCAATTCTTATCATGCCCGTTCTGCAAAATTATTTCATCCCCATTCATATCATATATGTTTTGGTTGTTCAAAGGTCGATTTATGAAAGGAATTTTGATGTTTATTCAATCATTGTGATTTGTTGATCCAATGTTCAATTACAATGAATAAACTAAAGTCTTATGTAATTTCCTAGTCTATTTTACATTTATATTGTGAAAAACTAAAATGTTTCATGAATCTCAAAATAAGTAATAGACATTAATGTAAATTATTTATATATTATGAGTGTTTATAAACATATTAAACATGAACAATTTAGTTTTTATTGATGAAATATTTAATGATCACGCAAAGGTGGATCAACTATTAATTTTAATTAATGAATATAAATGGGAATTTTTCATGTGTTACTTATAAAAATATTTAATTAATGTAATATTCATATAATGAATGGTTTGGTAGACACTAAAGTCACCCAAGTAGAATGCTTGTGAATATTAAATTTATATATAAAAATTATAATAATAACTCATGGTGCTTATAGATGTAAGGATATTAATAGGGATATATTTTTGTTTATTACTTCAAGAAAGAAAATTTACCGAATGAAATTGACTTTGAGTAACTAAAATGAACATTAAGGAATTAGGTAATTAGGTGGTGAAAGGTTATCCATATATAATATGTCCATCTCATTTAAAAAAAAACACAATACCTAATAAAGATATATATATATATATATATATATATATATATATATATATATATATATATATATATATATACTTTGAGTAACAAAAATGAACATTAAGGAATTAGGTAATTAGGTGGTGAAAGGTTGTCCATATATAATGTGTCCATCTCATTAAAAAAACACAGTACCTAATAAATACACACACACACACACACACACACACACAATCAAACTCTCCAACATACCTCCTAGCAACATACCTATGAACATATCCATTTTTTAAAATAGTAAAAACAATTTTTTGAGATGATATTTTTTATATGGGTTCATCATATTTCAATGTACCCCTATAAAAAAATCAACGGAAAATAATGTTTTGGTTATTTTTAAAAAAATAGGTCAGAAAACTGAAAGTTTTTAACCTTTAAAACTGTCAGTTTTTTACCTATTTTTTAAAAATAACAAAACAAATTATTTTGAGTGGAATATTTTTTAGGGGCACATTGAAATATTATCAACCCATATAAAAAAATATCAACTCAAAATTATTATTTTTACTATTTTAAAAAATAGGTATGTTCATCGGTATGTTGGAGAGCCTAACTCTCTCTCTCTCTCTCTCTCTCTCTCTCTCTCTCTCTTTATATATATATATATATATATATATATATATATATATATATATATATATATATATATACGCGCATGTGTGTGTGTGTGTCAAGACCCCAACCCAATAGTAGTAGGGAATGAGCGTCTTGACATGCCACCAAGGCATTCAATGTTATGGCCTTAAAATATTTCTTAAAATAAATGCAACGGAAATACATTCACATGGTCATGAACCGTAAATTATTGAAAAATAAAGGAATTACATCATCAGAGCTTTCAAAAAGGAAACTTCGTATATATTAAAGTAGGAATGAATTACAACTTATGCCAAAATTAAAACTTATTACTAAAGAACCAAACATGCTCTATCTCATAAAAACAAACATTATATTTAAAAGTATAACAAAAGAGCTCCTTAAGCTAGATCTTCAACATAGTCCTTCTACACTCCATCCTCCAGTCTAATTATTTCCTAAAAATTCGTTATTTATACAACGTCAGCTCAAAGCTGAATAAGATCTAATCTCCCGACATTCCAAGGTTTTTAGAAAATAGATACCTATTCAAGTCAAAAGAGAAGGCATATACTTATATGAATAGGAACATTCAGTAAATAGATATACATTTTGAAATGATAATATATATATCACAATTGGATAGCTCAGAATAAGAAGAATGCAACAAATCAAATGTGATATCTTTTTCTTTCAATCATATCATTTTAATGGCAAAGTACACTCTAATACCGTGTTCTTCAACCGGATTATACCCCAGTAGTTGAGGGTCAATCGAACTAGTTCGTCACAACGCCTTATTTAGGGCACACCAGCGATAACCCAGATGGGAAGGTCAGTCAGTAAAGATGTCCCTTAGGCCGAATCCTTTTTCCAATATTCAATCTCATTTTCAATACTTATTTCAATCGGTATGTCTACATGGAGAGATATAAACATATTACAAATGAATCAATCATCGGTATCAGATGCATTTTGAGAATAAAATAAGTTCAAAAAATACATAGTTTTGCATAATATCATATATTTGAAATGTACAAGAAATGACATAGAGTACTCACCTAAAATAGAGGCTCGAAAATACAGATATTGTGTCTTGGATCACATATTAATATAATAAATACAATAAAGGTTTAATTACATATTCTAAATAAAGCCCAATTCTAAATATTGTGTTTTAATCCTAAAATAACTAGCTGTAAAGGTTACTAAAACCATTTTCTCAATCTTTAATATTAATTCATCATATTTAAAGAATTCAATTCATAGTTCTTCCTAATCAGTCAGTTCCCAGTAGAGATGGAGGGTCACGGGGGCACCACTTAAATACCATCTCATCTAGACACAACATTTACTGATTTATTCCCAGATGAGTGGGAGGGTCACAGGGGAACCACTTAAATACCATCTCAACTAGACATAATTTCACCGGGACTGACTTTGGAATTACTTAAATGATATTCCATAATAACGAGAAATTTCTTACAAAAAGCATATATATTTTTTCAAATAAGTTGACATAGTTTGAAAATAAAATCAATTTATATTGTTTCCAAATTTTAAGTTTTGATTAGTGAAGTCTTTAGTGTATTTTACCAGCATAACTACAAAGTAAAGCTATGAAATTAAAACTATAAAAATGCATTATAATATTTAAATAAAATCATACCTACGAAATGAATTCTTTCTTCGAAATTATAGAACTCTTGCTTAAGATGTTTCATAAGCTTTCTATCACTCTTTCTTACTATAACTCTGAAGGAATTGGTGTGAGTTATAAATGATCCCAAAGGCCCTATTCATAGGTTTCCAAAAGTATTACGATGTTGACATGTGTCTAAGTGATCAAGCATTTACGGTGGCAAGTCATCGTTTAGGTGTCGCGTTCCGGGGTGGTCTTGGAGTCTTAACATCACCAAATGATGACAAGTGTTTTGTCTTTCTCTCTGAAGATGACATGTGTAAGGTGGAGGTGACCAGCATGTGGTGGAAAGGTGATAAGGCTATAAGGGTCATATTACACATGAAGGGTATTTTGGTAATTTCACATTATATATTTTCAATATTTTTTATAGGTCCTAGAAAATATTTTATTTATAAATGGCCCTTTTTATATTTTTATTTTAGTCCTAATATTTCATAATATTATATTTTCTACCCCAAAACTTATTATTTACCTTAAGATATATCATAAGACTTCGATTTGATCCAATTTACAGGTGATTCTTCATATTAAAAAAATGAGATTTTTTTTATATTGATAGCCAGTAATACCACATATTTGATAATACAACATTCATAAGATAATAAGTAACACACGATTGTAAAAATGAACTATATATATATGAGCATATAAAAGTGGGGTCATTACATCCTACCCTCCTTATAAAAGTTTGCTCCCCAAGCTTGACTCATCTTAATTTACAAACAAGTATGGATATCTCTCCTTTATTTCATCTTCCCGCTCCCATGTTGCTTCTTCAACTGAATGATTATGCCATATTACTTTGACTCGAGGAATTACCTTGGTTCGTAATATTTGATCTTTGTGGTCCAAAATTTTTACCGGATGCTCAATGTATGACAAATCTTTGCTAACTCGAAGAGGCTCATGACTTAAGATATGTTTTGGATCTGGGACATATTTATTTATCATTGATACATGAAACACATTATGTACACTAGAGATTTCAGGTGGTAAGGATTTTTTATACGCCACATCTCCTATCTTTTCAAGTATTTCAAAAGGTCCTATGCATCTTGGGCACAACTTCCCTTTCTTCCCGAATCGTATTACTTCCTTTGAAGGTGATACTCGCAAGAACACACAATCTCCTCTTTGGAATTCTAACTGTCGGTGTCGATTGTCAAAATAACCCTTTTGACAGCTTTGAGAGATTCGAAGTCAGTCTTGTATCAACTTCACTTTCTCTATTGTGATCTGAATCAATTCTTGTCCCAATAATTTTCTTTCTCCAACTTCTAACCAACATGCAGGAGAACGACACCTTCTACCATATAGTGCTTCATACGGAGCCATTTGAATACTTTCTTGATGACTATTATTATAGGAAAAGTCAACTAATGGTAAATAATCATCCCAATTCCCCTTAAAATCAAGTACACATGCCCTAAGCATATCCTCTAAGGTTTGAATGGTTCTCTCAGATTGTCCATCTGTTTGAGGATGAAAAGCGGTGCTGAAATTCAATTTTGTTCCCACGGATGCTTGTAGGATTTTCCAAAAGCGAGACACAAATCTAGGGTCACGATCAGCAACAATTGAAATTGGGGTTCCATGAAGCGTAATAATTTCCCGCACATACAACTTGGCTAACTTTTCTAATGAATGGGTAATATTAATGGCAAGAAAATGAGTAGATTTAGTTAACCTATCAATAATTACCCAAATATAATCATTACCATTTGATCTCCTTGGTAAACCAGTCACAAAATCCATAGTAATATATTCCCATTTCCATTTAAGGATAGGTAGAGGTTGTAATAATCCTGATGGTTTTTTATGTTCAGCTTTTAGTTGTTGACAAACCAAACATTAAGATACAAATTCTGCTATTACCTTTTCATATTGTTCCACCAAAACACTTCTCAAATATCTCTATACATCTTGGTATTTCCAGGATGAAACGTAAATCTCAAGCAATGAGTTTCTTCGAAATTTTGCCTCTTCAGTTGGGCATCATGTGGAACACACACCCGATTTCCAAACCTCAATATATCATCCCGTATCGCGAATTCAATTCTCTTCCCTTCAATAACCTCTTCTCTAATCTTTTTCAGTTGGGGGTCATTTTCTTGTGCAATTTTGATAATTTCCATCAACGTGGGTTGTACTTGTAAGGTTGCGACTATTCCACCTTTACTATAAATACGTACATCTATTTCCATACTTCTTAAATACCTTAACAAATGTTCCTGATTTGTAATGAGACATGCTAAATTTGTTGTATACTTCCTACTTAAAGCGTCAGCTACTACATTAGCTTTCTCCGGGTGATAGTGAAATTTACATCATAATCCTTCATCAATTCTAACCACTGTGACAACCCGCCTAATAAGATACCGGGCGATCACTCCTATATCAAATTTTAACAGGAGTCTCATATGGATCATTCTTAGCATCACTGTCGAAAATCCATTTAATTACTAATTACCTATTAGGCCGGTGTCAAAATTTTACTTAACTACTCTTTTTAAACACTACAGTTAAAACATTCACATAATATTGCATAAATGAAACTGAAATGAAATAAGATAACCGAACACCCGGTCAAAATATACAACCAAATCTAATGCTGCTAAAAGAATAACTAAATGCAATTGGGTTATTAGCCTGAATGTTTATACAATACCTCCTATCTAGAGTACAAGGATAGAAGCATCTACTGAGAACCCGCAAGCATCCAAAACTGCTGCATCAGACATCTGACTCGAAAGAAGTGTTATCCAGGCGTCCATGTGTCTGGACACCTATATAATATATATATATATATATATATATATGGCAAGAGAGGAAAAGTAGATAACTGGGTCAGGGCCCGAGTTTGAAAATATTTTGCAAGTGCATAAATGCTTTATTTATAGAAAAATAGATTTTGTCTCATATTTAAATTGGTATCGCACTCCCATGAGATACCCCTCGCCTCTCTTCTAACAGTGCACACCTAACGTACGTAACATTCTAGTTAAGCTACCCTGCCTAATTAATCTAATACCCTCATCTAATAGAAACCTCAACAACCTGAGCACTAAGGGCTAAACTTCTCTCCATTCTCAACACTGCGCTAAATTCGTGCGTGGGGTGTCTCGCGAAGTGAAATCCAAAGAAGGAACCCCCCCCCCCCCCCCGATACACTACTACTTGGCAGGGTTAATGGTAGAGATCCATTAGGCCCGTAGCATAAAACTAAAGTATAAATACATACTTATATATTTATATACATATCACATTCATTCTTATATATACTTTACAATATACATCCGGATAATATCTCCCAGAATGAGGTTTACCAATTTAATTTCATCTTTATAAAACACATCCGGATTTATCTCCCGGACTGAGGATTCATATACAAAGTATTTACCAATACTTATCATTTTTATTTCAAAACTTTACATTTCCTTTCTTATATCGAGGAAATGTATTTAAAAGCCAACTCATTGGCATGAATTACTTTAACATATCATATAACTTTTTAAAATGCAGTTTTATTAACATAAAAATGCTTTTCCATTTTAAAACATCCCATTTCCCTTCTTCCATCCAGGAAATGTATTTTAAAAGCCATTTATATTGTCATAAAAATGATTTTATCATATCATATGCTTCCACTTCCCTTCTTCCATCCGGGAAGTGTTACCGAAGCCAAAACATTTATCCCATTTCCCTCCTTCCATCCAGGAAATGTAATTAAAGCCAATTTATTATCATAAATTGCTTTAACATATAACGCGTTCTAAGACCACCCGTCCGGGTTTCCCCACTATGCGCGCCCTCAAATGGCTATCATCTTCCAGGGCCTATCATTAAGACAACCTGGGATCCTACAACAAGACGTCGGGAAGCGGCCATATGCCTGCGGTATAGTCAAGACCACACCGGGAATCTCCTAACCAACGCAAAAAAATAATCGCTCATATGGCCTATATGACTATATCCACCCTGCATTCATTAGCCAGGGGGCTTCACCATACGTACGCAACTTCCCTTATGATAGCGATTTAGAGAGGTGTGTATCCATATTTTATTATTTATGAAAATCATTTCCTTTATCCATTTTGAAAACATTCATTTTTACATTTTCAAAATCGTTTACATCATATCATATATATACACTTTAATCACGTAGTGTATATATATATATATATATATATATATATATATATATATATATATATATATATATATATATATATATATATATATATATATATATATATATATATATATATATTCCATATATTCATCCTCGAATATATATATATATATATTCCCAAATTTTGTCCTAATCATCTTATACGATTCACTCAACGAGTAAAAAAATAATTATGTTTCCCTACGCACATAATTATATAGGCCTAAATGCCCACTAAAACATTCCGGGGATTATCCCCCCCCCCTAACACTCCTAAATTAGGGTGGTTGTGGTTTCCATTTCCACGAACCCAAGGACTACATCTCGTCCAATTAATCATTTAGAGGTCCCCACCCCATTTTAGGAATCCCAGCATTCTAAATCCTCAACTTATCTATTTTCCTCAAAAATATAATTTAAGGGATTATACATTAAAACCCCCACCTTGCCCTCCTAAATTTCCTCAATTAGAGGAACATATACTCCTATAAAGTCCCTTAGGTTATCCTAAAATTAACCTCGAATCAATTGGAATTGGAATTCATCCCATCCAACTCACCCTAGGAAAATTGTCCAAGTTACTGTAGGGTCGATCGATCGACCATGCCGGACAACTTCTTCTCCAAGAAGCTGTTTTCGGCCATTAAAGCTTCTCCAAGATTTTATCTCCGTCACTAACGCCCTACAACCTCAACCAACAACTAATACACATATAATAAGGGTTCTAAACATCCTAGAACCCGAAACCAACAACAATTTTAGATTAAATCCTAATTTCCTCAAATTGAAATATTATAGGGGTTTAATTGTTTTAACTCCCAAAAACCCGTTTTATCCAAGAAAACCCAACCCAAAATCATTAGGGTTTTTTATACCAACAATGATATGATATATTTATGCTTAAAAATAAATAAAGCAAGTAAACACTTGCCCCGTGGATATAATCCAACGTCCCCGAGCCGAATTCCGCGGAGTTTGGCTGGAACCTCCCCTTTTCTCCTCTGTTTCTCTCCTCCTCTCCCTTTTCTCTCTTTCCTTTCTTCTCTTTCTCTTTTCTTTACCTCTCTCCCTGTTTATATAGGAAGAAAATGGTTTTAACCCTTAAAACCCAAAAATGACTCGTTTACTCAATTACGAGCCCGTTTAACTCCAAAATTTCCCGAAACTCAATTTCAACAATTGGACACTCTTTTTCGACTATGTCAGACATTCTGAGACTCACGTCGTAGTCGAAATTTCCATCCGAGGTACTTGACCGCAAATCACTATTCTAACCCATAATACTTAATGCGGGTTTTCTAATTAAAATCTGACCTTTTGTCGCTTTACTCCACGGCGACATATAATTAAAATACTTCGACCTATTTAATCTAAAAAAAATTACAACACCCATCGAAGATCAGAAAATCCTCGAAAATCCCAAAAATCACTATTTCGAGAAATTCTCCAAATTGTCAATTTATTCGTAATTATGGAATTTAATTGTCTCCAAAAGGACGTGTTGTTACAACCACCTACTTTATCTCATGTTCAATTATTTCTGAGTAAATATATACTTTAAACTCTTATGATCGTTATAAATCTCACAAGTCTCACCATACAAATAGTGTCTCCAAACCTTAAGAGCAAAAATTATAGCTGCTAATTCTAGGTCATGAGTTGGATAATTCTATTCATGTGGTTTTAACTGTCTCGAGGAATAAGCTACTACTTTTCCATTTTGCATTAGCACGCATACCAATCTATTTTTTGAAGCATCACTATAAATCACCAATCCTCCTTTCCCTAAAGGAATAGTCAAAATTGGGGTAGTTATTAATCTATTCGTAAGTTCTTGAAAACTATTCTCAACTTCCTCAGACCATTCATATTTTACCTTCTTTTGTGCTAACCTAGATAGAGGTTTGGAAATGCTAAAAAATCCTTCAACAAATCTTCGATAATAACCTGCTAATCCAAGGAAACTACGAATCTCTGTTACATTAGTTGGTCTAAGCCAATATAGTATAACCTTGATCTTTTGAGGGTCAATCGACACTCCCTCCTTAGAAATAGCATGTCCTAAAAAAGAAACACTAGGCAACCAAAACTCACACTTCTTTAATTTCGCATATAATTTCTCCTTCCTAAAGATTTGTAATAATATCTCTAAATGCTTCTCGTGTTCTTTAATACTCTTGGAATAAATAAGGATGTCATCAATGAAAACAACCACAAATTGATCCAAATATTTCCTAAACACTCTATTCATCATATCCATAGAAATGGATGGTGCATTAGTAAGTCCAAATGGCATCACAAGAAATTCATAGTGACCATATTTAGTACGAAAAACTAATTTCAAAATATCATCTTCCTTAATCTTCAATTGATGATATCCTGACCTAAGGTCAATCTTAGAACATACTTGCGCACCTTGTAGTTAGTCAAAAAAATCATCTATACGAGGTAGGGGTATTTATTCTTAATGGTTACCTTGTTCAGTTCACGATAATCTATACATAACCTCATCGTCCTAACCTTCTTTTTAACAAATAACACTGGAGCACCCCAAGGGGATATACTTGGTCTAATAAAACCCTTGTCTAACAGATCTTGTAATTAAACTTTTAATTCCCTTAATTCTAAAGGTGCTATACGATAATGTGATTTTTAGATTGGTATAGCTCCAGGAATAAGGTCAATCGTAAACTATATTTCTGTACTAGGAGGTAGACTGGGTAAATCATCCGAAAAAACATCTGGAAAATATTTAGCTATTGGGATCACTTCTAAACTAGGATATTTCATTTGCAAATCAATAACACTTGCAATAAATCATTGACATCCTTTCTTAAGAAAACTATAGGCTCGCATTGCAGAGACAATACACATGGGAGATAGGACGCCAATTCCTTCAAAAATAAATTTTGGTTGGTTAGAAATTTGAAAGTAACTCTCTTCTCAAAACAATCTACATTAGCATGATATGATGCTAACCAATCCATCCCCAAAATGACTTCAAAATCTCTTATGTCTAAAACTATCAAATCAATAAATATTTTATGACTACTGACATCTATAGGCCAAGATTTATATACTAATGTACTCATCAATAAATCACCAGAAGGAGTAGAAACGTGTATGTTATGATTCAAGGGTTCAGGATTATTAGGAAAGCGATTAACAAAACATAAAGATAGAAATGAATGGTACAACTAGGATCCATTAAAACATTAAAAGGCTGTGCACATATAGAAAGTATACCTGACACTACTGAATTAGAAGCCTTTGCATCAGAAAGATTAAAAATTCTACCTTGTCTGCCATGATCCTTATTGTCATTAAAAGTATTTGTTGTCTCCTTCCCTTTGTTAGGGAAATCTCTCATTTTATGTCCCTTTTGGCCACACCCAAAGCAATTTCATGTTTCCAGGTAACATGGTTGCCCTCTATGAATATTACCACATCGTTGACATTTATCCACATTAAAGGGTTTATTCACAAAAGGTCGGCATGTATTCACTGTCCGTCTCAGCTATCGTTGCTCTAGTCACCACGTCAGTATATGATGTCAACTTCAGGACGAAAATTCGACTACGAATATTCAACCTTAAACCACGTTCAAACTTCTTCGCCTTTAAAACATCAGTTATCACAACATGACGTGCAAAACGGGATAACTCAGTAAACTTCGCCTCGTATTGACTAACCGTCATATTCCCTTGAACTAAACTCATCAAGTCGTCTTCTTTTTGGTCTTGTACAGTTTTAGGAAAGTATTTCTCATAGAATATCACTAAGAAGTTGTTGCAACCTATAGGATTATTCCTTTCCTCGTATATTCTCTTAGTCATTCTCCACTAATGTCCGGCTTCACTTTCTAACATAAACGTTCCAAATGAAACTCTTTGTTCATCAGTACACTTAAGAACATCGAGTATCTTTTCTATTTGCATCACCCAACTTTTTTCTTCAGTGGGGTTAGGAGTACCTTTAAAAGATGGAGCAATCAACTTCTTGAATTGTTCAATAGTACATTTACTTATTTCAGGATTCCTTGGTACTCCATTATTTACCTGATGCTCCACAATCTTTGCTAGACTTTCGATTGCCTTGGATGGACCTTCCAGTCCTTCAATACTCGAATCACTAGTTGCCATAGATGATCTTCTCTGGGTCATTTTCTACAGTCATGGCAAAAAATAAGATCTACGATACTATATCAATATTGAAAACTAAAAGACCAATTATAAATAATATAACACATAGGGAGGGTTATCACATAAATCAGATATTTAATAATATCTCTTAGGGATGGAAACATGAAATCTAGAACGTTCGAAACCTATGTTCAGTAGTCTACGAGTTCATAACCTATGCTCTGATACCACCTCTGTAACAACCCCAACCCAATAGTAGTAGGGAATGAGTGTCTTGACATACCACCAAGGCATTCAATGTTATGGCCTTAAAATATTTCTTAAAATAAATGCAATGAAAATACATTCACATGGTCATGACACGTAAACAATTGAAAAATAAAGGAATTACGTCATTAGAGCTTTCAAAAAGGGAACTTCGTATATATTAAAGTATGAACGAATTACAACTTATTACTAAAGAGCCAAACATGATCTATCTCATAAAAATAAACGTTATAATTAAAAGTATAACAAAAGAGCTCCATAAGCTAGATCTTCAACATAGTCCTTCTACACTCCATACTCCAGTTTAATTATTTCCTGAAAAATCGTTATTTATAAAACGTCAGCTAAAAGTTGAATAAGATTTAATCTCCTGACATTCCAAGGTTTTCAGAAAATAGATACATATTCAAGTCAAAAGAGAAGGCATATACTTATATGGATAGGAACTTGCAGCAAATAGATATATATTTTGAAATGATAGTATGTATATCACAATTGGATAGCTCAGAATAAGAAGAATGCAACAAATCAAATGTGATATATTTTTCTTTCAATCATATCATTTTAATGGTCAAGTACACTATAATACCGTGTTCTTCTATCATATTATACCCCGGTAGTTGAGGGTCAATCAAACTTGTTCGTCACAATGCCTTATTTAGGTCACACCAGCGATAACCCAGCTGGGAAGGTCAGCCAGTAAAGAGGTCCCTTACCCGAATCTTATTTCCAATATTCAATCTCATTTTCAATACTCATTTCAATCGGTATGTCTATATGGAGAGATATAAACATATCACAAATGAATCAATCATCGGTATCAGATACATTTTGAGAATAAAAGAAATTCACAAAATACATAGTTTTGCGTAATATCAAATATTTGAAATGTGTAAGAAATGCATAGAGTACTCACCTAAATTCGAGGCTCGAAAATATAGATATTGAGTCTTGGATCACATGTTAATCTAATAAATACAATAAAGGTTTAATTACGTATTCTAAATAAAGCCCAATTCTAAATATTGTGTTTTAATCCTAAAATAACTTGATGTAATAGGTTACTAAAACCATTTTCTCAATCTTTAATAGTCATTCATCGTATTTAAAGAATTCAATTCATAGTTCTTCCTAATCAGTCGGTTCTCAGTAGAGATGGAGGGTCACAGGGGCACGAATTAAATACCATCTCATCTAGATAGAAGATTTCTTGATTTATTCCCATTAGAGATACCGGGTCACAGGGGAACCACTTAAATACCATCTCAACTAGACAGAATTTCATCGGGACTGACTTTGGAATTACTTAAATGAGATTCCATAATAACGAGCAATTACTTACAAAAAGCTTATATATATTTTCAAATAAGTTGACATAGTTTGAAAATAAAATCTATCTATTGTTTCCAAATTTTAAGTTTTGATTAGTGAAGTCTTTAGTGTATTTTACCAGCATAACTACAAAGTAAAGTTATGAAATTAAAACTATAAAAATGCATTATAACATTTAATTAATATCATACCAATGAAATGAATTCTTTCTTCGAAATTATAGAACATCTTCTTAAGATGTTTCCAAAGCTTTCTATCACTCTTTCTTACTATCATTCTCAAGGAATTGGTGTGAGTTATAAATGATCCCAAAGGCCCTATTTATCGGTTTTCAAAAGTATTACGGTGTTGACATGGGTCTAGGTGATCTAGCATTTACGGTGGCAAGTCATCATTTGGGTGTCGCGTTCCGGTGTGGTCTTGCAGTCTTAACATTACCAAATGATGACAAGTGTTTTGGCTTTCTCTCTGAAGACGACATGTGTAAGGTGGAGGGGACCAGCATCAGGTGGAAAGGTGATAAGAGTATAAGGGTCATATTACACATGGAGGGTATTTTGGTAATTTCACATTATATATTTTCAATATTTCATATAAGTCCTTAAAAATATTTTATTTACAAAATGGCCCTTTTTATATTTTTATTTTAGTCCCTAAAGTTTCATAAAATTATATTTTCTACCCCAAAACTTATTATTTACCTTATGATATGTCATAAGACTTCTATTTGATCCAATTTACTGGTGATTCTTCATATTAAAAAAATGTTTTTTTATATTGATAGCCAATAATACCAGATATTTAATACTGCAACATTTATAAGATAATAAGTAACACATGAGTGTAAAAATGAACTATATATATATGAGCATATAAAAGTGGGGTCATTACAGTGTGTGTGTGCGTAAATTTTAAAAATAATCACAATTTATTTTTTTACTGTTATTACAAATGAGAGCCCCCATTTATTAATGTGCATGTTGTCAACTCATGGCATTATTTTAATGAGATATTTACTGTGACACCCCACCTATTTTAATCACGGGTGATTAGTCTTTTAATAAAATAAATAGGAATCTCATTTGGTTCAATCTTAGAATTACTGTCAAAAACTTTTTAAATTACTAACCACCTAAGTTAAAATAAGTCGGTTACAAAATTTATCTATCATTAACATACAGTAATATGCAAAAAATAAAATAATATAAACCATTCGCACAATAATTGAAGTCTAGAAGAATCGCAGGATAAATAAATAAGTAAATGTCGAATAAACCATTGGCTCCAAATCATAAATTTAACTGAAATGAAATAAATCTGAATAGAGAGTTTGATACTAAGAGAAATAAACCCAAATAAATGTCAAAACTGAACGGGCAACATGCCCAACTGAAGTACTGAAAATGAATCCTAAACTAGGAACTAAATAACTAAAGCCTCTACTCAAGTCATGCATGGCTCGATAAGTGATGTAGCTACGCATCCCTGGAATGAATCATCATATATGGCATGGTTATGGTTGGACACCTATAAGTTTTGAAAATGGATTTTATATCGGTCAGAGCCCAAATCTTTCGAAAAATATTTAGCAGGTATTTAAAATTCCAGAGGATCATTTTTTATACACAAGTTAGTTTTGCACGCACTCGCAAGAGTTCCTCACCTCTCAACTATTATGCACACCAAACGTATCCTCTTTCACCCTCCTCATTATGCTACCCATCCTAACTAGTCCTAAATATATATTAAACACTAATATGCTTAGCTCACCCATACCTCCCATGCGATACGCTACCATAAAACATTAATCAATATCTGTCGAATATTAAGTTTGAACCATTAATTAAGTTTCACATACTTAAGTTACTTTAAATAAACATTATCTATGTGTTCTGCTACCACATATGAGTAGAAAAAATTGCACGTGTATGTATATGTATATATATATATATATATATATATATATATATATATATATATATATATATATATATATATATATATATATATATATATATATATATTACGATATCTATATATAGAACTATAACATCCCTGGACTGGGAACCGAAATGCATTTATACTTTGTTATAGAGTCCATCTACCTCACGTACCACATTAAGGACTACCGATTCAGAAATTTCCCTCAAACCATAAATTAAATAAGCAAAAATGGAGGCAAACATAGTCCCAAGACTTTGGGATACACACATGCCTCATGCACCCAAATGATCGGCCACACTATTGTACACTCCGATAGTGATCATCCTTAAGTTCTATGTTCTGGGGCACACATCCAGACCTCATTATCATCGCCAAGGTGGGATCGCCCACTATGAGGAAACTCCCATGATAGTAGGCAAGGTAGGTATGATTTACACATATAATAGATATACACCCAACCTATAATTATATCCAGCATAGGTATACACACAACCAATAAGTATATCCACTACATTTACGCACACCCTATAAATATATATAGTGCGGAGTATATATCCCTTGAATACCCAACGTACCAACGATTTACACTTTAGATTCTTTTCATATTTTCCCGAGTATCACTCACTACTCGAAGGGTCCTAGTTATCCTTTAATTATTTTCAGTTGTGAATACCTCACTAACCTACTGGTATCAATCTTGGTTTATAATCAACGCTTCTCGTAACCAAATTATAGATTATTGTCATTTAACACAATCGTTTCGTTTCTTCGGTCATAATCCTAATTTTACCCTCATTAATACTAAGCCGAGATTTAACTATAAGTCTAGTCATATTCTCCAAGTCTTAATATAGTTAATATAACATTACCTGATCTCCCATAATTATTGCTAAACAAAAAAAACGTAAATAAACAAAGGCCCCTTTTTCAGCAATGTCGATCAATCAACAAAATAGCTCGATCAATCGACATCTCTCAATCGATCAATCAATCCTGGGAAGATTGATCTCCAAAAATGTTTTTCTCCTATTTTTTGATAATCAAACCTCCATGAAAGTCATCCAAACCCCCAACAAAATTAAGTAGGGTTCATATAAGAATGTTTAAACAGTTTATAATATAAGAATACTCTCAAATCATCATTAAAATTAACATTAAATAAGAATAAACTCTCACTTTATTACCATAAACCCAAGGTTTATCTTTCTTACATATTCATCTTCAAGAACCGATATTTTTATCATTCTTTTTTAATCTCATATCTTAGATTTCATTTTATATTAATAGGAGGTTGATTCCATTCATTATATCCCAACAAAGCTTGAATAAAAATACAATATTCATCCCAAAAATCATATTTTTCATGAAATATAATCCCTAAACTATCATGGGTAATATAATTACTCAAAAATTGCAAGTTTAAACACTTTGCTTCGGGTTGAGTGGTCTGAACTTTGTTGTTTTATTGGAATTTTTTTGCAAAGTTTGGAAATTTTCAAAAAAAAATATTTTATATGTTGAATAGCTCTATTTATAATGAATTCAATTTGAATTACAAACATCATTCCTGACTTTTTAGTTAGATGATTGATGCATCTTCCCCTTACTTCGATCTTGATTCCGACAATTATGGTGGTGAAAAGTTGTGTCGGTTGGCTTATTAACACTTATCCCGCCCTCTTTTATGGATTCTATTCACTCCCAAGTATGGTAACCATAGCCTCCCCACATAAGTGGCTGATATACATCTCTAAAATTTAGATTTTTACCAACCCTAAACTCTTAAATGATCGAAACACCCTTATGTAGTGTCAAGTTGGTCTAAAAATGCCCCATGACCCAATTAATACACCTAGTTAGTCTATTCTGCCCATTTTGGACCATTCGAAATCAATCGTGACCTCAAAATCTCCATATGAGTCACTCTACATAAATTTCCTATCTCGACCTTAACATAGCCTACACACGACTCCCAATTAAAATATAACATAGTCCCTTCGATATTAGTCACTACGATGTCTAATAATTATCACTTGTTATTTACTGCGCACTTAGTAAATTTATTCAATAAATATTAATCATAACCTTTCTCTCTCTCTCTATCAATATTTAATAAAAAATAACGTTTTACTTTTATTAAATCACTGCACACATGTAATTTACAAATACCCGGATTAATTAAATTTTAAATGCTAAAAAATTTGAGGTGTTACATGCTGCACCCTTACAAAGGAATTTTATCCCCAAAATTCGAGCGTACTTAGGGTAAATATATTTGTATACGGCTCTCACATATTGTCCTCCCGCTCCCAAGTTGACCCGTCTACATTATGGTGCCCCAACTAAACTCATTCTAAAGGCACCACATTAGACCAAAACTTACGTTCACTACGATCAAGTATAGCAACTAGTCTCTCCTCATAAGAGATATCTCGTTGTAAGTCTATTTCCTCTAATGGAACATGACAATAAGCCTTATCACTCCTCTACTACCTTTTTAGCAATGACACCTGGAACACATCGTGAATTCACTCTAAGTGTTGTGGTAAGCCCAGCCTATATGCAACTGTCCCCACCCTCTCGATAATAAAAAAGGTTGCACATATCTCAGAGCCAACTTCCCTTTATTTTCTAACCTCGTGACTCATTTCATAGGAGAGACCCATACCAAAACCTGATCACTAATCTCTAACTCTATGCGCCTCTTATCTGCCGGATGTCATGAGCTATATGGATGCTCCGTCGAATTAGCTCAAGCTTCACAGTTGCATCCTGAATCATCTCTGGCCCTAATAGTTTGTTTTCCCCTCCCCCTAACTAAAAAGTGGGCGAATGACAAGGCCGCCCATATAATGCCTCAAATGGTGCCATGTTGATGGTAAACTAGTAGGATTTATTATAAGCAAACTCCACCAGTGGGATCCTCCCTCGAAGTCGAGTATGCACATCCGTAATATATCCTCTAATATCGGATTAACTTACTTTGTCTCTCCATCTGTTTGTGGGTGATACGTAGTACTCAAACATAAATCTGTGCCCATAGTCTCCTAAAAACTCTAGCAGAAGTGGGGCACAAAAATCTTATCCCAATCCGACATGATGTTAATGAAAACCCCATGTAGCCTCACCATCTCAACAATAAATAACTACGCGTACTTCCTCCACTTTAAATCTATACGAACTGGTAGAAAATGGGCGACCTTATTCAAATGATCCACTAATACCTAGATGGAGTCATGACCTCTCTATGATGTCGGTAACTCCTATAATGAAATCCATAGAGATTATCTCCTTCTTCCACACTGGGACATCTAGTGGCTTTAATATCCCCGTCGATCTCTGTTGGTCTACCTTCACTAGTTGGAAGGTATAAAACTTCGAGACAAACTTTTCTATGTCCATCTTCATCCCCGACCACTAGTAATGCCTACGCATACCCTTGTACATCTTATTCCCATTGGGATGTACAACAAACCACGACCTGTGATACTTTTTCATCACTGCGTGTCGAAAATCCTCATCCTCTGGAATAATGAGTGTCCCATTAAAGTGCAAGCCTCCCTCGGAACTAACTGATAGGACTGTGCCCCCTCTAATAGTAACTGATGTACCATATCTTAGCAAAACTGATTACCAACCCGTGCTTTCACCACTCGTAAATGCGAGAGTGACATACAAGATCTAGAAATCTCATCATCGTGTCGAGGCTCCCTCCACTTCGCCTTTTCCCTATTAGGGCATTGGCTCAATGTGTCTTCCACCATGTTAGCCTTCCCAATATGATACTAAATATCAAACTGGTAATGTTTCACGAACTCTAACCATCTCCTCTACCTCATATTCAGAATCTTTTATGTGAACAGATACTGAAGGGATTTATGGTCCGTGAATAAGCTGAACTACTCTCCCAGAAGATAATACCTCCAAATCCTCAAGACAAACATGACCTCTACCAACTCAAGTTCATGCGTGGTGAAATTCTTCTCGTGGGGTTTAAGCTTGTACGATGAATAATCTACATCCTCTTCATCCCTCTACAGTACAACCCTAAGTCCCTCCAAGGATGCATCTGTATAAATGTGATACTATACTCCTCCCCTAGGCAATGCGAGTATAGGTGGTGAAGTTAATTTTTCCTTTATCTCATCAACATATAACTGATAGTGGTCATCCCAAACATATGGCCCCTTGAAAGTCAAGTTCATCAACGGACCTGCAATCTCCGAAAACCCTTAAACAAGAGATTATAGTATCCAACCAACCCCAGAAAATAATGAACATCGATCAATGTCGTGGGTTGTCCCCACTCCCTAACCATCGATACTTTATTTGGATCAAAATTAATTCCCCTATCAGACACAATATTTCACACAAACTGCACCTTCCATGGCTAAAATCCACACTTACTAAATTTTACGTACAACTAATGGTCTCGTAACATCTTCATAACCATACGCAGATGATCGACGTGCTCATCCTCAGAACGAGAGTAAATCATAATATCATCTATGAATACGATCATGAACTGGTCAATGAACTCTTTGAATACTCGATTCATAAGATTCATGAACATTGCTGGCACATTACTTAGTCCAAACGACATCACCCTGAACTCGTGCGATCCATGCCGTATTAAAAAAGTTATCTTAGGAACGTCCTCCTCTCTATTGTGTAACTGATGATATCCCCATCTTAAATTTATCTTAAAGGAGTACGCTGCTCCTCTTAACTTGTCGAATAAATAATCGATCTGAGGCAATGAATATTTATTTCGAAATGTTACCTTTTTCATCTCCCTATAATCAATACACCGACAAAGAGACCTATCCTTCTTCTTGATAAACAACATTGGCATACCCCACGGTGATGTACTCCATCGAATAAAACACTACCCCAGACATTGCTAAATCTACTCCCTTAACTCCCACATCTCTGAAAGAGCCACGTGAAAAGGTGCTTGGGTGATCAGCATCCTACCCGGTTCTAAGTCATTGTCAAACTCAATCTCTCAATTGGGTGGCGACCCGAGTTTCTCTTAGAACACATACTCGAACTCCCACAGCACTAGAAATTAATCCAAATAGACAACCATATTCTGTGAGGTCTCCTCCTTAATATAGTACATGTGTGTGCTCGAACCTTCCTTGAGGAGCGGCATCGCCACAAGGATCATCTATTATCCCCAAAACAAACACAATGGTCCTCGCGAAGTAGTCCACCACTGCCCAGAAATTGGCTAACAATTTCATCCCAAAATGACATCCTAACCCTTCATCTATAACATTAGAAGGTCGGCAGCTAAACATAGTCTCCCAATATGAATATCTGCACCCGTACGAATTGAGTGTATAAGTGACCCACTTACCAAAAGTGACTCCACGCATATAAGGAGACTACCGACTATCTCTAATAAACCGGTTGTACGTGATAATCTAGTAGCTATAAATGAGTGTGATGACCCATATCAAATAAAATCCTACCCTCAAGCCCATGAACAGGAAATGTACCCTCTACAAATGGTGGTTCGTGCAGTGCCTGCAGTAAAAATGCATCTCGAACATTATAGACACGTCCAAACTGCAAATGTCCTTGTTATGGTGGGGGTGTTGTTGTAATGGTAACTGCGCATGTTGCCCCTATTCGGAACCCTATTATGTTACTCTGTCCTGTTGTGGTTAGTATCTCCTCTTGTGACCCTCATGTCCATAAGTAAAGCAATAACACATACAGTCTCCCTCTTCTGGACCTAATTATCTTGTCGAGGTTGTCCCTTACACTGACCATAGTGGCCCCGGCCCGGCTGACCTCCCATATTGTTCTTTTGACCGTGACAGCCCTGAGGAACATGTTGTTGTTGTTGTTGAGGACCTTGTTGGCCTTGCCTAAATCCACTACCCTCTGGTCAGTAACCAGGCAATCTGAATCGCTTAGCGGAATCCCCATGTCGGTGATCCTTCCCCTCGTGCCAACTCATCTGCTGTTTTAGTGCCCCACTAAAATTGTTCCCTCCTGCCTTGTTTGACAGTCTAGTCTCACCCCCTCTCTTTCTCCCTTTAAGATGGAAGTTATGGTCCTATCAATGAACTAGTTTTGCATTCACGACCTTATTGTAATTCTTCAATGATGGATTACCAATAAAGTGTTGCCTGATCCTCCAGGCGAGTCCATCTATAAACTTCAACATTTTCCCCTCCTCATTGTTCACTTCATCGGGAACAAAGTTATCTATATGGGTGAACTCCTCCTCGTAATATTCTACAGAATTGTCACCTTGAACCAACTCATTAAACTTCTTCGGCATGTCCTCCTCAACAACTGGTGGGAAGTACTTGCGAACAAACTGCACCCAACACTTAATAATAGGCATAGCATTCCTCTCCTCAGAAGTGGTAATAGACTCCCACAAGCTTAAATATGGCCAACATATTATTTGTAATGTCGTTCTACTCAACCATAAGAAGGTGGTGTTGAATGTATTTCTTCCACTGACATGCAAGGATCACATTGGAGTTACCTTTAAACTCAGTGGGTGGACCTTGTGGATGGCCTCCCTTACTCTTTGCCAATCAGACGACCCTTGATAGGCCTGTACCATCAATGCCACTAGCTTTTGTCACTAAGCCTAAGGAAAATGAAGTGCCATGGCAATCACAGCAACATTAACTGCCTATGCCACAATAACGGCCACTTCTACAATTGTCATTATCCCCTTCGGTGGTTCTGGTTGTGGTGCATGTGGCTCCTGCTGAGCCTCCCACTCATTGGCTCTCATAGCTTCCCTAGTCGATCATCCTCTCTTGGGTAGAATCTTAAATAAAATCGAATTGTAGTAAATATAAGAATAATAGTAGAAGAATGAAATATCAAATACGTAAAAGTGAATGCAACACTCCTAATTATAGTGCTTTATATCAAAGGCTGCTATGCTAAAATTGTAGTAAGCTGTACATATCCTATGGACTCTAGGACCTGATGCTCTAATACCATCTATGAAACCCACCCTATTTTAATAATGGGTGATCAGTCCTTTACTAATAAAATAAGTAGGAATCTCATTTGGTTCATTCTTAGCATCACTATCGAAAACTTTTTAAATTACTAACCACCTAAGTTAAAATAAGTTGGTGCCAAATTTTATCTTTCATTAAAATACAGTAATATGCAAAAAATAAAATGATATAAACCATTATCACAATAACGAAAGTCTATAACAATCGCATGATAAATAAATAAGTAAATGTAGAACAAACCATCAACTCCAAATCACAAGTCTAACTGAAATGAAATGAATCTAAATACAGAGTCTAATGCTGAGAGGAATAAATCCAAATAAAGGTCTAAACTCAATGGGCCACATACCCAACTGAAATACTGAAAATGAATCCTAAACTAGGAATGAAATAACTTAAGTGTCAACTCAAGCCCTGCAAACCTCCACAAGTGATGCAGCTACGCATCCCTTAAATGAATCATCATATCTAACATCCCTGTGGCTAGACACCTAAAACTTTTGAAAATAGATTTTATATGGGTTAGAGACCAAAAACTTTGAAAAATATTTATAAAGTATTTAAAAATGCAAGAAGAGAAATTGTTATACACATATTAGTTTGTCACGCACTCGCTTGAGTTCCTTGCCTCTCAACTTATTTTACCCTTTTAGTTATGCTAACCATCCTAACTAGTCCCAGAGAATATATTAACTTTTAATATGCTTATCTTACACATGCCTCCCATACGATACGCTACCGTAAAACATTAATCAATATTTGTTGAATGTTATGTTTGAACCATTAAATAAGCTTCTCATACTTAAGTTACTTTAGATAAACAATATATATATCTTCAACTACCACACATGAGTAGAACAAATCATGCGTGCATGTATATATATATATATATATATATATATATATATATATATATATATATATATATATATATATATATATATATATATACACACACACACACACACACACACACACACAACTACAACATCCCTAGATTGAGAACCGTGATGCTTGCATATTCTACTATCGAGTTCATGTGCCTCGCGTACCACATCAAGGACTACTAAGGGAATCTCCCATTATAGAAGGCAGGGTAGGTATGCTTTACACATATAATAAGTATACACACAACCTATTGCGTAGGTATAAACACAACCAATAAGTATATCAAATATAGGTTTACACACAACCTATAAATATATCCAGTGCATAGTATATATCCCTCGAATACCCAACGTACTAACGATTCACACCTTGTATTCTTTTCATATTTTCCCAAGTATCACTTACTACTCGAAGGGTACTAGTTATCCTTAAAATATTTTCAGTAGTTAATACCTCGCTAACCTACTGGTATCAATCTTCGGTTATCATCCATGCTTCCCATAACCCGATTTTAGATTCTCGATATTTAACACCATCGTTTTGTTTTGTCAATCCTAATCCCAATTTTACCCTCATTAAGACTAAGTCGAGCTTTAACTATAAGTAAACTGATATTCTCCAAGTCCTCATACAGTTAATGAAACATTACCCAAGTTCCCCATATTTTTTGGCAAGGAAAACTACGTAAATAAACAAAGGCCCCTTTTTCAGATCAATCAAGAAAATGGTTTGATCGATCGATATCTCTCGATCGATCGATCAATCCTGGGCAGATTCATCTCCAAAAATGTTTTTATCCTATTTTTTCTGCAATCAAACCTTCATGAAACTCATCCAAAACCCCAACCAAATTAACTAGAGTTCATATAGGAATGTTTAAACAATTTCTATATAAGAATACTCTCCAATCATCATGAAAACCAGTTTAAACTAGATTAAACTCTCACTTAATTCCTATGAACCCTAGGTTTACATTTCTTACATATTCATCGTCAAGAACCTAGATATATATCATTCTTTTCTCAAATCTAATATTTCGGTTTATATTAATAAGAGGTTGATTCCATAGATTATATCGTAACAAATCATGAATCAAATCCCAATATTCATCCAAAAAATCATGTTTTTCATTTAATATAAACCCTACATTATCATGGATAATATGTGTACTCAAAAATTGCAAGTTTAAACACTTGCCTTAGGGTTGAGTTTTCTGTTATTTGTTGTTAGATGAAGAATGCATCTTCCTCTTGCTCTGATCTTGATTCCGAAAACGACAGTGGTGAAAAGTGATGTAGGTTGGCTTAATAACCCTTCCCCTACCCTATCTTATGGCATATCTTCTCTCCCAAATATTGTAACCCTAGCCTCCCCACTGAAGTGGCTGATATATATTTCTAAAATTTAGAGTTTTGCCCACCTTAAACTCCCAAATGACCGAAACACCATTATGTAGTGTTGGGTTGGTTTAAAAATGCCCCAGGACCCAACTAATACACCCGGGTACTCCATTTCACCTATTTCATCCCATTTGGAATCAACCGTGATCTAAAAATTCCATCGGAGTCACTATACATAAATTTTCTATATCGACCTTAACATAGCCTACACACGACTCCCGGTTGAGATATAACATAGTCCCATTGATATTACTCACTATGACGTATAATAATTTCCACTTGTTATTTACTACGCATAGTAAATTTATTCCATAAATATTTATCATAATCTACCTCAATCAATATTTAATAAATACATAATATTTTATTTAATTAAATCATTACACACGTGTAATATAAAAATACCCGAGTTAAATAAATTCTAAATGCTAAAAAAATACGGGGTGTTACAGTCATCTTATGAATTATATATCTTCTCATTTCTCTAAAATTGCATATTTTATAAGTTTTAATGCTCTCGATAATGACTTCTTAGAATGAAGTGAAGAAGTTAATATTCAATAAAAATGTTAAATCACTGGTCACTTTAATTAATGAACTCATTATTAATAATAAAAGTTGTGTGGGACACTCCTTCAAAAGTTTGACAATTTTTTAAATTGATTAAGCATATAATTTATGCAAATAATTGTTTAACACTCGCACGATCTCATAATGTTAGAGATTAATTATGAGTTTGTTTTGAAATGAGTACCCATTATGTGGCATATATATTTTTAAGTTATATTCTGTGAATTATAATGTTTCATTCAAAAGTAATGACAATCATTTGCTTTTTTTTTTAAACTAGAGTGCTATGAAAATTATTTTAATTTGGGATAGGGTTCCTTACAAAACAAACCATAAATTCTTAAATTCCTTTTCTTATATACTTTTGTAATTAATATTCATTAGATCTTAAAAAAACTTCAATGACCTTTAAATATCTTCTTTCTAGACTTGATCGCGAGGAATTTATTTCGAGTGTACCAAGAGACTTTCAAGTTTATTTGAGAATATATTTTCCTTAATTATGGTATGGTCATTACTGATTTATACAATTACGTTTTCGTTAAAACCTTTTACAAGGAAAACGATTTTGACCCAATACCATAATGTTGAACATAAACATATCATTATTATTAAAATTATTCAATCACATAGATTATTGAATATGAAACTCTTTTAAATATTGGCTTCCTTTGATGATTTAATACACTAGACTAATTCTCTTGGGGTTATCACGTATGAATTTTGATAGTCACGTTTGAGTTCTTAAGGTTTTAACATTTTAGGACAATCTATGTGGCCCTAGTGGAAGATTGTAGTAATTTTCTTGAATAATGTATTTTCATAGATCATGTCATTCTATATTGTGAAACAAAAAGCCAAACACACCAATGATGTCGCCACAAGAGATAAATAGTTTTTAAAATCTTATTCACATATATTTTAACCAAATCTTTCTTTATTCCAAACTTTGGTTGAAAAATCTGTTTTAATATATATGGTCATAACTGTGTTATATACATTCCACTTTACACAATTTGACACTCCTGCATGATTTGGTATATCTAGTACATGAATGGATTTAGAAATCACTAAAACAATTGGGTTTTAGAATAACATCTACATCTTGAAGAGGGTTCACTATTTATTATTGAAACAAAAAATTCAAATTCTTTAAAGTGTGATAAAATTAGTTGTATTACCAAATCACTTAATGTGGTTATAAAGGAAGTTTAGGAACATGCCATCACCTAACATTTAAAACAATGTTCTTTTAGTTGGTGAGTTTTTTAACAAACAAAGAGAAATAAATGATCAACCATCATATAATGGGATTATCACCGTGTAACAAATATATATATATACACACACACACACACACTAGGGTATGCCCGTGCCTGAAGGGACGCTAATAATTTTGAAAATTATAAAGTCGTGTATAATGTAAATAATAAATGTTTTATATATTAGAAGTGTAAATTTTTAAAGTATAGGATCATGTAAATTTAAATCATACAAAGTAAAAAAATTTATAAAGTCATAATAATTGTTAACTATTGTATAACATAAATATTTGTAAACAAAGTAAAAATATTGGGCAAATATTTTCTTGATATTTTTAGTGTTAAATGTGTTCTCTTACATCAACATGTATTCACATTCTTTTCAATATATGAGTTAGCCCTCATCACCCCTTACAGTGTAAAATTTAACATGCATAAAACAAAAAAATGAAAACAAATGACAACCAAACATTCAAACTGAAAATTTCAAAATACTCATTGAAAACACAGACAAATAATTTGCAATCCTCTATAATCAAACAAAGCTCCAAAGAAAAGATTTATGCGTGTTATTGTAGTCTCAAAGAAAGTGTTCACTTTTTTTTTGCATGATCTAAAGTATAAATAATGGTTTTCACATTCTCGGATCTTCACATGCAGTCTTGCCTTAAATCACTTAATGAAACTTGATCTCTTTGGTGATGAGACTTGAAAGGAAAAGAAGGTTGCATAAGGGAGGGAATCAAAAGCAAAAGGATCCTCCAAAAATAAGGTGATATTGTTAATCCAATCAATGAATTTGTATAGAGAGGTGATATTGTTTCTTTTAACAAAATCTAAGTTCATGTGATATACTTCAAACATTTCAAACACACACCCCCATAATGTAGAACTAATGCTAGTACTAGCTATCGATGTTGAGGTTGAGGACTAATGTAAGGATCCAAATAGATAATTAACACTAACCATTTGACTACTCCTGGGAACTAAGAAAATTATAGGATCTACCTGTAATAAAGATAATCGAGAAAAAATTTACACATGAAATGTAAACCAAGAAGTAGAGAAATAAATTTTCATTTCACAAACAACTTGGAATAAACAATTCATGTCCCAACTGTTGTGGTCCCAGCTAAAATATTTCCGGCTAGGCTGAGGTCAACTTGTCATGGGATATCAGCAGTGGTGGGTAAGGATGGAGCTATGGTGGGGGATTTTGGGTTCTGCAAACATCCAAGAACATCTAAATGTAATGGTAAACTAATGAAGTAGTCATAGGAGGGGGAAAAATCATGCCATTTGACAAATAAACACTTCAAAAATCAATGATGCTCGCAACATATATAGATATAAGGTGATTCTGGATAAGATAAGAACATGGCACCCCCAACCTATTAATCTTTATAAATAACGAATGTCAAAAATAACTTTTGTCTCTATCCTTGTAACCAAGAAATCATAACACCACAAAAAGTGTACACTCAAATAAAGACACTGAACTTTCACATAAAAGTTTATTGTTATATGGTGCATTATACAGCTAAAAGAAACAAACTAAGAATAAAAACAAAAGTTCCTCAGAAGTGTACACCTTCCACTCAAAGAGATAGTGTTGTAAAAGGATGGATTTGGAGGGAGATAGGTGGAGAGTGGACGAGGGGCAGTATCGTATTTTCCTATTATGCTAGATTGAATTGTTATATTGTGCTTTGAGGGGACTGTTGTAATGGGAAACTCTGACATTCTATATGCATAGTTGAAGAAATAAAAGATGAAGCTGCAGACATCTGAAGTAGCCATCACTTTAGTTTCTAGCTTGGATATCATCTCATTCGCCTTCACATGCAGCTCCTTGCCTTTGCAATCTTCAGTACCACGAAATAATTTCTGACCACAATCAAGCTCTTTTATCGAAGTCTATACTCCCCAGCTATTTTCACAAACCATAAAAACATCCTTAACGAACCCAAACATCTCTGAAGCATGACCACGTAAGACGAAGTGAAATTCCATCTCGGTTGTGTTAGTTCTGAAAAAATTTCCTTAGGAAATGAAGTGCATCCGAAGCATGACTCGCAACAATCTCTCGTGATGGACAACACTGCCATCGCAGAATCAAAAGTTCTGCAGGCCAAGTTGTATGAATTCTGTAAAGATATTATCCTGAAATATCCGGAATCACTACACATCAAAACATGCAATTAGCGAGTTAAAATTATATAAAATAATTAGCAAAAACTTTTAAGGGTTGTTTTATGAGGTTGGAAAATCTTAATGAAAAGCATAATTAAAGAACAACATCAAAGCCAATAAATATAATTAGGAAATTCATTATAATTAAAGTAATCCATTATCTATATGACAAAAAGATGCCAGAGATAAGATCTAATCTAATTGGGCATGGGCGCATAGAACATAGGAACACCATTAATGAAACTTTTTTTTCTTTTTCAAACTCTCAAACAAAAAAAAAAGAGTTAAAGAAACTAAACATGGTTAGATCTCATCTTAACAACATCAATAAGCCTGCTCTAAAGACAGTTCAGTCATCTTTTTTCATTTCTCCTATTTGGCTCTATTTAAATATAAAATTTTAGCATTTTATTTTATCATTTTTGGTTCAGAGTATTGATGGTGGTATCATTGATTGTGTTGACTCGGCAAAAGATTGCATTTGATCATCCACAATTGAAAGTGCAAAAACCATTGGTATCTAGCTTATACTTTTAATAGCATTGGTATCTAGATTCAGTGATAAAAGATTTAAAGCTTATGTTTTGGTCCTAATAGAATAAGAGCATAAAGCTCTCAATAGCTCTGTTTTGGTCCTAATAGCATACCAGTTAAATATCTGAAAAATTTCCTTAGGAAATGAAGTGCATCCGAAGCATGACTCGCAACAATCTCTCGTGATGGACAACACTGCCATCGCAAAATCAAAAGTTCTGCAAGCCAAGTTGTATGAATTATGCAAAGATATTATCTTGGAATATTCGGAACCACTAAACATCAAAACATGCAATTAGCGAGTTAAAATTATATAAAATAACAACTAATATTCAAATAATTAGCAAAAATTTATAAGGGTTGTTTTATGAGGTTGGAAAATCTTAATGAAAAGCATAATTAAAGAACAACATCAAATCCAATAAATGTAATTAGGAAATTCATTATAATTAAATTAATCCATTATCTATATGATAAAAGGATGCTAGATATAAGATATAATCTAATTGGGCATGGGCACATAGAACATAGGAACACCATTAATGCATTTTTTTTTCTTTTTCAAACTCTCAAATAAAAAAAAAAGAGTTAAAGAAACTAAACATGATTAGATCTAATCTTAACAACATCATTAAGCCTGCTCTAAAGATAGTCCAGGCATCTTTTTCATTTCCCCTATTTGGCTCTATTTAAATATAAAATTTTAGGATTTTATTTTATCATTTTTGGTTCAGAGTACAGATGGTGGTATCATAGATTGTGTTGACTCGGCAAAAGATAGCATTTGATCATCCATAATTGAAAGGGAAAAAATCATTGGTATCTAGATTATACTTTTAATAGCATTGGTATCTAGATTCAGTGATAAAAGTCTTAAAGCTTCTGTTTTGGTCCTAATAGCATAAAAGCATAAAGCTCCCAATAGCTCTGTTTTGGTCCTAATATCATATCAGTTAAATAAAAGTGCTCTGTTTTGGTCCTGAATCATACCAGTTAAATAAAATCTTTAGCTTCATATATCTAGCTTAGTTTTTGGTGTAGAGTACTTATTATTAAAGTCATATATATATGTTCATAACTTTTATTAAAGGCAGTTGCTTTTAAATAAAAGCTTTAACTGCTATCGAAAGCAGTTGATTATTTTTAACCATGCTTCTGTTTGTGTAGGAACCACCAGATAAACAAAAGGGCCACAATCTAACAGGGATGGAAACAGAAGATTATCAACCGTGGTTCATTTATGGTTCATTTGGTCATGATCTTAACACCATTGAAGCTTGTTGGCATGCTTATATATTCTCTTATTGAACATGTACAAAGAGATATGGACATGTTTATCTCAAAGTAAAACCTGACATAAACGTAGACAGTACAATATCTTCTTTTATTGGTTATTTAAGATTATAAAGTATCTTCTCTTATTGGTTTCCATGACGAAAAAAGATGGACATGTTTATCTCAACGTATACTATTGTGAATCATGACATCGATGTTTGTTCTTCTTAAGCATATATGGTATAAGAATTAGACATATGACTATTAGATAGACTTAAATAGACTTCCATTACCAACAAAGTGGAGGTTTAGAAAACTTTCTCCTTTGTTCATTGCTAAACTATTCAATGAACCATTTACCAATTAAACCAATATAACTATTCTATTTTACCAATTAAACCATCAACAAAGAAGAAGAAAAACTTTAACTCCGCATATTGTTTCTTAACAGAGAATATTATATCTTACCAAGGCTGTGAAGAGTTAGATCTTCAAAACGACTCAATCCCTGCAAACAAATTTAATAACACATGAGCCCCAAAGTTTAGATGTCTTGAACAATAAATAACAATAAAATAATTAAGATTTGTTAAAGCCTAAAACTTGAGATCTATTAATGCATAAAATCTGTTAATAACTAAAATCTCATATTTGCTATAAATGTCTAAAAACATATGAATTACACAGACAAAAAGGCCTAAAATTTTAACAAACTAAGCTTGCACCAAACATTGTTAATTAATTGGAAACATAAAATACAAACATCATACAATAATATGGGCAGTAAAATTGTAAGAAATACACAAAAACATATACTGAAAAAATTTAAATCTATGCATCTTTAAATCTATATACATAAACACATATATGCAACTTAATACGGCGAGTAAAATGGTAAGAAATTAAAAAGTCTGGAAAGTTCTGTAGAGTGATTCAAGAGTTATGCAAAATAAATCTCACCTTTAAGGATAGTGCGTTGATGGTGCTCGATGGCGCCGGTATTTATCTCAATTTGGAGCACTGTCTTCATAGACGGTTTTATATTTATACAACTCCCATGGTGCTTATCCGGTGAGTGTGAGCATGTGAATGTGTAAGAGACTGGGGAAAAGGGTTACCTAGGGGCGACGACAAGAGGGAGTGGGCGATGTGGGAGGGGCGGCAAGGGTTTTCTCATGTCACGATCGAGAGAGAGAGAGGGATAGGGAGAGACGGGAGAAAAACAAATGTGAGTATAAGGGAATGAGAAGTCGGGTAAGGTGTTGGCAAATGAGAGAGGAGATAAGGGTAATGAGAGTAAGAGTGTGTCAAAAGAGGGGGAAGTCAAAATTTTAAAGGGTAAAAGAGTAAGTGCAAAAAAATCATAATGATGACATCATCAATCAAACTTATGACATACATAAGTTTTCTACTTTATTATATAGATATATAATCATAAGAAATAGTTTTAAGAAGAGCTAAGAAGGATTTTGATATCCCGAGTGATTATGTGATCTATTTACAAGAATGTGAATTTGATATAAGAGAAAGAAAAAGTCCGTTTTTCGCTTTCACAAGTTGTAAGAAATTATAATTATTTGAAATGACACAAATGTACCAAAATAAAGTATAGGATATCATTGAATTAGATAATTGATGCACTAGAGTCGAGTGTAAATGGGTCATTAAGAAAAATTCACCTTGGTGGTAATCAACGATATAAATCTAGACTTATGGTCAAAGGTTTCATTACTAATAGAGTAAGGGTTATAAATAAATGTTTTCCCCTATATCTTAGAATGTGAAATTATTATGGCTTTCATAGATCCTTTTGACAGATAGTTATATTTCGTGTAATAAATTAAGAGTGTTTAAAAAATAAGTTTATAGGTTGAGAAATCACTATATAGAGTTATGTAAAATTTTCACCAATGTTTTTTTGAAATACATTTATGTCTTTTGATTTATTATGTTTTTTATAAGTATATATACAATAAGGTCAGTGTGACTAAGTTTATAAGTTTTGTGTTTCTTTATAAATTAGTAATAAGTTATAAAGTAGAGATGTAAAATATTATCTACGTGTTAAGAGTATGAAGTATTGAGATGCCCAAATTATTATATGCTCACACTTGTGGTAATTTTTCAATTCAAGATGACTACCAATCACAAACTTTACTTGATGTATAGAACTCTGTCTTGATTAAGTATTTTATTTTGGTTTAATAACAATATTATGAAAGAGTTGAGATAATCCATTATTGTTCATTATGAAAATTTGATTATGTAGCATGCTTTGATTCTACAATTTATGGATTATGGCTTCGAAAATTCATTTCGGAACATGGAGTTGTTGACACTATTACCAAGTCCTTGAAGTATTATGATAAAGTTATTGCAATCTTCTTTATGAATAAATGATATGTATTTTAAAGGAACTAGGAACATTATAGTATAATACATATCTGTTGGAGTTTTATTTTTAAAACCATGTATGACGTTTACTTTTTAGTAAAGATGAGTTAGTTCATTTTGAAATAAGAATCATGATTAGAAGAATGCCTTATATTTTTTTTTAAATATTGTATATAATATCGGTCAACTTCACGTAGGAGAAATTCTAGTGAGTTGGGGGTGCCTTGATAACAAATAATCGGAAATTAGATTCTAGTACAATTAAAAAGTTCACAACCTATGTAGGAAGTTGATATCCTATTGGCATGGTTATTATACAATCTTAATAGTTTATCTCAAACTATGTGAACTTGTGTTATTGTTCGAAAACTTGTGTGTTAGATGAAAAGAGGATTGTGACTAGAACATCCATGAATGTAATTAATATGACCAACCGTGAGATTTAGTTCTATAGGTTGTCTTGATTAGACTTAGGTAATATCACACCAATTGCAAAGAGTGCATAGATTTTTAATGACAGGATTTATGAGGATTGGAATTCTTGCATAGTTATTCCTCTTAATTTGAAGGAAAATATTCATTTTTAGTGGATCTCAATCTTCACAGATTAGGCACTCGTTGAGTGGGGAGTTTGAGATCATAATCCAGAGGAATTTGTGTCCAAGAGATATCTAAGATTTTCACAACCCTTTGACGGACTTAGATGTTTTGTTTCCACCAGTAAAACACAATCAGTGGATTATTTTATAATCTCGTGTGGTAGAAAATAAGTTAAGTCTAAGAAAACATGAATGATTAGATGTTGGCTAAAATAGATTAGTGGAAAATTTATTTGACCTGACGGGTATTGGACACTTAAAGTGGGGAATCATATTATGTAAAATAGTCCACTTTACAAATAAGACATTTATTTTGAGTGGTTTAGATATAATTAAATTGGAGTTAAGTTAAGATTATTTCTTAGAATTAATCCCTATTAAATAAAGTAAGGAAATAATTCTGATAATTGTAATGGGAATTTCTGAGTATTTATTTGGAAGATAACTTAAGTATTTATCTTAGGTCCCTAGTATAGTCCAATAACCAAGTAGTACTCCCTAAACTCTCTGCAAACTTAGTTAAGTCTAAGCCAATGACTTATACCTATTTATAATGGTTTAAGATAGGATTTTAGATTAATGATCCATTATAGAGGATTAGAGAGGGAGAGGAAAATACTATTAACATTTTTATGTTGGGATTAAGAGAGAGAAGTTGACTTCTCTCATATTTCACTGCGGAGTCCTCTCTAAGAGTGACCACACACAAGGCCTACTTTAGGTGGATCATATATGTGATAACCCACCTATTTTAATACCAAGTGGCCAATCTTCTACTAAAATAAAACATAAATCTTAGTATGGTTCATTCTCAACATCACCGTCGAAATAACAATATAACATAAATAATATGAAGAAACCATACAATCAATTGAATGAAATTACGCCACTAATAAATAAGTAATAAGTGGGAACAAAATAAACCATTGGCCACTAAATAATAACATACACTATGTAAATTGAATCAATAAACTGAGTACTGAAATATAATTCTCTGGCGGTAATATAAACTTATCCATCTATGGGAAATACGCCCAAAGTTGAAATTGAGATGATTGGTCCTATCTAGATAAAATATACTGAGGCATCTAAGAAAAAAATTAGCTTCAACAGATACTGTATGGAAAGAATGGATCTATCCCTGGGGTCCTAGCAGTTGTTGCTGCACACCTTTTTCTACTTGGCCTATCGTCTCCCACATAATTTTTCTACTTGGCCTATCGTCTCTGATGTTGAAAATTGATTTCATCGATACATACGTATAAGTTCCAGTTTAATTATGTGCCTAGCTAGTTATTATCCAAAACATTTGGATCATTTATTATTTATTTTTACTGATGGTTTAGATATTTCTATATCACCCTAGTGAGCTGGTAAGTATGGGATTATTATCTTAAAGATCATTAGTTTTCTTTATTTGTCCCTTAATAAATTGATAAGAATGGGATTATCAGCTTAAAATTCTTTAGTGTTGCTATACAAACACTAAATTCTATACACACTCCACCTCTCATTTATACAGATATTTGTTATAGAATTGGTAAAGCCTGCTTAGCATATTTGTGAAATTTCCTTTTTTCTCCAGATGACCCAGGATAAAGAGGACAATATTTCTTCCTAATTAGAGAAAAATATCGGTCACCTATTTCTATACGTGACTGTATGCGTAGAAACTAAGCCATATGGGAGCAAGGAGTGGCACTTTTCGATTTTCTACCTTATAGTTCATGTTGAGAAATAGATTATAATTCAATGTAATACCCCGTATTTTTATGGCTTTTAATTATGAGATTTATTAAATTAATTTGGGATAATTAATTGAAAAATAATCCGGATTTAAATGCTACCGAGACGAGAGTTAATATTTGATTATTATAATGTTGTTTAATATTACTGAGTGATTATGATAATATGTGATTATTGAATATATTAAAATTATCGTGAGTTGAAAATACGGCAGTTTTGATAATTAAGTTGGGACGCGCGTGTCAGTCATGTCAGGACCCAATTTAATGGATTTAAAAGTATTTTATTTTTATGTCATCCGTATGAGCATTTTGAGTGTGCCAACGTGTCCGATAGGATCGAGATAGTCAGAAAACACTAGTCGGGGGTTTAGTTTGGATCCCGGGGCATTTTTAAGCATAACCGGCAACCCGAGAGGGTATTTTAGCCATTCCTATTTTTGGGTGAATAGTGACCCACGAATTTTAGACAGTTAATATCAACCAACACTGGAGTCCCTTAGGGTTCCACAACCAAAAATTATAAACGGCCATTAGAGTGGAAGAGAAGGAAGTTTTCAATATAGAACCACCACTTAGAGGGTTTTTGCACCACCGTCACCACCACCGGATAGATCGAAAAGTAAGGATCATCCTCATTCCATATACTTCATCAGATCAGAATCTTTATTATCAGTCAAGTGATTTAAATTGCAATAATTTAGCGCATATATCATTCATGCTAGGTTAGAATTGAAGAATAACCTTAAATAATGAAAAATTGAATGGATTTGAAGAATTTAAATCATAATTTGGGTAGGTCTTGCATGTAGTTTAATGTTGGAGATAATAGTAGCCACGAAATTATGATTTATGGGTATAGAATTATGAAATTGTAAGGAATTATATAGTGTTCTTGAAGAAATAGAAGAACTAGGGTTTTTATATGAAAATTAAGCAAATTGATCCAAGAATTTGATGTTCTATTTTGATCTGATGATTCTAAAACGTGGGAAATGATGCAAACATATTGGGATGATTATTAGTACACTTAGTTGGGAGTGTAGGATGTTGTAATAAAGAATTAGAGGTGTAAAAAGAGCAAAAATCGTATCTGTTTAACAAATTCTGGGTTAATACCTGCTTGATCGATCGCTTGACTGAAGAATGTCGATCGATCGACCCCTTTTCTTCGATCGATCGACCCCTTCTGAGTTTTGGTAATTGTTTTCCTTTGAGTTTTAATGGAAATCCAAAGGCCGATAATGATTCTTAGAGCGATTAATTTGATATTGTGGGACTTAGTTAAGGTTATTAGAGTCTTAGTTGATGCCGCAAAAATGGCTTACCTTATGGAATAGAATGCTATTGCTTACAAGGGTCTATCGAGTGAGGTACGAATAGAAATCGTTCGAATTAAAACTATAATGGGAATTAATGATGATGTAAGGGTAATAACAATAATGGAGGGACTTTAAGACTGAGATAACATTTAAAATTAATAGGACACCTAATAACCTTTTGGGGGTAGGTTTAGCTACTCAAATTGATATGAAGAGAGAGAGTTATCAAGTTAAATATATAACTACATATGATGTTTGGGATAATCTTATTACGTACTAGACTTACTAGATAGAATGTGAATATCTATATTGAATTATGATTACTAAGGTTGTGTGAATACCTAGTGAATGGATTTCTTATGTGTATGACATACCTACCATACTTGCTATCACAGGAGGTTAGCTTTTTTTACAAAGGACCCTCTTATCCTTGTGTGCCTTCGGGGGGAATTTAGACTGGTACGTTAAGGACATAGGACTGTGAATGACTTTTTTTTGAGGTGATAAGTCAGCTGACCATGGGAGCGTAGGTATGTGCGTGACCCATCGGTATGTCAACTATATTCGCCTCCAATATGTGTGATTTGTTTTGAGCCGATTCCTAAGTGATTAGGAACACGTGATCCTTACGTACGTGATGTACATGGATTTGATAGCAGAGTATGCATGCACCGCAACTTAGCCTAGGGGTGCCATATATATATATATATATATATATATATATATATTTTGTGGGTGATTTATATATGTACTTGTGACTGGTTCATTGTTGCTTAGTAGAAGTGAATAACTAAGATATTTGAGTGGGCTAAGAATGACAATTTAATTAACACTTGAGATAAGTAATGTTAATGAATGCACATATGGGTTATGAATATAACTGATTTGGGTACTAAGAGTAGGCACCCTATGGTAGAATGAGAAAGAGGAAGTGATATAGACTAGTTAGTTAGCGACATAACTAGGATGGGTTAAGGGAATACGTTAAGCGTGCACATTAGTGGATATGTGAGAAACTCATGTGAGAGTACACAACTAACATGTTTATAATATGTGTTGTTTAATTGTAATTTAAACACTTGCTAAACTTTTAAACTATTTTCACCACGGGCCCTGACCCGTTTTCTTCCAACTTTATTTTATTTTGTAAAAACATTTTAGGTGCCCAGCCACAGGGACGCAAAACATAGAGTTCCATTCTGATGACGTGTTGTAGTCATTGTGGAAGCTACAAGATCTTGGTATTAGACGCCTTCATATTTATCCTTGGTTCCTTCAGAGTCATTTGTATCGGTTAGGGAATGTCGCCCATTCTTATTTAGAGGTTCTAGTTACAGAATTTCATTATTTCGGTTATTAGTTCATTTATTCAGACTCTTGTATTGGGACTTTAATTTCTCTGGCATTTTTATTATTGGAGCGTTTACTCCAGACTCAGTTGATTTCATTTCATTAGTTATTCATATGAGATTGTTTATGCGATTGATGGTTAATGATTTAATTCTGGGTCATTTGTTAACTTAATTAATAAAATTTGACATCTCTCTCTTTTTAAATATTAGGTGGCTAGTAATTAACTAATTTTTTTCGATAGTGATGGTAAGACTGAACCAACGGGATATTTAGTATTAATTTAATAAATGAGTATCTACCTGGTATTTAATTAGACGAGGTGTTACAGGTGGTATCAGAGCATCTGGTTCTAGTGTCCTTTAGGATATGTGCAGCTTATTATGCTTGTAGCGTAGCTTTCTTTTATATAGAGCCCTATGTTTAGGATTGTTTATTTCTTTGGTGAGATTTCATTCTCCTGCTATAATGTATATGATAGTGAATCATATTTGCATTCCGGTGTGTTCGTGTACCAAACAATGCAGTAAGTCCGGTGAATACAGTTGGGCGGACAGTAGGAGGCAAAGATTAGTTGAGGTTATTTCATTTATTAAAGAAGGATGACCGTAGTTGAAGTCACCCATATTATGGCATGAAAGTACAAGACGACATAGACGACTAAGGAGCAACTTGTGACTTCGAGGTACAACTATAGTAGAAAGTGGGGTCAAATTAGACTCACCTAGCAAGGAGTATTGGGAGAGAGTCAGGCGAAACATTGAAAAGAACCAGCAGTGGAAATATAAGAAAGGCAGATATGGCGTGAACTAACCAACTAACGTAAAATATCCAACGGTTTGGACATATAACGGGGTATGGCTAATCGGGAGTGAAAATTGAAACAACCCTTGATTTTTGGAGACTGAGAAATTAAATTTTTGGGAAAATAAATTTAATTACTTGGAGAATTCTAAAATTTGGGAATTGAGGTCCAAAAATAGAGAACATTTATTCCAGATGATGTTTTTGAGGGTACCATCGATCCCAGAAGGGTCGAGATAGTTAAAGTGACCGTCATTGGGTTTTATTTCGGCTCCGGAATGTTTTTAAGTCAGTTTGACTCGAATTATAGAGTAAACGAGCCATTTAAAGTGTGTATTAACATTTAAAATTTGGGATTTTGTTTTAAATGCTTAAGAGGCTTACGGATAAGCCATCTCATTTAGAGAAAGAGATAAAAAGCCCTAGAGGGTGAAAGAAGAAGGAAAGAAGAAGAAAGGAAGAGAGAGAGAGGAAGAAAAGCTTGGAGATCACGGCCCAACGCAACAACGACGACGATTCAACCAGTACAAAATCGAGGCAAGTGTTTAATCTTGCTAAATAAGTCATTTGTGTATTGGATTTCATAATTTGTGTGTTAAATAAATAGATTTTGGGTATCAATATCAAAATCTAGATTTTTGGGTTTAAATCATGAAATCAATGTTTATACATGGGTTTAATGATGTATAAATTGTTGGGATAAAATGTAGGATGAGATTACATGTTAATAATATTATGGGGTTAAAGATTTGGGAGTTGGTGATGATATTTGGGAGTTTGAGGATTTAGGGTTTGCTGAAAATGGGAAAATTGTCCAAGATAACTGGTATGGCCGGTCGACTGCGCCCAGGGGACCGGTCGACCGTGCCTTAAGGGAAAATCCTACTGCATTTCTTCGTAAGCAAAATTTGGACCCGCGGTCGACCGGGGGTCTTGGACCGATCGATCGGTCCCCTGTTTTTAGCCCAAAATTGGGATTTCTTTCTTTCCCTTTTCTTTTGAGGTTTTATTCTTAGGGGCTTTCTTAATGAGCTTATTATGGAGGGTTATGATATTAGGTTAAGGTAATGGGGCCCTAGGTCGAATAGGGGCTTGGGGGCCTATGTTAAATCGATTTAGGAGGATGGGGTGCCTCTTTTAGTAACGAAAGATATATGGGACTGGATTGATTGGTGGATTACCCTACTATGATGGAGGTGGGAAATCATGGATTGGTTGTAAATCGTAGGGATTGTCCATTTTTGCTTAAGTAGGTATGAAAAATGGATATTCCGAGGCATAGTGGGGGGGATCTCAGTGAGCACGGGAGTTTCTAGCTTGAGGGCATAAGTAAGCGTAGAAATGCTGGGAGGTTAAGAACTCTTAGAGAGAGTGGTGAGAGTACGATATGAAATTGTAGGCCGAGGGTATAGCCAAATCCTTATAGTAAAGAGGATTCTATATAGATTAAGATTTGGGGACCTATGCAAGAGAGGGGTCACGTAGACTTAGAATTGTTTAAAATTAAGGAATTATCGGTAACCCAATAGGAGTAAGGGTTCATAGGATAAATCGAACCATAGGTGAAATTGGGAACGATTTGGATCGTACTATCGACTAGAATAAGCGGTGGCATAAATTCTAGTCAGGATAGTTATATATAATTATATGCAAGTAACGGCTAAAATTCTAACAATTGAAGTGAAGTTGGGATAAGTTGAGGTTTATAGACTATTAGTCATGTATAGGCCAATGGTCAAATAGTACTAAAGATAATCATGTACTTTCGAATGTAGATGTAATGTGTAGCGATGGTTTCCTACACTAAACTTTGGGGTGATAACCCTAACGTTGGAGATATACATGTATTTTTGGGAGACTATTCATCATAGGAAAAGAGATGAATATGCTTCAAGTGAGGGATTGTATTCACATATCGAGTTAAATTAAATAAGTTTGTGGTGACGGCTTGTATATTGAGGATTATTTAAACCTATAGTCGAGTTTATATATATATATATATTATACATATGAACGAGAAATAGTTTGTGTATATGTATATATATGGATATATTTATGTTGTGAATATTTAAACCTTATGTGATGGTTTAATATTGGATCATATGATGGGATCATATGGATGTGTATATATTGTGCATGTGAATGATATATGTACTTATTTGGTTAAGCATACCTCGCTCATGCTATCATTGGGAAGTTTTCGCGCTGAGGGTGAGAATCCTGGCTTAAGGAGCAGGGTGTGGATATTCCCCAGGTCATAGTCGTCCGGTGTGTGTGATTTATATTTTTGGGTTGGGACGTGGTGGGTATGTCTCGTCTCATTGACCGGTTAAGAGCTATGGCCTCTTCCCGGGACGTTGTGTGCATGAGTATATCATGAGGTGGGTGACGTTGATCCCCACTAGGTGGTCCCCAGTATTGCTACATGAGCCGGGCACTGGGAAGTTAATAGCATGGTGCAGTTTATCGGCACTATATATAGCCGGGTATATTTATGTGCATGGCTACTATACATTAGTTATGATATTTACACTTGGTCATGGGTATGGATGATGATATATATATATATATATATGGTTAGAATAAAATGCCTATATATATATTTATAGATATATCCTACAGATGAAAGGATATGGAATTTTGTTGGAGTACATCTTGGATGATTATGGTGTACTAGATAATTGGGGGTTAATGTATCGCATTTAAGGAATATTTCGGTTACATCACCCCAAGGATATTATTGGAGATTTTAAGTTGTGTTATTTAGTAATCCAGATTTAGTAGTTGTAGTAGTATAATATTGTATGTATGGAATAATGGATCTCTAGGATCGACATTTTCAAGGAGTAGTGTAACGGGGTGGCTCCTTGTTTGGATTTCGCTTTGCGAGACATCCCACCCACGAAACGTAGTGCAGTGTTGAGATTGGAGAGAAGTTTTGTCAATAAATTGTATGCATATTATTTAGAAATTAAATCATATGATTTAACCCCAAATATATATGGGTAATGTATTAAGAGTTATAATTGAATAAAATTATAAACCAGAATCCATTAAGCCTATTACGGCATAATTATCTGTAACAATAATCTAGTATGATTAGTAAAGGGGTGGATTCTTGGGTTAAGATAGGAAGGCAAATCTCGTGGGAATAGGCGGGGCCTATGTTAAGTTAGGTTGTCCTTATAATCGGGGTAATTTAACTAAAATTTGAGGACACGAGTAGGTGCGCGCCGTTAGATGAGAGGTGAGTCGGGGTTTCACGAGAGTGCGATTCCACTTTAATTATGAAATAAGTGCACTGATATTTATTATGCACGATTAACACACTTGCTAAATATTTTTGACACTTGGGCTCTGACCCGTTTACTTTCCTCTCCTGCCTGTATGTATATAAATATTACTACAGATGTCCTACCGCATGGATGCCGGATGACCTTCTATCCAGAGTCATGGGAGCCGTGACAGGTGCGGACTATTACGGGACTTCGAGTGTTGACGCTTCCTACTTTTTTCAAAATCTAGGTAGGATTCATGTTGTACATCGGGCTTATACCCAAGGGATATTTATATATGTTTACATTTATTACATTTCAGTTAATGTATTGGTTGTGACCCGACAGCTTATTCGGGTTTACTTCCTTGTGGCATATTCAGTTGTAGTTAATTATTTCATTTATTCCAGCATTTCATTTATCTTAGTTCTTGTATGCGTTTTTACTTTTCTTATTAGTGGTGTTATAGTGTTGATTTGTTGTATGTTGCATATTTTATTTAAATTCTAACATCTCGTTTATATGATATCAGGTAGTTAGTCCTATATTATATGGTACCGACAGTTGATGTTGAGACTGGACCATCTGAAACTCCTGATTTAATGTAGTATAGGTCTGGCCACGCGTTATTATTTTAAGCGGGTTGTTACAGATGGTATTAGAGCATCAAGTTCTAGAGTCTTTAGGATCTGAGCTGGTTTTTTGCGTTCTTCCGTTAACGTTCTTGATATAAAGCCCTACTACTAGGACTGTTGTGTTCACTGCAATATTTTCTTCTGTGGAGTGTATTCACTTGATCGACGTTCTGATAACAATTCCTCTCGTTTCAGACATCGCCTAGATTATGTCGTCTAGGAAAGGACCAGATTAGAGATACAATACCCATAATAGATTTTGGGTACGCTTTGATGGGAGGTATTTGTTTTCCTTCGTTCAGACGGGAATAAGGAAGAGAACTCTAGCAGTGGTTCAGGGTTTTCTATCGGTGGTTGAGTAAGAAAGGGGGAATTTACTCGGATGGCGAATCTTGGGCTTAGTAAGGTAAGTCTGAGGAGAGGTATATAGTGCAGTCCTTGGGAGGTTCAGTTTGAGAAACCCGTCAGCCTTCGCTAGGAAACCTGATGTTGGTGACTATTATCGACATGGGGGAGGTGTAGTTGTCCGAATATCAGGAGTATCGCCTTCTGGGAAGAGGGAAAAAGAATTTGGAGACTCAGTTTCGTTGAGTGGGACTGAGGTAATTTTCGGTAGTCGTAATCGCGTTTTGTCCTTCAAAATGGTTAGGAAGGATTTTGGGGAAGATGTTTCTCTTGTGGAGATATAGGTTTAGGAATAATAATTGTCCTGGAAGAAGTAGAGGATCTTGAATTGAGATCCTTGGATGAGGTGAAACCATTAGATTATGGGAGTAGGGTAGAATACCTTTCTTTGGGTTTAAGTTACGCTTTGTGCGATATTGGGAACATCGCGCGTAAGGTACGATGAGTAGTGAGCCGCTAGACCACTAGGGTGTATGAAATTTTCCTCGAGGAAGAAGTGAGCAAGTGAGGCCTTTGTATGACATCTTTGGAGATGATACACCTTCTCATAAAGAGATAGTAGGGAGTTGTCCTATTGAATTTCGGAAGTGCAGAATGTCAAAGTCATTGAGTAGTGGTTATAAGATTATTTGTCTTATGGATAGGTTCGGGCGTGTAATTATAATATTCCAATGAGAAGTGGACTTACCTTGTGGCATTTTCTTTGATGCAATGCAAGGGATTAGTATAATTGGAAGGCCAAAAGTTTTGTAGATTTGTTTTGAGCGGATAATTTAGCCCATAGATGTGCTAGTTTTGAGAACTAGGTATTGGTTAGAGAGATTTTTTTATTGAGGCCTTGTGTCCTAAACATAAGGTGTTTGTTTTGCGTGTCGAAAGACGCAGACTTTATTTATAGTATAATGTTGTATAGGCCTTCGGGCAATATCTAAAATATGAAAATCTTTTATAAAACCTTAACCCTGGTTCAACTAATCTCAATCCCCGACCTAGCTACAAAGTAGTGTATTGGGAGGGTTCCTTGTTTGGATTTCGCTCGCGAGACCTCCCCCGCACGAAGGTAGCTAGCGTCAAGAATTGAGGAGAGTTCAACCATTGGGAATTTTTAAACTTTTATATAGTTAATATGTTCTTATAGATTATACTGGTGATAGTTAGATTACGAATTGAGGCTAATGGAGCCTGATTAAAATTTTACGAGTGGAAGCTCGGGTACGGGGTGTATGGGAGCCCTGGGTAGCTAGTTTGATTTTAAAAACTATATATATAGTTAGACGTGAGAACTAGAAAGGATCGGTATAGTGATCCTGAAGGTTTGATGTAAGGACTAGATGATATTGAGGTCCTAGGCATATCTTAAAATTTCGCGGGCGAATTTTTTATAAGGGGGGAAGTATGTAACAACCCTCGATTTTTGGAGACTGAAAAATTAAATTTTTGGGAAAATAAAATTTAATTACTTGGAGAATTCTAAAATTTGGAAATTGAGCTCCAAAAATAGAGAACATTTCAAAGTATTTTGGATGATGTTTTTGAGGGTACCATCGATCCCATAAGGGTCGAGATAGTCAAAATGACTGTCATTGGGTTTTATTTCGGCTCCAGAATGTTTTTAAGTCAGTTTGACTCGAATTAGAGTAAACGAGTCATTTAAAGTGTGTATTAACATTTAAAATTTGGGATTTTGTTTTAAAGGCTTAAGACGCCTACGGATCAAGCCATCTCATTTAGAGAAAGAGAGAAAAAGACCTAGAGGGAGAAAGAAGAAGAAGAGAAGAGAGAGAGAGAGAGAGAGAGGAAGAAAAGCTTGGAGATCATGGCCCAACGCAACAACGAGGACGATTCGACCACTACAAAATTGAGGCAAGTGTTTAATCTTTCTAAATAAGTCATTTGTGTATTTGATTTCATAATTTGTGGGTTAAATAAATGGATTTTGGGTACAAATATCAAAATCTAGATTTTTGGGTTTAAATCTTGAAATCAATGTTTATACATGGGTTTAATGATGTATAAATTGTTGGGATGAAATGTAGGATGAGTTCACATGTTAATAATATTATGGGGTTAAAGATTTGGGAGTTGGTGATGATATTTGGATATTTGAGGATTTAGGGTTTGCTGAAAATGGGAAAATCGGCGAAGATAACTGGTATGGCCTGTCGACCGCGCCCAGGGGACCGGTCGACCGCGCCTTAAGGGAAAAACCTACTGCATTTCTTCGTAGGCAAAATTTGGACCCGCGGTCGACCAGGGTCTGGGACCGATCGACCGGTCCCTTATTTTTAGCCCAAAATTGGGATTTCCTTCTTTCCCTTTTCTTTTGAGGTTTTATTCTTAGCGACTTTCTTCATGGGCTTATTATGAAGGGTTATGATATTAGGTTAAAGGAATGGGGCCCTACGTCGAATAGGGGCTTGGGGGCCTATGTTAAATCGATTTAGGAGGATGGGGTGCCTCTTTTAGTAAGGAAAGATATATTGGACTGGATTGATTGGTTGATTACCCTACTATGATGGAGGTGGGAAATCAGGGATTGGTTGTAAATGGTAGGGATAGTCCCTTTTTGCTTAAGTAGGTATGAAAAATGGATATTCCAAGGCATAGTGGGGGGGGGGGGGGGGATCTTAGTGAGGACGGGAGTTCTAGCTTGACGGCATAAGTAAGCGTAGATATGTTGGGAGGTTAAGAACTCTTAGAGAGAGTGGTGAGAGTACGATATGAAATTGTAGGCCGAGGGTAGTGCCAAATCCTTATAGTAAAGAGGATTCTATTGAGATTAAGATTTGGGGACCTATGAGAGAGAGGGGGGACTTAGAAATGTTTAAAATTACCCAATAGGAGTAAGGGATCATAGGATAAATCGAACCATAGGTGAAATTGGGAACGATTTGGATCGTACTATCGACTAGAATAAGCGGTGGCATAAATTCTAGTCAGGATAGTTATATATAATTATATGGAAGTAACCGCTAGAATTCCAACAATTGAACTGAAGTTGGGATAAGTTGCGGTTTATAGACTATTAGTCATGTATGGGCCAATGGTCAAATAGTACTAAAGATAATCATGTACTTTCGAATATGATGTAATGTGTAGCGATGGTTTCCTACACTAAACTTTGGGGTGATAACCCTAACGTTGGAGATATACATGTATTTTTGGGAGACTATTCATCATAGGAAAAGAGATGAATATGCTTCAAGTGAGGGATTGTATTCACATATCGAGTTAAATTAAATAAGTTTGTGGTTACGGCTTGTATATTGAGGATTATTTAAACCTATAGCCGAGTTTATATATATATATATATATATATATATATATATTATACATATGAACGATAAATAGTTTGTGTATACGTATATATGTGGATATATTTATGTTGTGAATATTTAAACCTTATGTGATGGTTTAATATTGGATCATATGTTGGGATCATATGGATGTGTATATATTGTGCATGTCAATGACATATGTACTTATTTTGTTAAGCATACCCCGCTCATGCTATCATTGGGAAGTTTCCGCGCAGAGGGTGAGCATCCTGGCTTAAGGAGCAGGGTGTGGATATTCCCCAGGTCATAGTCGTCCAGTGTGTGTGATTTATATTTTTAGGGTGGGACGTGGTGGGTATGTCTCGTCTCATTGACCGGTTAAGAGCTATGGCCTCTTCCCGGGACGTTGTGTGCATGAGTACATCACGAGGTGGGTGTCGTTGATCCCCACTAGGTGGTCCCTAGTATTGCTACGTGAGCCGGGCACTGGGAAGTTGATTGCATAGTGCAGTTTATCGGCACTATATATAGCCGGGTATATTTATGTGCATAGCTACTGTACATCAGTTATGATATGGTCATGGGTATGGATGATGATGATATATATATATATATATGGTTAGAATAAAATGCCTATATGTATATTTATAGATATATCCTATAGATGAAAGGTTATGGAATTTTGTTGGAGTACATCTTTGATGATTATGGTTTACTAGATAATTGGGGGTTGATGTATCGCATTTAAGGAATATTTCGGTTACATCATCCCAAGGATATTATTGGAGATTTTAAGTTGTGTTATTTAGTAATCCAGATTTAGTAGTTGTAGTAGTATAATATTGTATGTATGGCATAATGGATCTCTAGGATCGACATTGTCAAGGAGTAGTGTAACGGGGTGGTTCCTTGTTTGGATTTCGCTTTGCGAGACACCCCATGCACGAAACGTAGTGTAGTGTTAAGATTGGAGAGAGGTTCTGTTAATAAATTGTATGCATATTATTTAGAAATTAAAGCATATGATTTAACCCCAAATATATATGGGTAACGTATTAAGAGTTATAATTGAATAAAATTATAAACCGGAATCCATTAAGCCTATTACGGCATAATTATCTGTAAACATAATCTAGTATGATTAGTAAAGGGGTGGATTCTTAGGTTAAGATAGGAAGGCAAATCTCGTGGGAATAGGCGGGGCCTATGTTAAGTTAGGTTGTCCTTATAATCGGTGTAATTTAACTAAAATTTGAGGACACGAGTAGGTGCGCGCCGTTAGATGAGAGGTGAGTCGGGGTTTCACGAGAGTGCGATTCCACGTTATTTATGAAATAAGTGCACTGATATTTATTATGCACGATTAACACACTTGCTAAATACTTTTCACACTCGAGCTCTGACCCGTTTACTTTCCTCTCCTGCCTGTATGTATATAAATATTACTACAGGTGTCCTACCGCATGGATGTCGGATGACCTTCTTTCCAGAGTCATGGGAGCCGTGACAGGTGAGGACTGTTAAGGGACTTCGAGTGTTGACGCTTCCTACTTTTTTAAAAATCTAGGTAGGATTCATGTTGTACATCGGGCTTATACCCTAGGGATATTTATATATGTTTACATTTATTCCATTTCAGTTAATGTATTGGTTGTGACCCGACAGCTTATTCGGGTTTACTTCCTTGTGGTTTGTTGTATGTTGCATATTTTATTTAAATTCTAACATCTCGTTTATATGATATCGGGTAGTTAGTCCTATATTATATGGTACCGATAGTTGATGTTGAGACTGGACCATCTGAAACTCCTGATTTAATGTAGTATAGGGTTGGCCACCCATTATTATTTTAAGCGGGTTGTAACAAAAATTTAGGGTAAAAAATTTCCTTGTCTTGTAAGAGCGGAGTTTCAATGGTGAGAGGCAACCACCACACTTAGAAGTGGAATGTTTTGTCAAGAGAAGGCGCATACGTATGGTTTGATCATACGTTCCTTCATTAGATGTTTAGAGTGAGTGAGATGGGAACGTTGTTCTGAACTCACAAAAGAGAGTCGGACAAAGGTCACTTTGTTAAAAGAAATTTAGTTATTTAGCAAACCTTACACCGAATGAAGTTGGTGAAATGGAGAAGAGGACATAAAAAGGAAAATTTACATACGGGCAGAATTTTTAGCACTTCGGGGGGAATTCTGCTTGGACGGTCAATGCATATGGTAATTATGTCGTGTTTTGTTTATATGGAGGTAAACATTTCCTTGTATGGGGAGATACAAGAATCCAAGAATTTATATAGAGTAAGACTGGGGGAAATGGCGTTGGAGAAACACCACGAGGGGGAGACCCATCTGGGAACCCATTTAAATGATTCGGATAGATGAATTGTTACCAAGCGATGGTGATTTCAGTATGAGATGTGGAAACCAGTAGCGTGTTCCTTAGGGCATCAAAGCTAAGGTAACAACGGAGGTAGTCATCAGAGTCGAGACTACTAACGTCCGAGAGAAGGACCACCTTAACATGGTCAGTGTGACCGGAGATAAGTGGAGTATACGTAGGGGTATTTTGTGGGGAGTAAAACCCGTACATTATAAATGTTTCCCGGAGCAAGTATAGGGATAAGGGTATGGTGCCTAGCAAGGGCAACAGTTATTAAAATTTTCAGTTTGGTACGGACAGGTGTGTTAAGTCCAGGAACCATTTGAGCAGCCAGGGCAATTGACAAGATAAAAGTATGAGCTATATCCTCAAATGATGTTGCGTGTTGTATATGTCAGGAACGAGTTACTACATTTTTATTACAGCTATATGCGCATGAGAGTCGAGTTTAGTGAGTATCTCGGCAATGTTATTATTTATGTGGATATTTTTCCCTGGTATAATGGGGTTACCTTTAGTGTTATCCTCGGAGGATAAATGGGTATATTGATAGTAGTATATACTTTATTGAAATTACTCGTTTTAGTGTTGTGTTATACGAGTATGATATTAACCTAATTATGGTTTTATAATATGATTATACCGATAATGTGCAGATATTCCAAGTTTATCGGTGTTGCTACCTTAGTGTAGAATCTTTATTTTTGGCGAGGCCCCATCTGCGAGAGGGTGGGACTCGCGATTGAATATATATATATATATATATATATATATATATATATATATATTGTTGAGACTTCGAAAAGTACAATGGTTTCGAATATTTGTTCCCGCTATGTGTAGGGACTTTATTGATATGATGCAGAGTGTATTTAGTTTACTGTTCAGCGGAAAGATTTAGCTGATTATTATAATTAATGCTCAGGATGTGGTAATTAGAAGAGTGAATTGTTATATCACCCTTTAGAGACGTAAAAGTTAATACTCATAGTCGTATGTCTGGGGATGGGATTTTGAGAGCCCCGATTATATTTACATGATGTTTATGGAATGTGATTATCATAAATGTTAAGAGACTGTGTCTTTCGGAAGGAGTACCTTGTTTAAGTGTAATTACGGAAGGAGATGTAACTTGATTGTCAAAAAAGGGGAATATATGGGTACATCTTATGGACCGAGGGCCTAACAAATTCCGATGACCAACAATGCTAGGAAGTAGTGTATCGGGGGGGTCCCTTATTTGGATTTCTCTTTGCGAGACACCCCACTCATAGAACTTAGCGTAACGTTGGTAGTAGGGAGATGTGTGGCCATTCGTCCATGATTTGGATACCTCGGTTGATATGGAAGTATGTAGTTATAACTGGAAGTTAATGGGGTAAATTATGATATAAGAACAGTAGAGCCAGTGGTGTGGTGAAGAAGTACCGAAAATTTTGGGTTTTTATTATGGCGGATTGAAGGATGCAATGAGGTTAAGGAGGATTTAGGATTTCAAATTTTGGGGGGTGATTGAGAACACCCAAGTTGTATAGCCACATTGCAAATGCAGGGGCAATAAAGAGTTTGGAGTACGTATGGAATGTATATGATGTTTAAACCCGTATGCATGGGTTATAAGGTGTGTAGACACCCTGGTTTGCTAATGTGGTAATCGCCAGAAGAAAAGACATAGATGGGTAAAATTATTACACGTGGGATTATTATGACGAAATGGAAGTGGTAGAATGGGTTAAGCGTCGTAAGAGAAGGTGATAATCAGTATAATCATGTGCAATCAGAGTAGCACATCCGAATTTGGTGAAAAGGTAGTGGGAAGCCATTTAAAAGAGGGTATTCTTTGAGAAAACAAATATTGAACTATTGTGGACAATTTGGAGCGGAGTTCCACCCAATAGAATGTTGAGGGTGGCTTATGCGTAAATAGAGTGAGGATGTGGATAAAGTATAAGAGTCTAGATGTGCACATTATGGTGAAAGGTGCACGGGTCAAAATTTTTGGTATACGTCGAGGGAAGAAGTGGGTTAGTAAGTATCACTTAACGGGAAGAATTATACGTCAAAGTCCGGATTGATAGGGGTATAGTAAGCAGTAGAACGGTTGGGGTAAGATGATCAACCAGATAATTTTATCAAACCAATGATTCCATAATGGAAAAGAGAAGTTGGTAAATTTCCTTGAGGGGTTGTCATCATATAGATAAGTAACGAGTTCCTTCGAATATGTGGGACTGGTTGTCCAGAAGGATACAAATTGTTATATCCTTGGGTGATTTACATTATTAGATAGTGAAAGCATCGGTACGTAGTCGTACGCTGTATTATTCTGAATAAGGGTGAGATCCCCGAAATCCACCTTCAACGTGGCGTATCAAGAATTCATGGAGATAACGTTTCGTTCTGAGAAAGTTATATCACCTATAGCCCGAGGAGTAGGCGCAAGGTGATTGACGACTGGTGGAACTGTATTAAAGCAATTTTTGATTCATTGAGATCATTCCATTTCCAAAACAAGTATAGCTAGAAAGTGAGGTATATTGTGGTAATGGGGAGAAGATATTACGTAATGGGTGAAGGCACCCATATCTATTCATAGTGGACAAGGTGTTTACTGGGGTTTTGTGTGAATAAACCTTATCATTGTTTCTCTGAATGTTTAGAGGTGAGCGGATTATCAGAGTTTTAGATCAGTCAGGAGTTAAAGTCTGATGACTAAAATGGGATAACCACCAACAATCGGGAGTGGATTTCCCTTGTGTAAAAGTCACAACGTCGGGAACAGAGATACAAAGAACGGACAAGAGTAGTCAGATGGTCTATTATTTCTCCCAGGATGGGAGTTTTGTGTCTAGATAAACGTGGGAGTTCATACGAAGTGAGGTGAGGACTCACAATAATATTGAGATAATGCGGCCAATAATGTATAGGCTATTCTTATTCAAGTGTTTTTTTAGTAAGAGCACAATGTGAGGTGCATTTATTGAGGTATAACCCTATAACTGAAAAAGTATTGAGACTATTCAACAAACTTGTTGTGAAGTGGGGTTCGTAGTGATTGAGCCTTACTTTGAATTTTGTTTGGAGTGCTGGAGGATACCTAATTTTTCCAGGTATGCCTTACTTTTGTTAATTTCGGGACGAAATTCCATTATTAGGGGGGAAGTATGTAATACCCCGTATTTTTATGGCTTTTAATTATAAGATTTATTAAATTAATTTGGGATAATTAATTGAAAAATAATCCGGATTTAAATGCTAGCGAGACGAGAGTTAGTATTTGATTATTATAATGTTGATGAATATTACTCAGTGATTATGATAATATGTGATTATTGAATTTATTAAAATTATCGTGAGTTGAAAATACGGCAGTTTCAATAATTAAGTTGGGACGCGCGTGTCAGTCGTGTCAGGACCCAATTTAATTGATTTAAAAGTATTTTATTTTTATGTCATCCATTTAAGCTTTTTGAGTGAGCCAACGTGTCTGATAGGGTCGAGATAGTAAGAAAACACTAGCCGGGGGTTTAGTTTGGGTCCCAGGGCATTTTTAGGCATAATCGGCAACCCGGGAGGGTATTTTAGTCATCCCTACTTTTGGGTGAATAGTGACCCACGAATTTTAGACAGTTAATATTAGCCAACACATGAGTCCCTTATGGTTTCACAACCAAAAATTATAAACGGTCATTAGAGTGTAAGAGAGGGAAGTTTTCAATAGATAACCACCACATAGAGGGTTTTTACACCATCGTCACCACCACCGGATAGATCGGAAAGCAAGGATCATCCTCATCCCGTCTACTTCAACAGATCAGAATCTTAATTATCAGGCAATTGATTTAACTTACAATAATTTAGCGCATATATCATTCATGTTAGGTTAGAATTGAAGAATAACCTTAAATAATGAGAAATTGAATGGATTTGAAGAATTTAAATCATAATTTGGGTAGGTCTTGCATGTAGTTTAATGTTGGAGATAATAGTAGCCACGAAATTATGATTTATGGGTAGATAATTATGAAATTGTATGGAATTATATAGTGTTCTTGAAGAAATAGAAGAACTAGGGATTTTATATGAAAATTAGGTAAATTGATCCAAGAATTTGATGTTCTATTTTGATTTGATGATTCTAAAACGTGGGAAATGATGCAAACATGTTTGTATGATTATTAGTACACTTGGTTGGGAGTTTAGGACGTTATAATGAAGAATTAGAGGTGTAAAAAGAGGAAAACCCATAATTGTTTAAGAAATTCTGGGTTATTACCTGCTTGATCGATCGATCGACTCAAGAATATCGATCGATCGACCCCTTTTCTTCGATCGATCGACCCCTTCTGATTTTTGGTAATTGGTTTCCTTTGAGGTTTAATGGAAATCCCAAGGCTAATAATGATTCTTAGAGTGATTAATTTGATATTGTGGGACTTAGTTAAGGTCAGTAGAGTCTTAGATGATGCCGAAAAAATGGCTTACCTTATGGAATAGAATGCTATTGCTTACGAGGGTCTACCGAGTGAGGTACGATTAGAAATCGTTCGAATTCAAACTATAATGGGAATTAATGATGATGTAAGGGTATGAAAATTAACGGATGGACTTTAAGACTGAGATAACATTTAAAATTAATAGTAGACCTAATAACTTTTTGAGGGGTAGGTTTAGGTACTCAAATTGATACGACGAGAGAGAGTTATCTAGTTAAATATATAACTACGTATGATGGTCGGGATTATCTTACTACGTACTAGACTTACTAGATAGAATGTGAATATCTATATTGAAATATGAATACTAAGGTTGTGTGAATACCTAGTGAATGGATTTCTTATGTGTGTGACATACCTACCATACTTGCTATCACAGGAGGTTAGTTTTTTTTTTAAAAGACCCTCTTATACTTGTGTGCCTTCGGGGGGGGGGGGGATTTAGATTGGTACCTTAAGGACAAAGGACCCTTGAATGACTTATTTGTGAGTTGATATGTCAGTTGACCAGGGGGGCATAGGTATGTGCGTGACCTGTGGGTATGTGAACTATGTTCGCCTCCAATATGTGTGATTTGTTTTGAGCCGGTTCCTGAGTGATTCGGAACAAGTGATCCTTACATACGTATTGTACATGTATTTGATAGCAGAGTATGTGTTCACCGCAACTTAGCCTAGGGGTTCCATATATGTATATATATGTACTATGGGTGATTTATATATGTACTTGTGACTGGTTCATTGTTGCTTAGTAGATGTGAATAACTAAGATATTTGAACGGGCTAAGAATGAGAATTTAATTAGCACTTGAGATAAGTAATTTTAATGAATACGCATATGGCTTATGAATATAACTGATTTGGGTACTAAGAGTAGGCATCCTATGGTAGAATGAGAAAGTAGAAGTGATACATACTAGTTAGTTAGCGACATAACTAAGATGGGTTAAGGGAATACGTTAAGCGTGCACATTAGTGGAGATGTGAGAAACTCATGTGAGAGTACGCAACTAACATGTTTATAATATGTGTTATTTAATTAAAATTTAAACAAAACATTTCAGGTGCCCAGCCACAGGGATGCCAAGTATAGGAGTTCCATTCTGATGACGTGCTGCAGTTGTTGTGGAAGATATAAGATCTTGGTGTTAGACGCCTTCATATTTATCCTTGGTTCCTTCATTATTTTGGTTATTAGTTCATTTATTCAGACTCTTGTATTGGGACTTTATTTACTCTGGCATTTTTATTATTGGAGCGTTTACTCCAGACTCAGTTGATTTCATTTCATTAGTTATTCATATGAGATTGATGGTTAATGATTTAATTCTGGGTCATTTGTTAACTTGATTAATAAAATTTGACATCTCTTTTTTTTTTAAATATTAGGTGGCTATTAATTAACTAATTGCTTTCGACAGTGAAGCTAAGACTAAATCAACTGGATATTCTGTATTAATTTAATAAAGGAGTAGCAACCCGGTATTTAATTAAACGGGGTGTTACATTCACCTCAGTGGTGATAATACACTATGTATACTATTTTCAAAAGGAATAAAGTTATGTTTTCTGCCTTAACTTTAATTCATTGCTCTATATATACTCTCTTGTGCATTCATACCAAAAAATAGGGTATGACAAGTATGTATATATAATAAGTCCTGAACTCATACACATATACCATAGTGTATGATTCACAAATCCCGAAGTTCAATACCATATTCCCGATTAATATCTTAAATTCACTCACTTGGATCTTAGATTCTCCTCACTCGAACCCATCTACCGCTGGCCTATCATACGTACCAAAAGAATTCCCCATCCAATACTACCAATATAAAATTTAGGTATCGCCCACCTTCTAGTAGAAAATTCATAACAAATTAAAAACGAAATCGATGCCCACGCCTTTGTAATTTCATTTCCACAACATTTTTCATCTACCAAAAGAGAACCGATTCACTAAGGGAGCGAACTGATTAAGTTTTTGGGACATCTTATTTCTGTGATTTTCTATTCCAAAACCCTCTAATAGAGGTTTCCACCCAATAGGATATCCTCAAAAGCAGTCAAATGGTAGAGTTTCAGAGGCAACCTACCCCCACTAGGGACAACGACTTACATAACATATTAGTAAGCATCACGAAGGGGAAAGAGGGGATGCAAGAGAATTTTAGGAACATTACGCATACCCTCCAGGACAGGCTAGTGACGCTCAACCTGTATTATGCAATTCTCATATCGGAGATGTCTAGGAGTGGTGATCGGTGACTTCCTCCAATGCCTTACAAGGAGAGGCAGTACGAATACCATTGACGGCCATTATAAAATCCAAAGAGATTAAACTTTTGATCTTATGATAACACCAAGTCATTTAGGTGAATCGGCTCGTAGCGAGACCAGACGTATCACCCCGGGCTACCTCCTCCATCCATTAGTATAGCCACTTTAATGATCAGTCATACTCATAGGAACACCCTAGATCATTCTACCGATTACGCATAGGGTCAGTGTTCAACCGATTGGGCCCTCATGGTAATTGCTGGAAAATATTGGTGGCATCGCCTGATAATTCCCAAAGAAGCTTATTAGGAAGGTCCACAACTAGGATTTCTCATCGTTCTGCTTAGGCGTTGGCAGAAGCCGAGCAAACCTCTTACGAGGAGAGTTTGGTCCAAATTCGAGGGCGAGATGAGAAGTAAGAAAAAGTTAATAACCATCCATGGAAAGGCTGCATCCAGCACCTGGAAGACCGCCTCGGTGAAATAGATAAATTGGGAATCCCCCTCCAGCGCGATTTCACAAAGAGATCGCCCTTTGTGCCCTATGTTGTAGCATGCCCCACTCTAACTAAGTTTAAGACACCAATCATTACTCCAAAATATGATGGGAAGATGGATCCCATACTATATATTGAGCAATACTAGGCCTCTACAGACATCTACTCTATCCGGGATGAAATGAGTTGTCAAGCATTCTCTATCCCCATAACTGGGTCAGCGCAAATATGGTACAACAATCTGCCTAGGGGACAAATTAAGAATTTTCAGTAGCTATTCGACCTATTCATCAGCAATTTCTACTTCGGCACTAAGCTAGAGAAGAAAGTTGCCCACATTCTTGGTGTTGGTCATAGGGCAGATGAAAGAACCCATAATTACATCACTCAGTTGTAGTAGACTACAACGAGCTCACTACCATCAAAACTTTGATAAGTGGGCTGCAACCAGGCAAGCTATTTTGGGTGACATTAGACAAGCAGCCTCCCAAGACCATGATTGAACCGCTAGTAAAATAAGGAAAGATCATGAACATTGAGGAGACAAGTTGAGAAAATATGATGAGTACATGCCCCTCATGGTTAAACTCCTCCACATCCAGGGGGAAATCCAGGAAATTAAAGATCACATATGGTCGGGAAAGCTGAAGTCAACGGTAAATAAAATAAACAGAAGGTAGTATTGTGAATTTCACAAGGACCATGACAATAATACAAACCACTATATAGCATTGAAGAACAAGATTAAAGGTCTGATAAAGAGGGGAAAGCTTTCAAAGTATGTTGATAATGGTGGATGATTAAACCCAAAAGAAGACAAAGGTAGGAGACGATCAGATTCGCCCTCTCAGAGGGCGGCCGATAAGAAAAGGTTGAGGGATGATGACTCATATGATTATGTGGATCTTCCAAAGAAGCCCAAGGGTCCCATACATGATGTCAGCATGATAGCTTTCGATTTTCACTTTATCATCGAAGGCAAAGCCATCGGTGGAGAAGAACCAACAGAAAGAAAGGCATGTCTCAATAAGGCCCAATATTTTAAACAAGGATATGTCAACCAAACATCGAGCTTGGGAAATAGGGCATAAAAGGTGAACAATGACAAGTTAATCACTGGCTTCTTAAAAGATAACTTATCGTGGGTGTTGTATCCTACGAAGACCCTTTGGTCATTACTATGGTCATCTAGGAAGGAAGAGTAGAAAGGATCATGGTGGATAATAAAAGCTCCACAGACATAATGATCTACAACTGTTAAAAAAAGATAACATTGGAGGACGTGGAACTCACTCCCTATCATCAACCTCTGATCAGATTTTTAGGAGAAAGGGTGTACCCATTGGGAATGGTAGAACTGGAAGTTATGGTCGTCATCTGGACGATCAGTCGAACAGAGAAAATATGGTTCTTTGTCCTTGATAATAATGTGCCCGCAGTCTACAGTATTATCTTTGAAAGTATTTGCTTGAAGAGATTCGAAGTTGTCCCATCTACTATACTCTAATGTTTGAAGTTTGCAACGCACTTTGGAGTAGGTTTCGTCAAGGGAAATAATAAGGTGGCACGCGAATGTTATTTCATTTTGGCAGATCCGAAAGAACAAAAAAAGGTGATGACCACTTACCATATCGAGACCATCGATCGCCGAGACGAGGCAAAACTAGTCAAAGGACTGCCTGCTGAAGATATTGAGTTAATCTCACTTAATGAAAGCCACCCAAAAATGACGGTATAGATCGGATCATCATTAGACCCTCTTCTAAGGAAAGATCTTATCAATTTTTTATGACAACATAAAATAGTGTTCGCTTGGAGCCACGAGGACATGTTGGGGATAGACCCCAACTTCATGTGCCACAAATTAAATGAGAAGCTGGACGCTAAACCAATCAAGCAGAAACAAAAGGTTTTTTATGCCATTAAAAATCAAGTTATTCACGACAAAATTCTCAAATTTCTAAAAGTTAACTTCATTGACGAAGTCATGTACCTGGAGTGGCTGGCCAACATGGTCATGGTACGAAATAAAAATGATAAGTGGAGGATGTGCGTCAATTTCATCGGCCAAAACAAAGCCTGCTCGAAATATTATTTCTCACTACCAAGGAATGACCAGCTTATCTATGCCAAAGCAGGCCATCAACTACTCAGTTTCATGGATGCATATTTCGGTTATAACCATATACGAATGAATCCCTTATCCAGAGAGAAAACCTCATTTATAACCCATCGAGGTACCTACTTTTACAATGTCATGTCGTTCGAAATAAAAAATGCAGGCACCGCCTACCAGAGATTGGTAAATAAAGTCTTTAAAGACTAAATAGAGGTTAAAATGGAAGTGTACATAAACAACATGCTCACCAAGATCAAGGTGGCCGTAGACCACATTACGGACCTCGATCAGACCTACAATAAATTGGAGAAGTATCAGCTGAAGTTAAATCCCGTTAAGTGCATATTCGAAGTAAAGGAAGGGATGTTCTTGGGATTTATTATGAACCAACGAGGGATCAAAAACAATCTGGATAAGATCCAGGATCATGTTAACTTGATGTTTCTAATGACGAAGAAGGAGGTGTAAATACTAACTGGGGATATGGCATGACTAAACAGGTTCGTTTCCAGAGCCACTAACAATGCTTGCCTTTTTTCAAGGTGTTATGGAAGTTCTTCGAATGGAATGAGGAATGCAAAAATGCGTTCATAGAACTAAAGCGCTATATGGGATCCCAGGCCCTCTTGTCGTGACCTATTATAGGAGAAATTATGTACTTGTATCACATCGTATCCGAATCAGTTATCAGATCAACACTGGTGAGACAAAAAGAAGGGGTTTAGAAACCTGTTTATTATACGAGTAGAGCCTACCATGGGTCGAGCTCTGATATTTACAAATGGAAAATCTATCTTTAGCACTAAGGGATGACTCGCGAATGATTAGGAGATATTTCTAAGCTCACATCCAAGTGATCAACACTAACTTACGACTACGACAAATCCTACACAAACCAAAAAAATCTAGTCGGCTCATAGCAGGGGCAGTGGAACTAAGCACATAGGATATTCGGTACAAGATGAGGATCACAATAAAGGGGCAAGCATTGGAAGAATTATTATAAAATTCACCTACGACCAGAAATTATTCGATCAGACTCCTCCAGGAGAGAGGTGTACCCCCAGTAGCAAACCACCATGCCCAGTAAAAACCACGAGCCCAGGAAACCTAGAGCAGACTCCTCGAGGCGAGATCTCAAACCAAAGGAGAAAAGGGACAGAATGACGTGTCTCACTGGCTCTTTAAGTTTAGTTAAATAGAAAAAAGTGACTTCACATAAGATTGCCCAATATGGAAGTTATACGTTGATGGGTCATCCTGTTCAGTAGGAAGTGGTGTTGGAATGATACTCGCCATACCAGATGATATGGGTGTGGAATTTTCCCTACTCTTCCAATTTAAATCATCTAATAATGAGACAGAATTTAAGTCCCTTATCACCAAGCTCAGCCTAACAGTACATAGTGACTCCCAACTAGTCGTCAACCAGATATGGGGAGTTTACGAAGATAGGGAGGAATGCATGGCAAGGTACCTGGCCATAGTTTGGTAGAGGTTAGGCGGATTCACAAAATCAAGAGTGTTAAGAATCCATAGGTTGGAAAACATACGAGCACATGCCCTAGTCACTTTAGCTTCAGCAACCAAAATGTCATTAAGAGAACCATACCAATTGATGTGCTTGCCTAGAGGGTCATTGAGTCACCACTTCACGTAGTAGAGATAAACTCGAGACCTTCCTGGATGGACACTATACGAGCATACATTGAAAAAGGAAAGCTTCGAGCAAGCTCACATGAAGCCAGAAAGTTACGCTATAAGGCAACCCAGCATGTTTTGAAAGCAAGAGTATTGTACAGGAGAGGGTACACTATCTGACTTCTGAAATGTGTTCATCCCCAATAAGTCAATAAGCTCACGAAGGAGGTACACGAGGCGTGCAATGGGGCACATTCGGACGAAATATCATTAGTTAAGTTAATAGAAACCTAAGGGTACTACTAGTTGACCATGAAGGCAGATTGTGAAGATTCCGCGAGAAGATGCGATAAGTGTCAACGATTTGAAAAGATCCACCATTCCCTAGGGAATCCAATAACTCTGATTGTGTCACCCTGGCCATTCTCCATATGGGGCATAAACATGGTTTGGTCGTTGACATGAACAAAAGGATGTTACAAGTACCTCGTGGTGGCACTAGACTATTTTACTAGGTGGGTAGAGGCTGAGCCCCTGGTAGAGATGCCTTACGAATGGGTATTTCAACTTATTTTAAAAAGGATCATATGTGGCAATGGAAGGCCCTTCACATTAATCACCGATCATGGCATGCAGTTTGACAACCAAGACTTCGAAGACTACTACATCAGATGCAAGATTCGAAAGCTACACTCGGCACCCGGGCACCCACAGTGCAATCGCCAAACCGAAGTCACTAATAGGATGATCTTAAACATAAAAAAAAGACTACTGATGTGTAATACCCTATATTTTTATGATTTAAATAATTTTTGGATTAATTATTGTTATGGGATTAATTGAAATAAAATGTGAAAATTTAATTGTTCATTAATTCGGATTTAAAATAAATATTAACTAGCGTGCCAAGGGTTAATACTTATTAATTGAATATTACTGTGTGATATGTAATATGGAACTATACACTTCTATAAATTGTCAAGAATAAGAAATACGACAGGTTAGTAAATTAAGTCAGACGCGCGTGTGAGTCGTGTCGGGACTAATTTAATGGAATAAAAGATTAATTACTTTTTAGTAACTCATATGGTCAGTTTGAGTGCGCCGTTGAGTTCAGAAGGGTCGAGATAGTCAGAATAGTATACCCGGGTGTTTAGTTTGGCTTTCGGGGAAATTTTAGGCCTAACCGACACCCGGAGAAGGCATTATGGTAAATTGTATTTTTGGGTTTAATTAATGGACGAAAATTAGGAGTTATTTTATCAGGCTAAATTAGTCCATTAAGGTTAAGAGATATAGAAAGAAAAGAACAGCCATAGAAGGTGTGAGCGACAAGCAAATTACAAGAGGGAAGACTCAATTAGTACCACCTTGCACAACAACCATCATCATCATGTAGATCGGGACAAGGGGAACACACCCATACAAACAACGTGAAGAAATTAGATGACTAATTTGAGGCAAGTGTTTATTACTTGATGTACCTTAGCATTTATCATACTCATGTTAGTATAGGGATGTTATAAACATGTTTTGGTTCATAAAAGTGATGAAAATTGGAGAATTAGGATTCATAAATGGAATCTGAGATTTATTTAATTGAAACCCTCCATGTATGTAGAATATAAATCACATTTTGATGAACTTATGTGAAGAAAGAATCTAGGAAACATGTGTTCTTGAATAAGAAATTTAAGAACTAGGGTTTTAGTGAATAAATTTGGGAATTTCATAATTCTGTGATGACTCGTAATGATATAATGATTTTAGGATGTTAGAATTCATGTGTAATTGTTAGGATTCGATTTGGGACTAATTGGTTGGAGTTTGGGATGTTAGTTTAGAGGTTTTAGGGTTAAAAATGGTGGAAAAAAGCTGAAATTCTGGGTAGGAGACGAAACAGTGGGTCTCGCGCGAAGTCGTTCAAGCGAGATTGCATCTCACACGAAGTCGCTCGAGCAACACATGGCAGTCGTTCAAACGACATGCCATCTGGTTCAAGTGATAGGGTAATTTTCCAGGAAATTTCTTAGGGGCAGTTTTGGAATTTTCCAGTCTTTAAAAGTGAGAGAAATTTACCAGTTAACAAATTTGAAATGAGGCAGGTCAACGAGAAAGATGTGAGTTTTATACTTTAATTAATCCGGAAAGGAGAGTTACTTTGGAAATTACTCAAAAGATGTGGTAATTTCGTAATATTATAAAATACGTTATAATGAGAATGAAAATACGTATGGTACATATACAACAAGGTTGGAAGAATACCCATAAATATTAATAGGATGTGTGGATACATATTACTTGTTTAATATTATGTGTATACCATACCTAGATGCTTACTATCACTGGGGGTTGTGTAGAGACGCTCTTATCATGGGTGACCTTCAGGGGGATATTTGATTCGTATCTCAGAACATAGTACTTTGAAAACTTATTTGTGAGTTGTTAAGTCAGATGACTATGGGAGCGTAGGTATGTGCGTGACCCATAGGTATGTGAACTATGTTCGACGCCACTATTTGTGTTTTGTGTATACGGTTTGTCGGAGACTTCCAAACCGATAGTCCTTATTAGAGTATGAGATGTACCGGGACATGATAGCAGAGTATGCAATGCACTACAGGTTTAGCCTTGAGGTGCTATATTAGTAAATTTATATTATAGTGGTGAATATATATATATATATATATATATATATACTTGTGTTATTCCTACTGTGAGATAATTATAGGTCATTGGGATAGTAAAATCTTAAGTGACGTAAGCTGTGAATACTTAACTTAGTGTGATAACACTTAAATGAATTAATAAATGATGGTAATAATAATTTGGAAAATTGGGAATCACGGGTTGCTACCATGAGGTATAACAAGAAGTATGAGTCGTTATCTAGTTAGAAGTGTTACAGATGGATAGGGGATAATAGATGTACGTTAGGCGTGCGCAATAGACGAGAGGTGAGATTCTCACGTGAGAGGTCAAACTAACATGCATTTGATACTTGTTTTATTGCAAATTTTAAATACTTGCTAAAACAAATATTTTTACACATCGGGCTCTGACCCATTTCTTGTATCTCTTCTCTCTTCCTATATATATGTATTATATCAGGTGCTCAGCCACAGGGACACCAGCCTTAGATATTCGGATTGTTTGGCAAGTTGCAGCTGTTGTGGAAGTTGTAGGTATTTGCATTAGACGCCTTCATCATTTCATTTCCATTCTATATAGACTTTCTATTTAGGGCATGTGTCGCCCATTCCTTAGGCAATTATTTGAGATTGTATTCAGTTTACTTTCTTTTCATTTCAGTTGGATTTATTGTTCCTATGGTACTTGGTTTAGAGTTTTGGACTGGAATGTTTTATCCAGTCTTATCTATTTCAGTTTGTGGTTCAGATTTAGTATTTACATTAATTAGTTGTGGTGGATGATTGATGTTTATATTCTTGGATTAATAATTGAAAGAGTATTTTTTTTAAATGGAAAATATTTTGACACTAGCTTAATAATTATTAGGTGGTTAATAAGGTTATTATGTTTTCGACAGTGATGCTAAGAATAAACCAACCGAATATTCTGTTTTAAATTTTATAAAGGACTGATCACCCGATATTTAATTGGGTGGGGTGTGAAAGGTGGTATCAGAGCATCAGGTTCTAGAGTCCTTTAGGATCTGTACAATTTATCATGCTTTCAACTTAGCATTCTTTGATATAGATCCCTATTATTAGGACTGTTGCACTTCTTGATTACGATTTATAGACTACGTTTTCCTGCTACAATGATGTGTATGGTCAATGGACTTATGTAATTCATTTGAATTTCATATGTCACTCATGAGGAAGATACAAAATAACCTTGTTGAAGGAGAAAATGAGGGACAAGACCAACAAGTACCTCAGGTACACCAAGAAAGAGCGAAAATAGCGGAGATAGCGAATATCGTGGCACAAGCAGTTACTACAACAGTATTTTAGTACCAAAATAGCAGTGTACAGCTTGCAGGGGAAAAAGAACGAGAGAAGTTGATCAATATAACATTGATAAAGTTAGCAACAAATGGAAAATACCGCCACAAGAGCGATAAGTGCCTCAGAGTCATTAAGGACGGAAGGATAATAGAAATGGCGGGAAGAGACAACCCGCCAGAGCCAACAAATCCAGGAGAACAGGGCTACCACCAAGAGGTGTTTTAAATGTGGAAAAATTAACCATAAACGTCGAAACTGCCCAGATTCTTCTAGTGAAGAACCTCGTGCCAACCGGTAAGGACAATAAGGCATAAGAAGGAAAGGGTTTCAGGGTCAGTGTCATAAGTGCGAAAAGCAGGGTCACCGGTGAAGGGACTGCCCGCAACAAGGTAAAGTAATAGGACAGGATGACCAACATGAGGAAGCCTGGATAGTTACCCCAACATCACAGGGACCACAACAACATCAAGGAGTACAGTATAGATGTATCTATAATGCCTGATATGTAGTTATGCCATTGATACCGCAACTATCACCTGTGTTTGGAGGTACGATACTTCATTAATTATAGTGACTTTTAAGATAAAAGGGAAATCTCGAATAACTCAAATGTGTTACAGTTTAGTACTAATATTCTGAGAAATGTTAGAGTATAATGTAGTATTAACCTGACTTCTAATTTTGCTAATGACGGTTTAAGTGATAATAGACCATTACAGTTGTATTTTTATGTTCGTTAGAAATTGCACTAAGTGTCACTTAAGAAAAGCAGGGCTATATATATTTGTATATGGTAGCATATAAAGACTTTGCAAAGTACGTCATTTGGTTATATCTAATCCCGGTGGGTAGGGATGTCTATTAAAGAAATGCAAGATTTGATGAAATGTTTTCGAGCACATGGATTACCCACAGTGTATTCTAGAGTCTAATGCCAAGTTAGTAGCAGGAATGTGTTGAGTGTAGGCTCATGTATTATGAGAATAGGTAAGTTAATTTCTTATCAAGAAGTAAGGATACGGGGTACAAGTCAGATACCGATGGCCCCAAATCTCCTTGACCGACAATGTTAGATAGTTGTGTATCGGGGGGTTACTTGTTTGGATTTCACTTTACGAGACATCCCACCCATGAAACGTAGTGAACGTCGGGAGCTAGGAGTATTTGGCCTTTAGTACACGGATTAGTACCCTAATTTTCATCCGTAAAGGAAATGATAACTTAAGTGTTGTCAAAAGTCTTACCTCGTAAATAAATCGAAGCAACAAGGAGGCTAATATGGTTACAATTATTAGACTGATTGATCTCAACCCTATCGAACCTTTGAAGTTACAAGATCAGGTAAATCAGTTGTGGGGTCAGGGGTTTATTCGTAGGAGTACTTCACCTTGGGGTGCCCCTGTGTTGTTCGTTAAGAATAGAGATGGATCGTTACATGTGTATTGATTACCGAGAGTTTAATAAGGTCACGAAAAGAAACAAGTATTCGTTGCTCGAATCGATGACCCAATCAACCAGTTGAGAGGAGTTACCTACTTCTCAAAGATTGACTTGAAGTCGGGATACCATCAGTTAAGGATGAGGGAGCAGGATGTATCGAAGACTACTTTCTTATCGAGATATGGTTCCTATGAGTTTAGGGTCATGCCTTTTGGGCTAACCAATGCCCCAGTCGTGTTTATGGACTTGAAGAATAGGGTGTTCAGAGAGTTCCTAGACCAGTTCGTCATTGTCTTCATAGATGACATCCTGATTTACTCCCAGACCAAGGAGGAGTACGTTGAACATTTAAGGCAGGTTTTGCAGACACTTCACCAACATGAGTTGTATGCAAAAATATGAGAAATGGGGATTTTGGATGAAAGAAGTTAAATTTTTGGGGCACATCATTTTAGAGAGAGGGATATCTGTAGACCCGGGGAAGGTGCCAACGGTTAGGGAGTGGAGATAACCCACGATGCCGACAGAGATAAGTAGTTCTTCGGCCTAGAAGGATAATACAGGAGGTTCATTCGGGGATTCTCTGAGATAGCGGGTCAATTAACTCATTTGACTCACAAAGGGGTTCCATTTATCTGGGATGATGCCTGTCAGTTGGCTTTAGATGAGCTGAAAGATAAGTTAAATTTATCACCGATGTTAGCACTGCCTAGGCCAGGAGTGGAGTATCTAGTCTACACAGATGCATCCTTACCGGGACTTGGGGGTGTGCTTCAGCAGGAGGATCAGGCTATAGCTTATGCTTCCCATAATATTAAGCCTCATGAGAGGAACTACCTCACGCACGACTTGGCGTTAGCAGCAGTCATATTTGCGCTTCACATATGGAGGCACTATCTCCTGGGGGAGAAATTTTGCTTATTTACGGATCATAAGTCACTATAATACCTCTTTACATAGAAAGAGATGAATATGTGTCACCGTTTATGGCTTGAATTCGTGAAGACCAGTTCTATATCCAATACCACCCAGGAAAGGCAACATGGTAGCAGACACGTTGAGCCACAAGCCAGTGAATGGGAGGGCCGAGGTGTGGAAAGAAAAATGGAAAGAATTGGGACACCAGGATGACATGGGCCGATCATTTATGTCAGTGATGACAGTTACGCCTCAGATTGTTACGAGAGTAGTACAGGCATAGGCAGCGGATTCGTTCTATCAAGATCGGATTAGGCAACTTTTAGCCGGTGGAGTCGAGTCTTATTTAGTGAGTTCAGATGGCGGTTTGCGCTTTAATGGGAGACCCGTTGTTCCAGAGGGGGAGTACCTTCGACATGTAGTGGTGACGGAGTTGCATGGGTCCCGATTTATGGTACATACCAGAGGGGAAAAAATGTACCAAGATATGAGGCGGCAGTACTGGTGGAGCAAAATGAAGAGGGACATCGTAGAGTTCGTCTCCAAGTGTACCACTTGTCAGCTAGTGAATGTGGACCACCAGAGGCCACCAGGTTTACTTCATCCATTAGAGATCCCTGCGTGGAAATGGGAGGGTATTTCCATGGATTTCATTACCGGGTTACCTACTTCATAGAGACGACACGATTTGACATGGGTTATTATGGACCGGTTGATTAAAGTAGCCCATTTTCTACTAGTCAGGACATACTATATAGTGGGACAGTATGCTGAGCTACTTATTGCAGAGATAGTGAGACAGCATGGTGTGCCTCTTAATATCATGTTAGATAGAGAAAAAACATTTGTATCGCATTTTTGGGAGAGCTTCTAGGAGGCTATGGGTACCGAGTTGCGATTGAGAACAGCGTAACACCCGTAGACCGATGGGCAGATCGAGCACACTAATCAGATGCTCGAGGAAATGTTGTGCATGTGTATCCTTAATTTTGGGGGAGGTTGGGAGCAGTATAACTCCTATCAGTTTACGATTGACAAGGCCCCGTTCGAGGCATTGTATAGTCTACCTTGTCATTCCCCAGCTTATTGGCTAGAGGTGGGAGACATCAGGCTACTCGGGCCAGAGGTAATTCAGGATACGTAGATCAGGATCGAGATGATTCGGGATCGCATACGGGTAGCCCAGGACAGACAGAAAAACTATGCCATATGCTAACAGGTCCTTCCGAGAGTTCATAGTGGGGGACCAGGTTTTGTTGAGAGTATCTCCGATGAAAGGAGTAATGAGATTTGGTAAGAAAAGGGAAATTTACTCCGAGATATGTAGGACCATTCCCTATTATAAAGAGGGTCGGACCAGTGGCTTACAGGCTTGGGTTACCGTAGCACTTGCATCATATACATGATGTGTTCCACATTTCGTCACTGAGGCGGTACCTTCAGGATGAGTTGGCACACACTCACATCGCGATTAAAGAGATTGAGTTACATCCAGACAGTTCATATAAGGAGATACCGGTGGCTATCCTAAATCATAGGGAGAGGAGGGTGAATTTAATGGTAGTTCCACTTATTCAGCTGCAGTGGCAGCATCACAATGTGGAGGAGTCTACTTGGGAGCGTGAGGCGAATATGAGAGAGAAATATCCAGACTTATTCGTACCAGGTATACCTTATTTTCTTCCAAATTTCGGGATGAAATTCCCTTATTAGGGGGGAAATATGTAATACCCCATATTTTTATTATTTAAATAATTTTGGGATTAATTATTATTGTGGGATTAATTGAAATAAAATGTGAAAATTTAATTATTCATTAATTCGGATTTAAAATAAATATTAACTAGCATGCCAAGGTTTAATACTTATTAATTGAATATTACTGTGTGATATGTAATATGGAACTATACACTTCGATAAATTGCCAAGAATCAGAAATACGACATGTTAGTAAATTAAGTCAGACGCGCGTGTGAGTCGTGTCGGGACTAATTTAATGGAATTAATGATTAATTATTTTTGGGTAACTCATATGGTCATTTAGAGTGCGCCGATGAGTCCGAAAGGGTCGAGATCATAAGAATAGTATACATGGGAGTTTAGTTTGGGTCACAGGGCAATTTTAGGCCTAACCGGCACCCCGGGAGGGAATTATGGTAAATTGTATTTTTGGGTTTAAAGAATGGAAGAAAATTAGGAGTTATTTTATCATCCTAAAGAATTCCATTAGGGTTAATAGATATAGAAAGAAAAGAACAGCCATAGAAGGTGTGAGGGAGAACCAAATTCCAAGAGGGAAGACTCAATTAGCACCACCTCGCATAACCACCACCACCATCGTGTAGATCATGACAAGGGGGACACACCCATACAAACAACGTCAAGAAATTAGATGACTAATTTGAGGCAAGTGTTTATTACTTGATGTACCTTAGCATTTATCATACTCATGTTAGTATAGGGATGTTATAAACATGTTTCGGTTCATAAAACTGATGAAAATTGGAGAATTATGATTCATAAATTGAATCAGAGATTTATTTAATTGAAACCCTCCATGTATGTAGAATAGAAATCACGTTTTGATGATCTTATGTGAAGAACAAATCAAGGAAACATGTGTTCTTGAATAAGAAATTTAAGAAGTAGGGTTTTAGTAAATAAATTTGGGAATTTCATAATTCTGTGATGACTCGTAATGATATAATGATTTTAGGATGTTAGAATTCATTTGTAATTGTTAGGATTCGATTTGCGACTGATTGATTGGAGTTTGGGATGTTAGTTTAGAGGTTTTAGGGTTAAAAATGGTGGAAAATGCTGAAAGTCTGGGTAGGAGACGAAACAGTGGGTATCGCGCGAAGTCGTTCAAGTGAGATTTCTGAAAAAGTGTTACTAAAGCCGTTTATTGAAAATAAACTATTTAAGTAACTCCGAGTTGTTTTTTGAAGAAACTCTTTTCTTAAATCAGAAAGTTTGAACACAAGATGTGTTTAACAAATCAGTATGTACGAGATCTATTCAAGATTTAGGCAACAAGTTTAAAAGAAAATTTAAACAAGTTTTTATACACAGCACAACCAAGAATGAGGTGAGAAAATGTAGAAAGATTCTGTTCACAATTTTTTACGTGGTAAAACCTCACCAATTAAGGAAACATCCACGACTCCCTCTACGGAGTAAAAAGAAAAATCCACTAAAACAAATTTATGAGTTACAAGCTATTTAACTAACATGCAAACAACTCAGACCTATATAAGTTTAGGAATGTACCCTCTGGCGTCCTTATAACTTTTCTGCAGTTCTGATTGTATATGTAGTTCTCTCAGTTTGTAAACTCCTTATTTGTTCCAGCACTTTACGTCGACTTATGTTCACAAGATCTTATTACCAACACTTTTCGTGTTGTAGGGTGAAAGTGTTTAGGGAAGTGCTCTCCAACACATGCATGCACACACGCACACTTATTAAGTACAAACAGTCCTAACAAATTACAGTTACACTATATGCTGTCCTCTTTTCTTTTCTTTCTTTCTTACAAAACTTTGAACCTTTTTGACCTTTTAATCTATCCCAGAATCCACATATATCTTGCTTCGAAATCAGTCAAGATCTTAATCAATCTCAGTTTTGAAAAGATTTTCGAGATTGAAAACCTCCAAGTGAGATTCCAAACTAGGTCAAGGTTTAGTTTTACAAGAACAAGAAAAAGAAAGCATTTATTGTTGATCTCAAAGTAAGAAAACGTTTTAGGTAAAATAATCAACAATATATTTCTCAAGATGAGAAATAAAATGAAACTAAGTGTAATGTAACATGAAAAACTCCAGATCTGAGATTTCTATGGAATCAGAAACTAGATCTGAGTAGAAGTCTAAGATGGAAACAAGATCTCAAGAACACAAGGTTACTGCAACCAAAATAACTCAACTTAAACTCTCAAACACTCAAGAAACACTCAGGATGGTGTTTTTGGTTATGGTGTTTGGTTTAGGGTTTGAAGAGGATTTTGACGAAGTTAGGTTTTCTAACTTTTTTTTCTCTCTCTGGTTTCTCTCTTCTCTCACTTCTCTCTCTAAACTCAGAAGAATGCAAAAATGGCAAAAGTCTTCAAAGTCTGAGGGAAGGCCTCTTTTTATAGTGGGAGGAGAAGGTTCGAGATATCTGATCAAAACCAAGGGTTAGGATTAAGTCAATTAAAATTGACTAGAATCTAATGGCTCACATAAGGCGGTGGTTAAACAGGCGCTGATTGGCTTAAAAGGTTAGATTGGGATTCTCCAAGGCGACATGCAGACCATTGATAAGGAATGATCCAAGGGCTGATAACACACGCGAGTATTGTCTCAGTAAAGAAACACACTTGCAAACAATCAGAGGGAAACAGATGTTGGCTAATGAAGGGATGTAAAACGCGCATCCAAACTAATTACAAAGTAAACCCTTAAGTCTCTGATGCTTTTGGATTCTACCCAAAGTAACATTAGGCCATAAATCACAATAATTAATATTTGGAGATTGACCCCAAAAACTTTTAAATCAAGTTGTAATTATTAAAACATTGTTTTCAAAATGTTTAAAAAATCCCAAAAAATTATTAAAAATCAAACTTAGGAATTTAAACACACTCAACACATTTTCACACATAATAATGCAATATGACATGTATGAAATGAATTCTAAGTGTGTGAGTGTTGGCAATAGTCTCTTGATCAGTATAAGATGGAGAGATGAAGAAGCAAACCATTCTCTGAGGCTCTTTGGTTTCTAGGTTGGACTCAATTTTGTCACAATTTCCAAACTAGATGAGCACTTATACAGTATAGACTCAAGTGAGTCAAAGGTATAAGGGCTTCAATCTCCGCCTTTGGAAATATGAGACAAAATCTCCTTTGAATCAACTAGGACTCGTAGGGCAACAAAAAAATAAAGAAAAACTTAGTCCTATCAGAATTCTATCTACCCAAATCCTAGAAATCAAAAAGTACATAACTCAACTATTTACAATTGAACATCCTATTACAACAGTTGAGAATGACTGTACAAAAAGAATACCCGCAAAGAATTACTAAGATCAAGCATTTTAGTATATGCATAGACTCAAATTTCTCCCCCACTTTGTCTCAAATGGACAAAGGGAAAAACTTGGATAAACAACAAAGGTCTTACTCAGCACAAACCATACCAATAGATTTACGTAATGAAATGAATCTATTATAATCTAGCGGTTTGGTAAACATATCTGCAAGTTTTGGATCAGTAGGAAGGTAATTGATTTCTAATTCCTTGGATTCAACCAATTCACGTATAAAATGATGTCTTATTTTAATATGCTTTATTCGCGAGTGTTGAACAGGGTTTTTATAAATATTAATCGCACTTTGATTATCACAATAGAGATGTAATTGGTTTTCTTGAATACCATAATCACTTAGCATTTGTTTAAGCCACAATAATTGGGCACAACAGCTGCCAGCGACTATATATTCAGATTCAGCGGTCAAGAGAGATGTGCAGTTTTGTTTTTTACTACTCCATCCTACCAAGTTATTTCCAATCTAATAACATGCGCCTGAAGTGCTTTTACTATCATCAGTACACCCAGCCCAATCAGCATCAGTGTACCCAATAATAGTGCTTGGTGTGTCATTCGTGTACCAAATTCCTAAATTCAGAGTGCCTTTAACATATTTAATTATACGTTTAACAGAATTCAAATGGCTCTCTTTGGGGTTGTTTTGATAACGAGCACAAACACACACAGCATACATGATATCAGGACGTGAGACAGTAAGATAGAGTAAAGTTCCAATCATACTACGATATAAAGTAGGATCTACAGATTTCCCATTTTCATCTTTTGACAATTTTACCGTAGTACTGATAGGTGTTTTAGCATCTTTAGCACTCTCGAGGCCAAATTTCTTAACTATCTCTAAAGCGTACTTAGATTGCGAAAAAAATAATCCTTCCGGACTTTGTATGACTTGGAGACCTAGGAAGAACTGTAACTCCCCCATAAGGGACATCTGAAATTCCTTACTCATAATTTCAGAAAAGGATTTTACTTCTAAGGTAGAAGTTGATCCAAATATAATATCGTCTACATAAACTTGAGCGATAATAATGTGTTTGTCAAAATGTTTGAAAAATAAAGTTTGGTCGTTTCCACCTCTTTTGAAACCTTTGTCCAAAAGAAAACTGGAAAGGCGTTGATACCAAGCTCTAGGAGCTTGTTTAAGGCCATATAAAGCCTTTTTCAGACGAAATACGTGATTTGGATGTTTAGGATCAATGAACCCTTTAGGTTTTTCTACATAGGTTTTCTCAGCCAATATTCCATTAAGGAAGGCAGATTTGACACCCATTTGGTATAATGTAAAATGCATGTGACACGCTATAGCAAAAAGCAGACGAACTGATTCTAAATGCGTAACAGGTGCAAAGGTCTCGTTAAAATCAATTCCGTCTATTTGGGAGTATCCTTGAGCAACTAATCTAGCTTTATTTCTAATTATTATCCCATTTTCATCAGTTTTATTTTTGAAAATCCAATGAGTACCAACAACCTTTTTGTGATCAGGACGTGGAACAAGATACCATACATCATGAATGACAAATTGTAAAAGTTCTTCCTGCATAGCAAAAATCCAGTGAGAGTCATTCAATGCCTCATTTACATTCTTTAGTTCCACAAGGGAAACAAAACATGCATAATGTGCATAAGTTCTAAGTTGGGATCTTGTGCGCACTGGCTCACTAGGTTTGCCAACTACGTTATTTATGGGATGATCTTTAGAAACCCAGTTAGGTACTTCAGGTGTCCCAATAGGTAATGAATTATCTACTTCATAAGAGTCATTTTTTAAAATATTTGAAGATTCTTCTTCGATAGTTAATTCATCGGTCTTGCTTTCTACATTAGTGTCACTAACATTTACATTTATGGATTCCATTAAGGTTTTAGTGCGAAGATTATACACTCGATAAGCTCTACTGTTAGGCGAGTATCCTAAAAATATGGCTTTATCTCCCCTGCTCTCAAATTCGGATAAGTGTTCCCTATCTTTGCATACATAGCAGGTACTACCAAAGGTTCTAAGATACTTGAGGTTAGGCTTTTTATTGTACCAAAGTTCGTAAGGGGTTTGTTTGGAATTCTTTCTAAGATAGACCCTATTAATAATATGACACGCAGTACGAATAGATTCTACCCAAAAATATTTAGGTAAATTCTTGGCATGTAGCATGACACGTGCCATCTCTTGTAGGGTACGATTCTTTCTCTCGGCGATTCCATTTTGTTGAGGAGTTTTAGGAGAAATGAACTCCTGTTTGTAACCATTATAGTCACAGTATTCTATAATACCACTATCTTTAAATTCACCACCTCTATCACTACGGATTCTATTTACTTGAGTGTCCTTTTCATTTTCAATCCTAAGAAGAATTCTTACGAAGGTTTGAAAAGTGTTAGACTTTTGTTATAAAAAGGCTACCCAAGTAAATCTGGTGAAGTCATCAACCATAACTAAGATATCACTGTGTCCACAAAGGCTAACAGTTTGGGAGGGACCCATTAGGTCCATATGGATGAGTTCTAAGGGATTAGAGGTGAGGATTTCTTTAACTTTCTTATGAGGTTCCTTAACAATTTTACCTTCTTGACAGGAACCACAGACAATATTATGTATGGGTTTAATTTTTGGAATTCCTCTAACTATGTCATGAGTAGACAATTTACTAAGATTATCATAATTTATGTGACCCATTCTGTTATGCCATATCTCGTTGTCATCCATTCTGGCAACATTACAAATTTCAGAATTGTTCCTGACAGTGTAGCAATTGTCAGGAGTTCTGAATCCAGTAATTATGCATTCACCTTTTTCATTTAAAATTTTTCAATAGTTCTTTGAGAAGGTAACAGTATGGTCTGAGTCACAAAATTGCGAAATATTAAGTAAATTAGCCTTTAGACCTTTAACTAAGAGGACAGTTTCAAGAAAGGAAGTCCTTCTTCTTTGAGAGTTCCTTTGCCTATGATTTGAGATGAAACTCCATCACCAAAAACAACTTTACCACCAGCAAATCTGGTTTTGTTTAAAAGTTTAGATTCATCTCCAGTCACGTGCTTAGAACATCCAGAGTCTAAATACCAACCAGATGATGTGTGTTTAGCTTTTAAAGCAGTAATAACAATATTACACTTCATATGAGGTATTAAATCATCTTTTCTAACCCAAATTGCTCTAGTTTTCATCTTGCGCTTATTAGCTCTTAATTGATAAAATTTGCGAGCATCAGATTTTTGCAGAAAAATATTTTGCGCATGATTTTGGATTTTGTGAAAGGCTTGAGCATTTGGTTTAGGAAAGTGCTTAGGATTCCTTCTAGTAAATGTTCTTTTAGGTTTGGTCTTTCTCTTTCTATAGTTAGAGTTTTTATCTAGCTGTGTAGGAAGTATATAATTGTTACGACTCCTCCTAGAATAGTTAAAGTTCTGGTAGGTATGAGGTTTATAGATAGGTTTAATAAGTCTCCTAGCATAGCAACCGTCAAAAGAGTGTCCGTATATGTCACAGTAAGAGCAATAAAGATTGCTCAGGATAGGGGTCTCCTTAGCAAAGTTACTAAAGAAAGGTTTTGAAAAATTTTGAGTCTGAACTTTATTCCTAGGTAGCACAGGTTTAAATGTAGGTTCACTCTTTCTGATAAAGGGGCAGACGTATTTAGCCTTAGGTGAACTTTCAAGCTTAGAGCAACTTGATTCCCCAATGTTACTACTTTGATGTTTTAAATCAAACTCAGTTTTTAATTAATGAAAGTCTGGGCATGTTTCAATAGGTCTTTTGCCTCCTGACCCAAATTTGATAGGTTCAAAAGATTTTTTTTGTGTCTTCAAATTGGGGCAAAACCCTATACCAGTTCATTCATCAGAATTGGTTTTAGATTCAGCAACAAATTCATCAAAACACTTAGAATTATTTTCAAATTTGGTAAATTTTTTTAAAACAGTTGCTGTCTTTTCTTTGGTTTGTTCCAATTCTAACAATGTCCCTTTGTACTTTTTCTCCAGAATTTCATTAGTTTCAGTCAAATTTTTCAGTTTTTCATCAAAAACTTTAATTTCATTTTCATGAGTTAAGCATTGGGTAGTATACTCTTCAGCATTCAATTTGACCATCAGGCTTAGATCTTCCAGCTTTTTGGTAAGATCTTTCACAATTCTTTCTAGTCTAGCACTTTTCTTGAGAGTCTTAGTGTAAAGTGTGTGAATGTCTGGGAGGTCTTCATTGTCCAAGTCACTAAGTGTAGTGTGTGAAGTGACCCCTAAGGCTTCATTTTTAGAACTCACACACCCATTGACATCGTTATTTTCGCGTTCCCTTTGACTCACACACCCCGAGGTAGAACATGCAATATTCTCAGTAATCAAAGCATCTAAACCAGTAATAACCACATTCGGAGTATCAGTCATATAACTACTTGGTTCATCCTCATTAACAAACATAGGCATGTCATCATTATAAATAATCTTTGCAAAGAAAGACATACAAGGATCAAAAACCTCTGATGACTCAGGTTCCTCATTTTTAGAGTCACTTGAATCATCCCAAGTTTTGCAAATATTAGCCCTATTATGTTTTTTTTGAGTGTTCAAGTTAACTCTACAGTCTTGAGCAATGTGTCCCAGTTTACCACATTTATAGCATTCAGTCTTCTTAAGGTATCTATTAGGTCTGACATGAGAGTCCTTATGATTTTTGTCATGGTTTTTCTCATGAGGTCTGTGACTTGAGGGAGTTGGATAATTTGATTTACCCCTTGTTTATTTGCCACTTTGTTTCTAAACTTAATGATTTTCTTGAATTGTTTTGAAATTAAGGCAATCTGATTATCCAAACTCTCTATATCGCAATCCTCATCAGATTCATCATTGGAAGTATTAAACTCAGGCTTAATCAATTTAGAAGAAAAGCTTAGATTGGAACTAGTCTGTTTCCTATGGGATTGAGTCAAATGTTTCTTAAATTCCAGTTCCATTTCCACAGTTCTTAATTTACTACTGAGTAGTTCAGGAGTGAGATTTATATCACACATTTCCTCAATAGCATATCTTTTGTTATCAAACTTCTGTGGTAATGATCTCAGAATTTTAGATACAATTTCTTGTCTATCATAGGTTATCCCATTAGCATGCAGTTTGGTCACGATATCAGTCAGGTTCATGTAGAAGACATCAAATGATTCTGTCTCAGACATAATTAAGGAATTATACTCCTGGATAAGCATTTGGGTTTTTTAGCAGCCTTAACTCTAGTGTCTCCTTCATGAGCAGTAACCAAAGTGTCCCAAGCTTCCTTAGAAGTGGTACAGGATGAGATTCTTTTGAACTCATGTTCATTTATGGACATAAATATGGCATTCTTTCCTTTGTTATTATTTCGAGAAACTTGTTTCTCTTCTTGAGTGAACTCACTTAAAGTTTTCTTAACCCTCTCATTACTTCCTTCGTTGGCTGGTTTAGTAGGAAAAGTATAACCATTTTCAAAAATATCCCATACATCATCTCCCAGAGTTCCTTGAATGAAAGCAATCATCCTTACTTTCCAGTAAGCAAAATTGGTTCCATCAAAGATTGGAGGTTTGGTCAAGTTACCAAATCTTTCATTTTTCTCGTCCATATTTGATTTTCAGAAAACAATTTCAGAAACACAGGATCTTTTAAAAGCAGTTTAACCTCGCTCTGATACCAATTGAAAAAGCGTTACTAAAGCCGTTTATTGAAAATAAACTATTTAAGTAACTCCGAGTTGTTTTTTGAAGAAACTCTTTTCTTAAATCAAAAAGTTTGAACACAAGATGTGTTTAACAAATCAGTATGTACGAGATCTATTCAAGATTTAGGCAACAAGTTTAAAAGAAAATTTAAACAAGTTTTTATACACAGCACAACCAAGAATGAGGTGAGAAAATGTAGAAAGATTCTGTTCACAATTTTTTACGTGGTAAAACCTCACCAATTGAGGAAACATCCACGACTCCCTCTACGGAGTAAAAAGAAAAATCCACTAAAACAAATTTATGAGTTACAAGCTATTAAACTAACATGCAAACAACTCAGACCTATATAAGTTTAGGAATGTACCCTCTGGCGTCCTTATAACTTTTCTGCAGTTCTGATTGTAGATGTAGTTCTCTCAGTTTGTAAACTCCTTATTTGTTCTAGCACTTTACGTCAACTTATGTTCACAAGATCTTATTACCAACACTTTTCGTGTTGTAGGGTGAAAGTGTTTATGGAAGTTATCTCTAACACATGCATGCACAGACGCACACTTATTAAGTACAAATAGTCCTAACAAATTACAGTTACACTATATGCTGTGCTCTTTTCTTTTCTTTCTTTCTTACAAAACTTTGAACCTTTTTGACCTTTTAATCGATCCCAGAATCCACAGATATCTTGCTTCGAAATCAGTCAAGATCTTAATCAATCTCAGTTTTGAAAAGATTTTCGAGACTGAAAACCTCCAAGTGAGATTCCAAACTAGGTCAAGGTTTAGTTTTACAAGAACACGAAACAGAAAGCATTTATTGTTGATCTCAAAGTAAGAAAACATTTTAGGTAAAATAATCAACAATATATTTCTCAAGATGAGAAATAAAACGAAACTAAGTGTAATGTAACATGAAAAACTCCGGATCTGAGATTTTTATGGAATCAGAAACTAGATCTAAGTAGAAGTCTAAGTTGGAAACAAGATCTCAAGAACACAAGGTTACAGCAACCAAAATAACTCAACTTAAACTCTCAAACACTCAAGAAACACTCAGGATGGTGTTTTTGGTTATGGTGTTTGGTTTAGGGTTTGAAGAGGATTTTGACGAAGTTAGGGTTTCTAACTTTTTTTTGTCTCTCTGGTTTCTCTCTTCTCTCACTTCTCTCTCTAAACTCAGAAGAATGAAAAAATGGCAAAAGTCTTCAAAGTCTGAGGGAAGGCCTCTTTTTATAGTGGGAGGAGAAGGTTCGAGATATCTGATCAAAACCAAGGGTCAGGATTAAGTCAATTCAAATTGACTAGAATCTAATGGCTCACATAAGGCGGTGGTTAAACAAGCGCCGATTGGCTTAAAAGGTTACACTGCTATTCTCCAAGGCGACATGCAGACCATTGATAAGGAATGATCCAAGGGCTGATAACACACGCGAGTATTATCTCAGTAAAGAAACACACTTGCAAACAATCTGAGGGCAACAGATGTTGGCTAATGAAGGGATGTAAAACACGCGTCCAAACTAATTACAAAGTAAACCCTTAAGTCTCTGCCGCTTTTGGATTCTACCCAAAGTAACATTAGGCCATAAATCACAACAATTAATATTTAGAGATTGACCACAAAAACTTCTAAATCAAGTTTTAATAATTAAAACATTGTTTTCAAAATGTTTAAAAAATCCCAAAAAATTATTAAAAATCAAACTTAGGGATTTAAATACACTCAACCCATTTTCACACATAATAATGCAATATGACATGTGTGAAATGAATTCTAAGTGTGTGAGTGTTGGCAATACTCTCTTGATCATTACAAGATGGAGAGATGAAGAAGCAAACCATTCTCTGAGGCTCTTTGGTTTCTAGGTTGGACTCAATTTTGTCACAATTTCCAAACTAGATGAGCACTTATACAGTATAGACTCAAGTGAGTTAAAGGTATAAGGGCTTCAATTTCATCTCGCGCGAAATCGCTCGAGCACACGTGGCAGTCGTTCAAACGACATGCCATCTGGTTCAAGTGACAGGGTAATTTTCCAGGAAATTTCTTAGGGGCAATTTTGGAATTTTCCAGTCTATACAAGTGAGAGAAATTTACCAGTTAACAAATTTGAAACGAGGCAGGTCTACAAGAAAGATGTGAGTTTTATACTTTAATTAATTCGATAAGAAGAGTTACTTTGGAAATTACTAAAGAGTTATGGTAATTTGGTAATATTATAAAATACATAATAATGAGAATGAAAATACATATGGTACATATACAAGAAGGTTGGGAGAATACCCATAAATATTAATAGGTTGTGTCGATACCTATTACTTGTTTAATATTATGTGTATGACATACCTAGCTGCTTGCAATCACTGGGGGTTGTGTAGAGACAGTCTTATCCTGGATGACCTTCGGAGGGATATTTGATTCGTATCTCAGAACATAATACTGTGAAGACTTATTTGTGAGTTGATAAGTCAGTTGACTAAGGGAGCGTATGTATGTGCGTCACCCATAGGTATGTGAACTATGTTCGCCACCACTATGTGTGTTTTGTGTATATGGTTCGTGGGAGACTTCCCAACCGAAAGTCCTTATTAGAGTACGAGATGTACCGAGACATAATAGCAGAGTGTGCAATGCACTATAGGTTTAGCCTTGGGGTGCTGTATTAGTAAATGTATATTATAGTGGTCAATATATATATATATATATATATATATATATACTTGTGTTATTCGTACTGTGAGATAATTGTAGGTTATTGGGATAGTACAATCTTAAGTGACGTAAGCTGTGAATACTTAACTTAGTGTGATAAGACTTAAATGAATTAATAAATTATGGTATTAATAATGTGGAAAACTGGGAATCACGGTTTTCTACCTCAATGTATAACAAGAATTATGAGTCGTTATCTAGTTAGAAGTGTTACGGATGGCTAGGGTAGAATAGATGTACATTCAGGCGTGCACAATAGACGAGATGTGAGATTCTCATCTGAGAGCTCAAACTAACATGCATTTGATACTTGCTTTATTGCAAATTTTAAATACTTGCTAAAACAAATATTTTTACACATCGGGCTGTGACCCGTTTCTTATATCTCTGCTCTCTTGCTATATATATGGATTATATCCGGTGCTGATCCACAGGGACACCAGCCTTAGAGATTCGGATTATTTGGCGTTCTGCACCTTTTGTGGGAGCTGTAGGTCTTCGTATTAGACGCTTTCATCATTTCATTTCCATTATATATAGACTTTCTATTTAGGCCATGTGTCGCCCATTCCTTAGACAATTATTTGAGATTGTATTCAGTTTATATTATTTTCATTTCAGTTGGATTTATTGTTCCTATGGTACTTGGTTTAGAGTTTTGGACTGTAATGTTTTATACAGTCTTATCTATTTCAGTTTGTGATTCAGATTTAGTATTTACATTAATTAGTTGTGGTGGATTATGGATGTTTATGTTCTTGGTTTAATAATTGAAAGTGTATTTTTTTTAAAAAGGAAAATATTTTGACACTAGCTTAATTAATTATTTGGTGGTTAATAAGGTTATTAGGTTTTCGACAGTGATGCTAAGAATGAACCAAACGAATATTATGTTTTAAATTTTATAAAGGACTAATCACCCGATATTTAATTGAGCGGGGTGTCACATGATGCAAAGGGGAACTAGATCAACGAGCTCCACAACGTGCTCTTGGCATATCGAACCACTCTACGGACAACCATCGAAGAAACACCGTACATGCTCGCCTTTGGCAATAAGTTAGTTATCCCTACTTAGATGGGGCTCCCTAGTCATGAAGTCCTCAATTTCAAATCCCCAATAAGCGATTTGGCAAGAAGGTTGGACCTCTACCTGATAGATAAAGTCAAAGAGAATGAAGTGTTGCACGTGGACGCCTGAGAACAAAGAGTGTCACGCTACTAGAACCGTCGAGTAAAGATGAGCATCTTGAAAGAGGGGGACTACATTCTTAAGAAAGTGATACAAAAGAACAACAATCTGGAACCGAAATGGCATGGACCGTTCAGAGTAACAAGTGTTGTCAGGCTGGGGACTTACCGGATTGATACTTTGGAAGGAGATCAGTTCAAAAACCCTAGAATTATGAGCATCTTAGGAAGTATTATCAGTAGCCTATTATTTATTCTATTCATGTAGTAAGCACTATTTCAATTAATAAAATGATGTTTATTCTCTTATTTCATTCATTTTTCTATGCATATGATAAGTATAAAAAGTGGTGCTAAAAACAACGTCTAAATAATTATATCAGGTCGATAGCATGACCTCATAATCTGCAAATATTCAAGATGGAACTAACATGTTTCAACAAGTCCACCAAACCCTTATATGACCCCATAGGTCACAAATGAGGTGGACGTCTACATGTACGATCTCACAGGTAACAAATAATGTGGCAGACTGGAAAAGTTGTACGACCTCATGGGTCACAAACAGTTAAAAAACTCAACTACTCAAGTTCTATCAAACCCTTTTTATGACTTCATTAGTCACGAACGAGGTAGTTGGATATGTCTGATGTGCGACCTCATAGGTCATAACACAATGTGATCTGTTAATACCTATACGACCTCATAAGTCGCGAACAGTTATACCAGTGTTAATTCACAGTTACACTACCTAAAATCTCTGTACGGCCTCATAGGTCGCGAACAGAATGTCCAAGTATTATTTTCGACAAAGCAATAAGATATAAATAAACAGTGCCACACTTTAAAAGGAAGAAATGAAGTAAGGATTATATCAAAATAATTTCTTCAAATTTACAGAGCCAATGTTAAGAAAAGATATAATTCACAAAAACAATGAGAAACATATCGAGTCAAGCCTCAACAAGCAGGAATCACCCTCTTCTCCAGCAACGTTGGTCGTTCTCCTCCTCATCTCCTTGCCAACCATTCACAGTTTTAGTAATGCCGAGGAAGTGAGTAGCCACCCTCTTTTTTAGATCTTAACTATCACTCTAATTAACATAATCCAATTTTTTCTTCTTATCCCTAAGTGTAAAATGACCCTCCTAACCTTATATAGGCCCTGTTATGTCTAAAAAAAACCTAGAACCCATACATAACACCCGGGGTTCCAATTCGGGACTATTTTGACCCTTCTCGGGTCATCGATGCACTCAAAAAGGTCATATGACTCATTCAACTCTAAATATCCTAACATCTCATTAATTGGGCCAAACAGATGTGTACCATATGCATCGCCTGTAAATTATACTGATCCACCGAGGTAATACTCTATTCGACATATAATAATAAATCGTTGTTATCACTCATATGCAACATATGATAAATCATATAACTATTTACTTATCACACATAAGGAAATAATAATTACGATAAATATTCATCCATTACATTGGTAATTAATATTTACTAAAATCCAATTTAATTTTTCCCAATTAAATTAATAATATTAGTCACACTAAAATTAAATGAAATAAAAGTACATGGTATTAAAATATACTAGAAGATTTGAGATGTCCGATGCACTATAACGAGATTTTTGGACAGTGTGGATGGGAAGCAAGGTCATCATCTTATTTAACCTATTTCTCCTCATTGGAATCAAAAGAAGATCCATAATGGTATTATCTGTTAAAACCATAGGTTTATTGTTTAAACCTAGTTCTTGTTTTCTTTCTAATTCATAATTAATCAAAGATCTTTGGGATGATATTTTTTTGCATTTTAAATATCAATACTAGTTATACAACAATATGTATAAAATCCCTCAATTATATATTGATGATGTTTTCTAAGGGTCCATGTTGTTCAATGATCAAAACCCTAGATTTCATGGTAAAAATAGGTGCAAGGATTTGTATCTCTCTGGACTAACACGGTTTCGTCGGGTGGGAATAATTTTATCCCTTCCACCATGGTCACATGAATGTATTTTATATGATGGGATCCTACAATTGTTTATCTGTAGTTATTTTGTCTCCTAGATTCGATATGGTTGTAATAATCAAGTTTTATCATTATTGTTTTATCATTATGTTTGGAGGAGAATTTTAGAGTATGTAATTTTTATTTCTTGATTTAGTTTTGTTTTTTCCCTTGAAGGTTTTCCATGGAGTTATACATTTTCTGAAGGTCTTTTCATTGTGATTTAAAGAAGTTACAGTAACTAATGATACGAAATATAATAAGAAATAAGAAAAGAAGAAGGAATCAAGATCGCGTCCTAGGTACAAGGGGATTTCTCTATAGAGTAAGTCACACCCCATTATAGAGGGGTCATGATCGCTATAACTACATGACCTACAATTATTATGGTGATTGGCTTTGGATTTTTGCAGTCATGTGGCACGAGATTATTTTTGTTTTGTTCCATAAGTTTCTTCAACATTTTTCTTTGTAGTGTATTCTTTTTCTTCACAATGTTATTCTATAACAAGGTTTCTTCAAGTTTTATTTGGGATCAACATTTAGTTGTTCAAGTTAATATGAGACTCTCCTCTTCAACATGTTAGGCACATGGTGGACTCATTAAGGAGCTTTTGACCTACGGGGTCTTAACTTAAAGAATATTATGGCCATGATGGATAAGGTAATTATTGTCCCTGTTTTTTAAATTTCGTTTTTCATTTATTCTTATATTTTCATGTGTCTTTTTATTATTGTGTTAAATAATTGTGTGTGCTAATTAATTGATTAATTAGCCACACCCATTTTATGGACTACATGGATTTAATTTTAAGACCGGAAGGGATCTCAATTTTTCTTGGAAAATATGTTTATATATTCTTTTCTAAATTGAACTTAATAGGGTAATTAATTTAAGGTATAAATTAAATTTGTATCTTTGAGTTTTATTTTAATTTAAAAATAGTTTTATTTTTAGAAAATTAAAATAGTCTGATAGGAAATTTATTTTGTACAAGTAAATTACAAATTACCAAAGCTTTAATTTGGACATTTAGATATGGATGAATTTTTTTTTCAAAATACCTTCAAGCTTCAAATGAGTACCAAATCATTCATCGTGATTGTACATTTGCATAACTACAACTGTCTCCCAAAGTCCGTCTTCCTTACCTTTTCACTAAACTAGGGAAAATTACCAATTTTATCGTGCTTGTTCACGCAACACCAAAATATATCCGTTCGCATCACCTTTGCACAAGGTCCCCAAAACTACTTGTTAGCAGGGATTTATCTCTAAACCTTCCCAGAGTTTTGTTCTCTTCCACCTATAGTCCCTGTTGTGGTCACAATGTGCAGAACTACCATAGTCGCCTACTCCGAGGTCATAGCAGCCCTAATTGTACCCCACATGGTCATTAGAACTTCCCAAATTCAATTATCTATCAATCTTACTAATTTTTGTTGATTCCAATATCAACAAGAGTTATATTGTCAAATCTAAAAGCTTAAAACACTAGAGTTGATTTTAGTCTAAAACTACCAAGATTTCTTAACCAAATCATGAAATGTTAAAGGGATTTTAATCAATTACACCAATTTAACATCATTTCATTATAAATCATCCATATAATCAAATTTCAGGTCAAATTTCATTAATGATTCTATAAACATGGAATTTAATTAAAATTTTTGATTTAATAATATCCCAAATTATAAATTTATCATCTAACTCAATTTATACTAAATTTAGGTTGATAATCAAATCAGCAATAATATTATAACACACGCTTAATTGTATAATTATACTAAATAAACTTTGCTTTAATAACGATGTGAGATTCTACTCCACTTGTCCCAATTTCTTCCTCTCTAACTCTAATTCGTCTCAATTTCTTCTTCTCTAAGTAGCCTCCTTCATCTAGTTCATGGGTTTTATTTCTAGAGTATAAAAATGATTCCTTTTGACCCCAGTCTCCCTTTTCATATGACTAACCACGAAATTTGGGTTATAATGACATATGAGCCTTATCCAATTTAGCCCAAATGACTTTGTAGATAGTCTAAAGTATATCCAAAATCATAAACTCTCACATGGGGCTTAAAATCCAACCTTTTAAGGTGTTAAATCCAATTTAATTTACATTTAAATTAAATTTACCTTTATATTAGTTCTATATTTAATTCAAATAAAGTACCTACATGTACATCCAGAATAAAATAAAATAATTTAGTGACGTCCTCGAGTCACTACACATAATTACGCTCATATGTTAATTTAATTTCACCCACATATATTTAATTTAATTGATTTAATTTCCTTTAAAACACGGGGTATTTCATTCCCCCCCCCCCCCCAAAAAAAGGAATTTCATCCTAGAAATCAAATTTTATTATCCTCTTACTAGGAAGTCTAAGAACATATCGATTGTAGCTTCCTAATAATACTATAATAAATCTATACCTCTATGATCTAATACACCTAGGCTACTCTTGTCATAGTTTGCATCCGTTCACTATTCTAACCCAACTCATCCTCCTACTGGACTTTGTCCTTCCCATGTAGGCGTAAGTCTTCAAGCACGCCCGCACTCTCTTCATCTATGCTCGGATAATTCCACATTCTCTGAGGTGTCCCGAATAATAATAGTTCTAAACATCATGGGCTTCCGACACTCCGTCGCCGGGCGAACGACGCAATCACCCATGAACTGACTCGTAGGGTTACATACCATTATTATGTTGATGACTATTATTGTAAGAAAACTCCATGAGAGATAAATATTTCTCCCACATTCCATGAGATCCAACACAGATGCCCAAGCCATATGCTCAAAAATATGATTCACACGCTCAACTTGACCATCAGACTAAGGGTTAAATGCAATCAAAAATAGTTTTACTCGTATAGCCTTCAAAACATCTCTACTAAATTGAGATATGAAAGTATTATCTCGGTCAGACACCATGTCATGTGGTATAGCATGAAGTTGCACATTCTCTACGATGAAATTTTTTCCATACTTCTCGGTTGTGAAATATATCTACACTAGGGGAAATTAGCCACCTTCTTCAACTTATTAACGATGAACAAAATCAAATCATTACCTCTCTGTGACCTCGACAATCCTCATATGAATTCCATGGAGATGATATCCTACTTCCACTCGGGAACCTCAAAAGGATGTAACTCCTCGTACGGTGTTTGGTTCTCCCCCTTTACAAGATGAAAGGTGGCACTTTTAGACACAAAGATTGAAATATCCTTCATCACCCATATACACAAATACATTTTATGCATATTCAGATACATCTTGTCCCCTTCGGGATGTACCGTGAAATGTGGATCGTGCGCATATCCTAGTAGATATTTTCCCCATGGTATTTGATGTACACGTAATACATATTTCTACTACTCAAAGAAAAATAATACGAATCATAAGATCACATGTCTAAATTAATAAGGGAGTAAACACCTAGCCAACCATACAAGCTATCATGCATCTACGATCAAGATGCAAGGCAACCCCCCATCCACTAGGATATCCCCATACAAATAAAGCTCAGTGACAACATCTATAAAACTAATAACCATTGTAGCTCACTAATAAATAAAGGAATGGCAACCCCTCGATGTCTACAACTCGTGATTCAAAGACATTAAAATAATTGTAATCCATCCCTCAGTGGTAACCCCACTACTACTAGCTGCCTTATAGCAACTACTTAAAGAGTAGTCTCACTCGTAATAAGTTCACACCTTCCACGAAATGAATTGTGGAAATGGCATCACTACTGCTAGTTCTACTGATCTTTCCTCTATAGTTGTTTCTGCTAAAATTTGTCTCATTGGGCCTATTCTCATTGGACATGAACTTGTTGGTCATAATCATTGGATCTACTGGTCGTAGCATATTAAATTGTCTAATTCTTGGAAATACCCATGGGTATACTTTCCCCGTTAATGTAGTTTCTTGTGCTGGTGAGGTCTTCCCTACCTGGATCGATGCTACCCCGTCTCTATTCCCTGGGAACTATTCTATCCTCAGTTTTCATAATTTTTGAAATCAATATCCTTATGATAGTTGTGAAGGTCCTACCAATGTATAAAGGTAATTTCCACCACCTGAGCAAGAGTGATGAAGAAAGGTTACACACGCTCGATATGTGTCCCATAATACACAAAACAAGTAATCATACACAGTTAAGGGTTTTCAGTATGTTGTCCAAATACTAACTTACTTACCTCCAAGTTAAGTAGTCAGTCCCACATAATTTTAAATCTTAGATCATCATCTTAAATTATTTTAAGTCCAAAATTCCATCGTCCTTCCCTTTTCACTAAACTACGAAAAATTATCAACTCTTACTTGGTCGTTTGCACGGCATAAAAATACATCTGTTCGATTCACCCGCGTGAACGCTCCACAAAATTGCCTTTTCACATGGCCATAACTTGAAACCTTCCCATAATTTAATTTTCTTCAACCTACATTCCCTCTTCGTTCTCTATGTGTACAACTACCATAATCGCTTAATCCAAGATCCTTACAACCCCAATTGTACCCCATCATGGTCATTTTAACTTTCCAAATTTAATTATCTATCAATCTTACCAATTTTAGTTGATTTTAATATCAATTTTGGTTATATTATCATATCTAAAAGATTACAACCCTAGATTTCATTTCAATATCAAATTACCAATATTTCCCAAAAAAATCATAAAATATCAAAAGGCTATACCTCAATTACACCATTATAAAATAATGTATTTGTAAATTATCCTTATAATCAAATTTCATATAGAATTTCATCAATGATTCTATAAACATGGAGTTTAACTTAATTTCCTAATATAATAATTTCAAAATTATAAATTTATCATCTAACTTAATTTACACTAAATTTAGGTTTAGAATAAAATGAGCAACATATTATAACATAACCTCAATTATATAATTCTACTAAATAAACTTGCGTTAACAATGATGTGAGATTCTACTCCAATTGTCCCAATTCCTTCCTCTCCAAGTTTAATTTCTCCAAATTTCATCATCTCCATGTAGCCTCATTTTTTAGATCTGGGGTTTTGTTCCTAAAGTGTAAAAATCATTCCTCTTAACGATAGTCTCCCTTTCGTATGACTAACCATGAAATTGGTGTTAAACCCATATGAGCCTTGACCCATTTAGCCACAATTCATTTATAATTAGTCTAAAGTCTAGTCGAAACCATATGCTAGCTTATGGGGCCTAAAACCCATCCCTTTAAGGTGTTAAACCCAATTTGATTTACATTTAAATTAAATTTATATTTATCTTAATTCCATTTTAATCTCAAATAATATACCAAAATGCGTATCTAGAATAAAATAAAATAATCAATGACGCCCTCGAGTTAGTACAGATGAGTACACGCATTTATGAATTTAATTTCACCCACATATATTTAAGTTAATTAATTTAATTTCCTTTAAAATTATGGGGTATTACAAGTTTGGGGTTAAGAAAGTTCATATTCCTTGGTAGTAGTGAAATTTGTCGACAAACAAATATTCTCCCTACATGTTGTTATAACTTTTATAGCAATATGCCTGGTTTTCTAAGATCTTTAATGAAAGGATAGTGTAATTGTTTTCCTCTTAAAATTAAATTCATGATTTAGCATCCGATCTATTGCAACCTGGTGTGTAGACTTGATAACCATAAAGCAGGATTGTAACGCGTTGCAGAGGTGCCATACAACTAATAGATATGCTTTCCTAATTATAAGTAATTAAAATAAGCCAACGGTAATAGCAACAGGAAAAAATGTTTTAGATTATTTTGATGAGATAAGGTTAATGTAGGTAAATTATTTAAAGTACCTTATTTTAGAAAGAAAAAAATCAGTTTCTATTTTGGGTTTGAACATATATTCGATTACTTTTATAAAATTCTTTTTAGCAAAATTAGATATCTTCTATCTGTTCTGGTACATTGGAAAATAATGTTTATATTATAAGATTTGTCTCACCAATACCGCCCAATACTAAAATCAATAATGAAAATGGAAAAATCATTAAAGATAAATTTTTCTTCTAGATCCAAACATAATTTTGGCACTTACGCTTAGTTTTTTTTTTAAAGGAATCCAAAGGCTGGCCTAAAAGGGATAATTAAGTTCATTTTAAGTGGAGGAACTTCTCATCTTGATTATCATTTAGAAGGTAAAATTATCAAGGGAACCTTCACAACCTAAAGCCTAAAAGCCAAAGATGTGTTGAAAATGGTTCATTTTGATCTGTGTAGTCCGGTGACTATCCGTTTAAGAGGTTGTTTTCAGTATTTCATTGATTCCATTGATGATTACAAAATATGGACATGTTTACTTTATGAACGACAAGTCTAAAACCTTTGATTGGTTAAAAGTGTATAAGACTAAGGTGGAGTATAGGTGAGGTAAACTAACCTAAAGTCTACGATCTAATCTTGGGGAATATACCTCTTAAGAGAGTTGAAAGTATTATTTATTGGAGGTGTGGAACTATATCCCATTGTTCGGACCAAGTATTCTACTTCTGTATGGTGTAGAAGAAAGGAAAGAAGAGTAATCTTCTAGATATGATAAGGTTCACGGTTTGTTATTCAATACTGTAACATGCAGAGTTGGATTTAAGGTAAAAAATGGTGATATACATTCTAAATTTTATTTATTCTTATTTAGTCTCTTCAACTCCCATTGAACATTGTAATGGTCACAAGATCATTATAGGGCATGTTTAGATATGGGGGCTCCCAACACTCAAGTTGTGGAGGAAGACAAAGAAGTAGAATTAAAGGACGGAGGTATTTCTCTTTGTTCCTTATCCGAAAATCATGAAGTTGGTTTATATCATATTCCTAAGTAAAAGAAGGTCATTTATTGTAGCAATGATCCTTTATTCAAAAATGATTATATAATAAACCATGGGCCCAAATGTAACTAGGCTTACAGGGAATGTCATATTATTAGTCTTGCTATACAACCTGTATAAGATGAAATACAATCTGATATCGATAACACCTTACCTAATGGTAGTGGGAGTATTTCCAATTATCCGGATACACTTTTCACGTATACTAAATACCAAGTGGTTCCACATCATATTGCGATAATCAGAAGTTATCCTGAAAGTTTAGTGTTTGGGGTGATAAATTCCATGAGATCCCATAAAAATGAACTACAATGGTGAATTCCAAGATAAGGACATTTTCTTTGAATTATTATAATAAATATTATTTGATGTATTCAAATCAAGTTTTGGGACTTGTAGACTTACTGATAGGATAAAACCCATCAAGTTCAAGTGAACCTACAAGAAGTTACAAGATAAATGGATGGGAATGTTCAGACCTTCATGGAAAGGCTTGCATAATATTTTAGTGAAAACGAAAGGTATTAACTATGAGAAAGTCTTCTCACTAATATCCATGTTAAACTTTTCCCGGATTCTTTTAAAGTTAAGATAACATTCTTAAGCAATTGACTTCACATATACATAATAAAAAGTCAGTAAAGCAAAGTAATGTGAGCTTGTGAGATCAAATTATTAACTTAAACTAGCATTAAGGTCTTGGTTCATTTAGGTTGATAAGGTAAACAAGTTTTGATTTTTACTAAATCCCGAATAATTCTTGTTAATATAAGAAGCATGACTGAAACATGGTGGTATTTTTAATACAATTTGTGGAAGATATTTTCCTAATCGGGAACGAGGTGGGAATATATATATTTACATAAGAGAGGGGTTGTCCAACTAACTCGATATGTAGTAATTTAGGACTAATCATACACATCCTTATGATCTAGCTTTCACTAGATCGGATAAAAACAATGTTGGGATTATCCAAGTCACTTATATCCATGTTTCACTAAAAAGAAAAGCATCGGGATTCTATGTAAATATTTTATTTTGAAGTATAGAATCACTCTATGTGGGAATATGTGTAAACACTTAATGATATGAAAGAAATGAGAAATATAGATAATTCTTCGACAATGGGGAACTTCATATATGATATATTATATGCATCACCAAATGTTTGCTATGCCTTTAGCCTAGTTAGTAGATTTCAGTCTGGTAGTATTGTACCTTTTAGGTATAAGGACTTAATTTTCAATCATATAAAGATTCCATGTTTGTCAATATCTGTGTACCCAAGGAGGTTAAGATGTAAGTTGGATAACTGTAAAGAAATCTTATATTGTTGACTTGACTAATGAAGCTGAAGTTATAGCACCTTGGATGAAACTAAAGATATTATATAACTCAATTACTTCATAAATAACTATGGTGAGGTTTCTTCAAGTGTAATTATTTAATACACTTTATTGTGTTTATGGAGGTTGTGGCCATCCTAAGTGTTTCTCCGGGGGGGGGGGGGGGGGGGGGGGGAGGGGTTCGGGGGAAATGCATCTCCCAAGGTGGATCCCTCATTCCTTCCCCTTTTTCTATGTGCGTGCGAGATTCTATACTTTCTCGAGGAGCTTAGCCATCATAGATGGGGGGTGACATGTGGAGATAGACTTTCCATCCTATTTTGCACATAATAGACAAAATAAATGTTACTGAATCGAGATAATGGTATCAAGGACAATACTGATGCTTGTAAAACCAAATAGTTTGAGGGTCCATGAACTAAGTTAGGGAATGGGAAGGTGTTAGGAACCTATACCTCCTTTTTGATCTCTTATGGGCATGTATTAATCTTCTCTTATTGAACTCCATGATATGTGTGCTTATGTGCATAATATGAATTGAGCATGGAATCGCTCGACTCGCTTCATGGATAAAGGCGGAGCAATCTTATCCTTAGGAGTGTTCCCAAAATAATAATTAAAAAGATAATGTAGGTGTTTGACAATTCACAAGACATTATCGAGGAACAATTGCGTATATCGGATAAGACAGGAGCGAGAAAGAATATAAAAATACATATTAATAATATCTGATATCAACAAAGTAGCAAATATGGGTGGAAGGACTCGAATCTAAGGATTTACCCAAGATGCCTACGTAACTCAAGTGGGAAACAAAGTCCACGTAGTACAAAGACAATTTCAGGTTGGTTTTAACCCATAAATCCAAACAGGGACTTTATTATAAGTGTGTGTGTAAAGAATGTGTTTTAGTGTGAGAAAGTGTGATGAGAAATCCCTATTTGGAATTTACAAGTGAACCCTCTTTTTCTTGTTTTGGGGATTTTCTATAAACATAAAGTATGTGTGAGTACCGATAATAAAAAGTTTGAAATTAAGATATGGTGATGCAATGAAGTAAATTACTAAAGAGAAAATGAAGTAACTAGTGCAAAAATAAGAGAAGTTAAAGGCAAAGCGGAAGAATTATACCTTCGTATGAAGATTTAAAGTAGATATCGATTGTAGATTCATTGATATCGAGACGAGGTGCTGGTGGTTTGAGGAGGTGGGTGGGAATTTACTCAAAAGAGTATGAAAAGGATGGAAGGAAAGAACAACTCTAAATTCGAAGGAATTATCTGTGAATTGTTGAGAGTGATGTTCAAGGGTGACTTTCATACGAAGTTCATGGACTCTATTTATAGGTCCATGGGGGTACAGATCGGTATGGTCCTATCCCTATCTATCGGTATAGAACCCTACACACACTTTCAATAGGCAGGGTCCTGGAGTTGCCATTCGGCAGTCAAAGGTAGGTTTTTCAGAAAAATGGTCATAAAATGCAAATCATAAGTTACAATCATGCATGGGCAACCATTGGAAAGGGTATTTAGATACCTTTAAGAATACATTGATCCACTCCCGAGTACGGGAGTTGATCAAGGTCAAATGGGGCGTGGAAGTACCCGTTAGTCACTAGACATAAGATTTGTGATGGAAAAGGATCATTTGTCCGAGTTGTAAGGATAATTCGTGCATGGGAAGGTTGTTGTAAAGGTTATTCATTTCCCTTTGAGATTTCATTCAGCTTTGTTTATTTTGAAGAGTTGACTTAGGTTAAGTGGGCCCTGAAAGCACCCTGTGACCCTTAGGACTAAAAATGGGTCATCTGTCCATACTGTAAGGCTAATTCATGCACGGGGTTGACCTTTGGAATGGGTATTCATATCCTTTGAAATATTGATTGAGATTTTTCTCAAGTGAGAAAGTTGATCAGAGTCAAACGGGGCTCGGGAGAACCCCGTGGCTTCCGGGTTAATTTTTTAGAGAAAATGGATTGTTCATCTGAATCATAAGTCCGATTCATAAATAGGGTACAATGTTGGAAAGAGTATTCAAATACCTTAGAAGATACATTGATCTTTCGCTTAGGCGAGAAAGTTGTACGGAGTCAAAAGGGGCCCGAGAGCGCTCGATAGCCTCCTAATCAGTTTTTATAGTAAAATGGATTGTACATTTGGCCCGTAAGTCTAATTTATGTAAGATACGGGATATTGGAATGGATATTTAGATCACTTGGAGTATTTATTGAGCTTTTTCTTAGACGAGAGATTTGACCGGAGTCGAAAGGGACTCGGGAGAGCCTGCAGTCCTCAAAATATGTCTTTGATAATAAAATGGAATGTTTTTTCAAACCATAAGGATGATTTGTGCATGGATTAGACCATTAGAAATGGGATTCAGATACCTTCTAAGATTCATTGATTTTTCTCTCAGACGAGAGAGTTGATCTGAGTCGAACGAGGCCCAAGAGTGTCCGGTGGCCTCTAGATTAGTTGTTGGTGTATGACCTAGGGTTTACAGTGAATGAGTGAGTGTTAGGGATATAAGGATGTGATTAGGATGGTCCTAGGATGGTCCTATGATGTGGTGTCTACATCGATCCCCTCGACGATCAAGCTTGTAATAAGTGAAGGTCATCGAATTATATACACCATAAGGATGTTAGGAAAGAGGTTTTAGGTCAATTCTGAGGACCTAGAGGATGGGGTTTACTAGTTCAGTGGGTCCAGGTTATTTCTGAGGTCTTAAAGAGATAAATATGGCCAATTCAGTGAGTCGGGGTCAGTTTGGAGGAACTACGGAGATGAGGATGACTGATTTAGTGAATCGAGGTCAGTTTTAAGGACCTAAGAAGATAAGGATGATCGATTCAATGGGTTGAGGTTAGATCTGAGGACCTAAAAAGATGTGGATTACCAATTCAGTGGGTTAAATATGCGTTATATCTAGTTATAAGGGTTTAGGGAGATTAATTCGATGGGTCGAGGTCAATTATGGGAACCTAAGGGGACGAGGATAATCAATTTAGCGGTCAAGCTTAACTTTTGAGTTGTGCTGGGGATGATCAATTCAGCGGGTTGAGGCCGATTATAAAGACCTTGAGTTGTGATGGCTAATTTTGAGGATCACGATCAATTTTGAATACCTACGTCATGATGACCAATTCTGAGGGTCGAGGTCAATTCTGAGGGCCTTAAGCTGTGATAGCCAATTATGAGGGTTGAGGTCAATTATGAGGAACTTAAGTTGTGGTGACAAATTCTGAGGGTCGAGGTTAATTATGAGGACCTTAAGTTGTGACGACCAATTCCGAGGGTCGAGATCAATTCTGAGGATATGAGGTTGTGACGGCCAATTCTTAGGGCCGAGGTTACTTCTGAGGACATTAAGTTGTAATGATTGATTATGTGCGTCGGGGTCAATTCTGAGTATCTTAAGTTATGATGACCTAATTCTGAGGGCCAAGGTCAATTCTTAGGGGGGAAGACGCACCCGTGGTTCCACTGGGGTTGAGATTATTTTGAGCCACCACTGGGGATGTCTAGCAAAGGAATTATAGTAAGGTTAGATGTGGATGCATCATTGAATATGCATGTGGAATATGCTAAGGATAAGTCTGTAATATTAATCCGACTGGGTATTATGGTGGGGATAAGAGCGTAAGATTAATCCAGTTGGAGATTCAAGAGTTTATAAGGGGCTTAGTGCTCCAAATAATGATTTTCTTGAGGAAATTAAGGTTCCGTATTTTTTGGGATTTTTAGGAATTTTAGGGGTATTTCTAGATTATTCTTGAATTTTTTGGCATTTTTAGCACAAAGTTTGGAAGGGGTCCCGATAGGCAATCTTCGGAGGGTGCCAATCGAAAAGTACACAAACTCTTGGGTTTCCTTAGGAAGATAAATTGGTGACTATCAATCGATATGAACTGGGGGCAGTTGAACTTTGCTTCTGGGAAGATTATTGAATCTTGTTGGGGATCCAAATGACTATCTACCCTTGGAGTGTTACTTAGGGGGCCATGGAGTTACAAGCATGCAGGTGTTGATAAAAAGGTTACCTAAGCATGAGGTGGTGTCTGGGTTGACGAGGCTCATAAATGAGGTGACATCCAATTCTGATTCTTTCCTTTAGAGATTTCTTGGAGACTGTTGTTATGATTGGAGGAGCTTGACTTTGACCATGTGGTTTATTTGATTTAGAAGCTTTGTACCAGAAAATAGAGACTCAAGAAGGCCAAAAGATATACAACTTTTTTGTTGGATTATCTTGATTTAGTGTCTTACTTTAAATGCACTTTGATTTGTTGCTGAGGTTTTATTTTTATAAAGAGAGAGAGAGAGAGAGAGAGAGAGAGAGAGAGAGAGAGAGAGAGAGAGAGAGAAACTGTGTCTTTTGGAATCTTTGACAAAAGGTGGGCCTTAGAGTCTTGGTTGCAAAAATCTTCCCTTTAAAAGGATTTATTTTGAGAAAAATGTCTTTTTGGAAATTTTTAGATAGAGGAAGGCATGGAGGCTTTGTTGGAATATGGATGAGGAGATAAAAATCTTGAAATAAAGTGGATCTTGTCGCCTTTGTTGGGTTGTGTTGATTCTAATGTGTCAGAGAGACTGTAGTGGTGATGGCTTTGCTGGAGCTCTTTACTAGAATTTGCTAGTAGCAGCGGCACAATTTTTGTACCCTGAGGACCATGTCTTTCATTTTGTCCCTGGAAAGGTTTGTCCTCCCTATAAAGAATTATCAAACGTGTTCAGGGTCAGCCCCAGAGAGGCGGCAACTATGCCTAATTTTTCCTATTCCCCCCGAGCATTCATGTTGGAGTTACTTTATATTATCTCCCTCAGCAGCTCAACTGTTGGTTAATATAGGGTATATTTCTCATCAGGGAGTTATGTATTCAATGCGTTTGAGGGGTTTTGAGGATGCTGGCTTTGTTAGAGTTATCTCCTTAGGCCTTACTATGAGGCTACTGCTGGTGACAAGGGACTTGACAGCGGATCCCCAAGTGGCTGCCATAATGCGTGGATGTCTTACCGTCATAATCTTGTGGCAGTGGTGCTAACTAAGACCCTAAATAGTTTGAATGCTGGGAAGTAGGTTCCTTCCAACTTTTTAAGGGGGAGAAAAGTAATGTTGTTTATGCATCTTGCAAAGAGGTTTCTGTCTGGCGGCCCCTCCTGAATATCATTTGGCGATTGTACCTAATTTCTATGTCCGCCATTTCTTCAGCTTTAGCCCGTCGTAGAGAGTCGGGTTAACTAGTTTGTAGAGCACGTGGTGTCTTCATTGGTCAGTGCTATGGTGGTGGTACTTAATGCCTGTCATTCATCTTGGAAATTATCGGTATGTGCGGTTGGTGGGACTTCAACACACTTCTTTTTATTTCCCACGGCAGCTTCTGCACCAAGTCGTGTGGGAACAGATCGTGCCCCCCCCCCCCCCGAATAATAAATTTCCTCTCGGTTGAGGGTTTGACTGAATCACTTAGGTTGATGATGGGTTATTTATGACATCACCATCGGCCATCTACCTGTTCATCATAATCTATAGGATGGTCGTGGAATGCATCTAGGGACTATATGAATTGGTTATGGAAGTGGGTAGTATAAAAATTCATGTTGGAAGAGACCGATCAAAGGTGCTTCATCGCCTTCGACACCATGGAAGACGGTGTAATGGTTTTGTCCAATCTTTCCAGAGCGTACCGCTCCATAAAGTGCATACGAAATGTCAACCATAAGTGGGAACTTGGGGACCTACAGGGCTAGTAACGATTATAAACAGGGGACGTTTGACAATTAAGGACAATGTTTTGTTACGATTCAGTCATTTTTTGTGAAGCTGTAGTAATTTTGATATTTTGTGTTTTGGGGGGTTTGGAATAATTTTTGTGTATCTTGGTTTAGGGTTACATTTGTTTAGGAAAGGTTAGGTTAGCAAAAGGGGGTGGTTGGTTTAACTCCCATCGCTGATACTTAATGTAAGAACATTGTATTCCTAATTAGAAATAAAAGATGATTTTGATCATGTTTTGTTGTGCCTCTTGATGAGTTTTGCATTTGAATTATCTATACCAACCGCTAAGACATAAATAATCCTTTTGTTCATGTAAATGATAAAATAGACCGCCATTCTTGGATGTTATAAAAGAATATAATTTTGTGAAAAAAATAAGGGACCGAACCCATGTATGGAATATGGGCTGCCAATGTACCTCTAGGGGTTTTGATAAAATTTCATGAGTTTCGTTTTGATACTAAAATATTTTTGAAACGATCATGTCCCACGTAGTTCTGGGTAGAGAATATTTTTTCAAGAATAAATGGGGAATGATAAGAGTCATAGCATGTTGAGATTTCAAACTAGGGGTAAAATTTATTGAGACGATCTAGGTTGACTGGATGCCCCATCTCTTCTCGATTAAGGTTTGTGATTATAGCGGTGCCTACTTAGAGGATTTTAATTTACAATGTGCGGTTGGTGCATTTCGGTTTGTATCTCCCTCGGGAGTCCCATACGAGTTCTACAATGTCTATGAGGGCAAGGTCTCCTTCTTAGACACCACGACCCTTGACTTTTCAATGAATGATCGTGCCATCCGGCGATGGTAACCCGATAAATGGTATAGAGACTTCAGTCTCTTTTCATCTAAGAGTGATAATTCATCAAAGCGACTTTGATGCCATTCTTATTTTCCAACTATTCTTTTGAGTAGGATGCAAAGGGAAGGTATTTACAGCTCAACATGTAGGACTTCTTCCATGTCGTGCAATACAAAATAAGGGGTGGCCCCAGCAGGTGTTCTGATTGAAGAGGAGTAACCCTCAAGGCCGTAAGGGATCCGATCGGCCCAATCTCTATAACTCTCAATCATCTTTCTGGTTATGGTTTTAAGGATTTTAATGGTAGCTTCAACATCACCTTTGGTTTTGGATCGGTAGGGATTAGATTTGTGTCTCTGATTCCCATACTCGTCAACTTGTTCTATGACCTTAGCTTCGAAATGGATCCCATTATATGACACTAACTCGTGGGAACTCGTTATTGGTAGATGATATTATTTCTAATAATCTTGACCATTTTTTTGTCATTCAACACCGCATATAATTCAGCTTTGACCCATTTGGTGAAGTAATTAATGGAGACCAAGATGAATTCACGACCGTTGGAACATTTGGGAGTAACCTTCCTTATGATATCAATTTCTTAGGGGGGAAGGTCCATGGAAAGGCCTTATTGTATAGTTCTCAAGGAGGAAAGTGTTGGATATTGGCAAACTATTGGCATGTGAGGCATGTTTGAACATAGGCTAAGAAATCTTGAACCACGGTGGTCCAATAGTATCCTTGACGGATAATCTTTTTATCAAGCATGTAATCGTTCATGTGGGGGCCACATTCCATATTGTGGATCTTCTGCATCATTTCTTCAACATCAGTCCCTGCTACATAGTGCAAATAGGTACCATAGAAGTTTTTCTCAAACAATGATTTATCAAAGATGACATACTAGGCAACTAGTTTACGAAGCGCTTCACAGTTTTTCTTATCGAATCTTAAAGACACCTACCATGTTTGAGGAGGTGCCAAATGACATAGTACCATAACCCAACCATATCATAATCTTCCTTAGTAACAAGTTCAATGTGGTTGCAATGTGTAGGCTTAGCTTGTTTCTGAACAAAAAAAGGGCCATTATTATTCCTTTAGGAATGTCGACCGTAGAGGCTAGGGTAGTAAGGGCATCAACCAGGCTGTTCTTTTCACGAGGTAGTTAGTGGTAGGTGACATAATTAAATTAGGAGGCTAGTTCGTCTAGGTGGGCATAAAAGGGTAAGAGCTTCTCATCTTTGACTTTCCATTTTTTGAGGATTTGGTCGATGATGAGGGTAAAGTCTTCGTAGACGTCTAGGTTCCGAATTCTTTTATTAAGAGAAATCTTAAGGCCTACAGTGCATTCCTCATATTTAGTCATGTTGTTAATGTAGGGAAAGTTTACTTTGATGGAAATGGGAGTGTGAGCATCATCAAGGGTAATTAGGAGGTTTTCAGTGTCGTATCCTTTGTTGTTGGTATCTCCATCAAAGAACATTCTCCATCTGAGATCCTCCAGAGAGGTGCAGATAATATCTCCATTGGGAATTCAAAGACCCAAACATCAGATTAATCCATGGGGTAATCAACAAGATAGTTGGAGATGTCTCTCCCTTTTATAGCTTTCTGCGTAACATACACAATATCGAACTCAGCTAGTAACATCAACCAACGGGCAGTTCAGCTGGATAAAGTGGGCTTCTTTATTAAGTACTTGATGGGATCCATACGAGACACTAGTTTTATGGGTAAGGCAAGCATGTAGTGCCATAACTTCTGCGTGACCTAAACCAGGGCGACTCCATGTAACAACCCGCGTAATTTTTGGGGTATTTTCGAAATTAAGAGGAAAAAAATAAAATTTGAGAAAAAATTATTTTTATTACTCAAATATGTTAGATTTTATTTTAAAGATGAGAATTTCAAACGGTTTCGGAATTGGAATTAAAATGGAGCTTTAATTGAATTTTTATTATTTAGAAGAGTCCCCAAAACATAAAACTCTCTAAGAGTCCTCGGAACATAAAAATCTCTAGTAAAAATAATATTTTTAGAAATCCGACCGTCCGATCAAGCTGAATTTTTGTCAGAAGTCCTGTCTCGCCGTTCGCTACAACATACTAAAATTTCAAGCAATTCCAACTGTACGATCGTCCGAAAAAAAAAATTAGTGTTTGCATCTAATTAGAACTCTTTTCTTAATCAAACTCTTAATCCTTTATATATCAAATAATTCGTGGATGGACTTTTCAAATCACTTTTTCTCAAACTTTTCAACCAGAAGACCTCTCCAAAATTACTCCCTTTCTTATACAAACCATAGCCCCAAACTTATTCAAGATTTCAACCTTAGATTAGAAGGCTTATTTGGTGTTTTCTCGAGTTTGGGCTAGAACGAGATTTGATTATTTTCGCGAGAGGAACGTGATGGTGTGATTAGATTTTGAGGCTGAATTATGTGATGATTTTGAGGTATGGGGTTTTACAAAATATGCTCCTTAATCTCGCGAGTATCATTCTCATTGTTTTCTTCTGATTATTGACTCATATTTGAATTGCTAAATTCATTGGAATCTGGAAATATTTGTTGGAATCTAATTTTGATTCACGTGGTATTATATTTGGTGTTGAGCATGTTGTCATGAGATTTTAATATGGCACTGAAGTTGGGCACCCGCCAATATTCCTTTTTCCGGATATGCTAGAAAAATGCATAGGCGCGGTACGGTGGTGAGGCCTGGTGACCCGGTTAATGTGTTATTGAGAAATTATATTGATATAATTGCTTATGAGATTCGCCTTGATTTGAATATTCGTATTCGCATTGTTACGTTTTATTCGCCGCTAATATTTGTTGATCATCTTTCCTGTCGTATTGTGTACTTCCCCATATTTTCTTTTAGTGGCAGGTTAGCGTGGATTTTGGGCGCTTTGGATTTGATTGGGATGGATTTTAGCGGGATTATTTGGGAAGAATTTTTAATATAAGAGATGAGAAGACTTGTATTTATTTTTATGTATAGAGCATTTGGAGATTTATTTTATTTTCGAGATAGTTCGATTGTTGTAATTATTTCGAGAGATTTGTTGTATTAATTTGAAGATGAGAATAGTGGCTTCTTGTTTTATTGTGGGATTTAGATGCTCTATACCTTGTTATTTGTGGATAAGTTTAGTTTTATCGATGAGTAGCGCTCCGTTCGCTCTCCCCGGGCGGGCGGGGTGTTACACTCCAAAGTAGTGTAATTGACTTGTTATATGACAATTTTTTACAGGCATAATATATGACTCTTTCCTTATGAGATTATTTAATGCATTTGGCTAGCAAATCTACAGCATCTGTGATGGTTATGTGTAGGAGTAGGGGAAGACATGACTGCATAGGTATAAGCACTAGAGGTCAGGTAAGGTATCACTTGATTCAGTCAAAGGCTTCCTTTCAGTCCTAATTTCATACTTTACTTAAATATTTTTAAAGTGGCTTGAAAATGGGTTCGAAAAGAGAAGTCAGTTGGCTGATGAACTGAGTATTGTACTTTAAAAGGACTTCCTCTTCCATACATGGTGGTGACATATCAAGTATGACCTTTAGCTTATCGGGGTCTGCTTTGATTCCCTTCTGACTAACCATGAATCCCAAGAGTTTTCCTTTCAAGATGCCAAAAATTCACTTACGTGGGTTTAGCCGCATTCGGTATTATCGTAGTAACTTGAAGAACTTTCAGAGGGAGGGAATACGAACTTTTCGAGCCTTAGATTTGATGATCAGATCATCCACATAGACTATGACTTTTTATGAATAAGGTAATGCGATATGGTTATGGTAGTCCTTTGGTAGGTAGCCCTGGCGTTCTTAAGTCTGAATGGCATGACAGTGTAGCATCAGTTTTCTCCTGATGGTCAGGGTGCATCAAAATCTGTTTGTATCCAACAAATTCATCATCAAATTACTTGAGGGCATGGCTGGCTATGTTTTCCATAATCAAGTCGACAAATGACTTAACATGAAGAATTATATTGTGTACCATAGTCAGCTTTGCATATAACACCTCTTTATTCCAATGGATCTAGAGATGTATAAATTTGAATGCTATTATGATAATTTAATGGAATTAATCACAATTAAATAAAGAAAATAAATAATTAAGGTAGTTGAAATTGAGATTTTTGAGTATTTATTTGGAAATCAATTTAATTATTTATATTAGTTCCCTAATTTAGTCTAATACTCAACTAATAAACCTGAAACACTATAAAATCCCAGTTAAGATTAAGCCCGTGACTTGTACCTATGTATATTGGTGTAAATTAGGGTTCTAGGTTAGTGATCCATTATGGAGGGATTGAGAGGGAGAAAAAAAACCCTATATATGTTTTTATTACGGAGTAGAGAAAAAAAGTTATTTCCTCATATTTCACCATGGTGTCGTCTCCAAGAGTTTTCACACACAAGGATTACTTGGGGTGGATAATATACAAGAATATTGATGATTTCCAAAGCATTATATAAAGTTTTTTGAACATCTTGGATAGGCAACAAGATCTTCATCTTCTTCAAACTATTTTTCCTTATACGAATTTGAATAATATTCTCAATGGTCTAGGTTTATTCTTTAAACTTAGTTCTTGTATTCTTCCTAATGCATGCTTAATCAAAGATCTTAGAGATTAATTTTTTTTACATTTTAAATATCATCTTGTTTCCTCAACATGAAGAAGTTTAGAATAACAAGTGTTAGTTTAACACATTAGTAAAAGTGTTAACATAACATATCCACTAAGATATGGGTTATCACCAAAGGAAATTCATGAAACATGCTTGGGATATGGGTCTTGAGTGTATCCAATCGAGATAAGTGTTAGGTATTATCTGGTGCTTATTTATTTGATAATATATTTTAAATCAGTTAAAGTTTTTTTTTGAATATTTAAATATATATCTTGCAGCATAAGATTACACGCATGTAAATTTATGAATTTGATAAAAAAATTGCCTTTTATAAGACAATTATTGGACCATAATGATAATCCTTATTATTGACCTTCTTGAATAAATTTTTAATGTTGTAGTACATGGATTAAAGCATGCTCAGTAATTTGTATGACACCACTTTGACTCGCATTAATGTTTTATTTGATAAAGGTGTTTATGAAAAAACATTTAAGAATGAGTCCAAGCTTATTATGCACATTATGATAATTATGGGCAAAACGGGAGACCAGTAGAATTTTTTAAGTTAAAATAATTCCTTAACGTGCTCCATAATTAAATAATACCAAGAGTCACATTGGTTAATGAAAGGGTAATCTAAATAACAGTAGTTAATGTTATTTAAGATGGCTAATCAAAGTAGACCTTTGATTAATTGAGGATCTATGTATTATTATGTATCTACCCTAATGGATAGTTCAGATTAAGTGATTGTTGGATATTTGGGATCTCTACATGCCTATAAATAAGTGGTTGGTTTTCATCATTCAAACACACACAACCTATGAAATTATAGTCTAAGGGAGAGAAATCAAAAAAATTCGTAGATCAATTTAATTGTGTTCATAAAATATCATGGAACAACTTCAAGGCGATAAGATTCAAGGCTTATTCAACCTCTCACCCAAGCTTAAGAACGTTATAAGCATGGATCAAGGTAAGTGCTTTTTTCTCTCGTATATAGGCTACAAATGCGATTTCCATAATTATTCAAGATCTTATAACATAAAGAACAATTACATGGTTTTTTAATTAATCAATAAATGTTTAGATTAATTAAGTAATATTTAATAGTTTATGTCCTTTAATTACAATAAATTTTAGAAGAACGTGTGTCATATGTGTATGTGATTAACGCTCAAAATTTGGTGAATCAAATCAATTCATCCAATAACTTTGTGTCCAACAATATTATTTTTACTATTATTCATCCTCGCGCGATGCGCGGGCGATTTAAATGAAGAGAATGAACAAAATGTGAATAAAAATTATTTTTAAAATTCAGCATAAATATAAGGTAATGTAAGAAAGATAATGATTTGACATAAAATGAGAGATAAATGAAAAGTAGAGTAAAAAAATCTATTGATGAAGAGAAAGTTATACGCGAGAATAACAAAATTGGAGAGAGATAAATGAAGGGTCTGAAATATATAAATGAATTGAAAGATATTAATGAGAGTAATAAAAATGAAAGATTTTAATGTTAACACGTAACACAATGAGAGAGTTCAAAAGTACCGCGTTTTAAATAAATATCAAATAAAATAGATTGATATCGCATAATTAATGTTTAAATATTAATTTTCACTTTTAAAATAATGATGATTTTATTTTGATTTATTGATAATTAAGAATTCAAACTTGAATATAGATATGGAGGGCTAGTCAGGTATCTTTACTAGTCAAACAAACTTTTTGAATTATGTTTATAATCTTTCTGGCACGATGGTTATTTCCCTCTTCATGCTTCTAATTGCATATACGTATTGACATTTACTTCCTTATCCTAAACTTACTCAATCTCAATTTCCTGACATTTCATATCTTGTTAAATATTAAGAATTTCAGGTGGAAGTCCACTCACATTTTGTCTTTTGGGATACCTCACTATGTCTTATAAAGAGGGGAATCCTTATATAATTTTGTACTACAGACAATAAAATTGAGAAATAAAATACTCCACCTCTCTAAATTCTCTCTAAGCCCTTTATTTTAACATTGTATTAGCACGAGACTCCAATTAGTGTACGAAGATGAAAATAAGATATAATAAAGAGGGTTTGCTAATCTGAAGTTCACCTTCATAGGCTTATACCAGATTTAAAATTTGGAAAGTGGGTTTAATCGCTAATTCTTGTGAGGTTAGTACAAAAGTAAATGCTTTCTTATATTCATGAGTGACTTTTTCTGTTTTGTTAACTTTGGAGATGTACCCAACAAATAGATACCTTTGATTTACAGCATAAACTGAATCATATAGGCACAAATAAGTAGATAACTTTGTTGTACTTGTGGATATATACCTAGTAGTTGAAATTTATGAATGGTGTTTACAAGTTAAAATTTATAAAGCTATCTCATGCAATAAAATAAAAACGACGTGTACGAGGTTTTGTTCTGCTTTTTTGATAAAAAAAAAAAAAGAGAAAGATATAGGTCGAACCACACCTAGCACTAATGAATAAGCGTATATATATATACACAACATGAATCTTATTATAGAGAAAAGCTATATTAGGGGGTGGTATATTATAGCCCCTATTTTTTTTGTTGATAGCAAATTAAACATGCATTTATATTCAATGTTTAAATTAAGTAATAATGTATTGAGTTATTTACAAATTTGAACTTGCAGTTTCCAGTTACTATTTACATTTTTGGACCTAAAATCAATTACCATTTATATATTTGTAGTATTGAATTATTTATTTTTATTGTTACTACAAAAGAAAGCCAACATTTATTAATGTGCGTGTTGTCAACTCAAAGCATTATTTTAGTGAGACATTTATTGTGACATCCCACCTATTTTAATAACGGGTGATTAGGCTTTTACTAAAATAAACAGGATTCTCATTTGGTTCATTCTTAGCATCACTGTTAAAACCTTTTTAAATTACTAACCACCTAAGTTAAAATAAGCCAGTGCCAAAATTTCTCTTTCATTAACATACAGTAATATGGGGAAAATAAAATAATACAAACCATTCACACAATAATTGAAGTCTAGATCAATCGCAGGATAAATAAATAAGTAAATGTCGAATAAACCATCGGCTCCAAATCCAACATCCAAATCATAAGTGTAACTGAAATGAAATGAATTTGAATATAGAGTCTGATACTAAGAGACATAAATACAAGTAAATGTCAAAACTGAACGGGCAACATGCCCAACTAAAGTACTGCAAATGAATCCTAAACTAGGAATGAAATAACTAAAGCGTCTACTCAAATCCTACATGCCTCCAAAAGTGATGTAGCTACGCATCCCTAGAATGAATCATCGTATCTGGCGCCATTGTCGCTGGAAACCTATAAGTTTTGAAAATGGATTTGATATGGGTCAGAGCCCAAAGCCTTTGAAATAAATTTAGCAAGTATTTAAAATGCAAGAGGAGCACTTGTTATACACAAGTTAGTTTTGCGCGCACTCGCATGAGTTCTTCACCTCTCAACTATTGTGCACACCTAAGGTCTCCTCTTTTACCCTCCTAGTTATGCTACCCATCCTAACTAGTCCCAAATATATATTTTCCACTAATATGCTTAGCTCACCCATACCTACCGTGTGATACGCTATCATAAAACATTAATCAATATATGTCGAATATTCTATTTGAACCATTAATTAAGTTTCTCATACTTAAGTTACTTTAAATAAACAATATCTATATCGTCTAGTACCACGTATGAGAAGAACACATTGCACGTGTATGTATATATATCACGCTATCTATATATACAACTATAACATCCCTGGATTGGAAACCGTGATGCATGCATTCTCTGCTATCGAGTCCATGTACCTCACGTGCCACATCAAGGACTACCAGTTCAAAAATCTCCCTCAAACCATAAATCAAATAAGCACAAAATGGAGGCGAACATAGTCCTAAGCCGTTGGGATAAACACATGCCTAATGCACCCAAATGACAGTCCACACTATCGTACACTCAGATAGTGATCATCCTTAAGTTCTATGTTCTGGGAGACACATCTAGACCTCGTTTTCATCTCCAAGGTGGGATCGCCCACTCCGCGAAACCTCCCATGATAGTAGGCAAGGTAGGTATGCTTTACACATATAATAGATATACACACAACCTATAATTATATCTAGCATAGGTATACACAAAACCAATAAGTATATCCAATATATGTTTACACACACCCAATAAATATATCTAGTTCGCAGTATATAACCCTCGAATACCCAACATACTAACGATTCACACTTAATATTCTTGTCATATTTTCCCAAGTATCACTCACTATTCGTAGGGATCATGTTATCCCTAATTATTTTCAGTAGTTAATACCTCACTAACCTACTGGTATCAATCTTAGGTTATAATCAATGCTTCCCGTAACCAAGTTATAGATTCTTGTCATTTAACACAAACGTTTCGTTTCATCAGTCATTTACCCTCATTAATACTAAGCGGAGCTTTAACTATAAGTCTATGACTATTCTCCAAGTCTTAATATAGTTAACAAAACATTTCCCAATCTCCCCTAATTATTGGTAAAGAAAAATACGTAAATAAATAAAGACCCATTTTTTAGTACGGTCGATCGATTGACAAAATGGCTCGATCAATTGATCCATCGATCAATTGTCATATCTCGATCGATTTGATCTCCGAAAATGTTTTTCTCCTATTTTTCCACAATCAAACCTCCATGAAACTCATCCAAACCCCCAACCAAATTAATCAGAGTTCATATAAGAATGTTTAAACAGTTTCTAATGTAAGAAAACTCTCAAATCATCATGAAATTAACATTAAATAAGATTAAACTCTCATTTTTTTACTATAAACCCAAGGTTTACCTTTCTTACATATTCATCTTCAAGAACCCAGATTAATATCATTCTTTTTTAATCTCATATCTCTAATTTGATTTTATATTAATAGGAGGTTGTTTCCATAGATTATATCCAAACAAGGCATGCATAAAAACACAATATTCATCCCCAAAATCATGTTTTTCCTGAAATATAAACCCTACACTATCATGGGTAATATAATTACTCAAAAATTGCAAGTTTAAACACTTTCCTTAGGGTTGAGTGGTCTAAGCTTTATTGTTAGATTGGAATTTTTCTACGAAGTTTGGAAATTTTCAAAAAAAATTATTTTATATATTGGATAGCTCTATTTATAATGAATTTAATGTGAATTGCAAACATCATTCCTAAAGTATTTTATTAGAATATTGATGCATCTTCCCCCTACTTCGATCTTGATTCCGATAATTATGGAGGTGAAAAGTTATGTAGGTCGGCTTAAGAACACTTCTCCTACCCTCTTTTATGGCCTCTATTCACTCCCAAGTATCGTAACCGTAGCCTACCCACCCAAGTGGCTGATATATATCTCTAAAATTTAGAGTTTTCGTAACCCTAAACTCCCAAATGATCGAAACACCCTTATGTAGTGTCGGGTTGGTCAAAAAATGCCCCACAACCCAATTAATACACCTAGGTACTCTATGCTGCCTATTTCGGCCCATTCGAAATCAATCTTGGCCTCGAAATCGTCATCCGAGTCACTCTTCATAAATTTTCTATCTCGGCCTTAACATATCCTACACACGACTCCCAATTGAGATATAACATAGTCCCTTCGATATTAGTTACTACAATGTCTAATAATTATCACTTGTTATTTACTACGCGCTTAGTAAATTTATTCCATAAATATTAATCATAATCTCTCTCTCTCTCTCTCTATCTATCTATCTCTCTCTCTCTCTCTCTCTCTCTCTCTTTATCAATATTTAAAAAAACACAAAATTGTAGTTTATTAAATCACTACACACATGTAATTTAAAAATACCTAAATTCATTAAACTTTAAATGCTAAAAAATATGAGGTGTTACATACTTCACCCTTACAAAGGAATTTGATACCCAAAATTCGAACGTACCACCGGTAAATAACTTTGTATACTACTCTCACATATCATCCTCCCACTCCTAAGTTGACTCATCTACATTATGGTCCCCCCACTAAACTAGTTCCAAGGGAATCACCTTAGACCGCAACTTAGATTCACTACAATCAGATATAGCAACTAGTCTCTCCTCATAAGAGATATGTGGTTGTAAGTCTATTTCCTTTAATGGAACATGACAATAAGCCTTATCGTTCCTCTAGTACCTCTTTAGAGATGACATGTGGAACACATCGTGAATCCGCTGTAAGTGATGTGGTAAGCCTAGCCTATATGCAACTGGCCCCACCCTCTCGATAATGTAAAAAAGTTGCACATATCTCGGAGCTAGATTACCTTTCTTTTCAAACCTTGTGACTCATTTCAAAGGAGTCACCCATACCAAAACCTGAGCGCTAATCTCCATCTCTATGTGCCTCTTATCTGTGTTGGTGTAACTATTAGGCCTATCATGAGCTATCTGGATGCTTCGTCGAATTAGCTCAATCGTGGCAATCGTATCATGAATTATCTCTCGCCCTAATAGTTTTTTGTCCCCTACCTCTAACCAACAAGTGGGTGAATGATAACGTCGCCCATATAATGCCTCAAATGGTGCCATGTTGATGGTGAACTAGTAGGAGTTATTATAACAAACTAGACCAATGGAAGGTATTGCTCCCATCCTCCCTCGAAGTCGAGTATGCACATCTTCAGCATATCCTCTAATATCTGATTAACTCTCTATATTTCTCCATCCGTCTGTGGGTGATATGTGGTACTTAAACATAAATCTGTGCCCATAGCCTCCTAAAAACTCTGTCCGATGTAGGACACAAAAATCTTATCCCAATTCGATGCGATGGTAATCAAAACCCCATGAATCCTCACTATCTCAGTAATAAAAAACTATGCCTACTTCCTCCACTCAAAATCTATACGAACCGGTAGAAAATGGGTCACCCTAATCAAATGATACACTACCACCTAGATGGAGTCGTGACCTCTCTGCGATGTCGATAACTCATGTAATGAAATCCATACAGATTCTCTCCTGATTCCACACTAGGACCTCTAGTGGCTACAATATCCCTGTCAATCTCTAGTGGTATACCTTCACTAGTTGGAAGGTATAACACTTCGAGACAAACTTCGATATGTCCCGCTTCATCCCTGACCACTAGTAATGCCTACTCATATCTTTATACATCTTATTCCTATCGGGATGTTCCACAAACCTCAAACCATGAGACTTTTTCATCACTGCGAGTCTAAAATCCTCATCCTCTAGAATAATGAGTGTCCCATTAAAGTGCAAGCTTCCCTCAGAACTAATCTAATAGTACTCTTCCCCCTCTGTTAGTAAATGGCGTACTATGTCCTGGAAAAATTGATTCCCAACCTGTGCTTTCACCACCCGTAATCTTGGGAGTGATAGCCAATATAGAAATACAAGCTCTAGCAATCTCATCATCATGTCAAGGCTCCCTCCACTTCACCTTCTCCCTAGTAGGCCGTTGGTTGAGCGTGTCTGCCACCATGTTAGCCTTCCCAATATGATATTGAATATCAAATTGGTAATGTTTCACGAACTCTAACCATCTCCTCTACCTCATATTCAAAATCTTTTGTGTAAACAGATACTGAAGTGATTTATGGTCCATGAATAAGCTAAACTGCTCTCCCATAAGGTAATACCTCAAAATCCTCAAAGAAAACATGACCTCTGCTAACTCAAGTTCATGTGTGGGGTAATTCTCCTCGTGGTGCTTAAGCTTGTAAGATGCATAAGATATATCTTTGTCATCCTTCTATAGTAAACCCCCAAGTCCCTGTAAGGATGCATCTGTATAAATGTGGTACTCTACTCCTCCCCTTGGCAATGCGAGTATAGGTGTTGAAGTTAATTTTCCCTTTAGCTCATCGAAATCTAACTGATAGTGGTCATCCTAAACAAATGGCCCTTTGCAAGTCGGGTTCATCAATGGGAAATCTTCAAGAACCCTTAATGAAGAGACGATAGTATCTGGCCAACCCCCAAAAGCAATGAACCTCGATCAATGTCATGGGTTGTCCCCACTCCCCAACTGTCCATACCTTACTTAGATTAATAGAAATTCACCTGTCGGACACAATGTGTCCCACAAACTGCACCTCCCATAGCCAAAATCCACACTTCCTACATTTTGCATACAACTGATGGTCCTGTAATGTCTTAATAACCATACGCAGATGATCTACGTGCTCATCCTCAGAACGAGAGTAACTCATAATATCATCTATTAATACAATCAAGATCTTGTTATAGAACTCTTTGAATACTCGGTTCATAAGATTCATGAACACTTCTAATGCATTAGTTAGTCCAAATGGCATCACCCTAAACTCGTGTGATCCATAGCGTGTCAGAAGAGTGATTTAAGGAACATCCTCCTCTCTAATGCGTAACTGATTATATCCCCGTCTCAGATCTATCTTAAAGGAGTACACTGCTCCTCTTAACTTATCGAATAAATAATCGATCTGAGGTACAAAATATTTATTCCAAATTGTGACCTTGTTTAGCTCCCTATAATCAATACACCAACAAAGAAACCCATCCTTATTATTGATAAACAACACTGGCATACCCCACGATGATGTACTCTGTCGAATAAAACCCTGCCCCAGACGTTGCTGAATCTCCTCCCATAATTCCCGAATCTGTGAAAGAGCCATGCGATAAGGTGCTCAGGCGATCGGCCTCTTACCCAATGCTAAGTCAATGACAAACTCAATCTCTCGGCTAGGTGGAAACTTGAGTTTCTCCTATAACATATCCTCAAACTCCCACAACACTAAAATGAATCCAAAGAGACAACCGCATCCTGTGAGGTCTCCTCCTCAATATAGTTAGGTGTGTGCTCGAACATTCCTTAGGAGCGGCATCGCAAGAAGGAACATCTCTTATCCCGAAAAAAAACACAATGATCCTCCCTAAGTACTCCACCATCGCCCTAAAACCTGCTAACCAGTCAATGCCCAAGATGACATTATAACCCTTCATATATAACATTACACGGTTGGTGACTAAACATGGTCTCCCAGTGTCAATATCTACACCCCTGTAGATTGAGTGTATAAGCGAACCACTTACCGAACGTGACTCTACACACATAAGGAGACTGCCGAATATCTCTAATAAACTTGTTGCTCATGCAAATCTGATAGCTATAAATGAGTGTGATGCCCTGTATCAAATAAAATCCTACCCTCAAGCCAATGAATAGGAAATGTACACTCTATTAATGGTGGTGCCTGCGGTGCCTTCAGTTAGAATACATCCCAGACATTATAGATACGTCCATACTGTAATTGTCCTTATTATGGTGGGGCTGGTGTTGTAGGGGGTAACTGTGCCTCTTGCCCCTATTAGGAACCCTGTTGTGGGCACTCTCTCCTCTTGTGACCCGCCTATCCATAACTCAAGCAATGACCCATACAGTATCCTTCCTCTAAACCTAATGGTTATGTCAAGGTTGTCACTCACAGTGACCCTAGTGGCCCCGGCCCTACTGGCCCCCCTATTATTCTTTTAGCCCTGACAGCCCCAAGGAACATGTTGCTACTACTGTTGAGAACCCTCTTGGCCCTGCCTGAATCCACTACCCTCTAGTCGGTAACCATCCAATTTGAATCTGTTAGCGGAATCCCCCTGTCGGTGATCCTTCCCCTGGTGCCTACTCATTTGCTGCAGCAGTGCCCCACTAGCATCATTCCCTCCCTCCTTGTCTGACTGGATAGTCTCACCCCCTCTCTTGATCCCTTTTAAGATGGAAGTAATGGTCTTATTAGTGAACTAGCTTTTCATTCCCGACCTCAGTATAAGTATTCAATAGTATATTACCAATCAAGTGTTGCTTGATTCTCCAGGCGAGTCCATCTATGAACTTTAGCATTTTCCTCTCCTCATTGTTCACTTCATCGGGAACAAATTTATCTATAAACATGAAATCCTCCTCATACTCTTCTACAGAATGGTCACCCTGAACCACCTCATTAAAATTCTTCCGCATCTCCGCCTCTACAGCCGGTGGGAAGTACTTGCGATCAAACCGCACCCAAAACATAGTAATAGGCATAGCATATCTCTCCTCAGAAGTGGTAATAGACTCCCATTCTCCCATAAGCTTAAATGTGGCCAAAATCTACTTTGGAATGTCTATGCACTCAACCATAAGAAGAAGGTGTTGAATGTCTTTCTTCCACTGACATGCAAGGATCACATCGGAACTACCTTAAAACTCGGTGGGTGGACCTTTTAGAAGGTCTCCCTTACTCTTTGCCAATCAGACAGCCCCTAATGGGAGTGGACCATTAACGCCACTAGTTGTTATCACCGGTCCCGAGCAAAATGAGCTGCCATGGCAATCATAGCAACATTAACTGCCTGTGCCATAATAGAGGCCACCCTTATAATTATCACTATCTCGTACGGTGGTTGTGGGTGTGGTGCATGTGACTACTGCTGAGCCCCCCCTCTCATCGTCTCTCATAGCTGCCCTATCTGGTCATCCTCTCTTGGGTGTAATCTTAAATTATATAGAATCGTATGAGTTCACACTTAATACAAAAATAATAGCAGAAGAACGTAATCTCAAGTACGTAAAAGTGAATGCAACACTCCTAATAGTAGGGCTCTATATAAAAGGAGGCTATGCTAAAATCGTAGTAAGCTGCACAAATCATATGGACTCTAGAACCTGATGATCTAATACCATCTGTGACACCCCTCCTATTTTAATCACAGGTGATCAGTCCTTTACTAAAATAAGTAAGAATCTCATTTGGTTCATTCTTAGCATCACTGTCAAAAACTTTTCAAATTACGAACCACCTAAGTTAAGATAAGTTGGTGACAAGTTTTATCATTCACTAACATACAGTAATATGCAAAAAATAAAATAACATAAACCATTCTCACAATAACGAAAGTCTAGAACAATCGCATGATAAATAAATAAATAAGTAAATGCAGAATAAACCATCAGCTCCAAATCATAAGTCTAATTGAAATGAAATGAATCTAAATACAGAGACTGTTACTGAGAGGAATAAATTCAAATAAAGGTCTAAACTCAATGGGCCATATGCCAAGCTGAAATACTGAAAATCAATCCTAAACTAGGAATTAAATAACGAAAGTGTCTACTCAAGTCCTGCAAGCCTCCACAAGTGCTGCAGCTATGCATCCATTAAACGAATCATCATATCTAGCATCCCTCTGGCTAGACACCTAAAAGTTTTGAAAATAGATTTGATACAGGTCAGAGTTCAAAACCTTTGAAAAATATTTAGCAAGTATTTAAAAATGCAAGAAGAGCAGTTATTATACACATATTAGTGTAGCACACACTCGATTGAGTTCCTCACCTCTCAACTATAATGCACACCTAACGTCTTTTCGTTTACCCTCCTAGTTATTCTACCCATCCTAACTAGTCCCAAAGCATATATTAACCACTAATATGCTTAGCTCACCAATACATCCCATACGATACGCTACCGTAAACCATTAAGCAATATTTGGTGAACATTATGTTTGAACCATTAATTAAGTTTCTCATACTTAAGTTACTTTAGATACACCTTATCTATATCTTCTACTACCACACATGAGTAGAACAAATCACACGTGCATGTGTGTGTGTATATATATATATATATACACACACAACATCCTTAGACTGAGAACAACGATGCATGAATACTCTGCTATAGAGTTCATATGCCTCATGTACCATATCAAGCATTACTGCGCAGAATCTCCTGTGATAGAAGGCAGGGTAGGTATCTTTTACACATATAATAGGTATACACACAACATATAATTATATCTAACATAGGTATAAACACAACCAATAAGTATATCCAGTACAGGTTTACGCACAACCTATAAATATATCCAGTGCATAATATATATCTCTCGAATACCCAACGTACTAATGATTCACACTTAGTATTTTTTTCATATTTTCCCAACTATCACCCACTACTCGAAGGGTCCTTTAATTATTTTTAGTACTTAATACCTCACTAACCTACTGGTATCAATCTTGGGTTATCATCCACGCTTCCGGTAACCTGATTTTAGATTCTCGACATTTAACATCATCATTTTGTTTCGTTAGGCCTTTCATTTTTACCCTCATTAAGACTAAGTCGAGCTTTAACTATAAGTCTACTGATATTCTCCAAGTCCTCATACAGTTAATATAACATTACCCAAGTTCCCCATATTATTTGTCATAAAAAACTAAGTAAACAAACAAAGGCCGCATTTTCAGATCAATCGACAAAATGGCTTGATCGATCGACATCCCTCGATCGATCGATCAATCCTGGGCAGATTCATCTCCAAAAATGTTTTTCTCCTATTTTCCAGCAATCAAACCTCCATGAAACTCATCCAAACCCCCAAACAAATTAACTAGAGTTCATATAGGAATGTTTAAACAATTTTTATGTAAGAATACTCTCAAATTAGCATGAAATTCAGTTTAAACAAGATTAAACTCTAACCTAATTCCTATAAACCCTAGGTTTACCTTTCTTACATATTCATCCTCAAGAACCTAGATTTATATCATTCTTTTCTCAAATATAATATTTTGCTTTATATTAAGAGGAGGTTGATTCCATAGATTATATCCGAACAAAGCATGAATCAAAACCCAATATTCATCCAAAAAATCATGTTTTTCATGTAATATAAACCCTACATTAACATGGGCAATATATGTACTCAAAAATTGCAAGTTTAAACACTTTCCTTAGGGTTTAGTGGTATGATCTTTATTGTTAGATGATGGATGCATCTTCCTCGTGCTCTGATCTTGATTCTGGCAATGATGGTGGTGAAAAGTGATGTAGGTTTGCTTAATAACCCTTCTCCTACCCTCTCTTACGGAAACTCTTCTCTCCCAAATATTGTAACCCTATCCTCCCCACCCAAGTGGCTGATTTATATTTCTAAAATTTAGAGTTTTTCCAACCTTAAACTCCCAAATGATCGAAACACCCTTACGTAGTGTCGAGTTGGTCTAAAAATGCCCCACGACCCAATTAATACACCCGAGTACACTATTCCTCCTATTTCAACCCATTTGGAATCAAATGTGATCTCAAAATTGCAATCCGAGTCACTCTAAATAAATTTCGTATATTGACCTCAACATAACCTACACACGAAATTCGGTTGAAATATAACAAAGTCCCGTTGATATTACTCACTACGACGTATAATAATCACCACTTGTTATTTACTACACACTTAGTAAATTTATTCCATAAATATTAATCATAATCTCTCTCGATCAATATTTAGTAAATACACAATATTTTATTTAATTAAATCATTACACGCGTGTAATATAAAAATACCCAAATTAAATAAATTCTAAATGCTCAAAAATACGGGGTGTTACAGTCATCTTATGAACTATATATCTTTTCCTTTCTCTAAAATTACATATTCTATAAATTTTAATGCTCTCAAGAATGACTTCTTAGAATGAAGTGAAGAAGTTAAGATTCAAATAAAAATGTTAAATCACTAGTCACTTTAATTAATGAACTCATTATTGATGATAAAAGTAGTGTGGGACACTCCTTATAAAGTTTGACAATATTTTTAAATGAATTAAGCACAAAATTTATGCAAATAATTGTTTAACACTCATATGATCTCATAATGTTAGAGATTAAATATGTGTTTTATTTCATATGATTACCCATTATGTGGCATATATATTTTTAAGTTATATTCTGTGAATTATAATGTGTCATTCAAAAGTAATGACAATCATTTGTTTTTTTAAAACTAGAGTGCTATGGAAATTATTTTAATTTGAGATAGGGTTCCTTACAAGACAAACCAAAAATTCTAAAATTCCTTTTCTTATATACTTTTGTAATTAATATCTATTAGATCTTAAAAAAAACTCGATGACCATCAAATATCTTCTATCTAGACTTGATCGCGAGGAATTTATTTCGAGTGTAGCAAAAGACTTTTAAGTTTATTTGAGACTATATTTTCCTTAATTATGGTATTCTCATTGGTGATTTATACAACTATGTTTTTGATAAAACCTTTTACAAGGAAAACGATATCATAATGTTGAACATATAGATATCATTATTATCAAAATTATTCAATCTCATATATTATTTAATATGAGACTCTTTTAAATCTTGGCTTCCTTTGATGATTTAATAGACTAGACTAATTCTCTTGGGGTTATCACTTATGAATTTTGATAGTCACGTTTGAGTTCTTAAGGTTTTAACATTTTAGGACAATCTATATTGCCCAAGTGGAAGATTGCAGTAATTTTGCTTGAATAGTGGATTTTCAAAGATGATGTCATTGTATATTGTGAAACAAAAAGCCAAACACACCAATGATGTTGCCACAAGCAATAAATAGTTTTTAAAATTTTATTTGCATATATATTAACTAAATCTTTTTGTATCCCAAACTCTGGTTGGGAAATCTATTTGAATATATAGGGTCATAATTGTGTTATATAGATTCTACTTTACACATTTCAACACTCCCGCGTGATTTGGAATATCTAGTACATGAATGGATTTAGAAGTAACTAAAACAATTGGATTTTAGAATTATATCAAGCTTTTCAAGGGGGTTCACTATTTATTATTGAAACAAAAAAGTCAAATTCTTTAAAGTGTGATCAAATTAGTGGGAGTACCAGATCACTTAATGTGGTTATAAAGTAAGTTAAGGCATGGTCCATCACCTAACATATAAAATAATTGTTCTTTTAGTTGGTGAATTCTTAAACAAACAAAGAGAAATAAATGATCAACCGTGAAACACACACACACACACACACACACACACACACACACACACACATATATATATATATATATATATATATATATATATATATATATATAAGGAACAGTTTTAAGAAGATCAAAAAAGGATTTTGCTATCCCGAGTGATTATGTGATCGATTTACAAGAATGTGAATTCGACATAAGAGAAAGAAAAAATTCGGTTTTGTTTTCACAAGTTGTAAGAAATTATAATTATTTGAAATGACACTAGTGAACCAAAATAAAGTATAGGATAGCATTTAATTACATAATTGATGCACTAGAGTCCAGTGTAAATGGGTCATTAAGAAAAATTCACCCTGGTGGTAATCAACGATATAAATCTAAACTTTTGGTCAAAGGTTTCATTACTAATAGAGTAACGGTTATAAATAAACGTTTTCACCTATATCTTATAATGTGAAATTATTATGTCTTTCATAGATCCTTTTGAGTGATAGTTATATTTCGTGTAATAACTTATAAGTGTTTAACAAAATGAGTATATAAGTTGAGAAATCATTATATAGACTTATGTAAAATTTCCACCAATGTTTTTTTTCAAAATACATTTATGTCTTTTGATTTATTATGTTTTTTAAATACCTTAAGGTCAGTGTGACTAAGTTTATAAGTTTTGGATTTCTTTATAAATTAGTAATAAATTATAAAGTAGAGATGTAAAATATTATATATGTTTTAAGAGTATGAAGTAATGAGATGTCTAAAATATTATATGCTCACACTTGTGGTAGTTTTTCGATTCAAGATGACCAACAATCACAAACTTTACTTGATGTATAGAATTATATATTGATTGAGTATTTTATTTTTGTTTAATAACAATATTATGAAAGCGTTGAAACAATCCATTATTGTTCATTATGAAAATTTTATTATATAGCATGCTTTGATTCTACAATTTATGGATTATGGCTCCGAAAATTCATTTCCGAACATGGAGTTGTTGACACTATTACCAAGTCCTTGAAGTATTATGATAAAGTTATTGAAATCTTCTTTATGAATAAATGATAGGTATTTTAAAGGACCTGGCGCATTACAATATAATACATCTCTGTTGGGGTTTTATTTTTTAAACCATGTATGACGTTTACTTTTTAGTAAAGTTGAGTTAGTTTATTTTGAAATAAGAATCATGATTATGAGAATGCCTTATATTTGTTTTAAATATATTGTATATAATATCGGTCAACTGTACATAGGAGAAATTCTAGTGAGTTGGGTTTGGCTTGATAATAAATAATCAAAAATTAGATTCTAGTACAATTGAATAGTTCACAACCTACGTAGGGAGTTGATATCCTATTGGCATGGTTATTATACAATCCTAATAGTTTATCTCAAACTAAGGGAACTTGTGTTATTGTTCTAAAACTTGTGTGACAGTTCAAAAGAGGATTGTGATCAAAACATCCAGGAATGTAATTAATATGACCAACTGTGAGATTTAGTTCTATAGATTGTCTTGATTAGACTTAGGTAATATCATACCATTTGCAAAGAGTTAATAGATTCTTAATGCCAGGATTTATGAGGATTGGAATGCTTGCAAAGTTATTCCTTTTAATTTGAAGGGAAATATTAGTTTTTAATTTATCTCAATCTTCACAGATTAGGCAGTCGTTGTGGGTAGTCTGAGATCATAATCTAGAGGAATTCGTGTCCAACACATATCTAAGATTTATACACCCCTTTGATGGACATAGATGTTTTGTTTCCACTAGTAAGACACAATAAGTGGATTATTTTACAATCTCGTGTAGTTGAAAATAAGTTAAGTCTAAGAATAAAGGAATTGATTAGATGTTGGCTAAAATCGATTGGCAACAAATTTATTTGACCTAATGGGTATTGGAAACTTAAAGTGGAGAATCATATTATGTACCATCGTCCATTTTGCGAATAAGATATATTTATTTTGAGTGGTTCAGATATAATTGAATTGGAGTTAAGTCTGAATTTTCTATTAGAATCAATCCCTATTAAAGAAAGTAAGGAAATAATTACGATAAATGTAATGGGAATTTCGAAGTATTTATTTGGAAGCCAATTTAATTATTTATCTTAGGTCCCTGGTATAGTCCAATACCCAAGTAGTAGGCCCGAAACTCTCTAGAAACTTAGTAAAGGCTATGCCAATAACTTATATCTATTTATAATGGTATAAGATAGGATTTTAGATTAATGATCCATTATAGAGGGTTAGAGAGGGAGAGGAAAAATACTATTCATGCTTTTATGTAGGGATTAAGAGAGAGAAGTTGACTTCTCTCATATTTCACAGCGTAGTCTGAGTGACCACGCACAAGGCCTACTTTAGGTGGATCATATATGTGACAACCCACCTATTTTAATACCGGGTGGCCAACCTTGTACTAAAATAAAACAGAAATCTCAGTATGGTTCATTCTCAACATCACTGTCGCAATAACAATATAACATAAATAATATGAACAAACCATACAATCAATTGAATGAAATTACACTAGTAATAAATAAGTAATAAGTGGGAACAAAAAAAAAATTGGCCACTAAATAATAACATCCACTATGTAAATTGAATAAATAAATTGCGTACTCAAATATAATTCTCTAACAGTAATATAAACATATCCATCTATGGGAAATATGGCTAAAGCTGAAATTGAGATGATTGGTCCTATCTAGATAAAATAGGCTGAGGCATGTAAGAAAAAATGTAGCTTCAACAGCTACTGTATGGCAAGAATGGATCTATCCCTTGGGTCCCAGCACTTGTTGTTGCACACCCGAGGTATAAAAACAAAAACAAGGGAAAAACAAAAGCTTGCTAGTCAAAACACAAAAAACTAAAAAAAACATTTTTCAAGTGGATAATTATTTTAAATCGATTATAATAGTACTATATTACTTTCATAATTAACCGGTCGCACTCACTTGAGATAAACCACACCTTTCAACTATAGTGCGTACCTAACATGTTCATTCATTATCCTAATTAAACTATCGGGTCTAATTGGGGCATATAACCTCTATCTAAGACAAATCTCGCTATAACTTCTATTAGCTAAGCATAGCTACCTTCTCTAGGTATACATTCATAAACAATTTTTTAGTAACACACTTGGTGTAAATAAATAATCATGTAATGATCATAACATAGTTATGCTCATGTTATAAAAGATACATAAACTGTCTCATATAAACATACATCTATATCACTCGCTATATACATATAACCCATCCAAGGAGTTGAGACCTAGCGGATGCATCTCTCATTTGCTATCTGGTTCCAGGCATTAAGCCTCACACTGATCCACAAAGTAAAAATATTACCACCAATCCTAAATGAGAAAACATACAACATAAGTGGTCATAGACATACATTTAGGTTCGCATTTATACCACATCGCACCAAAGCAGACTCGAAACCAACACATGTCCTCATACACGAATAGTGGTCATGCAATAGTCCTATGACCTAGGGAATCAATATAATACCTACTAGTCAATGCCACGATGGACTTCACACTACGCGCAACCTCCTGTAATAGCTCTACCGAGTACATATGTTTAAATAAAATTAGTATCACGGACACATACAAATATATACATGTCACTCTAATATTGTAATATCCGTACCCAAATTATGAGCCCTTAATTCTTAATTTAATCCTCCCAGAATATATAAATTTAAATATACTTAAAAGAATAATTAAACTACTCTATAAGACCTACAAATTTTCCAAATTAACTAAGGATCCTTCAAGTTTTAATAATTATAAATTAGACCCTAAAAACTTCACACTATCATAACTTAACCCATACTCAACCCCTAGACCCAAACTTTATATAAAATTGATCCTCCAGACATCAATTTATTAAAAATTACAATTTTAGCCCCCGTAACTTTTTAAGATTACAAAAATACCCCTAAACTTGACTAAAATTATACTTTTGAGGATATATAAGTAGAAACATTATCAACTAATTACTGAAAAACAAATATTTGTTATTTACACACAGTCCCCAGTCCACCTAAGCCCCCACATCAAAAATAATTGACAAATATCACATGTTTGAACCATGCAAACATGTGAGGTTCAAAAACCAAGATTGAAAAATCTTTAAATTCAGTTCAAATCCACCACCCATTTAAACTAATGAACTCCCCTACTCGAACACTATAAAATCCCTCGAGTTCATCCTTACAAACTCGCCTCAAGAGCAGTTGCAAAAACTCAATTTTTCCCTCAAAATAGGTAGCCCATCATTTTATGCATTACATTCAGTTCTTTCAGTTCCAAATGATTTATGTGCTGTTATAATGATAGAACTCATTAAAACAGATGAAACTTTACGTGTGAAACAAGCTCTAGGTGAAAAATATGAAACTTCCACCATTAAATCTTGAACTTCAATGGTGAACATTGAAATAATGTTTAAAACTCAGGTTTAAAGATTTGAATATCTTCCCTAGAACCTATGGAGATTTAGTGCAATGATCAAATCCCACGAATGTGCATAATAAGCTCTAATCGATTGAAAGTGTTTTCAGAACCAAAACACTCAAAATCTCAAATTCACTTTATATAATCCACCTCATACCTTGAAATCAAAATAAAAGTACTCCTAAACATAGAAGAAATCAAACTATGTTCATAAAAATCCTTGACATATTCTTGAAAACCGCGAATGTTAAGTCAAAATTTTGGCAAAACACATAGTTATGGAGCTTACGATATATTGCATCTCAATCTATAAAACCTATATATTTGGATTCCTTATGAAATTTATGGTGTTTGTTAAGAAATCATCGCAAATGGTTTAGAAATGAATGAGATATCTTCGGTCAAAAATCTAAAACCCTAAAGTCAATAATCGAGACGTTTAAGATGAACTATTTGACCAGGAATCTTGTCCACACGCGTGAGGGCACATGGCCAATCAAAATTTTCTGAATTTTTTTCCAATATTTTTATTGTATTTTTCTGGTCAAAATTGTATAAGGTAAGGCCATGTTTGGTGAAGCCTGTCCTAAGTTATGGGAAAATGAGGTTTTAAGTTTGAAATATTTTTCCTATATTTTAATTTGACCCCTCCTGACTTTTTCAACATATGAATTTGTTCCCCAAACTTTGCCTATAAGTACTTTAAATAATTTGAAGTCAAAAAGTCTTCTACATGAAAGTTTAAATAAAATCTTAAGTCCAAGATTTTAAAGTCCCAAGTTATTTACAATTAAACCCCTTGAACTTTACAATATAGAGTTTTTTGTATAAACTAACCAACCCAAGCCCAATACCAACAAATGCTTATGTAGCCGAAAATTGTATATATAGAATCAAGTACCATCTCCTCTCGACGTCATCTTTTGATCCGTAAGAAATTTGAAATACTGAGCAAGTGGGTTTCGTTTACCTCTTTAATAGTAAATTTTGCGTATTTGATAACTGCTATAAATATCATTCAATGATAGCCAAAGATGATTCCAAGTATGTGTAGAAATTAACAAACTCGTATGTGGTTGTATCAACTGATTGTTTTAATTATGATCATTCGGATCAAATTTAACCTTTCTCAACTTATAACTAATATCATAACAATTTGTTATAACGATTCAGTTTAACTTACACTTTTGTGCATTATTCTTATTGAAAAAGTATCAGTATAAATTAGGGAGTAGACTGCCGTGTTATCCCATAGAATTTTTCTATTTGGCCTATCGTCTCCGATGTTGAGAGTCGATTTCATTGCTACATACGTATGTGTTCCACTTTAATTATGTGCCTAGCTAGTTATCATCCAAAAAAACTGGGTTGTTTATTATTTTGTTTACTGATGGTTTACATATTTCTATACCACCATAGTGAGCTGGTAAGCATGGGATTATTAGTTTAAAGATCCTTAATTTTCTTTATGTGACCCTTAATAAACTGATAAGAATGGGATTATCAGCTTAAAATTCTTTAGTGTTTCTATACAAATATTGAATTATATGCACACTCCGCCTCTCATCTATACATATATTTGTTATAGGATTGGTAAAGCTTGCTTAGCATATTTGTAAAAATTCCTTTTTTCTCGAGATGACACAAGATAAAGAGGATAATATTTCTTCCCCTTCAGACACAAATACATATTAACTGTTTCCATACGTTACTGTATGGGTAGAGACTAAGACAGATGGGAGCAAGGAGTGGCACTTTTTGATTTTCTGGTTTATAGTTCGTGTTGAGAAATAAAATATAATTCACCCCAGTGGTGGTAATACACTATGTGTACTATTTTCATAATGAATAAAGTTATGTTTTCCGCCTTAACTTTAATTAATTTCTTTATATATACTCTCTTGCGCATTCATACCAAAAATCAGGGTGTGACAAGTATCTATATATAATAAGTACCGAACTCATACGCATATCCCATAGTGTATAATTCACCAATCCAGAAGTTCAATCCCAACTTCCTAATTAATATCTGAAATTCACTCACTTGGATCCTCGATTCTCCTCACTCGAACCCATCTATCGTTGGCATATCATACGTACCAAAAGAATGCCCAATCCAAAACCACTGATATAAAATTTCGGTATCGCCCACCTTTTAGTAGAAAATTCATAACAAATTAAAAATAAAATCATAAAAATACGAAACTGGTGCCCACGCCTTCGTAATTTCATAATGCACAACCTTATACATCTACCAAAATAGAACTGATTCACTAAGGGAGCGAACCGATTAAGTTTTTTGGACATCTTCTTTCTCGAATTTTCTATTCCAAACCCCTCTAATAGAGGTTTACACCCACTCCAAACAAAAAAATTAAATCTTACAACATTTACCAAACATTCCAGAGGTATTTTAACACAAAACTAATCCCAAATCCCGAATTAAACCCTAGGATTTTAAATTAAAGTTCCAATCAATTCAACATAAAATTTTCCCCACATTAGTTATGAAGAGCCAATATTTATATAAAAGTTCTGCATGTTGATCCATTTAAATCCCAGAATATATTTTGAATTTTAAGTATGATTCATCTCCAGTAATGATTCATTCACAAACCCTAATCTTTTATCATTTAAATCTTTGTATCAATTAAGAAAGTTTCAAACTTTAACATCTTAATTTTTATATTTCTACCTCTAATCATGGTAATTTATCACCACTAGAAATTTATAACATAAAACATGTGCATACTTGCCTCGTTGGATTAAAACTCAAAGTTTTTTACGAATTTGATGACGGGTTGAGTCCTCTTTCTTCTCCTCTCCATGTTTTCTCTACTTTCTTCTTCTTTTTCTCTTATCCAGTGTCTATCTCTCTCAATCTCTTGTGTAAAATATAAAAGGTGGTGTTATACCTACATAATCTTAGCATAGAATAAATTCAAAATAATCTAAGGGGGTTAACCGAAGTGCTTGGCCTCATCTTCTAAGGAGGTCATCTCAGTAATTGGACTGCTCGACCCACCTATTTACTGTAAGATTGGGTACACACACATCCGTGTCAGAATTTACACGAGAGATATATCTTATTACCCACGTGGGATTAGAACCACCAAACGTGTTACCTCATGATTATCCGGAGGTTCATTATCAAAAATATTTCGCACCTCAAGGCGTTTAGATATATTATAATAAACGTGTAGCAAGATGAAACTGACCATATTATAATGGAACTCCATCTCTTTATAACCATCTAATATCCACATATAAATAGGATACAAGAGTATGAAATTGGGGACACCTTTTTTTATACCTTCTCATGCCACGAGTTGTATCAGAAAAACCCTAAATTGCAACCACAATAATCAGTGAAATACCAAAGTAGTACCACCATGGATGTCGGTTTCTTCATCAGGGGCCAAACCACGTAAAAATCTTTATGTTCTCACTACCTCTCATACCCATTATTCACAATCCTAATTTCTTATCAATTATTTCTTTTATAATTTGTTACCTCCATTTTGGGATGTCAATAAATTGGTTTCGTCTGTGGAAGCGTTGTAATAAGCCTTTGCAGTTCCTATCTAAAACCACTCACTCGGATTTCTATCTGAGACAATTTGAATGGAGGATATCCTCGAAAGCAGTCGTATGGAAGAGGTTTAGACGCGATCTACCCCCATTAGGGCCGACGACTTACATAGCATATTAGTAAGCATCGCAGAGAGGAAAGAGGGGATGCAAGAGAATGTCAATTAGTTGACGCATACCCTCAAGGCCAGGCTAGTGTTGCTTAACATGGATAATGCAATTCCCAGATTTGTGATGTCTAGGAGTGGTGATCGATGACTTCCTCTAATGCCTCACTAGGAGAGGCAGTACGAATACAGTAGATGGGCACTGGAGAATCCCAAGAGATTAAACTTTGAATCCTGAGCAAACACCAATTCCTCTAGGTAAATCGACTCGCAGCGGGAATAGACGTATCGCCCCAGGGCTACCTCCTCCATCCATTCGCGTAGCCACTTTAATGATCAGTCGTATTCAAAGGAGCGCCCTAGCGCATTCGAGAAATTAAGGAGAGGATCAGCGTTCGACCGATTCGGCCCGCATTGTAACCACTTGCAAATACTGGCGGCATAGCATGATCATTCCCAAAGAAGCTTATCAGGAAGGTCCATAACTAGGATTTCTTGTCGTTCCGCTCAAGCATCCACAAAAGCCAAGCAGACCTCTTGGGAGGAGAGTTCGGTCAAAATCTGAGGACGAGCCGAGAAGTAAGCTAAAGGCGATAACCAGTCATGAAAAGGATCCATCCAATGCCTCGAAGACTACCTCAGTGAAATAGCCAAATCGAGGATCCCCCTCCAGTGAGATTTCACAAAGGGATCGCTTTTTGTTCCCTATGTCGTAGAATACCCCACTCTGGAGAAGTTTAAGCCTCCAGTCATTCCTCTAAAATATTATGGGAAGATGGATATCATACTATATATTTAATAATACCAGGCCTCTACAAACATCTATTATATCTCGAGTGAAATGAGGTCTCAGGAATTCTCTAGCACCATAACTGGCTCAACATAAATATGGTATAATAGTCTGTCGAGGGGGTAGATCAAGAATTTTCAATAATTGGTCGACCTGTTCGTCAGTAATTTTTACTATAGCGCTAAGCTCAGGAAGAAATTTTCGCACCTGCTTGGTGTTCGTCAGGGGGTAGATGAAAGCACCCATAATTACATCACCTGATTCAACACTGAAAAGCTGGAGATAGTAGACTACAACGAGACCACCGCCATTACAACTTCGATAAGTGGGATGAAACTAGGCAAGCTATTTTAGTCATTAGATAAGGAGACTCCCAAGACCATGACTGAACTGCTAGTAAAAGCAGGAAAGATCATGAAGGCTTAAGAGGCGATGGCTGCTAAAGAGTACGATGGCTTGATGCACTCAGGTGTCAAGAACAACGTTAAGCAGGAACAAAAGGACAATAAGGGAGATAAGATGGGAAAGTATGATGAGTACATGCCACTCAAGGTTAAACTCCACCACATTCTATAGGAAATCAAGGAAAGTAAAGATCGCACACGGTCAGGAAAGATGAAGTTAACGGCAAATAAAAAAGACAGAAGAAAATATTGTGAATTTCACAAGGACCACGACCATAATACAGACCATTACATAGAATTGAAGAACGAGCTTAAAGGTCTGATAAGGAGGGGAAAGATGTCAAAGTATGTTGATAATGGTGGATGATCAAACCTATAAGAAGGCAAAGGTAAGATATGATCAGAGTCGCCCTATCGAAGGGCGGCCAATAAGAAAAGGGAGAGGGGCGATGACTCGAATGATGATCTAGATGTTCCAAAGAAGCCCAAGGGGACATCAGCATGATGGCTTTCGATTATCACTTCATTATCAAAGGTGGAGCCAGTAGTGGAGATGAACTCACAGAAAGAAAGGCTTGTCTCAATAAGTCCCAATCTTTCAAATAAGACATGTAGACCTGACATCGAGCTCCCGCAATAGGGTATAAAAGGTGAACAATGATAAGTTAATCATTAGCTTCTTAAAAGATGGCTTATCGGGGGTGTTGTATCCCCGCGACAACCCTCTGGTCGTCACTATGATCATCTAGGATGGACGAGTAGCAAGGATATTGGTTGACAATAAAATCTCTACAGATGTAATGCTCTACAACTATTATAAAAAGCTAAAACTAGAGGATATGGAACTCACTCGCTATCATCAACCTCCAATTAGATTTTTAGGAGAATGGGTGTACACACTCGGAACGGTAGAACTGGAAGTTATGCTCAGTATCTGGTTGGTCAGTCGAATAGAGAAAATATGGTTCCTTGTCCTTGATAAGAATGTTCTCTCAGCCTATATCATTATCTTTGAAAGGATCAGCTTGAAGAAATTCGAAGTTATCGCATATACCATTCACCAATGTTTGAAGTTTCCAACTCACCTTGGAGTAGGCGTCGTCAAGGGCAATCATAAGGTGGCATGCAAATTTATTTCATTTTAGCAAATCCAGAAGAATGGAAGAATGTGACGACCACCTACCATATCAAGACCATCGATCCCCGAGGCTAGGCAAAACTAGTCAAAGGACTGACTGCCGAAGAGATTGAGACAATCTCACTTGATGGCAGCCACCAAAAAGGACGGTAGAGATCGAGTCATCATTACACCATATTCTAAGGAAAGAGATTATTATCTTTCTGCGATAATGAAAAATAGAGTTCGCTTGGAGCCATGACGACATGCTGGCGATAGACCCTGACTTCATGTGCCACAAATTAAATGAGATACAGGACGCCTAACTAGTCAAGCAGAAATAAAGGGTTTTTTATGCCAGCAAAACTCAAGTTGTTCATGATGAAGTTCTCAAATTATCAAAAGTTAACTTCATCAACAAAGTCATTTACTCGGAGTGAGTGGCTGGCCAAGATGGTCATAATACGAAAGGAAAATGATAAGTGGAGGATGTGCGTCAATTTCATTGACCTAAATAAAGTCTGCTCAAAATATTATTTCTCCCTACCTAGGATTGATCATCTTGTTGATGCCATATCAGGACATTAACTACTCAGTTTCATGGATGCATATTTTTGTTATAATCAGATCCAAATGAATCCCTCGAATAGAGAGAAAACCTCATTTATAACCCATTGAGGTACCTACTGTTACAATGTCATGTCATTCGGCCTCAAAAATGCAGGTGCCACCTACCAGAGATTGGTAAATAAAGTCTTTAAACACCAGATAGGGGTTAACATGGAAGTTTACATGAACGACATGCTCACCATGATCAAGGTGGACGTCGACCACATTAGGGACCTTGGCCAAACCTTCGATAATTTGGATAAGTATCAAATGAAGTTAAATCTCGCTAAGTTCATCTTTAGAGTAAAGGAAGGGAAGTTCTTGGGATTTATTATGAACCAAAAAGAGATTGAAGACAATTTTGACAAGATCCAGTCTCTTGTAAACATGAGGTCTCTAACGACGAAGAATGAGGTATAAAGACTAACTGGGCACATGGAAGCACTAAATAGGTTCATTTCCAGAGACACTGACAAGTGCTTGCCTTTTTTCTAAGTGCTGCGGAAAGCCTTCGAATGGAACGAGGAATGCAAAAATGCGTTCCTAGAACTAAAGGTTATATGGGCTCCCCGCCCCTCTTATCGCGACCAGTTCTGGAGAAATTCCTTACATGTATCTTACTGTATCCAAATCAGTCGTCAGCTCATCACTGGCAAGGCAAAAGGGTTATGAAACCTATATATTATATTAGTGGGGCCTACCAGGGGACGATGTCTGATATCCACAAATGGAAAAGCTATCTTTAGCACTAAGGGAAGCCTCGCAAATGATGAGGCCATATTTCCAAGCTCACACCCAAGTGATCTACACTGACTCACCGCTACAAAAAATCCTACACAAACTAAAAAAATTTAGTCGGCTCATAGCAGGGGAAGTGGAACTGAGCGTATACGATATTCATCACAAGACGAGGATCACAATAAAGGGGCAAGTATTGGAAGACCTCATTACAAAATTCACCAATGACCAAAAACTATCCGAGCAGACTCCTTCAGGAGAGAGCTCTACCCTAGTAGTGAACCACCACGCAGAGTAAAAAACACAAGCCCAGGAAACCCAGAGTAGACTCCTCAATGAGAGAGCTCTACCAAAGGAGAAAAGGGACAGAACGATGAGTCTCACTATCTCTTTAAGTTCAGAAAAATAGATGAAGGTGACTTCACACAAGATTTCCCAATATAGAAGTTATACATTGATGGCTAATCATGTTCTGTCGGAAGCAGTGTTGGTATTACACTCGCCATAGCAGATGATATGGATGTTGAATATACCCTATGCTTCCAATTCGAAGCATCCAATAATGAGGAAGAATACGTGGCCCTTATCACTGGGCTTAGTCTATCAGCCTGCTTGGGTACCAAGCATATCATAACATAAAGTGACTCCCAACTAGTCATCAACCAGATATGGGGAGTTTATGAAGCTAGGGAGGAATGCATGGCAAGGTACCTGGCCATTTCTTGACAGAGGTTAGGAGGTTTCACAAAAGCAAGAGTGTTAAGAATCCATAGGTTGGAAAATATATGAGCGGATGCCCTAGTCAGGCTAGCTTCAGTAACCAGAATGTCATTAAGAAGAACCATACCAATTGATGTTCTTGCGTAGAGGAGCACTGAGGAACCACTTCACGTAGCAGAGTTAAACCCGAGACCTTCCTGGATGGACCCTATGCGGGCATACATAGAAGAAGGAAAGCTTTTAGCAAACTCACACGAAGCCATAAAGTTACGCTATAAGGTAGCCTAGTATGTTTTGAAAGAAAGAGTATTGTATAGGAGAGGGTACACCATCTCACTTTTCAAATGTGTTTATCCCGACGAAGTCAATAAGCTCACGAAGGAGGTATAGGAGGGGTGTTGTGGGGTACATTCGGATAGAAGATCATTGGTTATGTAAATAGAAACCTAAGGGTACTATTGGCCAACCGTGAAGGCAGATTGTGCAAATTACGTGAGAAGATGCGATGAGTGTTAACGATTGGCAAAGATCCACCGTTACCTAGTGTCTCCACTCAATCCGATTATGTCACCCTAACCATTTTCTACATGGGGCATAGACATGGTCTGGTCATTACCAAGAATAAAAGGACATTACAAGTACCTTGTGGTGGCACTAGACTATTTTACTAAGTGGGTAAAGGCGGATCCCTTAGTAAAGATGCCTTAGGTAAGGATATTTCATTTTATCTAAAAAATGATCATATGTCTCTATGGCAAGCCCTTCGCATTAATCACCAATCATGGCACATAGTTTGACAATCAATAATTCGAAGACTACTGCACCAGATGTAAGATTCAAAAGCTACACTCAGCACCCGGGCACCCACAGTGAACCCACCAAACCGAAGTCACCAATAGGATGATCTTAGACATAATAAAAAAGAGACTATTGATGCAAAGGGAAACTAGATCAACGAGCTCCATAGCATGCTCTCGGCATACCAAACCACTCTACGGACACCCATCGAAGAAACACTGTACATTCTCTCATTTGTCACAGAGGAAGTCGTCCCCACTGAGATAGGTCTCCCTAGTCACAGAGTCCTCAGTTTCAAATCCCTAATAAGTGATTTGGCAAGAAGGTAGAACCTAGAGCTGATAGAGGAAGTCAGATAGAATGCAGCGTTGAGCGTGGCCACCTATCAGCAAAGATTGTCACGCTACTACAATCGTCAGGTAAAGACGAGCATCTTGAAAGAGGGGGACTACGTTCTCAAGAAAGTGATACAAACGAACGATAAGCTGTAACTTAAATGGCACGGACCGTACAGAGTAACAAGTGTCATCAAACTGGGGAATTATCAGATTGAGACTTTAAAAGGTGAGTTGTTCAAAAACCCTGGGATTGTAAGCATCTTCGGAAGTATTATCAGTAGCCTGTTATTTATTCTATTCATGTAATAAGAACCATTTCAATTAATAAAATGATGTTTATTCTCTTGTTCATTGATTTTTATGTACATCTCATAAGTATAAAAAATGGCGCTACCAACGTCAAAATAATGGTATCAGGTCGATAGCGTGGCCTCATAGACTGTAACTATTCAAGATGGAACTAACATGTTCCACAAGTCCACCAAACCCTTGTATGACCCCACGGTTCACAAATGAGGTGGTCGGCTACATGTACGATCTCACAAGTCACGAATAGTTACAAAACTTAACTCCTCAAGTTCTATCAAACCCTTGTATGACTTCATTAGTCAAGAATGAGGCAGTTGGATACATCTGATGTGTGACCCATAGGTCATAACAGAATGTGGTCGGCTAATACCTATATGACCTCATAAGTCCCGAACAGTTATACTAGTGTCAATTCACAGTTACGCTACATAAAAGCTCTGTACGACCTCATAAGTCATGAACAGAAGCACTAAGTATTATTTTCAACAAAGAAATGAGATGTAAATAAACAAAGACGCATTTTAAAAGGAAAAAACAAATTAAGGATTATATCAAAAGAAATTTTTCAAAGATACAAATCCAATGTTAAGAAAAGATTTGATTCTCAAAAACAACGAGAAATTTATCATGTCAATCCTCAGCAAGCGGGGCATCACCCACTTCTCTAGCAAGGTTGTCCGCCTCCTCCTCATCTCCTTTCTATCCATTCACAGTTTCAGTAATGTAGGGGAAGTGAGTAGCCACCCTCTTTTTTAGCTCTTAAATATCCCTCTAATTAACATAATCCAGTTTTTTCTTCTTTGCCCTAAGTGTAAAATGACCCTCCTAACCTTATACAGGCCCCGTTACGACTAACAAAACCCATGAACCCATACATAACACCCGGGGTACCTATTATGGACTATTTTGACCCTTCTCGGGTTATCGATGCACTCAAAAAGGTCATCTGAGTCATCCAACTCTAAATATCCTAACATCTAATTAATTGGACCGGACACATGCGTACCTTACGCGTCGCCCATAAATTATACCGATCCGCCGATGTAATACTCTATTCGACATATAATAATAAGTTATTGTTATCACTCATATGCAACATATGATAAATCATATAACTATGTACTTATTACACATAAGTAAATAATAATTACGATGAATATTAATCCATTACCTTTCTATTTAATATTTACTAAAATCCAATTTAATTTTTCCCAATTAAATTAATAATATTTGTCACACTAAAATTAAATGATAATAAAAGTATGGGGTATTAAAATATACTAGAAGATTCGAGATGTCCGATGCATTATAACCACATTTGAGGACACTGTGGATGGGAAGCAAGATCATCATCTTATTTAACCTATTTCTCCTCATTGGAATCAAAAGAAGATCCATAATGGTGTTATTTGTTAAACCGGTAGGTTTATTATTTAAACCTAGTTCTTGTTTCCTTTCCAATTCATGATTAATCAAAGATCTTTGGGATGATTTTTTTTGCGTTTTAAATTTCAATCCTAGCTCTATAACAATATGTATAAAATCCCTCAATTATATATTGATGATGTTTTAGAAAGGTCCATGTTGTTCACTGATCAAAACCCTAGATTTTAAGGTAAAAATATGTGCAATTATTTATCTCTCTCTATACTACCATGGTTTTGTAGGATGGGAATAATTTTATCCCCTCCGTCATGCTCACATGAATGTATTTTATATGATGGGATCCTACACTTATTTATTCGTGGTTATTTTGTCCTCCTAGATTCGATATGGTTGTAATAATCAAGTTTTTATAATTATTGCTTTATCATTATGTTTGGAGGATAATTTGAGAGGATTTTTCCCTTGCAGGTATTCCATTGAGTTATACATTTTTTAAAGGTATTTTCATTGTGATTTAAAGAAGTTACAGTAACTAATGATACGAAATATAATAAGAAATAAGAAAAGAAGAAGGAATCAAGATCGCGTGCTAGGTACAAGGGGATTTCTCTATAGAGTAAGTCATATCCCACTAAGAGCATCCACAATGGAGATATAAAAGGCCAGAAAAATTTGTAAGTTTGCAAATTGAGAGGTCTCGAGTGGTGGGTTTCAGCGAACAAATTTTCCTGAATAATTTGTAGTGGTTCTCCAAATTTACAGAACGAATGCAAAATTTGTAAAGGGTTCCTACGAACATCATTTGTCCGTAGTAATTCTTACGAACTTCTGAAGTTCGTAGGAACTCGTATCTAATATAAATAATTAATTTTTATTACATATTTGGGTTCCTACAAATAACATTTGTTCGTTACATTTCCTACGAACAAATGTTGTTCGTAGGAAGTTTAGTCTTCATTTCCTACGAACATTTATTGTTCGTTGCAACTTTGATAAAAAATTTAAGTCTTCCTCCAGTGTGAAAGATACCAACCCACGAAAAGTAAAAGACACTTTTTGATTTGCAAAATAGCTTTCGTCAAACCTCCCCACTCCTGATGCTCTAAAGAAGGGTCATGATCGCTATAACTACTTGACCTAACTATTATTATGGCGGTTGGCTTTGGGTTTTTGCAGTCGAGTGGCACGAGATTATTTTTTTTTGTTCCATAAGTTTCTTCAACATTTTTCTTTTTAGTGTATTATTTTTCTTCACAATGTTATTCGATAACAAGGTTTATCCAAGTTTTATTTGTCATCAACATTTATTTGTTCAAGATAATATGGGACTCTCCTCTTCAACATGTTAGGCACACGGTTGACTCTTTAAGGAGTTTTTGACCTACGAGGCCTTAACTTAAAGAATATTATGGCCATGATGGATACGGGAACTACTGTCCTTATTTTTTAAATTTCCTTTTGCATATATTCTTATATTTCCATGTGTCTTTTTATTATTGTGTTCAATAATTTTTCATGCTAATTAATTGATTAATTAACCACACCTGTTTTATAGACAACATGGATTTAATTTTAAGACGAGTAGGGATCGCAATTTTTCTTGGAAAATACGTTTTATATATTCTTTTCTAAATTGAACTTAATCGCGTAATTAATTTAAGGTATAAATTAAATTTGTATCTCTGAGTTTTATTTTAATGTAAGAATAGTTTTATTTTTGAAAAATTAAAATAGTATGATAGGAATATTTCATTTGTACAAGGAAATTACAAATTACCAAGGATTTAATTTGTACATTTAGATATGGATGAATTTTTTTTCAAAAATACCTTCAAGCTTGAAATATTAAATGGGAGAGTGGTTTCCACATAACCCCATGCTCTCCATTGGTGTTTTCTCAATTTGATTTGATTACTTCTTCATGTCATACACATAAACTAATGGCATACAGTTAAAAATAACTAATGATATCCACCCTATCAAAATTAATGTCTTTAGATGTGGGAACAAAGGACGTCGATTTTTTGTTATGTTGAATAGAAGTTTCCAGGATTGTATGAAAAACATAATGGAAAATGAAAATCTGTCTAATTCATGGAGATGTGATTTAAGCTCCCATTGATATTTCTCACCTCATGAGGGAACTCGAGTGTCCGGCTGAATTAGTTTTTAATTAGTGATATAGGAATCCCACTTTAAAATTTAATCAAATTGATTCTTGCATTTAATTTTGAAATTGATTTTTTTAAGAATGATTCTAAAATTTCAATAATGAGTTGAGCCTTTTCTCACTAGTTTTAATCTTAAATTTTCAACTACAATAAGTTTCAAAGACCAAAAATGTAATTAAAATTTATTCTAACTTAAGAGGATAATGAAATTATTTAACCAATAATTCCCATTCATTTTAAAATTTTGATGTGATTAATTCCTCTTGTTAGTATTTGGAGTTACTCCCAATCCTAAGGACTTGATCACAGAATCACGATAATATTAATATTTATGGTAATTCTTTAAAATTAAGTGTTACATATGTTCGGTCCCCGCATCAGGGAAATTCTATATAAACATTTTAATTTTACAGAATTGACATTAGGAATCATGTTCTTCAAATGATCTTCTTCATTGATTGTACAAGGGATTCTTTGGATTATTTATGGTGGGAAAACGAGGATCCATTTTGTAATCTGAGAGTGAGCAATAGCGATAAACAGGGATGATGTTAGTTTTAGAAAAGAGATTTACTTCTTTCGCGAGGGGAAGTATGATGTAAGGATAAATCTTGGGTAAAATAGCTTTGTGAAACCCTATAAATTTAATAGTAGATTGATTAGGTCGAATATAAAATCATGAGAGTCAAAATAATTGAATATGAATCTAAGTGTGGTAGACATAAAAGTAAAAGCATACACGTAAATAACGGATGTATAATAAAGGTGAACCACATAAACTCTCCTACCAAATCATTCGTCGTGATAGTACATTCTCATAACTACGACTGTCTCCCAAAGTTCGTCTTCCTTACCTTTTCACTAAACAAGGGAACATTATCAATTTCACCATGCTTGTTTACATAGCACGAAAATATATCCGTTCGCATGACCCTTGCACAAGGTCCCCAAAACTACACTCTAAACCTTCCCATAATTTTGTCTTCCTCCACCTACAGTCCCTGTTAGAGTCATAATGTGCAGAACTACCATAATCGCCTACTCTGACGTCATAGCAACCCTAATTGTACCCCACATGGTAATTTTAACTTTCCAAATTCAATTATTTGTCAATATTACCAATTTTAGTTGATTCCAATATCAACATGAGTTATATTGTCAAATCTAAAAGCTTAGAACCCTAGAGTTCATTTTAGTCTCAAATTACCCAGACTTCCTAACCAAATCATGAAATATTAAAAGGATTTTCCTCAATTACACCAATTTAACATCATTACATTATAAATTATCCATATAATCAAATTTCATGTCAAATTTCATTAAGGATTCTATAATGATGGAATTTAATTTAATAATATCCCATATTAAAAATTTATCATCTAACTCAATTTATACTAAATTTAGTTTGATAATCAAATGAGCAATAATATTATAACACAACCTTAATTGTATAATTATACTAATAAACTTTACTTTAATAACGATGTGAGATTCTACTCCACTTGTCGTAATTTCTTCCTCTCCAACTCTAATTCGTCTCAATTTCTTCTTCTCTAAGTAGCCTCCTTCATCTAGTTCTTGGGTTTTATTTCTAAAGTGTAAAAATGATTCCTTTTAACACCAATATCCCTTTTCAAATGAGTAACCACGAAATTTGGGTTAAATTCCATATGATATTTAACCCATTTAGCCCAAATTATTTTGTAGATAGTCTAAAGTCTATCCAAAATCATAAACTAGCACATGGGGCTTAAAATCCAACCTTTTAAGGTGTTAAATCCAATTTAATTAACATTTAAATTAAATTTACCTTTGTCTCAGTTCTAGATTTAATTCAAATAAAGTACCTATATGTGTATCCAGAATAAAATAAAATAATTTACTGACGTCCTCGAGTCACTACACATAATTACACTCACAATTTTAATTTAATTTCACCCACATATATTTAATTTAATTGATTTAATTTCCTTTAAAAATGGGGTATTACATTCTCTCCCCCGCCCCAAAAAAAAGGAATTTCATCCACAAAATCAATTTTCTTATCCTCTACTCGGAAGCTTAAGAACATCTCGCACATAGATTCCTCATAACACTATAAGAAATCTATACCTCTATGATCTAATACACCTTGGCCACTCTTGTTGTAGTTTGCATCCGTTCACTATTCTAACCCAACACATCCTCCTACAGGACTTTGTACTTCCCGTCTAGGCGTAACTCTTTTAGCACGCCCGTACTATCTTCATCCATGATCGGATAATTCCACCTTCTCTGAGGTGTCCCAAATAATAATAGTTTTAAATATCGTGGACTACCCTGACTCCGTCATCGGGAGAACGATGCGATCGCCCTTGTACTGACTCGTACGATGCCATACCATTATTATGTTGAGGATTATTATTGTAAGCAAACTCCATGAGACGTAAATGTTTCTCCCACCTTCCATGAGATCCAACACAGAAGCCCAAACTATATGATTGAAAATATATTTCACACGCTTAACTTGACTATTACACTAAGGGTACAATGCAATCAAAATTAGTTTTACTCGTACAGCCTTCGAAAAATCTTTACTAAATTGAGATATGAAAGTACTATCTCGGTCAGAGACCTATAGCATGAAGTTGAACATTCTCTACTATGAAAATTTTGGCATACTACTCGATTGTGAAATCTATCCGAACTGGGAGGAAATTAGCCACATTCTTCAACTTATCAACGATGACCAAAATCAATTCATTACCTCTCTGTGACCTCGACAATCCTCATATGAAGTCTATGGACATGATCTCCTACTTCCAGTTAGGAACCTCCAAAGGATGTAACTTCCTGTATGGTCTTTGGTTCTCCCCCTTTATTAGATGAAAGGTGGCACATTTAGACACAAAATTTGAAACATCCTTCATCACCCATGTACACAAATACATTCTGTGCATATTCAGATACATCTTGTCCCCTTCGGGATGCCCCGTGAAATGTAGACCATGTGCATATCCTAATAGATATTTTCCCTAAGGTATTTGATGCACACATAATATATATTTCTACTACTCAAAAACAAATAATATGAATCATAAGACCATGTGTCTAAATTAATAAGGCGGCTGAACACCAAGCCAACAATACCAACTATCATTGCTCTACAATCAAAATGCAAAGGAACCCCAATCCAGCGGGATATCCCATACAAATAAAGCTCAGTGACAACATCTATAAAACCAATAACTATTGTAGCTCACTAGTAAATGAAATAATGACAACTCCTCGATGTCTACTACTCGTGATTTAAAGACATAAATATAACTATAATTCATCCCCTAGTGGTAACCCCACTACTACTAGTTGCCTTATAGAAACTACTCAAAGTGTAGTCTCACTCTCAATAAGTTCACACCTTCCATGAAATGAACTGTGGAAATGGCAACCTTACTGCTAGTTCTACAAATATTTCCTCTATAGTCGTTTCTTCTAAAATTTGTCTCGTTGGGCCTATTCTTATTGGACGTGAACTTGTTGGTCATAATCACTATCTCTACTGGTCATAACATATCAAATTGTCTACTTCTTGGAAATACGTTGGGGTATACTTTCCCCCTTAATGTAGTTTCTTGTGCTGGTGAGGTCTTCCCTACCTGGATCGATGCTAGCCCATCTCTATTCCCTGGGAACTGCTCTATCCTCAATTTTCATAATTTTTTAAATTAATATCCTTATAGTAGTTATGACGGTCCTACCAATGTAGAAATGTAATTTCCACCACCTGGTCATGAGTGATGAAGAGAGGTTACCCAATAGCACCTTCCAAACCTTTCATGCAAAGTTTCTTCCATCGCAGAAAGTTTTCTTGCACTGTCATTGTTAATGAAAAATTCCTTCTTTGCTTCAGTATCATTCTCTACCGATGCATAAAGAGAATTACAATTGAACTCATCATCTAACATGTTACACGGGGTCATACATATGAGGTCATAAAACTTTATACTAACACCGTTACGAATGGTAAGTGAAATTGTTTCCCTCGAGCCATACTCTATGCACATTCCAAAGTTCACGTCTAATAATACCTAACTCCCTACCGAATGCGACTTAATCCGTGAGACGTCTCGTAAGAAAAATCAGAATATGGAGCCCTTCTGATATAATTTGATCACTCTGAGTTGGTCGTCTAAAATAATGGCATAAAATACCATAAGCAGTCGTTGTTATGAAGAATACAATTCCTAAACGATGAAGTTCAAAGGTAATAAAATAATGCTACGTGGAAAGACTATGGAGGCACTCAAGATCTTGAGGACACTGAAGCCTAGAATGCACTGATACCAATTGTGACAGACCATAAAATTCAATAGTAGATTGATCATGTTAATATAAAATCATAAAAATCGAAACGATTAAATATCATTCAAGCATAATTGACATAATACTAAATGCATAAACATAAATAATTGAAATATAATAAAGATCAACAATAAAAACTCTTAAACCAAATCATCCACCGGTAATAGTAAAATTACATAACTAAAAATGTCTCCACATAATCCACATTACTGAAATGAAACTACTGCATTAATCTGACTCAATTAGACATGAAGAGTAGTAAAGAGATTAAGCACGCATGCTCGACACCTACATACTATGAACAACACTGTGATAAGATTAAGTCTGAAAATGTTAGTAGGATATGTATTCGTAATTCTTAGGATTATAACAGTATAATTTATTTTAGGCTACAATATAACTACACATCTTCTTCCCGTAATTTAGTTGTTCTTAAGTTAACCCAACCTAAAAAAATACTTAATATCAAATTCATTTACTCTCAAACCCACGTGTTCCCCATAATTAGGTCTTATTCATTGCTATAGACTTTTATGTTCCAATTCCACACTTTTATGAATTTATACGTCACAATAGTATATTGTCTCAAGGAACGTACACTCCACATATACATACATATAATACAAGTACGAACAAAAAAATATACCTCATAAAATATCTCCATCACAATCCCATACATAGAGAAGTCTTATCCCACCGGCTTCGTGGATCACTCTTGCGTACTAAGCATAGTTACATGTTTTCCCATACTTATAACAACTCAAGAATCTATTATCTATAATAATTATGCCTTCGCGCCAGCCATATATCCCCATTCTTAATGCAATATGAAAGGACCATCACGTGAACCTTATGAAAATACAACGAGAATTTGAGTATGTAGGGTCGGGAGTAATCATAACCAAGTCAAAACCTGTCATCATTGCATCAGGGTACTGGTCTCCATCGCTCGCACCCCATAAGGATAACCCCTCTGGTAGGTATCCCATGAGTACACACGCTCGATATGTGGCACATAATACACAAAACAAGTAATCCTACACAGTTAAGGGTTACCAGTATGTTGTCCAAATACTAACTTACTTACCTTCAAGTTAAGTAGTCACTCCCACATAATTACAAATCTTAGTTCATCATCTTAAATTAGTTTATGTCCCAAATTCCATTTTCCTTCTCTTTTCACTAAGCAATGGAAAAATATCAACTCTTCCTTGGTCGTTTGCACGGCATAAAAATACATCCATTCGCTCGACCCGTTCACATGATCCACAAAATTACCTATTCATGCGTCCATAACTTGAAACCTTCCAAAAATTTCATTTTCTTCAACCTACAATCCCTCTTACATTCGCTATGTGTACAACTACCATAATCGCTTAATCCAAGATCCTTACAACCCCAATTGTACCCCATCATGGTCATTATAACTTTCCAAATTCAATTATTTATCAATCTTACCAATTTTAGTTGATTTTAATATCAATTTGAGTTATATTATCATATTTAACAGCTTAAACCCCTAGATTTCATTTCAATGTCAAATTACCCATATTTCCCAAGAAAATCATAAAATATTAAAAGGCTATACTTCAATTACACCAATCTAAAATCATTTATTTATCAATTATCCTTATAATCAAATTTCATATAGAATTTCATCAATGATTCTATAAACATGGAGTTCAACTTAATTTCCTAATATAATACTTTTAAATTATAAATTTATGATCTAACTCAATTTACACTAAATTTAGGTTTAGAATCAAATGAGCATCATATTATAACATAACCTCGATTATATAATTCCATTAAATAAACTTGCGTTGAACAATGATGTAAGATTCTACTCCAATTGTCCCAGTTCCTTCTTCTCCAAGTCCAATTGCTCCCAATTTCTTCATCTCCAAGTAGCCTCATTCCTTTAGATAGAGGGTTTTGTTCCTAAAGTGTAAAAATGATTCCTCTTAACCATAGTCTCCCTTTTTATATGACTAACCACGAAATTGGGGCTAAGCCCATATGAGCCTTAACCCATATTTAGCCCCAATTCATTTATAATTAGTCTAAAGTCTAGTCCAAACCATACGATAGATTATGGGGCCTAAAACCCAGCCCTTTAAGGTGTTAAACCCAATTTAATTTACAGCTAAATTAAAATAAAATAAAATAATTAATGACACACTCGAGTTACTACAGATGAGTACACGCATGTATGAATTTAATTTCACCCACATATATTTAGTTAATTAATTTAATTTCCGTTAAAATTATGGGGTATTACAAGTTTGGGGTTAATAAAGTTCATATTCCTTGGTAGTAGTGAAAATTGTCAAAAGACAAATATTCTCCCTACATGATGTTAGAACTTTTATACAAATATGTCTGGTTTTCCAAGCTCTATAATGAAAGGATAGTGTAATTGTTTTCCTCTTGAAATTAAATTCATGATTTATCATCTGATCTACCTCAACCTGGTGTGTAGACTTGATAATCATAAAACAGGACTGTAACTCATTGCAGAGGTGCCATGCAACTAGGAAATTGCTTAAAAGAGAGGTTTTCCTAATTATAAGTAATTAGAATAAACCAACAGTAATGGCGACATGATATATGTTTTAGATTATTTCGATGACATAAGGTTAATTTAGGTAAATTATTTAATCTACCTAATTCTAGAAAATTTGTTTCAGTTTCTATTTTGGGTTTGAACATATATTCGATTGTTTTTATAAAATTATTTTTATCAAAATTAGATATCTTCTATCTGTTCTGGTACATTGGAAAATAATGTTTATATTATAAGATTCGTCTCACCAATACTGCTCAATACTGAAATTAATAATGTCAGTGGACAAATCGTTAAAAATAATTTTTTTCTTCTAAAACCAAACACAATTTTGTCACTTACGCTTAGGTTATTTTTTTAAAGGAATCCAAAGGTTATCCTAAAAGGGACAATTGAGTTCATTTTAAGTGGAGGAACTTCTAGTATCGAATATCATTTAAAAGGTAAAATTACCAAGGTAACCTTCACAACCTAAAGTCTAAAAGCCAAAGATGTGTTGAAAATGGTTCTGTTTGATCTGTGTAGTCCGGTGACTATCCGTTTAAGAGGTTGTTTTGAGTATTTCATAGATTCCATTGATGATTACAAAATATGGATGTGTTTACTTTATGAAACACATGTCTCAAAACTTTGATTGGTTCAAACTTTATAAGACTAAGGTGGAATATAGGTGAGGCAAACTAATCTAAAGTCTATGATCTGATCGTGGGGAGTATACCTCTTAAGAGAGTTGAAAGGATTATTTATTGGAGGTGTGGGATTATGTCCCATTGTCTGGACCAAGTATTCTACTTCGGTATGGTATAGAAGAAAGGAAGGAATAGTAATCTTCTAGATATGATAAGGTTCATGGTTTTTTATTCAATACTGTAACATGCATAGTTGGATTTTAGATAAAAGATGGTGATATACATTCTAAATTTTATTTATTCTTATTCAGTCTCTTCAACTCCCATTGAACATTGGAATGGTCACAACCTCATTATAGGGCATGTTCAGATATGGGGGCTCCTAACACTCGTGTTGTGGAAGGAGAGAAAAAAGTAGAATTTAAGGACAGATATATTTCCTTTTTTTGCTTATCTTAAAATTATAAAGGTATTTTATATCATATTCTTAAGTAAAAGAATGTTATTTATTGCATCAATGATCGGTTCTTGAAAAAGGATTATGTAATAAACCATGGGCCTAAATGTAATTAGCTTACAGTATAATAAGGAATGTCATATTATTAGTCTTGCTATACCACCCGTATAAGATGAAATACAATCTGATATCAATAATACCCTACCTAATGGTAGTGGGAGTATTTCCAATGATCAGGATACATGTGTCAAGTATAGTAAATACCAAGTGGTTCCACGTCATAATGGGATCATCAGGAGTTATCCTGAAATTTTAGTGTTTGGGGGGATAATTTTCGTGAGATCCCATAAACAATGAACTACAATGAGGAATTCCAAGATAAGGACATTTTCTTTGAATTATGACAATAAATATTATTTAATGTATTCAAATCAAGTTTTGGGACTTGTAGACTTGCTGATAGGATAAAACCCATAAGTTCAAGTGAACCTATAAGAATTTATAAGATAAATGGATGGGAATGTTCAATCATTCAAGGCAATGCTTGCAAAATAGTTTAGTGAAAAAGAAAGGTAATAACTATGAGAAAGTCTTCTCACTGATATCCATGTTAAACTCTGATCGGATTCTTTTAAAGTTAATATAACATTCTTAAATGATTGACTTGACATATACATAATAAGAAGTCGGGACAGCAAAGTAATGTGATCTTGTGAGATCAAATTATGAAACTTCAACTAGCATCAAGATCTTGGTTCATTTAGGCTGATAAGGTAAACAAGTTTTGATTTTTACTAAATCCCGAATATCGTTATTAGTATAAGAAGCATGACTGAAACGTGGTGGTATTTTTAGTACAATTTATGGAAGATATTTTCCTAATCGTGAATGAGGTGGGAATATTTTTTAACATCAGAGAGGGGTTGTCCAAGTAACTCGATATATAGTACTTTAGGACTAATCATGCACATCCTTATGATCTAGCTTTCATTAGATCGGATAAAAATGATGTTGGGCCTATCCAAGTCAATTATATCCATGTTACACTAAAAAGAAAAGATTCAGGATTTTATGAAAAAATATTATTTTCAAGTATAGAATCACTATATGTGGGAATCATTGAAAACACTTAATGATATGAAAGAAATGAGAAATCTAGATAATGCTTAGACAATGGGCAACTTCATATATGATATATTATATGCATGACCAAATGTTTGTTATGCCTTTATCATAGTTAGTAGATTTTAGTCTGACAGTATTGTACCTTTTAGGTATAAAAACTTTATTTTCAATCCTATAAGGATTCCATGTTTGTCAATATTTGTGTACCCAAGGAGGTTAAGATGTAAGTTGGATAAGTGTAAAGAAATCTTAGATTGTTGACTGAACTAATGAAGATGAAGTTGTAGCACTTTGAACGAAACTAAAGATGTTGTATAACTCAATTACTTCCTAAGTAACTTGGGTGATTTTTCTTCAAGTGTAATTGTTTGTTACACTTTATTATGTTTATGGAGGTTGTGGCCATCCCAAGGGTTTCTCCGGGGGGGTCCAGGGGAAATGCATATCCCAAGGTGGATCCCTTACTCCTCCCCCTTTTTCAGTGTGCATGTGAGATTTCTTCCTTTCTCGAGGCGCTTGACCATCATCGATGGGGGGTGATATGTAGAGATAGATTCACCATCCTATTTTGCACAAAACAGACAAAAGAAATTCTACTGAATCGAGAGAATGGTATCAAGGACAATACTGACGCTTGAGAAACCAAATAATTTTAGGGTCCATAGACTAAGTTAAGGAATGGGAAGGTGTTAGGAACCTATCCATCCTTTTCGGTCTCTTAATGGCATATGTTAATCTTCTCTTATTTAACTCCGTGATGTGTGTTCTTATGTGCATAATATGAATTGAGGATGGATTAACTCGACTTGCATCATGGATAAAGGCGGAGCGAGGTTATCCTTAAGAGTGTTCCTAAAGTAATAATAATAAGATAATGTAGGTGTTTATTGATTGTGGAAGAAGAATTGCGTATATCGGATAAGACACAAGCAAGAAAGCATATAAAAATACATATTAATAATATATGATATGAACAAAGTAGCAAATGTGTGTGGAAGGACTTGAGTCTAGGGATTTACCCAAGATGCCTACGTATCTCAAGTGCGCATCAAAGTCCACATAGTACAAAGACAATTTAAGGTAGGTTTTCACCCATAAATCGAACTAGGGACTTTATTATATGTGTGTGTGTAAAAAAATATGTTTTAGTGGGAGAAAGTGTGATGGGAAATCCCTATTTGGAATTTACATCTGAACCCTCTTTTTTGTGTTTTGGGGTTTTTATATAAAAATAAAGTATGTACGAATACTAATAATAAAAAGTTTGAAATTAAGATATGGTGATGCAATGAAGTAAAGTACTAAGGAGAAATGAAGTAACTAGTGCAAAAAATAAGGCAATTTAAAGGCAAAGGGGAAGAGTTATACCTCCTTATGAAGACTTGAAGTAGATATTGATCGTATATTCATTGATCTCGAGATTAGGTGTTGGCAGTTTGAGGAGGTGAGTGGGAATTTATTGAAAAGAGTATGAAAAAGATGGAAGGAATGTGGGAAATGGGCTTTTAAGGAAAGAACAACTCTAAATTCGAGGGAATTATCTCTGAATTGTTGAGAGTGATGTTCAGGGGTGCCTTTAATAGTGAGGCCATGGCCTCTATTTATAGGGCCAAGGGTGGTGCCGATTGGCATTGTCCTAGCCCTACATATCGGCATAGAATCCTACACACACTATCAATAGGGAAGATCCTGGAGTTGCCATTTGGCAATCAAAGGTAGTTTTTTTAGAAAAATGACAATAAAATGCAAATAATAAGTTAAAATCATGCATGGGCAACCATTGGAAAGGGTATTTAGATCCTTTTAAGAATATATTGACCCACTCCCAGGTTCGGGAGTTGATCAAGGTCAAATAGGGCATGGAAGTGCCAGTTAGTCACCGTACATAAGATTCGTTAAGTAAAAGGATCATTTGTCCGAGATTTAAGGACAATTTTTGCATGGGATGTTCATTGGAAAGGTTATTCATCTCCCTTTAAGATTTCATTATGCTTCATTTATTTTGAAGAGTTGACATAGGTCAAGCGGGCCCTAAAAGTGCCAGGTTGCCCTTCGGAGTAAAAATGGGTCGTTCTTCTATTCCATAAGGTTGATTCATGCACGAGGTGGACCTTTGGAAAGTGTGTTCATTTGCTTTCTAAGATTAATTAAGCCTTTGCTCAAGTGAGAAAGTTGAACAAAGTCAAACGGGGCCCGAGTGCGCCCGGTGGCTTTCAGGTTAATTTTTGGGATAAAATGGATCATTTATCTTAACTGTAAGGCTAATTTATGCATGGGGTGGACCATTGGAAATATTATTCAAAGATCTTAAAAGATATATTGAGCTTCCACTTAGGTGAGAAAGTTGTACGGAGTCAAATGGGGCCCGAGAGCGCTCGGTAGCCTCCTGATCAGTTTTTTATAGTGAAATGGATTGTTGATTCGAACCGTAAGGCCGATTCATGTATAGGATAGGCTATTGGAATGGATATTTAGATCACTTGGAGTATAAACTGATCTTTCTCTTAGAGGAGAGAGTTGACCGGATTCAAAAGGGGCTCAGGAGCGCCCGATGTCTGCTAAACCAGTTTTTTATAATAAAATGGATTGTTTATTCGAACCATAAGGCCAATTTATACATGGATCAGACTATTAGAAAGGGGATTCAGATCCCATATAAGATTCATTTATCTTTCTCTCATACGAGCGAGTTGATCGGAGGCCTCTAGATTAGTTATCGGTGTATGACCTAGGGTTTATAGTGAATGAGTGAGTACTAGGGTTATAAGGATGTTCTTAGGATGGTCCTAAAAAGGGGTGTTTACATAGAGCCCCTCGACGGGAAAGCTTGTAACAAGTGAAGCCCACTGAATGATAAACAACACAAGGATGTTGGGAAAGAGGTTTTCAGGACAATTTCGAGGACCTAGAGGATGAGGTTTACTAGTTCAGTGGGTAGAGGTTAGTCATGAGGTCCTAAAAGGATGAAGATGACCAATTTAGCGAGTCGAGGTCCGTTTTGAGGACCTACGGAGACGATGATGATCGATTCAGCGGGTCGAGGTCAGTTCTAAGGACCTAAGAAGATAAAGATGATCGATTCAGCGGGTTGAGGTTAGTTATGAGGAGCTAAGAAGATGTGGATGACCAATTCAGTGGGTTGAAGATGTTTTATATCTGGTTATAAGGAGAGCCTCAGAGTCTTGGTTGTAAAAAGCTTCCCTTTAAAAGGATTTATTTTGAGAAAAATGTCTTTTTGGAAATTTTTAGATTGAGGAAGTTATGGCGGCTTTGTTAATATATGGATGAGGAGATAAAAATCTTGATGTAAAGTGGAGCTTGTCACCCTTGTTGGGTTGTGTTGATTCTGATGTGTTAGAGATACTGTACTGGTGAGTCTTTGCTAGAGGTGTTGATTGGAATCTTCCAGTAGCAACGGCTCAATTTTGTACCCTGAGGAGAATGTCCTTTATTTTGACCTGGATAAGGTTTATCCTTATTATGAAGAATTATCAGACATGTTGGGGGTCAACCCTACTGAGGTGGCGACTATGCCTAATTTTTCCGGTTCTCCTCGAGCATTCCTGTTAGGGTTGCTTCACATATCTCCCTCCATAGCTCGATCATTGGTTAATGGAGGGCCTTTTTCTCTTCAGGTGATTATGTATTCAATGCATGTGATGGGTTTTAAGGATGTTGGATTTGTCAGAGTTGTCTCCTTAGGCCTTACTGTGTGGCTATTACTGGTGATAGGGGACTTGACAGCGGATCCCTAGGTGGCTGCAATAACGCGTGGATGTCTTACCATCATAATCTCATAGCAGTGATGGTAATTGAGACCCTAAACAGTTTGGATGCTTGGAAGTAGGTTTGTTCCAACTTTTTGAAGGGGAGTCCAGTAATGTTGTTAATGTGGCTTGCAAATAGGTTTTGTCTGGCGGCCCCTCTTGAATATCCTTTGGCGATTGTACCTAATTTCTATGTCTGAAGGTTTAGCCCATCGTAGAGAGTTAGGTTAATTGGTTTGTAGATCATGGACCCTGGTGTCTTCATTATTTTGTGATATGGTGGGGGTACTTAATGCTAGTCATGCAGCTTGGAAAGTATCGATATATGCGGTTGGTAGGCCTTAAACATAATTCTTTCTATTTTCCCTGAGAGTTTCTGCACCAAGTCATGTGGGAACAAATCGTGCCCCCTCCCCATAATAAATTTCTTCTCGGTGGAGGATTGGACTGAATCACTTTGGATGACGTTGGGCTCTTTGTGACAGTGTCGTCAGCCATCTATTCATCCGTCACAGTCTGTGGGAGGGTCCTGGCATGTGTCTGGGGACTATATGAAATGGTTATGGAAGTGGGAAGTATATAAAGTCATGGTGGAAGATACCGATCAAAGGTGCTTTGTTGCCTTCGATAACATGGAAGACGGTGTTATGGTTCTGTCAAGTCTTTCCAGGGCATACCGCTCCATAGAGTGCGTATGAAATGTCAACCAGGCGTGGGAAACTTGGGGGCCTCCTGGGGCTGGTAACGATGATAAAGCGAGGACGTTCGACAATTGATGACAATATTTTGTTAAGCTTCAGTGATTTTTTGTGAAGCTGTGCTAATTTTGATATTTTTTGTTTTTTGGGGTTTGGAATAATTTTTGTGTATCTTGGTTTAGGGTTATTTTTATTTAGGAATGGTTAGGTTATCGAAAGGGGTTGGTTGGTTTAACTCCCATCACTTATACTTCATATAAGAGCGTTGTATTCCTGATTAAAAACAAAATATGATTTTGACCATATTTTGTTGTGCCTCTTGATGAGTTTTGCATTTAAATTTTCTATACCAATTGCTAAGACATACATAATCCTTTTGTTCATGTAAATGAAAAAATGAACCGTCATTCTTGGAGGTTATAAAAGAATAGAATTTTGTGGAAAAATAAGGGACCAGACCCATGTATGGCATATGGGCTACCTATATACCTCTAGAGGTTTTGAAAAACTTTCATGAGTTTAATTTTGAAAAGAAAATATTTTGGAGAGGATCATGTCCCATGTAGTTTTGGGTAGGGTAAATGACGATTTTTTCTTGAATAGAAGTGGAATGATAAGAATCATAGTGTGTAAAGATTTCTAACTAGGGATAAAATTTCTTGAGATGGTCCAGGTTGACTGGACGTCCCATCTCTTCTCCATCAAGGTCTATGAGTATAGCGGTGCCTCCTTAGAGGATTTTATTTCACAATATAGGGTTGCTCCATTTCAGTTTAAATTTCCCTCCAGAGTTCGAGACGGGTTCTATAATGTCTTTGACGGTAAGGTCTCCTTCTTAGACACCATAACCCATGACTTTTTGATTGAATGATCGTGCCATCCGGCGATGGTAACCCGATATATGGTATAGAGCCTTCATTCTATTTTCATCTAAGAGTGATAATTCATCAGAGTGGCTTTGATGCCATTCTTCTCTTCCAACTTTCCTTTCGAGTAGAACATAGAGGGAAGTTATTTACAGCTCAACGGGTAGGACTTCTTTCATACCATATAATAGAGAATAAGGGGTGTCCCCAACAGGTGTTCTGATGGAAGTGCAGTAGCCCCGAAGGGCATAAGGGCTCCGATTAGCCCAATCTGTACAAATCTCAATCATCTTACTGATTATGGCTCTAAGGCTTTTAATGGAAGCTTCGACATCACAATTTATTTTGGATTGGTAGGGAGAATATTTGTGTCTCTGAATCACGTACACTGATTCGTATCGAATATTGCATATTTTCGCCCGTTATCTTTATGCATTCTAGCACTTTTATGATCCTAAATGCCTATAAGTATGCTCATTAACCATACAACCTTGGATTTGGATATATACATGCTTTGCAGGGGTTATTTGTGCTTTTGTAGGTATTGGAACGCTAAAAGTGAGGTTCGGTTGCATTTCGGAGAAGTTCCATCATCGAATGCAACTTCAAGGGAAATTTGGTCTTTTCAAACTCACTATTTTTTATGTAATGAAGTTACCAACATGTAGATCATCCAATTATCTTTCCGTGGCCACTGATAGTGCGTCATTCTGACTCCGTATGTGCAAGTTATGCTCATTTTCGGAAGGTTTCGGTATTTTCTTCTACTTCAAGGGCATTTTGGTAATTTCATACTGCATAATTTGGACGGTTTAAAAACATAATCATCTAGATAATTGAATTAGCTTCGCGTCGGTTCTGACCACGCCTCATTTCGATTCCGTATGAGGGAGTTATAGTCGTTTCCGTGCAACGCGTCAAAATTGGTTCAAAGTGGAAAAGGGGGCTGTTTCTAGCCCAAGGCAAATTCCAAAAGTGCGGTCGACCGGTCCAAAACATGAGGTCGACCGGTCCCATCAGATATGGACGAAAATTGACTTATTTTGGGTTTTTTGGCTTGGTTTTTTTTTGGGGTTTGTTTTGGGGTATAAATAGAGTGTTAGGGGCATTTCTTTGGGGATATATTTTATTTTAGGTTAGAGAGGAGGGGATTTATGGGTTTAGCTTATCTCTCCTAGGGTTGACACCATTTGGGTTGTGTAAGTTACTATTCATCTTCCCCTCCATTTATATTATTTGCTATTCTTTGTTTAAGCTTTGTTTTCTTGATTTATTGCTTTGATTTATTAGTTGCTGGTAGTTTAATTCTTGTTTTCTTTGGTAATTAGTTATTTTACTTAGTTTAATCATGTGTAGTGAGTAGTTTTACGGGTTTGGGTCGTGTGTCCGCCATTGATGGGCTTTGAGCTCCGAAAATCAGGTTTTGTGTAAATTGCATTTAATTGAAACCTTGCGTATTAAAGTCGAATTATTATGCGTTTAACTTTCTTTGTCATGCAACGTTAGTGTTTGTAGCGGTAATCCGAATTTAAGATGCGTGTGAACATTTTCTGTTAAATGTTTAATCTCGCAACTTTGGGTTAAACTCCTTATTGTGTGATGTTTATACTTAATTGAAAATGCTCGATTAAATGTTTTCGAACCGAAATTCTAATTATTAGTTGTTTCGCCCATGGTGGTGACACGATCCCGACTCTTGTTTTATTAATTCTAGTTTAGACTTAACTTCTTAATTTTTTCCTTTTCTTTATTTCCAACCTATCACCTTTTACACTTTTATTTTGGGAGTATTAAATCCTATAAATTCTAGCAACTCGTCTCTGTGGATTTTCGATACCCGGACTTGGCCTCTATACTCCCTTTTTGAGTGTAGTCATAAGTTTAGGTTTTTGTATTGAGGAGGTGAAACGAAAACAACGATTAGCGCCTTGACACGCGCTACTTTTCACGCTTAATCAAAATGGCACCGTTGCCGGGGACTAGTTTGTTTTAGACTTTATTTGATTTCGTATTTCATATTATTCCTTTCTATTTGTATTATTTGCTAAACTTTTTACAGGACTTCCACATTTGAGCACTTAGAAACGCTTGAATTTTTTCCGCGCCCACCTATTTTGTGGAATTCGCCACTTGAGCCATTATTGGGGTCAGTATGTCTTATTCCAATTCTTTCGGTAATCCTTATTATAATTCTCAAAATTCTAGGCCTATGACTTTCGGTGAATACTTAGCATCCCAAAGTAAAACAAATTCAAATATTACTTTGGGCGAGTATAACGAAAGTCAAAACTTAGGTTATTGGAATTTTGATGATGATGATAATGATTTTGGGCCTTTACCTCCTTATAATAGGAATTTTGAAACGACTTTGAATAGTTTTCAAAATTCCTATAATAATGAGTTTTCGTTTAAGTCCGATGGTAATTTTCAAAGTTCCCATTTTCATGGATCCGCACCTCGACCTATGACATTCGGTGAGGGTTTGCGTATGTATGAAAATGAGAAAATCGAAAATCGTTATCGGGAAGAAAATCGTTCGTGGGAACATGAGTTGGATTTATATTTTGAGTCCGACGATGATTTTTCTTCTGCAACTTTCGAGGTCGAGGAATGTTTTGAACCAAATGAGTTACTTGTGCCTACTTTGGAACAAACCATTCTAGACTTTCCCATCGCGTAATAGATATTGAAAGTGAGGATGAAAATGACGTAATATCTATTTGCAATGAAATGATTTCTTCTTTGGCCCCCAAAGAAGAACATTTCATTGAAAATGATATTATTTCCTTTCAAATTCCAACTTCATCCGATGATGATTCATCTTATGAGTTTGAATTATATTCATCCCCATTTTCATTCTCTGTTATCACACCGTCACAAGTACTCGATGATTCGGTTTCAAACTTTAATTTTTTAAATCCTATCGCCGATGAGGAGTACTTGCTCGAGTCTCTCTCCACGATCGCATATTTTCCTTTGTGTGCGCCACCTCCTATTCCAACTTCAAAATCTTTGGGAGGATTTTCGGCTTTTCTCGATCCCCACATATTTTTGTCACCCGTTCAATCCAAACCCCCCATCGTCCCACCAAAACTTTTAATTGGCGATGGTTCATTTCTTCCGCCTTACACATGCCTTCCGTTGTTAAAACGGAATCCATATTTTTCGGAGGGCATGCTTGTATGTGAGGGTACACCGGTTATGCTCCAAAGTCAAATCGTTTTTATGGTGGACCCTCACCTATTTAGACTTCTAGTGTACAGTTAGTGTGGAGTCTAAATATGTAAGTTGTATATAGTTAGCTTTTTATTCTTTATTTATTTTTTAATTTAGTCTAGTGTACTTAGTTAACTTTTTATTATTTGTTTTTGTTATGCTCGGTACTAACTTGTTTTGTAAATTCTTTGGACTTGTTCTTATGGGGATTTCTCCATTTTTGGGTAATATCATTCTTTTCCTCTCTTTGACTTGGTTCTTAATTTACATTGAGGACAATGTCAAGTTTTAAGTTAGGGGGTGTGGGATATTCTATCCATTTCTTCATTTAGTCCATGTTTTTGCTCACATGTTAGTTACTTAGTATGCTTTTCTTAGAAAAATTAAAATTTTCAAAAAGATTTTCTTTCTTTTTTCTCCTTTTTGGGGCATTTTGCCTTTGTTTCCGATGATAAATTTCAATAAGTGTCCGATCCAATAGACAGCCCAATGATGCATGTTCTCGATTTTAGAAGTTATTAGACTTTAGTCTCGATTAGTGATATTATGAATAACTTCATGAATTAAAGCTTAATCCCTTGAGCACATGCACTTTCCTTGCTTTATTGATTTCGTTTAAGATTTTTATATCTCGGTAATCTTTTGTTGCATTGTATATACTTACACCGAGTAAGCTTTGTACCTTTCGTCATTTGTGAGTGTTATACACTATTCTTTCCTCTTTGAAAACGTTGAGTTCGTCGGTAATCTCACTATTCTTTCATTTGACCGTTCATTAATTGAGTTCATACTTGAAATGTGTTACTTGAGCATGATTTTCATATATTGTTTTGATTCGAGAATTGTGTAAACTTTAGGAAATGATCATAGGCCATCTTTGTTATATCACCCATATTGACCTTGACCTCACCCTTATATGTTTACCCTCGTTAACCCCTTTGAGCCTAAATATAGCCTTTCGTTTCATAACCCCAAATACCATAACCAACTCCAAATTGGAGTTTGAACCCATACATACACTTTCCATACCTTTGTTTGGAATGTTACTTGGGATTGAATGTTGTTGTTATGATTTCGGTTGCAATTTGGGCATATGAGAGTTTGAAAAGTAAATAAAAGAGAAGTGAAGAAAAAGAGTGAAAAAGAGAAAGCAAAAATCAAAAGAAAACAAAAGAGAAACATGAGAAAAAGAAGAAAACAAAAGAAAGAGAAAGTTGTAAATATTGTGTATATAGTTCAATAAGCTTTGATTACTCTCCCCGATGATATATTCGATGCCTTTTGGAACTTGTTTTCCAATTTTGATATTGCCCGCGTCGTCCTATTATCCCTAGTTTTCATTCCGAACACTTTGAATCCGTACATACATTCCCTCGTTTCGTACTCTAAGCCTAGCCTACATTATAACCCTATACAAGTCCTATGTGATCTTAGGTTGATGTAATTTAAAACTAATAATAGTTGTGATAATCTGTGAAAATGCATTTCGCCTCTTTTAGTGTGCGGTATTCTTACATTGAGATTACGTTTTTCAGTTTATATATAGCGTTCTTCTTTTGTGACATGTGCGCGGCCTAGTTTCCATTTACAATTACTCTTTAGCCCGCATGTGCCGTGTGTTACCTCCCTGTTTCGAGTGAATTCGCTTGATGAGTGTAATGCCCGTGAGGATTGAATATATGCTTGCTTTAATGTTTATCCGGATTATATAAGTTTTTGCCAAATCACACTTTGCATGTGCTCGCTCCCCTCCCCCATTTTAAGGTTTCAATTCTAGGAGGTGCATTCTATAATGTTAATGATTCAGACTTTTGTCTGAATTCATTCACTTTGCTAATAATGCATATGAAATCTTTTTTCGCTTTTGTTGGGCTTGTAGCATGTTGGTTTGGGCATATTTTGAGGAAACCATATGATGTTTGTGGGTATCATCCCTGAAAAACCTCACGAGACGACACTTGTCCACTAGGGTAACCTAAGGGTTTAACAGCTTATTGCATATGCTAAATGCAATCGTGTTCCCTACGAAAGTGGCAATTATATTTCGATACATATATGCGTTTTGTATTTCCTTCTGTGGACTAGTTTTGTTTCTTTCATCACTAGGGACTCGCAATGTTTAAGTTAGGGGGTGTGATTCCTATCGAATATTGCATATTTTCGCCCGTTATCTTAATGCATTCTAGCACTTTTACGGTCCTAAATGCCTAGAATTATGCTCATTAACCAGACCACCTTGGATTTGGATATATACATGCTTTGCAGGGGTTATTTGTGCTTTTGTAGGTATTGGAACGCTAAAAGTGAGGTTCGGTTGCATTTCGGAGAAGTTCCATCGTCGAATGCTACTTCAAGGGCAATTTGGTCTTATCAAACTCGCTATTTTTTATGTAATGAAGTTACCAACATGTAGATCATCCAATTATCTTTCCGTGGCCACTGATCGTGCGTCATTCTGACTCCGTATGTGGAAGTTATGCTCATTTCCGGAAGGTCTAGGTATTTTCTTCTAATTCAAGGGCATTTTGGTAATTTCATACTGCATAATTTGGAGGGTTTAAAAATATAATCATGTAGATAATTGAATTAGCTTCGCGTCGGTTCTGACCACGCCTCACTTCGATTCCGTATGAGGGAGTTATAGCCCTTTCCGTGCAACGCGTCAAAATTGGTTCAAAGTGGAAAAGGGGGCTGTCTCCAGCCCAAGGCAAATTCCAAAAGTGCGGTCGACCGGTCCAAAACATGAGGTCAACCGGTCCCATCAGATATGGACGAAAATTGACTTATTTTGGGTTTTTTGGATTGGTTTTTTTTGGGGTTTATTTTGGGGTATAAATAGAGTGTTAGGGGCATTTCTTTGGGGATATATTTTATTTTAGGTTAGAGAGAGGGGATTTATGGGTTTGGCTTATCTCTCCTAGGGTTGACACCATTTGGGTTGTGGAAGTTACTATTCATCTTCCCCTCCATTTATATTATTTGCTATTCTTTGTTTAAGCTTTGTTTTCTTGATTTATTGCTTTGATTTATTAGTTGTTGGTAGTTTAATTCTTGTTTTCTTTGGTAATTAGTTATTTTACTTAGTTTAATCATGTGTAGTGAGTAGTTTTACGGGTTTGGGTCGTGTGTCCGCCACTGATGGGCGTTGAGCTCCGAAAATCAGGTTTTGTGTAAATTGCATTTAATTGAAACCTCGCGTATTAAAGTCGAATTATTATGCGTTTGACTTTCTTTGTCATGCAACGTTAGTGTTTATAGCGGTAATCCGAATTTAAGATGCGTGTGACCATTTTCTGTTAAATGTTTAATCTCACAACTTTGGGTTAAACTCCTTATTGTGTGATGTTTATACTTAATTGAAAATGCTCGATTAAATGTTTTCGAACCGAAATTCTAATTATTAGTTGTTTCGCCCATGGTGGTGACACGATTCCGACTCTTGTTTTATTAATTCTAGTTTAGACTTAACTTCTTAATTTTTCCCTTTTCTTTATTTCCAACCTATCACCTTTTACACTTTTATTTTAGGAGTTTTAAATCCTATAAATTCTAGCAACTCGTCTTTGTGGATTTTTGATACCCGGACTTGGCCTCAATACTCCCTTTTTTAGTGTAGTCATAAGTTTAGGTTTTTGTATTGAGGAGGTGAAACGAAAACAACGGTTAGCGCCTTGACACGCGCTACTTTTCACGCTTAATCAAAATGGCGCCGTTGCCGGGGACTAGATTGTTTTAGACTTTATTTGATTTAGTATTTCATATTATTTCTTTATATTTGTATTATTTGCTAAACTTTTTACAGGACTTCCACATTTGAGCACTTAGAAACTCTTGAATTTTTTCCGCGCTCATCTATTTTGTGGAATTCTCCACTTGAGCCATTATTGGGGTCAGTGTGTCTTAATCTAATTCTTTCGGTAATCCTTGTTATAATTCTCAAAATTCTAGGCCTATGACTTTCGGTGAATACTTAGCATCCCAAAGTAAAACAAATTCAAATATTACTTTGGGCGAGTATAACGAAAGTCAAAACTTAGGTTATTGGAATTTTGATGATGATGATAATGATATTGGGCCTTTACCTCCTTATAATAGGAATTTTGAAATGACTTTGAATAGTTTTCAAAATTCCTATAATAATGAGTTTTCGTTTAAGTCCGATGGTAATTTTCAAAGTTCCCATTTTCATGGATCCACACCTCGACCTATGACATTCGGTGAGGGTTTGCGTATGTATGAAAATGAGAAAATTGAAAATCGTTATCGGGAAGAAAATCGTTCGTGGGAACATGAGTTGGATTTATATTTTGAGTCCGACGATGATTTTTCTTCTGCAACTTTCGAGGTCGAGGAATGTTTTGAACCAAATGAGTTACTTGTGCCTACTTTGGAACAAAGCATTCTAGACTTTGCCCATCGCGTAATAGATATTGAAAGTGAGGATGAAAATGACGTAATATCTATTTGCAATGAAATGATTTCTTCTTTGGCCCCCAAAGAAGAACATTTCATTGAAAATGATATTATTTCCTTTCAAATTCCAACTTCATCCGATGATGATTCATCTTATGAGTTTGAATTTCATTCATCCCCATTTTCATTCTCTGTTATCACACCGTCACAACTACTCGATGATTCGGTTTCAAACTTTAATGTTTTAAATCCAATAGCCGATGAGGAGTACTTGCTCGAGTCGCCCTCCACGATCGCATCTTTGCCTTTGTGTGCGCCACCTCCTATTCCAACTTCAAAATCTTTGGGACGATTTTCGGCTTTTCTCGATCCCCACATGTTTTTGTCACCCGTTCAATCCAAACCCCCCATCGTCCCACCAAAACTTTTAATTGGCGATGGTTCATTTCTTCCGCCTTACACATGCCTTCCGTTGTTAAAACGGAATCCATATTTTTTGGAGGGCATCCTTGTATGTGAGGGTACACCGGTTATCCTCTAAAGTCAAATCGTTTTTATGGTGGACCCTCACCTATTTAGACTTCTAGTGTACAGTTAGTGTGGAGTCTAAATAGTAGGTTGTATATAGTTAGCTTTTTATTCTTTCTTTATTTTTTAATTTAGTCTAGTGTACTTAGTTAACTTTTTATTATTTGTTTTTTCTATGCTCGGTACTAACTTGTTTTGTAGATTCTTTGGACTTGTTCTTATGGGGATTGCTTCATTTTTGGGTAATATCACTCTTTTCCTCTCTTTGACTTGGTTCTTAATTTACATTGAGGACAATGTCAAGTTTTAAGTTAGGGGGTGTGGCATATTCTATCCATTTCTTCATTTAGTCCATGTTTTTGCTCACATGTTAGTTACTTAGTATGCTTTTCTTAGAAAAATTAAAATTTTCAAAAACATTTTCTTTCTTTTTTCTCCTTTTTGGGGCATTTTGCCTTTGTTTCCGATGATAAATTTCAATAATTGCCCGATCCAATAGACAGCCCAATGATGCATGTTCTCGATTTTAGAAGTTATTAGACTTTAGTCTCGATTAGTGATATTATGAATAACTTCATGAATTAAAGTTTAATCCCTTGAGCACATGCACTTTCCTTGCTTTATTGATTTGGTTTAAGATTTTTATATCTCGGTAATCTTTTGTTGCATTGTATATACTTACACCGAGTAAGCTTTGTACCTTTCGTCATTTGTGAGTGTTATACACTATTCTTTCCTCTTTCAAAACGTTGAGTTCGTCGGTAATCTCACTATTCTTTCATTTGACCGTTCATTAATTGAGTTCATACTTGAAATGTGTTACTTGAGCATGATTTTCATATATTGTTTTGATTCGAGAATTGCGTAAACTTTAGGAAATGATCCTAGGCCATCTTTGTTATATCACCCATATTGACCTTGACCTCACCCTTATATGTTTACCCTCGTTAACCCCTTTGAGCCTAAATATAGCCTTTCGTTTCATAACCCCAAATCCCATAACCAACTCCAAATTGGAGTTTGAACCCATACATACACTTTCCATACCTTTGTTTGGAATGTTACTTGGGATTGAATGTTGTTGTTATGATTTCGGTTGCAATTTGGGCATATGAGAGTTTGAAAAGTAAATAAAATAGAAGTGAAGAAAAAGAGTGAAAAAGAGAAAGCAAAAATCAAAAGAAAACAAAAGAGAAACATGAGAAAAAGAAGAAAACAAAAGAAAGAGAAAGTTGTAAATATTGTGTATATAGTTAAATAAGCTTTGATTACTCTCCCCGATGATATATTCGATGCCTTTTGGAACTTGTTTTCCAATTTTGATATTGCCCGCGTCATCCTATTATCCCTAGTTTTCATTCCGAACACTTTGAATCCGTACATACATTCCCTCGTTTCGTACTCTAAGCCTAGCCTACATTATAACCCTATACAAGTCCTATGTGATCTTAGGTTGATGTAATTTAAAAGTAATAATAGTTGTGATAATCTGTGAAAATGCATTTCGCCTCTTTTAGTGTCCGGTATTCTTACATTGAGATTACGTTTTTCAGTTTATATATAGCGTTCTTCTTTTGTGACATGTGCGCGGCCTAGTTTCCATTTACAATTACTCTTTAGCCCGCATGTGCCGTGTGTTACCTCCCTGTTTCGAGTGAATTCGCTTGATGAGTGTAATGCCCGTGAGGATTGAATATATGCTTGCTTTAATGTTTATCCGGATTATATAAGTTTTTGCCAAATCACACTTTGCATGTGCTCGCTCCCCTCCCCCATTTTATGGTTTCAATTCTAGGAGGTGCATTCTATAATGTTAATGATTCAGACTTTTGTCTGAATTCATTCACTTTGATAATAATGCATATGAAATCTTTTTTCGCTTTTGTTGGGCTTGTAGCATGTTGGTTTGGGCATATTTTGAGGAAACCATATGATGTTTCTGGGTATCATCCCTGAAAAACCTCACGAGATGACACTTGTCCACTAGGGTAACCTAAGGGTTTAACAGCTTATTGCATATGCTAAATGCAATCGTGTTCCCTACGAAAGTGGCAATTATATTTCGATACATATATGCGTTTTGTATTTCCTTCTGTGGACTAGTTTTGTTTCTTTCATCACTAGGGACTCGCAATGTTTAAGTTAGGGGGTGTGATTCCTATCGAATATTGCATATTTTCGCCCGTTATCTTAATGCATTCTAGCACTTTTACGGTCCTAAATGCCTAGAATTATGCTCATTAACCAGACAACCTTGGATTTGGATATATACATGCTTTGCAGGGGTTATTTGTGCTTTTGTAGGTATTGGAACGCTAAAAGTGAGGTTCGGTTGCATTTCGGAGAAGTTCCATCGTCGAATGCTACTTCAAGGGCAATTTGGTATTATCAAACTCGCTATTTTTTATGTAATAAAGTTACCAACATGTATATCATCCAATTATCTTTCCGTGGCCACTGATCGTGCGTCATTCTGACTCCGTATGTGGAAGTTATGGTCATTTCCGGAAGGTTTATGTATTTTCTTCTAATTCAAGGGCATTTTGGTAATTTCATACTGCATAATTTGGAGGGTTTAAAAATAGAATCATGTAGATAATTGAATTAGCTTCGCGTCGGTTCTGACCACGCCTCACTTCGATTCCGTATGAGGGAGTTATAGCCCTTTCCGGGCAACGCGTCAAAATTGGTTCAAAGTGGAAAAGGGGGCTGTCTCCAGCCCAAGGCAAATTCCAAAAGTGCGGTCGACCGGTCCAAAACATGAGGTCAACCGGTCCCATCAGATATGGACGAAAATTGACTTATTTTGGGTTTTTTGGCTTGGTTTTTTTTGGGGTTTATTTTGGGGTATAAATAGAGTGTTAGGGGCATTTCTTTGGGGATATAGTTTATTTTAGGTTAGAGAGAGGGGATTTATGGGTTTGGCTTATCTCTCCTAGGGTTGACACCATTTGGGTTGTGGAAGTTACTATTCATCTTCCCCTCCATTTATATTATTTGCTATTCTTTGTTTAAGCTTTGTTTTCTTGATTTATTGCTTTGATTTATTAGTTGTTGGTAGTTTAATTCTTGTTTTCTTTCGTAATTAGTTATTTTACTTAGTTTAATCATGTGTAGTGAGTAGTTTTACGGGTTTGGGTCGTGTGTCCGCCACTGATGGGCGTTGAGCTCCAAAAATCAGGTTTTGTGTAAATTGAATTTAATTGAAACCTCGCGTATTAAAGTCGAATTATTATGCGTTTGACTTTCTTTGTCATGCAACGTTAGTGTTTATAGCGGTAATCCGAATTTAAGATGCGTGTGACCATTTTCTGTTAAATGTTTAATCTCGCAACTTTGGGTTAAACTCCTTATTGTGTGATGTTTATACTTAATTGAAAATGCTCGATTAAATGTTTTCGAACCGAAATTCTAATTATTAGTTGTTTCGCCCATGGTGGTGACACGATCCCGACTCTTGTTTTATTAATTCTAGTTTAGACTTAACTTCTTAATTTTTCCCTTTTCTTTATTTCCAACCTATCACCTTTTACACTTTTATTTTAGGAGTTTAAAATCCTATAAATTCTAGCAACTCGTCTCTGTGGATTTTTGATACCCGGACTTGGCCTCTATACTCCCTTTTTTAGTGTAGTCATAAGTTTAGGGTTTTGTATTGAGGAGGTGAAACGAAAACAACGATTAGCGCCTTGACACGCACTACTTTTCACGCTTAATCAAAATGGCGCCGTTGCCGGGGACTAGTTTGTTTTAGACTTTATTTGATTTAGTATTTCATATTATTTCTTTCTATTTGTATTATTTGCTAAACTTTTTACAGGACTTCCACATTTGAGCACTTAGAAACGCTTGAATTTTTTCCGCGCTCATCTATTTTGTGGAATTCGCCACTTGAGCCATTATTGGGGTCAGTATGTCTTATTCCAATTCTTTCGGTAATCCTTGTTATAATTCTCAAAATTCTAGGCCTATGACTTTCGGTGAATACTTAGCATCCCAAAGTAAAACAAATTCAAATATTACTTTGGGCGAGTATAACGAAAGTCAAAACTTAGGTTATTGGAATTTTGATGATGATGATAATGATTTTGGGCCTTTACCTCCTTATAATAGGAATTTTGAAACGACTTTGAATAGTTTTCAAAATTCCTATAATAATGAGTTTTCGTTTAAGTCCGATGGTAATTTTCAAAGTTTCCATTTTCATGGATCCGCACCTCGACCTATGACATTCGGTGAGGGTTTGCGTATGTATGAAAATGAGAAAATTGAAAATCGTTATCGGGAAGAAAATCGTTCGTGGGAACATGAGTTGGATTTATATTTTGAGTCCGACGATGATTTTTCTTCTGCAACTTTCGAGGTCGAGGAATGTTTTGAACCAAATGAGTTACTTGTGCCTACTTTGGAACAAACCATTCTAGACTTTGCCCATCGCGTAATAGATATTGAAAGTGAGGATGAAAATGACGTAATATCTATTTGCAATGAAATGATTTCTTCTTTGGCCCCCAAAGAAGAACATTTCATTGAAAATGATATTATTTCCTTTCAAATTCCAACTTCATCCGATGATGATTCATCTTATGAGTTTGAATTTCATTCATCCCCATTTTCATTCTCTGTTATCACACCGTCACAAGTACTCGATGATTCGGTTTCAAACTTTAATGTTTTAAATCCAATAGCCGATGAGGAGTACTTGCTCGAGTCGCCCTCCACGATCGCATCTTTGCCTTTGTGTGCGCCACCTCCTATTCCAACTTCAAAATCTTTGGGACGATTTTCGGCTTTTCTCGATCCCCAGATATTGTTGTCACCCGTTCAATCCAAACCCCCCATCGTCCCACCAAAACTTTTAATTGGCGATGGTTCATTTCTTCCGCCTTACACATGCCTTCCGTTGTTAAAACGGAATCCATATTTTTTGGAGGGCATGCTTGTATGTGAGGGTACACCGGTTATCCTCCAAAGTCAAATCGTTTTTATGGTGGACCCTCACCTATTTAGACTTCTAGTGTACAATTAGTGTGGAGTCTAAATAGTAGGTTGTATATAGTTAGCTTTTTATTCTTTCTTTATTTTTTAATTTAGTCTAGTGTACTTAGTTAACTTTTTATTATTTGTTTTTGCTATGCTCGGTACTAACTTGTTTTTTAGATTCTTTAGACTTGTTCTTATGGGGATTGCTTCATTTTTGGGTAATATCACTCTTTTCCTCTCTTTGACTTGGTTCTTAATTTACATTGAGGACAATGTCAAGTTTTAAGTTAGGGGGTGTGGCATATTCTATCCATTTCTTCATTTAGTCCATGTTTTTGCTCACATGTTAGTTACTTAGTATGCTTTTCTTAGAAAAATTAAAATTTTCAAAAAGATTTTCTTTCTTTTTTCTCCTTTTTGGGGCATTTTGCCTTTGTTTTCGATGATAAATTTCAATAATTGCCCAATCCAATAGACAACCCAATGATGCATGTTCTCGATTTTAGAAGTTATTAGACTTTAGTCTCGATTATTGATATTATGAATAACTTCATGAATTAAAGTTTAATCCCTTGAGCACATGCACTTTCCTTGCTTTATTGATTTGGTTAAAGATTTTTATATCTCGATAATCTTTTGTTGCATTGTATATACTTACACCGAGTAAGCTTTATACCTTTCGTCGTTTGTGAGTGTTATACACTATTCTTTCCTCTTTGAAAACGTTGAGTTCGTCGGTAATCTCACTATTTTTTCATTTGACCGTTCATTAATTGAGTTCATACTTGAAATGTGTTACTTGAGCATGATTTTCATATATTGTTTTGATTCGAGAATTGCGTAAACTTTAGGAAATGATCAGAGGCCATCTTTGTTATATCACCCATATTGACCTTGACCTCACCCTTATATGTTTACCCTCGTTAACCCCTTTGAGCCTAAATATAGCCTTTCGTTTCATAACCCCAAATCCCATAACCAACTCCAAATTGGAGTTTGAACCCATACATACACTTTCCATATCTTTGTTTGGAATGTTACTTGGGATTGAATGTTGTTGTTATGATTTCGGTTGCAATTTGGGCATATGAGAGTCTGAAAAGTAAATAAAAGAGAAGTGAAGAAAAAGAGTGAAAAAGAGAAAGGAAAAATCAAAAGAAAACAAAAGAGAAACATGAGAAAAAGAAGAAAACAAAAGAAAGAGAAAGTTGTAAATATTGTGTATATAGTTCAATAAGCTTTGATTACTCTCCCCGATGATATATTCGATGCCTTTTGGAACTTGTTTTCCAATTTTGATATTGCCCGCGTCGTCCTATTATCCCTAGTTTTCATTCCGAACACTTTGAATCCGAACATACATTCCCTCGTTTCGTACTCTAAGCCTAGCCTACATTATAACCCTATACAAGTCCTATGTGATCTTAGGTTGATGTAATTTAAAAGTAATAATAGTTGTGATAATCTGTGAAAATGCATTTCGCCTCTTTTAGTGTGCGGTATTCTTACAATGAGATTACATTTTTCAGTTTATATATAGCGTTCTTCTTTTGTGACATGTGCGCGGCCTAGTTTCCATTTACAATTACTCTTTAGCCCGCATGTGCCGTGTGTTACCTCCCTGTTTCGAGTGAATTCGCTTGATGAGTGTAATGCCCGTGAGGATTGAATATATGCTTGCTTTAATGTTTATCCGGTTTATATAAGTTTTTGCCAAATCACACTTTGCATGTGCTCGCTCCCCTCTCACATTTTAAGGTTTCAATTCTAGGAGGTGCATTCTATAATGTTAATGATTCAGACTTTTGTCTGAATTAATTCACTTTGCTAATAATGCATATGAAATCTTTTTCGCTTTTGTTGGGCTTGTAGCATGTTGGTTTGGGCATATTTTGAGGAAACCATATGATGTTTGTGGGTATCATCCCTGAAAACCCTCACGAGACGACACTTGTCCACTAGGGTAACCTAAGGGTTTAACAGCTTATTGCATATGCTAAATGCAATCGTGTTCCCTACGAAAGTGGCAATTATATTTCGATGCATATATGCGTTTTGTATTTCCTTCTGTGGACTAGTTTTGTTTCTTTCATCAATAGGGACTCGCAATGTTTAAGTTAGGGGGTGTGATTCCTATCGAATATTGCATATTTTCGCCCGTTATCTTGATGCATTCTAGCACTTTTACGGTCCTAAATGCCTATAATTATGCTCATTAACCAGACAACCTTGGATTTGGATATATACATGCTTTGCAGGGGTTATTTGTGCTTTTGTAGGTATTGGAACGCTAAAAGTGAGGTTCGGTTGTATTTCGGAGAAGTTCCATCGTCGAATGCTACTTCAAGGGAAATTTGGTCTTTTCAAACTCACTACTTTTTATGGAATGAAGTTACCAACATGTATATCTTCCAATTACCTTTTCGTGGCCACTGATTGTGCGTCATTCTGACTCCGTATGTGGAAGTTATGCTCATTTCCGGAAGGTTTCGGTATTTTCTTCTAATTCAAGGGCATTTTGGTAATTTCATACTTCATAATTTGGAGGGTTTAAAAACATAATCATGTATATAATTGAATTAGCTTCGCGTCGGTTCTGACCACGCCTCATTTCGATTCCGTATGAGGGAGTTATAGCCGTTTCCATGCAACGCATCAAAATTGGTTCAAAGTGGAAAAGGGGGCTGACTCCAGCCCAAGGCAAATTCCAAAAGTGCGGTCGACCGGTCCAAAACATGAGGTCGACCGGTCCCATTAGATATCGAGGAAAAATGACTTATTTTGGGTTTTTTGGCTTGGTTTTTTTTGGGGTTTGTTTTGGGGTACAAATAGAGTGTTCGGGGCATTTCTTTGGGGATATATTTTATTTTAGGTTAGAGAGGAGGGGATTTATGGGTTTGGCTTATCTCTCCTAGGGTTGACACCATTTGGGTTGTGTAAGTTACTATTCATCTTCCCCTCCATTTATATTATTTGCTATTCTTTGTTTAAGCTTTGTTTTCTTGATTGATTGCTTTGATTTATTAGTTGTTGGTAGTTTAATTCTTATTTTCTTTGGTAATTAGTTATTTTACTTAGTTTAATCATGTGTAGTGAGTAGTTTTACGGGTTTGGGTCATGTGTCCGCCATTGATGGGCGTTGAGCTCCGAAAATCAGGTTTTGTGTAAATTGCATTTTATTGAAACCTCGCGTATTAAAGTCGAATTATTATGCATTTAACTTTCTTTGTCATGCAACGTTAGTGTTTATAGCGATAATCCGAATTTAAGATGCGTGTGACCATTTTCTGTTAAATGTTTAATCTCGCAACTTTGGGTTAAACTCCTTATTGTGTGATGTTTATACTTAATTGAAAATGCTCGATTAAATGTTTTCGAACCGAAATTCTAATTATTAGTTGTTTCGCCCATGGTGGTGACACGATCCCGACTCTTGTTTTATTAATTCTAGTTTAGACTTAACTTCTTAATTTTTCCCTTTTCTTTATTTCCAACCTATCACCTTTTACACTTTTATTTTAGGAGTTTTAAATCCTATAAATTCTAGCAACTCGTCTCTGTGGATTTTTGATACCCGGACTTGGCCTCTATACTCCCTTTTTTAGTGTAGTCATAAGTTTAGGTTTTTGTATTGAGGAGGTGAAACGAAAACAACGATTAGCGCCTTGACACGCGCTACTTTTCACGCTTAATCATACACATCAACTAGTTCTATTACCCCAACATTGAAATGGATCCCATTATATGACACTAACTCGTGGGAACACCATATTAGTATATGATATTATTTCTAATAAACATGACCACTTTTTTAGCATTCAACATCGTGTATGACTCAGCTTCGACCCAATTGGTGAAGTAATCAATGGAGATCGTGATGTTTATTTCCCAGGTGAAGAAGGTTCAAGGAGAGTCCATATTGTGTCGTTCTCAAAGAAGCAAGTGTTGGAGATTGGTAAAATATTGGCATGTGAGGCATCTTTGAACATAGGCCAAGCAATCTTGAACCATGTTGGTCCAATAGTATCCTTGACGGATAATATTTTTGTCAAGCATGTGATCATTCATGTGGGGGCTGCATTCGCCACTGTGGATGTTATGCATTGTTTCTTCAACATCAGTCCCTACTACGTAGTGAAATACATACCATAGAAGTTTCTCTTAAACATTGATTTATTAAAGATGATACTAGGCATTTAGTTTACGAAGGGCTGCACATTTTTTCTTATTGACGGCTTAAGGACACCTAACATGTTTGAGGAGGTGCTAAATGTCATAGTACCATAACCTAACCATATCAGAATCATCCTTGGGAACAAGTTCAATGGGGTTGCAATGTGTAGGCTTAGCTTGTTTCTGAACCAAAAAAGGTCCATTATTATTCCTTTAGGTATGTCGACCATGGAGGCTAGGGTAGCAAGGGAATCATCCAGGATGTTCTTTTCACAAGGCAAGTAGTGGTAGGTGACATCATTAAACTGGGAGGCTAGTTCTTATAGGTGGGTATAAAAGGGTAAGAGCTTCTCGTCTTTGAATTTTCGTTTTCTAAGGATTTGGTCGATTATGAGGGCAGAGTCTTCGTAGACGTCTAGGTGACGAATTCCTTTCATGAGAGAAATCTTGAGGCCTACAGTGCATTCCTCATATTTAGTCATGTTGTTCGTGTAAGAAAATTCTAGTTTGATGGAAATGGGAGTGTGAGAGTTATCAGGGGTAATTAGGAGTTTTTCAGTGTGGTGTCATTTCTTATTAGTATCTCCATCAAAGAACATTCGCCATCTGATATCCTCTTGAGAGGTTCAGAGAATCTTCATTAGGAATTCAAGGACCCAAACATCAGATTCATCCATGGGGTAATCAGCAAGGTAGTAGGGATGTCTCTCCTTTGTATAGCTTCCTGCGTTACGTACATGTTGATGTAAAAATTAGATGGTGTCTAATTATTTAATCACGGATAAAATGTAAAAGAGACAAAGAAATTTTAAAGTGGTTCAGCCTTGCAAGAATGGCCTACATACACTATTTCTATTATTTCTGAGTGTTTTTGGAATTCTCGATTACAAGTTTTGTCAAGAAATTCCGGTCCCCTTACAACGAGGATGATACAATGTATTTATAGCCTTTAGGTTGTACATGTGAAAGGGTGCATACATAGTCATCCCTTAGGCGTATACATCTGTATGTATTTAATGCGTATTTAATCCTCTTAATTGTCTGATAATAAATGCTCTGAACGAGGTGCAGCTCGGACCGCCAAAGCTGCTCGGACCGCCTAAGTAACTCGCCATTCATGAGTTGCTCGGAGTGATAATCTTCCTAGGAGAGCTCTTGTTAGTCGGAGAGTCTGAGTTGGTCAGGGAGGTAGAGTTCCTCGTTGCAATATGGTTCCTCGAAGAGTTCTTGTTATTGTCATGTAGATTGCCACGTGTCTTTACTTAATTGAGCCATGTCAGCAGGTTAAATTTGGTATCAACAGAAGCCCCCAATGTTTCATAGTTCGAAATTTGAGGAGTGTGGAACATTCTTTCTTGGAATATGGCAGTTTTAAATAATCCTCCTGATTTTTAGGAGTGTTCCCTTTGTATTTATTTTTCCTTCCAAATTCGCAGAATCAGACTTTTTGAATTTTTATAACCGCCTCGATCTCCGTGCATTTTTTATCCTTTTAGCCGTCGTTAGCGTAATCGTTTCTTTTTGTAATCATTAACTTTATCGTTTCCCAAGGTAAGGTATTTAAGCGTCGCAGACAATCCCATCGTCTTCTACTTTTTCAAATTTCTATCTTTGAGTTTTCCATTGTTTTTCTCTCTTGTGCGTTTATCCTTTTCAGTGTTCGTTGTCAACAAATCCACTCTTTTTCTGTAAGATCTTTGAAAAAGAGTGCGCGTGCGTTCAAATAAGGAAGTTATTTAATTAAACTCAGTTTTTATCAATTAAATCCTAAACATGCATCTATATGTGATTTGAACACGATGATGAAACATGAAAGATCATTCAAACACACACATATGAGGAAAAATCCCCCAAAGGGGAAAAACCATTTATTTTCATTATAATATTGTAACTGTACAATTTCAGATTACAATGAAAATACAAGTGACACAGAGTTACCCGCAGGTGTCGGATCTGTATTCGGCGGCTGGAAATTTCCCTTTCCAGGAGGGCAGCAATGAAGAAGAAGAACGGTCTTCTCCACAAGGGTTGAACAGATACACGGATGTGTTCTTAGGTCAAAAACTGATTCACAAAGGATTGGCAAAAATGTGTGAATCAAAACATGAGTCTTGGGACTCAAAAAGGTTGAAGACTTGAGGTATTTGGACTCTCAAAAATGTCTATCAAAGTCTCACAAAACAACTCCCCCGAAGTTGGTATTTATAGGAAAACAAATGAAGAGATCCACGTTCTTAAAACTCTAAAATTTTATCCAGCGTACAGGTACCCCTAACCGGTTTGGGGTACCTCTCTGGTTTGGGGTACCTTTCTGGTTTGGGGTTAAAAAAAAATAGCATTCTTCAAGGAATTTTCTCCATCTTCAAAAGGTCATAACTCCTTCACCGTAGCTCGGATTGAGGTGTCGTTTATTCCAGTATCTTCGTTACGGTGAGATATTCAACTTTTCAATTGACCAGACCACGGGACTATGGCTGTAAAATTACAAAAATGCCCTTGAAGTCTCCTATCGTGCCTTTTTTCACTATTTTGACTTCTCTTGCGTTCCACTTGCATTAAGTCCCTAAAATCATGGAACGTGAATTCGTTGAGGCAGATGAGGGACACATTAATGGAGATGTTGAATGCTTGATTCTTGGAATTTGGATAGAGGCCGTCGTGAGCGATCGTGTAGAGACGTGCCAAATGTAGCGGCGTACGACATAAATAAATGAAACATTTTGGACATGATAAAAATGTCCTTACAAATCTCCCCCTATGTCTATGCCGGTACATACATAAAAATCCGAATTATCAAATAACAAAATTGCCTATACAAATCTACCCTTCCATGAACCCAAAACTGGAAAGATAAAAATGAATAAGTCTTCATCGTTTGATCTTCAAATCTTCACTACATTCAAAGCTTTTCTCATCAGGGTGTGCATTTCGGAAATCATCAATGTAGTACCTACACACATGAGAACAAGAAAATACCACATGACATATCGAGTTTGAAATGAGCGAACCAAACTCCCCCATAATATGATAATTCTTCTCCCCCTTTTTATGATGTCCCCAAATAGACAGATATGGGAAGCAGAAATAGATGTACATGAAGAATGTCACAAGGTAGTAAACCACTATTTTTGAAGTTTTCAAAAGTTTTCACAAAAACAAAACAAACAAAAAAAATATATACAAGAAAACACACCATGAACGATCACAAAAACAACCAAGTCGATGATAGCATAAAATGAAGGGGTGTGATCAAATTCGATAGGAAAATCAATGCATACAAACATGACATATGTGCACGATGAATATTGGATACTCCTAACGAATGAACTCAAAGTCTTCCTTTGGTGTAAAAAGGTGGTTAATATAAGACATTGACTCAATCATATCAGCAAATCAAAGCTCAAAGTGATTTCCACACCAATAACGTCCAAAACTATTGCATGCTTTTTCAGGACTTTCAAGGAAGTGCAAACCCGTTTAAATTCGCCAACCAAACTCCCTCAGATTTATATTTTGAATAGAGGTAATCTAAATTCTCAAACTTTGGAGAATTGATGGTGAAACCTAAATGGCCCATATTTGGCATGAATTGCTTTTTATTGCCTTTAAATTTTTCGGGCTCTTTTAACCTCTTTGAACCCCGGACAATAAAATTCCTCCATTTTTTAGGTCCTTTTGAACAGTGGCTTTTGCGCAAAGAAGAGATAATTATCTTTCGCAGCCCCTCCCCGTTATTAAACAAACACTCAGTCTCACAACAATGATTTTTACATGCATTGCAATCTTGTCAAGTTTTATCGCATATTGAAGGTTGTATAGACATAATTGAGATGGAAGCACTTAATCCAACATGTGATAGACAAGTTCAATAATCAAATAAAGCCGTGCATGTGTACAATAAAGGAGATATGAGTCAAACATGTAGGAAAATATCACTAATTACATCTCAAGGACTCCATACAATGTAAAGCACATGGATGAAATGATGTAGCATCTCAAATCTCTATCAAATAGTCACATGGATAAATGGAACGAATTTGTGACTTGGCTATCTTAAATGTTCATCCATATAAAGGTGCAAAAAAAATACAAAATTTTTTTTGGATTTTTCAAAAATTTTAGAAAAAAAATCTTTTTTTGTGCTTTTCTCAAATTTTTATATACAAAAACGAAAATCTTTTTGGATTTTTCAAAAATAAATAAATAAATAGCTGTACAACTGAATAATGATACATATAACACAAAATAGCAATAGGAAGCATATGATATGAACATGAAAAAGCATCATATTCTAGACATGGACCAACCCCTCAGTCAACTGTGCAAATCCCCAAAGACTTTCTAAGACTCTCAAATCTAAGGGCATCTAAAGGTTTCGTGAAAATATCGGCTAACTGATGGTTGGTAGGAACAAAACTCAAGGATACGACTTTCTCCTCAACTAGCTGACGTATAAAGTGCTCACATATCCTGATGTGCTTTGTGCGCGAATGCTGGACTGGATTGCGGGATATGTGTATCGCGCTCGTGTTATCACAGGAAATGGTTATGGTGTTCTGTGAAATCCCATAATCCTATAGCATTTGCTTCATCCACAAGAGTTGCGTGCAACAACTCCCGGCGGCTATGTACTCAGCCTCCGCAGTGGACAAAGAGATGGAATTTTGCTTCTTGCTCAGCCAGGAGACAAGAGCAGAACCAAAATAGAAATACCCACCAGAAGTGATCCTACAACCATCTACATCCCCGGCCCAATCGGCATCTGAATAGGCAGACAAACGGTCATTAGTATTAAAGGAATACCAAATACCGTATGAGAGAGTCCCACTCACGTATTTAATAATATGTTTTAGAGCAAGTAAATGTGACTCTTTTGGGGACGCCTGATATCGCGTACAGACTCCAACACTAAAGGATATGTCGGGACGACTGGCAGTCAAGTAGAGAAGACTACCTATCATACTCCAATACAAGGTTTGCTCTACATCCTTGCCTGAAGTGTCCTTACTAAGCTTGGTAGTGGTACTCATAGGTGTACGTGCATGCTTAGCAGAGTCTAAACCAAATTTCTTCACTAGGTCTCTAGCATACTTAGAGTGGGAGATGAACATCCCATCCTCTAGCTCACGAACCTGGAGACCAAGGAAGAAAGTAAGCTCACCAACCATGCTCATCTCAAACTCACTTTTCATCTCCTCTTCAAAGTGATGAGCATGTTGAGAGCACGTGGATCCAAGACTATGTCGTCCACATAGACCTGGGCAACCAAAATTGCACCGTCATCTCTCCTGACGAACAACGTCATATCAACTCCCCCTCTCTTGAAGCCACGGGCTAAGAGATAGGAAGTAAGCCTCTCGTACCAAGCACGGGGTGCTTTCTTCAATCCATACAAGGCTTTCCTTAGATAGTAGACGTGATCAGGGTGCAGTGGGTCTTCAAACCCTTTTGGTTGTTCCACGTAAACCTCCTCCTGTAGAATGCCATTTAGAAAGGCACTCTTGACATCCATCTGATATAACTTGAAGCGAGATGACATGCGATGGCGAGTAGTAAGTGGACGGACTCAAGCCTCGCAACAGGAGCAAATGTCTCCCCAAAGTCTACACCCTCTATCTGGGTGTAGCCTTGAGCGACCAACCTAGCCTTATTTCGGATTATGGTACCGTTTTCATCCATTTTATTCTTGAAAATCCAACGGGTACCTATCACATTAGTATTACTAGGTTGGGGGACAAGTTCCCAGACATTATTCTTTTTAAACTAAAGCAACTCATCCTGCATAGCAGATATCTAGTGCTCATCCTTAAGTGCTTCTTTATGATTATTGGGCTCGACTTTGGACGTGTAGCAAAGATGGCTAACAACGTTCTCTAGCTGAGCACGAGTCTTGACCCCTAGAGTAGGATCACCAACAATGGCAGAAGGGTCATGACTCTTGCGAACCCAAGCAGGTGTGTCCCTTAGCACAGGAGTAGGGTCCACAGAGTGTGAGAGAGGAACAGGAAAATCACTGACAGAATAATCCTCATCCTCTCACTGAAGGTTAGGATCAATAGACGTCAGAGGTTCATCATCTTGCACGATGACGTTTATTGACTCCATAACCTTAGAGCTCTTCAGGTTAAAAAACCGGTATGCTCTACTAGTCGATGAATATCCTAGCAATATTCCATCGTCGCACCGGGAGTCAAACATTCCTAATTGCTCTCTATCCCGCAGGATGTAGCATTTACTCCCAAAAACACGGAAATATGCCAGGTTGGGTTTCTTGTCAGTCCATAATTCATAAGGTGTCTTAAGAGTATGTGGACGCAGGTAAACCCTATTCACCGTATGGCATGCAGTAGACACTGCCTCTGCCCAAAATCTCCTAGAAACTTTACGAGCTACAAGCATAGATCTATCCATCTCTTGGATCGTTCTATTCTTTCTCTTAATAATCCCATTTTGCTGAGGAGTCTTTACAGTAGAAAACTCATGTTTGATCCCAAGGCTATCACAATAAAGATCCACCTTTGCTTCCTTAAATTCAGTGCCGTTGTCACTACGTATTCTGTTAATAGTGACTCTGTGTTGATTTTGCAGGACACGGCACTTGCTCATTAAAAACTCTACAGCATCGGATTTCTCTCTCAGAAAACCTACAATGGAGTATCTGGACAAATCATCGATCATCACAAGGATATACCTCTTACCACCCAAACTCTCAGTACGAGTTGGACCCATAAGATCCATGTGAATCAACTCAAGAACACGAGAGGTGGTAACGGAATGCAACTTCCTATGAGGACTACGGATTTGTTTTCCCAACTGACAGGGTCCACAAACCGTCGAAGTTGACTTTCCAAGAGATGGTAAGCCACGTACTAGGTCCTTTTTAGCTAAATGAGTCAAATCTCTAATGTTTATGTGACCTAGACGTTGATGCCACAAATCCATAGGAGTGATCGTGGCGCTGTTGCAGACAAGTGAGGATGTGGGCTCAGTCCCATAGCAATTATCCTCGGTCCTCACCCCTTGCATCAAAAGTTTACCGGCTTGATTCTAGACATTACACGCGTCCCGATCTAACTTTACTGTAAAGTCAGTGTCGCACAGCTGGCTAATGCTGAGAAGGTTTACTTTTAAACCTTTGATGTACAACACATTCTCTAGCTTAGGAAATCCTGGTAACTCTACAGTACCTCGTCTTACAATGCTAGACTTTCTCCCATCTCCAAAGGTGACTCTGCCATCCTGATAATCCTCAAGAGATGTAAAAAATGAGGCATCACCTGTCAGATGTCTGGAGCACCCACTGTCAAAATACCACTGTGAGGTATTATGTGCTTTGAGAGCAACATGAACAACAAAAGCCTTTTTATCTTTCTTCGGTACCCAAGAAGTGGTAACCTTTTGTTTGCCTTTGTTGTTGTTGGTTTTAGCTGGAATGTGAGAAGCATTCACTAATGGCAAAGACATCCGTCGGAATTCTTCCATCAAACTCTGAGAAGTGGCAGCTATGAACTCAACTCGCTCTCTCAGACTAGAAAACTCATCAGTATGAAGTGGTGGGGCAGTAGTACGTCATGTCCGACCCATGCTATAGCAAAACTCCTTGAGGTGGCCTTTTCTTTTGCAATAAGTACAAAAGAACACAGTCAAAGGCGGACCTGGGTTTGCTTTTCTTGGTCGAACTTTCTTTCGAGGATTTTGATGATGGCCATAAGGATTCGTAGTAAACTCAGGAACTGGTCCAGGTGCAATTTGGGAGGTGGAGGCACCATCATAACCAATTCCCTGCCTATCACCAAAACCTAAAGGGGGGCCGAGGAGCATCTTTCCCATTTTCCCTTATCTGTCCTCGATTTGTACCTTGACTTCCCGTGCTTTCTCAAGATCATGAGTCAGCTGGGCAACAAGGGCTTCAAGTTTCTTCCGAGTCTCCACGGAGGAATGGAGCTCACTCGTAAGACTAGCCACTTGTTTAGTTAAGTCCCCTCTCTCTTTCTCAAAAATACTCTCTCTCTCTCTAAACAAACTCTCTTTCTCAATACAGGCAGATTCTCTCTCTCTCAGTGCGGTGCAGGTGGAGGACTCTCTTTCTCTCGCTTTTCTTAAATCTTCCTCTAAGCCGGTGATCTTAAGAACAAACGCTTTGTTTCTCTTTTTAGTTTTAAAAGACTCAGAATACAACTCTGCGTAGGCGCGTTGAATATCACTCTCGCTCTCACTTGTGTCATCCTCCCCCTCACTCACATCGATCTCACTGTCGAGGTGTCCCTGTGTAACATCATCCTCATGGTCGTGAGGAGAACTAGGAGTGCTCACATGACTGGCCATGAATGCGGTGAAGTTACCCTCATGCGGTGGCTCATCTCCTGAATCCACCGTCTCGACCTCACTGTCGTTGCTAAGAGTAGCATTAAGGGCATCTTTCCCTTTCTCTCTATTCAGACGAGTGGCACACTCAAAGGATCTATGACCCCTACCGTCGCACTCAAAGCATCTTTCACTTTCCTTCTTAGGAGGATCTTTAAAAACTTTTTCATTTTTCTTTTCAAACTTATTTTTCTCAAATTTCTTTTTATCTTTAAAATTGCTATTTTTCTTAAATTTGAGAATCCTTTTGAATTTTTTTGCAAAAAGGGCCAAATCATCTAAGTCAAAATCACAATCAGAATCTGACGTGTCAGTCTCTCTCTTCCTAGATGACTCTACTCTCTTTCTAGCCGACCCCTCACTCTTTCTCTCTTGGGCATTAAGTGCAATTCCCTTATCTTTAGACTTAGCAGTTTTAGGGAACATATCAATTTCATATGTTTGCAAATCTCCTACAAGTTCTTCCAATTTTAGCGTATTTAAATTACCCATAGAAATTAGCACAGTGACTTTAGGGATAAAACGCTTAGGCAAAGAACGAAGAATTTTTTTAACAACTCTAGCATAAGGGATATGTTGACCAAGATTAAAGCTAGTATTAACAATGTCAGAAAGCCTAGCATAGAAATCATCAAAACATTCAGTCTCATGCATGGTGATTGTTTCAAATTGAGTTGTCAAATTTTGTAATTTAGACTCTTTCACAGCATTAGTTCCTTCATGGGTGAGTTGTAAAACATCCCATGCCTCTTTTGACGTGGTGCACGTCATTATGCGTTTGAACCCATCAAGTGTGACAGACCCAGAAATAGCACTCAGACCCTTAGAATTAAATGATGACCATCTAAACTCGTCTTCAGTCCAAGAAGTGACAGGTTTTAAACTGGTCACATTATCAACAGTAACAGAGGGGGGTGTCCACCCTCTTTCAACCAAAATCCAGACGCGTTCATCAATGGCTTTTAAAGCAGATCTCAAACGGGCTTTCCAATATGCATAGTTTGTCCCGTCAAAAACTAGCAATTTATTATATAACTTCTCCATAATGAGCACACTCGTTTTCAAAAATTAATTTTCAGAGAATTGATATCTTAGAAAAAAAAATTGCAGAAAATTACACGGTAAAATGGTGTAACTGGCTCTGATACCAATTTGAAAAAGAGTGCGCGTGCGTTCAAATAAGGAAGTTATTTAATTAAACTCAGTTTTTATCAATTAAAACCTAAACATGCATCTATATGTGATTTGAACAAGATGATGAAACATGAAAGATCATTCAAACACACACATATGAGGAAAAATCCCCCAAAGGGGAAAAACCATTTATTTTCATTATAATATTGTAACTGTACAATTTCGGATTACAATGAAAATACAAGTGACACAGAGTTACCCGCAGGTGTCGGATCTGTAGTCGGCGGCTGGAAATTTCCCTTTCCAGGAGGGCAGCAATGAAGAAGAAGAACGGTCTTCTCCACAAGGGTTGAACAGATACACGGATGTGTTCTTGGGTCACAAACTGATTCACAAAGGATTGGCAAAAATGTGTGAATCAAAACATGAGTCTTGGGACTCAAAAAGGTTGAAGACTTGAGGTATTTGGACTCTCAAAAACGTCTATCAAAGTCTCACAAAACAACTCCCCCGAAGTTGGTATTTATAAAAAAACAGATGAAGAGATCCACATTCTTAAAACTCTAAAATTTTATCCAGCGTACAGGTACCCCGAACCGGTTTGGGGTACCTCATGCGGTTTGGGGTACCTCTCTGGTTTGGGGTACCTTTCTGGTTTGGGGTTAAAAAAAACAGCATTCTTCAAGGAATTTTCTCCAACTTCAAAAGGTCATAACTCCTTCACCGTAGCTCGGATTAAGGTGCTGTTTCTTCCAGTATCTTCATTGCGGCGAGCTCTTCAACTTCCCAATTGACCAGACCTTCGGACTATGGCTGTAAAATTACGAAAATGCCCTTGAAGTATCCTATCGTGCCTTTTTTCACTGTTTTGACTTCTCTTGTGTACCACTTGCATTAAGTCCCTAAAATCATGGAACGTGAAGTCGTTGAGGCAGATGAGGGACACATTAATGGAGATGATGAATGCTTGATTCTTGGAATTCAGATAGAGGCCGTCGTGATCGATCGTGTAGAGACGTGCCAAATGTAGCGGCGTACGACATAAATAAATGAGACATTTCGGACATGATAAAAATGTCCTTACAATCTTCTTCCTTCTTCTTTATTTTCTTTATTCATCATGGTTTACCTTGTTGAATCTCTAGATAAATTTCGCTCTGATTTTGCTATCCCTTCATGGGTTGTTCTGGAGGAACTTTTTGAACCTTCAGATTATTTCCGTTTGGCTGAGGGACATTGGTTCCCCAGTCTTTTTGTTGCTGAGTGTGGATTTTCCTTTCCACCAAATCCTTTATGTCTGGAATTCTGTCAATATTTTGACGTTGTTCCTGCAAGAATAGCCCCCAATACATGGAGAATAGTTAATGGGGTTCATAGACTAAATCAAATTCATGGAACTCGCATAGGAATTCCAGCAATCATGTTTTGTTATAGATGGGCAGTTGGTGATAATACGTTTTATTTAAAAACTAGATTTTTAAATAGGGCTTTAGTGGTCAATCTCCCAGATGCCAATAGGGACTATTTTGAGCATGGGGTTGTTATCAAAAATTGGCAACATGCTCCTTTAACTGGAGATGAAGTGTATCAGGGTCCCAGATGCCCTCCCTATGGCAATGGGATGGGTTATTTTATTTCATTTTATTTATTTTGAAATTATGCTTTCATTGTGTTTGATGAAATGTGTGACTGATATTTCGATGTTTATTTATTTGCAGTTGACAGTAAGAGAAAGTCTCCAAAAGAGACAGAAGTTAACATAAGGCATTTAAAACTTATCTGGAGTTTGCATCAGACTATTGCCGACAAGTATATTAGGTCTGCCTCTTATTTGCTGCAGTATAAGAGCTACACATCTTCTTTTACTGCTCGTCCTGTGATAATTGAAGCAGAACCAGTACCAGCTTCTACCAGTTCTTCGCCAGAGTCACACATTACCCTTAGTGAAAAGATGGGTAAAAGAAAACCTCCTACTCTCTTTGAGAAACCTGCCTCTGGTGCTGGAGAGGCAAAAAGAAGTAAACATGATGTCCCAGAGGGGACAAAGAAAGTTGATGCACCCCCTCCGGCTGCTCCTGTGAAGGTTGTCGAGAAGCCCCCAGTGGCCTCAAGCAAGACTGATGCTCCAAAAGAGGTGATTGTCATATCACCGACCAAGAGTTCCTCCTTGGTCGAAACTGTTCCTGTTCCCCCGAGGAGGCTGAAGAAGAGCTCCTCGGTTAATTTGGCTGAAACCATCTCACAGCCCCCAACTAGTGGAGCTGGTGTTCCTACCTTTGTTCCCTCGAGCTCTGTCATGAGCTCGGTGAAGACTTGGATCATTCCCGAGATCCAAGAACTTGAAGAAAACCTTTCTCGGGACATGGTCACCTCATTGGCTGCTCTCCATATTACTTCTGTAAGTTTTATTGTTTTAAACTTTCCATCTTTCCTTTGATATTTTTGTCTTTGTACTGACTTGTCATGATCTTCTTTTTCCAGTTGGTGACCTGTTTTAATACCATTTTGAAGAAAGACGAAGCTATCAAAGCTTCAAGCTCCTCGTCTAGCGTAGAGGAAGCTTTGGTGGGCCTAACCCAGTCTCTGAAGGACTCTCGTCAAAAATATAACGATGATAAGACTGCCTGGGAGAAGAAACTCACTTCGATCGAGGAGGAGAAAACTCAGGTTGTTGAAGTCTCCAAAGGGTTGGAGAAGAAAATAAAGGACTTAGAGGAGAAAAATAAAGAGCTCGACGAGAAGCTAAAAAATGCAGGAGAGCGTGAAAATAAGCTTAAGGTTGCTGAGGAAGAATTAATCCAGCTTCGCAAAGTAAGTCACCAGAATATGGAGACTGAGAATAAGTTAAATGTTGCCGAGGATCTTCTATCCGAGAAGCTCTCCTCGGAGAAAGCAAAAAGAAAGTTGGTTGTGAAGAAGTCTTTCAGTGCTGGCTGGGACAAGGGATAGAACAAAGGCCTGACTGCCATGATGTCGCAGGTAGAGTATGCTAGCCATAATTATTTTAAGGATGGCTGGGTTGCTGCGCTGCAGGAAATGAAAGTTCCGACTTATTTCAGCAACACATCCCAGGCCCCCCACCATCTCCTGAAGAAGAAGAAAAGGACGAAGCTGCCTCTGAGGAGTCTTCTATGGTGGTTGGGGATCAAGTCCCTACTCCCCCAGTTATCCAGTCAACCAGCGAACAACTTCAACTCCTGCCTACCTCATCCGAGCAACTTCCTGCACTCCCCGATCAACTTTTTCTTCCATCCGAGCAACCCACCTCCTCGTCTCAACCTCCCGAGAAAGTTTTGAGAGACAAGGAAAAGGTGTAGAGTTGTTCGGATTTTTCTCTGTGTTTTTCTTTTCTTTATCCATTGTAACTCTGACTTTGTACGTATTCTCTATGATGTAATAAAACTTGAATTTTTGATTATGCAGACTGTTGATTTTTCTTTTCATGCTTTGCTTATATTCTTATTGATTCTTACCTTCTCCTCTTTTACTAGTTTATAGCCAGAATGGAGTTATTATCTGCTCATGATACAAAGCTATTGAGGCAATGTAATGAATACTTCACTACTGGTCACACAGATCTGAATGCAGCACAAGTTGTCGACATCCTCGGCCAAGATGCTTCAGAGCAGGCAATTGAAGCTTACCAATATTTGAAGTGTCTACTTGATCGTGCAATGGCCAACAATGAAACCTATTATGAAATGATTGAAGATTTACAAGGTACTCTTGATGAACTTCAACAGCAATACAAAGAATCTACAGCCCTTTTGCATGAGGGATATGAGAAGAAATATCAACAACTCAGTATTGACAAGGGCTATGACAAGATGTTCGCTGCTTACGAAGTGAGAGAGAGAACCCTGAAAATTGAGGTCGAGGAGCACAGGCAAATAGCTGAGCTATTGGAACAAGAAAATAATAACCTGCAAAGGGAAGTGGCTCAACTGAATTCTGCTGCATCTTCATCAAGTGCCTTGGTCCCCGTGAAAGATGAGGGATTCTCTTTTCTGGAAGTCGAAAATGCTAACTTGAGGGATGAGCTAAAAACCCTGAAGAGGATTGGGCCTTCTACCTCTGCTCGGGGACGAGCAAGAGGTTCTCGGGGACGAGCGAGAGCTACTCGGATTACTGTCGAGGAACAGAGAACTCAATATGCTCTCGAGAATCAAGCCTTCCAGCTAATGGCAAAGAACCAAGCATTGGCTGAAATGTCTATGAAGATCATAAGTCTCGAGGAGCAACTTTCTTCCCAGAAGTCTGCTTTGGAGAATAAAGAACTCTTTGCAAAAATTCTTCATGAGCAACTAGAAAGATTGACATATCAGTTTCATAAGAAGCCCCGAGAATTCTGGATGGCAGGCTACAATGAAGATCTTTACCATTTGGATGATCGAATCCAAAATGCCAACAATGAAGGTTATAAATAAGGCTGGTTGAATGCTTTGGGCGTACTGAAACTGGAACAGGGTCACTACCTGTGGGATTACCATAATCCTGGGCTTCTCGACCTACCAATGCCACCGTTCAAGCTTGACATGAGCTGGATCCCTTCTTGGTCCATCCCTCGTTGTTTGATTTCTAAATACCTCGGTGGTTACAATCTGCATTCTAATGCCGAGATATCTCGCCCCGAGCACCTGCTAGATAGACCATATGTTATGAACTTAGAATTCTCAAAAGACCATAACTTCATAAACTCCCCTTATGCTTTGGATGATCCTCCTGCTGGTGAGGAACCTGTTTCAAAAGAAGAGGGGAAGAAACCAATAGAGTAGGAATCTCGATGCAATAGTTAGTATACATTTCATTCTCAATGTATTTTGTTTTTTGGACTTAATGAAAGACTTTTATTTTGTTTGCAAATTTATAGTTGTAAAAAACTTTACATTTGTGTATGTATATCTGTTAAAAAGATAACAATATTATATATCTTGTTGACCAACTGTAGTTGATTAAAACTTATTGTCGACTAGCTTGAATTTCTGGTAATCATTTGACTGACTAAAATTAATGATGTTTCGCTTCTCGACCAATTTGGCAGGAATTTTAAAAATCACAAATAAAAAATTTAACTTGATCTTTTTCTCATAAAATGTCTCCGACCAACGATGATCAACATCTTTTAATTCTTGACCAACCTAAATTGGTGAACTTTTCTCTTCCCGACCAACTTTGGTACTTCTGGAAAATATTTTTTCTTCCTAACCAACCGAAGTTGGCATTTTTAGGAGTATTTTTTTTCCTAACCAACCTAGGTTCGCATTTTTAGGAATATTTTGCCTCCTAACCAAACCGAGTTGGCATTTTTAGGAGTATTTTGTTTCCTAACCAACCTAAGTTGGCATTTTTAGGAATATTTTGCTTCCTATTTAAACCGAGTTGGCATTTTTAGGAATATTGTTCTTCCTAACCAACCTAAGTTGGGATTTTTAGGAATATTTTATTTCCTAACCAACTTAAGTTGGCATTTTTAGGAATATTTTTGCCTCCTAACCAAACTGAGTTGGCATTTTTAGGAGTATTTTTTCCTCCTAACCAAACCGAGTTGGCATTTTTAGGAGTATTTTTGCCTTCTAACCAAACCGAGTTGGAATTTTTAGGAGTATTTTTGCCTCCTAACCAAATCGAGTTGGTATTTTTAGGAGTATTTTGTTTCCTAACCAACCGAAGTTGGCATTTTTAGGAATATTTTTGCCGAGTAGTCTGAGCCGAGTAGTGTGTAGCACTAGTATTCCCCAAAAAAAATTTCAATAAAAGGAGAGAATCTGGCAGAATATCTTCATTTTATTCATATTGATGGAACTGCGTTACATGAGATTTTACATCACTGATAAGACTTGCGCAGGTGTTCTGCATTCCATGCATTCTTAAACTCCTCCCCCTCTAAAGTTGTTATTCGATAAGTTCCTGGTCGAACAACTTCTGTAACTCGGTATGGTCCATGCCAGTTTGCCTCCAGTTTGTTGTGCTTTTGAATCACTTTCTTTAGCACATAGTATCCTTCCTGTAGGTCGCACTTCTTCACCTTCTTATTCTAGAACAAAGTTGTTCGTTGTTGGTAAGCAGCATTCCTGATGGCTGCTTCTTCTCTAACTTCCTCGAGCATGTTCAAATCCAATCTTCTCATTATGTCGCTGACAGGGGAATTGAAATTTAGTACCCTGTGCGTTGGGAGACCTAACTCGACAGGTATAACAGCTTCACTACCAAACGCCAGCATATATGGTGATTCTCCAGTTGCTTCTCGGGGAGTAGTGCGATAAGCCCATAGTACTGACTGTAACTCGTTGATCCAATTTGCTTTTGCATCACTTAGTCTTTTCTTCAAGCCACTTAACAGTGTCCTCTTCATCACTTCAGTCTGTCCATTGCTTTGTGGATGACCTGGTGCTGAGTGGAGCTTCAAAATATTGGACTGATGGCAGTAGGCAGCGAATTCCTCATTATCAAATTGCGTTCCATGGTCGGTGATGAATGCATGGGGAAGACCATATCTACAGATGATATTTTCCCAAACAAATTGATATACCTTCTCGTACGTCATGTCGACAAGAGGTTCAGCTTCTACCCACTTAGTAAAATAATCCACTGCGACGACGAGATATTTAAACCTTCCTCTAGTCGTTGGAAGTGGTCCGACCAAGTCAATTCCCCACATGGCAAATGGCCAGGGGGAAGTGATAGGAGTCAACAATGCTTGTGGAGTTCGTTGGATGGAGGAAAAACACTGGCACTTGTCACACTTCTTGGCATAGGCTATACAATCAGCCCTCATCGTTGGCCAGTAGTATCCTTACGTCATCACCCTTTGCAAGAGCGTCCGACCTGCTACATGGGCTCCACAGGACCCTTTATGGATCTCTTCAATCAATTCTTTTACTTCGGAGGGATGTACACATCTCTGTAAACCTGCCATAATTCCTCATCTATATAGAATACCGTTAGTTAATACATACCGAGCAGCTTTAAATTTCAACTTCTTGGCAGCGATCTTATCAATTGGTAATTCTCCCTCCTCAATATATGCCCTGATGGGATCCATCCAAGATGGTCCTAAATCAAGCGTAATAAAATTCATCATCAGATCCTCCTCTATGCTTCGACTAGCCAACACTTCAATTAGGATTATTCTTCGTAGCTCGGTACAAGTAGCTGATGCTAATCGGGCTAGGGCGTCTGCTCTCGCATTCTCCATTCTTGGTATTCTTACCAACTGAACAGCAACAAATTCTGATACCAACTCCATTACCTTTGCATGATACTTGATCATTAATTCTCATTTGGCTGCATATGTTCCCAACATTTGATTTACGATCAATTGAGAATCACTGAAGACAATAATCTGTTGTGCCTCCATAGTTTTTGCTAAATTAAGACCTGCAATCATGGCTTCATACTCAGCTTCATTATTGGAAGCTTTAAATTGGAATCGTAGGGCGTATTCCATGTCGACCTCGTCTGGGCTATTTAAAACGATCCCTGCCCCACAGCCTGTTGTGCAAGATGAGCCGTTTACATATAACCTCCATATAGGCAACTCGTCTTCTAATTTCTGATCTGATAAAATTCCTCGGTGGAATATTTGTTGCCTCCTTTCATTCTTTCCTGACATTTCTTTCTCTTCGTCGATCATCTTTTCGTGCCCTTTTACCAACCTAAGTTGGTCTGAGCTCGAATTTGATGATCCTGTAACATCCACTTTCCCTTTTACCAACCTATGTTGGTCTGAACTAGTGTTTGTTGATCCTGTAACATCCACAGGTTGATCGGTGAGTAGCTTTTTCTCCTTGGGGGTATCAGGATAGGTGAACTCTGCTATAAAATCTGCTACTGCTTGCCCTTTAAGCGATGATCTGGGTTCATAAATTATATCATATTCACCGAGTTCTATTGCCCAGTACATCAATCTTCCTGATTTTTCTGGTTTATGAAGGGCTTGTCTTAACGGCATGTCAGTATATACGACTATAGTATGGGCCTGGAAGTATGGCCTCATTCTCCTACTCGCCTCAATCAGCGCCAGTGCCAATTTTTCTAGTTTTGGATATCTGATCTCTGCTCCTCGGAAGGCCTTACTCGTATAATAAATTAGTTTTTGTACTCCATTCTCCATTCTGATCAACGCCGAGCTAACTTCATTCTCCGATACTGCCAGATACAAGTACAATCTTTCTCCCATCACTGGCCTGGACAACAATGGAGGTGCTCCCAGATACTTCTTCGGGTCTTGAAAAGCCTTCTCGCATTCATCATTCCACTCAAAAGTCTTTCGGAGCATTTTGAAGAATGGGAGACATCTATCAGTTGCTCGCGATACAAATCTGTTGGGCGCTGCTACTCGTCATGTAAGACTTTGTACTTCTTTCTTCGTCGTCGAAGATCGTAGCCCTAATAAAGCTTTGATCTTTTCAGTATTTGCTTCAATGCCTCGTTGATTGACAATGTACCCGATAAACATGCCTTCTCGTACTCCAAATATGCATTTCGTCGGGTTCAACTTCATCAGATATTTGTCTAGTTGGTCAAAGGTCTGACCTAAGTCAACTAGATGATCGGCAGCTTTCTTGCTCTTTGTCAGCATATCATCAACATAGACTTCCATGTTGCAACTGATTTGTTCAGCAAACACCTTGTTCATCAGCCACTGATAGGTTGCACCTGCATTTTTTAAACCAAAAGGCATAACATTATAACAATAAGTTCCCCTAGGGGTAATGAAAGAAGTACTCTCCCTGTCATCAGGTTTCATTTTAATCTGGTTGTAACCAGAATAAGCATCCGTGAAGCTCAGCAGCTCGTGTCCCGAGGTAGCATCTACCAGTTGATCAATTCGGGGCAATGGAAAGTGATCCTTTGGGCACGCTTTGTTGAGGTCGGTGAAATCTACACACATCCTCCATTTGTTGTTTTTCTTCTTTACCATCACCACATTGGCCAACCAATCTGGATATTTAACATCTTCGATGAAGCAAGCCTTCTGGAGCTTCTCGACCTCCTCTTGTATATCTTGATTCTTCTCGGGACTGAATACTCTTCTTCTTTGCTTCACTAGTTTAATCTCCTTATTCACGTTGAGTTCGTGACATAGGAAATTTGGGTCTATTTCGAGCATATCCTCATGACTCCACGCAAACGTTTTATTTCTTCTTCTTAGGAAAGTTATCAATTCCTGTTTTAGTGAGGCATCCAACGACGAACCTATTTGAGTTGTTCGTTCAGGGTGCTCGTCGTCCAGAATGATATTTTCTGTAGCTTCCACCACCTGACCCTTCACGAGTTGCGATTCATCTCTAGGATCCAGTGTTTCAATTTATGTACCTTCATCCACTTGATAGGTAGTAGTCTTTTTCCTTGATTCCTCCAGCTCCTCTTGCTCGGCGGATGAATAATAGCATTCCCGAGCTACTTTTTGATCACCTTTCATAATTCCTACTCCAAAGTTTATTGGAAATTTTAGACATTGATGTACTGTAGATGGGACTGCTTTGAACTTCTTCAATCCGACCCTTCCCATGATGATGTTGTAGGCTGACTGGACATTTTTATCCATCACAAAGAAGCGTATTCTTTCTGTTCGACAAGCAGGCCATGTACCAATGAATATATCCAACTTGATCGTCCCAAGTGGAAAGACTTTCTCACCGGCAAAACCGAGGAGAGGTCTATGATAAGGCTCCATTTGAGATAATTTTAGGTTTAAACTGTCAAAGAACGAGTAGAACATGACATCAGCCGAGCTACCATTATCTACCAGAACTCTTGAAATCATCACTTCTTTCATTCTCATTTTGATCACCAATGGGTCATCATGAGGATATAGGACACCTGCGAGGTCGTTCTTTGAGAAACCAATGACCAGTTTCTCTTTGTTTACCTTTCTCGGGCGATCTTCCTCCGCTAGATTTATCCGTTGAATATATGAGCAAGCTTGAGCCTCACAAAGGTAAGCCTTTATTTCTGCAGTAAGGTCTCCTCCTCCTGCATCTCCACCTGTAATAACATTACAATCAAATTACCCAAAACGTATTGAAAATACCTCGCGTTCTGGCTGCCTTGGTCTTTTGGGAAGATCAGGGTCATCCTCTGTATCATCTTCATGATCTCTTTTCTTATTATCCTCTGCTCGACGAGGAGATCTAGACCTCTCTCTTGCACGGTAGCCATTTCTTCTTTAATTTCTACGATCAACATACTTTGTCAGTTTTCCTCGTCTAATGAGTGTTTCGATCTCATCCTGAAGAGCTATGCAATTTTTAGTCATATGGCCATGATCTTTGTGAAACTCAAAATATTTTTCCCTATTCCTCCTGTCAGGGTCTGCCTTCATCTTCTTTGGCCATTTTGACTACTCGTTATTCTTAATTTCTTCCAGGACGTGGTTGATACCTATCTTCAAAGGAGTATAATTATCAAAAAATTTCAACACCTCCCATGTCGACCTATTTTTGGATTGTTTGTCACCACCATTGTTCTTATGCTCTTTCTTCTTGGCTTTATCAACCTCCACCTTGGTTTCTTTATCCATATTCTTCTTCGTAGCCATAGCCTCCTCAGCATTCATGATTTTGGCCACTTTTGCCATTAATTCTGACATGGTTGTGGGTGGATCTTTAGCCAAAGTGTAATACAACTTGTTGGGTAATAGCCCACTCATCAAGGCAGTGATCGCTGTATTTTCCTCATAATCTATGACTTCGAGTTTCTCGTTAAACGAGTTATGTAATCTCTGGTGCTTTCACCAGCTTTTTATCTAACACTTAACAAATGCGCTACTCATTTTACTGGATTTACCCCAAAACAAAAATTCCCAATGAATAACTCGGCCAGTTGAAAGAAAGTTGAGATCTTACCCCGAGGAAGATTATTGTACCATATCTGAGCAGATCCAGTAAGAGTTCCCGAGAAAGCTCTGCATCTCATCTCGTTTGGGACAACATAGATGTCGGTTGCAACTTGATATTGCTCTATATGAAGAACAGGATCGGTCTTTCCATCATACTTGGGGGTCACCATAGGTGCTTTGAACTTCGATGTTGTGGGAAAATCCACAATAGCTTGGACAAAAGGAGTCCCTTGAACAAAAGTTCATTATAAAGGATTCTTGGCCTTATCCATTTCTCCTAATCTATCCTCCAGTCTCTGAATAGAGCCTTTCCACGCATCATTTCCTTCCTCGGGCCTGTTGGTTCGAGCAACTGATCGTGTTGATGTGGCTTCCTGAGATCTATCTTGAAGAGCAGCTGGTCGCGATTGGGCAGATCCTTCCCTTAAATCTGTTAGTCTTCTAAAACTCTTCGATGCAGCCATAGGAGGACTTTTGTTCCTACTAGGGCCCAATCGATCAAAAGGAGACACCCTACTTAATCTATCCAGTGCACTGGTCCTTTTTGGGGAAAGAGTGACACGTTGTTTAGTATCTGTGGCTCGTACCGACGAAGTTCTTCCTGGTTGGTAAGAGAAATCATCAGATTCCTCATTACGATATGATTTAGTACGCCTAGTACGCGAAAAAAGTAAATGGGTTTGTCTTTGAACACTTCGCTATCCTGAATGGGCAGGTGCACCGCCATGAAGGGTTTGTATGAGTTGCCGCATAGTTTCTTGCATGGCGGTCTGGCCCTGGGCCAGATTTGTCATTATTCCGGCCAAATCTGGGATGTTTGAAGGAGCAGATGGATTTGGAGGGTTTCCAGCATTTTGATTGCTAGATTCAGGATTATCAGCCATTGATGATGAATTGTTTTTTATGAAAAACGATACTAACAGTCGTTTCCCATAGACGGCGCCAATTTGTTGATGTAAAAAATTAGATGGTGTCTAAATATTTAATCACAGATAAAATGTAAAAGAGACAAAGAAAGTTTAAAGGGGTTCAGCCTTGCAAGAATGGCCTACGTCCACTATTTCTGTTATTGCTGAGTGTTTTTAGAATTCTCGATTACAAGTTTTGTCAAGAAATTCCGGTCCCCTTACAACGAGGATGATACAATGTATTTATAGCCCTTAGGCTGTACATGTGAAAGGGTGCATACATAGTCGTCCCTTAGGCGTATACATCTGTATGTATTTAATGCGTATTTAATCCTCTTAATTGTCTGATAATAAATGCTCTGAACGAGGTGCAGCTATGACCGCCAAAGCTGCTCGAACCGCCTAAGTAACTCGCCATTCATGAGTTTCTCGGAGTGATAATCTTCCTCGGAGAGCTCTTGTTAGTCGGAGAGTCTGAGTTGGTCGGGGAGGTAGAGTTCCTCGTTGAAGTATTGTTCCTCGAAGAGTTCTTGTTATTGTCATGTAGATTGCCACGTGTCTTTACTTAATTGAGCCATGTCAGCAGGTTAAATTTGGTATCAACAGTACATAATATCTAAATCAGCTATAAACATCTACCATTGGGCAATTCAACTGGATCAAGCGGGCTTCTCTAGTAAATACTTGGTGGGATCCATATAAGATACTAGTTTGATGGGGAAGGCAAGCATGTAGTGTCGTAACTTCTGCGTGACCTAGACCAGGGAGACTCCAAAGTAGTGTAGTTGACTTCGTATTCAGCAAATTTCTGATAGGCATAATTAATGACTCTTTCATTATGAAATTCTTCAATGTATTGGGCTAGCAAATCCCCTGTTATTGTATATACGATGGTTATGTGTAGGGAAAGAGGAATACCTAGTTGTGGAGGCATAATCATTAGAGTTCAGGTAAGGTATCGATTAATTCAGTCAAAGGCTTCTTGTAAGTCCTCATTTCATACTTCAGTTAAATCTTTTCGAAGAATCTTGAAAATGGGTTCGAAGATAGAAGTCAATTAGCTGATGAACCGAATGATGTACTTTAAAAAGACTTCCTCTTCCATACATGGTGGTGACATCTCAAGTATGACATTTAGCTTATCAGGTTCTGCTTTGATTCCCTTCTCACTAACCATGAATCCCAAGATTTTTCCTTTTGTGATGCCAAAAATTCACTTATGTGGGTTTAGCCTCATTTGGTATTACCATAGTCGCTCGAAGAACTTTCAATAGGCAGGAATATGAACTTTTCGAGTCTTAGATTTGATGATCATATCATCAACATACACTTCGACCTTTTTATGAAAAAGGTCATGCAATATGGTTATGGTAGCCCTTTGGTAGGTAGACCTGACGTTCTTAAGTCCGAATGGCATGACAGTGTAGCGTTAGTTTTCTCTTGATGGTCAGGGTGGATCTTAATCTGGTTGTATCCAAAAAATCCATCGACAAATGATATGAGGGAATGGCTAGCTGTGATGTCCGTAATCATGTCGATAATGGGTAACAGATAATCATCCTTTGGGGATACTTTACTCAACTCATGGTAATTGAGGCACATGTGGACTTTTCTTCCCTATTTCGATACATAGATGATATTGGCGAGTAATATAGGACATTCGAATACCGGAATGAAACCAGTGTTCAATGTCATGACTACTTCCTCTTTGACTTTTAGAAACCATTCAATGCGGAGTTTCCTTAGCTTCTATTTGACCGATTTGCATTCTGGGAATGTTAGGATCTCCTGTTGATCTATTTCTAGGTTAATGTCGTGCATGTCATCATACCATGTGAAGAAGTTCACATATTCTTTAAGTAACTCTTCAAATTGTGTACACTCATGCTCATTAAGGGTGGACTCTATCCTAATCCCGCGTTGATGGCTACTATAACCAAGATTAATAGCAACAGTCTCATCATCATTAATTTGAATGAGTTTATGTTGTTTGTTATTCTCCTTATAAAGATCGATTAAGCTTTTTTCATTTTAAAATCATTATCATCAAAAGTTTGATTAGAATCGAGACAATTAATGTAAGGCACAACAAGATGCTCAAAATTTTTATTTATTTCATTTTTGGGAAAAATGATATTATGAACCTCATCAAAAGAGGTCTTAGTTACAATGATATCAGATAAAGGAACAACAACATTAGGTGAAGAGACTTGGATAGGGTAGACAACAGGGCCAGGTCGCATCTGAGAAAGTTGGATAGGCATAGCATTCCAGTTAAGGAGAGGCATATCAGCATCTTTAATTTTAGTAAATGAGTCCACTGGTACAGCATCTAAGTGGATCATGAAGAGACTCAACCCCCGTATTTGTAGGTTGAATGAGTGCTAGAAAGAACTTTCCTCGGAATCCCCGATAACTGTCATGACTTTCTCGGTGAGAGGTTGCACTTTATATTGGAAGTCTTCGACCCCAGAGCTACTATCTTGAAAGAATAATTCTAGCCACAGTTTCATCTTCTTGTTGACATGGTCTTACCATTGGTCAGGGAAGTCATAAAAAATGAAGTCTTCATCCTTTTTTATAAACCTTTCGCTCAAAGAGTCTCTCAAAACAGTCCTATCTTCCTCTAATCTTATTTTCAATCATGATCCCTGGAGTGCTTTGAGTTCATCTAATGAGGGATGGTAACCTAGGCCATGTGGGGGAAAGGCCTCCTTCATGGCTACGAAGTCAAGGATCCCTTTCTTACGTTGCCCTAACCCCATTCCGGGCATGAAATGCATTTCCTTGAACATATGAATCACATTAGAGTTTCCATACGGGTTGTGTTTCGAAGAGACTTGGTCTTTGAAATTATCTCCCTCTAGAAGGGGAAGTGGATAAACTCTAAAGCTATAGAGGATCGTGTCATTCGTCCTATGCAAGATTTCTAATATCGGGTTTCTAGTACTGGCAGTGTGTGAACTGTCTCCATCCACCAAGATGAAAATAACCTGGCCTTCGGTGAATAATTTCAATTTTTTAAATGAAGAGAAGAATATACCCCTTGGATACTGTGGAGTCATGGACGGCAAAGAAGAACGTTGAAATATGCTAGTATGTTAATGAATGGGAACTCAGTAATAGGATTGATAGGGTGCGCCCCTACTATGACTTTTATGGACCCCATTACCTCTCGATGGGTATTATCATAAGCATGTATGGCGATGGAAGTGGGAGTGTGATCACTGACTTTCAATCCTAAGAAATTGAAGGTTCTGAGAGGCCAAACATTGAGGGAAGATCAATTATCAATAAGTAAGAGTGGTACCGCCTTTCCTAATACTTCAATGGAGATGTTGAGCACATAAAAATAATCAGGGATAATCTTTGGTATCTCTACATCGAAAAAAAATAAGAGTCTAGAAGAGGTCAAGGACTTGTAATACCCCTTACTTTTGAGCATTTATTTTTAGTATTAAACTACCTTGTGGGTTGTAATTTAATATAATTGAAAATTAAAATGGGAATTTAACATAAATATTAATTTATGTAGAAGAGTTAATATTTATGTGAATTGTATATTTACTAGTGTGATAAAGTAAATAGAATTATACGGTATGTTATTTCGTCGTATATGGGAAGAAACGACGCAAATTGATTATTTCTCAATCGGGTTATATATATGTGAGTTATATGAGGTTGGGATGGGACTTTTTATTATCGACATATCGGATGTCAATTTCGAGTGCACGGTTGATTTGGGATGGGTCGAGATAGTCAAAATGAGTGCCCGGGGGTTGTATTTAGGTTCTGGGGTCTTTTTGGCTAGTTGGACTCGGTTAGGGGTATACGAGTCATTTTACGTGTGTATTGTCATTTAAAAATGGGATAATTAGAGATATATGGGTTATTAGGCTTAAGAGAGTTAACCAGTCTCAAATGTGAAGAAAACCCACTTGAGGGAAATGTAAGAAAGAAGAGAAAATCGTGAGACCTTTTGGCAAACCAAATCCATAACTGCGAAAAAGGAATTGAAGCCTATAACTTTAAGGCAAGTGATTAAACTTGCAAAAAAAATTCTTGTGTTTGAATTATTGTATAATAAATTGTTGGGTTGTTGTGTTTTGGGTTTAAGGCTTAAATATTGATTTTTGTTGATAAACCCTTGAAATTGATGTTAGAAATTATTATTCGAGTTGATGTTATATATATATAATTTAGATGGTGGAAATGTCGGTGGAGTTAGGTTAGAAATGGGTTTTAGATGTTTGGGGTAAATCTCATAAGGAGCAAAATCTGAACATGCCGGACCAGCTCGGTTAGTAGTCCCCGGACTAGTTCATTTTTTAGAATTATCGGTTTGGTTTGCCTTACTCAGTGCAGCGGATTGGTTCATTTTTGAACCTATCGATTTGGTTTGCATATCACACATTTCTAACTCTTCCTAATTCCTTTCTATTTGGGTTTAGTGATTGAGAACCCTTTAATATGTGGTGATATTAAACTTTGTGATGTAAAAAGTGGGATAATCATATTATGCGATGTAGGGAGACATTGAGACAATTATGGAAGTGTGTTAGGGTGATTTATACTCTAGTTCCTTATTTAAGATATTGGGTACAGGCTAGTTGAGAGAAGTCATGTATCCTGAGTTATATCAAACTTGATAATTAATCAAAGAAGCGATTGATTATTAAGGATTAAGTGAGTTATTGAGTAATAAATCAAATTTGGAAGAAATGTGAGGAAGTATCAGTTAGTGTAATGAGTGATATACATAGGTAGTCGTGCTTTTTGATATATATACATTCGGATATGAGATTGTATGTATAAGTAGGATGTGTGTATGTGTGTATGTGTGTGTGTGTGTGTGTGTGTGTGTGTGTGTGTGTGTGTGTATATATTGTGTTTATGATATATTATGTGGAACATACCCCTCTAATGCTATCATGGGAAGTTGCGTGATGTGGGTGAATCCTCGGGCTAGTGAATGCAGGGAGAATATAGTCCCCAAGTCATAGGCATCCAGTATTTTAATAAAGTGAATTTTATCATGGGTAAGACCTCTTGGGTATGATTCGTCTCACTTTTAGATGAGGAACTATGATCTCTTCCCATATGTTTGTGCTTTGTTTTACCAAGTTGGTGTTCGACGGTTCGTACCCAAGATGGTGTAGTTATCCCCTAGAATATGGTAGCAATTAGAGACTGCATCAAGTGAGCAAATGCTCTGGGGGATGGTTAGTATACATATGATGAGTAATATGTATGTGTACTTGTTGTGAAATAATGATTTTTGTATAATAATGAGAATACTATTATATGATTTAAATTATTGATGTGTTAATCCATATGTTTATAACTAGTGAAAGTTATAAATAATCAATTGAGATATGATCATTGGGTATGATATTTAAAAGCGGTTATGTTGGTATGAATTGGATACGTGAGTGTGGGTTAACGTGTAAGAATGGGTTTGGGTTATCCATAGATGATTTGGGTATCTTAACTAAGATTTAAAATGCATACGTTTAGGTGTGCGCTATAGATGAGGGATGAGAATGACTCTCAAGAGAGCGTGGCACTAGCTAAATTATGGAATCTCGCATTCATGATTATTATGCAGTGTAATTCACTTGCAAGAATAATTTTTACAACCGGATGCTAACCCATATATATATTTTCCTCTTCATTTCCTTTATTATATTTTTAAGTGTCCCTCCACAAGGATGCCAAGGAGGATCTTCCCTTCCAGTGTTTTTGGAGATGCGGCATATGTGGAATGTTGCAAGATTTTGGACATAGATGTATTCAATTTTTATAAATCTAGTTAAGGTCACGTAGTGTTGTGTGTTGCCAAAGTGTTATACTAATGTATATACTTTATATTGCAGACATGTGTGATATTGAATTGGTTTGTTAGCTGACAGCTTATTCGGTTATTTTTGTTGTACAGTTGTAGATACATTCATATGTATAATTAATGTTAATGGATTATTGTCATACTGGAACTTTGGCATCCATTTTATTATTTATGGTTGGTTAGTTATATATTTGGTATGTGCGACAGTGATGCTGAGAATGAGCCATTTGAGATTCCTACCCATTATTTTATTAAGCGGGGTGTCACAGGACTTTATGACTTCTTCGAGAGTGGTAGAAGGAGGGGATGTACATTCCGGTGCAACTGGGAGGACATGAAGAGCCCCCATAGGGTGATATTGTCTTGGGTCTTCTTAATATGATCAAGGACTTTTCTCTCTTCAATTGTCATTACTGGCATGGGAAGATTTTTAGAAACTCCCTTTCCTTTATCTGTCTCGATTACATAAGGAATCAGATCTTTGTAGTATCTCCCTAATCTGATTATGTGATTTACTGAGGCAGGGAAGAGCAAGAGCCCCGTGTATTCATTTTTTTTAGGCTAAATGGCTACCTTGTTCATTTCCCCCAACAAATCTTCGAAGGATATAATTCCACATAGATTGGCTACTAGACTGGTTGCTTCTCGATTGGGTTCGTTATCTTAGCTATCAAAGTCATCCCCCCATATTATGATGACTATGTCCTCTTGCTAAGAGAAAATAATACATTCAATAACCTTGATGTCTTCATCGTGCAAATTTTCCCACTCAGTGTGGAGGTGCAGGAATGAAAGTACCAACCATACCTAAAGCTTTAAAGCAGTGAGTAGCATATCAATACTACAAATTTCACATGTCTGTCAAAATACATAGGCCATTATTTGTATTACATCAGCTAGACTAATTTCTTCAATAGGTACCACCCATTTATTTTATACTCAAGACCATTTTCGGGCTTCCATGAATAAAAATATGAATTTGCGACCATCAACAGTCATTTTGGCGTGCAATTTATAGCTGCTAACTCCATGTCTTTCCCTTCATATCGGATGAAAATGGAAATGAAAACCCTTAAAAGGAGTGACAAATCTTGGTCAGTGAAGCAAGTAGTGTGTAGGAGAAAGTACGGTCAAACTTTGAGTGGTTTAGGTGAGATTATGGGTGTGAAAGATGCTTTACTAGGCACAATTTAAGCAGGTGGATCAAATTTCGAGTCACTTTCTAGAAAGATGGCATTTGTATAGGTTTGAAGTGGGTTATGAGTGGTGTTATGTTTAAGAATGGCTTGTGGGGCAATGATACCCCGAATAAATAGGCCTTGGATCATAATACGAATGTCTAACCACTGGTCAGTTGTATGGCCAACGAAATGGTGGAAATCATAACGGTCATCGGCTTTGAAATTTTTAGGCAGTGGATTTTGTAGTGGATGATGGTCCAAGGGTTTGATGAGGTTTTGACTCAGAAAGGCCTGGTAGACATTGGATAGGAGAGCATGAAGCTCATTGTAGTCTATGTTGGTAGGGTTAAGATGACGTTCTGGTGCCGAAAAGGTAGCAGGTTGGGAAATGTTGTTGATGGTTGAGACTGGAGCACTGGCGGGCTTCTCATACTTCCACGGAGTGAATTTTCCAATAACTTTATTCGGCTCAGATTCAACTTTGGTAACACCTTCCTTAATTTCTACACTAGCCTCTGTAAGGACATTATTTTACATTATTCGTTACCTTTAGAGTATGTCGTATACCGCTACAACCGGCGAAGAATAATTCAAGATCATTAAAGCGTTAAAATGGATCTGAATATCAAAGTTCTTCAACATTCAAGCCTCCTTGAGATAAATTTGGTAATGGTTGTGTTTTAATTCCTTAGCATTTCACTTAAGTGTTGGGATATTTTTTATCAAATATTTTCTAAGTGTTGGAGCGGACTTTTTAAGTCTTTCGTCAAAAGTTTTTTTAAAAAGGTTTTAAGGCGGAGTATTTACTAAAAAAATAAAATTTTAATTTTAATTTTTTTCGTTCGAGCGACTTACTTTCTCGTTCGAGCAACAGTCTATCTTGCGCGAAGCTCGTTCGAGCGACGCGTGTCCCCATTCGAGCGAGACGATATTTTCGCTTGAGCGAGCCACCGCCTAAGTTTTTCTATAAATTGTTTTCTCCAGCTTCATTTTTTATCAGAAGACCTTCTAATTTTCAATAAATGAAACTGCTTTGGTAGAATACTTTGTGTTCTCACTTTTAGAGTTTTAATCCTTTTTGTTTTCAATTCACAAGATCCTAATTATTTATGTGAGTTGTTTTGGAACCCAAGAACACATCTTGTGTCAACTTTCTCTTGTAGAGAAGATCTTTATTAATGACCTAGGTTCTCTTGAGGTGAGTACTAGGCAGACGATGACTGCGTGTCATAGGGAGTGCTCTTGGGTATTCCTAGGCTGAATTGGAGTTACGGTTCTAACTGACTCTAAGTTGCAGTGTATGTGGGTTTTCGGCGATTAACTCATTGTGGATTTCATTGTAATCATTGTAAGTATTATAGTGAAATCAAGGTTTTACCCGAAAGGGTTTTTTTCCTAAAATCTGTGAGTTAGCAATTTTATTTGTGATGGTTTAACACACACACGTAGTTGCATGTTTAGGGGCTAAGTTAATTTTGTTTAAAACTGACTCCAGTTAAAAAAGTTTAAATTGGAAGTTAACGAATTTATTTAAATCGATATCACACGGCACATTCTCAGCCTCTCTGAGGTCTAGAAAGTGTGGATAGTAATGTTCTCCCATGGATGCTCGAATATGAGGCAAGAAGTTTCTCTTCACGATATTGACTTATTTCTCCTCTGAGGGTCTGTGGGCATGGTAGCAGCTTTCTCTCTCTACTTTCGTATGAAGCTACTGATTGTTTCTCCAAGGTTGTTATTAAGAAGATCTTGATCTTGATGTGTATCTTCAAGCTCCTCATTGTACTTATACTAAGACATGAATTTTCGGGATACATCCTCCTAACTAAAAGTTTTGGATTCTTCTAGGGACAGAAACCAACGATCGATGCTTTCTTTAAAGGTCTGGTGGAATATCTAAGACATTATATATTCGGAGGCACTAAGGAGGGCCATGCCATGGTGATATATTTGATGGTGAAAAGTTAGGGGCTCGCTTACCCCGAGCTTCTCGATGTCCGGCATATTGAACTTCTCTAGCAATTTGGCTTTGGGGATAGGGAAATATATGGGTGTAGTCCATGTAGTTACTGGATATTTTGACTTGTCAAACTTTTTCGACAACATCTTGAGGTCTTCCTTGACCTTGTTTAGTTCCTCTTCCATAGGATCTATGGGTAATGGCAAGTTACCCTTGGTTGGGAAAGGTTTGGGATAGGGAGTTGAGCTGGAGATGACCCATTGGCAAGTGGAGCACATGGAGAATGATGATACTCTTCTAAGACCCAAATAGGCTTAGGAATGGGTGGACCCATAACACAGGGAAAGATAACCTCGGGTTCTTTGGGAATCTATGCACAATGACACTGCATTTTATGGACCTCGATTTGAAGATTGTCAATCTTAACATTGAGCTGGGCTAAGAAAGTCATCAGATCAGGATGCACATTGAGTGCTTAGTCAGTTTTCTCCATAATTAGCTCGTGAAATTACATCCCAAACTTGGATGAGGTAATAGAAGAACCGACGGTGCTTCAGGGCGATTTGACGGAAGACCGAAGCAAATACATAACCAGGACAAAATCGAGTATGCGATCAACCTGAGAAGGAAGATGGTTCAAACTTATTTTTAAAAGAAGGAAGGAGAAAGTTTTGGGTATTTTGTAAGGAGGAGAAAAATTATTTTTGGTATTTTTGAAAAAGGAGGGAAAAATGAGAGGAATCTCAAAATGGTTGTTAATAATGTTATTATTAAGTTCTCCCCTGTATTAGGATTGCCTACATGCAGAAAAATGTCGGATAGGACCCAAGCCTGGGAAAATAGGGTTTGAAAAATATGTAAGATACGGTTTGACTTGTTTCCACGCTCACTGATGGGGTCCTATTTTGAAAAAAAGGTGAAATAGTGCAAAAATTAGGATGGTACAACGACCCAGAATTTCGGTAGAGTTTCGCATGGTAATCGACCAACTAAATATGAGTGTCTTAGACTTGATACCTATGTGAGGTTTATGAAATTGTTGGGTTAGCGGAAGGGTTCCCCTTTGGCATGACTTCCACTATATACCTCTTGCCTATAAGGGCAATCATTCATCGGTATGCGGGGAAAAGCCATTTGATATAACCGAGTGTATGTGAATTGCCTCACTATATACCTCGTGGGGATAGTATGTGTGAGAGAAAATTCAATATACTCGAAGTAGGTGAACGAGTTCCCTGCTATACACCTCATGTCGTGAGTTCGGTCAAACGGTATGATACAGGGGAACCATTCTATATATGTTGAGGTACGAGGATAATGAAAGGTGGCAGTCATACCGCTAAGGTTAACTGTGACCAATAGCACTAGCACCCATCACAAAGTGACTCCCAGTACGAAACAAAATTTTGGTCAATACAACCAAGTTCTTGGTGATGTAGCATGCAAAAGCACATGAGTCTTAAATAACATATTATGGATAGAGAGTATTTTTTATAATTTTTTATTTGCATGATGAAAAATAGGAGTACTACACTAATGGGGGAGCATATACAAGTATTATGAAAAGTAAATCTATAATAGAGATTATACTAACCATGGATAGATGTGAGTGAGTAAGTGACATGGGAATATACAAGTGAGTATGTCTGGTAGTGAGCTATACATGGATTAACTACAAGTGATGTGTGATATTTGTAAGTGAGCATATACATAAGTGTAGTAAGTGGGGTTGTGTGCTAGTGAAGCCTAGTCATGGATATTCTAAGTGGTTTGTGAAGCATGTGAGTGTAAAGTGAAACTAACTATAAGTGTGTGAAGTGTACATGGAGAGTATATACAAGTGTGTGAAGTGTATAAGTGAGTGGAAAGTGATATATACATGGGAATAATACACAAAAAGGGAAATATAGGGGAAAAGGGAACACACATGTAGGTGCATACGCACACATTCTTAAAAGAATAACGTACATGCAAAAATAGTGTCTAGTCCTCTTAAAAAAGTCCCTAACAAAGTCGCCATTATGTCCATCCTGAGGGTTTCTCCGGGTGAAATGCATATCCCAAGGTGTATCCCTCCTTCCTTCCCCTTTTTCGGTGTGCGCGATGGATTGCATCCTTTCTAGGGGCGCTCGACCGTAGTCGATCTAGGGTGATATGTAGAGATAGAGTTGCAAGCCTATTTTGCAAAAAACATGCAAAAAATAAATGTTGTCACCTCGAGAGAACGGCATCAAGGACAATATTGATGCTTGTGAAACCAAATAGTTCAAGGTCCGGGGACTAAGTTATGGAATGGGGAGGTGTTAGGAACTCACCCCGCCGTTTCGGTCTCTCATGGGCATGTGTTAATCTTCTCATGTTGAACTACTTGATGTGTGTTCTTATGTCCATAATATGAACGGAGAGAGTTCATCCTTAGAAGTGTTCCCAAAATAATAATTTAAAATATAATGTATGTGTTTGTTGATTCAAAAGTCTTTATGGAGGAACGCTTGCATATATAGAATAAGACACAAGTAGGCAAGCATATAAAAATATATATTGATAATATATGATATGAACAAAGGAACAAATGTGTGTGGGAGGACTCGAGTCTAGGGATTTACTTAAGACGCCTATGTACCACGGGGGGCATCAAATTCCACGTAGTTCGAAGACAATATGAGTTGGGTTTTAACCCCTAAATCCAACCGGGGACTTTATTTTATGTGTGTGTAGAAAAGGGTGTTTTGTTGTGAGAAAACGTGATGAGAAATCCCCGTTTAGAATTTACATGTGAACCCTCCTTTTCTTATTTTTGAATTTTTCTAAGAAAATAAAGTATCTTTGACTATTAATAATAAAACGTTTGAAATTAAGATATGCTGACGTAATGAAGTAAAGTCCAAAAGTGAATATAAAGTAACTAATGCAAAAAATAAGAGAATTTTAAGTCAAAGGGGAAGAATTCGACCTCCTTATAAAGATTTGAAGTAGATCTTCATTGTAGATGCATTGATCTCAAGATAAGGTGATGTTGGTTTGAGGAGGTGGGTGGTAATTTACACAAAAGAATATCAAAAGGATGGAACTAAGGTGGGGAATGGGCTTTCAAGGAAAAAATAGCTCTGAATTCGAGGGAATTCTCTCTGAATTGCCAAGAGGGATGTTCAAGGGTTCCTTTCAAAGTGAGTTCATGGCCTCTATTTATAGGGTTGGGGGGTTGTTGATCAGCATGGTCCTAGACTTTCTTATCGGCATAGAACCCTAGACACACTGTCGATAGGTAGGCTCCTGGAGTTGCCATTCGGTAATCTGAGGTAGTTCTTTAAAAAAAAGGTAGTAAAATGTGAACCATAAGTCAGAATCATGCAGGGAAAGACAATTGAAAAGTTAATTTAGAATCCCTTTAATAATCCATTAAGAAAGTCTCGGGTTAGGGAGTTGATCGAGGTCAAACAGGTTCTGAAAGTTCCCATTCGTCACTAGACAGGAGATTCCTGGAAGAAAAAGAATTGTCCATTCGAGTCGTAATGCCGATTCGAGCATGATATGGATATTTAGAAAGGATATATAGTGCCCTTTGAGATTTCATTCAGTTTCGTTTGGTAGGAGAGTTGACCTAAGTCAAACGGGGCCTGAAATGCTCGGTGACCCTTCAGATTAAAGTGGGTCATTCGTCTGTACTATAAGGTTGATTCACACACGTGGAAAACCCTTGGATAGGATATTCAGAGGCCTATGAATATTCATTAATCTTTATCCCAAGCGAGAAAGTTGACCAGCGTCAAATGGGGCTTAGGAGCATCCGGTGGCTTTCGGAGTAGTTTTTGAGGTAAAATGGATCATTTGTCAAAACTGTAAGGGCAATTTTTGCATGGGTCAGACCGTTGTAAAGGAGATTTAGATCCCTTCAAAGATTCATTAAGCTTTCACTCAGACAAAAAAGTTAAAAGGAGTCAAATAGGGCCCGGTGGCCTCTAAATCAGTTTTTAATAGTAAAACAGACTATTCTCCGAATTGTAAGGCCGATTCGCATACAGGGTGGATTGTTGTAAAGTATATTTAGATCCTTTTGAATATTCATTGAGCTTTTACTTAGATGAGAGAGTTGACCGGAGTCGAACGAGGCACGGGAGTGCCCGGTGGCCTCTAGATAAGTTTTTTATAGTAAAATGGATCATTCGTTCAAATCATAAGGTCGAGTTATAGAATTGGTGGACCATTAGAATGGAGATTAAGATCCCTTTACAGATTCATTTATCTTTAACTCATACGAGAGAGTTGACTAGAGTCGAATGGGACCCGAGAGCGCCTGTTAGCCTTCAGATTAGTACTCAGGGTACGACCCGGGGTTTGCGGTGAATTAATGAGTGCTAGGGACCTAAGGAGGGTCCTAATATAGGGTGTCTATAGTGGTACAATTACAATTTTCAAATAACACGTATCCTATATAAGCAAAGCTCATTGAGATTAGGTTTCATCTCGACTGATAGATTAAACATGGAGGTGATAATTGTGTGACCAAGGTTCTGTCGGATAACACCTAGTTAATCCTTATATATTTATGAGGAAAATTGACGAGTAGATGGGTTTGGGGTTAGATTCACAGATACGTGGCATTAAGACTAAGTGGGAGATTGTTGGGGTTTTATTCTTAAAACAATGTATGATATTTACTTCTTAAAACCATGTATCATAGTTACAAGAATGTCTTACATTTGTTTTAAATATATAGTATATAATTTCAATCGATTGTACTTAGTACAAATTACAATGAGTTGGGTTCGACTTATCATAAGAGATCATAATTTTGTAACTAGTATAATTGAACTATTTCACAACCTAAATAAGGAGTTGACATCCTATAGATATGGTTGCACGTACAATAAAAGTATTTTATCTCAAAATACGAGAACATGTCTAATGGTTGTGATAGATCAAATTACAATTATGACTAGTAAATCCGAAAATATATTGAACGAGACCCTTAAGTTGAAGGGTTGCCCCGAATAGACATAGGTAATTCATAGCATTGTCGAATAGTACATATATTTTTAATCGCAAGATTTATGAGGAATGGAATCCTTGCAGAGTTTGTTCTTTAACTGTTATAGGAAAGATTCATTTTTATTGGATCTCAATCTTCGTATAATGGGCAATCATTGTTAGAGTAGGTGTGAGATCATAATTCAGAGCAATATATATCTTGAATTGTGATACCCCTTTATAGACTTATAGTTTTGTTTTCATCGGTAAAACCCTAGCGGTGGATTATTTTATAATCCGTTGGAGTAGGAAATAAGTTAAGTATGAGAATCAAGGAATTCGTTAGATGTTGGTTAAAATCTATTAGCGGGAAATTGATTTGACCACGAGGATACTAAACACTTACCGTGAAGAATCATATTATGTACCATAGTCAGCTTTGAATATAACACCTCTTTATTCCAAGTGATCTATAGATGTATAAATTGGAATGCAATTATGATTATTTAGTGAAATTAATCATGATTAAATAAAGAAAAAAGATAATTAAGGTAGTTGAAATTGAGATTTTTGAGGATTTATTTGGAAGTCAATTTAATTATTTATCTTAGTTCCCTAATATAGTCCAATACTCAACTAGTAGGCCCAAAACTCTCTAAAAGCCCAGTTAAGGTTAAGCCCCTGACTTATACCTATTTATATTGGTGTAAATTAGGGTTCTAGGTTAGTGATCCATTGTGGAGGGTTTGAGAGGGAGAGGAAAAACATTTTTTATGTTTTTATTACCGAGTGAGCAGAGAAAAAAGTTATTTCCTCATATTTCACCATGGTGTCATCTCCAAGAGTTTTCACACACAAGGATTACTTGGGGTGGATAATATACAAGATTATTGATTATTTGCAAAGCATAATATCAAGATTTTTAAAGATATTGGATAGGTAACAAGATCTTAATCTTCTTCAAACTATTTTTCCTCATACGAAATAGAATAATATTCTCAATGATATAGGTTATTGTTTAAACTTAGTTCTTGTTTTTTTCCTAATGCATGCTTAATCAAAAATCTTAAATATGAAAAAATTTTGCATTTTAAATATCATCTTGGTTCATCAACATGAAAAAGTTCAGAATAACGAGTGTTAGTTGAAAACATTAGTAAAATTGTTACTAAGTAATGGGTTATCACCAAAGGACATTCATGAAACATGCTTGGGATATGGGTCTTGAGTGTATCCAATCAAGAGAAGTGTTAGGGATTATCTGGTGCTTATTTATTTGATATTATATTTTATATCAATTAAACTTTGTTTCGAATATTTAAACATATATATCTTGCATCATAAGTTTACATACATGTAAATTTACGAATTTGACAAAAAAGGGTCTTTTATAAGACAATTATTGGACCATAATGATAATCCTTATTATTGACCTTCTTGAATAAATTGTTAATGTTGTAGTACATGGAATAAAGCATGCTCGATAATTGGTATGAAACCACTTTGACTCATATTGATGTTTTATTTGATTAAGGCGTTTATGAAAAAACGTTTAAGAATGACTCCAAGATTATTGTGCGCCTTATGATAATTATGGTCAAAAATAGGAGACCAGTAGGATTTTTTAAGTTATAATAATTCCTTAACGTGTTCCATAATTAAATAATACCAACTGTCAAATTGGTTAATGAAAGGGTAATTTAAATACCAATAGTTGATGTTATTTAAGATGGCTAATCAAAGGACACCTTTGATTAATTGAGGATCCAAGCATTATTATGTATTTACCCTAATGGATAGTTCAGATTAAGTGATTGTTGGATATTTGGGATCTCTACATGCCTATAAATAACTGGGTGATTTTCGTCATTCAAACACACACAGTTTATGAAACTATAATCTAAGGTAGAGAAATAAAAAAAAATATGGAGTAATTTAATTGTGTTGATAAAATATCAAGGAACAACTTCAAGGTAATAATACTCAAGGCTTATTCAACCTCTCACCCAAGCTCAAGAACGTTAAAAGTATGGAGCAAGGTAAGTTATTTTATATCTCTTATATAGGCTATAAATGTGATTTTCGTAATTATTCAAGATCTGATAATATAAAGAACAATTACATGATTATTTAATTAACTGATAAATGTTTAGATTAATTAAATAATATTTAATAGTTTATGTTCTTTAATAACAATTAATTTTACAAGAACGTGAGTCATATTTGTATGTGATTAATGCTCAAAAATTGGTGAATCAAATAAATTGACTTAATTAATCCAATAACTTTGTGTCCAACAATATTATTTTTACTATTATTTATCCTCGCGCGATGCGCGGGCGATTTAAATGAAGAGAACGAACAAAATGTGTATAAAAATTATTTGTAAAATTCATCATAAATATAGGGCAATGTAAGAAAGATAATCATTTGACATAAAACAAGAGATAAATGGAAAGTATAGTAAACAAATCTATTGATAAAGAGAAAGTTATACGTGAGAATAATAAAATTCGAGAGAGATAAATTAAGGGGCTGAAATATATAAATGAATTGAAAGATATTGACCGGAGTAATAAAAATGAAAGCTTCAAATGTTAACACGTAACACAATTAGAGAGCTCAAAAAGACTGTATTTTAAATAAATATCAAATAAAATAGAATGATATAGCATAATTAATGTTTAAATATTAATTTGCACTTTTAAAATAATGAAGATTTTATTATGATTTATTGATAATTAAGAATGCAAACTTGAATATAGATATGGAGGTCTAGTCATTGTATCTTTTCTAGTAAAGCAAACTTTTTGAATTATGTTTACAATCTTTCTGGCACGATGGTTATTTCTCTCTTCATGCTCCTAATTCCATATACGTACTCACATTTATTTCCTTATCCTAAACTAGCTCAATCTCAATTTGCTAACATTTCATATCTTGTTAAATATTAAGTGTTTTTGGTGGACGTCCACTCACATTTTGTCATTTGGGATACCTCACTATGTCTTATAAAGAGGGGAATCCTTATATAATTTTGTACTACAGACAATAAAATTGAGAAATAAAATACTCCCTCTCTCTAAATTCTCTCCATGCCCTTTATTTTAACATGTTATCAGCACGAGACTCCAATTAGTGTACGGAGATGAAAAAATGATATGAAAAAGAGGGTTTGCTAATCTGAAGTTCACCTTCATAGTCTCATACCAGATTTAAAATTTGGAAAGTGAGTTTGATCGTTATTGCTTGTGAGGTTAGTATAAAAGTAAATTCTTTGTTATATTCATAAGTGACTTTTTCTGTTTTGTTAACTTTGGAGATATACCCAACAAGTGGATACCTTTGATTTACTACATAAACTGAATCATATAAGAATAAATAAGTAGATACCTTTGTTATACTTGTGGATATATACCTAGTAGTTGAAATTTGTGAATGGTGTTTACAAGTTGAAATTTATAAAACTATCTCATGCAACAAAATGAAAACGATGTGTATGAGGTTTTGTTCTGCTTTTTTGATAGAAAAAAAGATATATGTCGAAGCACGCCTAGCACTAATGAATAGGGGTATATATATACACAACTTCGATTTTATTATAGAGAAAAGCTATATTAGGGGGTGGTATATTATAGCCCCTATTTTTTTTATACCAAATTAAACATGAATTTATATTCAATGTTTAAATTAAGTAATAATGTATGGAATTATTTAGAATTTGGCACTTGCAGTTTCCAATTACTATTTACATTTTTGGACCTAAAATCAAACTAGAAGATTTAATTATTTTTTTTTCCTGAAACGCTAAGGATAGTATAAGTTCCCAAATAATTATTTTGTTGAATTAATGTCCACACAATGTTTTTGTTTAAAATTGTCTCAAAATAAATTAAAATTACAACATATATATATATATATATATATATATATATATATGTGTGTGTGTGTGTGTGTGTGTGTGTGTGTGTGTGTGTGGTTATGATATTAGCACACAAATCATAAAATCAATAGGTATATATGAGAACTTGATCCTTTATATTAGTTTTCTACGCATGTCGACTACTTTCAAAATTATCATTATTTTTATAAAAGATAACGATAGAAAAAAAATTAATGATTTATGTTTATAGGAATTAGTTACATAATTTTATTTTATTTTATTTTATTCATAATTTATCCTTAAATTTAACACATCGAATATTTGATTATTGGGTCCTAAAGTTCCCAATTTACACTCACTAAAATTTTTATGCCAAAAGTTCCCAACAATTCACTAAAAATTAGGTATGACAGTTCCTAATTTATATTTAAATTTCGGACCTGAAGCTCCAAATTGTAATGTAATTTTTGGACCTGAAGCTCCAAACGAATACTCCAAATCAAAACTTAAAGTTTTAAGTATTTATAAGGGATATCATATCTATCCAAATAATTTGTAATTTGGACCTGAGGTTCCAAATATGTGTTTCAAATCAAACCTGAAGCTTTGACACAATGGGGTTGTGGATTTTAAAATTTCACAATATTAATTGAACCCGAAGATCAATAAATTTATGTGTTGAACTCACAAATACACAGATAAATAGCAAGTATGTAAATCAAAGATTCGAGATCCAATATTAAGATCTTGAAATTTCAATCATAATTTAAATTGTTGTTTCCATTATTTAAATTATGCATTATGTGTTTCAAATTATTGCTACTTAAATGAATAGTTTCAAAAATGTCAAACATCTCTAAACGTGAATTTGAAGTACTTGATATAAATGGGTGCAATTATCTCAACTAGTCTCAAGATACAGAACTCCATCTATAAGCTAGAAATCTCGGTGATGCCATTACCAGTGATAACAATATGTCCCTATAATACATGGATAAAGCTCTCATATTTCTTAGGCATCACATGTATAGTGGTTTAAAAAGTGAATACCTAGCTGTGAAGGATCCATTATAACTATGGAACTCCCTAAAGGAGAGATATGACCATCAAAAATCACTCATACTTCCATGTGCACACCATAAATGACTCAATTTGAGATTTTAGGATTTCAATACAGTGACAGAGTACAATTTTTCTATGTTTGAAATCACCTTGCAACTCAAACTCTGTGTAGGAAAGATTGATGATGCAGATATATTAGATAAAACTTTCTCCACTTTTCATGCCTCGAATATGTTCCGGTAGCAGCAATATCAAGAGGGGGGGTTTAAAAGATATTCAGAATTGATCTCATACCTCCTAGTAGCTGGACAAAATAATTATTTACTGATGAAAAATCATACATCAAGACCCATTAGATATGTATCACTCCACGAAGTGAATGCTAACTCAACTTAGAGTTTCTAAAGAGGTCGAGGAAATATACGACGACGTCGCGGTAACCCCGGAAGAGCTGGCTACCATAACCAAGGAACTAGAATCATTATAAATTTCAAGAACCACCAAAAGTTGAATGACCAAAACAAAAAATCAAATCAGAATTCAAGCACATCAAAACCGTGTGACACCTTTTATTGATGTGGTGGCAGTGTTCATTGGATGCGTAATTATCGTTCATCCAAGAAATTTGTGGACAGATTTCGGGTTTCAAAAAAAGGAGTGGAGACAAATGTGATAGAGGGTCCAGAATACCATTGGATGATGGAGACATATATCATGGAAGGTCAAGAAGGCTGTTGGAAATTGATAATACCCATCTCAATGTTGAAGATTTTTTTTAACAATGAGGATGGTGATCCCATTGATAATGAGATATTTAATACCATGATTGCCCCCCACCCACCACCACCACACAGAAGACCCTGAAAAATTGAATAACTTATGTTTCTTAAATATAGCTACAATAATGTTTTTTATTATTCCTGAAGCATCCGTATGTTTCTTTCCTTTAAATGCTTATTATAATAAATTGCATGTTCTTACATTTATCTTTTCAATGCTTATATGGTTTGTAACCTTTAATTTTTTTTACTCATATAAAAGGTATGGATCCAAAAATGCAAGCAAGCGATGAAACTTGTCTAATTGACAGTGGAACAACTCGTACTATTTTGAAAAACCAAAATTTTTTCTCACATAAATGTATATTCCATACTAGAACAACTTATTTGAATCCCATAAGTATTCACTCACTTATGATGAAATTCTCACATAAATGTATATTCCAGAATAATAGTTTATCACCACTCGCTAGTATTTTAATTTTATCCCACTCACACATTCGGATATAATTCACATATGCTATTGGTACATATATATTCTACACGCATACAATTATATATATACCCGCCGAAATAATCTCCCAAGTGTTATTCATCCCAAATACTCCTTAAACTCATACTCCTAATCTTATTCACACTAACCCGATATTTATACATCACTCAATTCATCATTTAGAGGTCCTCACACTCTATATTAGATCCCCTACTACTCATCTACCTAAAGGAATGCTTCTACAACCCTTTTAGTCTAAGAAAATATCTCAAATTTTTCTCTCATAACCGATCCGAACCCGTGGCCCAAAAATGAACCAATTTGGTTCTAAATAAACAAACCGAATCGATTATACCAAAAATGAACCGGTCCGGACGTGATCAGTTCAGGAGTTCCTCTTCTCCTCCAACTCCGAAATTTATGGTTTTTACTCTCACCAACCATTATTATAAACATCTACACACTTAGATATACCCAACACACTAATTTATTCTTGGGATTCATCAAGTTAATTAAGATTTAAACCTTATCTTATTTAAACCCTAGTTTTTATACAACTCTTATAATTTCTCACCAAAAATTCCACCATTAAAATGGATTTTAACTTAGATTTCATGTAGGATTATTATCACATCAAAATCATATGAGATCATCTCCCAAAAACCCATTTTTGTGCAAGAATCCCAAACCAAAAATCTTATAGTTTTCATTAGCAACTATAATATGAAAAATAAACACACTTAAATCATTAAAGCAAGTTAAACATTTGCCTGGTTGGATAAATTCGACGATCTCGTGTCGAAATTCGTCGGAGCTTGTCCCGAGTTATCCTTTTTTCTCCCTTTTCTTCCTTCTTTCTCTTCTTTCTTCTTTCTCTCTTTACTTTCTCTTTCCCTCTTTATCTTATGGCTTATAAGAGAGAAATAAGGGTCATTTCCTTATTAAATCCAAAATGGACTCGTATACACAAATGCGAGTCCTTACTGAACCAAAAAGTCCCCGGAACCCAAAAACTACCCCCAGGTACTCTATTCTGACTATCCCAATCTTTCCGAGACCAATCGTGCACTCGAAATTCTCATCCGAGTCACGTATCAAAAATTCACATCTTAAACCCAACATATCTCCTCATTTATTTTTCGAATAAAATAACATCATTTGTCGATTTTATTCACCTGCGACCTGAAATACAAATAGTCCATCGCATTTAATTATTCCTGTAAGTAAATATAACACATGTAAATATTAATCTCTCACTTGCAAAATTAATATTTACTATTTACTTCAAATTCTCAAATTATTAAATTACACCCACTCATGTAATTTAATTATCCATAGATGTACGGGAATTACATTCTCCCCCCCCCCCCCCCCCCCGTCCTCGAAATTAGGATAAGGCCGGTACCAAAGACTTTGGATTTCAATCACACCACATGCTCTAGTACCCATAATCAAATCATACTAACATAAGAGTCACTCCACTATATGCTCGCTAGTGGTACCCAATTGTATAAAGGATTACTCACTATAACCTCAGCTTCACGGCAAGCTTATTCAATTCTCTTCATACTGACACACTCCATCAGTCATAAGCTCTCACCTTAATAATGGCACATCACACATTGTGCTTCTACCAACGACATCCGAATAAAACGAGCATATACATCACCATCTTTATCGCCTTAATACTATTGGAAGGCCACACATTCCTAAGTGCCAATTTTTCGTGTCCATCCTAACACAAAATTCCCATCCTGAGGGAAACCACAAGAACATCTGACCACTCCAGTCAGTCCTTAAAATATCAGTTCATGACGACGTAGCTCTTACGACGTTCAAAAGTCACCCCAAAATAGTTTACGGTCAATGCCCCTCACGATAATGGACTCTAAATCACATCCGATCCAAAAGTCTATTTATTATCTCACCTTTAAACAACCAGAGGGAGAATGACCAGGCTTTCCCATACAAAACCTCAATAAGCACCTCGTCCATAACAAACAGGTATGAGTAACTACACACAACTCTAACAATCGATAATTTCCCACCCAATTTTCGTACCATGCTTTACTTCAATTACAAATTAGGTCAGTTACGGAACAACTAACCACAATGACTCCAGAATCTCATTCATATCACTTTATTAGTCGTCAATCACCTCCCGTCTACTCATCGGTCCATAGATAACACGACTTGCCCAAAACAAAACATCATCCCCACTGTTTCCCAAAAATCCCTATTGGAGGTGGGTTTCAAGGATCTTCATCCTAATTCACAATAATGTTAGGCGGACCCTTGCACCGATGCAGTTATTTTTTACCAGACTGTCTGCCCATTCCGTCACTAGAATCAACGGCTTGATACAAAATTTTTGGGTTGATCATCTTGAACAAACTTTTTTTCTTCTAGGAGTGGTGCACCCGGAGACAATCTCACTATGTCTCACTTAACACCAATTTCCCACTTATAATTACTTACATTAAGTTGTAATTTCTTCTCCCTTTCTTCCTCTGGGGTGTACCAGAAGCCTCGGCCCTTGCACTTTTGCCGCAATGCGCACTTCTGGGACCATTTGTCTCATAGAGTTTAACATTATATTTACGCGCAAGCCACTCTCAACATTCAACTGAGTAGGACTCCACTCTACTTTCACACAATAGTTAAATTTTCCTCTTCTCAAAAGATATCCTCTTAAATAGCCTCCCATAACCTTTCAAACCATCTCAGGTGTGTGAACTCTCATTCTACACATGTACTTGGATTATCGTCATTCTCGCACGATGTTCAATCCATGAGGCCATGCCAGCTTATATATAACTTCCCCACAGTATATATTCCACACATCTATTCCCATGTCCATCAATCTTGGACGATTCAAAATCAGTTAACCCGGGCTCCCATACACCCTATAATTAGTGCATAATTTCACAACACTGGAAACGTCTCACACTTTCCTCAAAATTGTTCTCGAATTCTCGATGTCGATATAATCACATGGGTATTCTCAATCACCCCATAAAATTGAAATTTAATTATCCTCGACATTGTTCCACCCTTCAAGTCGTAGTGAGAAGAAACATTATCAGTGCTCTCTCACAGCACTACCAGCTCCACTTGCCTTATAATATATAATAGCTCTCAGCTCAGAGTGTTTTCTCTGCACTTCCATTAATAACTGATCAAGATTGATACCCTATCATCCATCAATATATCTCCACTCAGGACGTTTATCAAGATCCATGTGTATCTCATCACGTAATAACATTTAAACAAGGGACTCTCCCCCCCCCCCCCCAATACTCTATCACTCAGCATTGGCGGTAATCAAATTCCATAAACTTCAAACACATAACCAAGACTCTTGAAATCCTGTGCTCGGAAGTATAAATATAAATCTTAACTCTACGTCTCTAAAGGAGTGATATAACAGGGTGTTCTCCCTATCACCAAGTTCTCAGCGCTAAACATAATAACAAGCTCAATCTCTCCGCTCGACAGTAATACAATGTACCTCAAATCACATCAATAAAGTCCCTACATACCGGAATCAAATATCTCGAGAAAACTATACTCTATGAAGTCTCTATTATAATATAATTGTAGTCTCAACCCTCTTTCAGGTGAGACATTGCCAAAACAACATATCCTGCCCTGGAACAACAAACACAATAGCCTTGAAATATAAACCCACTATCATTCCAACCAGTCTATACTCAGGATAATATCATACTCGTATAACACATCACAAGATGAGTAATTCAAATAAAACATATACCACTATGCCTACACCCACTTCCCCACAGATGAAACCATAAATAACCCCACTATACCACATAAATATATATACATAACAATCTTATCGATATACATACTAAACTCGTCTCACACGTGAATCTAATGCTAATTAAGATACCATGACTTGCTCGTGCCACCCAAAGCATACCTCATACAACCGATGATAAAGCTCATATTACAACATTGCCAATCATCCTGGCTGCACATATGGTTCCCGGGCGTAACATGCTTGTTCGAACTGAACCAAAAACTATCTTAATTATTGCCCCAGCTAGGCACCATACTCTTGTCCCTATACTCGCTTCGGGAAAAAATAATGTATGTGGTCCTACTCCCCACATAAAAATACCTCTTCATATAATCCACTTATCTTCGGCCACGCTGGTCGTATTAGGGTTGTCTTTCTCTCGAACCCTGGTAGCATTGACCCTGATGGTTACCCTCATCGTTCCCTTAGCTCCGCTAGCCCTAAGGAACACACTACTAGTCTTACCAGTCCTAACTGAATCCACTATCACTCAATAGGAATTCATATATCTGAATCATTTATACGGGTTCCCTGATGGGTCACCCCCTATAGTGTTTCACTAACACCATTACATTCAGTCTTACTCCCTGACTAAGTCCTCCAATTCTTTTAGCTCCCCTCACAAAGAAGCATTAATAACCTCATTGTCAAAACACAACAAAGTCATCATCTGCTTCAACCTTCCAAGCAGAATTTCCCCTTAAATTCTAGTGACTCCTCTCATGAGTCTGTTACCCACTTTAAAGGCTCTTTTCTCCACTGTACCAAATGTGGTGATTTACTCCCACCATTACAACGCTACTCCTATGAGCTAAGAAAAATCTTACCCCAATTTTCACTTCTGAGTATACTACTCCCTGATATATGCCAAAGCCTCTAGGTATTCTTTATCCATTAGCTGCACGCACAATCTCCGCATTTACCAAAATTTCAACGGGTTGTCCTCTTCAAAGACCCCTCCGACTCTCTCCCAACTTAACCTTACTGGGTGAGTCTAGTTTGGCACCACTTCTTTCATAGCTGTACTTGAAAATATATACTTCACCCCAGGAGTCCTTACAGACCCATCTTCCCGAGCAACAATAGGGGTTACCTCAACTACGACCATCGTCCCCAAAATATACTACAACTTCAACTGAGCCCTGCCTCCTGCTGTTCTCACAACGGCCCTCACCTGCCGTCCTTCGTTGTTCGGTAAACAAAATAGACCCGAACACATATAAGATTCACTATAACATATATAGCAGGAGAATGAAATCTCACCGTAGAAATCAACAATTCTAAACATATGTCTATATCTTAAATAGAAGGCAACGCTGGAAATGTAGCACGTCCGCAGGGATTCCTAAGGACACTAGATACTGATACTCTGATACCACCTGTGACAACCCGCCTAATAAAATACTAGGTGATTAGTCATATATCAAATTAAACAAGAATCTCAAATGATTTCATTCGCAGCATCACTATCAAAAATCATTTAATTACTAATAACCAATTATGCATGGCGTCAAATTTTGAAACTTCTTAATATTTTTAACTAAAACACACAAGTGAAGCAATCCATACAAAGATATGAATAATAATAACGGATAAATCTCGATAAAACATCTATACAACCATATCGAATCGGCGTAACATAAAAATGCTGAAAATAAACTAAAAGACAACAGTTGAGCAATAAGCCTGATTTTTACAACAGTACCTCATATCTAGATCATAAGGATAGAAGCGTATAAATCATTTCCTACCAACATCCATAGCTACGGCAGCAATGTATGACCCAAAAGAATAGCCATCCAGGCATCCCTATGTCTGGACACCTAAAAAGTATAATAAAGGGGAAGAAAAAGAGAAATTGATACGGGTCAGAGCTCGGGTTTTGAAAAATATTTTAGCAAGTGCTTCACATACTTTAATATTTAAAATATGGTACTCTCCATATTTAAACTGGTGTCTCACTCACATGAGATACCCCTCACCTCTCATCTAACAGTGCACACCTAACGAATGTATTTTAAGCACCCATGTTATGTTACCCAGCCTAACTAGCATCTCACCTCATTGTTAAACACCATATGCTATCTCAACAACCCGAATATATAATAACATAAGCTATCATTCGATCTTATAAATTATAATCTCTCAGTTGTAATTTATCCTTACAATAGGAATAACCGTCACTAGTCATTACACTATTCACATTTTAGTGTTCTTTATCTTGTACATAATATTCTCATCTTTATATGAATATATCACATTTTTGTTCAAGATTTTATACTATCGGATGATCAAGAAATTATTTCACATTTCATTCTCTATTTTGTGTGTGTATATATATATATATATATATATATATATATATATATATATATATATATATATATATATATATATATATATATATATATATACACACACTATACACATCAAGTATGTGACAACCCGCTCCAAATAATAACGGGTGGCCAGCCCTATACTACATAAATCAGGTATCTCAGATGGTACAGTCTCAACATCAACAACTAAACACAGTAATATAAGGCTAACTACCCGAAATCATAAAGTGCGAATCGCCAAAAATTTAAAACTTTTATTTGACAACAACAACAAAACCAACAATACACATCTAATCTATAATGTGGAAAGTGCATGCTCCAATAATGAAAGAGTACAATACATTGTACAATAAAAATCCCAGCAATGAAATACCCGAATATGCTGTCGGGCAACAGACAATACAATAAACAGATAATTAAATCATATAAAAGTGTTACTCTATAACACTTGAATACTAACTCAATACAACTGAATCCTAATCTAGATATACAAAGATAGGAATCGACTAAAACCAAGTGCCGCAACAGTCCGCTACTGCCACAGCTCCACAAATCCTGAATGGAGGGATAATAAAGGCGTCCTTGCGGGGGAACACCTGAAGTAATACAATATATATGTGCATGGGGGAGGGGAAATGGAAACGGGTCAGAACCCGAGTGTGAAAAACATTTATAGCAAGTGTATTAAAATGCATAATAATTATAAATGCATTATTACATGATTTAGCTGGAATCGAACACTCCATAGAAATTCAACTCACCTCTCATCTAAAGCGCGCACTAAGCGTATGCACGTGTCTCCCAAAAAGGATGTTCGATTCTAATTAGGTAAGAGGATTCTAACTTAAACCCAAATAAAGTATTTAAGTGGAACCATCTAACCTATCACCCGATTCTACATATAATCCATTTCTAATAGTTATAATTATTATCTTATATATAAACATTACGCTTATCTTTATAATATTCTTTTGTTGAACATATAAAGTTACATGATCCTATCATGCTCCATCATCACAATACATAAACAATATCATGTACTAGATTTATTCTAGTGATGCCCAAAAAGGCAAGAAACCATATATATAAATAATAATAGATGAGTTATTAGCATCAAGAACTAAGGACTAAACTCCTCCCAATTTTCAACACGGTACTGCGTTTCGTGCGTGGGACGTCTCGCCGAAGCGAAATCCAAACAAGTAACCCCCCCGTTACACTACTCCTGACCGTATCGATCCTCGGGGATCATTATGCCCTCAATGCAAGATGCATGTAACCCAAATGATTAGTATCCAATTTTAATTAATTAATATTCCCAAGTCTCAACAGTACATGGCGTTTCATGCGTGGGACGTCTCGCCGAAGCGAAATCCAAACAAGGAACTCCCCCATTACACTACTCCTGGCACTGTCGATCGTCGGGATAGGTGATAGATATATAATATAATATAATGATGAGCATTAAGGACTAAACTTATCCCCAAGTTCCAACATTACACTGCGGTTCGTGCGTGGGACGTCTCGCCGAAGCGAAATCCAAACAACGAACCCCCCCGATACACTAATCCTGGCAATATAGGTCATTAAGGTCGGTTATGCCCTTGACACCCAAATACAAACACAAGCAACTAATAACCATCCAACCGAGCTATAACTCGAAGGACGCAGGCTCACATGCTATCATCATCCAGCAGCCCATAAACGTAGCAAACTGGGGCCACCTGGTGGGGTTCAACGACACCCACCTCGTGATCAACTCACGCACACGACGTCCGGGAAGCGGTCATAGTTCCTAACCGGCAAGTGAGAGCATCACATACCCCGACCTCTCACCCCCAAAATAAGTAAATATATATATATGTCATTTTCTGACCACAAGGGACGACTATGACCTGGGGAATATCCACACCCTGCATATTTGTCAGGATGCTCACCCTCAACGCACGAAACTTCCCAATGATAGCAAGGAGGGGGTATGCTTAACATGTATATACACCATATATAAGGTCTACATACATCCCACATAATAAAGATACACCATTATATAAGGTATACCTGAAACATCACATTCATGTTTATTATACGCACTTAGGCGCAGTTAAATTACATCATAGTTTAGTATACTCTCTCATGATATACTAATCGTTAATACTCACACATATACCCCACTTAGTATACGCTATAATTTCTAATCGGTATTCCTCAAATTTAGTCTATATGACTCCAATAATTTCTTATAAGGGAAACTCACTAAAAGTCTCGAAAACATACTTCAAATGTCTCCTATAGAGATCCCCATTCGATAACCTCTAACCAAACGGGATGAAATTCTCCTTAAAAAAAAATCCCACAAAAGCCCTGTTTTCGAATCGATTCGGGCCTATTTCGAATCGGTTCGGCCCAGCGAATCGATTCGGCCAGGAAGGCGAATCGATTCGGGTCATCAGACCTGGGACTCTGTCTCAGGACGAATCGATTCGGATGGGGTCCGAATCGATTCGGTCACTCAGACCTGGGCACCTGCATATTTTCGAATCGATTCGGCTAGGGGGCCGAATCGATTCGGCCCTGCTGAACCTCGAAAATGGCTACTTTTTAAGTAAGCCAAAAATCCCAAAATTCATTTTAATCATTTTCTCTTCATTTCTCTTCAACCCAATCACATATATATCATCAATACTCATCCAAGAACACATATAAACTAGTTTCTAACCTTAAATCCATTTATATACTACAAATCTAAGGTTTTCTCAAAAGTTAGGTTTTAAATAAACTAAACCTAAAACCCAAAAATCAATCCACAAATCATGCAATAAATGGTACACAACAATTATTTAGCAAGTTTAATCACTTGCCTCGGGTTCGTAGGGTCTGAATCCGCCTCTAGATCGCAAAATGGCCGGAAATCCTCCACTTTCTCTCTCTTTTTCTCCTTCCTTTCTTCTTCTTTCTTCTTCTCTCTTTCTTTCTTTCCTTTTCTCTTTCTCTCTTAAGTGAGAATGATTCTCACGTGGCTTTTAAGCCTAATTTCCCAAGGTACACATCTTTAAATGATAATACACACTTTAAATGACTCGGTGACCTTAATACGAGTCAAACGGTCCTATTTTATTTCGGAACCCAAATAGACCCCAAGTACAGTCATTTCGACTTTCTCGACCCTTCCGGAAACAATGGTACCCTCAGAATTTCCATTCGACACACTTTCTAACAACTCTAAATTTTGACCTCAATTGCCAATTTATTATTTCTCCAATAAAATATTATTTATCTCTCCCGAAATAAATAAATTATCGTCTCCAAGACCTCGGGTTGTTACAAACTCCCCCACTTACAAGAATTTCGCCCTCGAAATTTAGCTAAGCCTAATTCTCCCAAAGCTCAACTAGTCCTAATCTACCCATTATTACTAATCCTATCTCCAAACTTCTAACTTCCCACGACGAATTGATTTAATTTACTTTATTATTAAGCTAATTATGAAGTAAACAAAACTTATTTCCATAACAAGGGCGCCCATACACCCTTTATAATTGAGCTTTATGCTCACAACCATCATAATGAGGCTTATTTGCCTCGAAAGTTTCACATTTCCACCAATAAGTAAGACTAAAATTTTAGTAGAGAAAATTTGAATGGTCCAAAGAAATAACTCCTCTCAATTCCTGACGATCGCCAATTTCGTGCGGGGGACGTCTCGCAAAAGCGAAATCCAAACAAGGAACCCTCCCAATACACTACTGTGTGACGACGTCGGGGATTGAGAGTTTGTTAGATCCGGACTTGAGTTTGAAAACGTTTTTGTGGAAAATTTTGTTTGAAAGGGCCCGAAGGCCGATAAAAGTTTTATATTGAAAATAGTTTATTTTGAAAAAGATTATATATATATATATATATTCTAATATAAAATGCCTTATGTCCAACACAAGGTCTTTTTATTCATCATATGCATAACATATAGCTCACAAATATAATCATAATCAGGAGCTAAAACTTTACCTGCGTCCCATCAAACCACAATCACTTCAAACATAAACAACAGCTTACATCATCTCAATATACTGCCATATATAAGGCAATTCCATATCTGGAATACAACAATTTCAATAGTCTATCACGACTACATAAAAAGAAGTAGCTTCTATCATTACTACTTACCACCATAACCAAGATAATAGAATAAGAGCATATCTTGCTCAAAATTTCCCCCTTTAGGGTCATTACCTACCATACATAAACAAAAAGGGCTAAAGCACTACCCGATTCACATGTATTTCCCATACGATATTTCCAAAATTTCATAGAGTAATAATCCCTATAGTAAGGAAAATTACTTACAACATCCATCTCTAGTCCGATTGCCCATCCTCATCAATAGGCTCCCAAACATAGTCCCCCGGTCTAAAGCGACCTCGAATCTGCTGTAGGGGTTGCACTTCCAAAATTTCATCAAATCGCGGTCCTTTACCTCTTTGAGGACAATCTCTCTTTTTATGACCTATTTCTTTACAAGAGAAACACTTGCCCATGAACTCTTTCTGCCCACTCGCATTACTGGCGCTCTCTTTGCCAAACTTACTTGATGAACTCGAATCTCCAAAGTTCTTACTCTCTTGAGAACGAAAACGATATTCTCGACACTTCAATAGTGCCGCATTCACAACCTCGTCGAAAGTCATTAACTTAGGGCTTTCTAACAAATGTTGTTGGATTTTCCATTCTAAACCTCGAACAAACTTCGATATACGTTTCTCTTCCGTATTTACCTCATTAGGTACTAATCTCGCCCATAGAGAAAAATCTTCTTCATATTCTCCCACCGTCCTATTTCCTTGAAAAATTCCCATATCCTTCGTAGGGGAAAGCAAATACCTTTGATCAAAAAGTCCCCAAAATTCTTTGATAGGAAAAGTATCTCTCTGCTCAGATGTGGTGACAAACTCCCACCATTGAAGAGCTGCACCCGATAACTTAAAGGTGACTAAAAATTGCTTCTGCACCTCACTACACTCAACCATACGAAGATGCCTTAGCATACTATTTTTCCATGTACTTGCAGCCATTGCATCAACTCCCCCTGCAAACTCGGGAGGATGCCCCTGATTAAAATCTTCCTTCACTCTCTCCCAAAAGGACAATCCTAAATGGGGTAGGGCTGCTCGAGCGACAGGTTGCTGAGCCATCGTAGAAACGGCAGCAGTTACTGCTTGTGCCACTATACTGGCAACATCATCCGTAGTCATGTTCCTTGGAGGCAATTGGGGCTGTCCTTTCCTTGCCTTGACTGAACGACCTCCCTTTGGTGGCATCTGAAACAAGAACAATTGGATCAGAACGCCTTTCAAATATTTTCAATTCACAGAAAAATATGGACGTATGAATGTAACCGTCCTAGCACTAAGGCTCTATACCAAGAACGCTTACGGAAGATCGTAGTAACGCACACAGATCCTAAAGACACTAGAACCTGATGCTCTGATACCATCTGTGACAACCCGCTCCAAATAATAACGGGTGGCCAGCCCTATACTACATAAATCAGGTATCTCAGATGGTACAGTCTCAACATCAACAACTAAACACAGTAATATAAGGCTAACTACCCGAAATCATAAAGTGCGAATCGCCAAAAATTTAAAACTTTTATTTGACAACAACAACAAAACCAACAATACACATCTAATCTATAATGTGGAAAGTGCATGCTCCAATAATGAAAGAGTACAATACATTGTACAATAAAAATCCCAGCAATGAAATACCCGAATATGCTGTCGGGCAACAGACAATACAATAAACAGATAATTAAATCATATAAAAGTGTTACTCTATAACACTTGAATACTAACTCAATACAACTGAATCCTAATCTAGATATACAAAGATAGGAATCGACTAAAACCAAGTGCCGCAACAGTCCGCTACTGCCACAGCTCCACAAATCCTGAATGGAGGGATAATAAAGGCGTCCTTGCGGGGGAACACCTGAAGTAATACAATATATATGTGCATGGGGGAGGGGAAATGGAAACGGGTCAGAACCCGAGTGTGAAAAACATTTATAGAAAGTGTATTAAAATGCATAATAATTATAAATGCATTATTACATGATTTAGCTGGAATCGAACACTCCATAGAAATTCAACTCACCTCTCATCTAAAGCGCGCACTAAGCGTATGCACGTGTCTCCCAAAAAGGATGTTCGATTCTAATTAGGTAAGAGGATTCTAACTTAAACCCAAATAAAGTATTTAAGTGGAACCATCTAACCTATCACCCGATTCTACATATAATCCATTTCTAATAGTTATAATTATTATCTTATATATAAACATTACGCTTATCTTTATAATATTCTTTTGTTGAACATATAAAGTTACATGATCCTATCATGCTCCATCATCACAATACATAAACAATATCATGTACTAGATTTATTCTAGTGATGCCCAAAAAGGCAAGAAACCATATATATAAATAATAATAGATGAGTTATTAGCATCAAGAACTAAGGACTAAACTCCTCCCAATTTTCAACACGGTACTGCGTTTCGTGCGTGGGACGTCTCGCCGAAGCGAAATCCAAACAAGGAACCCCCCCGTTACACTACTCCTGACCGTATCGATCCTCGGGGATCATTATGCCCTCAATGCAAGATGCATGTAACCCAAATGATTAGTATCCAATTTTAATTAATTAATATTCCCAAGTCTCAACAGTACATGGCGTTATATGCGTGGGACGTCTCGCCGAAGCGAAATCCAAACAAGGAACCCCCCCATTACACTACTCCTGGCACTGTCGATCGTCGGGATAGGTGATAGATATATAATATAATATAATGATGAGCATTAAGGACTAAACTTATCCCCAAGTTCCAATATTACACTGCGGTTCGTGCGTGGGACGTCTCGCCGAAGCGAAATCCAAACAAGGAACCCCCCCGATACACTAATCCTGGCAATATAGGTCATTAAGGTCGGTTATGCCCTTGACACCCAAATACAAACACAAGCAACTAATAACCATCCAACCGAGCTATAACTCGAAGGACGCAGGCTCACATGCTATCATCATCCAGCAGCCCATAAACGTAGCAAACTGGGGCCACCTGGTGGGGTTCAACGACACCCACCTCGTGATCAACTCACGCACACGACGTCCGGGAAGCGGTCATAGTTCCTAACCGGCAAGTGAGAGCATCACATACCCCGACCTCTCACCCCCAAAATAAGTAAATATATATATATGTCATTTTCTGACCACAAGGGACGACTATGACCTGGGGAATATCCACACCCTGCATATTTGTCAGGATGCTCACCCTCAACGCACGAAACTTCCCAATGATAGCAAGGAGGGGGTATGCTTAACATGTATATACACCATATATAAGGTCTACATACATCCCACATAATAAAGATACACCATTATATAAGGTATACCTGAAACATCACATTCATGTTTATTATACGCACTTAGGCGCAGTTAAATTACATCATAGTTTAGTATACTCTCTCATGATATACTAATCGTTAATACTCACACATATACCCCACTTAGTATACGCTATAATTTCTAATCGGTATTCCTCAAATTTAGTCTATATGACTCCAATAATTTCTTATAAGGGAAACTCACTAAAAGTCTCGAAAACATACTTCAAATGTCTCCTATAGAGATCCCCATTCGATAACCTCGAACCAAACGGGATGAAATTCTCCTTAAAAAAAAATCCCACAAAAGCCCTGTTTTCGAATCGATTCGGGCCTATTCCGAATCGGTTCGGCCCAGCGAATCGATTCGGCCAGGAAGGCGAATCGATTCGGGTCATCAGACCTGGGACTCTGTCTCAGGACGAATCGATTCGGATGGGGTCCGAATCGATTCGGTCACTCAGACCTGGGCACCTGCATATTTCCGAATCGATTCGGCTAGGGGGCCGAATCGATTCGGCCCTGCTGAACCTCGAAAATGGCTACTTTTTAAGTAAGCCAAAAATCCCAAAATTCATTTTAATCATTTTCTCTTCATTTCTCTTCAACCCAATCACATATATATCATCAATACTCATCCAAGAACACATATAAACTAGTTTCTAACCTTAAATCCATTTATATACTACAAATCTAAGGTTTTCTCAAAAGTTAGGTTTTAAATAAACTAAACCTAAAACCCAAAAATCAATCCACAAATCATGCAATAAATGGTACACAACAATTATTTAGCAAGTTTAATCACTTGCCTCGGGTTCGTAGGGTCTGAATCCGCCTCTAGATCGCGAAATGGCCGGAAATCCTCCACTTTCTCTCTCTTTTTCTCCTTCCTTTCTTCTTCTTTCTTCTTCTCTCTTTCTTTCTTTCCTTTTCTCTTTCTCTCTTAAGTGAGAATGATTCTCACGTGGCTTTTAAGCCTAATTTCCCAAGGTACACATCTTTAAATGATAATACACACTTTAAATGACTCGGTGACCTTAATACGAGTCAAACGGTCCTATTTTATTTCGGAACCCAAATAGACCCCAAGTACAGTCATTTCGACTTTCTCGACCCTTCCGGAAACAATGGTACCCTCAGAATTTCCATTCGACACACTTTCTAACAACTCTAAATTTTGACCTCAATTGCCAATTTATTATTTCTCCAATAAAATATTATTTATCTCTCCCGAAATAAATAAATTATCGTCTCCAAGACCTCGGGTTGTTACAAAGTATATCCATACTTATATATCACACACTATATAAGTATAATAACCATCCCTCAGAGCTATAACTCAATGGATGCAGTCTCTCAATGCTATCATCTTCCAGGGAATTACTCACATACCATCCTGGGTTACTAGTGGTCAGAATATCACACCGACTTGGTAAAAACCAAATCACAGCGTATGGGAAGCAGTCATAGTTCCTCACCCGAAATGAGAATGAAACATAGCCACCACGTCTCACCCCTAATAAAAATCACACAATATAAAATGGTCGCTATGACCTGGGGACGATAAGCTCCTTGCTCCTCAAGCCAGGGGCCTCACCCACATTGCGCAACTTCCCATTATAGCACTAGAAGGGTATGCTTCACATAAATATATCATTCACACACAAATATATTCATAATCATATCATATATATACTGTCGCTATTCCCGTGTGTATATATATATATATATATATATATATATATATATATATATATATATATCATCAAATTCGGCTATCCATGCATATCTCTCCTGGCATTAGCCTATAATCCTAAATATATCAATTCGTATAGATTAATAAGTATACACATAACTTATTTTAATCCCATAAGTATTCATTCACTTATGATGCAATTCTCACATAAATGTATATTCTCGAATAATAGCTTATGACCACTCGTTGGTATTCTAATTTCATCCTACTCGTGCATTCCGATATTATTCACATATGTTATCCGTACATATATATTCTACACTCATACAATTATATATATACCCACCGAAATAATCTCCCGAGTGTTATTTATCCCAAAACACTCCTTAAATTCATAACCTGGATCTTATTCACAGTAACCCGAGATTTATACATCACTCACTTCATTATTTAGAGGTCCACATACTCTATATTGGATCCTAGAGTGCTTATGTATGAAAAGTAATGCTTCTACAACCCTTTTAGTTCAAGAAAATCTCTTAAATTTTTTTATCATAACCGAACCGAACCCATGGCCCAAAAATGAACCGATTCGGTTCCAAATAAAGGAACCGAACCGATTATACCAAAAATGAACCGGTCCGGATGTGATCAGTTCGGGAGTTCCTATTCTCCCCCAACTCCAAAATTTATGGTTTTTACTCTCACCAACCATTATGATAAACATCTAGACACTTAGATATACCCAACACACTATTTATTCTTTGGATTCATCAAGTTAATTAAGATTAAACCTTTCTTAATTAAACCCTAGTTTTTATACAAATCTTCTAATTTCTCAACAATAATTACACAATTAACATGGATTTTAACTTAGTTTCATATAGGATTATTATCACATCAAAATCATATGAAATCATCTCCCAAAAACCCGTTTTTGTGCAAGAATCCCAAACCCAAAATCTTATAGTTTTAATCACCAACTATAATATGGAAAATAAACACACTTAAATCATTAAAGTAAGTTAAACACTTGCCTAGTTGGATAAATCTGACGATCTCATGCCAAAATACTTAGGAGCTTGGTCGGGGTTCTCCTATTTTCTCCCTTTTCTTCCTTCTTTCTCTTCTTTCTTTTTTCTTTCTTTCCTTTCTCTTTCTATCCTTCTCTCATGGCTTATAAGAAAGAAATAAGGGTTATTTCCTTATTAAATTCAAAATTGACTCATATACACAAGTTCGAGTCCCTACTGATCCAAAATGTCCCCGAAACCCAAACACTACCCCTGGGTACTCTATAATGACTATCTCGACCTTTCCAAGACCAACTGTGCACTCAAAATTCCCATCTAAGTCACTTATCAAAAATTCATGACTTAAACCCAACACATCTCCATGCGCATTTTCCGAATAAAATAACATCATTTTCACTTTTATTCACCTGCAACCTGAAATACAACTAGTCCATCTCATTTACTTATTCCCATAAGTAAATATAACATATGTTAATATTAATCTGTCACTTGTAAAATTAATATTTACTTTTTACTTCAAATTCTAAAATTACTAAATTACACCAACTCAAGTAATTTAATTATCCATAGATGTACAGGGTATTACACATACCTCAAAGAATTTCCATTGGGGAGACCAGGCAGTCTAGGGGCAGGGAAGTTATAAAGGACAACAGGCGCCACAGGGACAGTGCCCACCATTTCCGGCTTAAGGAGCCGCTCCAATACCCACCTCAGGGGCAATAGCCCTTGCAGTATGGGTGGGTATATCATGTCACAACTGCAGATGGGCCCAGTATCGGCGCAGGTAGTCGAGGGTATGTTTCCATTTTTTGTCAAATTGGTCGTATTCTATTCAATACGGGTGCATCTCATTATTTTGTTAGCACGGGGTTTGCACGAGAGACGGGCATGATAGATTTTCCATCCGGCACTATTTTGCACATAAACTCACCATTGGGTAGAGGCGCACCCATACGGTCAGTATGTTGGGGTATCGATATTGAGATAGGTCGACTCACCTTTGTAGCTGATTTATTAGTACTTGACATGCACAAGTACGACATTATTTTGAGGATGGACTATCTAGCTACCTATAGGGCATGTGTGGATTCTTATGGGAGGTCTATTTTCTTTGCCATTCCAGGGCAGGAGATGTACCTAGTTGCGATGTCACACCCCAGGGGTGGGTTAAGCACGCATTTATATTACATTGAGGACGATACTTCTTTGGAGGTTATGGTGATGCTAGGTTTTCCATCCCGGCGGTGAATGAGTTTTCTTATTTTTTTGGGGAGAGTATGGGGTTACCACCTAGTCGGGAAATTGACTTTGTGGTCGACTTATTTTCGAACATAAGACTCATTGCCCGTACTCCGTATCGGATGGCTGCTTTGGAGATAATGGAGCTTTGATAGAAGATTGAGTAATTATTGGGGCAAGGGTTTATCAGGAGGAGTACTTTGCCCTTTGGTTCTCCAGTATTATTCGTCAATAAGAAGGAGGAATCTCTATGGCTTTGTATTAACTACTAGTAGTTGAACAAAGTCACTATTCAGAATAAATACCCGTTGCCACGTATAGATGATTTATTTGACCAACTGAGTGGTGTTGCGTATTTTTATAACGTTGATTCGAGGTCAGTGTATCACCAGTTGAGAGTCCAAAAGCAGGACTTCTCAAAGACAGCCTTCCTTACTAGATATGGGTCGTACGAGTTTTTGGTGATGCCATTTGGGCTAACCAATGCACTGATAGTATTTATGAACTTGATGAACTGAGTTTTTAGGGACTATTTGGATCGATTTGTTATCGTGTTTATAGACGATATTTTGATTTATTCCCAAATTACGGAGGATCATGCAGAGCATTTATAGGTGGTCTTACAGATCCTACGAGATCATCAGTTGTATGTAAAGAATGAGAAATGAGGGTTTGGGGTGAGATAAGTATAGTTCTTGGGCCACATTGTGTCCAAGTGGGGGATATCCATGGATCCAGTGAAAGTTTCTAGCATAATGGACTGGGGAGAGATGATGATGCTGTAATCAGCATCACCAGATCAAGATAAGACTATGAATATCTTAAACTCAATCACATCACAAAAATGGATATGGATATATGTATATATGAAAGAAGCAGATGAAGATAAGAAGATGAACTCAATGATTTAAAGTGTTTCGGCCAATTGAGCCAACATCCACTGTGTGCGTGTGTGAGAACTCCACTAAACAATGGCACTAATGGCCAGGGCTACAACATTCAAGCTTTCTCTCTCTTTTGTATACAATTGGACACAGTTCTGTTAGGGTTATGAATTTTAGATCCCTTCCCATAGAGAAGATGAAGTGTATATATAAGACCTGGGGGGTGTAGTGTACCCCATGGGCATATAACCAGCATGTGCATGAGGAAACTCCCAATAAGATGAATCCACATATCCCTGGCACATGTATACAACAATGATGTAATATTCCCTCATGTGAGGGGATGATATTATTGCAATAGTTTTACCCATGTGGGATATGCCATGCTGGAACCTTGTACTGCTCGTACAGTAAATATCATTTTAAGGAGTCTCGACCTCGTCGAGGACAATGTTACTGATATAGCGTGTGGCCTAACGTGGGAAACTGTTAAGTGTAATCTCTACTGAGGAACGCCGACCGAGGTTGATTAATTGAACGACCAAGAGACGCACTTATTACTGAAGAACTTACACAAATTATCGTCTTACTAGGTGGCCGAGGTTACATGTACAAGGCCGACCCTAGTTCTGGACGAGTCTTGGAAACATCCTGTGAACTCCTTCTAAAATCTTAGTTGTCTAGGGTCAGGAAGTCTCCATATGGAGACGAGAACATATTTGGGTATATCAATCAGCCTCTATCTCTTAGCCATCTCCATGAGGAGGAGACTGGGGGATATGAGTCGGATGAGTCTTTTGAAGAGGTCGCGCGAGTGACACATGTTTCAGTACTGATTGGGTAGCGCCTGCCCCAAGCATGATCTAGCGGCTAGGTGCTTTGGGATTCTTTCCCTAGATGATGATGAGTATGGGGAAGTGTGCTTAATCATTTGGAGGTATTTAAACCACAAACCTTTACTTTCTTCTCTTTCCTTATTTGCAAAAACGTATTCCCGCTTTCTTTTACAAAACTGCCATAGCCATTCTTCAAACATTGCACCTCTTTTCTTTGATTTCCAAGATCGATTAGCCCCCTTTTTCTATTTTCAGTGACTGGTCTTCTCCAAGTAACCCCTTTCTACAACTTTCTTCTATTCTTAGTTCTTAATTCTTACTTTTGCATTTCCCGATGCCTTTTAATTTCTTCGACAAGGTTCTGCATTAGTTTTTAGGGTTTGGATTTTCCCTTGTGACGCGTCTACTAACCTAGTGGCAGTGGTAGAGGTGGTTTTTAGTGGGTTTGGGTGTTCCACGACCGTGGTGAGAATTTTTAGGTGATCTCCGCTCACCTTCTTCGATGGAGTTTTTTGGCTTGTTCTTGGTTGTTCTTCATCAGGAACGGATGAGATTCTAGCCTTTGATCTTTTGGTCAATAAAAGTCAACCCTTTAATTTGTTTATCCCCCTTCACAGTTTAGTTAAGTTTAGCCTCGTCTTGTTCATGTTAACATGTTTGTACGAACTAGTTGAGGAATTTCCAAACCTTAGGGAGAGGTATTTTCAGGAGATTAGGAAGACTGAGCTTGAGGAAGAGGAGAGAAGAAAGGCCAAGGTTGCTGATGCGGTCAAGGTTTTTGCTACTGATGGTTCAGCCCCTGGAGATTTCCAACACTACACTAGGGGATCAGTAAATTTAGGATTGATTTTTTTCTTTCTGGTCAGGGCGGTCGTCCGTGACCTATTGCCCTTTATCCGATGTAACACATGAACACTTTGAACTTCTTTTGTTTTCATCAGCTCTTGAAATATGAATGCTTTCTTGCTTGAATGTTTACATATTCCTTCTATTATATGCTTTATGTTGGTAGTACTTTCAACACCAAATTTCATAGTGTTTGAAATCTTGTATCGTCTGTGAGGCAGGATAACGATAACCACCAAATTTCTTCAATTATATAAGGACACCAAATTTCATAATTGGGACTCACTAAATTATGGTGTTATGACATACCCGCTCTCATCGTTTTGAGAGTTCATGGTTGAGCAACGTCTCGTCCATGTACTGTCATCTCGACCGAGAGAGCTTTTTTCACCCAAGTATTCACCAAATTAATGATGTTTATGGTCTGAGATCACCAAACTAATGATGTTTCATCTCATATTCACCAAATTAATGGTGTTTAAGGTTTGAGATCAACAAATTAATGATGTTTCATCTCATATTCACCAAATTAATGATGTTTAAGGTCTGAGATCACCAAACTAATGATGTTTCATCTCATATTCACTAAATTAATGATGTTTAAGTAATGAACCACACCCAAGTGATTTTCAATTTGGACTCACCAAATTATGGTGTTATTCCACACCCCCTCTCTTTGTTTTGAAATTACATGGTTGAGCAACGTCTCGTCCATATACTGTCATCTCGATCGAGAGAGATTTTTTCACCAAGTATTCACCGAATCAATGATGTTTAAGGTCTGAGATCACCAAACTAATGATGTTTCATCTCATATTCACCAAATTAATGATGTTTAAGGTATGAGATCACCAAAATAATGATGTTTCATTTCATATTCACCAAATTAATGATTTTTAAGGTTTGAGATCACCAAACTAATTATGTTTCATCTCATATTCACCAAATTAATGATGTTTAAGGTTTGAGATTGACAAATTAATGATGTTTGAGTAATGAACCACACCCAAGTGATTTTCAATTTGGACTCACCAAATTATTATGTTATGCCATACCCCCTCTCGTCGTTTTGAGAGTGCATGGTTGAGCATCGTCAAGCATCGTCATTTTGAGAATGATGTTTCATCATCTCATCTCATCTCGTATTCACCAAATTAATGATGTTTTAATAATTAAGTTGACCCTTCTTGGTGTTATTTAAAGTCCATGGATGGGGTCGACCCCCTTTCCAGGTTATCATTCACCAAGGTTCGATTGTTGCTATCTCACCATGAATGATGTTTTATAGCTTTTAAGGATACTTAAAACAAATCATTAAAGACAAAGTATATAAGATATGAGGGAACAAAGCATTTTCATTTTTCTCATTCATAATAAGCCCTTTTTACAATGATTCATAAGGAAAAGCTCTTATACAATCATCTATTGGTAGTACCGTTTTAAGTGGTCGGAATTCCAAGGGTTGGAGAATAGATCCTTCTCTAGGTTCTCTAGTCGATAAGTTCCTAGGACTACCTCATTTGTAACCCTGTAAGGACCATGTCAATTGGCATGAAGCTTGTTTGGTTTCTGCCAAGTCTTATTAAGAACTAGGTCGCTCACTGTTATCAGCATCAATTTTATCCTCTTATTATAAAAATTGGTCGTACTCTACTAATAGGCTGTCATTCTGACCTCAGCATCCTCCCTTTTTTCTTTAATCAGATCTAGGATAAGTCGTCTCTCTATTATATTTCCCTCAGGGTCATACGCCTAAACTTTGTGGGTGGGGAGACCCATCTTTGTTGGTACCACAACTTCTGATCCATAAGCTAACATGAAGGGGGTCTCCCCTGTCGGCATTTTTGTCATCATTCGATAAGCCTATAGTACAACATGTACCTCTTCAGTCCATTTCCCCTTATCATGTTCTAACCTTTTCTTGATTCCACCAAGAATAGTTATATTGGTGACCTCAGTCTGACCATTGCCCTCAGGTCGTCCAGGTGATGAAAAGAACTTTTTAATGCCGATCCTTTTACAATAATTTTATAGGGAGATGTTTTTCAACTGTGTACCATTATTTGAGATGAGTGTATTAGGCAAGTCGTATCTACAAATGATGTTCTTCCACATGAACTGAAAGGTCTTCTTTTTTTTGATCTTTATCATAACCTCAGTCTCTACCCACTTTGAAAAGAAGTTTATCGCCATAATCAAATATCTGTAGTTGCCCATGACCCTTGGCAGAGGTCCAACCAAATCACTTCCCAATACTGCAAATGGCCATGATGAGGTAATAGACGTTAGAGGTTGATGGGGCTGATGAGGGATGGTGGGAAACCGCTGGCACTTATCACACTTCTTTATGTATTCGGCCGAGTCTTTGGCCAGGGTTGGCCACTAATATCCTTGAGTGAAAATCCTCTTTACCAATGATCTACCCCCAATATGGCTTCAATAAGATCCTTCGTGGGCATCCTTCAAAATCTAGTCTACCTCGGCTAGGTGGACACATCTGAGCAAAGGTAAAAGGAATCCCCTCTTGTATAACACGTCCCCTAGGATAGAGAATTTAGTTGCTTTGTATCTCAACTTCCTTCTGTTGGCCTTAGACTCCGTAAAACTACCCTCTTTAATATTCTAAATAAGGGGGTCCATCCAAGATGGTCCCATGTTTAAATTAAAGAAAAAATCGCATCATCATCCTCTATTATCGATTGAGAAAGAATTTTTTTAGCACCAATATCTTAGTCTCTATCCGTGTGGACAAGGATAACCTTGCCAAAGCGTCGGCTCGGCTATTATCTAGCCGAGGGACCCTTTTGACTTTGATCTCACTAAATTCCTTCATCTTCCTCCTCACCTTTTCAAGGTAGCTTTCCATTATTTTGTATTTGGCCTCATAAATCCCCCAAGACCTGATTAACTACAAGTTAAAAGTCATTATGGATTATAAGTTAGTTGACATTGAGAGCTCTAGCGAGGTAGATTATGGCTATGAGGGCCTCATACTCTGGCTTATTATTATAATCCTTAAAACTGAACCTCAACGTGTACTCTATATCTGTTCCTTCTGGGACAGACATGATCAGGTCAGCTTCACTCCCATTTTCACAAGATGAACCATCAATAAACAAGTTCCACACTGACCCTTCTGAAAATGGCCCCTCTTCAATAACTCTGTTTCTGAGAAAAAAAATGTCTCGATTGTTGAAGGTTTCTCCATGCTTGTCTCGGCCTTTGTCAGTTTGGTACGGGTTTCGAATGACCATTCAAGACTGTATGCTTATTCACTATTGGCCTCAGCCCATGTGAACTCTACCACAAAGTCTTCTAGGGCCTTCCCCTTGATTTCCACCCTCGTTTGATTGACTATGTCATATTCTCCTAGCTCTATGGCCCGAGTCATTAATATACCTGATTTCTTAGGTTTATGGATGACTTGCCTAAGGGAAGAGTCCGTCAAGACAACCATTGTATGAGATTTAAAATAAGTCTTCATCTTCCTTAAATCGTGGATGAAGGCATAGGCCAGCTTTCCATCTTAGGATACCTCTGTTCAGTCCCCTAGAGGGCCTTATTATTGAAATACACTTGTCTTTTTACACCCTCATCATATCGTACTATCGTCACGCTGATAGCCGACTCAGACACAGCTAAGTAAAGGTAACGTTTCTCTCCTTGGACAGGACGAGATAATAAAAGTGGAGAGACGATATAAGACTTCAGCTCCATAAAATATTTATCGTATTTCTCGTCCCACTCAAAAGCTTTTTTAAGAATCTTAAAAAATGGAAGACATTTATCAGTGGATCTTGAGACAAACTTGTTTAATGCAGCTACTCGTCTAGTCAGCCTCTGAACTTCCTTGATGTTCCTTGGTGTCTTCATCTCTAGCAGGGCCTTTATCTTCTATGGGTTGGCTTTTATACCCCTCTTGACAATAAAACCCAAGAACTTGACAGCTTCGACACCGAAGACACACTTGGTTGGATTGAGCTTTATCTTTTACTCGTCCATGGTGTTAAAAGTTTTTCAAAGGTCGGCTATATGAGTTTCGACTTTCAAACTCTTAGTCAACATATCGTCAACATAAACTTCCATAGACTTTCCAATTTGGTCTTCAAACATCTTTTTCACCAACCGCTGATATATTACCCCGACGTTCCTCAATCCAAAGGCCATAACCTTATAACAGTAGGTCCCCTTATTGGTAATGAAGGTTATCTTCTCTGCATCAGGTGGGTCCATAAAAATTTGGTTGTAGATAGAGTGTGCATCCATGAAATTCATCAATTCAGGCCCTGCCATAGCATCTACCATCTGATCAATTCGAGGGAGAGGGAAGCTGTCTTTAGAATAAGACTTGTTCAAATCAGTGAAGTCCACTCACACTCTCCATTTGTCATTGGCATTATGTACTATGATAGCATTTGAAATCCATTCAGGGTATATCACCTCTCTGATGAACTATGCCTTCTCCATCTTTTTGACCTCGTTATTAATAACCTCGTACTTCTCCCTCGAGTAGATTCTCCTTCTGTGTTTTATCGGCTTGGAACCATCAACAATGTTCAACTTGTGAGACATTACTTTTGGGTCAATCTCAAGCATGTCACTGTGTGACTCCACGCGAAGATGATTTGTCTCTTCCTAAAAAATTCAATAAGCTCATCCTTGATCTCCTATTTTAAGTTTTTGCCAACCTGGACGGGTTTTTTCGTCTTATCCTCAGTGAGGATAATGGATTCTACCTCTTTCACAGCCTCCCCTTTCTTAAGTTTTGTCTCGTCTCTGAGATCAAGGGTGTCAATGTTTTATCTTTCTTGTGTGCTTCTCTCTCCTCTACTGAGTTAAAGTAGCATTATCATGCCGATGTTTGGTCACCTTGAACATCCCTTTACCCATATGGAGTCGAGAATTTTATCATTTGGTAGACCATTGAAGGCACGGCCTTAAACTCTTTGAGAGTTACTCATCCCAATATGAGGTTATAAGCCGAGAAGACATTCTCATCCATCAAAAAAAAGTTGATCTTCTTGGTCAACCTCTTTAGTCACTCGTCTCCCATTCTAACATCTATTTCATATATCCCCAGAGGGTGAAACTTTTCTCCACTGAATCCAATCAGAGGATGATGGTATGGGATGATCCTGGCCCAGCTAAGTCCTAAGCCTTTCAAGCATGGCCAGAACATGACATCTGCAGAGCTTCCTCCATCAACCAAGATTCTCGGAACTTCGCACCCATGTAATATGGTGGTAATAACTAGCGAGTCATCATGAGGAGCTAGGATACCCTTGAAATCTAGTCTTAAGAAGCCGACTATGAGGGTTTCCATATCCACTTTCTTCCTCTTCTTAGGCTTAACATCAATACGGGCTGAGTTCATAGCCTCGGCCTTTGTTATTGCCTTATCTTTGGCAATGTGTACCTTGCAGTCGACCACCTCAGAGCCTCCTCCTGTTAGTCCTCCAAAAATCATTGCCACACTAAATGAGATCATGTTGAGTCTCTTTACGGGTATGTTATCCTCCTTTGGTGGGAGATCCGAATCATCACTGTCATCATTCGGAGGGTCATCCCGCTTGTTTGGAGCTTCCTCTCTGCACCTATCATTTCTCCTTTTTTGAGGTCATCTCGGCCTTGACCTGGACCGTCCTTATTAACATATTTTCTCAACTTACCAGATTTCAGCATTTTTTCTATCCCATCTTTGAGGGCGAAGAATTTATCGGTGATGTGCCCATGATCTTTATGAAATTCATACCAAAAATTTATGTTTCTCTTGTGAGGAGTTGTCTTCAGCTTTTTTGACCACCTAAGAGGTCGGTCATTTTTTATCTCATTCAGAATGTGTTCATATCTAACTGTTAGATGCGTATAGTTCGCAAACTTGTATCCTATCGGCCTTTTCTTTATATCCTTCCCCTTGGACTTATAACCCTTTCCATCACTGTGAGCTCTTTTTTCTTCATCTTCTTTGGCGACCATTGCCTCCTCTGCGTTCATGACTCTCTCGATCGTAGCCAGGAGTTCAGCCATGGACTTTGGAGTGTCCTCATCCATCTTCCTTATTAGCTTTACTTTCTAAAGACCTCCCATAAGGGTTATCATCGCTATACTTTCTTCATAGTCTTCGACTTCCTGCTACTCCTTGTTAAAATGGGCTATATATTCCATCATAGGCTCGTCATTTCCCTGTTTGATGTACAATAGGTGGGTCGTCTACTTCCTAGGTTTTACCTCAAAGAAGAAATGGTGGACAAAACTATCGGCCAGCTGCTTAAAATTTCCTGTAGAGTTCTTAGGAAAGGAGATGAACCATACGTGGGCTGCCCCTATCAACGTGCTTGAAAATGTTGGGCATCTCATCTCATCTAATAATGAATAGATGTCGGAGGCCGACTGATACATCTCCACGAGATGCACCGAATTCGTTCTCCCATCATACTTCAAAGTAACTACCAGCGGTTTCAACCTGGGCAGGGTTGGGTAATTCAGTATCTTTCCCACAAATGGAGATCTTTCAGCATATCCCCTCTGCAAGGGATCTCGTCTTTTTATGATATCCCCTATTTTGTTCTCCAACCTCTGTATGGGCTTATTCCAGGGCTTGTCTGCTGCAACGTCGGCCTTTGCAGGGATAGCATTTTTCCAGGCCCCTTCTCTATCGTCTGGCCAAGCTGATCATTCTATGTTAGCCGAATGGGCCAATGGTACCCTCTGTGGACCCATAGGTCAACTGATCACATCTCTTTTCTCCTATCGGTCAGGGTGAGGTCTACAGTTGTATCTCCTCTCATTTCTTCTTGAACCTGCAACACTCCTTGATCCGGACAAATGGTTCCTCAGATCTCCCTAAGGACCGAGACTATCAACAAAGATTACCTTGGTCCACATTACCGACTGGGCCTGCGCTTTTGGCTGGGCCTCCGTCCTTGGTCCCTGCTCTTCCGAATAAGATGCACAGTTCTTCTGGATATCTCATGAGGTTCCCAACATTAAAACTCTCCCTCTTTGTCGTTAAGTTCGTCCCCGACTAAGTCATCATGGAGTTCTTAACCTTACCTCCCCAGGTGTAAACGCCTAGGGTCGGTAACATCATTCCATCTCTAACACGGTGGAAGGTCTTTTTCTGGAGCCTGGGTAGGTCCCCTGGCTTACTGACCTGGTTCACCTTCCTTGGCGGACGGAGTTACAAATTCTTCTCCAGCGCCGCCAGTCATGGCCGCAAAATTTTGGCTAAACATAGCAAACTTATTTTGTATTTGCTGTTGGCTTGCTATGAAAGAGCAAAGTGCAATCACCACCTCAGCCGTCTTTGACTGGGGTGGTGCTTGGTTGGATCTTGTACCACCTCCATGAGCTTGTGACCGTTGATTCTCAGGTAGAGGAGGTGAATCCAATGCTATTGGTGTAAGGTGTTTGAGCTATGAGCTGGAGAAGGTGAGCTTAAATGCTCAATAAGAGTTTCTTTAATGGCGAAACAACTCCATAAAGAGGGAGGATTGGTTCACCACCAGAGACTCTGATGAGTACAAGATAAAATAGGGAAGAGATGGTGATTAGGCATAAATTCTTCCAAATTTACCCCTTGATTTAGAGGTTTTTATTACCTCAGACGACGTAAAATGAATTAAGTTATCTCATATCTTTGCTAACGCTCTCGTCTAACAAATATCCCGAGTTTTGTGTATTTCTTATTAATTTTACAGGTATTCAACACATGAAAGAAAGAAAGAAACCAAAAGAAGCAAGAGAAAAGAAAGGAGACGAATCAAAAGGGAAAAAGCATAATTTCCACAAGGAATCTGATTGAGGACCCAAAATAAAAGTCGAGATCTCGAATGTGTGAACACGTAGGAAGAAACGGTATCCCAATCTGAGTTCTGGATTAGAAGTTATGAAGACCCGAAGATGCGAGATAAGCACGAGATAATGAAGAGAAATTGAAGAGAAGCTGAGAAGACAACCCGGACCAATCCGGTTTAATAGAAAAACGAATCAGTCTGAGGCCCCAAAGTTACTGTAAAGATGATGTCTAGCGGACCAGTCTGACTTTCCAAAAAATGGATTGGTATGGCCCTCAATTCTCACTGTAAAGATGCACATCTAGCGGACCAGTTCGGGTGCTTTGAAAAAATGGATCAGTCCGGTTGCTGACCGGACCAGTCCGGTATGTCCTGACCGGATCGATCCGGTGTATGAGATTTCATCTTATCTTCTTCTTCTTAGAGTTTTGCATTAATCCAACTCTTGTAAATTTAGTAGGATATAAATTTAAAAGAACTCCCATAAAAGGAGAGGCGTCGAATTCATTTTTTTGAAGGAGCTCTGTAATTAGTTTTGAGAAGAACACAAGAAAACCCTAGTTTAATTTCAGTTGCAATTAAAGTAAATTTATTCCAATCCTTGCTTCCATTATTGCAGTAGTTACTTCTTTAGTAGTAATTTCATTCTTCTTCATCTTCAATTGTTAGTAAAAGTGCTTTCTTTCATCCAAAACAAGTTTTCTTATAGTTTTAATATGTCCGGATAAGTTTTCAAGGGATGGGGTGCATGAACCCCACCTCATGTAATGCACGATAGTGGAAATAGAAATTAGAACTAAAACCCTAGATGAATTGTATCGTAGTTACTACGATACTACTTTAATTCAACCTTTGCTTACATATTGTGCGGGCTACGATCCCTCATATATGTAATACTTAGGATAAATAAAGACCGAATTTTAATTCGACCTTTGCTTACGTATTGTGCGGGCTACGATCCCTCATATATGTAATACTTAGGAGCATTAAAAAGTCAAATTCATTTAAAGCTTTAATTCCGAGTCTAGTATCCTATGAAGTGAATTACTAGGGTGTGGGGGATTGTAACCCGACCTATCTTTCTTATCTTATAATTAAAGCTTTATTTAATCGTCATTCACCTTTGTGTTAATTAGAAGTAATTGCATTTCATTTAGTCCGTATTTCATTAGTTCATCATTTTCAAAATTGCATCTAGCTGTAGTCATTTCACAATCTAAATCATCTTTTTGTTTCTTTAGAAGTCAAAGTTAGGTTATCTTAGTCTTTCCAACGTCGTTACGACTCTGTTCGTTATGTTTCCCTGAGGATCGATACCGGACTTATCGGATTATTACTTGAGCGACAAGGCTTGTACTTGAGCCTAAATAGCACGCACACTATACACATTTGTGGTCGTGTAAAGTTTTTTGGCGCTATTGTCGGGGATTTAGGTAGACTTAGGATAGATCTAGTCAATCTAAAACTTTGACCAAAAATTTCCAAAAATCCAAAAACATTAAAATTTTCTGAAAATATAAAAATTTCATCATCTCTCAAAGCCTTTAATGCAAAATCCTGAACACACTCAGACTCCTCACAATACTCCAACTAGAATCCACGAAAACACGATAGTTGAGTATAACTCTGAAAGCCCCCACACACCTCGTGTTCCACAATTCTGGTTTCTAATTCCTACTCTTGAGCACTCTATCAGTAGCTACACCCTGATTCAAACTTCGAGTCACACATCTAGGACACCGAGTGAGTACACAGAGTCATTTGAAGAGAGTGCGAGTGAGATGTCTGATGCTGCGAGTTTCGATACTGGAGAGGGAGATCTTCCCTATCGTCCCATGAAAGACTTACTCTTTCCAGAGTGAACTGTCACCCCTAGTTGCATTTTACTCCCGTATAATGCCGGTCAGTTCCACTTTCGCAATGGGATGATACAAATTCTCCCTACATTTCATGGCATGGATTCGGAGAAACCATACCTACATATTCATGAGTTCGAAGAGGTGTGCGATACATTTAGTGATCAAGCTTGCTCGCAAGATATCATTAGCCTAAAGCTTTATCCTTTTTCCTTAAAGGATAAAGCCAAGACCTGGCTATAGTCTTTACCCTCGAACTCCGTCACTTCCTGGAGAGATATGAAAAATAAGTTCGTCTCAAAATTCTATCCACAACACAAAACCAACTTCGCTAAGACTCAAATCCAAGCTTTTCGACAACACGATAATGAGTCTTTTAACAAATGTTGGGAACGGTTCCAGGAGTTGGTAAGCATATTCCCCCATCATGGTTTTGACAAACACTTAGTGATATATTTCTTCCATAATGGGTTGATAATAGTTTCCAAACAACTTGTGCAAACAATGTGCGAAAGATCCTTTTGGTATTTAAACTCATGCGATGTCGAGGCCCATCTTAAGTATGTGACAAAGACTACTCAAGCATGGGACACATCTGATCCCAACCAAGATCGACCTAGAAAACCCTCTATCAATCAAACTGCCTCCGGTCTATACCAGTTGGATAGCAATACCTTAATAGACCGGCGATTCGATCAGTTTCAGAGAGATATAAAAGAGTGTTTTGATGGTCGGTTGCGAAATATCTCCGGATCCAACCATGGTTTGAAAGAAAAAGTGTGTGCTATTTGTGAGGCGGGCCACTCCACAAAGTCATGTCCGAAGATCTCTGCTTATAAGGCCATGCACACCGAGCAGGTGGATGCTATAGGAGGATTTAAGGGGAATTTGAATACCCCGCATGGGAATTCTTACAACCTGTCGTGGAGGAACCACCTTGGTTTCAATTATGGGCAACCACAAGCTGTGATGAACCTAAATTCATAGGTTATCCAACCTCCACCACCTCCTCAATACCAATAAGCACCACCACCTCCAGTCCTATAAGTAGCTCCACAGTAGAGGAGCCTCGAGGATATAATGAATCAATTCATAGATTCTCAAGGTGCACACAATGCTCGATATGAATGCTTGTTCATCGAGATAAATGCAAACATCTCCAAGATGTAATTCGCATTGAGCATCTAAGAGAAGGGAAAGTTTCCTGCCTAAGGCCAAAGACCTCCCCAAGGTCAACCTAGTGTTAGCTCCACCTCTACCGAATAGTAGGAGCACTGCCAAGCGATAACCACTCTTTGTAATGGGAGATTTATTGATTTATCACCTCCCCCACGCGACGTTTCAAAAGACAAGGAGAATTCGCCCAGTACGAAAGAGGCTGAAGATATCTCCTTGAACGAGAGTAAAAAGAAAAACACTAGTGATCCCGAAGTAGTCATAAAACCACCCTCCGCTACACCATTTCCTCAAAGTTTGGTTCTTGCCCATAAAGGGACCATAAGTGAAGAGGTGCTAGAAGTGGTTAAGAACATAAAGTTGAACTTACTTTTCCTCGATGCAACAAGGAAAATTCCATCCTATGCAAAAGTCATAAAAGACTTATTAACAGTCAAGAGGAGGATGAAGGTAAAGAAGAACGTGTTTTTATAGCATAAAATGTGAGCTCGGTCCTTCTTAATGATCTCCCACTTAAATATAAAGATCACAGTGCCCCCGCCATTTCCTGCACCATTGGAGAGAACAAATTCGAAAAAGCCTTACTCGATTTGGGAGCAAGTGTCAACATCCTCCCCTATTCGATATATAGAAAACTTCATCTGGGTGATCTCAATCCCATAAGGATCACTCCCTAGTTAGCGGATCGAAACGTGAAGATACCACAAGGTATAGTTGAGGACGTGATAATCCAAGTGGATACTTTCTACTTCCTGGTAGATTTTGTCATTTGGGACACGGATCCATCCTTCGCCTCAAAAAATCATATTGCCATTATCCTTGGACGCCCATTTTTAGCCACGGCTAACGCAGTTATCAATACTAGAAATAGGCATATGCAAATCACTTTTGGGAACATTACTTTAGAAACAAACATCTTCAACATAACCCAACAAGCAAGGGAAGAAGATGATCTTCATGCGGTGAGTTTAATTGAGGAGATTGTATAAGAACACTTTGAGGAAAATTACTGTGGTGATGCCTTAGAAGCTTGCCTAGCTTCTAGTCATGAGACTGAGGGAGCCTAAACCAATTTCGAGAGGGATATAGAGGAGTTGAGAGGCTTACTCGATGAGAGAGCGTCAGACGAGAACATGAGAGATGTTAATTGGGTTTCTCGATTCGAAGAGTTATCGCCTAGGGAAGCACGCATGCTATGAAAAAGTCATAAAAGACTTATTGACAGTCAAGAGGAGGATGAAGGTTAAGAAGAACGTTTTTCTAGCATAAAATGTGAGCTCGGTCCTTCTTAATGATCTCCCACTTAAATATAAATATCTCGGTGCCCCCATATCCCGATGCCCCCATCATTTCTTGCACCATTGGAGAGAACAAATTAAATTCCATCCTATGAAAAAGTCATAAAAGACTTATTGGCTGTCAAGATGAGGATGGAGATAAATAATAACGTGTTTCTAGCACAAAATGTGAGCTCGGTCCTTTTTAATGATCTCCCACTTAAATATAAAGATCCCGGTGCCCTCGCCATTTCCTGCACCATTAGAGAGAACAAATTCGAAAAGCCTTAATCGATTTGGGAGCAAGTGTCAACATCCTTCCCTATTAGATAAATAGGAAACTTGATCTGGGTGATCTCAATCCCACAAGGATCACTCTCCAGCTAGCGAATCTAACTGTGAAGATACCACGAGGTATAGTTGAGGATGTGATAGTCCAAGTGGATACTTTATACTTCCCGATAGATTTTGTTATTTGGGACACGAATCCATCCTTCACCTCGAAAAATCATGTTCACACCATCCTTGGATGCCCATTTTTAGGCACGACTAACGCAGTTATGAATACTAGAAATGGACAGATGCAAATCACTTTTGGGAACATGACTTTAGAAACAAACATCTTCAACATAGCCTAATAAGCAGGGGAAGAAGATGATCTTCACACAGTGATCTTAATTGAGGAGATTGTAGAAGAACATTTTGAGGAAAATTTCTATGGAGACGCCTTAGAAGCTTGCCTAGCTTCGAGTCATGAGAGTGAGGGAGCCTACACCGAGTTCGAGAGGGAGATAGAGGAGTTGAGAGGCTTACTCGATGAGAGAGCGTCGGACGAGGATGTGAGAGATGTTAATTGGGTTTCTCGATTCGAAGAGTTATCGCCTATGGAAGCACGCATGCTTCCCTCTAGAGACACATTCCCAACTCTCGAATTTAAGAAACTACCCTCTAATGTTAAATATGCTTTCCTAGGTAAAAGTGAGACATTTCCTGTTATTGTCTCCTCTAGCTTAGATGAAGAGCAAGAGGGTAAACTATTAAAGATTTTGAGGAAGCACCAAAGTGCTTTTGGTTGGTGTATAGATGATTTAAAGGGGATAAGCCCTCTAATTTTCACTCATAAGATTCACCTCGAAGAGGATGTTAAGCCCTCGAGAGAAATGCAAAGACGGTTAAACCCCACAATGAAAGATGTGGTGAGGACTGAAATTATAAAGCTGTTGGATGTCGGGATTATCTATCCAATCTCGGATAGCAAGTGGGTGAGCCCCGTTCAAGTATTCCCAAAAAAGTCGGGCATGACTGTGATTGAAAATGCCAAGGGAGAGTTAGTTCCCCAACGTACCACTGCTGGGTGGCGCGTTTGCATTGATTACTGGAAACTCAATGTGGGAACTAGGAAAGACCATTTCCCCTTGCCATTTATCGATCAAATTCTTGAAAGAGTAGCGGGCCACCCCTATTATTGATTCCTAGATAGTTATTCTGAGTATAACCAAATTGAGGTAGATGTACTTATCAAGAGAAGACAAATTCACTTTCCCCTTTGGAACGTTGGCCTACAAACATATGTCATTTGGCTTGTGCAATGCACAGGCGACCTTTCAAAGGTGCATGTTGAGCTTATTCAGTGACATGGTTGAGAGAGGGCTAGAGGTGTTTATGGACGACTTTAGTATTTTTGGCACCTCTTTTGACCTATGTTTAGCTAATCTTGAGAAAGTGCTAGCCCGATATGTGGAAAAGAACTTAGTGCTGAATTGAGAAAAATGCCATTTCATGGTAACTGAGGGTATAGTTCTTGGCCACATCGTGTCATCCAAGGGGATAGAGGTTGATAGAGCAAAAATAGAAGTCATAGCTGACCTACCCCCTCCTAAATCGCTGAACGATGTGCGCTCTCTCTTGGGCCACGTGGGGTTTTATAAAAGGTTCATTAAGGACTTTAGCTCCCTCTCTAGACCCTTAAGAAATCTTCTTATGAAGGACACCCGAAAAACATGCTTGTGACCGCCCCCATTATGCAAGCTTCGGATTGGTCCCTACCATTCGAGCTTATGTGTGATGCTAGCGATTGGGTGATAGGGGTTGTTTTGGGACAAAGAAAAGATAACAAGGCTCATGTCATCTACTACGCTAGCTGGACTCTCACCGGACCACAACTCAATTACTCCACCACGGAGAAGGAATTGTTAGCTGTAGTATTCGCTCTTGACAAATTTTGGTCCTATCTTATCGGTTCCCCCATCACGTGTTTCACTGACCACGCGACTCTCAAGTATCTACTTGCGAAGAAAGATGCAAAGCCGTGCCTCATAAGGTGGATCCTACTCTTACAAGAGTTCAATATCTCCATTAAAGACAAAAAAGGAGTAGAAAACGTCGTTGCCGGACATATATCACGGCTTTCGTCAGACGTACCTAGTGATCCCACACCCATAGACGAATATTTTCTGGATGAGTAACTCTTTGCCATCTCTTCTTTGCCTTGGTTTGCGGATATAGTGATCTATCTTGTCACGGGAGCTGTCCCTCCCGATTGGACATCATAAGATAAGATGAGGTTCATCACTTAGTCGCGCATGTTTTTCTATGATGATCCATTCCTGTTTAAATATTGTGCTGATCAAATCATCCGACAATGTGTACCAGATGATGAAATTCCAAAAGTCATCCAATTCTATCATTCGGAAGCATGTGGAGGCCACTTTTTTGTGAAAAAGACAGCCGCAAAAATTCTCTAATGCGATTTGTACTGGCCCACAATGTTTCAGGATGTTAACAATTGTTGCAAATCTTGCGACAAGTGTCAACGGATGGAAGCGATCACCCGACGAGATATGACGCCATTAACCCCGATTCTCATCATTGAGATTTTCGAGTGCTGGGGTATTGACTTCATGGGCCCTTTTCCCCCATCCTTTGGATACCTATACATCCTTATCGAGGTAGAATATGTTTCTAAATGGGTGGAAGCTATAGGTACTAAGACCAATGACAATAAAGTGGTGATAAAATTCCATCACGAACATATACTTTCTCGCTTCGGAGAACCTAAGGCGATAATCAGTGATAACGGCACACACTTTTGCAACAAGTCGTTTGAAAAACTTATGAAAAAGTATGGTGTCATTCACAAGGTTGGAACGACATATCATCCATAAATGAATGGGCGGGCCGAGTTGGCCAATCGTGAAATCAAGCATATACTAGAGAAGACCGTCAATCCCGACCGAAAAGATTGGTCGCTTCAATTGAACGATTCGCTTAGGGCATACCGTACCGCATACAAGAACCCACTCGAAATGTCCCCATTACACTTTGTGTATGGAAAACCTTGTCATCTTCCCATCGAGTTAGAGCACAAAGCGTATTGAGCCATTAAGAGATTAAATTACGATATGGACAAAGTCGGTGAAGCTCGCAAGCTTCAACTTAATGAGTTAGAGGATATACGCAATGACGCGAATGAGAATGCCAAGATTGCAAAAGCCCGGATGAAACTAGCACATGATAAGATTATTCGACGAAAAGAGTTTCAACCGGGACAAAAGGTGCTCCTCTATAACTCTCGGCTTCATCTATTTCTGAGTAAATTGTGATCTCGATGGACTGGCCCATTCTTTGTGAAGAGCATATTCCCCCACGGCGCAGTAGAATTGGAAGATCCCAAAAGGGGGGACGCATTCAAAGTTAATGAACAGCGTCTAAAGCTATGTGTTGAGGCGTGCGTAGAAGAGATCGACACCATTTGGTTGTTAGACCCCGTTTATGGGGTCGAGTGAGCTTGAATTGAGAGGTCGTCTCACCCCCAACGTGTATGGGGTGAGTTCTTGTGTATAATAGTTGCACGTAGGTTAGGATTAGTGGAGTTCGTAGGATCACATCACAAGAGGAGAGGAATTAGAGCACCAACACGTCTTACGAAGCGAGAATTTTAAAGCCACAATTTTGAGGAGATAGGTAATCAGGTCAAACAGGTGTCGGGTCGTAAGTAGGAGCAACCGAAAGTCATCGGAGGTGTTTATACTAGCCCATAGGTGGCCTAGAACATTTCTGGGGATCGGACCAGTCCGGTCCTGGGCACCCAGACTGGTCCGATTTGGCAAATTTTGAAATAAAAAATGCAGGGACCGGACTGATCCGGTCTTGGATACCCGGATTGGTCCGATGTCTGCAACTCTTCCCCTTCCCTAGGTTCACCTCCTTTTCCCCCAATCCTTCCTTTTTCCCTCCATTTTCGTCCCCTTCCCTCCCACTAACCATTTTCCCTCCAAATCCTTCCCCCTTTTCCCTCCAAATCTTACCTAACCCTCTCCCCTCACCACGTATAAATTCCACCTTTCCCCACCCCATTTCACTACCACTCTCTCATATCCTCTCTTTACCTTATCCTACCCAAATACTCCCATTACCTTTCATTACCATGGCCAACCAACCACCTCCCCAAAAATATGATTCCGTCATAATCCTCGGTGACGGAGCCGCCGGCTACCGTGCCTGTCAAGAGCAACGGTGGTGCAAACGTTTCTTCAACCAGCCTTGTAAACTCCAAATCTAGCGATAATTCAATTGGAATGACATGCCTAATGTTGTCACCGCCCTCTTCATGGCCCGTGGTTGGTGTCGTTTTCTTAACGAACCCCATGACGCGGTATGGCCCCACGCGGTGCGCACTTTCTATGGCTCCCTTGTTCGCACCGACCACCACAAGGCTGAAGCTTACATTGGCAGTGTCCGCGTTCCTTTCTCTTTGGAACTTCTGTCCCAGAAGTTGGTTGCCAAAGACGTCTCGAACCCACAAGAATACATGTACCCAAACCCTCTTTATCCGCTTAAAAAAGACGTGTGCATGTCTCGCATCGACCCCAATGCTCATTGGAACACCGAAACCTACCCGGTGGGCTGGCTCAATGACAAAGCGAGCCTCACTTTCAAAATAGTGTGCGTCAACATTCTCCCCACGGGCAATTAATCTGTGATGCACCCACATCAAGCCGATCTCGTCTACCACCTTTTCGACCACACCACTCCTGTTAGCCTGGCGGCGTGCATCTATAAGGATATCTTCTACGCCACCACGGATAAAAAAGGCATCACCCTTCTCCCCTTTACCCGACTCATCACATCCACGCTAGACGACGCCGGTATTGCACCACCGTAAGATTTCCCGTGCCTCCCAACTCCGTTTGCGTTCACCACCCGGACCAAACGGGAATGCCAATAAGCCCGCATCCAATACTGACTGGCACAAGAGAGCAGCAAAGAGGAGGAAAGTAGTGATGAAGAGAGTGGTGACAAAGAGAGCAGCGACGAAGAGGAGGAAGATATTGAGATGGGAGAGGGCGACGAAGATTATGACAGTGGTGAAGATTCTGATTTCTCACCCGCCAATGCTGAAATTAATCGCCGTCTCTCGGCGGTGGAAACCCGGGTCGATGGTTTCATCACCCAATACAATAGGGACCAAGCGGCCTATCAACGGGATCAGGAGGCCTACCAAAGGGACACGAGCATGATGCATCGTCTCCAAACTCACATGTACGAACTTAACTTCGGTGGACCCCCTCCAAATTTTTTCTATGATCCATACGATCCCAGTGCACCCGGACCCTCCAATCCACCGCCCCAATGAAGCCCTTGTCTGTTGTTGCTATTTTTGGTGTTGGTGGTGGTTGTTAAAACTGTTGGTTCTATGTGTTCTCCACCCTCTCCCTTGTAACACGTTTTTTTTTTGTTACCTATAAAAAATTCGCATTTCTGTTTTATTTGTTCGTTTTATTTTCTCGCACTTTGAGTTAGATTTTAGTCCTTTTTGCTTGAGGATAACGAAAAAGTCTAAGTTAGGGGGGGTCACAAGTGCGTCTTTCTAAAACTTCCCAAATTTTCAAAAATGCCCAGAAATTTCAAAAAAAAAGTTGAAAAATCCAAAAATATTTTTCTTCAAAATAAATAAAAATTGGAATTCAAATTTTTCAAAAATATCATTAACAGTCAGTTTAAAGTCTCAAATTGCGAAACATAATACACAAAGCCAAAATTGACCAAAGATGGAAATTGAGCAAACGTAGACGACTTAACGAATAAATGTGGAGATTAACAGACCCGGTGAGATTCGAACCTTTCCTCATTGAGAGTTGATAAATCAATCCGAGTTAATTGTTAACTCAATATTCTTTTCAGCGTTCTAATAAGTCGTCGAGGATCTCAATTCTTTCACTTTGACCGGTTATGGAAAATGTGTGTGATATTGCCTTGAAAAATGTGCTAAATAGGTCTCTAAATTAAATTAATCTCAAAACGCATATGGTAATGCAATTAGTAAACTGGACAATGAAGTAGGCCCTCGTTTATCAACCAAAAATATTGGCCAGAAAAAAAAAGTAGAGAAAAATTATCCCTTTTGTAAACCAAAATTGAGCCGAATAAATTTTTCCCTTTCGTTTGACAACCCGAGAAACCCCAATTGGCCCGGAATTATGAAAGTTGATAATCCCAGAAATTAAGTCCGGAAAGTGCATAAAAAGGGGTAAGAAAAGAATAGATATGCTCAACAAAAATAGCATGAAAAGAAAAGAGTGAAAAATAGAAAAAAAGAAAAAAAAGAAAAAATAAATGATCAAAAGCCGGGAAAAGCACAAATGGACATCATAAATGAATTTTCCAATTCCAGATTTCCCTATGATTTCCATTTTACCCAATACACCATTAACCCGAAAAAGTCCTAACCAAGTCCAAAATGTGAAATTGGTTACCGCGTGGAGAGTTAAAACACAAAAAGAGATTATAAATATGAATTAGAGGCAATGATCCCGTTTTCTTATAATCGTAATCCAAAGATGCGATCCATTTACCATAAATTTTCGTCTTTATATTTGTATGCGTGAACTTGTTTCCAATACATTTACTCGTATAAACCACGCATACAGAGGGAAATAGCCACTCCTCCGAGAGATTCGTTTGTGAGAGCATCATGTGAGATTTTGAAATCAAAACGAATCTTCGGATAAGTAACGTAATGATCAAACGGTGGAAATCCGCAGTTAAATTTCTGGCTCCGCACACACGCACTATGATTTGAGACTCTTGAACATGAATGGATGATGACTATTTTTTGGAAAAGTTTGAGTTATACAATTTTTGTGTATTTTAAATTTTCTTTGAGTCGAATTTTGTGGGTATATTCTCTGCAAACCCTCACGAGACACAACTCGTCCAACTAGAGTAACCTAGGGATTTAAAGCCTTATTGCATACGCTAAATTCAATCGCTTTCCCGTGAAAGAGGCATTTTATCCCAATTTTTGAGTTGGATCATGTTTTGATTGTTTTACATTGCTCAGGACGATCAAAGTTCTAAGTTAGGAGGGTTTGATTAGGCATAAATTCTTCCAAATTTACCCCTTGATTTACAGTCTTTAATTACCTCAAACGACGTAAAATGAAATAAGTTATTTCATATCTTTACTAACGGTCTTATCTAACAAGTATCCCGAGTTTCGTGTATTTCTTATTAATTTTATAGGTATTTAACACATGAAAGAAAGAAAGAAACCGAAAGAAGCAAGAGAAAAGAAAGGAGACAAATCAAAAGGGCAAAAGCGTAATTTCTACCAGGAATTCGATCGAGGACCCAAAATAAAAGTTGAAGATCTCGAATGTGTGAACACGTAGGAAGAAATGGTATCCCAATCTGAGTTCTGGATTAGAAGTTATGAAGACCCGAAAATGCGAGATAATAACGAGATAATGAAGAGAAATTGAAGAGAAGCTGAGAAGACAACCCGGACCAATCCGGTTTAATAGAAAAATGGATCAGTCCGGAGCCCCAAAGTTACTGTAAAGACGATGTCTAGCGGACCAGTCCAGTTTTCCAAAAAAATGGATTGGTCCAGCGCTCAATTCTCACTGTAAAGATGGACGTCTAGCGGACTAGTCTGGGTGCTTTGAAAAAATGGATCAGTCCGATTGTTGACTGGACTAATCCAGTATGTCCTGACCGGATCGATCCGGTGTACAAGATTTCATCTTATCTTCTTCTTCTTAGAGTTTTGCATTAATCCAACTCTTATAAATTTCGTAGGATATAAATTTAAAAGAACTCCCAGAAAAGGAGAGGCTTCGAATTCATTTTTTTTAAGGAGCTCTATAATTAGTTTTGAGAAGAACACAAGAAAACCCTAGTTTGATTTTAGTTGCAATTCAAGTAAATTTATTCCAATCCTTGCTATTATTATTGCAGTAGTTACTTCTTTAGTAGTAATTTCATTATTCTTTATCTTCAATTGTTAGTAAAAATGCTTTTTGTCATCCAAAACAAGTTTTCTTATAGTTTTAATATGTCCGGATAAGTTTTTTAGGGTTGGGGTGCATGAACCCCACCTGATGTAATTCACAATAGTGAAAATAGAAATTGGAACTAAAACCCTAGATGAATTGTATCGTAGTTAATACGATACTACTTTAATTCAACCTTTGCTTACATACTGTGCGGGCTACGATCCCTGATATATGTAATACTTAAGTGAAATAAAGACCGGATTTTAATTCAACCTCTTATTACATACTGTGCGGGCTACGATCCGTCATATATGTAATATTTAGGAGCATTAAAAAGTCGAATTCATTTAAAGCTTTAATTCCAAGTCTAGTATCTTACGAAGTGAATTACTAGGGTGTGGGGGATTTTAACCCGACCTATCTTTCTCATCTTATAGTTAAAGCTTTAGTTTAATCGTCATTCACCTTTAGGTTAATTAGAAGTAATTGCATTTCATTTAGTCAGTATTTCATTAGTTCATCATTTTTAAAATTGTATCTAGCTGTAGTCATTTCACAATCTAAATCATCTTTTCTTTTCTTTAGAAGTCAAAGTTAGGTTATCTTAGTCTTTCAAATGTCGTTACGACTCTGTTCGTCCTGTTTCCCTGAGGATCGATACCCGACTTATTAGATTATTACTTGAGAGACAAGGATTGCACTTGAGCTTAAATAGCACGCACAGTAGACACATTTGTGGTCGCGTCAGATGACTATCTTCGTTTCCCACAGATGGCGCCAGATTAATGATGTTGTAATCAACACCACCAGATCAAGATGTGACTATTAATAGCTTAAACTCAATCATATCACAACAATGGAGATGGATATATGTATATATGAAAGAAGGAGATGAGGATAAGAAAATGAACTCAACAATTTAAAGTGGTTCTCCTAATTGAGCCTACATCCACTATGTGAGTGTATGAGAACTCCACTAAACAAGGGCACTAATGGCCATGGATACAACACTCAAGCTTTCTCTCTCTTCTATATAAATTAGACAGAGTTCTGTTAGGGTTATGAATTTGGATCCCTTCTTATAGAGAAGATGAAGTGTATATATAGGACCTGGGGGGTATAGTGTACCCTCTAGGCATGTAACCAGCATGTGCATGAGGAAACTCCAAATAATATGAAGGAACCTGTCCCTAGAACATGGATACAACAATGATGTAATATTCCTTCACGTGAGGGAATGACCTTGTTGCAAAGGTTTTTCCCATGTGGGATCTATCATGCTGGAACCTTTTACTGCTCGTAGAGTAAATATCATTTCAAGGAGTCTCGACCTAACCGAGAACAATATTGCTGACATAGCGCATGGCCTAACGCGCGAAACTGTTAAGTGTAATCTCTGTTGAGGTATGTCGATCTAGGTTGAGTAATTGGCCGACTGAGAGACGCCCTCATTGCTGAAGCACTTACCCGAATTATCAGCTTGCTAGGTGGTCGAGGTTATATGACCCTGGTTCTGGACGAGTCTTGGAAACATCCTGTGAACTCCTTTTAGAAGCTCAGTTATCTGGGGTCAGGAGGTATCCATATGGAGACGAGGACATAGTTGGGTATATCAACATCCCACTACACCCACTGAGGTGTGGAACTTCTTATAAATGGTCGGATACAACTGTCGATTCATCTAGGGGTTCTCTAAGATATTTGGGCCCTTAACAAATTTGACAAGGAAGGGGATACCATTTGTTTGGGATGAGGTGTGACAGCAGGCATTTGAGGAGCTGAAGACTAGATTGACTACAACACCGGTTCTGATGTTGCCTCGAGTAGGGGTTGACTACGGAGTCTTCATAAATGCGTCCCTAAAGGGACTTGACAGAGTTTTGATGCAGGAGGAGAGGCTGATAGCTTATTCTTCCCTAAAGCTTAAGCCTCATGAGGGACATTACCCCACCCACGACTTGAATTTAGCAGCCGTGTTTTTTGCATTGGGAGTGTGGAGGCACTATGTCTTGGTAGATAAATTTCAACTTTTCACAAACCACATAAGCATGCAGTATTTTTTCACACGACGGGAGCTGAACATGCGACAGAAGAGGTGGCTAGAGTTTGTGAAATATTATCAGTTCGATATTTAGTACCACCTGGGTAAGGCGAATGTCATGGCGGATGCTTTGAGCCGCAAGCCGATTTTGGAGTTAGCAGTAGTGTGGAAGGAGAAGTTAAAGTCACTTCGTGGGGATGATGACCTGACCCGCGCATTTATGGAAGTTCTCACCATCACCCCCGAAATCATTATTCGGGTGGTGAAGGCACAGGCAGGAGATCAGCTTTGCTAGGAGCGAGTGACAGTTGCTAAAATAGGGAGGTTCGGATGGTGGTTTGAGATTTCAGGAGAGACTGGTTGTTCCTGATGATGAGGATTTGAGACGATTCGTTATGTCTGAGGCTCACGAGTAACGGTTTACAGTACATCCCATAGGGGATAAGATGTACCATGATATGCAACATCAGTATTGGTGGGCCAAGATGAAAAGGGATATAGCTGATTTTGTGTCCAAGTGTACTACGTGTCAACTGGTAAACGTGGACCATCAGCGTCCCGCAGGAGTTTTATATCCTTTGGAGATCCCGATGTGGAAATGGGAAAGCATCTCCATGGATTTCACTACTGGTCTACATACATCGCAGAGGGGGCATGATTCGATATGGGTGATTGTTGATAGATTGATGAAGGTAGCTCATTTACTACCTGCCCGGAGAGATTATGGCTTCAAGCAGTATGCCAGACTCTTCCTTGCAGAGATTGTTAAGCTGCATGGGGTACTGCTCAACATAGTGTCAGACAGGGACAGGACGTTTGTGTCACACTTTTAAAGGAGATTTCAGCAGGCCTTGGGGGCAGAGTTGAGATTGATCACGTCATATCATCCTCAGACCAATGGACATATAGAAAGGGTGAACTTGATGTTGGAAAACATGTTGAGCATGTGCATTTTGAACTTTAAGGGAAGCTGGGAGCAGTATTTGCCTTTAGTGAAGTTTGCATACAATAATAGCTACCAGTTCATGATAGCAATGACACGTTTGAGGAACTTTATGGGAGACCTTTATGTTCACCCTCATGCTGGTTGGAGGTGGGGAAGAACATGTTACTTGGGAAAGACTTCATTATGGACACCTCAGATAAGGTAGAGATGATTCAGGCTAGGATACGGATTGCCTAGGACAGGCAAAAAAAGCTCTGTGGATGCGGGTCATAGGCACTTCGATGTTGGAGATCAGGTGTTGATTAAAATGTCTCCCATGAAGGGTTGACAAGATTTGGGAAGAAACGAAAATTGGATCCTTGATATGTGGGACCGTTCCCTATTTTGGAGAGGATTGGGCCTGCGGCATATAAGTTGGGATTACCGGACCACTTATAGCGGATGCACGATATTTTCCACATATCTTCATTGCGGAGATTCCTTAGAGATGAGATAGCGTACCAGGACATTGATATTGACAAGATAGATCTCCATCCATACGTTACATATGAGGAGAGACCAGCAACCATTTTGGACCGACGGGTGTGCCGACTTCGATCCAAGGTTGTTCGTTTAGTTCGGGTGCAGTGGGGACACCATTAGGAGGACGAGTCTACTTGGAGAGGGAGGACAACATGCAAACAAAGTATCTTGAAATCTTCTAGAGAGGTACGTACTTTCCTTGATTCCGAGGACAGAATCCCGTCATTAGGGGGGAGAATGTAATACCCCATGATTTTTCTAAAATAAATAAAAAAATAATATTTTTTATAATAAGTAAAAATTTACGAAAATTGAACTTAATTGAAAATTTTAATTTAATAATTGTTGGGGTGAAATTTGTTATGTAGTTATATTTGTGTGTGCTTAATTTTCTACGTGTATCTATGTGTATAATTATAGCATCGCATTGTATTGTAGAAAAATACATAATTAATGTGTGACACAATTTAAAAGTACCCAATGTTAACATAAAATAATTCGAGACACATTTCGGGGCACATATGGGTTCGTTTAGGTGTTTTGACCTTTAGGAATAGTCTTGGGTCAATGATATATATGTTGAGGAACTTTTGGGCTATTTTGGGTATGGATTCGAGTCCATTTAGGGGTTAAAAAATTGAGTTTTAAGCCCAACTCGGATTAGGATTAATTAGTATTTAAGTGAGGGTAAACCACTTCCCCACTACTATTCAGAAAATACCTAAACAGAACTGTTAATGGGAGAGGAAAGGAGAAGAACCAAAAGAAGAAAAAAGGGCAAGGAATCAAGAAAAAATCAAAGGGGCTTTCTTCCACAAATTTCTAAGGAAAGAATTATCTTGCTTAATTTAAGTTTTTTAATGTATTTTCTTGATGCATTATGATAACCCTTAAACTTTTTGGGATTTAGTTTTGATATGAATGATTGGATGATGAATAGATTTCCGATGCATGTAGAGGACTGAATTTAATTCAAGATTAGTCCCAGAAATTTAGGTATCGTATTCTTGAAATTGAGGTTAGATCGTTTAGGATTCTTGATAGTAAATGGGGACATCTTGATTGTTTAATGTAGAAAATGTTAATGTTGGACTATGGACTGAAATTCTAATGTAAACCCCATGATATATTCCCCACAATATAAATTAATCAGTATGAGAATTGGGATTGAAATTTGAGTTGGAATATGTATTTAATGTTCATAAATTATAGGAAAATTGGGTATGAAATTGGAATTGATTCATGTAATTAATGATCCTAAGAGGACTAATTAAGTTGCGGGGACTCAATTACATGGATATACATTGGACTAAACCTTTAAAAGTGAATTTTGAAAGAAAAGTAGAAATCTCGTAATAGAACAAACAAGCATATATGAGCTTCTGCTAAAATCAAATTGATTCAATTTGAGGGCGAATCGATTCGATTTGGCAGTGAATCGATTCGGCCCTGGGGACAAAGGGAGTTGGGCCTAGGGGGTATTTAGGGTATTTTTAGGAGTCCAAGCATGTAGGTGGGACCGTGTTTGGGATAATAGAGAATTTATTAAAAATATAAAAGTACCCACATTAAATCGAAAAAATTACAATTAACTAGTTGGTTAAGTAATTATTCAATGGAGTGGAATTAATAATTCACTATATGGTAAATTATTAATAAATGGAAAAATTGTGAATCTTTTGTAGGACTTCCCTATGGTAATTCTTGAGTAATTGCCTACACATATTATTTGAGATAATAATATGTACTTATATGTATTTGTGTGTACATACCAATGTTCGTGGATTGTCATATTGGCTTGGGGGTTTGTGCATTCGGACCGGATACCACACGTCGGCACATGTGGGCTTGGCAATTGTATTACTCATATAGGTACTACATGGAGCACCCATGTACGAGAGGTAGGTATTGACGCTAACCAACCTTTGTCACCACTGGGTATGGGCCGTGAACAGGTATCCTACATAGAGACTGCCCCCAGCTTATGTGTGTTTTGTGATGTCCGCTTAGGATAAGAGATTCCTCCGGACTTGCTGATAGAGTACGAAGTAGACACCAACGGTAAGTGCCTTTATGTATCGAATACATGAATGACATATATATAAGTACCTGGATTTTATATGAGATAAATTGAAATGTCTAATAATGAGAACATAAACGACAACTCTTATTCTATAATGTATAATAGATGTTTATGCCATTTATGTGAAACTTATGAGATTGGAATATTATGGGTATTGGCAATTAAATGTAGTCGGTACACTTAAGCATAAAATTATCGGCGAATCCATTATTATTAATTTGACACGTTGTCATAATTATTACTTGGGACTTATTGGGATGCAGATAATATCACACTTAGTTGAGGGGTGAGGTGTTAAACGCATGCGAGTGACGAAAGGGAAATATTTATTTTGCAGCAAATGTACTATTGCATCTTAAATTGATTAAGTTAATTCTTGCACACCTTGGGCTCTGACCCAAATTTAAATATTTTCTCCCCTTTAGGTGCTCTTAGACAGAGATAACTGGATTGTGATATGGCAGTCTTGCAATTTCTATTGCTCATTAGTTTTCAGATTTATCGATTATAGCATAGGTGTTGTTCTGCATGAATTAGTTATTTTATTTGGAACATTTGTAAGGGCATAAGCCCAAAACTTCTTTACATTATGTTGATTGAGATTTCTGTCTATTTAGTCATTGATGGTTTGGATCTATTTAAATATTATCAATATATTCATGCCATTTCAAATATGGGCCTTAAATAAAATTATTTATATTTACTGTTGTGCTAAGAATAATATAAATTGACAAATAATCATATTTTCGATATATCATGCTTGATTAACTTTTTATATGAAAAAAAAAGATTAGAATTTTCTTCATCTTTCTCATCAGCCTTTTATTATTCCCTCCGGTCTTCATTTTGTTAATCACAGAGAAAAAAAAAAGACAGAAATACACAAAACTTCCTCTTTTGGTATTCGAATCTCTTACTCTATCCTTTTTCCATTCCCCTCCCTCCCCTTAACATTACGCGTGGGAAAAAAAGAGAGGACACGCTTATATATAAAGGTTGCCTTAGTTGAACACTAAAAAACAAAAGCACAAACAATAAAGCCATGTAGAAATATGTTAAACCAAGATTGGATAACTCTTCAAATGCTCACGAGTAAGATGTCACGTGGAAGGCTTAATGTGTAGTAACAGTTAGTACCATCTTCCGTTCTAGAGTAGTAGATAGATTAAAAGGATTTTATGTATATAATATTACAAGGTGCCAAAATGCCATCGCTTTTACCATTTTAAAACGTGTCTGCAAAGATTCATGATTAAATATACCATTTTAACAATCCAGGCGAGTGGTAGAAAAAAAACAGTCAAAGTGTGTGGAGCGAAAAGTCCACATTGAAAAGGACAAGCATGTGGCTTTGTTGGAGGCGGCCGACAGCTGCCACTAATGAAGACGAATCTAGAGAGTAGAGAGTAGAGAGTAGTAGTGTCAAAATTATTGGTTGAATGAACCTTCTGTGCCGAATTAAATATGAGTTGGACTTAATATAAAAGGATCAAATATGAACTTGATTAGTTCATTTTTTTATTTAAATAAGTATTATAATTTTAAATATATATATAAAAATATAATTTATTCTTAATATTTAAAAATAGATTTTATATTTGATTCAAAACTTTTAAAAATAGACTCTATATTTAATTCATAACTTTCAAATATAAATTTCATATTTGACTCATAACTTTTAAAAATAAACTCCGTCTTTAAACGTGTGTTATTTTATTCTTTTTTTATAGCATATCATGCGGTGTCCAGATCAGCTTATACTTATCTCGACTAAACTTCATTCGCAGTTCGTGACTTTCGTTGATCAAGCATTATTTTGACAATGCCAGAAATCAAACTGAGAACCAAACCCAATCCATCTCCAAGATTGTTTCAATGACAATCTTATACTACTGAACCAAGACGCTTGTTTTGTTCATTTATTCTTTGGTTCCATTTTGCTCTATTGCTTGACCAAAAAAGCAGAAAGTTAAACATCGTCAGATACTAGGTTTAAAAATATACGACCGCATAATTCGGATCGGTCTCGATCTTGGAATGTAAAAAACGATTTTGGACCGGACCGGACCGCTATATATATATATATATATTGCCTAACACACGCACGCACGCACATATTACACCCACACACGCTCCTTTTCAAACCCAAGCCAATCCCAACATAACCCTACTTTCTTATTTTCTTCTCTCTCTCTACGAACACCATAACCCGCCTCTACCCGGCCGCTCCCTTCCCTCTCTCATTCGACTCCGCACGCCCTTCCACTTCCCTCAAGGACCCTCATCTGTTTTCTGTTTTGAAGGTACATATCGACATCTCGTAGAGTTTTGATATCATATGTTTTCTGTTTTGGATGTTTTATGATGTTTTGTGTGATGTTCGGTCCTATTGTATGGATTGTGGTATGGACTTGTATGATTTGTGTGATGTTTTGGATATTTTATGTGATTTTCTTCTCTCTCTCTCTCTCTCTCTCTCTCTCTCTCTCTCTCTACATAACAGAGTGCTAATTTTCAGGAATGAAATTGAATTTGTTGCGGTCCTATTGTATGGACATGTAAATTGAGTCAATTGAAGGGATAGATTTGAGTTAATTTTCAGGAATGATTCACTCACAACCTATTTTAGTTATTGCTAACATAAACATAGTTTGTAATTATTGAAATGTTGGGTAATATTGAAATGTTGAAAATATTGAAATATCACACACTGTTATTTAGTTTTAATTATTTGTTTATTTTGATTGTAGGTTGAATCTTACCTACGTTTGTTTATTGTAATTATTTGTTTATTCTGTGTCGATGACAAAGAGAGACATTCCGGCTTTGAATACTTTACCTTTCACTTCAAGAATCTCATCTTACAAGATATTTCAACAAAAAGATCAATTATATATATACACAAAAAAATGGGGCAAAAAAATTTATTTATTAAAATGGAAATGGTTATAAATACACTACTCTAAATATTGTATGGCCATTTTCATAATTAAAAACATATATCTGAGAGTGAGTTCTTCAAAAAAGATGATAAAAAAGAGGAATTAAGTAGGGCATTTAATCCAGAACATATCTTTAGATATTTTCAAAATAGGTCCTTGTTATTTTTTGGCCAAATATGAAAGCAAAAGAAAATTTGGGCAGCCACCTTTATTGAACCATTATGTGCAGCTCATTTCTTTTCCTTGTTTGGTGGTGTTTCTCATATATAAGGATGACGGTTACAAAGCTAGGGGTGACAATTTTAGAAACGATACGAAAAAATAATACAGAACGACATGAAATTAATACGATATGTCGTGTTCGTGTCGTATTTTTTTGCACGAGGTCGTGTCTTGTCGTGTTATCGTGTTTTTTAGTCGTGAAATTTAAGAAATTCTGGTATTCGTGTCATGTCGTGCCGTGTTGTTTCTTATTCGTGTTGTGTTCGTATTAACTTAAAAAAACACGAATTCGTATCGTGTCGTGTCGTGTTCGTGTAAAAAAAAAACCTTGTCGTGTCGAATCCTATACAAAGCTATACTTTGCAGCAAGTGGGCCTGATAAAACTTAAATGCTACGTCTCCTCTAGCATTTGCATAAATTAATGGGTAGAGATTACAACCAAAAGTAGAAAAGTAGTGCTGTTTTAAAAAAAAGTGATGTTTTGATTTTTCTTAAAACAGTTCCGTTTTTTTTTTAAACAGTGCTGTTTTTAAAAGATGATGTGGATTTTTTTTTAAAAATGTATTGTTTTATATAGGTATAGATCGAATAGGATCGAGATCGAACATAAGACGCTTGAAAATCCAATAAAATCGAAATTGATTATTTCAATATGATTTCAGTTCATAATTTTTTAGAATCGATAAATGCGATCGATCTTAAAAACACAGCAAAATCAAATCGGACGGGATCGCAAACACATTGTAAGATAGATACATTGGTCTGCCGACACCATGGAATGATTGAAGTTCAACCCAAAGGGTCCAGCACTTAGGATTGAACCATCCAAAATTATCAACCCAAAGGGTCCAGCACTGTTTATACAGGTCTAGCTAATCAAACATCCTACTACTCTACGTGTTCGCTGTGAATTTGACATTACACTTTTTCCTTCGATTCCTTCTATGATCTCATTACTCTACTATTGGATAAAAGAAATATGGTTAGTTTTCATTTCACACCCAAATAGTTGAACTTCTAATATTAAATCAATTTATTAAGGTTACGCTTACGATTAATTAAAAAAGATAACACCACTCCACCCAAAGTGTAATAATCTAAAAAATAATAAGCAACAATCATATAAAATAAGTCATATATGTCATTTAATGATAAATATCATGCCTCCATAATGTTAGAACAAAAATACATTTTATCTTTATGTAACTTAAAAAAAAAAAAAATCCAATCATTTTTTTTATTTTTCCTTGGTTAAAGAGAAATAGGGTCCATTTGATTTTAAAGAGGCTAAATGCTCTTAATGATATATTTTTTCTTTTCTGACGTGACAAAAATTTTAATGGCAAATTTTGTGATAAAAAAATTGCGATTATTTGATAATATCAATTTTTCAGTTCGCAAAAATGAAATGTTTGATAGAATTAATGGTAAAAGTGACAAATATAAACAAATTGATATATAAAAAAATTAGTTTTTAACCAAAAAAAAAAATCTTGAAAAAAAAATAGTTTCTGAAAAATAATTTTAACAAACAAATAACTTACAACGAAAAAAAAGTTCTTAAAAATAGTTTTTAATAATAGAAACAATTTATAATAAGAAAAAATGGTTTTTTTTCAACAAAATCGAGTTTGTAACAAAAAAATAGTTCTTATCCCAAAAGTAAAACAAATATTAAACAAAAAAAAATAATTTTTTTTAAAAAAAAAGCCTCAACACAAAAAACAATTTTTAGCGCAAAAGTAAACGATTTTGATGGAAAAAAACTTTTAAATGAAATACACATTTTAACAACACAAAAAAGTTTTGATAAAAATGAAAAAGTTTTTTGATGAAAAACAGTGTTTAGTGAAAAACTATTTTTTTTCTATAAAAATAGTTTTTAGTGAAAAATATATATATTTTTTAAAACAGTTTGTAGCCCAAAAAAACAGTTATAATGAAAATTAAACAAAAATGGTTTTTAATGAAATATTTTTTTTATATTAACAAAAGAAACATGATTTAACGAAAAATAGTTTTTGCTGAAAAACTATTTACAAAAAAATATTTTTTAGCCAAAAAAAAAACACTTATAACAAAAAATTAAAAAAGAGTTTTTAACAAAACAAAAAAGTTTTAACCAAGATTTACAAGTTTAGAAAAAAAAAAACTATTTTCATAAGAACGACAAATATGTTTCAAAACATTGTCATCTTGTATAGGTAAGCAAAATTCGCCCACAAATTTATTAAATTGATGGCAAAACATGTATGTGGATAGGTTATCCATGTAAAATTTACCATAAAAAATAAGGACTATCAAACACATAAAATGATGGGCAAAATCTTCATTTACCACTGTTTGCCACATTTGCCACGGTAAATATTGCTTATTAAATGACCCTTAAGAGAATATGATTGATTGGATTTTTTTAACCCAAAATCGGGAGACAATGCAACCCACCTTTTCTCATTTTCCTCCATCTTTTACTCCAAATGTGCTTCCTAACATTCATAATTGTTTGTTTTAAAGATAGGCTATCTGCATTGTTTCAAATACATAGAAAATCTCTGTCCTTCTAAGCCTGAAAATATATCTCTCGAGAAATTTTGTTCTTACAAATTCATTTTGTTCCCCAAATTTTAATATTGTGATTTTGAGCAAATAATATTATACGGGTGAAAGTATCCTAGATTATTACTGTTGATAAGCACCCAAAAGTGTCTATTTTATACCCCGAATAGATGTATTTTACCCTCTCGTTTTAATTAAAATTCACCTTATGTCGTATTTTATTATTTTTCAGGTCAAACAGCAGTCGCAACATCAAATAATGCTAAATCAAGTCAATTGCGACTCAATAGCGGTCAAAAGTGTGCATCGAAGAAATTTAGACGACCGCGAAGTCTGAAGTCTCATTGAACTTGCCCCGATCCGTTCCGATGCCCTGAATTAGTCCCGTAACCCTAACTTATTCCTACACCAACCCAAACCACTACCTAAGCCCGATGTGTGTTGAGTTCGTACCTTCATTATTTTTCTAGATTTTTATTTTTAGTCGTTTTATTTTTTAGGATTTATTTTAGATTTATTTAGAATTTTTCTAGGAAATATTTTCTATTTATTTTCTTTATTTTGATTTTGATTTTTTTAATCTTTATTTTATTTTATTTTTATTAGGATTTGTTTTTAGATATTAATTTATAGTTTTATTAGATTTGATTCATTTATTTACTTATTTATTTTTATTTATTTTAGTTCATTAGGATTATATCTTTTTTTTTAGTTTTAATAGATTTTTATTTTTATTATTTTGTGTCTTTTATATATTTTTTTTTATAATTTTATTAGATTTTTACTTTTTATTTTTTTAGAGTCTTTTTACATTAATAGGTTTATTATTTTTATTTTATTTTATTTTTCAGTAGGATTTTATTTTTATCTAGTTTTTATTTTTACTTTTTACAAACTAAAACTCACACACCCCTAAACTAACCTACACACTAACTAAGTCCCCTCCATCTTCCTACAACAACTCAATTCTCTCTCCTCCACCATGCCCACACCAAACCTCCAAAAATCCAACTCTCGTTCAACCCAGAACTCAAACCGGGTTTATACTCGAGACCAACCCGTCCCCTAACCCGGTCGCGACCAGCCCTAAACCCAAACATGCTACGCCCCGACCCGTCGAGCTCCGGCCAGCCCACCTCCTACCGGCGGCGACCCAACTCAATGCTTCCCGAACCCCCGAAACACCAACACAAACCCGGAAATCAGTAACCCAAATCAGACCTCATCCGACCCTTACTTGTTACAAAACCAAAACCAAAACCAAATCCAAACCAATTCCAAGCCAAAATCCCAAAAAAATCGGAACTAATACTTAGCCATCTTGAATCCCATTAAAATCTCTCTTAACAAAAACAAATTCGTGGGATATAAATGAAGGGTTTCTCATATACAAAAAGCGAATCTCATCAGAAAACAAAAAAAAAGAGTACACAGATAGAGAACGTGAGAGACAGAAAAAGAAAAAAAATGGTAGAAAAATAGTAAAAAAAAAAAAGAAAATATTGTTTTAGGTTTAGAAAAATTTGTAGGTTCACTTTTTACTTTCAACACAGTTGACACAGAAAATTATTGTGTATCATATTTCTTTCTCTTTCTCTTTAGAGTAGTTCTATAGCGCCTGAATTTTTGACCGAATTTTGGCCGACACACTGACGTGTCGGCCTGCTATTGGTTGGTTTTGAGGTCCCGCTGGCGCGGACCCCACAAATCAACCAATAGCAAGCCGACACGTCAGTTTGTCGGCAAAAATTCGGTCAAAAATTCGGGCAAAATAGAATTTTTGTTCTCTTTAATATCTTGTTTGTTAATTGTGCTTGTGCTGAAATTTTAATCATGTCTGGCTAAACACCACATTCAAGGGCGGGATGAAACGTGTATGTTGAATTATTTTTTTTGAATAACTATTCGTTGATGTGTTCTAGGCTAATTAAATTAGGAAAAATCACACAATAATTTACATAACGAGAGTTAATAAATTAATGGTGAAAATTAATATTTGATTTTTGGATTTCACTTAGAGATAAGTGTTATTCTTAAATTTAAATATTAATTATGTGTATGCAATTCAAAGATTCGTACAAATTATAATAAATTAATCTTAGCGAATATTTTGTTGAAATGAGTATGAATCTTAATTTTTTTATGTTGTGATTATTCCAGATTAAATTGCTGAAAAAGATAAAATTGAATTTAGGATTGTGACGAGAGTTAAATTTTAAATTTAATATTATTTCGAACTATTCAATTGAATAATTAGGACATTAAATTGATATGACTACGCGGTGTAATCCCACCTCTTGTTTCTTCTCATAAATTCTAAATAAGATTACTTTCTAAATTTTCATAGCCATTTTAGTTGCATAAATTTTCGTTTCCTCCCTTGAAAATTATTTTTAAAATATAAAAATTAAAAAAATATATTATTTTTTTTTAAAAAACACAAAAAGATTTTTAATAAAAAATTGGAATTTCAAGTTTTCAGGATAGCCATTTCAACGCTAGAAATTGGATTGATACCCGAATTTGTCACGATACTAAATTTTTAACAAGTTTTGTAGGTGATTCCAAGAATTTTGATACTCGAAGTTTGACCGCAGCGACATTCCAAATCCATATCCGAAGGAATATAAAAGAAGTGTTATCAACTGTGCATAGCTTCTGAGACAATTTTTTTTTTCAATTCTAGATTACTTTATCCTAGGGATGAGAGGGTATTATAAGGACTACAACATAATTTTAGGCAGAGCCGCGAACCAACTTAAAAAGAGCGTCCTAGTCCACTACTCAACTATGTTATTTTATGTTATTGGAATTTCGCATTCGATAATTTCATTCCATCTTCTTATTCAGATATAATAATTTTGAAGGTGTTTTATTATCTTCTATGAACTCCAAAAATCACTATGCACTCGATGGTCTTACTGGTCTTAACATACTTTTCAAATTTGAGGGATTAAATTCAAAAGGCAAAGACAAAAAATGTTATTTTTTCTTACCAAAAATAAACTATCAGCATGCATTGTATCAAATAAGCCTACCGTGTCTAAACTTTCTAGGGCTAATGAGACCTGGCTTACTAAAACTTGGGAAGAAAATGGTTTTTTTTAATGAAAAAGCTATATTTTGAATGGCCTAAGTAACAATCTTTATGATTATTATGGCTTGTGTAATTTTTCCAAATAAATTTGGGAAGCCTTTCAGAAAAATGATGATACTAAGGAGGTTGAAGATAAAAAATAGATAGTTAGCCATTATCTGACATTTCAGATGACGGGCGACAAATCATTGGTTGTCCAGACTCAGGATTTATAAAAAAAAAATACACATGATATTATTTATGAAGGAATGAACGGGATGAGCAGTTCCAGGTTATTATGATTGATAAATTACTGTGACACCCTACCTAATAAAATACTGGGTGATCAGTCATATATCAAATTAAATAGGAATTTCATCTGGTTTATTCTTAACATCACTGTCATAACATTTTTAATTACTAACCACCTAATATTTAATTAAGCTGATGCCAAATTTTATCTTGTGATATAAATCGAAACCAACCTAAATAATAGAAATCTAAGATAACCTACAAAAGAGAAAATATAATAATGTCACACGACTAATAAAAGTATTTGCTGAATAACATCGACTATACAATCAATCCACCAAGTGCAAAGTATAAAAGATAGTACTCATATATGCCAAACTGAATATAAGAGTACAAGCCCAACAATACAACTGAAATGTCCCTATCTAGAGAGGGAATAATGCAGGCATCTAAGCAAATATCCCTCAGCATCCACATATACTGCAGCTACGCACCCTGTAAGAAGATCAGGCCTGGGCCCCTATGTTGGGATACCTAAAAGGTTTTATAGCAAGTGTTGGAACCCAAAATATTTGAAAATATTTAGCAAGTGAATTTAAATGCAGGAAATTAAAATGCAATAATGTTCTTCATATTTAGGTTAGTGTCGTACACTCTCTTGAGGACTCCTCGCCCCTCCTCTAATGTGCACGCCTAATGTACTATCCATAACTCATCTAGCTAACTACCCCGTAACTAGTCTTATCACAAATATCCCACGATTTTCCACTACTCTATCCCTAGGGCTTATTGTTCTTTATAAGTTATTAATCACTTTAACTTATTTGAGTCGTTTCTCATTCAATGTTATAAAACATTCTCACGAGTTATATCACTTATACAATCACGCCACGTATATGAGTTATAGGTTATTATTCACACTAACTTATTTAAATTAATTCCCATTCAATACCATATAACCGATTCACAAGTTATATTATTTATACATTTCACACCATGTACATATATAATTGTATATAATTATGCTCTATATATACGTATCATATCTCGACATTCACACGGATGTCGGATATAAATGCTATCACCCTAAGCGTAGGAGGCGATCATAGTTCCCCCAAAAAGTGCATGTTCCATACCATAACAGCCCACCCCTAATAACAGATGATATGACCTGGGGAATATACTCGCCATGCATTCGCTAGTCAGGGAACTCACCCACATCGTGCAATCTCCTATGATAGCATTAATATTGGTGTGATTTAATATAAATATTATTCACACAAATATTTGCAAATCATATATATACTACACATTACCGTGTATAATATATATAAATCCAGGCTACCGATGTACTACTTCTACACACAAGCCTACACCATGCAAATCTACAACCCGACTTAATTTCAAATAATCTCACCCTACCAATTATACCGAGGTATCTCTCTCTCGGCCCGACATTTAAGATTCCCAATTCAGTATTCAATTTTATCCGATTAAGTTTCCCCCACTTAATTAACAAGATTTCAAACACTCAATCATAAACCTAAATTCTCCAAATTAATTAATCCAAGGGTAATTATTCACAAATTTAAACCCTAGATAATAATCATAATTGCATATTCAACTAATACAGGAGTTGTTCATCACCAAACCATATAACAGGTCTGAATCAAAGGAGGGAGAAAACCTGACAAGGTTTAACAGGTCGTTCAAATGACTATCCATGTCGTTCAAATGACAATCTATGTCGTTCGAACGACAGTGGCTCTCGTTCGAACGACCCTAGTATCATCTCCTTCCCTAATCTGTCCAGTAAAACCCAGTCCGCCATTGAAATATTTAAAACTCCCATTTTGTAAAAATTTCTTCATTAAAACTTCCCAAGATTCATCCTAATTCCCTCCTTTTATTATATTCAATCTAACTCCATTTATTACATCAATTTAGAGCATCAAATCAATCAAATCTTAACACCTCTATAAATTTATAACTCCAAATAAAAGAAATCTCTAATTTCTTATGAACACAACCCCTAACATATAAATTGATTCCCACCTCTTTAATATGAATAGGTAAATGCAAATTAAACCACTTGACTGAATTAGTAGATCGAAGCCTTGGATAAAGATGTTGGATTAAATTTAACGATCTTTTCTTATTCGTGAAGCAAATCTCCAAAAATCCTCAAATTCTCTTATAATGGCTCTCCTCTTAAGCTCTCCCCAATTTTAGTCTTCTAAAATGACTTCAAGTTGCCTTACACTTTCAAAAATAGGGTTAAAAACTCTAATCCTATTTTTGGACCTCTTAAAGAGGGCCCAAACTCTTAATCTGGAGCTCAATTATGTCAAATTAAGCTCCGAAACCCAATATATGCATATGGCCACTCATTTTGGATTATTTCGACCCTACCAGACTCAATCATGCTCTCAAAATCGACATCCAGGTTAATTTATAACCGTAACAACCCGCGTAATTTTGGGCTATATTAATTAATGTCTGGAAAATGGAGGAAAATAAAGTTTTTGATAAAATTATTTTTATTGCTCGAATATGTTGGTTATTATTTTTAAAGGCGAGAATTTGAAGCGGTTTCGAAAACGGAGTTAAAACGGATTTTAAAATGATTTTTAAATGTTTTTAACTCTTGGATTTCTAAGTCGGCGAACATTAAGTAATTTTCAAGAGTTGTTTTGACTTCCAACTCTTCATTTCTTTGCCTTATTTAAAGAAGTCTTTTGGATTCCAACTTTATAAAAGGAAGTCGTGGGCAACCCTTTTAACCTACTTTTGGCACAAATTTTGGCAGCAAATATATTTTATAGTCCTCTTCTTTTTATATACACATTGGCCCTTGAGATTTGTGAGTTCCAACCTTAGATTAAAGGTGTTCTTGGGGCTATTTTTGAGGATGTTCTTGGAGGAGCTTTTGTAGATATTTTGAGTTGATCTTGAGGATGTGATCGTTGGTTTCTCATCATGGTTTGAGGTATGGGGTCTTACACAATGCTCCTTAAATCTCGAAAGTGTCATTCGCTTTGAATTCTTGTTTAATTGAACTCATATTTGAATTGATAAATTCATTGAAATCTCGAAAATAATTGTTGAAATTATTTTGATTCATGTGGTATCATTATATTGTTGATGAGCACGTTGTCATGAGATTTTAATATGGCACGGATGTTGAGTACCCGCCAAAATACCTATTCCCGGCTATGGCTTGATAAATCATATGCGAATGGGGTGAGGACTGGTGACCCATTAATGTGTTGTTGAGAAATTATATTGATAAACGCTTTGAGATTTTCATTTTGATTTTAATATTCGTACTCGTGTTGTTACGTTTTATCCATCGCTAACATATATTTGTTGACCATCTTTCTTGTTGTATTGTGTACTTCCCCATATTTTCTTTTAGTTGGCAGGTTAGCGTGGATTGGGACGCTATGAACCAATTGGGATTATTTTAGCGTGGATTATTTTAGGAAGAATATGTTTGGAAGATTTGTATTATTTTGATGTATAGATCTTTGGAGATTTGTATTTTATTTTCGATTTAGTTGTTGTATGTAATTCGAGAGATTTGGTATTTAATTTGAAGAGATTGAGATTTGTAATTTCTCTTTTGTTGTTGTGGGACATAGATGCTCTATACCTTGTCACTTGTGGATTTGGATTTATTTTATCGCATTAGTGCTCCGTTCGCTTTCCCCGGGCGGGCGGGGTATTACAAATGGTATCAGAGCTTAGGTATACGGTAACCCTCGGGCCTTGGATTTTGGGTTCATTGCGTGGTTAGCAATTTTTGGAGATAGAAAATTTTAGCTGATATTCGTGATAGGCATTTATATTAGATGTGAGGAATTTATTTTTGGAGAGGAAATTATTTTTGGAGATTGTTAGCCTGATTTTTGAGAGTTAGGCATTCGGCGAATTTCGAGGGCGAAATTCCATTGTTAGTAGGAAAGTGTAACAACCCGCGTAATTTTGGGATATTTTAATTAATTTCTGAAAAATGGAGGAAAATAAAGTTTTTGATAAAATTATTTTTATTGCTCGAATATGTTGGTTATTATTTTTAAAGGAGAGAATTTCAAGAGGTTTCGAAATCGGAGTTAAAAAGGATTTTAAAATGATTTTTAAATGTTTTTAACTCTTAGAATTCTAAGTCGGCGAACATTAAGTAAATTTCAAGAGTTGTTTTGACTTCCAACTCCTCATTTCTTTGCCTTATTTAAATAAGTCTTTTGGATTCTAATTCTTCATTTCTTTGCATTACAAAAGGAAATCGTGGGCAACCCTTTTAACCTACTTTTGGCACAAATTTTGGCAGCAAATATATTTTATACTCCTCTTCTTTTTATATACACATTGACCCTTGAGATTTGTGAGTTCCAACCTTAGATTAGAGGTGTCCTTGGGGCTATTTTTGAGGATGTTCTTGGAGGGGATTTTGTAGATCTTTTGAGTTGATCTTGAGGATGTGATCGTTGATTTCTCATCATGGTTTGAGGTATGGGGTTTTACACAATATGCTCCTTAAATCTCGCGAGTGTCATTCTCTTTGAATTCTTGTTTAATTGAACTCATATTTGAATTGATAAATTTATTGAAATCCGGAAAATAATTGTTAAAATTATTTTGATTCATGTGGTATCATTACATTGTTGATGAGCACGTTGTCATGAGATTTTAATATGGCACGGATGTTGAGTATCCGCCAAAATACCTATTCCCGGCTATGGCTTGATAAAGCATATGCGAATGGGGTGAGGCCTGGTGACCCATTGATGTGTTGTTGAGAAATTATATTGATAAATGCTTTGAGATTTTTATTTTGATTTGAATATTCGTACTAGTGTTGCTACGTTTTATCCATCGCTAACATATATTTGTTGAGCATCTTTCTTGTCGTATTATGTACTTCCCCATATTTTCTTTTAGTTGGCAGGTTAGCGTGGATTGAGACGTTATGGACCAATTGGGATTATTTTAGCATGGATTATTTAGGGAAGAATATTTTTGGAAGATTTGTATTATTTTGATGTATAGAGCTTTGGAGATTTGTATTTTATTTTCGAGTTAGTTGTTGTATGTAATTCGAGAGATTTGGTATTTAATTTGAAGAGATTGAGATTTGTAGTTTCTCTTTTGTTGTTGTGGGACATAGATGCTCTATACCTTGTCACTTTTTGATTTGAATTTATTTTATCGCATTAGCGCTCCATTCGCTCTCACCGGGCGGGGGGGGGGGGGGGGGGGGTGGGGGGGGGTGGGGGTTGGGGTGTTACAATAACATCTTCTAAATTTAAGAACTTAAAATACGACATAAAATAATCCAAAATAATTAATCATCAATTTGCTAAATTAATAAATTCCTCAAATTTAAAAATTTCTCAAATAATGAATTTAATTCTCCAAATAAAATAAATTCTTTCCCTCCCAAGATATTATTTAATTAATTGTCCTTGAATTTACGGGGTGTTACAAATACCTTTTGGTCAGAAAGATTTGAAAATACACTAAGGTATAAATGAAAAGAATTTTCCCTTTAAAGTCTCATCACTCGTTTTGTCTAACAACAAGAATTATAACAAGAAACACACTTTAATTATTTTGAAACTATATGGGAGAAATACGAAATATCATAAAAAAGAGACCCAACAAGAACTCGAAACCAAATTATAATTAGAATCAGAATAAGAACCACCCTACTAGAAATGTACAAACTAGTAACACCAGACATTTTCTTCGCTTTAGGGGTAATAAGCTTGGACATATAGCTCACAAATGTCGAAATGGACGTCATCCTGCTCCACATGCAAACCTAACCGAAGAGAAATTACGTACCATGATTTCTGAAATAACTATGATTGGCGGGTTTAAAGGGTGGTGGGTGGATACTGACGCTTCTTGTCATATTTGCTATGATAGTTCTCTATTTAAGATTTATTTTGAGGCTGAAGATAAGAGGGTGTTGTTGGAAAATTCTCACACCGCTAAGATTATTAGTACTAAAAATGTGGAATTGTAATTCATATCTGGAAAAATAATGGTCCTTAAGGAAGTGGTGCACACTCCCGAGATGACGAAGAACTTGGTTTCTAGCTATCTCCTCAACAAAATTAGCTTCACTCGGACTTTTGGGGCAGGTTTATGTACCTTGACCAAAAATAAAATTTTTATAGGCTTAGGTTATGCCACTGAAGGAATATTTAAATTAAACATTGATGTTATTAATAAAAAAATTCATTCGTTTATATTGCTTGTTCTTTTAATATGTGGCATGCTAGACTTTGTCATGTTAATAAACGACTTGTTAAAAATACGAGTAATTTAGGATTAATTCCAAAATTATCACTAAATAATTTTGAAAATGTGAATGGTGTAGCAAAGATCCCACATATATCGTTTTTTATAGAATTTGAACTACTTGACTTAATTCATTCGAATATTTATGAATTGAATGGAATTACGATTAGAAATGACAAACGTAACTTTATTACTTTTATTGATGATTGTACGAATTATTCATTTGTGTATTTAATGAAAAAGAAAAGCTAAGTGTTTGACATATTTAAAATTTTCTTTAATGAAATTAAAAATCAATTTAATTGAAAAACTAAGAGACTACGTAGTGATGGAGGCACCGAATATGATTTTGGGTCTTTCATTGAATTTTATAAAACCCACCGTATTATGCGCGAAAAAACAACCTCTTATTCTCCTGAAATCAGTGGTAAAGATGAAATAAAATAAAAAAAGGAATTTTAATTGAATTGATAGTTCCTATTTTATTGAGTTATGAGGTTACCTCACATTAGTGGGGATAAATTATTTTAATGGTGTGCGACGTGCTTAATAGAATTCCTAATACTAAAAAAAATTATCTCCTTATGACATTTGAAAAAAATATTAAGTTAGACGTATCAAATTTTAAAATGTGGGAGTGCTTAACCTAAGTATGTATTTTCGAACCTAAGAGGACTAAATTATATAGTAGATCATATGAGTGTGTCTTTATTGGCTACGCAGTTAATAACAAAGCATATAGATTTTATGATTTAAAAAATTAAGTTATTATTGAATCAAACGACACTGATTTTTATGAAGATACATTTCCCTTTAAATTGAGAAATATTGGAGGCTCGACATCCACTAGCGTTTCTATTCTTAAAAATTCAGAACCTAATGAATCTATTTTAGAACCAAGAAAAATTAAAAAGCTTGTATTGAAAAAAAAATTGGTCCCCACTTTTACGCTTACACATTAGAGGAAGACCCTAATACCCTTCAGGAAGCTTTATTTTCTTTAGATGTTGCTCTATGACAAGAAGTTATTAATGATAAAATGGAATTGTTGTACCATGAATATGGTATGGCCCCTGAACTAAGACTCGTCTCTCATAGAAAGGAGGGCGGATCAACTACCAACCAAGTTGGTCAAGTCAATGCTCATCGGTCCCAGTATCACAGATAGTGGATTTAGCCCATCAAGCTCACAACAGTTAACACCGTTACATAAAATCGTCAAGGTAGGCACATGTACTATGCGATTGGGTGACATCAACAGTACACCCCATGTGAGGTAGATATGAAAATATTCCCCATGTGCTTTATAACTAACTTCATGATTATTCTCCTAGTTGCATGTAATGGTGTAAAGGCTTAACCTATAAAGGCGTGACACTTTTCCCTCTCTATTCTCATAGCATATAAATAACCCACTATCACTACATGGGTAGGGATCGAGATATTATTTTTATATCGTTATACTGTCCGTTTCTAGAGTGAAATTGAGAGATTTTAACCTCCATTCATCCATGGCTTTTGCTATTTGAATCAGTAAATTAAACACATGCACCTGTGGACATAGGACCCTCTTCGGGTTGAACCATATAAATCTAATTTTTTTTCTTTTCCTCGCAATTCTCTCTATTATTTGCTCTAGATTACCATTTGTGTGAGTATATCTCTTTATTTTTTATTATTTATAGTTGGTGTGTATATTCTAAGAGAAAATATATATACCACTTTTCAATGTTAGCAAACTTGTGATCTTTGTAGGAAATTGGCAGGCCATTTGCTGTTTTCCACCATTATCGAATTTTGAAACTTGAGGATAACCAGTTATTAAAAAACAATGAATCGCAATCTGATTTGTATGTGTTTCGTTAGGTTAGAGTCCACTAATCTACAAATTTCCTTTCAATTCTCTTTGATTCCTTGAATTTATAATCAAATCAAGTTGTTCATCCATTAAATATGCTTTTTCTATAACCTTTGTTGTCCCAACTATTGTACTCTATTTTCTATATTATAGTACTTTATTTTTCTATTAATTATGTTAAGATGGGGGAAAACTCAGAAGGTAATAGATCCGCTGAGGGGATTCTCCTTTCCACACCTATGAATATGGGCGATTTGCAGAGAATATTACAGTGCTTTGCTAGAGGGTATGCAGGAGACCATCAGGATGCTGACACAGAGTATTTAGGTAGGGCATAATAGGCCTAAAGGCATTTTAGTTACCCCAATAGGGGTGAAAGCTCTTATAGAAGGTGAAAGATGCCTCCACTAACCCTATATAGGATAGGAGGCAGATGCACCACGAGAGAGATGTGGAAAATCCTAAAATGTTGGGTTTGGGTTTGAAAGGGGAATGTAGCACTGTGACACCCTACTTATTGAAATAACGGGTGACCAACCCTCTACTAAAATAAAACATGAATCTTCATATGGCTCATTCTTAGTATCACTGTCGAAACTTCAATTAATTACTAACCACATATTATTTAATTAAACATGTTTCAAATTTTGTCTTTCTTAAAATGACACAAATCGATTAATATATATAACTATTCATCACAATTCATTCAGATACATAATGAAATCCACAAACATATAATAAATTTGAATACTGCTGTCTAATACATGTAAATCAACCGAATAAACCATCGGTATAAAATACATACAATAATCTCAATAAAGTGAAATAAACAAAATGAATAAAAAGTCTCACATGGGCAACATGCCCAAATAGTAAGGAAAAGTGTCCTCTCTAGAAATATCCTACTAAGATTAGATCAATTTATTATGGTTACGCTTTCGCTTAAGATTAATAGAAAAAGATAACACCACTCCACCTAAACCGTAATAATATAGAGAATAATAAACAATAATCATTTAAAAGAAGTCATGCATTTCATTTAATGATATAAATCATACCATCATACTGTTGGAACAAAAATACATTTTATCTTAATGTAAATTTTGAAAAATAAAACTCACTATTTTTTTTATTTTTCCTTAGTTGAAAATAAATAAGTGTTCATTTGATTGTAAAATGGGTAAATGGTTTTTATGACAATTTTTTTTGGGCCTGGCATGACAAAAATTTTCATGGCAAATCCTCTGATAAAAAAATTACGATTGTTTGATAATATTAATATTTCAATTCCCAAAACTGAAATATTTGATAGAATTAATGGTAAAAATGACAAACGTAAACAAACTGATATGTAAAAAAATATAGTTTTTAACAAAAAAAAATTCTTAACAAAAAATAGTTTTTGGAAAAATAATTTTAACAAAAAAAAGACTTACGACGAAAACAAATAGTTCTTAAAAAACAATTTTTAGCAATAAAAATAGTTTATCACGAGGAAAAAATAGTTTTTTCAAGAAAAAAAAATTTGTAACAAAAATATTTAAAAAAATAGTTTTTAGCTCAAAAGTAAATCAATTATAACATAAAAAATAGTTTCTTTTTTTAAATACAGTTTTAACACAAAAATAACATTTTCTTTTCAATAGTGAAACAACTGTAACATATTTTTTTTAATGAAAAATACATTTTAACAATAAAAAAACAGTTTTGACAAAAATAAAAAATTATTTGACAAAAAATAATCTTTACTGAGAAAAATAGTTTTTAGTGGAAAACAACTTTTTGATCTCATTACTCTACTCTTACATTAAAAATATTGTTAGTTTTCATTTTACACCCAAATAGATGAACTTCTAATATGAGATCAATTTATTACCGTTACATGCAAGATTAATAGAAGAAGATAACAACGCTCCACCCAAATTGTAATAATCAAGCGAATAATCAGTAACAATCATACAAAAGAAGTCACACATGTCATTTAGTGATAAAAATCACGATTCCATCATGTTAGAACAAAAATACATTTTACCAGCTGTATGTAAACTTTGAAAAATACAACTCACTCATTTTGTATTTTTCCTTCGTTAAAGAGAAATAAGGGTCCATTTAGTTGTAAAGTGCTTAAATGGCCTGAATGCAAAAAAAATTCGGGACATGATAAAGAAATTCATGGAAAATTCTATGAGAAACAAATTACGATTGTTTAATAACATCAATTTTTATGTTCACAAAATTAAAATGTTTGATAGAATTAATGGCAAAAGTGACACACACACACACACACACACACACATATATATATATATATATATATATATATATATATATATATATATATATATATATATATAAAGCACTTTTTAACCAAAAAAATAATTATGCACAAAAAAATAGTTTAAAAAAAAAAAATTAACAAGAAAATAACTTACAACGAAATATAATAGTTCTTAAAAACAGTTTATAACAATAAAAACAATTTATAATAAGAAAAAATAAATTTGTCAAGAAAACCTGTTTATAACAAAAAAAATATATAGTTTTTAGCCCATAAGTAAAAATATTATTATAACAAAAAATTTTTTTCATTAAAAAAAATACAGTTTAAAAAAAAGTTCTAGCCCAAAAGTAACAATTTTAGCGATTTTTTTTTAATGTAGTACATGTTTTAACAGTAAAAGAACAGTTTTGAAAAACCTAAAAAAATTTTTTGACGAAAAACATTCTTTAGTGAAAAACATTTTTTTTTCTAGAAAAACAGTTTTGATGAAAAAACAATTTTGAATGCAAAACGGATCTAAGAAAAACAGTTTGTAGCCCAAAACAACAATTTTCGTGACCATGCGGTTAGTTCATGCGGGTTACATTAGTCTCGTGCGAGGTGTTCGTGACTATCACGGGGCCGTTTGGAGGGTGTTTTAGGTTTTCGCCCTCTAACGGCTCTAGATATTTTTAAATTATCGTCATATTCTTAAACCGGGGGCCCTGTGACCACGCGACCAGTTTCTGCGAGTTACATTGGTCCCGTTCGAGGTGTTCGCACCTCTCACGGGGCCCATTGGGGGTGTTTTGAATTTTTGCTCTCTAATGACAAGTTTTAAGCCGAAGTGTAGATATTTTAAAATTATCATCATATTCTCATACACAGGGTCCCGTGACCATGCGATTAGTTTCTGCGAATTTCATTGGTTCCGTGCGAGTCTTGTGCCTCTCACAGAGCCGTTCGGTGGGTGTTTTGGATTTTTACCCTTTAACAACATGTTTTGAAGCCTAAGTCCAGATATTTTTAAATTATCGTCATATTCTCAAACTGTGGGTTCTGTGACCATACAGTAAATTTCAGCGAGTTACATTGGTCCCGTGCGAGGTGTTCGTGCCTCCCACGCGGCCATTTGGGGGATGTTTTTGTTTTTCACCCCCTAATGGCATGTTTTTAAGTCTAAGTGCACATATTTTCATCATATTCTAAAATCGGGAGTCACGTGACCATGCAGTCTATTCCTGCGAGTTACATTGGTTCCATGCGAGGTATGTGTGCCTCTCATGAGGCCTTTTGAGGACTGTTTTGAGTTTTCGCTCTCTAAAGACATGTTTCGAAACCTAAGTCTAGATATTTTTAAATTATCATCATATTCTCAAATTGGGGGTCCCGTGATCACGTGGTCAGTTCTTACGAGTTACATTGGTCCTGTGCGAGGGGTTCGTGCCTCTCACGGAACTGTTTGAGGGTGTTTTGAGTTTTTTCCCTCTAACGGCATGTTTTGAAGATTAATTCTAGATATTTTCAAATTATTATCATATTCTTAAACTGAAGGTCCCATGACCCCGCGGTCAGTTCACGCGAGTTACATTGATCCCGTGTGAGGTGTTCGTGCCTCTCACGGGACCGTTTGGGTAGTGTTTTGGATTTTTGCCCTCGAACGACAAGTTCTTAAGCGTAAGTGTAGATATTTTAAAATTATCGTCATATTCTCAAACCATGGGTCCCGTGACCATGCAGTTTATTCCTGCGAGTTACGTTGGTCCCCTGCAAGGTGTTCGTGCCTCTCACGTGGCCGTTTGAGGGGCGTTTTGGGTTTTCGCCCTCTAAACATATGTTTTTAAGCCTAAGTCTAGATATTTTAGAATTATCGTCATATTCTCAAACAGGGGGTCCCGTGACCACGTGGTCAATTCCTGCGAGTTACATGGTGCGAGGTGTTCGTGCCTCTCACGGGGTGATTCGGTGGGTGTTTTGGGTTTTCGCCCTCGAACGGACTATTTTTAAGCCTAAGTGTATATATTTTCATATTATCATCATATTCTCAAACCGGGGGTCCAGTGATCACGCGATCAATTTCTGCGAGTTACATTGGTCCTATGCGAGTTGTTCGTGCCTCTCACGAGGCCGTTTGTGAGGTATTTTGGGGTTTTGCCCTCTAACGGCATGTTTGTAAGTGTAAGTGTAGGATATTTTCAAATTATTATCATATTCTCGAACCAGGGGTCCCGTGACCATGCGACCAGTTCTTACGACTTACATTAGTCCCATGCGAGGTGTTCATGCCTCTCATGGGGACGTTTGGAATTTTTTGGGGTTTTCCCCCTTTAACGACATGTTTTGAAGTCTCAGTATAGATATTTTCAAATTATCGTCATATTCTCAAACTGGGGGTCCTGTGACCACGCGGTCAGTTCCAACGAGTTATATTGACCCTGTGCGAGGTGTTCGTGCCTCCTACGGAACCGTTTGGGGGGTGTTTTGGGTTTCTGCCCTGTAACGGTAAGTTTTAAGGTCAGTGTAGATATTTTTAAATTATCGTCAAATTCTCAAATCGGGGTGGGGGGCGTGACCATGCGGTCAGTTCCTACGAGTTACACTGGTCCTGTACAAGGTGTGTGCCTCTCACGGTTTCGTTTGGGGGTGTTTTCGATTTTTACCCTTTAACGACATGTTTTTAAGCCTAAGTGCAAATATTTTTAAATTATCATCACATTCCCAAACTAGGAGTCCCGTGACCATGCAGTCTATTTTATGTGAGTTGCATTAGTTTCACACGAGGTATTCCTCCCTCTCACGAGGCCGTTTGGGGGATATTTTGGTTTTCACCCTCTAACGGCTTGTTTTGAAGCCTAAGTATATATATTTTCAAATAATAGTCATATTCACAAACGGGGGGTTCCGTGACCACGTGTTCAGTTCGTGCGAGTTACATTTATCCCGTGCGAGGTGTTCCTGCCTCTCACAAGTCGTTTGGGGGGTGTTTAGGTAGAGAGATATATTTTCTTTGCTTTTTTATTGTTTGCAAACCACGAATAATATGATTTCATAAATTCTACACATGATTAAGGTTGATTGTATTTTTTCGTGTCCCTTATTTTTGTTAGATTAGTAGTAATATGATTTGTAAAAGCACATGTTTATTTGGGTAGTTCTCAATTAGACTTTAGGCCCTGTTTGATAAGAAAGTGGGAAAATGTAAATGATTCCGAGGCAAATGATTCTAGGGAAAATAATTCCAAGGCAAATCATTATTTTCCAACAGATGTGTATTTGATACAAGTTGGAAAATCGTCACTTTTCCACCTTTTCTATCAAACACAAAAGTTGGAAACTAGAAATAATTGTGGAAAATTTGTTTACGGAATATATATATATATATATATATATATATATATATATATATATATATATATATATATATATATATATATATATATATATATATATATATTAAAAAATATATTAACAAATTAACGAAATATATGAAATAAATAAAAAATATATGAAATATTAAAAAAAATAAACAAAATATATTAATATTAGAAATAAACCAAATAAACCAAATATATGAAATATATGTAATGTACGAAATATTAGAAAAATATACAAAATATATTAATATTTAAGAAATATATATTAAAGTACAAAATATAGGAAAATATACAAAATATATTAAAGGTACAAAATATATAAAGGTAAAAAATACGTACATATATGGAATATATTGATATACAAAATATATGCAATATAAAAAATATATGTATATATTAAAATATATAAATGTACGGAATATATAAATATGCGAAAAATATACATATATGAAATATATAAATATATACGGAATATATACATATATGAAATATACGCAATATACGAAATATACATATACACTAAAATATACGTGTATACAAAAATATATAAATGTACGAAATATATAAATATACGAAAAATATTAAATATACAAAATATATACATATTTGAAATATATAAATATATACGGAATATATACATATATGAAATATATGCTATATATGAAATATACATATATACTAAAATATATAAAATATACTTATATACTAAAATATAGAAATGTACGGAATATAGAAATATACGAAATATATACATATATGAAATATACGCAATATACATATATACAAAAATATATAAAATATATGATATACAAAAATATATAAATGTACAGAATATATAAATATACGAAATATATATATATATATATGAAATATATAAATACATACGGAATATATACATATATGAAATATACGCAATATATGAAATATACATATATACTAAAATATATAAAATATACGTATATACTCAAATATATAAATGTACGGAATATATAAACATATGAAAAATATTAAATATACGAAATATATACATATATGAAATATATAATTATATACGGAATATATACATATATGAAATATACATATATACTAAAATATATAAAATATACGAAATATATGAAATATACAAAATATATATATATATATATATTTACAAATTTATAAATTATATATATTTGTATAATTATAAAATATACTGAGTTTAAAAAAAATTACTTTGAATGATTTGCCATCCAAAGGTGGCAAACAAAAACCTGACCCCCCCCAAAGAATTGGTTTCCACCTTAGGGTGGCAAATCGTGCTTAGGGCTCTTGTACATAGAAAACAAATTCCAAATCAAATTTTCGCTATCAAACGGTCAAAAAGTTGGAAAATTTTGAAATTTTCCAACTTTTTAAAATTTGCCTTGGAATTGAAGTGTTATCAAATGGACCCTTAGATGTAATTTGGGTTTCAATAACTCAGTTTGTGTTTAACATAGTATTTATAGTTTTTGATCTTATGCTCACATTAATAGTAATTTAAGTTTGAGTAACTCAATTTGTATTTAACGTAATTATAGTTTTTCAGTTTAATTTATTTGCCTATAGTATATATTTTCAATTTCTTATTGATTGCTTAGTTTTAAATTAATTAAGTAAAATAGTTATAATAATATTAATCACAAGAATAGAAATGATTTTGTTGCCATCCTTAATTAGAAGTTCACATGCTCTTACTCTGTTTTTAAATTAAATGATGTTAGCCACGTATGTTACATTATTGAATGGGTGGCATATGTTAGTATGTTGAATGAAGACAATATGGATATTTTAGGGATTTAACAAGTGGATGTTTTCTGTAAGACCCATTATTTTTACGTTTTAAACTGTTTTACATGGGGTTTGTATTTTGGTTTCTCTACTTTTTCGTTCTAACATATGTGGTTTTACTTTTATAATGTAGCCTCCTTTATATGGTTGAGAGCATTTGCAATAATTTATATATGCTAGCTCTTGTCCACATTAAATAAGCTATGATTTTTTATTTTTCTTGAGTCAGTAGAATTAGTGAAGAACCAAGGAACTTTTGTTAGGAGGATGACTTCATTAACATTATTTCAACCCTCCCTTATATGACACACTTCTATATTGTAATAATAATCCTGTTCTATTTTTATCTTTTATGGCTAGCAATCCAAAATTTACCCCGCATGACTGCAAATATGACATTTAAAGCATTGCAAATGATTTAAAATAAGCTCTACAAACTGTCGCGCATCATGGAAATATAAAATCCTTACAACATAATAAAAACCTTAGTACTAAATGGGGAACCAGAGAGGGGGGGTAGCAATTTGGCAAATGTAGAACATGGGGACCAATGTGAGAGTGAAACAAGAACTTTTGGGGAAAAATTATTTATCGCTAAATTTTTTGTTTTTTTGAGTTCCACTCCCCCCTCCTATTTTAATGACCAGTTTTGCAATATACTTTAATTTTTTTGAAAATTTGCAATACACCTCTATTATATTAACTATCCAACCAAATGACTTATTCAAAACTAATTAATGGTGCTTTTAAGACATGTTTTGTAATAGACCTCCACTTTTTATTATTTACAATACACCCTAATCTATTAATTGTTAGTTTTTTATTTTTCTAAAAAAATTAATAGACAAGTAATAAAATAATCAAAAAAAATTTTAAAAATTCAAAAAATATTTGAAATAGTTTTTTAAATTTTGAAAAGACTTTTTTACTTATAAAGTAATTCTTAATTTTTTTATCTTTGCAAAAGACAATTTTTTTGTATTTAATAAAAGAAATAGCATTTTGTTTAATTGTAATTTTTTTTTAAAACAGTTTTTGTCTTTCTTAAAACAGTTTAAAAAAAGTAAAAACAAACACTTTTTAAATTTATAAAAACTAAAATGTTATTTTTAAAAACATTGCTTGAATACTAAGGTTCTCTCCCACGTAACCCTACCCTAGGGTTTGCATGGCAGCTACCAATCTCCCACCTCACAAAGATCCTAAGCCACCAGATATTCCCAGCATTTGGTCAAGATCATTTGCCTCTTTCGTGGCAGTAACAAATGAACCTACCCTTTCTTTGAAACAACCAACATCTTTTAGAGGAGAACTAGCAGTAATGTTTCTTCTAGAGGTTATTAGATCTTTAGCCAAACTATTTAAACATGCATTAATAGGGAAGTTCTCGCATGGGAGGCCATCAATGGAGGTGATAAGAAGGTATTTCAAACATTCTCTCTTAAAACTACATTCAATATTGGTCTTCCGGTTAAAAAGCACATTCTTATCAGGTTGAATAGTGAAGAGGATTATGCTAGATTGTGGATGAGAATATCTTAGTTCATTGATAAATATTTTATGCGCAGATTCAAGTGGACAACTGATTTCAGGCCAGATATTGAACGTAGTATCACTCCTATCTCGATTAGTTTTCCTCAACTACCAATACTTTTTTGAGCAATTTACAATTAGGCTCTTGATAACAATTTTTAAGCATTTAAGGATAATTTATTATTAGGTCCATTTGTTATGCCATTAGCGTGGACTTCTACAAGTATTAAAAATTTATCAAAATTTTTTTAATGTTTAAAATTTATTCATGAGGGACCTAAGAGTACTTTCATCTACTTTTTTTTCTTTAAGTCATCCCTTTATTCCATTGCTCAATTGATTGGACAGTCCCTAAGATTAGATTCCTCTACAGCGGAAATGAACAGGCCAAGTTTAGCTAGAGTTTGTGTAGAAGTGGATCTATTGAAATCTATGCCTCGAATGGTGTATATAGGCTGTGGTACAGGACGTTTTTGGCAAGATGTTAGTATTTAAGTTCTCCCCAAATACTGCTCTTACTGTTCCAAGAAAGGGCATGATATTAAAAACTGAATAATTAAAGATCCAAACCTAAAGACTATAATCAAGGACAAGCAAGATAGAAGGAAAATGATTGATGGTAGACATGTGCACAAGCAGGTATACCAAGAAGTTCAGAAGTTGAATAAAAAAGTGGCTACAGATGATAATAAGAATGAGGTGGAGGAGACCAACAAAGATGACAAGATAGATGTAGAGAAGACCAGTAATCAAATTGGAGAAGATCAGTCCGATAATGGAGGAGATGTAGTAACTAATTTAGAGGAAGGTGAAATTCAAAAATTGAAGGAGGGAGCAATTACTCATACTGAGTGGCAACCAATTATTAGGAGGAGAAGACAGAGACATATTAAAGAGCATATTAAGAGAATTCAAAATGAAGATTTAAAGGCCCAAGAAATATTTCTAGTTGATAATTGTGATTTGTCTGTCTCCTAGGGTAACTGAGATACCTGATTATGAAAAAAATGCAGCTGCTGATCATCTATATGCCACTGATGGTGATATGGATGATGAAGAATCTTCCCAATGATGGAAGAGCTACTGATGTTTTCAAAGAGATTGGAAGGAAAATTGAATATGGGTAGAATTCAGAGAGGTAATCTAGTCAAAGTTATGAAGTTGGAGACTAGGGAAGCTGTCGATAAACCAAGAAGTAGTATTAGAGTTTTTTATCCTCTTTTTAGGAGAATCACCAGATCTGCTGTCAAAGGTAACAATCAATTCAAACCTCTAATATCTCAATGATTTCTTGTTTAGTATGGAATATTAGAAGAGCTGTCAAAAAATCATCCATGAGAAGAATTAAGAAACTGATTAGAATTCACAAAATTCCTATGATGGCATTATTGGAGCCCAAAGTTGATTCAAAGAAAATTGAGTTGTATAAATTCAAATGGGGATTTTATGGTTGTTATTGCAATAAGTCAGGAAAGGTGTGGATAATGTGGAGGTTTGGGGTTGATATATGCTCTATAGTTGATGAAGACCAACATTTATCAGTTTCATTAAATCAGGCTTCTCTTCAAGAGAAGATCATAATGTCAGTTGTAAATGTTAATTGTTCTACATAGGAGAGAAGATCCTTATGGAGCAAGCTTACTGAGGTGCCCCAAAGACTTGAAAATAATCCTTATTATGCAGTGGGTGGTTTCAATATATTATCTTGCTTTGGTGAAAAAATTGGTGGGAATGCTATTGATTCTCAAGTCGTTAGTGAATTGAATCAAGCAATTAAAGATTGTGGGCTCTTAGATATGGGTATTATGGGTGCAGATTTACCTGGTGCAGTAATAGAGATGAAGAGGGGGGGATTATTGAAAGGTTTGATAGGGGAATTGTAAACCTGAAATGGAATGCAACTTATCCAAATACTTCTATTTCTCACCTGAACAGGTGTGCTTCAGATCATGCTCCTCTATTAATTTCTATAAAGACTGAGATGGAATTGACTCCTAGGGCATTTACATTTCAAGCAATGTGGTGCAATCGTGCTAATTTTAAAGAGGTGGTTAGAAACTCGTGGAGGGATACAACAAATGCTTCTGGAATGAAGAATTTTTCCCTTAAAATGCAAAGATTAAAAGGGGTGCTGAAACAGTGGAATAAACAGGTGTTGAGGGATATTTTCAGAAGGTAAAAGATCTGGAGGATGAGAATTTGAACTTGGAGATAGCCTATGAGAATGATAGGAGTGACGAGAACAGAATAAAGCTGCATCAAGGCAGGTTTGTCTTGCTTAAAGCATTGCAAGATGAAGAAACATATTGGAATAAAAAATTCAATGTTAAATGGCTCAAAAAGGGGGGTTCAAATACTAAATTTTTTCATGCCCATGGGAAAACAAAGCATACAAAATTATGTATTCATAGATTGGAACATAAATATGGCCATATAATTGAGGATAAAGAGTTGCTGAGTAACCACAGAGTGGAGCACTTTCAAAGTCTTCTTTCAGATAATGCAGTGGCGAATAATGAACAAGATGAGATTGAAAAGCTAATTCCTTCCATTGTTTCTTCTGAAATGAATGAGGGCCTTCAAGAATTTGCAACTAAAGATGAAGTTTTTCAAGCTGTTAAGCTGATGAGATCAGAGGCAACCCCTGGACCTGATGGTTTTGGGGGAGAATTTTACAAAAACTATTGGCCTATTATTAAAGAAGACTTGTTGATTGCAATTAATAGATTCTTTGCAGGTTTAGACCTACCTAAGAGTTGGACTAGCTCATCGTTTGTTCTTCTTCCAAAAGTTAAGCATCCAAAGACACATGGGGATTACAGGCCAATAAGCCTATGTAATTTCTCCTATAAGATTTTTTCAAAAATCCTTTCCACTAGATTATCAATTGTGCTTCCCCAATTAATTTCCACAAACCAGAGTGGCTTTGTGAAGGGGAGGAGTATTCAACATAATGTGTTGATGGCCTAAGAAATGACATACAATTTGGGAAGGAAATCACATGGAGGCAATGTTATTATAAAGCTTGATATGAAAAAAGGCATATGATAGAGTGCGTCGGGGGTATTTGATCAAGATCATGAGATGCTTTGGCTTTGGAGAGAGATGGATAGATTTCATTTGGAGGATGGTATTAAACAATTGGTTCTCAGTAATGATTAATGGGGCTCCTAAGGGATACTTCAAATCTAATAGGGGCTTAGGCAATGGGACCCTATCTCCCAAAGCCTAATTATTTTGGCTGCTGAATTCTTAAGTAGAGGTCTCGATTTGGTCATGAAGGCTGGTAAAGTCAAGCCATTTTATCACCTAAGTGGATGCCCAATGATTTCTCATCTAGCCTTTGCTGATGATGTGATCATTTTTTCTGAAGGAGACAAAAGGAGCTTAACGGCTATTTCTGATTTTCTGAACAGGTATGAATCCATATCAGGTAAAAAATTTAACTATTTTAAAAGTAGTTTCTCTGTAGCAGTTGAACAGCCTCCTTGCAAAATTGATCAGATTGAATTGTCCACCGGTTTGAAATTCAAAAAGCTTCCTATTCAATATCTGAGATGCCCTCTTTTTAAAGGTAGGAACAAAATTGGCTACTATTTAAAACTTTTTTATTCTTTAAGAAGCAATAACATAGTTTAATTCTAACATTGGAATTGAAAAGAAAAGAAAAGAAATTTACAAAACATGACGTTTATAAAACTGCAGATATATATTATTAATTGTTGCTTTACACGAGAGGAAAGATACATATGCTCAGCATTCGCGACATTGAATAATGCTTTACGGGAGCATTCCTAGGAAGAGTGCTATAAACGAAACACAATAATTTTTATGAGGATGAAGCAGCAACTCTTATTTGTAGCAGTTCTCAAAACATTTGTTTTTTGAAAACTCAGTTGCCAGGGTATGGAGTTTGCAGCTTGTATGGTGGCTTGTGGGTAGGTTGTGGCTTCACATAGGTTGGTGGCTTTTCAACGGGCTTTGGTGTTGGCTTCTTAACCAGCGTTGGTGTTGGCTTCTCTATAATAGGCGGAAGTGTAAACTGGTGGCTAGTAAACGGGTGTTTTTTTTACCGGAGGTGACTTTTAGGTGACTAGTAGTAGGTAAACAAGATTCAACAAAAGAAAATTTAACATACGGGTTCAAGCTAGTTATTTTTCTCAACAATTAGGCAAAGATGGGCCCGAAAGTAGTAAGAAGATTGTAAGCATTTGAAAAAGAAAGAAACAAACGAAGAAAAATAAAAAGAGAGAGGAGAGAGGAAGGTCTCTTCCCCCCCGCTCACTTAAGACTAAGAGCATCTCGATTGGTGAAAGCCAGCAAAACGTAATATACAGACTTAAAAAAGGTGAGTTACCTTTTGTTTACATAGAGCAAACACAATGGTGAAAAGCAACATAAGTTCGTAGGACCTTTTATGTATTTCAGAAGTTCGTAGGAATCTTTTACAAATACTCCAGTTAATTTGTATTTTTATGGGACCCTTACAAATTAAACAACGAAATTTGCGTGTTGAACTTCACCACTGCAGACAGTCTAATTTGTAAATATACAAATTTCCTTGGCATTTTGCAACTCCATTGTGGATGCTCTAACAAACACGCATCTAATCTATATATAAAAATAAGAAAAAATTATATTTAAATTTCATTTGTCAGGTCAACATACATATAAGTCTTATTGACTTTTCAACAATCATATAGGTCATATTCCAACTTTTAAGGGAATTTTTTTCACAATTTTACTCTTTTTAAAACCAATCATATGTAAGTGGTTGGACTTTTTTTTTAATCTTAAAATGATCATAACTTTTGATTCACAAATCCGTTTTTCGCAAAATTACTATTTTTGAAATCTGCTCGGCGAGATCTATCAAACAAGATCCATGAACCCTATAAAATTTCAAAGAAACAAAATTACACAAACAGTAAACTTTATTGTATGCACTAGAATATGAAATAATTTTATATATGTGATATTTTCACAAACAAACAGTAATAAATCAGAGCTCTGATTTGAGGTGGCATGGGATGCCGATGCAACATATTCATAAACAGTAACATTTATTATTTGTGAAAATATTACAAATATAAACTTAACCCAATGCTACCCCTACTCACCCAAAATCGACGCTCCGGTAGATCCAAACCCCATTTATCCAATATTCTCTTATTTCCTAATGTTCGCGCCAGTGGCACCCCATGTCACCCCAAATCAGAGTTAGAGGTTTGGATCCACCGTATATATATACTGCATTATAACACAATAAATGTTACTGTTTGTGAAAATATTATAGATATAAACCTAACCCAATGCCAACCCTACTCACCCCAAATCGGAGTTCCGGTGGATCCAAACCCCATTTATCCAATATTTTCTTATTTCCTAAGGTCCGCGCCAGCGACACCACATGTCACCCCAAATCAGAGCTCTAGTGAAGGTTGTTGTATCTCCGACAATAGGGGTGGGTGGTTGTGGGGATTGGATGCCGCTAGCGCGGACCGTTAAAAATAAGACAATATCAGAAAAAAGAGGTTTGGATCAATTATATATATATATATATATATATATATATGAGATTGGCTCAGGTGCGCACCATTTGGTGCGGACCTAGTGCGCACCATAATCCCAGAAATAGAAACGGCAGCCCTTCAAATAGAAATAGGAAATGTAAAACCCCAAAACCCATTTCTCACCAAAGAGACAACCAAATCCTCAAACGACATTTCTCTTCCTCATAGAAAAACCCCAACACACCCAGGTCTTTCGTCTGCTACAAATCCAACGACAGGTATGGGTTCAATCTCTTTATTTTTAACTATTTTTTTGTCATTCTTTAACTAATTTGTATGTTCCTTCTCATTACTTAAGTTGTATTCTTGAACTCGATCTCATTCTTTAATCCCATTCTGGACGAACTAAACCCTAGAATGGTATCCCATGTAAATCAGGTAAAGAGCAAGCAGGTAATTTGTATGAAATGGTATAAATAACCCCAGAATGGTATAACTCCCATATATTATGTCATTAAAATTTTAAAATGGTATAAATAGAGATTTTATAATTTGTATGTTTGGGTTATTTATTTTCTGATAAACATGTCTTCAATTTTCAGGATATGGAGTCGCCTAAAACTTCATCTAACTCCCATATATTATGTCACTGTGGAGATCGTGCGGAAATGCGAACATCAAAGACGTCGGGGAATCCGGGGCGACGTTTTGTTGCGTGCCCTAATTATAAAATCAAATCTTGTGGGTTTTTTCGTTGGATTGACACCGGAAAATTAGTGGATTCCCAAAAATCGGTTGACAACAAGAATGTTGTTGAAATTGAATATGGCGATCTTATAGCGAAAATAATGGAGGTGGGCAATAAAATTGACGAAATGGAGAAGAAGTTGGGCAAAAAAATTGATGATGTGGAGAAGAAATTCGACAAATTAGAGAAGAAGATTGCCAAAAAAATTGATGGATGGGAGACGAAGTTTGACAATTTTTATTTCCGTTTCAATTGTATTCTGGTTGTAATTGTAGCAAATATTATTTTTAAGATGTCGATTTAGGAAATTGACTACTCAATGTAATGTGAAACTTCAGTCTTATGTAATGTACATCCAGTTTGGGTTATGTAATGAATATCGAGTTTCAATTATGTTATGAAATTTGCATTTATTATTACCACTTCTTCCCATTTTTTGCAGTTCCAGTTGCAATTTCTACCAATTTATTGCAGTTGCATTCAATGTTGCAGTTACCACTTCTACAACATGTCCAAATTTCAATTTTTTACTGCATTCAATGTTGCCAAAACTGATTCACATGATTTAATACAACTGAGGCAACTGATTCACATGATTCAATACAACTGATACACATGATTTAATACAACTGAAAAGACCACTGATACAACTGAGGGAACTGAAATAACAATTGCCTCAACTGATACACCTGAAATTGCCTCAACTGCTAGAACTGAAATAGCATGAGATAGCAACTGAGGCAACTTGATTTGATACAACTCAAAAGACCACTATTTCACATGGTTCAATACAACTGAAATAGCAATTGCTTTAATACAACTGAAATAGCAATTGCCTCAACTCATACAACTGAAATAGCATGAGATAGCAACTGAGGCAACTTGATTTGATACAACTGATTTAATGGCAGTTGTATCAGTTTTATGAAAGCCTTGTTGCACTGGTGTATTCATAATCTCATTAGCATGAGAGATATGCAGATCAAAAGGAGTATCACAGTTCAACTCAAAGTTAATCTGGCATAAAAAATTCCTCTTAAAATTTCAGTCTTTATATTGAACATGTTGAATAACCTGTTATATACTGATGATAAGATCAGAACAATTGGTATTATGGGTTCATCTAAATGTCAGCGTTGTGCTACCCCAGTAGAGGAGTTTATAGATTGCATCTTTGAGTCAAGAGATGTAGCCTCTTAAGTTTGGTATAAAATCACTCAGGAGTATGGATTAAGAGAGTAATAGGGGTGTCAGAATTCAATTATTCCAATGGTGTCTTTATGGTCAGAAGGCTGACTTTATCATCAATAGAGTCATCCCATATATTCTTTGTTGGTATATGTGGCTCCATAGGAACAAGTGAACATATGATGAAGGTACTCTTCATGTTTGCTCTGTTTTGTATCAGGTAAATCATTTGATGAAGCTTCATAAAATCAATCAGCTCCTAAAAAGAGATTACAATTCAAGTGGATGGTTCCTCCTACTGGAATTTTGAAACCTAATATAGATGGCAATGCTCTTCCAGGGAGGCGACATTATCATCAATAGAGTCATCCCATATATTCTTTGTTGGTATATGTGGCTCCATAGGAACAAGTGAACATATGATGAAGGTACTCTTCATGTTTGCTCTGTTTTGTATCAGGTAAATCATTTGATGAAGCTTCATAAAATCAATCAGCTCCTAAAAAGAGATTACAATTCAAGTGGATGGTTCCTCCTACTGGAATTTTGAAACCTAATATAGATGGAAATGCTCTTCCAGGGAGGCGACATTATCATCAATAGAGTCATCCCATATATTCTTTGTTGGTATATGTGGCTCCATAGGAACAAGTGAACATATGATGAAGGTACTCTTCATGTTTGCTCTGTTTTGTATCAGGTAAATCATTTGATGAAGCTTCATAAAATCAATCAGCTCCTAAAAAGAGATTACAATTCAAGTGGATGGTTCCTCCTACTGGAATTTTGAAACCTAATATAGATGGCAATGCTCTTCCATGGAGGCAGAAGCAAAGCCTTTAGAGAAAGGGTTGGAATTCTTTATGGATAGCATTAGCATTAGATAACATTAAATAGCATTAGATAGCATTAAATAGCATTAGACAGCATTAGATAGCAACTGAGGCAACTTGAAATAGCATGAGATAGCAGTTGTATCAGTTGAGGCAACTTGATTTGATACAACTGATTTAATGGCAGTTCAATTCAACTGATACAACTGAAATAGCAATTGCTTTAATACAACTGAAATGGCAATTGCCTCATCTCATACAACTGAAATAGCATGAGATAGCATTAGATAGCATTAGATAGCATTAAATAGCATTAGACAGCATTAGATAGCAACTGAGGCAACTTGAAATAGCATGAGATAGCAGTTGTATCAGTTGAGGCAACTTGATTTGATACAACTGATTTAATGGCAGTTCAATACAACTGATACAACTGAAATAGCATTAGATAGCATTAGATAGCAATTGCCTCAACTGCTAGAACTGAAACAGCATGAGATAGCAACTGAGGCAACTTGAACTGATACAACTCAAAAGACCACTATTTCACATGGTTCAATACAACTGAAATAGCAATTGCTTTAATACAACTGAAATAGCAATTGCCTCAACTGATACAACTGAAATAGCATGAAATAGCAACTGATAGCAATTGCCTCAACTGCTAGAACTGCCTCAACTGCTAGAACTGCAACTTGTTTTGATACAACTCAAAAGACAACTGAAATAGCAACTGATACAACTGAGGCAACTGATACAACTGATTATGTGGTAAGTATCATCTTCTTGCAAGAAATATCTTGTAAACTAATTTCAAAGCACAAACTGATACAACTGATTCAATACAACTGATTCAATACAACTAATACAACCGATTCAATACAACTGATTCAATAGAACTAATACAACTGATTCAATACAACTAATACAACTGATTCAATACCAATTGCCTCAACTGATACAACTGAAATAGCAACTGAAATCAACTTAATACAACTCTGCATCATTACAAACAAGACCACTTAATACAACTGAAGTTCATTACAAACAAGACCACTTAATACAACTCTGCATCAACTCGTTGAATAACTACTCTCTTCGTATTCACTTCCTCCTTGGCCATCGCCGGTCCTAAAAAATAAAAAAAATTGATAAATTAGTTATGTTTACTAACTCAAAAAATGAATAAATACAATGCTAAATAAATGTTTCTTTACCTGTTATTGATCAACGGACAATTTCTTTTATCATGCGACTGTCCAACCATGCCACACCCATTGCACCGGCGTACATTAGACTTTTTTACTCTACCCATTGCTTTTTCTTTCCCTCCTTTAAGCCTTTTAACACATCCTTTTGCTCTCACTTTTTGTGGTTCCTTGTAAACATTACCATAATTACAACTCATGTTCACTGAAACGCCAACACTTGGTTTGACAAAAAATTTTGCATTCGAACCAATACAAACAACTTTTTTTATTTTCTCAAGTATGCCGTCCAAACGTTCATTGTAAATCTGAATTCCTTCCGAACTAGTGAGGGCCGTATCAACGACATCCAAGGACCTTTGTATTAGTTGACTCCGTTGAAGAAAATATGACTTGTCATCTGTTATATCGATGCCACAAGCATCAACGAGGCAAGTATTGACTAACTTTGCTGATTTTGTCCATCTCTTCAAAATGTATTGGCTCGGTAAGGCATCAATATCATGAAACTTTTGCAAATAAGCCAAAACATGTCGGCATGGGATCCCAGCGCTTTCAAACATCTTGCAAGGACACGAGGCAAATTGCAAATCAGTGTCGTAAATAATTTCTCGTACCTTATTCGTCTCACCGGTCTTCCTTCGAATAGAATAGACATGTTTACTTCCATCCACCTTCACCGGTATTATATGTTGTATCAAATATTACTACATCACCGAAATACTTATAATCTCGTCTGCTAATTGCATCAGCCCAAAAACAATGCTTAATTCGTTGATCACTATCTGTTGCAATTTTGTAAGTGAAAGATGGATTATTTTCTTCTTTTAGTTTAAGAAACTCGTGCAACATATCTCCATCATGCCCCTTCAATTCATTGCGCCTATCCCTCTCTTGGTTGTATAAATCTTTTTGCGTAAACCCGATATTTTCAAATCCACCAGCTTGAACTCCAAGAAAGTTGAATTGTTGGTGAGGTGGTATATTGATCATTCCAAGTTGTTGCGTTAAGCACTTTTGGGAACTCGATATGCTCCGATGAGATCTCAAAAAATGGATTTTCCTTGGTGTAGACAACGGGTGGGTATGACCCTCCACAAATGAAATAACCACATATGACCCTCCACAACGGGTAGGATGCATCGAAACTACAATTTTTGCTTTGCAATCCTCTCTAATTGAACCCCGACGTCTAGAAGTCCCTGGAATATCTAAAATCTTGCCCTTTCCTTGTTTGAAACAAACATACTCCTTCCTTATAATTCTTTTACTCTCAATATCCTTTTTTTCAGTCCAATTACGAACACTAAACCCGGCCACCTTTGCATATGCGTTGTAAAAAATCTTCACTTCGTCAAGGGTTTGGAACTCTTGACCTATTTTTGGCTTTAGGTCATCCCTCACTTGAGGGTTGAAATCTTTATCACTGTTATCCGAATTTAATGTAACACATTGTTCCCCTCTATCACCCCCAATATCTAAATTGACATTTTGCTCAATCTCAAACTCAAAAGCCATATTCTCTCCGATCCACATTTCTTTATTAATGCTCGAACTATCCATTATCTGCAAAAAAATTGAAAAACATTAACTCCACCATAACAAGAAAAATAATTGACCCTATATGCAATAACTCAACCATAACAAAAATATATTAACTCAACCATAACAAAAAGCAAAAAAATTGACCCTATATGCAATAACTCACCCATAAAAAAAACATTAACTCATCCATAACAAAAAAAACGAAAATATACAATAGAAGCTAACTATTAAGTATAAAAATAAATAAATAAGCAACCCTATATTTTCGTTAAGCAGCCCTAAAAAAATTAACTGTATTTTCGTTAAGCAGCCCTAAAATACAGAAATATTAAAATGTGAGTTCAAGAATACAACTTAAGTAATGAGAAGGAACATACAAATTAGTTAAAGAATGACAAAAAAATAGTTAAAAATAAAGAGATTGAACCCATACCTGTCGTTGGATTTGTAGCAGACGAAAGACCTGGGTGTGTTGGGGTTTTTCTATGAGGAAGAGAAATGTCGTTTGAGGATTTGGTTGTCTCTTTGGTGAGAAATGGGTTTTGGGGTTTTACATTTCCTATTTCTATTTGAAGGGCTGCCGTTTGTATTTCTGGGATTATGGTGCGCACCAGGTCCGCACCAAATGGTGCGCACCAGGTCCGCACCAAATGGTGCGCACCTGAGCCAATCTCATATATATATATATATATATATATATATATACACACACACATACTGTGTTAACACAGTAAATGTTACTATTTGTGAAAATGTTACAGATATAAACCTAACCAAATGCGAACCCTACTCACCCCAAACCGGAGCTCCGGTGGTTCCAAATTCCATTTATCCAATATTCTCTTATTTTCTAAGGTCCGCGCCAGCAGCACCCAACGTCACCCCAAATCAGCGCTCTGATGAATGTTGTTGTAGCTCCGACAATGGGGGTATGTGGTAGGTGGTAGCGGAAATTGGATGTCCATGGAGAATAAGATAATATCGCAAAAGAGAGGTTTGGATCCACCGTATATATATATATATATATATATATATATATATATATATATATATATATATATATATATATATATATATATATATATATATATATATATGTAAACACAGTAAATGCTACTGTTTGTGAAAATGTTACAGACATAAACCTAACACAATGTCAGCTCTACGCACCCCAAATCGAAGCTCTGATGAAGGTTGTTGGATACCGTGGACCTTTAAAAATAAGATAATTTCGAAAAAAAAGGGTTTGGATCCACTGTGTTGTGTGTGTGTGTATATACTGTGTAATATTAAAACAATAAATGTTACTGTTTGTGAAAATGTTACAGATATAAATCTATTTTCTCTTTCTGGTGCATACAGTAAAGTTTACTGTATGTGTAATTTTTTTCTTTGAAATTATATAGGCTTCATGGATTTTGTTTGATAGATCTCGTCGAGCAGATTTCAAAAATAGTAATTTTGCGAAAAACGGATATGTCAATTAAAAGTTATGATCATTTGAAGATTAAAAAAAAATGCAACCACTTTTGTAACTTCCTCATGGAAGTTACGGATGGTTGGTTTTAAAAGGATAAAATTGTGAAAAATAGTTCCAAAAAATAAGGAGTAGGACTTATATGTAAGAGGAAATCATGGTGAGACTAGAATGTCTAAACAAAGGTCTAATGGGACCTATATGCGAATGCCCCTAAAAATAAAGTATGTAAACGAGGTTAGAGCATCTCCGATGCAAATATAAATTGGTTTTTATGTGGCTATAAAAATTAGACAATGTGTACTTTATATGGCATAAAAATTTATATGTAGACATTATAAATAAAAAAATCATCTCCAATGTAAATGTCTAAAAATAAATTTGAGTGACTCATGCACATCATTAATTTGTTTTGTAAAATGTAGAGAGGGAATGAAAATGACAAGATGTAGAGATAAATATTTTGATTGGTTAGTTTTTCTCTTTACAATGTTAAAGAGAGCCTCTACATCTACAGGGTCTATTTCACATTGTGAATATTAAATAATGTCACATCAAGTTTACATTCATTCTAGAGGATTGCATTGGAGAGTTTTTTTTAACTCATAGTCCATGAATCCTACGTGGCACCTCATATTCTGCCACTCCACTTAGCATTGGCAATGCTCTTATGTCACGTGTTTTCACTTAATTCACTACTCATTAAAGTGTTAAAGCGTCCAATGCACCCCCGTCTATATAATCCAAAATCGAAACGCCAAAATTCATTTTGCATAATAAAACCAATTGTCATTTTACATGATCACAAATGTTCCCCTCCTTTAATTTTTTGTAACGAAAGTCTCTCTTTCAATGAAGAAAGTCACAGCCTCTTATGATCACTCAACCCACGATTCTATCTTAGTATCATTATCTTCCCCTTCTTTTTTGGGGGGGTTTTCGCGGAGGGATTTGATATCCTCTTCCACTAAAACTCTAAACAATCTCCCTCTCTATGAACTATACAAAATTTCTTCCCCTTTTCATACTTCTTCATTTCAAGATCTGAATTAAGATATAAGTACAACACCTTTTGTCTTGTTAAGATTAATTGGATCAATATATCAATTCATAATTGTTTTTGAATGTTAAGAAAAAGGGTGAAAGAGTCTGGTCTGAGGGTTTTCATGTAGATTGAGAGTGGATTCATCCTTTTTTAGAAATTTATTTAATTTATATGTTTGTCAGAGAAGCTTGAATCTTTTTGAAATTATGATCTAACTACAAGACAACTACATGATGTTACTTTCTTCATTCATTTCAATATTAAGGCTTGCTTACATTTGAACCTTTTTTTCTTTCTATTTCCTTAAATATTAAGGTTTGCTTTACATTTGATTATTATGTAATTTTTTATGTTTTGTCATTAATGTTATATATATATACTAGCCCATGCCCGTGCCTATGGCACGATCTAGCCCAGTCCAATTGAAAGCCTAGCTTAATATTTTTAGCCCAGCCCAATTAAAAGCCCAACCCATTTTTTTTAGTCTAGCCCAATTAAAAGCCCAGCTCATTTTTTTAGCCCAGTTCAATTAAAAGCCCAACCCATTTTTTAAAAGCCCATGCCATTTTTTAGCCCAGCCCAATTGTTATGTACGTATGTATGTATGTATGTATATATGTATGTATATATGCATGTATGTTATGCACACATGTGTATGTATGTTATGCATGCATGAAATATATAAAATATCATACATATATTTCCACCATCCACATCACTTGCAAAATAATATATACATACATACATACATACATACATATATATATATATATATATATATATATATATGTATATATATATACACGCACACACACACACACACACACACACGGGTATGCCCGTACCTGAAGGCACGACGACATTTTTCCCGAGTATAAATCGTGTGGTCAAGCCATAAAGTTTTGTATTATATACAACTTTCGAAAGTATCAATCGTTGTCAATTTTCCTGAAGTACAAACATTTTTTCCAAAATGATTTGATCGTGGTCAATTTTACTTTGATATACATAAATTTACTTAAATATATTTGGCTATGTACCATGATTATCGGGCCTACAACAAACACACATACTACCTTCATCCCAAATGTAATAACCCTCACTTATGAGACCGTATTTTATAGTAATTACTTAGTATAGTAATTAGAGACCAGTGTTGAGTTATGATTTGAATGCTAATTCAATGTAGAAAAGTTGATATTTATTATGAGGTTGCATACTTATCATAATTATGGGAAAATATTGCTATGTCATGCTTATTAATATCATCTGAATATAAAATGATATTTGGCTTAATTATGAGACCGGAACCTAAATTGAATTTTAAAATGTCCAAATGATAATTTGGAGGTTGCCGTTGATTCCGGAATGTGTGAAATAGTCAAATAATGTACCATATTGTATTTTGTAGTTTTGGGCATTTTTGACTGGTTGTGCCTTAATTATGCTATTGCGTATTATTTTATCGCACTTTTGGTTAATTATGTGGGGCATTTACCTTAAGTCACGACTTAAGCCTATTAAGTCTTCTAATTTCCCCAAAATCCTTTCCTAAACCTAAGAGAGAAAAGAGAAGAGTAGAGAGAAAGCTTTGGAGATTGAGAGAGATTGCTACTACACCAAGGAATCTGCATATTTACTGAATCAAGGCAAGTTTTTACTTGCTAATTGTGTCTTGATATAGATGATTTGCTATGGTAATGGTGTATTGATTTTAGTTTAGAAAACTTAGGGTTTTCTTATGTATATTTTGGGGTTTGATTTACTCAATGATGATTCATGCGGTTTTAGTTGATCAATAGTGTCATTGATGTTATTGTAGTGTTGGTATATAAGTTTGGTTGGAAGAAATTGGAGTTTGGGTAGAAAATGGAGTCCAAGACTCCATAGCCATTTCTTGGCAAAATCGCAGGCCCGAATCGATTCGGCCCCCTGGGCGAATCGATTCGGTTAGTTCCAGTGCCCAGGTCTTGTTGACCGAATCGATTCGGAATTTATCCGAATCGATTCGGCAGTTATGCAGAAACCCAGATTTTCAGTCCGAATCGATTCGGCCCTCTGAGCGAATCGATTCGGCTATTATGCAGAATCTCAAACTTTCTGGCCGAATCGATTCGGCCAAGGGGGCGAATCGATTCGGTAGCCCTGCACTTTTCAAAATTTTTCTTTTTCATTTTTAGCCCCTTTTCTTTAGGATTATTGATTAGGGACCTTCTTAAATGAAGTAAAAATAGGGTTTAGAGTTCTAGTTGAGTTGGGACGACATCCTAGGCTCGAAAGGGTTCACCTAGGATTCATTCAAGGGGGAATTTAAGGTGATGTTTAGGCATCACTTTTGTCTTGTAGTTTTATATCGGTCTAGAATGTATTAAGGTCAATTTTGGAGACTTTAGAATTCGACTTGAGTTACATTTTGTCTTGATGGTTTATATTAAAGCCAACGGAGGCTTTGGGGATAACTTTGGAGTCTAAAATTCCTTTTGAGGATGCTATGTCGGTACCACTTATACTTAGTCCCGAATTAGCTTATACATTCAATTAAAATGAGAAATTGTTAAGGTAAATGATAATTTGCTAATCATGTAATGGAAATTAATAAAATGGATGTTACACACCTCTCTAAATACCATTTTAAGGGAAGTCCGCTCGATAGGTGAGGCCCCCTGGCTAATGAATGCAGGGTGGATATAGTCCTAGGCCATGGGAGCGCTTATGGTTGTATATTTTTCTGCGGGGGTAGGGAGATTCCGGGTGTGGTCTTGGCTACCACGCAGGCTCATGGCCGCTTCCCGACGCTTTCGATAGGATCCCAGGTTGTCTTATGTTAGGCCCTGGAAGATGATGGTTATTTAGGGACGCGCTCAGTGGGGAAACCCGGACGGGCGGTCTTAGAAGCGTTATATTTATAATTATGACTATTCTAATTATCGAGTTGGACTCGATGGAACATTAATGCCATAAAGAGCAACTTTATGCCGCAAAGAGCATGTTATTGAGATTAGTGCCATATAGAGCACATGATGACAATTATATTCCTGATAAGGAATGGAAAATGAATATTTGAATTGAAATATGATTAAAGATGATAAAGTCTCATAAGCACTTTTAATTCTGTTTTATTATGAATCTCACTCTATGTAGTCCTTCACCAGTTTCAGTTCCTTATATGCTGTTAACATGCTAGACTATTATCCATGCTTAATTGTGCATCATTATCATACTTGTCATTTATCTATTGATCACATATACCCGGCCCTGACCGGTTTTCCTTTTCTTGTTGTATATGTATATCTATATTATCCGTTCAGGTGTTCCGCCGCACGGTCGCCTGTAATGACCTTTCCTTCCATATGTCTTTGAGGAGCCGTGACATTGTGCGGGTTTCACGGGATTTTACGTAGACGCCTCTGTTTATGTTTCTAGTTATGGTCGGTTCATTCGGGCTTGTTGCCCAAACGGTTGTAATTGTATAATGAATTTATTTTGTAACTCTTGGTACTTTATGTATGTTGTATGGATGGTTTTGACCGACGTTTTATTCGGTCCTTTGTATCTTTCGGGATTTCTTATATGCGCTTGTGGGGGTTTCCACCCTCTATTTCTATTATGGGTTGTTAAAAATGTTTTTCTTTTTATTTCAAATCAAAGTTTTTGATAACCCGTTTTCTGGAATATAGAGTGGTTATTCCTTATACTTTGTATATTGTCGTGATGCTGAGGATGATATTATCCATGATCTCCTATTTTATCGGGGTATAGGGCTGGCCACCCTTTATTTCGGATAGCGGGTTGTCACAGATGGTATCAGAGCATCAGGTTCTAGAGTCTTTAGGATCTATGCGGACTTGTCACGTTCTACCGTAGCGTTCTTTGATATAGAACTTAATGTTAGGATTGTTTTGCTGCCTATGTATGCGATCTTCTGCTAAATAGATTGTCTTACATTATGTTTTAACTCTCTCTCGTCTTTATCTCAGATGCCGCCGAAGAGAGGACGTCCCGCTAGACGTAATAGGGTCGTTGAGGATGAGTTTGGTCCTCCACCGCAGCAGGGGAGTATCAGTGCCGCTGAAGTGGCAAATATTGTGGCCCAAGCTGTCAACGCCGCGATGACTGCCGTGGCCCAACAAATGCCACAAGCCCAAGTTAGGGGACAAGAAGCACAAGTTCCCACGGGACCTTCTCAGTGGGAACGGGTGAGGGAATCTTTCCTTAAGGGACATCCCCCGAAGTTTGAGGGAGGTTCGGATGTTATCAAGGCGAACCAGTGGAAGAGAGATATGCAGCGCCATCTTAGGATGGTGGAATGTAGTGAGGAGAAGAAGCAGATTCTCGTTACTTTCAAGCTGGTAGGACCGGCCTTACATTGGTGGGAGTCAATGACGACACCCGAGCAGAGGGATACCATGTCCATTACAAACTTTTGGGCTCTGTTTGATGGAAAGTATTTCCCTCCTGCAGTTCAGAGGGAAATGCAGAGGAAGCTGCAGGATTTGGTTCAAGGGGAGAGGTCAGTTGCTGAGTATGAGGAAGAGTTTACCCAGTTAGCAAGTTTTATACCGGATGAAGTAACTCCATAATCGAAGAGGATCTCCAAGTTTGTGGGAGGTTTGAATTGGCGAATAAAGCAACATTTGCTGGGAAATCCATCTCTAGTGACTTTTGGTGATGTGATGAATGCCGCTTTGCTTCACTGTCAGGAGCACAGATTGTTTCTGCTAAACAAGAAGAAGGTTGTTACTGTGGGACAAGCGGGGAGGCAGGGAGGAGTTGGGAGCGGAGGGGGAACATCTTCTTCGTCCCAATCCTCGGGGAACAAGCAGGTTGAGAGGGATCCTCAGCAGGGGGATTCGTCCAAGCGTCAACGTTTCGGTGGGTTTAATGCTGGCGGTAATAATAACAGGCAAGGTCAAGGTGGTCAGCAACCACAGGGAGGTAGAGGTGGAAATGGTGGTAGGGGCCAACAGGGCCGAGGTGCGGGACAATTCCGGAATAACCAAGGTAGAAATCAGGATATTACGGCAATAAAATGTTTTTAGTGTGGGGAGCTGGGCCACTATAAAAGGGCGTGTCCTCAGTTGGTTGGAGGGCATCTTCCTCGGGCCCCACAGCAGCCGTATGTACAGTTTCTGCCTCAAGCGCCTAATCCGGTTGCTCCTCCTCAACAGGGGCAATTGCAGTACGAAAGAGTTTACCATATTCAGGAGGCTTTGCTTCCTCCAGCTCCTCCGGCACCACCGGCGATCGAGGGTAAGTTTCTCATTCAGGGGCACATGGGTCGAATTCTATTTGATACTGGTGCTACACACTCCTTTATTTCTAGAAGTTTTGCTCAGACTACAGGTTTGATAAAATCTGCTGAAAGTACTTTCACTAGCGTCGAATCCTCTATGGGCGATGGCTCATTAATTTTCTTCGTATGTAAAAACGTAGGAATTAACCTTGGTGACTTGTGTTTTGATGCCGATTTGCTCGTCCTTGATATGGCCGGGTACGATGTAATTTTGGGTATGGACTGGCTAGTGAAGTACCGTGCTATAGTGAATTGCTTCGGGAAGAGTATAGTTTTTGCGGTTCCTGGACAAGAGATGATCCTGGTAGTTATGCCTTGTGTGGAAGGGAGCACGAGTGCTTATTTATATTGTATTGCGGAAGATGCATCTAGAGATGTCATGGTTCCCCTAGATTCTCTTCCCATCGTTCGGTACTTTGAAGATATTTTTCGGGAGATACCCGGATTACCTCCAAGTCGGGAAATAGAGTTTGTGATTGACTTAATGCCGAGAACTAAACCGATCGCCAAGGATCCTTATCGAATGGCTCCTGTGGAGATGAGGGAGCTGAGAGATCAGATTCAGAAGCTACTGGAGCAGGGCTTTATTAGGCGTAGTACTTCACCGTGGGGCGCTCCGATATTGTTTGTGAAGAAGAGAGACGGTTCTCTCCGGTTATGCGTGGACTATAGAGAGTTGAATAAAGTCACCATCCGGAATAAATACCCTTTGCCTCGCATCGACGACTTGTTTGATCAACTTAGGGGAGATTCCTACTTCTCCAAGATCGACTTGCGGACAGGGTATCACCAATTGAGGATACGAGAGCAAGATGTATCCAAGACGGCCTTTCTGACCCGCTATGGATCTTACGAGTTCTTGGTTATGCCCTTCGGACTAACCAATGCCCCTGCCGTGTTTATGGACCTTATGAATAGGGTGTTTCGGGATTTCCTTGATCAGTTTGTCATTGTATTTATTGATGACATCCTAGTCTATTCTCAGACAGAGTCGGATCACGCTGCTCACTTGCGGTTGGTCCTGCAGAGATTGAGAGATCATCAATTGTATGCAAAGTTTGAGAAGTGTGGCTTCTGGTTGAAGGAAGTTCAATTTTTGGGGCATGTGGTGTCATCCCAAGGAGTGTCTGTGGATCCGAGTAAGGTGGTCGCATTGAAGGAGTGGGGTCAGCCCACGACGCCCACTGAAGTTCATAGTTTTCTGGGCTTGGCGGGTTATTACCGTCGATTCATTAAGGGCTTTTCTAAGGTTGCTAGCCCGTTGACGAATTTGACCCGAAAAGGAGTAAGATTTGTTTGGGACAGTTCATGTCAAGCGACTTTCGATGAACTCAAGGATAGACTGACTTCAGCTCCAGTCCTGGCATTGCCAAAGCCGGGGTTGGAATATCTCGTCTTCACCGATGCATCTCTTCTGGGGTTAGGAGGTGTTCTTCAACAAGAGAGGCAACCCATTGCATACGCTTCTCGTAAGTTGAAGCCTCACGAGAGGAACTATCCAGTGCATGACTTGGAATTCGCCGCCGTTGTATTTGCCTTGAAGATATGGAGGCATTACCTCTTGGGGGAAAAGTTTAGTCTTTTCACCGACCACAAATCGCTGCAGTACTTATTCTCCCAAAAGGATTTGAACATGCGCCAGCGCCGTTGGTTGGAGTTCGTGAAAGACTACCAATTTGATATTCATTATCACCCCGGGAAGGCGAATGTGGTAGCAGATGCCTTGAGTAGAAAGCCTGATGGAGACTTAGCTGAGGTGTGGAAAGCTAAGTGGAAAGAACTCAGCCTGGAGGATGCCGGAATGAGAGCATTCCTTTCAGTGATGACGGTTACTCCCACGATCATAGCAAAGGTTGTGGAAGCTCAGAAGAGAGATAAGGTTTGTCAAGACCATACACGCCAGTTGTTGTCTGAGGGAGCGGAGTCGTACTCAATAGGCTCTGAGGGTGGACTACGCTTCCATGGAAGACTTGTGGTTCCCGATGATGGGGATTTGAGACGTGCAGTGATGGCAGAATCCCACGGGTCGAAGTTCACGGTACATCCAGGCGGGGACAAGATGTACCAAGATATGCGTCGTTTGTATTGGTGGGCAGGTATGAAGAGGGATATCTCCGAGTTTGTGTCCTAGTGTACTACTTGTCAGTTGGTTAAGATTGACCACCAGCGACCGACAGGTTTGTTACAACCGCTCGAGATTCCCGTGTGGAAATGGGAGAGCATTTCGATGGATTTGTCACGGGCTTGCCTAGATCGCAAAAGGGTCATGACTCAATTTGGGTGATTGTCGACCGTTTGACTAAGTCGGCACACTTCTTGCCTGTGCGCACCGATTATGATACCGCTCGTTATGCCCAGTTGTTCATTGAGGAGATCGTCAGACTCCACGGGGCACCTTTGAATATTATCTCCAACCGAGATAAAATATTTGTGTCCCACTTTTGGCAGAGTTTCCAGGGAGCTATGGGGACTGAGTTGAAGTTAAGCTCTTCCTATCATCCTCAAACAGACGGTCAGACCGAAAGGGTAAACCAGATGTTGGAGGATATGCTTCGTATGTGCATACTCGACTTTAAAGGCAGTTGGGAACAATATCTTCCGTTGGTTGAGTTTGCTTACAACAACTCATAACAATTTACCATTGGAATGGCAGCCTATGAAGCTCTGTATGGCAGGCCTTATAGATCGCCCGCTTGTTGGTTGGAAGTGGGTGATAATAAGTTCCTTGGACCTGAGATGATCCAAGATACTTCTTCGATGATTGAGCTTATTCGAAATCGCATACGAATAGCCCAAGATCATCAAAAGAGTTATTCCGATGCGGGTAGGAGACATATGGAATTAGAGGTTGGAGACCAAGTGTTGGTGCGAGTGTCCCCGATGAAGGGCGCTAAACGTTTTGGGAAGAAAGGAAAGCTTGCACCCAGCTTTGTTGGACCCTTCCCGGTGATTGCAAAGGTTGGTCCAGTAGCATACCAACTTGCCTTGCCGGAACCCTTACAACAAATCCATGATGTATTTCATGTCTCCTCTTTGAAGAAGTACAGAAGGTGTGAAGGTGCCCTTTGGCACATTCCTTTCGAAGATATCGATTTGCAGCCCGATGTCTCTTACGAAGAACAACCGGTTGCTATCCTTGAGTTTGGGGAGCGAAAGTTGAGATCTCGTGTGGTGCCCCTAGTGAGAGTTCATTGGAGTCATCATCATGCAAGCGAATCAACTTGGGAACGCGAGGATGAGATGCGGGAGAAATATCCACATCTTTTCTCATGAGGTACGCCTGAATTTTGGGGGCAAAATTCCCTCATAAGGGGGGGAGTATGTAATAACCCTCACTTATGAGACCGTATTTTATAGTAATTACTTAGTATAGTAATTAGAGACCAGTGTTGGGTTATGATTTGAATGCTAATTCAATGTAGAAAAGTTGATATTTACTATGAGGTTGCATACATATCATAATTATGGGAAAATATTGCTATGTCATGCTTATTAATATCATCTGAATATAAAATGATATTTGGCTTAATTATGAGACCGGAACCTAAATTGAATTTTAAAATGTCCAAATGATAATTTGGAGGTTGCCGTTGATTCCGGAATGTGTGAAATAGTCAAATAATGTACCATATTGTATTTTGTAGTTTTGGGCATTTTTGACTGGTTGTGCCTTAATTATGCTATTGCGTATTATTTTATCGCACTTTTGGTTAATTATGTGGGGCATTTACCTTAAGTCACGACTTAAGCCTATTAAGTCTTCTAATTTCCCCAAAATCCCTTCCTAAACCTAAGAGAGAAAAGAGAAGAGTAGAGAGAAAGCTTTGGAGATTGAGAGAGATTGCTACTACACCAAGGAATCTGCATATTTGCTGAATCAAGGCAAGTTTTTACTTGCTAATTGTGTCTTGAGATAGATGATTTGCTATGGTAATGGTGTATTGATTTTAGTTTAGAAAACTTAGGGTTTTCTTATGTATATTTTGGGTTTTGATTTACTCAATGATGATTCATGGGGTTTTAGTTGATCAATAGTGTCATTGATGTTGTTTTAGTGTTGGTATATAAGTTTGGTTGGAAGAAATTGGAGTTTGGGTAGAAAATGGAGTCCAAGACTCCATAGCCATTTCTTGGCAAAATCGCAGGCCCGAATCGATTCGGCCCCCTGGGCGAATCGATTCGGTTAGTTCCAGTGCCCAGGTCTTGTTGACCGAATCGATTCGGAATTTATCCGAATCGATTCGGCAGTTATGCAGAAACCCAAATTTTCAGTCCGAATCGATTTGGCCCTCTGAGCGAATCGATTCGGCTATTATGCAGAATCTCAAACTTTCTGGCCGAATCGATTCGGCCAAGGGGGCGAATCGATTCGGTAGCCCTGCACTTTTCAAAATTTTTCTTTTTCATTTTTAGCCCCTTTTCTTTAGGATTATTGATTAGGGACCTTCTTAAATGAAGTAAAAATAGGGTTTAGAGTTCTAGTTGAGTTGGGACGACATCCTAGGCTCGAAAGGGTTCACCTAGGATTCATTCAAGGGGGAATTTAAGGTGATGTTTAGGCATCACTTTTGTCTTGTAGTTTTATATCGGTCTAGAATGTATTAAGGTCAATTTTGGAGACTTTAGAATTCAACTTGAGTTACATTTTGTCTTGATGGTTTATATTAAAGCCAACGGAGGCTTTGGGGATAACTTTGGAGTCTAAAATTCCTTTTGAGGATGCTATGTCGGTACCACTTATACTTAGTCCCGAATTAGCTTATACATTCAATTAAAATGAGAAATTGTTAAGGTAAATGATAATTTGCTAATCATGTAATGGAAATTAATAAAATGGATGTTACACACCTCTCTAAATACCATCTTAAGGGAAGTCCGCTCGATAGGTGAGGCCCCCTGGCTAATGAATGCAGGGTGGATATAGTCCTAGTCCATGGGAGCGCTTATGGTTGTATATTTTTCTGCGGGGGTAGGGAGATTCCGGGTGTGGTCTTGGCTACCACGCAGGCTCATGGCCGCTTCCCGACGCTTTCGATAGGATCCCAGGTTGTCTTATGTTAGGCCCTGGAAGATGATGGTTATTTAGGGACGCGCTCAGTGGGGAAACCCAGACGGGCGGTCTTAGAAGCGTTATATTTATAATTATGACTATTCTAATTATCGAGTTGGACTCGATGGAACATTAATGCCATAAAGAGCAAATTTATGCCGCAAAGAGCATGTTATTGAGATTAGTGCCATATAGAGCACATGATGACAATTATATTCCTGATAAGGAATGGAAAATGAATATTTGAATTGAAATATGATTAAAGATGATAAAGTCTCATAAGCACTTTTAATTCTGTTTTATTATGAATCTCACTCTATGTAGTCCTTCACCAGTTTCAGTTCCTTATATGCTGTTAACATGCTAGACTATCATCCATGCTTAATTGTGCATCATTATCATACTTGTCATTTATCTATTGATCACATATACCCGGCCCTGACCGGTTTTCCTTTTCTTGTTGTATATGTATATCTATATTATCCGTTCAGGTGTTCCGCCGCACGGTCGCCCGTAATGACCTTTCCTTCCATATGTCTTTGAGGAGCCGTGACATTGTGCGGGTTTCATGGGATTTTGCGTAGACGCCTCTGTTTATGTTTCTAGTTATGGTCGGTTCATTCGGGCTTGTTGCCCAAACGGTTGTAATTGTATAATGAATTTATTTTGTAACTCTTGGTACTTTATGTATGTTGTATGGATGGTTTTGACCGACGTTTTATTCGGTCCTTTGTATCTTTCGGGATTTCTTATATGCGCTTGTGGGGGTTTCCACCCTCTATTTCTATTATGGGTTGTTGAAAATGTTTTTCTTTTTATTTCAAATCAAAGTTTTTGATAACCCGTTTTCTGGAATATAGAGTGGTTATTCCTTATACTTTGTATATTGTCGTGATGCTGAGGATGATATTATCCATGATCTCCTATTTTATCGGGGTATAGGGCTAGCCACCCTTTATTTCGGATAGCGGGTTGTCACACCAAACTAATAGTTGCTATATTGAAAAACAATGATTTTTAAGAACACGCACAATCAATGGCCAAGATTGAGAGTCATTCACTATCATGTAATTTGGTTCACTGATTCTATTTAAAAAAAAAAGTGGACTACTAATTTGGAACATCCCAAAAGAAAAGCAGAACTGTTAATTTGGGATTAAAAGAGTAGCATTTATTACGCTCCAACATATGACCGTCACCTCTTTATTATCAATAAATATTTTCCCGCCACCGTGTATTCCTCCTGATTCAACCCGAGTCTTATCACCATTCCACGCTAATGATTCAACCCAAGTCTTATGTGTTAATAAATTTGAAATATTCTATGACCTTATTCAATGCTCCTTTCGTGTCCAAACTGTATTACATACCGAAAATCTTATCAAAAAATAAATGTTGCCAAAATATCTTAAGGAGGGCATGAAAATATGCTGGATCCTATAACCAAACTAAAAAGAAATGCACCCTTATGGCAGTGTGTGACAAAATAAGAGCATATGGCACCGTTACATTTATAGAGAGACAGCCATCTCCGTTTTGTAACTCCTCGGCTACATTTGAACAATCCTTGTCCATTCAATATTGTTAAATCCAGTTTTAAAAAACTGAATGCCTTCAACAGCCGCAGTGATTCTATTACTTCAGGCTCAAAAGGGGAATATATTTGTTTGGACATTGCTCTCATTTTGTTTTGTAACTATCCCACTACATTAGAACAATCCCCATCCATTCAGTAAAGTTCGTGAATGTTGTCGAATCATAATTAACTTGTAGTTGTTGTCCACCGATTTCTTCCAAGTTACGCGATTGAGAATTATTTGTTTGTTGAAGCGATCCACTTCCACATCTGTTGCATTCCTAAAATCATGGACCAACTTGGATGATCAGTTAATCACTCCTTCTTGGTTTGTCCCCTTTTGGGCATGAGCTAAATAATAAAAAAATAGAGTTTCAGAATCTAGAACTCATAAATTACAAAAGCTAAATAGACAAACTACATATAATACCCAAAAATTCATAAATCCCATCACAATCACTTTATGCAATAGACATTAAATGTTCAACATAACTAAAATGAATGAACTTTATGCCCAAGTAAAACCCAAAACAAATTAAATTAATTTTGAAAACAATAGAAGGAAGGATATATCATTCGACATTTTTGTCTACCATGTACACTATCCAAGTTAGCAAAAAACCTTTATATAGAAAAATAAACAATTACATTGTAAGAGGACCACCGTACTTGGTGGCAAGCCACGTATTTCACCTCATAAAATATCTAAATATTAAATAGTGAACGTTCTGCTCCGAGAATCTAAACATTAAATCAGATAATCAAATTAACATCTATAGACATAGTAGAGCCAAGTCTGGATGCAACCTTTTCCATGCCTTATTTTCTCCTAAAGACATGCATTGAACACAATCGCAACATCGCAAAGAAAATAATCGCCCAACCCCCAAACAAAAGCAGTATCCAGGATACACCAATGCCTATGACATGTCACTTGTGTACTGCCAATCACACATATCTGGTACAATGCATTATCAAAGTTTCAGCATGCTGCATGTATTGCACCTACAATTTAACTCACTAATATTAACTATAAACAGATGTTCATGCCTACAATATTTTTGTAACTTCAATGTTGTCATTTGAATGTATTGTATAGAAATTTTAAATACACAAATGTACATAAAAAAATTAAAATTTACATGTAAAGTATATTTGAAAAGAGAGTAATAAACACATAAAAAATAGTATTAACAGATGATATATAGCAATTTATCCATTTGCACATAAAATGTGAATAAACTAATAACTATACTCAGAACGCTACATATTTCATTCTAAAAGCAATTGTTATTCCATAATTCATGCTTTTAAGTTTATAATAAACCGTATACATACTCACACTAAATTTGTGTTTTCAAATATGAGATCATACTATTGCAAATATAGAATAGCAAATCACCACAACCTACTTATCTTGAATAGAAAATCACCACAACTTGCACATCTTTAATATTAAATCTTGAATCACCACAGCCTCCATATCACCTCAGCTTTTACGCCACCACCATAAGCAACATCTGTAAAGAAATTAAAATTACAAAAAAATATGTTGAACATGTTCAAACAAAAAGAATAAATATTCCAAAACAAAAATCTACATAAAATGGAAAAAAATCATGGATCGTAACACCTCTGTTTGACTTCTCTGCTAAGCTACTTTTTGACTGCTCTGTACAGCTACTTTTTGGAGAAAGTAAATGTCAACTTCTAATTCTTCATGGATTGCAACACCGTTGTTACTTCATTGTGGTTAAAGCACCGCCATTTGTGGGTGAAAATGGGTAAAAATATTGTCAACAACAATCCCTAAATCCAACCTTTACTGCAAAAAAATTAGTTGAAATAAATTTCATTGATCCGCTCCAGAAAAAATATGAATACCATTACGGCTAAAATACACATACAAAGAGAAACACCTAATAAGCTAAAGTGCAAAAAAAAATCCTTCATTTTCTCTAGAAATTTACTGAACTTTTTTAAATGCAAATGTACCTGAAGTATACATTTTGTTGCATATATGCCTTTTAAACAACTTTTAGTGATGTTTTCTAACCACGCATAAGAGGGTATTTGTAGAAAATTGCAAGATTTAAAGGGGGGTTTGTTGTAAATATTGTTCATGTAAGACCAAAACATTATAAAAAATAAGTCAAAAAGCTATTCTTTTTACTCAATTAGACCTAAAAACATTATAAAACATGTGTAATTCTTGGCTAAGCAGTCCTTTAAAATTGCAATTTAGAGTCTTAAAATTACAATTATGACTCTCAAAGCAATTTTGAGTCTCATCACTAAGAATAAGATGAACATGACCATCCTAAATACCATTATAGTAATGTAATTAACATCTTAAAGAAAATAAAATTAAGATAACCAAATCAAAACAGATTAAAAAAGAATGGCATACTCAATTTTTATCAATGTAATGGCAAACCTTGATTACACATTAATAGATGAATGAAAACGGATATAACCTCATCCATAATGATAATAAACAATGATTAACAAATAAGTTTAATAAAACAACAACTATAATAAATAATTCTTAACAAATTAAAAACAGATATAACCTCACCCATAAGAACATTCAAGATGCAATAAACATATTTTATCAAGTTGTAGTTGGATGATATAGGAAACTTGCACCAACATCACCAGTTATGCCTAGTGGAGCTTGAACACGTGCCACATAGACAGATTGCATCGGGCCCACGTTAGTCACTATTCTTAGTATTGTCACGCACTTATTTAATTAGGGAATGGAGATGGAAAGAAAACTGAAGTTGGATAGGAAATGGTTTCTTCTACGGTGATGGCCCATGACCGCTACTCATCCAGCTGATAGTAGTGTCATTATAGCCGATGGAGCAAACGAAACCCACATAATATTTCATATCTTTTTTTTAAGCCCACTAATACATGGCTAGTTTAGTATAAATGAAGTTTCCATGAAAGTATGTTGGTGATCCATATTCAACTAAAGTGGTAGCTTTACTTATTGAGAATTTTACAACCAAGAGAAGGAACAAAGGATACAAAGCTAAAGTACCTTTCTACAGATTTTCATTTTAAAGGTTTCCTCAAGCTAAATGAGCATTTTAATAGCTCCCGTAAATTTAGTCTTATGTTCCCTTACCAATTCCAGTATGGGGCAGATTCTGGTGGAAACCAATGGATTAGCATTCACGACTCTGTTCTCAACACCATGATAAGGAACGTCAATCATGGGCCTTGGGATGGGGCGATCACCAAAGTCCGCAGGGAAAAATTTAAAATCAGGGCCAAAGTAAATCTCCTTGGGGAAAATAGATGTAGAAGCCAATAACATTGTCTTACCCATAAACGTGATGAGCGTATTTATCCCTGAGAGCCTTGTGTATCTTAGAGCCATCAATATCTTTGAAATAAAAGCTATTAGCATCGTAGCCAACAGGTGCCTATAAGTCCCCCTTGCCAGTTGAACAGTCGAGCCTGGTGTGACCCATGTCCCCCAAATTGACAACTTTAATCTCAAAGTACTAAGCTCCCTTAGTGACCCCTCGAGTGGTCTTGACCATTATGTACCCTTTGGAACTGGAAGCGGTTAACCGATCCTCGGACAATTCGACTCTCTTGGCCTTGTGAACCTTGGAGAGGCAACTTTTCATGTCGAGGGCATCGTCATTTTTGTTGGGAAATTAAGGGATAAGGGTGATGAACACTTTATCCTCCGCTTGGGATTTGGACTTGTGGTGGTGGTGGTGGGGTATTTTTACCCTTGGTTTTCTTGGATTTGATCCAGACCTTGGTTTTCTTCGACTTCTTAGCTGTGGGGGCGGGGGTGGGTTTCTTTTTGTGGTCGATTGTGAGTGAGGAGAGGTGTTTTTGCTTCTTGGGGGGGGGGGGGGGAGAGGAGGGTTGGGGTCGTCTTCCTCTTCGGAGATCTTCGCCATTTATTTTTCTTTTTCATTTGAAATGTCTTCTCCGTCTTAGTTTGATATCTCCTCCGATGAAACAGATTCCTCTTTAAGGACTTCCTTTAGAGTTAGGCATCTTAAATCAGTGATGTTATTGTTGTTGCTATTCCTATTGCTATTGATATCGCTATTGTTGTCCTCCTCGTCTTTGTAAGTTGCCTGTAGAGTCTCCATAATCGAGGTTGGGAGATGAGACCAAACAAAAGAGATAATATTTCATATCCATGTCATATATGAGTCCCGATTCTGAGGCTCTATTAGGATCAACAAGACCACCTCCACAGTCAAATGGATTGTCTGCTTCTGTTAAAGACAAAGATTAACATAAGGCCATGATTGTTATAGTCTGTCACAAAACTTATGTAATTGGCTGATATGTTATTAATATCTAGGTTAATTTAGAATAAAAATAATAAGTTGGTGTTACCACATCAACTCTATCTTAAATCGTATAGTTGAGAAAAATACCTGGATGGAAGGAGATTAAACCTTCGGTGAAATATAGGATGAATGATTACCTGCAACACCCAAAAAGTAGTGAATGCCCCACCCTATAGATTGAGAAGTCTCCATCCTACAAAAAAATTAGCATTTAATATAATTTGAAAAAATATATACCATGGGATGGAGTGAGAAGTAAGCTTAATGTGCAATATGACTTGAGAGAGGAAGATAAACTAAAAAGATTAGTATAATGCATCAAACCAAATTAAGCAACACCAAAACAAAAGAGTGAAAATCCTTCAAGACTTTTACTTAACGAGTCATCAAAGGTCACTCGGTTTAAGAAAAATAATAGAGGACCATTCCTTGTTTCCTAGTAGTGCAACTCCTTCAACAGTTCTTAGTGAAAATCATTGTGCACCTATTCTAATAGAACTTGGATCAGTGGGGGAAGTTTCTCAGGCCAAAGTGTCTTTACATACCCATAGAAAGTCTGTTTCTAGCATATCCAACATTGGGCCTAAAGCTTTCCCCACATGTCTCCATCATGTACAATGTTGGGCCCAAGCCACGCCCCATGCCCGAGCCAGCTCCTTGTCAAGATTTTTTCTTTCCTCCTATAAAATAGAAATCCAAATAGTTTCACATCTAGGATTTATTAGACTCTGTAGTGTGAGGATGCGTATAGAAAATCACGATGCATGGATATGTATTTTTTTATTACATTCACAGTATTTGCATCCGCACCACTAGCAAGAACATCTTCTTTATGCTCATGCACAGTGAGCTTTTCTATTTCCGCAACTTTTTGACAGTGCATTTATCTAGAATTTTATTTTCTCCCCTATACACACATTTAAAACACACATAAGACGGTGCTTAAAAAACATATTGATCAGATGACAATATGTCCAAAAGCTCGGACGGTGAAAAGGAAAAAAGTGCACAACCACAACACCTCATTAATTCTTAGTTCTTATTCAGAAGATCATTCACCGTATGAGTTTCTTAAAAGAGTAAATATAGTGTATATGCAAATTAATCAAGTCACGTAATCATATTCAACCAAATATAGATCTAATGACAAAGTACCGTCTCAAAAGCATGGTTACCGGGGGTAGAGGTTTGTATCTGGGGTAGTGGGAAACGGACAATATGTATGCATAAAAGGAGTGATCCCAAATGGAACCCAAAACAGAAAACGGTCACAAAATAACATTTATAATCCCAATTAATACCCATGAACCACAAACAAAGAAAAAAGTAATAGAATACACCTTACAACCCAAATTCATAATATAGTTCGAGTATTAATGAAAAATAATCAATAAACCCCAAAATAAAGATTACTTAAAGAAAATACCTATGTACATACCACTTCCCACATCCAAAAACATCAAAATATTAGATAAGGGAAACCAAATACATTTGAAAAAAATCGGCATCTGGCAAGGTTGTCCTTTTATTTTTTAGTTAGAATTATCAACCAAACATTATGGTAGTCATTTTGTCAAACACTTGTCAAGAGACTATGGAAAGATAAATTGAAAAACCATTGAACTTACTAACATTTGATATTATTGATGTAAATGCATTCATAAGATTCTCGGGAGATGCTTCAAAGTAGAAAATTAGTTCCAACAAAATAAGCAGAAAAAATATAAACTTCAAATCAAAATTTGACAGCACGAATATAGGGGTTCATTCAAAAGGGAAAAACATTTTGAACTCGTGATATGGTACCTATGAATAAAGGCAAACATGAAATTTAACAAAGACAAACACACAAATGGAACATATGGTAAAAGCCCTAATTTTAAAACATAGATAAAAACCCTAATTTCAAAACACAGCCAAACACAAAATCGAGTAGAAATTGCTCAATCTCATAAGAAGAGAGAGAGAGCGCTGGGAGGATAAAACTAAACATGAAAATCCTAAATCGCATAAGAAAAGGAGAGTAAGAGAAAGAAATAGTTAGAGACAGAGATGTACCAGTTGCTGGCGAGAGAGAGAGAGAGAGATGGGAGGATGCATTTCAGACTTAACTTGAGACAAAAATAGAAAAATACCATTGTATCCCTATATTTGAATTTTGAAGATAAGGGGGAAACAAATTAGAGTGTCAAACGAGGGGGAATCCAAATTTGTAAGGGGTAAAATAGGTAGTGCAGGAAACATACATATTGTGACATCACAAGCTAAGTTTATGACATATATAAGTTTTGTAACTTATATATATATATATATATATATATATATATATATATATATATATATATATATATATATATATATATATATATATATATATATACATATATAACCAGCCTCTCCAATATATTCCACTTAACATACCACCACTCCAAGGAATATAATTTCTATGAAGTGCATGAGAGACATCTTCCGGTTGTTGTGTTGTGATGCTGAAATTTCAGTGGAAATCACTGCCTTTTTATAGCAGAGTTTGGGTCGCTAGTTGTTAAAACAGTGTCGACATCTATTTTTGTTTTGGTTATAACACATAATGAAAGAAGAAAATTCAACAAAATTCAACTCATTGGTCCAAGCGAGATATTTTTCTTGAAATTTGGCTATAATGGTCCTAAAAATAGTTAAAAGATAGTAAAAGTGGGTTTGAAAAAAACAATAAAGAAAAAAAAGATTTAACGATAAAAGTGAGAGAAATGTCTCTCTCTCCTCTCACTCAACAGACACATAATAGATATGATTTAGTCTAGTTGTAAACCGAGTATCATTTGGGACTAAAAGGTCTAACTCATTGACGTGTTGTATCCGCATTTATTTGTGTTCAGCTCAAAATCTATGCGATTCAAACACGAGTCAATATGAATCACACCCATTTAATCTGAAATGATAATGTATCTGCAATCATTGTATGACTTATCACACCTAACTTATGATGTCATGAAAACTTGTATCATATGTGTACACATGCTTCATCATCACCCTACAGACTGATTGCCATGATCAAAATGTGAGATGGACTTTAGGTGAGATTCTAAAGTAACAGATTTGTTAAAAAAAACTGGAGGTATTATTGACCAAGTGTTAAATTTCTCTTTATATTTCTGAACTAAAAAACTAAGTTTGCACCTTATGTGCAAAGTTATAAATTTAATTAAGGGAAGGATTGAATACACTAAATACTAATGCACATTAAATAATGTTATCAAAATTTCAAAGAATCATAAAAAAATCATTAAAAGATGTTTATTCATTTGGACTACATTCCGATTAATTAGCGCTGCACTTAATCATATCTAATGAGAATATATAATTAGAAGCAGAAAAAAAAACTTGTGCTACATCCTACTACTATCATCGTGCAAAAGGAGGCTGCACAGAAATCCTTTTCCGATTGCAGAGAGTTCACATGTCAGCACAATTGAGTATTAATGTGATGCTCATAATAAAATGAACTCTAAAATGACTTGGGTAAGATACATTATTCAATTTTGAGTTTTTCATCAAAAACAATACAATTTAAAAACATATTTACAAAATAATGCAATCCGGAACATATTTATGAAAACATCACACTTTTTAAATTTGTATTTGACAATTGTGTTCTAACGTTCAATTTATTGTTACGACCATAGATTTAAGTTGGATTAACTTGATGCTAATTAGTCAAAATTATGCATGTTAAGTTGAATACACGATTGTCAAGCGTGGATTCAATTAAAAGAATTTAATTGAATATGTGATTAACAATTGTGTATTCACTTGATATAAGAACATTTCATCTTCCCAGATGTCATTGAACGTTTACTGACCAATCAGTTGGCCTAGTATATGAGGGTCAACACTATAAGGCCATCACTTTGACCAAAACATCCACTTAAGATGACCTTTAAAAAAAGGAACAATGTACAATGATTGTAGACCTTTCTACAACAAACATTAAGATTATGTGTCGATGGCCTACGTAATATATTGTTGGTGGATTGAAATACCTGACTATTATTGTAGATGAAGACAACATTGCATAAAGTATGGTCAATCTAGTTTTGAATAATCGCGGATTCAAAATCCTTGACCTATACCTATAACTTACCCCTACTATTAGGACACATCACAAAGGCTTTTATTGTTCATCACCATATTGAACCGTGACACAATGCCCCCACCCTCGTCGACACACCAAATGTTATGCTAACAATCTAACCAAACATGGGACTACAATCTTAATATTCCAAGGAGTAGTTCGAGAAATATGGAAACACAACATAACTTTCACGAGGTTGATTTGTGGTTGCCAACATTTTGGTTAGGCAATCCATCAAATGTTGCACTATTGAATATATCTTTTGTTGATGAATTGGAATCTAGTCGTGAACATGTTATCCCTTACATTTTTAATGAAATAATGAATGGCGCATTCGACAATGTTGATCCCGAGGAAGATGAATCTTACTTTGAAAGGAGAGATGACACATATGAAACAAGAGGGGTTGAATGTGTAATGAACTCGGGTCCCTTTGATTACCAACAACCACATAGTCGTTAGTTAGAGATGGCAAAGTGTATGAATGACAGGGAGGAAATCATACCACTAAATAAAAACCTTGAAATCCCGTGGGTACACGTCGAAGTGGTCTCTTCCATACAGGGAAAATTACAGGTGAAAATCTTGTATAACCCGATAAAGGATTGTGCGTGTAGAGAGGGACTACCCAGATTAAAAATTAGTTCCAAGATAAAGGTAATTTTTTCTTTTTAATACAAATTTGGGCAAAAGTTAATCCTAGCTTCTAAGTGACAAAATAATGGATTTCAAGTTGATTTAACTTAATATTATATGTTCCATGAACATATAATATAAATAAAAATATATAATTGCAAATCATATACTTAAGATGATGAGTTATACGAGGGAAAACCCTTGCGAAAAAATCTCAGCCCAAACCGATGCCTTTCACTATATAGGTAAAGTTTTACAAAGAGGAGAAATGAATTACAAACTTGAACCTCTCATAGACTCAATAATTCACAACCTCCACAAGATACTTTTTTCACCTTCTAGCTGGAAGAGAAAGAACTGATCATTCTACGATCACTCTCCACGTCACAAGCGTAAACTTTCGTTCATAATTCTGTATTTTCACCAAAACTTCAAACCTTATTTAAAGTTGAAGAAACATTTTGTTGGTTCAAAGGAGAAATTGAAAAGCCATTAATGTAGATCTAACTTCTTAGGATGTGAGAGTCTTAAAGGTTGAGGAAAGTTTCAAAAGTGTTTGGCCAATCAAATAAACAAAGTATTTTTGAGATATTAAAAATATTTAATGTTTCTCAAAAACAAATTTAAAAAAAATATTTTGTTCAAGTATTGAAATGAAGTAATCAAACTTCAAATAACCATAAACTAAAATGATAATAACGAATATCTGAAAAATAATAAAAAAAATCTCGTAAGAAAAAAATAATGAAAAACATTATTTTTAAAAAATCTTAACTTTATTATGTGAAGAAGAAGAAGAAGAAGACGATGATGATGATGATGAATTGAAGGAGTGGTTTCTAACTTGTAGACACAAGTTCTCAAACCCTCTAAGTCATTATTGTCCACACAAAAAGGTTGATTCGTGAACAAAACAATTGATATGACTGTAAAAGATAATTTTTACATTTTAGAATTTAATCTTTTTAAAAATGTGCCTTTTATGCCAGATCTGAAGCTGTAGTGAATATACGGCGGATCCAGTTGGCGTAAAGGGTTAGAGAATTTAAAATTGGATAAAACGCACCAGTGAAGAATCTTCATTGTAGCAAAGAAATATTTCGCTGCAATGTGGTAGGTCGCAACTGTGTCCGGACATTTTGAACCATTATTTTCCATCCAAAAGGTTGAAATAATTTTCTTGACAAACGATCCAAGTGTGTTTTTTCATAATCCACAACACTTATACTCAAAATACATATATAGAAATGTGATTTTTATGAACATAGTTTTTCTATAAGTAAAGTATATTGCATAGTGTATTTGTTCAAATTGTCCAAACCAACCACACACCAGTTTTCCAATTTAATAAAATCCAATTTAAGTTATGTTAAAACAAGGGTGGTGAAACTAAGTCATTTACCTTCTGTAACACCCTGTGTGTTCGAGGACATAGGAATTTAATTTTTGGGGGGGTAAAATAAATATATTTTATTTGGAGTCTCGGATGAAAATTTAGAGTGCACGGTTGATTCGGGATGGGTCGAGAAAGTCAAATTGACTATCCGGGAGTTTTAATTGGGTTTTGGAATATCTCGTTTGACCTGAATATGAGTAAACGAGTCATTTAAAGTGTGTATTATCATTTAAAGTTGGGAGTTGTTGGAAATAAGGGTTATTTAAGCTTGGAAGAATCAGGTTTATCTCATTTTGTTAGGAAACCCTACAGAGAGAGAAAGCTAAGGAGAAGAAGAAGAGAAAGAGAAGAGAAGACTTGGAGCTTTGGAGATTTTCGACTCAAATACGCGGATTCAAGGAACATTCAACCTCTGCAATTTTAGGCAAGTGATTAAACTTGATAAATAATTGTGTGTGTGAGTTTTCTCATAATTTTTGTTGGTGATTTAGTTGATTTTGAGCTTTTGTGGTTAAACCCTAAAATTTTATGAGTAAATCTTGTATTTAGGGTTATATTTATGGGTTTGATGATGAAAATGGTGGGGATAACATATGTGTTGGGTTTTGATGTTAGGATATTGTTGGAATGAAGTAAAAATTGGGCTTTAAGGATATAGAGTAGATTTTTTCAAGGTGTAGAGTAAGGTTTTGGGCTACAAATCTCGTGGGAATAAATTTGTACAGAACTGGACCGATTCATTTTTAAGAGGCACCAAATCGCTCCAGTCATTAAAAGTCTTATGCCGAATTTTAGGAACCGGATCGATTCATTTTTTAAGACCCTCGGTCCGGTCACTACATTTTGTGAGTTCTTGTTTTAACCATTTTCAATTGGCTTTATTAGTTTGGGACCTTCTAATATAGTGTAGTAAACACGTTTATAAGATGTCATGAGGATTCCTATTAGGATACAAAAGAGGGTCCACTTTGGGGGCTATTATAGAGGTATATATAAGAGTAGATTGCATTGTTTTATTTTAGTATATCCTCTAAGGAATGAGGATTCTTTTTAGGTTGGTTAGGGGTTATTATGGAGGTATATTTGGGAGTTCAACATACCAAATTCTTTCATAAATTCTCTGAGTAGTAGGAATTTACTTAATGTCGAATATGGACTGGGTGAGAGAGGGATTATAGTGTGTCCTTAATGTTGTTAAATTTGGAGACTATTCATATCATAAGTGTGATGAATTAGTAAGTCTCAATTGAGGGATTGAATGATAAAGGAATTGGGAAGGTATGAGAGTGTGTATCGATTACTATAATGAGAGCTATATACATATAGCCGAATTAATAACTTTTATACCTGCGGATATGAGAAGGTGGTATGTGTGTGTGTGTGTGTGTGTGTGTGTGTGTGTGTGTGTATATTATGTGCTTCATACCTCTTTAGTGCTATCAACGGAAGTTTCACGATGTGGGTGAATCCCTCTGGCTTGAGGAGTAGGGAGAGTATAGTCCCAAGTCATAGAGTCCATTATTTGTATTGTGTGATTTTATAAGGGGTGAGACGTGGTGGGCATGTTTCATTCTCATTTTTGGTGAGGAACTATGTCGCTTCCCATTCATTACGATTAATTTTTTACCAAGTTTGGTGTGAGCTAGTCCGACTAATGGTAACCCCGGGACATGTGAGCGACTCCTTGGAAGTTGATAGCATTGTAGAGAGTGTTAATTTACATATATTATGTGTGTTATGTATGTGTACTTGTTTGAGAATGAACAATCATGTGTAATACGTGCGAGTAATATTATACCAGCTTTACAGATAGTGTGTGATATCTTAATATTATAACTAGAGAAAGTTATAAAGAAGTATATTAAATGTTTTCTTTTATAGCATGAGGGTGGACGAGTATACCTTGATGCTAATATAATGGAGGTAAAGGGTGCGTACTGTGGACTGAGGGCCTAGTGGATTTTCACGACCGACAGTGTTAAGTACAAGTGTATCGGGGGGTTCCTTGTTTGGATTTCGCTTTGCGAGATGTCCCACGCATGAAACTTAGCGTAATGTTGGACGTGGGTAGATGTTTGGTCCTTATTTCTTGGGTTTATGTTAAATAGTGGGCAAATATTTCTAGCATTAATGTTGACGTATGATATCTAATGATGATAAGTTGTGAAGGTTTAAAATTAGAATTTGATAAATATATGGAGATATATTAAATGTATAAGTTTGGGCGTAAACTTAGGAGCAAATAGAAGAAGTAGATATCTGGTTATGTTTAGATAGTGAGTTACGGGAAAAAGGATTATGCATACGTTTAAGTTAAATTATTCCTAGAATGTATCAGGTAGAATATTGAGGTTCATATGCACACATTTGGTGTGCACTACAAATGATGGGTGAGGTTGAGTCCCAAGAAAGTGCGACACCACTTTAATTATGAAACTTGTGCATTCATAATTATTATGCATTTTAATTCACTTGCTAAAATTGATTTTTAAATCTCGGGCTCTGACCCGTTTATATCTTTTCTCTTGCTATACATGTATTGTATTATTTTAGGTGTCGATGTCGATTCTATTCAGAGTCTTTGGAGCTATAACAGATGCGGGATGTTACAGGACTTTGTTGTAGTCGCTTCCAAATTTTTGTAAATCTAGTTAAGAATCCATTTTATATATCGAGTGTATACCTAAGGGTTGTATGTATATGTCGTTCATTTTTGTTCTCATAAACTGGATGTTGCATTGTCTGTGACCCGACAACATATTCGGGTATATATTTTATTGTACTCGTTTATATATTATCATGCTTTGTAGTTATTATAACGTTGGTTTGCAATTCCTTGTATGCTTTTTTTGAAATTTTGGCATCTGTTTATGTTAATTTTGGGCGGTTAGTCGAATTTTTAGTCTGTGCGACAGTGATGCTGATGATGATCCACTTGAGATTCTTATTTTATCTTAGTATAGGGCTGGCCACCCGTTATTATTATAAGCGGGGTGTCACGGGTGGTATCAGATCATCAGGTTCTAGTATCTTAGGATCTGTGCGGGTTTTCTACGTTCTTCCATAAGATTTCTTTACATAGAGCCCTATTATTAGGATTGTTGTGTTCATATTAAGTTTAAATCTTCTGCGATGCTTAATTGTTTGAACTGTGTGCTGATACAATTCGATTTTGTTTCAGATGCCGTCGAAAAGATGTCGCCCCGCTAGAGTAAATAGGAGGGCAGAAAATGTGGAGCCCCAAGTGCTTCAAGGGACTGTGACTGCAGTGGAGGTTGTCAATATTATGGCTCAAGGAGTCAATGCGGCCATGAACGCCATGGCTCAACAATTTCCTCAGGCTCAACAATAGCCAGCAGTTCCGATAGCTCAAACTCACATGGGGCTGTCCGTGTGGGAGAGAGTTAGAGAAGAATTTAAAAAAGGTCATCCTTGAGAGTTTCAAGGGGGAGCCGATGTGGTTATAGAAAGTCACTGGAAAAAGGATATTCAACGTCACCTTCGTATGGTGGAATGTCGTGATGTTCAAAAACAAATACTTTCCACCCTAAGTTAGTGGGTGTGGTTCTCCAGTGGTGGGAGTCGGTCACTACGTCAGAGCAGAGGGGTACGATGTCTATATCAGATTTTTGAGTTAGATTTGATTGTAAGTATGCCTTCAGCAATTCAAATGAAAATGAGGAGAATACTGTTAGAAGTAAAGCAGGGGGATATGAGATGGTGGAGTATGAAGAGGAATTCACCCGGTTGGCCAACTTTGTGCCCGATGAAGTAAATATGGAGGAGAAGTGTATATAAAAGTTCTTGGGAGGTTTAGATTGGCGAATTCAAAAGCATTTGTTAGGGAACCTAGCGTTGATGTGATGAATTCGACATTATTACATTGTCAGGGCCATCGTCTTCATGTAAAAGGGAAGAAGGAGTCTGGGGACTCGGACTTATTAAGCAAGTCGGGAGAATGTGGTGCCCATGGGGAAAAATCATCACAACAGTCGAGAAATAGGCAGAAGGAGCAGGATCTCCATTTAGGGGCTTCGAGTAAGAGGCATCATTCAGGAAGTTTTAGATTTAATGGTAGTGTCTCTAGATAGAATTATCAAGGGTCATAGCAGCATTTTATTCCTCGAGGTGGACAGGAAGGGTTTACTTTAAAATGTTTCTTTTGTGTAAAGATAGGCCATAGGAGGTTAGATTGTCCTGAGAGAGGCAGAGGGAAACTTTTTGAAGATGTTCTGGATGTACAACCACTACAGTAATTCGTGGGCTAGTTCGGATAAGAGAACTTTGATCAGAGACCCATTTCATTAATGAGACAAGGCAATTAGACTATGGAGGTAATATATGAATTGCATTTTTTTCTATTAAGTATAGTGTGTGCTTTGAGTAATATTGGGAGCATCCCAGGTAAGATGGCTATCTCTAGAATTCGCGAGTGGGTTGAATTTTGGAGTACTTAGCTGTTATAACCACATTGTGTATATAATTACCTTGAGGAGGGTAAGTGTGGCACTTAGATGGTATCTCTTGGGAGAATAAATTATTTTGATATGTTCTAGTATAGTTATGATTTTTTCGAAGTGAAACTGTTAAGCCATGTTGAGTGGTAACAGTAAGACTATCATTTTATTGTTTGGCAAGATGCATGTAATTTCTACGTCCCAGTTATGAACGGGTCTATTTTTTGGTGTTATTCTAAGACGATGTAATGGGTTTTTACTGATGAGATTCAGGGTTTAGCAGGTTTATTGTTAAGTGAAGAGTTTTAGCTCATGGTCATGTGCGTAGAGAGAACTTAACGTTGGTGCGAACATTGTATTGATTGTCGCCTTGTATCTTGGGCATATTGTTTAAATTATGTGTGTTAGTAGACATAAAATTATTTTCTGTATCATATATTAGGCCTATGGAGACATATAAATTGTTTTAAAAATCTTTTTAAAACTTTAGTCCATGTCTGAACGATCTCCATCCCCGACAGAGCTGCACAGTAGTGTCTAGGGAGGGTTCCTTGTTTAGATTTCACTTCGGAGACCTCCCCCGCATGAAAGTAACGACTGACGAGAATTGAGAAAATTAGATCTTCGGACATTTTCAAAATAAATTTTGTTGTATGATCTAATGGATTAATTTGTTGGTAGTTAGCTTATCCCTATGACAATATGGGACTGAGATTAGTTTGTGGGTTGGTGCCTTGGTTATTTCAATCATATAATTGTAATGGTAAGTGGAAGTTATGTTACAATTTAAGGCTAGTGGAGATGAGTATAGATTGTGCACTTGAGCAAGGATATAGGGTGTATGGGCGCCCTGGTTGTATATTGTTCTAATGGATTCACTATTGGAAAGTGGTAAAGATTGGTGTAGCGATCATGGAGGTAAATTGGATATTTGAAATTAATGGACTTATCCAAATTTTGGGGACGAAGTTGTTTATAAGGAGGGGAGATTGCAAAACCCGTGTGTTCGAGGACATATGAATTTAATTTTTGGTGGATAAAATAAATTTATTTTATTTGGAGTCTCGGATGAAAATTTAGAATGCACGGTTGATCTGGGATGGGTCGAGAAAGTCAAAATGGTTGTCCGGGAGTTTCAATTGGGTTCTGGAATATTTTGGACCTAGTTTGATCCAAATATAAGTAAACGAGTCATTTAAAGTGTGTATTATCATTTAAAGTTGGGAGTTGTTGGAAATAAGGGTTATTTAAGCTTGGAAGAATTAGGCTTATCTCATTTTGTGAGGAAACCCTAGAGAGAGAGAAAGCTAAGGAGAAGAAGAAGAGAAAGAGAAGAGAAGACTTGGAGCTTTGGAGATTTTAGACTCAAATACGCGGATTCAAGGAAGATTCAACCTCTACAATTTTTAGGCAAGTGATTAAACTTGATAAATAATTGTGTGTGTGAGTTTTCTCATAATTTTTGTTGGTGATTTAGTTGATTTTGAGATTTTGTGGTTAAACCCTAAAATTTGATGAGTAAATCTTGTATTTAGGGTTATATTTATGGGTTTGATGATGAAAATGGTGAGGATAACATATGTGTAGGGTTTTAATGTTAGGATATTGTTGGAATGATGTAAAAATTGGGCTTTAGGGATGTAGAGTAGATTTTTCAAGGTGTAGAGTAAGGTTTTGGGCTACAAATCTCGTGGGAATAAATTTGTACAGAACTGGTCCGGTTCATTTTTATGAGGCACCGGATCGGTCCAGTCATTAAAAGTCTTATGTCGAATTTTAGGAACTGAACCAGTTCGTCTTTGAGGACCCTTGGTCCGGTCCGATCACTGCATTTTTCTAGTTCATATTTTAGCCCTTTTCAATTGGTATTATTAGTTCGGGACCCTCCAATACAGTTTAGTAAACTTGTTTATAAGATGTCGCGAGGATTCCTATTAGGGTATAAAAGAGGGGCCACTTTCGGGGCTACTACAGAGGTATATATATATAAGAGTAGATTGTGTTGTTTTCTTTTCGGAGATCCTATAAGGAATGAGGATTCTTTTGAGGTTGGTTACGGGTTTTTATGGAGGTATATTTGAGAGTTCAACATACTGAATTCTTTCGTAAATTCTCCAAGTAGTAGGAATTTACTTAACGCCGAATATGGACTGGGTAAGAGAGGGATTATAGGGTGTCCTTAGTGTTATTAAATTGGGAGACTATTCATATCATAAGTGTGATGGATTAGTAAGTCTCAAGTGAGGGAATGAATGATAAAGGAATTGGGAAGGTATGCGAGAGTGTATCGATTAGTATAATGAGAGTTATATACATATATCCGAATTTATTACTTTTATACCAACGGATGTGATAAGGTGGTATGTATATATATATATTAAGTGCTTTATACCCCTTTAGTTCTATCAAGGGAAGTTGCGTGATGTCGGTGAATCCCCCTGGCTTGAGGAGTAAGGAGAGTATAGTCCCCAGACCATAGCGTCTATTTTTGTATTATGTGATTTTATCAGGGGTGAGACATATTGGTTGTGTTTCGTTCTAATTTTTGGTGAGGAACCATGGCCGCTTCTCATTCATTACGATTAGGTTTTTAACAATTTCGGTGTGAGCTAGTCCGACTATTGATAACCCAGGGACATGTTAGCGACTCCTTGGAAGTTTATAGCATTGTAGAGGTTGTTAGTATACATATATTATGTGTGTTATGTATGTGTACTTGTTAGAGAATGAACAATCATGTATAATACGTGTGAGTAATATTATATAAGATTTATAGATATTGTGTGAGACATTAATATTATAACTAGATAAAGTTATAAAGAAGTATGTTATATTTTTTCTGTTATAGCATGAGAGTGGACGAGTATACTCGTATGCCAATATATTGGTGGTAAAGGGTGCGTACTATGGACTGAGGGCCTAACATTGTTAAGTAGTAGTGTATCGGGGGGTTCCTTGTTTGGATTTCTCTTTGCGAGACGTCCCACACGCGAAACTTAGCGTAATGTTGGGCGTTGGGAGATGCTTGGTCCTTAGTTCTTGGGTTTATGTTAAATAGTGGGTAAATATGTCTAGCATTAATGTTGACGTATAATATCTTATGCTGATAACTTGTGAAGGTTCAAAATTAGAATTTGATAAAGATATGGAGATATATTAAATCTACAAGTTTGGGCGTAAACGTAGGAGAAAATAAAGGAAGTAGATATATGGTTATGTTTAGATAGTGAGTTACGGGATGAAGGATTATGCATAGGTTTAAGTTAAATTATCCCTAGAATGTATTGGGTAGCTTATTGAGGTTCATATGCATACGTTAGGTGTGCGTTATAGATGAGGGATGAGTTTTAGCCACAAGAGAGTGCGACACCACTCTAATTATGAAACTTGTACATTCATAATTATTATGCATTTTAATTCACTTGCTAAAATTATTTTTCAAACCTCAGGCTCTGACCCGTTTATATCTTTTCTCTTGCTATACATATATTGTATTATTTTAGGTGTCGATGCCTATTCTATCCAGAGTCCTTGGAGATATAAGAGATGCGGGGTGTTATAGGACTTTGTTGTAGCCGCTTACAAATTTTTGTAAATCTAGTTAAAAATCCATTTTGTATATCAGGTTTATACCCAAGGGTTGTATGTATATGTAGTTCGTTTTTGCTCTAATAAATTGGATGTTGTATTGTTTGTGACCCAACAACATTTGTACTCGTGTATATATTATCATGTTTTGTAGTTATTATAATGTTGGTTTGCAATTCTTGTTTGCTTTTTTTGAAATTTTGGGATCTGTTTATGTTAATTATGGGTGTTTAGTCAGATTTTTAGTCTGTGCGATAGTGATGCCGAGGATGATCCACTTGAGATTCTTGTTTTATCTTAGTATAGGGATGACCAACCATTATTATTATAATTGGGGTGTTACACCTTTATCCTCAAGCAATAATCTCATTATTCATGGCGCGAGATAGGTTTTTGGATGAACATGAAGACATCCGATCTTGTAGTCTTGAACATTATGATTTTCGGGACAACTTAGGCAATGGCTTAATGTGTTTTGGAACGGAATAAAATAATTTAATCCTATGGATATTTTGAGGGCACTTGTGCTCTTACAATCTCCTCTTTGTATATTCCATGATAAAAAACATATACAAAATATTACAAATAAATGAATAAAATTTAGCACATATGACACGACTCACCCGACCAAAGTCATATGAGGATGGTAACAACACAACCATTTGTAACTCTTGTAAATTGTTTTCCCGGTAAACACTGGCAAAGACATCAATGCACGTATATTTGACAAGAGAACTAGAGTAATAAGATGAATACATCTATAATCAATGTAAGCATGGTTCATCTAATTACTTAGGAATATATACCAAGTTTGGACAATATCTCAATAATACGTAACATATACATTTCATTTCATAAGTTATCTATTATGATTTAATTTCAATATAAACTATGTCACAATATCACATAATGATACTAAATCTTGATCATCTTATCTCTCCCTTAGTAAATTTTCTCCCTATTAAGTAAGTCTCTCCCGAAAGAAAATTATTTCCAAGGAAATATTCCTCATACGAAGGAAGTTTATTGTTAAATTTACTTTCGTAGGAAGGAGAATTATTCTCCCCTTTTTGTCATGCAATGGACAAAGGCAATGACAATATAATCAAGTGTATATATATATATATATATATCTGTCCTAATATATCCCTAGCATTTATCTAATATTACAAAGTTTACCTTTTCCTTTCTTATAGCTAATTTTATTTTGTCATAAATTCATTTTTCCTTAATCAATTATTCTTTCCTTTGATGCAACATTCTCTTTGCAAAAGGAAAAATAGCGTGACCAAGAAGTACAAGAAAATGGACATAAGGAACATAATTATATGAGATGATTAGAGAAAATAAATTTTACAATACGAAGGACATGCTAAGTGAGCATAACAAGTCTATAGAGTAATATGAGATAAAAATCATATAATATATTATATAAAGTCATGAGAGATCAACAATGACATATCAAGCCAAGTATATAGAAACCATCATCAATATGTTAGGAGGGAACACCCATAATGTATTAAACATAATGTAAAAAATAAATGAGTTATAAGCATAAGATATACTAGATATTGGTAAAAACCCATTTGTACACCAATCTTAGAACCTAAAATATCTACACACAATTTTTAGACACCTAAAGATGTGACAAGGTAGGTATCTATGAAATATGTACACAAAATCCAATGGTGAAGTATGGGTAATACATAGATTACAATCGTAAAAAATATATGATATACTAAGAGATAAAGCATTTAAATCTAACATCCTATCAAATAAGTTCAATATAAGTGAAGATCAAACACATTAAGATAATATTGCTTTTTAATCCTAATGTAAGAACTATGATATCAACATATATGGAAAATAATTAAGTACCAACATCAATGTCAACAAAACATACTCTAAGGACATTAATAAACAACATCAAGTCTAAAGTCAAGTAAGACTATACAAGAGCAAGTATGTACCAACAAAAGCTATCATTCAACAAAGGTGATATCCCCAACCAGGAATTTTTAAATAAATATTTTTAAGAAACTTGAAAGATATACTACATCTAGAAAGAGAATAAGATTCTAAGAAAATTGAAACAATTTTGGCTTCTTGAAACTTATCTCAAATAAATTATTTTACATGAAATAATCAACATTTATGCAATAAGAGAACAAAACCAATACCCATTTTTGATAAGTAAAATATATGCATCACATTTACCAAATCTCAAGTACTATTTCCAATGTTCATAATGAAGAAAAGATTATCCATAAAAAGACTAATAACATGATGAGAGTTTTAATTAACAACATAAGATCATATCACGATTGTGAAAAACAAAATAATAAAATGAACACCATGGATATAAGGTCAAAGCTAAAGTTCAATTAAGATAATGCATCATAAATACAAAAGTCTTAGCTATATATATACTGTCATCTTAATCTCTTTGAGGTAGTCACCCTCTTTCTCCAACCTTATCTCATTGAGTTGTTGAGTCACCAGAGGATTGCATCCGGCGATATTGTCACCATCCCTCGTGATTCTCTCTTAGTTAATCTGTGATCACTGGGCAATGATGTTGTTAGAATTCTTTAGCTGTTATGTGTCATGCAAGGTGTTACATGGACATAGCCATTAAAAATCCTTTAATGACTATTCTGGTTTATTGTGCACCTTATATTCCTTAAATCAAATCATAAAGTGAAATCATCATTAAGACCATGTGCAAAACTGTTAAGAGTAATTTAATAAATAATTACTTTTATAATTAATGGAAATTCAAAATCAATTAATTACCTAATTAATTATTAATAACCTACTTGATGTGGTCCACATAGGAATTAAGACTTAATAATGATTCTTTTGTTAAGTTATTCAGAATTTTTAAATACAAATGGTGGGCAAGTTTATAATTCAAGTTTAATGTAATGGATGGTAGAATTGAATTAAAATAAAGAAATTTGGGCCCTCTCTCACCATATATCTAGTTGATTATATCTCATTAATAATTTCATCGAAATAACACATAATGGTTAGGGCAAGAGAGAAAATTCCAAAATTCCAGATTATTACAATTTTATGTGAAAGAACAACGATTTGTTAAAGCAGACAAAACAAGGAGTTATAAGAAGAAATTATGCATCAATATAATTCATACCAATGAAGAAACCTATGAAAGAGAATTGGTTATTTTCAACGAAATATTTCGTTCGAAAAAGTCTGAAATTTCTCCACTAAACATTTAGGGGCGAATTTTAAGTCGCCGCCATGTTGCGGGCAAAATAGTCAGCAAATTGTTTTTATGGCGATTTTTTATTTCTCCACAAAATAGATATGCTTTCATCGGCCAAGTAATTTCCTCACTAATTGTGTATATCAGTGACGAAGTATTCCCCCATTAAAACAGTAACTAATCTCCCTCACCACAAAACATCTATTTTCAGTAACAAGTGTAATTTCACCACAAAAATATTTACTTCCAATAACGAACTAATTTCGCCACAAAATCCCATTTTTAATAACTACATAATTTCACCATAAACATTTATACCCGACGCTAAATATTATGATAATAAATGAAAACAAATTTCTGAAATCAACTTTTCGTGCTGAAATATATTCGCCACTAATCATTATATTGCAAGTCACCATAACATCCATAATTGTTATTGCATTCTAAAAGGACTAATAAAAAAACCATTACATAATAAATATAACAACATGAATCGGCAAAGGTCATAAATTGAAATAAATTTAACCAATTAGATCTATTGGTACCAGCGTCATCATTCATTTCTATGTGATTTCAAAAGTATTATCTCATGCTTTAAAAGGCAACGGTAACCCAAAAATGACTATGCCAACAAACAACTTCTATGTGAGTAGAACTAAAATCCGCAGACCATAAAAAACTTCTTCCAGATTAGAACCAAAATCCACTAAACCATCAAAAACTTCTATTCTTTAAGGTCAAACAAAAAAGAAAACAATTCTTCCAAGTTCTAAGCTTCGTGGGCCACACTTCCACTCGCCTGTAAAAAAACTCATATTCACCGGGTCGAACCAATAAAGTAAACAATTCTTCGAAATTCTAAACTTCGGTGCACGTAATACGTGCATAAATTATAAAATTTATTACTCACATGTCCAAAAACCAATAAAATATGTAAACAAACAGACTACTTTTGAAAGCTTTAATAATTTTAGTTTAAACAAATTGTATTATTTGGTGCATGTTTTACTAACCAATGGGAACACTAAAATTATACATTAACAAATAAGTTTGGGCATTTATATGGATGTTTCTTTCAAAAGATAAAGATACCACAAAATTCTACAACTAAAATTCTACAACAAATGAAGACAATTCTTACATATGTCGTTTAACCCACTAGCTTTATCGAACTTGCTTACAACCAAATAAAAAACACCAAGGTAAATGAAAAAAAACCCACACCAAGGTACCAGCAAAGATATTTACCATAAAGTGTAAACCAACAACTAACACAAACATAAATGAAGTTGGAAATATGGTCAATTAAAGTTAACTCCTAGTGGTATGTTATATAGCCTGACCACAATTTACGTATGGTAACATCTACGTGTGTAACCTAACAACATAATCCCAATAGCCACGACATATAATCAGTGTCTTACAATCCAACGACGACAACATAATACGGGATATATAACATACCATTGGCTAAGAAGCACCGACTCTACACGTAATACAGGATATCACTCGATTAGGGATACAGGATACGCGATTTTTCTAAAATGTAGGATACAAATAGGCTAGGAGACGTTAAATATTTTTTTTATTATATATATATTAATGATAAACTTCAAGATTCTAAAAAATGCGGGGCGTGATCGAGGCATGGAGGCCAAGCCTTGAGCCTCAAAAGTCTAGGCAGGCCTTGGCGTAAAAAGGCGTGAAAAGGCATTTAGGTCTTTTTAATATATTTTAATATTTTTTAACCATAACAAGTCTATTAAAATACTAAAATTGTACATATCATAAAAATATGTTTGAATATTTGCAAATAAAAATACTATTTGATTATTTTGGATGAGTTAATGGTCCGGTTTGTAAACAAATCTTTAAAAGGCGATATCGTTTCACTAAAGCATTGTTGTTTTTAGAGAAAAAGTACACCTTAAGGGTTTTACCAAGCATAAGGCATCAAAATCTTAAGGCGGGGCGTTTCTCCCAAGCCTCAAGCCTAGGCGTGCCTAGGCGGGTTTTCTAGAACAGTGATAAACTTGAATAAAATGAAACTAAAGCATCAAACACCATTATATTAAAGTGCTCAAATAAAATGATCATTATAACCAAATAAACACCATTACAATAAAACATATTATAAAATATATTAAATAGAAAACACAAAAAAATTTAAGAAAAAAAAAAAATGCAGCAGTAGAGTTAAGAAAAAAAAGATAGAAAAAAATAAAAGCAACATAGTTAAGAAAGAAAAAGAATCAAAGAATGAAAAATAACACACTTCAAAAAAATAACATAGTTAAAAACAACACAGGCAAAAAAAATGAAAACAAAAAAAAACAGTTAAGAAAAAAATTTATTCATAATTTCTAAGAGGAGAAACAAAGAACAACACTGAAAAAATACAACACAGTTAAGGGTAAAAAAAAAAAGCTCCAAAAGTGAAAAAAATACCTAGAGCAGTTAAGGGAAAAAAAGAACAACACAGAAATAAAAAGGAACAAAAGAGATAAGAAAAAAAGAAACACAAAAAGCATAAAAGGAATAACATAGTTAAGGTAGGAAGAGAAAAAAAACTCCAAATACGGTCATAAGTGAAAACAAACATGCCAGACGGGATTAAACCCTAGTCAAAATTCCAAATGGGTTGGATTGAGGTGAAATAGTCTCAGATTGATGTCGGAGTGAGATCAGAAATGAAAACCCTAGCCGAAATTGCCGTTGGTGTTGAAAATCTTAGTTGGGTATGAGATTTCTTACAGTCGTCGGGGGAGATAAAATGAAAACCTAAATGGGTCGTGAGTTTTGTTATGACTAAAAACAGGTAAAGTCATTTAGAATTGTATTGTAATTTAAAAACTTTTCATTTTAATGTTTTTGGCCATAAAACTTATGTTTTAAAATGTCATAAAGACCCCCTCGTATCTTAAAGCATATCCTAACGTATTCCCAGTGTATTCCAACCATTTAAAAAAAATAGGATACTATAGGATTCGCATATTCTAGAGTATCCGAGCGTATCCTATAAACTATACACGTCCAAACAAAATTTGCGACCTCCCGAGAGTATCCGTGCTTCATAGCCCATTGGCAACAACATTTAACTTGTTACACTAAAATCATATTCTTTTTTACAAATTCATCATTACTAATTACACGTGAATTAAATAAGGTCTCCAAATTATCATTCACAAGTCCATATATAATAATGCATTTATTCAAATAATTACTTATTTTATTTAACATGAGGTCTCCCCAATAATAATCATATTTTAAGATAAGCATTTGACCAAAATAATTTAAGGGAAAGCTTACATTATCTATTCACAAACACCATCATCTCCAACTTCTAAATCAACACCTATTTTTCTACATTATATATAATTATATTAAAATAAGTATTAAACAAATTAAACTTAAAATCTTAACGCAAAAAAAATATAAATAATAAAGTAAAAATTCTTAGTAATTTTCTTTGTGTTTACAAAATAGAAAAAGGGAAATTTGAAGCTACTAATTAAGGTTCTCATATCCAAAAAAATATTCAATATTGACACACAATCAATTTGGAATATGAGAGGAAATGGAGATTCCAAAATCTCTCCTCCTTTACCATACCCATTTACGTTTCCTATCCACATGCACCCATTAATTATTTACTATGATGTTAGGAAGACATAGAAATTATTAACATTAAGGAGGGCAAGGGTTGCCTCCTCCACAACCTAGTTTGCAAACTCACTGCAATCAATGAAAAAAAAAATTAGAAGAATGACGACATTCAAATTTATATTTGAAAAGATGCATAAACACTTAATAACTTATAAAAGTGGAACTCATAAGAGCCAAATATGTTTCTTCATTACGAGTAAATGAGACCGATTAACATGTAAATATTGTAAGGGTATCCTGGGAGATATTTTAACCTCACAACATAGGATAATGGTGTTGGATATAAATATTAAAAATCAATCATGCATGCGAAAAGAGAAGATTAACCCACGAACTAGGTGGTGGAACTTAAAAGGAGAGAAATTAGAACTATTTAAAGATTAAATTATTAAATAAAACATTATGTAATACCGAAGAAGGGACTAACACAATGTGGGATAAGATGGCCACATTCATTAGGACAATATCAAAAGAAATTCTTAGAGAATCGGAAGGCATGGGGGTACAATCTAAAGAAACTTGGTGGTGGAATGGAGAAGTACAAAATATAGTAAAAATAAAAAGAGAGTGCTTTTTAAAATATGGCAAACAATTAGAAATGAAGAAAATGGTACGAGACGCTAATTTACAGACATCTGATGATCTTTATACAAAATTGGGAACACAGAAGTGAGAAAAAATATTTATAAGCTCGCTAAACTTAAGGAAAAAACAAAATATTTTAATAATGTTATGTGTATTAAAAGTGATGATTTGAGAGTCCTACTCAAGGATGATGAGATTATGGAAAGAAGAAAAAGCTACTTTTGAGAGGTAATCCAATGGAGATAATGGGAGTAGATTAGATATGGAAAAACTTAGGACGACTTGAGAGAATATATTTTTTAATATAATTAGGACAATAGAGGTTAGAATTGATCTAAAAAGATGAAAACATGGAGGGCTTTAGGACTCGATGGTATCCCTATTGAGGTTTGGAAGTGCTTAAGGGAGGAAGGAGTATCTTGGGGTACCAAATTATTTAATAGAATTATAATGACTAATAGGATGCTTAATAAATGGATAACGAGTGTTTTAGTTTCTAGTTATAAAAATAAAAGGGACATACAAAGTTGTTCAGATTATTGTGGTATTAAGTTAATGAGTCATACAATAAAACTTTGGGAGAGAGTGATTAAATATAGATTGAGATTAAATACAACAATATCTGAAAATCAATTTGGGTTTATGCATAATAGGTCAATAATGGAAGAAATCTATTTATTGTGGAGATTAAAGGAGAGGTATAGGGAGAAAAAGAAGGATCTTCATATGATTTTTATAGATTTAGAGAAGGCGTATGGTAGGATACCCAGATATATAATATGGGGGATTCTACATAAAACAGGAGTGATACGTAGATATATTGATGTGATCAAGGATATGTATGATGGGTCCATGACTACATTAAGAACATCAGCTGGAGAAAGAAGTGAATTTTCAATTACTGTAGGTTTATATTAAGGTTCAACACTAAGTCCTTATCTCGTTGCCCTTGTTATAGATGAGTTGGATGGATAAATAAAAGATGAGGTGTCATAGTGTATGATATTTGTAGATCATATTATTTTAGTAGATGAGACTAAGACGGGTACTAATGCTAAATTGAAATTAAGGAGAGAACTCTAGAAATAAGAGGATTTAAAATAAGGATTACTAGAACAAAATATGTGAAATGAAATTTTAGTAGTAATAAGAGGACAAATGGGGATGTGGCAAATTTGGAGGGTCAAGAGATACCTAGAAATGATCATTTTCGCTATTTAGGCTCGATTATACAAAATGATGGAGATATTAATGATGATGTTACTCGTAGGATTAAAGTAGGCTGAGTCAAGTGGAGAAGTACTACGGACGTAGTGTGATAATCATATACCTTTGAAGTTAAAAGAAAAATTTTATGGGATGACCATTAGACCCGCCATGTTATATGGGACAGATTGTTGGGCAACCAAGAAACTAAATGTACAGAAAATGAGTTTAGCGAAGATGCGAATGCTAAGATAGATTTGTGATAAAACTCGAAAGGATAAAATTATAAATGAAAAAAATTGTGAAATGGTGAAAGTAGCTCTTATAGAAGATAAAATGCGAGAAAATCCACTTAGATGATTTCGACACATCAAGCGTAGACTAATGGATGCTCCTGTAAGGATGAGTGATTTAGTTAGCATTGATGGTAATGAAAGGGGTAGAGGTATGCCTAAGTTGACTTGGTTGGATTTTATAAAAAAGGACATCCGAAGATATTGTGCCGATCAGAATGGAATGGAAAAATAGAATTCGTGTAGCTGACCCCAAATAATTGGGAAAATGCATTGATGAGTTGAGTTGAGTATATTGATAAGATAAAAAGGAAACCACTATATATAGTATGCAAGATTTTAAATTGTCTAAAGAAAAAGCGAAGAGGCTAGAAAGTAACATTGTATTAGATAATCACTTGTCAAATGGGTCCTACTTCATTTATATAATTAGATAATGATCTTAATTCATTTGTAATTGGGGTTAATTTTTGTATAAAAATGGTGGCGGGGCCTCAAATGGGTCCTGGCTTTATGTAGTTAGAGATATAAGTCTACTAGGTATATATAAGGGTAAATATATACATATAGTATATATAAATAACCGAACATACCTAGGTATATATATATATATATATACACACCCATGTAACACCAAAGAACACTAAATTGTGTAGGTGTTTGATACCTATATACATTTTGTTCATTCTTCGTAACCCACCATAATGCGCCACTCTGTAACACCCCACGATTTTTGGAGACTGAGAAACTAAATTTTTAGGAAAATAAAATTTAATTTAATTGGAGAATTTTAAAATTTGGGAATTAATGTCCAAAAATATAGAATGTTTTAAAGTATTCCGGATGATGATTTTGAGTGTACCATCAATCCCGGAAGGGTCAAGATAGTCAAAATGACTGTCATTGGGTTTTATATCGTCTTCAGAATGTTTTTAAGTCAGTTTGACTCGAATTGGAGTAAACGAGTCATTTAAAGTGTGTATTAACATTTAAACTGGGTTTATTGTTTTAGGGGATTTAAAGGCTTACGGATGAAGCCTTCTCATTAGAGAAAGAGAGAAATAGAAAGAAAAGAGAAAGGAAGAGAGAAAGAAGAAGAAAAGAAGAGAGAGGAAGAAAAGCTTGGAGATTTCGGCCCAAACGCGACATCGAGGACGATCCAACCTCTACAAATCTGAGGTAAGTGTTTAATCTTTCTAAATAAGTCGTTTGTGTATTTTATTTCATAAATTGTGGGTTAAAGAAATGGATTTTGGGTATAATTATCAAAACCTAGATTTTGGGTTTAATCTTGAAATCAATGTTTAAAAATGGGTCTAATGGAGTAGAAATGGTTGGGATTAGCTTTGGGTTGATTTATTGGCTTAGAATCACGTTGTGATAAAGATTTGGAGGTTAGAATGGAACTTTTAGGGTTTTCAATTCGTGGGTTTTGTTGAGAAATGGAAATCGTCCAGGATATCTGGTATGGCCGGTCGACCGTGGTCTGGGGACCAGTCGACCGCGCCTCAAGAGAAAAGCCTACTGCATTTCTTTGTAGGCAAAATTTGGACCCGCGGTCGATCGGGGGTCTGGGACCGGTCGATCGGTCCCCTATTTTTAGCCCAAAGTTTGGAGTTCTTTCTTCCCCTTTTCTTTTGGAGTTTTATTCTTAGGGGATTTATTAATGGGCTTATTATGGAGGGTTATAATATTAGATTTAGGGAATATGGCCCTAGGTCAAAAAGGGGCTTGCGGGCCTATGTTAAATTGATTTAGGAGGAATGGGATGTCTCTTTTAGTAATGAAAGGAGTATGGAGACTTCTTGGAACATTTGGGAAAAATATATTCATGTGTGCTTTTGGAGTCGTGTATAAAGATTGTGGGGAAACCCCATTGGGATTGAGAATCTTACTTATTGATCAAATATAAGTATAGATGTGATGGGAGGCTAAGAACTCTTAGGGAGAGAGTTGCGAAGGTATGTTGTGAAATTTCTGGGCTGATATTTATATCGAATCCTTATAAGGATGGGATATTATTAAGATACAATTTGGGGCCAAATGGAAGAGAGTGGTCGCATACCCTTATAAATGATAAAATTTGAGGAATAAATCTGAGAGATCTTAGACTAGGGGATTCACAAAAGTGATTGAACCATAGTCGAAATTGAGAGCGATGGGATCATATTACCAACTGGAGTAGAGTGTGTAAATCTAGTTGGGATAGATGTTGTTTATCGGTGTGTGATTTACAACGGGTAATTTCCCTAAGTAATGGGATTATTTGATGAATGCAAGATTGAGCTTGAGGCTAATAGACTATTAGTTATGTGTATACCAGTAGTCGAAATTATTACTAGATTCTTTAATGTGCTCTCAGATATAGATGGTATGTGTAGTGATGGTTTCCTACACAAAATCTTGGGTGATAACCCTAATGTTGGATATATATGTATATATATATACATATGATTTTGGGAGACTATTCATCATAGGAAAAATGATTGAATATGTTTCAAGTGAGGGATTGTATTCACATATCGAGGCAACTTAAATGAGTTTGTGGTGACGACTTGTATATTGAGGATTATGTATACTTATAGCCGAGTTTATATATATCTTATACTTATGAACGAGAATTAGTTCGTATATATAGATATATGGATATGTGAATATATGTGTATATATCTATATAGATATGAATATATGGATATATTTATGTTGTGGACATACGTGGTATGGATATTTAAACCGTATATGATGGTTTAATGTTTGATCATAGGATGGGATCATATGGATGTGTATATATTGTGCATGAGAACGATATATATACTTATGTGGTTAAGCATACCCCGCTCATGCTATCATTGGGAGGTTTCCGCGCAGAGGGTGAGCATCCTGGCTTAAGGAGGAGGGTGTGGATATTCCCTAGGTCATAGTCGTCCAGTGTGTTATGATGTGATATATATATTTTGGGATGAGACGTGGTGGGTATGTTTCGTCTCATTGTCGGTTAGGAGCTATGACTGCTTCCCGGGACGTCGTGTGTGTGAGTTACCACGAGATGGGTGTCGTTGAGCCCCACCATGGTGGTCCCTAGTTGCTACGTGAGCCGGGCACTGGGAAGATGATAGCATGATACAGTTTTATCGGTGATATATATATAGCCGGGTGAATTATGTGCTTGTCCATTGTACATCAGATATGATATGTACACTTGGTCATGGGTATGGATGATGGTATATATATATATATATGGTTAGAATAAAATGCCTATATATATATTTAAATATATCCTATAGATGAAAGGATATGGACTTTTATGAAGTACATCTTGGATGATTATGGTGTACTAGATGATTGGGGGTTGATGTATCGTATTTAAGGAATATTTCGGTTACATCATCCCAAGGATATTATTGGAGATTTTAGTTGTTTTCATAATTGTAGTATTGTATGTGTGGCATAATGGATCTCTAGGATCGACATTGACAAGGAGTAGTGTAATGGGGTGGTTCCATGTTTGGATTTCGCTCTGCGAGACACCCCACGCACGAAACGTTGTGCATTGTTGAGATTAGAGAAAAGTTCTGCCAATAATCAGGTATGGCATAATGGATCTCCAGGATCGACGTTGACAAGGAGTAGTGTAACGAGGCGGTTCCTTGTTTGGATTTCGCTCTGCGAGACACCCCACGCATAAAACGCAGCGCAGCGTTGAAATTGAAGAGAAGTTTTGTCAATAATAATTTTGTAGCCTATTATGTAGAAATTAAATCATATGTTTCAACCCAAATGCATATGGGTAACTTATTAAGAATTATAATTGATTGAATTATAAACCGGAATCGATTAAGCCTAATAAGGCACATATGTTTGTAGAAATACTTAAGTGTGTTTAGAAGGAGTGGATTCTTGGGTTATGATAGGAAGGAAGATCTCGTGGGTATAGGCTATGCCTATGATAAGTTAGGTTGTCCTTAAAATTGGGGTAATTTAACTAAAATCTGAAGACGCGAATAGGTGCACACTGTTAGATAAGAGGTGAGTTGGGGTTCCACGAGAGTGCGATTCCACTTTAATTATGAAATAAGTGCACCGATATTTATTATGCACGGTTAACACACTTGCTAAATATTTTTCACACTCGGGCTCTAACCTGTTTACTTTTCTCTCCTGCTTGTATATATATATATATTACTACAATTGTCCTACCGCATGGATGCCGGATGACCTTCTATCCAGAGTCTTGGGAGCCGTGACATGTGCGGACTATTGAGGGATGTATCTTGTAGTCGCTTCCTACTTCTTTAAAAATCTATGTAGGATTCATGTTGTATATCGGTTTTTTACCCAAGGGATATTTATAGATGTGTATATTTATTCCATTTCAGTTATTGTATTGGCTGTGACCCGACAGCTTATTTGGGTTTATCTCCTTCTGGCATAGTCATTTGTAGTTATTCATTTTATTTATCATCATTCTAGTATGCATATATCTTTTCCTTATTAGTAGTTATAGTGTTGGTTTATTAGTTATGGTGTGTTTTATTCAATTTTAACATCTCGCTTATATGATATCGGGTAGTTAGTCCTATATTATATAGTACCGGCAGTTGATGTTGAGACTGAGCCATCTGAGACTCCTGATTTAATGTAGTATAGGGCTGGCCACCCGTTATTATTTTAAGCGGGGTGTTACACCCTCGTCGAGACATACAATTGAAATAAAAACAAAAAAGAAAAACAACAAAAAATTGCAAACCGCCAACGCCGATGAAAACATAACCGAATAACACGACGCCATGTGAAACACCAATGAAAAAAAATTCAAACTCAAACTATGCGCCCCCTGATCGAGACATACAATTAAAACAAAAAATAGCAAAACAAATTGCAAAATGTCGGTGCCGACAAAAACATAACCGAATAATGCAACCCCATGTGAAACACCAATGGGAAAAAAAATCAAACTCAAACTACGCACAACCAATAAATTTTAGCTTTCCCAAAATCAAACATTTGTCCACCCCCCGCCCCCCGCGTAATACCCCACTTCTTTTTTCATCTTAATCTATGAAACCCTCGAGATAAAAACCAACCAATAAAAACACAAAATTACTCTATTATGTACAACAATTAATGTCGTATAATGTTAAGCCCAAAATTTATTATGGACTGGAATTAAAATTTATTGCGTACTACAATTAAACCCCCCATTGCCCATATCCACACCAAAGACAACAACCAAAGTGAAAAACGCAGGAAAAATAAAGGGTATACAAGAAAATAACAACCTCTTTAGGGTATAATCAATTTGAATCCAATTAAATTGCAAAGACACCCAAAAACAAAGATAAGATTGATATCGAGATGGAATTGGAATCTTTTTCTCAAAACAATATAATCTTTTTTGCAAAACCAAAACAAAAAAATAAAATTACGAAAATGAATAACATATACCAAGAACAAATTACAGTACCTTGAACAAATCTTGATATATCTTGAACACAAAAATAAAAACCCAAAACAAAATATATTACCTGCAAAACAAATTGTAACATAGGGTTAAGGAAAAACTATGAAAAAGAAAAAGGAAACCTAGATATTTTCGTGTCTTTTTGTGTTTTTTGCGTGAGAGAGAGAGAGAGAGTGAGAGAGACCCACAACTGATCAAAAGAGAGAGAGAGAATTGAAGAAGAGGCAAAACATTTTTTAATACATGTTTGGTTCAAGCCTTTTTATTTTGTTCCCAAACTCCCTCGCCACATAAAAATACTCAAAAAAGGATACACAAACCCCCAATTACTCACCTCCCTCCACACCTCACCCTCCCCCACCCCCACCCCACCCTAACCCCCACTATCGGAGCTTCGGCATACCTCGCCAGATCTCGGATGAGTCCTATCGAAGTTCCCATGAGGATTGTCGGAGCTTCGATGAGGGATGCTGAAGCTCCGGTTGTGGGGGTAGTGTGGGGTTAGGGGGAGGTGGGGAAGGGGTGCCACTAGTGTGGTACTTAAAAAATAAAAGAATATTGGGTAAATGAGTGTTCGAGGTACTAAATGGGTTAAACTAAAAATAGGGGTCTTTTAAAAAAAATATGCATGTATGTCGGGGACAATTTGGTAATTGACCCATTGAAGAAAGCAGGTAAATATTCTTTGAATTGGTAATGATCAATAGGCGGGAACAAAATTTATTTTCCTAGCGAGTTAATTCCATGGATAATATTTTATTCAAATTTAATGGTGAAAAACTCAAGTCGTGGATTGTTGAACCTTGTTGTCTTTACTGAAAGGAAATTTATGTCAAAAGGATAACAAAATACATAATCAATTGTATAAAACCACTTCAATAAAAGGTGTACTGTCATTAAAAATTTTTGGAAAATCTTCAATTTGCATGAGGATTCTAGCCATCATTGTGTAACCAACCCAAGGCATATATTCCTTTCATACTACAAAATGTAAAAATTATTTGTTAAAGGTTAATATTGTTTAAATTACTCAATTTTTATTGATATTAATGATTTATTTGGAAAATTACTCCACGACTTACATGAACCGTAAATGTATGAATATGATCTATTGAAAATTTTCGATTTATAATGGAGTTCGTAACAATGGATTATTGCAGTAGGTGATAAAGTGATTGTTTTTTGTATCTATCGAGCTAAGTTGTCCTGTAAATGGATAGCGGTATCTGAAAACATATCTTAAGGGCATCCTATATTTCTCCTGTTATTGTTATGAGTATAGAAAACAAAACTATGAAAATACAAAACTAAACATTGATAGGCTCTAAAACTAGATTAGCACTTGATATGTGATACGCTATCATAGTGATGCCTAAGGACACGATGTAATCTATCGTTGTACCAAGTAGTTGGATCATAGTCTATTTACCTACAAATGGGTTAATGCACATCAGTTGCAAATTTGAGAAATGAAGCAATCCACATGTGATGTGTGAACAGTGACATTTGTGTAGCATAATCAGTAGTTATATAATATAAAGGGTGGATGGCATACTTATGTTTAAGTGCAACAATGGTTAAAGACCATAACATTGTTATGTTAATATATAATTTTGGATGACATGATGTTGTTAGGATCTCATATTGATTAATCATTCTAACATCTATGTGAGAGTCTTTTTAACGCCCGGGTATTCTTATTATCCTCGTCCTCTTTGATGTATGATCTTTGAGAATTTGAATGTTGTGGAATACGATCTTCCGTTGATCCTTTAGGAAGTTGATTGAGGGTAGTGTCTGTTTCCTTATTTAAAATTACTGTAACTGACTTTGTTCAATGCTTAATGATTCAGGAAAGTACGTTGCAACAACAAAAATGCGTCTATTGACCGACGACTTTCTCGACTGGCCAACATTATTTTGTGCTTATTTCTCAAAAACAGTTTGAGGTTTGTGTTTAATTCCATAAATTATATAAGGATAATTATGTATTGATTTGTATAATGAGATTGCATACACAAATATGTAAATTAGGAAGTTATATTCATCCATTTGGTTATTGTTTTATTATTCATGTAACATAAAATTTCATCACTAACAATGTTGTCTACTGTAGCATTTTAGTTGTTTAATTTTTAATGGTTTCCACATGGATGTTATACCTTATTTAACTATTAGAAACATGCATATGACAATAAATGACACTCATTTCTATTGTACATATCTATGAGTATACGATTATAATTTTACTTTATTTAGAGATTTTTGGCATATTGTTTTGAGTGGTAGCTCTTCGGTTAAAATGTTTGTTACTGTGTAGTTCTTCCATCCAAATACCAAATTATGGTATGTCAATTTTTATTGGAAATGTGGTTAGTTCCAATAAAATATGTAAGCACCTTTGGTGTACTGATCTAATGTGTCTATTAAAAAGTAAGTTATTATTTGTTATTGCTAAGGGTAGTAAAATACTATGTTTGTTATATGAATATGTGAGTATTCAAAATGCATACATTTACATTGTTATCTATATTGAGAACGTCAGTAATTTGTAAGTGTAGGATGAGTCGTCCCTTACATGTACTTGGATTTTTTAACTGTGACAATAACAAAAAAAAGTTAGTTTTTAATAATGTGATGTTTTTTATAAGTATTGAATTTATATTTGTAATGATGTTTTTAATTATCATTTCTATGTTAGTTGTTCGATATAAAACTTACCAAGATTTTGGGTACTGAATCTCTATGTTGCATGATTGACACCAAGTATGATTGCCAACGGATTGGACCTTTTTGTTGCACATATTACATGAATTATAATGCCAACCATGCTCCATTTCCATCTCTGTTATCTACTCCTTGCATCACACAAATTTTACCTGTCATAATCATAAAGTAATTAGTATGAAGTTTCAATAACGTTTATAAATATATACTGTATTGATAATTTTTAGTAAAATAGACCTCATCTATTGACTCTAATAAAAAGTTCAATACATATGCTATTTTCATTATATCAGATGATGTTTGGTTTTCCATTTCTATTTGTCTTTGATTTTGTCCAATATAGTTGATATCATGTGATTTTCCAGAGATTTCGTATTATTTATTTTATTAATTAAGAACACAATAATTATTATGAAATAAATAATAATTAAAAGATTTCATGTCTCGATTTGAACTCATGCACTTCTTTAATTTGACGATTTATGTAAACTTTTGTTGCGCTAGTTGTTAAGAGCCTATTAATGTCAATTGTTGTTAAATTTTGTCACTCATTTCATGTATATAAATATATATTATTAAAAAAGTAATCCGATTGTAATTTTACCGTTGAACAATATGGCAGCTGATGATGTGGCAATGACTATCATTGTAGATGAGGTGTTATAATAGTGTTCCTCTGTAATGTGATATACATTATCACCCCAAAGAGTTGCACTCATTCTTTCCCCTATGTTATTATTTGTTACTTAGCAAGTTGGTCATATAAATTTGAGATTGAAATTGTAAGATAGTGACATATGTTATACTATTAGATACAGATATTACCTTATATTATCGAGCTCTATAAATATTTTTCTCACCACTCTTCCTTTAAACATTTGATCAGTTGCTAGCGATATGATAACAAATGCTCCCATAACATCTATCAAGTATTTTTAAGTTAGTAATTGAACATTAATCCTTACATAGGTTTATATAAAATGTGGCATAGTAAGTACCTGTTAGGTCAGTGTCAATAGCAGAAGGAGGGCCATGAGTGTGTTTCCAAAATAATTTAGAATCATCAGCAACATTCAACTCCTTCAACGCTGCAACCCAGCCATCCCTGAAGTATTTTAAACTTGCATAATCCATTTGAGAAGAGACTACATCTAAAGCTTTGTTCCATCCTTTTTCCCAGTCAGAGTTAAAGGATTTCTTCACAACAGCCTTTCTTTTCACCCTCTCCGAGGAAGTATTTTCCTTTAAAATCTCCTCAGCAGACTTTACCTTCTCTTCAAGGTCTTTCTTACGCCATTCAGCCTCTTCAAGCTTGCCATCAGCTTCCACCTTACTGGAAACATCAACCTTCAGTTTCTCTTTTACCTATTTGGAAGTATTAACAACTTGTTATTGAGATACGTCAGCCTCTTATCGAGCTGTAATAGCCTCTTACCGAGCTTTGTTAGCCTCGTTGGCTGCTTTAACAGCTTTTTATCGAGCTATCTCAATCTTTTGAACTTTATTCTCCCAGGAAGCTTTATCTTCCTCTTACTTCTATCGGGACTCCTTCAAAGACGGTGATAACCCAACAAGGGCTTCCTCCACTCCATTGGAAGAAGTTGAGGCTTTGATAGCCTCATCCTTCTCCATAATATTATTAAAATACACCAAAAATTACAAGACAAATAAAAATTCAAGTCAGGATATGAGCACTATACGAAGAATAAAAAAGATGAACATAATAACACTTACTAATGCAAGGTGTAGGGCTGCCAAATCAGTTACTTTATCCCAAGGAGTAGAAGTTTCAGCAACTCGGCAATTAGGGAGAGTTCTAGAACAGATTAGTTTCTTGGCTAGGCTAGAGGAAATGATAGTTGGAGGAATAGCCCTAAAAGAAGGAATACCAACCCTAATAGGTTGGGCAGCAACATCCATAGGCTTTTCAGTAGGATCTCTCCTCAACCTCGTCAAAGAAGCACCTTCAATCAAAGGTGCTGCCTCTCCTTAAATAATAACCACTTCAATCAAAGGTGCTGCCTCTTTTGTAATAACAGCTTCAATCAAAGGTGCTTCCTCTTTTGAAACAATAGGGGGCTTCTTGCTGACCTCCTTAACAGTTGAAATCGCTTTCCCAGATGGAGCGACATCTTTTTTCTTAGTCCCTTCAGCTGGAACATCCTTTTTCCTCTTCCCTGCCCCTTCAGTACCAGGAGAAGCCTTAGCAAAATGGTCGGGCACTTTCCTCTTCTTCGTCATTAGGTCAGTAATAGAAGTACCCAAGTTAGAAGAAGATTCTTTAACAGATGCTGAAGATGCAAGTTTTTGGTTAAGGTCAATCACCAAAGGAGGAACAAGAGGACGAGAAATAAAAGAAGAAGTGGTGTTCTTATATCTCAACAAATAAGAAGCATCTCTCACATGCTCCCCAACAACTGATTGATGCGAACCCCGGATGAGTTTCAAATCCTTTATATTAATATCACACTCTTTTGGAGGTTTCATCTTTCTATCAACTACAAAACAGAAAATGAGTCTCAGTTACGCATTTTATCAAACAATAACAGAGCTAATTTGAAAAATAAAACAACCTATCCCATTTCCATAAAGTGGACATATGGGACCTTTGTACATGTCTTTCCCTTTTAGTGGGGGGTGTTGCCAATTTTTCATCACAACCCTATGCTCAAAATAATCCCTACTAGCATCAGGGAGATTGATCACTCAAACTCTATTTAAAAACCTAGTTTTTAAATAAAATGTGGTGTCGTTAGTAACCCATTTATAACAGTACATAATTTCAGGAATCCCTAGACGAGTTCCATGAATTTGACTCAATCTATGTATGCCACTAACCACCCTCCATGTATTTGGAACTATTATTGCAGGAACAATATCAAAATATTGGCAAAATTCCAAACACAAAGGAATAGGCGGGAAAGAAAAACCACATTCCACTACAAAAATGGAGGGAAACCAGTGTCCCTCAGCTAGAGAAAATAAATCATAGGGGCAAGGAGATTCTTATAGAATAACCCAATAGGGAATCAAAAAATCAGCCCTGAACTTATCCAACGATTCGACAAGATAAACCATGGTTTCTGAAGAAAAAAAAGAAGAAAGAAAAGAAATTATTATAGAAGATCAAGAATTTAACTAAGGTGGATGACAAAAAAAATGACCGTAAGAAGAGAAAGTGGGAAGAAAAAGAGTTTAGAAGTTTGGAAGTAAAAAGTATAAGACAATCGAATTCTATCATCTTTATATACGCTGCTTTAGGAAACGAGAAAAATGATGATTACAGATAACGACGATTGCATTATCGGCAGCTAAAAAGTATGAGTTCCCAAGCGTTCGCAAAAATTTAAAATATTTACAAGTTTGCCACTTGGTGCTTAAAATTAGTATGATTAGAAGAGAATTTCACAAGTATTACAACACTGGGTAAAAATGCTCAAGCAACTCTTTGGGCATAATATTCCACACTCTCATCTCTAGTTTTAACTATGAAACTTTGGGGCTTCTGTTGATACCAAAATTAGTCTGTTGACCTGGACAAATTATATGAAGACATGTGTTGTCCCATATGGCATGAATATCATTATCAATCTACTCAGCATACCGAGCTACTCAACTTACCGAGCATCCAATCAGGAAGATCAAACGGTGATCTCAGATTCATGGAACGTCCTTACCATGTCCAGATGTATATGTCTATTAAATAATGGTGTATTGTCTATTCATACTGACAGCCTAAGGGCTATAAATACTTTTTGTACACCCCCACAAAAGGGGGATGATCATTAGCCAACTTAATCAAGGTTAAGGCAAAACACCCAGCAATACAAAACAGTGGACGTAGGGCATTATCATTACAGCTGAACCATTTTAAAAATCCTTCGTCTTATTTCTTTATTCATATTTATCTGTGATTAATTAATTAGATCAAGTCTAGTTTTTTACATCAACAAGGTCGAATATAATTCAAACTATATAAAGATAGGATATTCTATATAATTTTATAAATTTAGTTCATGTACTAAAAATGACTAATATGTCATTTGAAAACTCTAAAAAAACATCAAATTTTTAAAAGTTCATAACTTCAAATCTACAAATCCAAAATTCACAAAAAATATATAATTGAAATCTAGTCACCGAGATTTATCAAACAACACCCATATTTGATATTTTTTGACAAAAAATCGAAACCAATAAATTTACCATTGCACTATACCCTCCATTTTTTTCCAGCCAAAACTCCATTCTTTCCGGCGAACACTATATTTTTTGGGCAAAAAACCTTCTTCTTCGGCGCTAGCATTGTTGCTGCTGGCGCGGATTAAAAATAATGAAAGAAATAGACGAAGGGAGAGTGAAGGACGAGAGAGAAACAATTCGACGAGAATTACAGTGGTATTCGATGAGGATTTCGATGGGTGGGGTGGGGTAGAGGTGGGGTTATGTGTTTATTTTCAAAATGAGTATGACTAAATGTATAAATATAGATACATATTTAACTTTTACTCCTAACTCTAAAGGGACCACACAAATAATTGTTATTGTACCACAGGGATTAGATTTATAAACCTCAAAACAATTGTCCTAAAAATCCAACTATAGAAAGAATGATGACCTTAACCTTAATTCTCTATTTTAAAGATGGCCCCATGACTGGTCCCATTCTACTACTAATGCCTTATGATGTTTTAACTGTGACTTTATAAGTCGACCATGTAAAAAATAAATTATATGCATGCCTTTAAATATTTCCAACAACATTATCGTTTCAAATGAAATAAACATAAGACTTGGGAAAAGCTTATGAGTGTACATATTTTCCATCAATATTATAATATATCACTTATTTTTAGCCTAGCGCAATGCGTCTGTTCTTTATAGAGCTATTTATACACTCTATGTAATGTGAGCAATCCGCGTTTGATGTTTGAGAGCATATGGAATATTGGTGTGACAACCCGCTCAAAATAATAATGGGTGGCCAACCCTATACTACATTAAATCGGGTATCTCAGATGGTTCAATCTCAACTTCAACTGACAATAATAAATATTATAAGGCTAACTACCCGAAACTATTAAAAGAGGATGCCAAAATTAAATAAAACACACCACGAACAACAAACCAACACTATAAAATTTCTAACCAAGGTAAAACATACACGAGTACATGATAAATGAAGTGCTGGAATAAAATGAAATGAGTATATACAAATGAATATACTCGAATAAGTTGTCGGGTCACAGACAGTACAACAACTGAAATGGAAAAATATAAACATCTATAAATATCCCTTGGGTATAAACCCGATATACAATATGAATCCTACCCATATTTATAAGAAGTGGGAAGCGAATACCATCTAAATCCCGCAACATTCCGCACCTGTTACCGCTCTCACGACTCTGGATAGAAGGGAATCTGGTATCCATGCGGTAGGACACCTGTAGTAATATGTATATATATAGCAGGAGAGAAATATAAATGGCTTAGAGCCCGAGTTGTAAAAATGTTTAGCAAGTGTGTTAACCGTGCATAATAAATATAAATGCACTTATTTCATAATTAAAGTGGAATCGTACTCTCGTGAAACCCCAACTCACCTCTCATCTAACAGCGCGCACCTATTCGCATCTTGTAATCTTAATTAAGTTAACTCTCCCATAAGGACAACCTAACTTACCATAGGCACGGACCATACCCGCAAGACCTGCCATTCTAACATAACCCAAGAATCCTTCCCATTCTAATCACATTTAATTATATTTGCACATATACGCTATGCTAGGCTAGATTCCAATTTTATTAGCTTACAATAGTTATAAGTCTTAATACATTACCCATTGTCATTAGGCTTCAATAATATAATTTAATTTCTAAATAACATGCATACAAATTAATAAGGACAAAACTTCTCTCTACTCTCAACATTACACTACGTTTCGTGCGTGGGGCGTCTCGCAAAGCGAAATCTAAACAAGGAACCCCCCTATTACACTACTCCATGACAATGTCGATCGTAGGGATCCATTATGTCATACACACAATTCTACTACTCCAATTTAGATTACTATCTAAGAACAACCTCAAAACCTCCAATAATATCCTTGGGATGATGTAACCAAAATATTTCTTTAAATGCGATACATCAACCCCCAACAATCTAGTACACCATAATCACCCAAGATGTACACCATAGAACTTTTATATCCTTTCTACTATATATATATATATATATATATATATATATATACAATCATTCATTCCCATAGCCAAGTGTACATACCACATATGATGTACAATGGCCATACACATAATGTAACCGGCTATATATATCGCCAATATACTGCACCATGCTATCATCTTCCTAGTTCCCAACCCACATAGCATACTGGGGACCACCTGGTGGGGCTAAACGACACCCATCCTCGTGATAAACTCACACACACAATGTTCGGGAAGCGGTCATAACTCCTAACCGGTCAATGAGACGAAACATACCCACCACGTCTCACCCCAAAAGAAATGTAAATCACATAATAACACACTGGACGACTATGACATGGGGAATATCCACACTCTGTTCCTCGAGCTAGAGTGCTCACCCTCATCGCGAAAACTTAGCAATGATAGCATGTGCGGGGTATGCTTAACCATACAAGTATATATATCATTTACATGCACAATATATATACATCCCTATGATCCCATCATATAATTAAACCATCACATACGGTTTAGATATTCACAACATGAGTATTCACATATATCCATATCTATACAATTATATATATATATATATAATAAGTTACCATTGTGTTTTTACTGTTCCATAAACACATCATATCTTTAATGGTTTAGATTTGATCCATCAACGCAAAAAGCAACGGTTAAGATTTAACAATGCTCCAGACTTTGTGACTTAACTTTAACTTCCTTTATTTCCACTACTGCTACAGTGGTAACATTATATGTGACTTGAACTTCTTTCATATCGGGTACTGCTAGGGTAGGTAAAGAGCAGGTACATAGGTTTGTACTGTGCCCAGACTAACTCATTTTGGCTACTTAATATATGTATGTTATAGAGAAGTTTTCCTTCATTATTTTCTCAACTGTTGGAGTAGGTAGTTCATCTCTTCTGTAAACATTTATTTTTTTCATCTTTAAACATTTATGCGTATCTGTTTTCAGCATATGTATGTTCATGCATATCAGTTTTGTTCTTTTGTTCATGCTAATGTAAAATGCTCTATGGGTCTTTAACTTTGTGAACATGCGTGGGTTTTAACTTTGTGAACATGCGTGGGTTTTAAACTCATTGGGTTCATGAGTTCGTCTCGCCTGAAACCTTTGTTCAGTCATGCGTATCTGAATGGAAAAATCATGTGCCTATTTATTTTGTTGAGCTGTTAATATACATATGTTACCAGTATTGATATTTGTATAATGGAGGCATGAAACGAAACTAGCTGATGGGTTTGTTTCTTTGTCTCTTCTTTCTTGATTTGGTTTGTAGGAGATGATGCCAATATGGATTCTCCATTTAACCGTGTTGGTCTATATTTGGCGTTAGCTTACGTCGAACCACCATAGTTACGTCACCATCAAAGCTTCATGTACATTCAGCAAAAATGTACATGAACATGAAGCCTCTTTTCTTTTTTAAGGTATTTCGTCAAAACAGAAGGGGGGGGGGGGGGGGTCAGAAACTGAATATAGAAGCTAGAGAGACCATGAACCCATGATAGATCTGTTCTGCCACCCTTTTTCCTTTGTTATGGGCCTTCTAAATGATCAACGAATTTCTATGTTCTTTGGATTTCAGATCTACGAGCAGTATAACACAAGATCCGTTGGATGTTTACTCGGGTCTCTCAATTTTCAAACTTATATGGTGGGTCGGTCTCAGTAGGGCCCCAATTTTGCACCTGAAAGAGTACCCGAGGTGGGTCGGTGCGAGTTGGGTCAGGCATAAATCAACCAAGATGAGGTGCGCCTAATTCCATATCTGGTAAGTTGATCTTCAATTTCTCAAAGATAGCTCCGATCAGCAGTGACAATGAATCATTTTTTTTCTTTTTTTGTTGTTTGGTTAGTGACATAGCTATGGTGGTTCGATGGGCTTTTTTAGCGACCAAAGAAACATTGGATTTTCACGTGACCCGATTTACACCCATATATGGTGAGTTGATGGTGAGATGGATCAAAGTTTGAATCTGACTTGGGTCGGGTTATCGCCGGAGTCAGGGGAATCTCAAGGTCCCCGAAATTTTGCTGTTGGTCGGAGCCAGAAATTTACCTACTGTCTCTCTGATCGTCATCTAACAACAGCGGGTAATGTGTGATGATATTAAAGCCTTATTTTGTACTTTTTTTTATTGTTGACATATAAAGCCTTAAGTTTGATGAATATGTGTTATGACAAATCTTATGCTATCATGTAGTGAGAAGAGAGAGGGGAGATGGGTTTCCAACTTGGACTCACTTGATTGAGGTGCAGGTTGTCTTCACCTAGATTACACCAAGACCCCACTAAGTGTTTAGAATAAAAAGAAACATGAAGCCAGTAACCTGCAGTCAACATTACAAAAATTAAGTGCCAGTTGAGGTGCGATAATATTTATGAAATTTTGTGAAAAAAAGTTGTTTGTTTGATTTTGGTTTGCAATTTAGTAAATTTCTGAATCTGAAGTGTTTTGTTGGATTGTAGAAGATGATTCTTTATTTTTCCTTTCATTTCTCCTCCCCTGTTCGTGTAGGAGTAGTTTTTTTTTCTTTCCTTAGTTTGTTTCTTATACTATAAAGCAACAGTCGGTTTAAAATAACAATAGAATAGTAAAATATCGAAAAAAAAATAATAGAATAGGAAAATATCAAGGATATTTATTTTAAAATTGGTTATTCTAACTTTAAACCCCAAAATTTTGTGAAGTTGCAAATTTCAAATTTGGGTCTCAAAAGGTTTTGTTTAACGAACCACTCGAAATTTTTAGTCAGGTTTAAAAATGATATCCGGTTAGGAATTCTTACTCGATATCCGGTTGTGATAATTTGGGTCTCAAAAAGATTTTGTTTAAATAAAAATTTCCTACGTGATAATTATACGTGGAAAATTTGTAGTAATTCTTACTCGAGCCTAAAAGTGTAATAGCGTCGGTAACAAAACAAACATAGTGGAAAATGTTAGCCTCAGGTAGGTAAGCAACATATGACACTAGCTTTTCGAATCTCTTTCTCTCATTCTTCTAAATAATAAGGCCTAATGTCCTTGTGAGTTATTGCATTACTGTCAATATCAAATGATATTTTTTAAATGGATTAAAATGCATAGTGTTAAGTAGACACGTTTTACGGATACAAAAATGCGTTAAATACTTTTAAGTGAAACTAACTCTCCTCAAATGCTATCATTAAAGTGTCTCCCTTTATTTATTTTTATTGTCTTTGGGTGCTAAGTCGGTCCTAATGACACGAATAATTCATCGAGTTTTTATTAAACAATGATATCCAATAGGTTTGTTTAATATAAGTAACGTCAATTTCTTTTTGGATAAAAAGGATGTCCATTTTTTTAAAATAAATAACGAAAGTTTATTTATTAACGTCCATTTTAATAAAAAAAATAATATAATATTATTTTTTAAGCTTTATGGAGGTTGACCCAGTTTAAATTTATGGTTTGGTAATTGAGTTGTCTTTAGTGGATTGTCCCATGTTCTTCGTTGTACCTCCTTTACATTTATAAAAATCATAAAATTTTTATCTCTTTGAAATACCGACTCTTTTACATCTCAAACACGTCTATTGTTGTGAACTGAATATGAACTATGGTCCAATCAACGATATACATTTTCAAAAATTTACGTCGTGCCTTCAGGCACGGGTATATCCTAGTATATATATATATATATTCCCATATACACATAAATATACACACTTTCTCTCGTCTGTATGTATACGATTTATAAACTCGGTTATAAGTATACATAATCCTTAATATACTAGCCGTCATCCCAACATATTTAATTTACCTCGATATATGAATACGATCCCTCACTTGAAGCATATTCATCAATTTCTCCAATGATATGAATAGTCTCCCCCCCCCACATATATATATATATATATATATATATATATATATATATATATATATATATATATCCAACATTAAGGTTATCACCCAAAGTTTTGTGTAGGAAACCATCACTACACATCTCATCTATATTCGAAAGTTCATCCACATTTCTAGTACTAATTTTGACTATTGGTATACACATAACTAGTAGTCTACAAACCTCAAGCTTAAACTTACATTCATTTTATGATACCATCTATCGTTGGAATCCCCTTTTATTATTCACACTCTATTCTAGTTGGTAGTATGATCCCATCGCTCTCAATTCTAACTACAGTTCAGTTATCCCTATGAACCCTTAACATTTACGATATATTCCCAAAATTCATCATCACTAAGGATATGCAATCCCTCTCTCTCGTCGGTCCCCAATCTAAATCTCAATAGAATCTTATTACCATAAGGATTCGGCACTAACCTCGGCCTACGATTTCGAGCCATGCCCTCACCGCTCTCTCTCAAAGAGTTCTAAACATCACGTCATATGAAAGCTAACTTATGACCTCTAAATAGAACTACCGTTCATAAAGAAATTCCAATACTACGCCAATATAATAAACTACAATACATATGTATATGAGTCCCCAAAATGACTCGATACGTACCCGCGATCTCATCATGAGAGAAACTCCAAATAGATCTCCAAAACATCTTTCTTATATCATATAATCATGCCTCAAATCAATAAACCTGAACAAAAAGGGTTAGAAATCGTCCTAGAGAAAATTCCTCAAAATGCCCTATTTTCGAATCGATTCGGCCCCAACGGCGAATCAATTCGTCCCATCCGAATCGATTCGGTACAAAGAGACATGAGAGTCTGCTACATATCGAATCGATTATCTAGGGGAGAATCGATTCGGCCCTAAATACCTGAGGCTTCTGCAACCTGGCGAATCAATTCGCTAGGGACGAACCAATTCGGCCAGTTCAGAAAGCCACGAAATGGTTGATTTCTCCAAACCCAAATTTTCTAAAAATTCAATTTATACCTCTTCCAATGCTTAATCTTCAATCCCAACATGTTTTCAAACATCAAAACTCATCCTATATATAATCTCATCAATTTATATTCCTTAAACCCAAGTGTAAACTTCAATTTCAAGATTGAAACCAAAAAAATTAGGTTTTGATAACTATACCCAAAAGTTCAATTCTTTTATCCGCAATTATGAAATGAACTACACAAATGAAATATTTAGCAATATTAAACACTTGCCTCGAAATTGTACAGGTTGGATCATCCTCGAGGTTGCGTTTGGGCCGAAATCTCCAAGCTTTTTCTCCTCCCTCTTTTCCTTTCTTCGTCTTTCTTTCTTCCTTTCTCTTTTCTTTCTATTTCTCTCTTTCTATAAATGAGAAGGCTTGATCCTGTAATACCCCGTACTTTTGGCTATAATTATTTTTGGGATTAATTAATTAATTGCGTATTAATTGGAAATTAATCCGGGTTATAAATACTAATATGATGCGAATTGGTATTTGATTATGTGCATATATGATTATATATGTATCTGGTACTATAAAAATTTGTCGTGAGATTTATATACGGCATTTTAGAAATTTTGTTGAGACGCGTGGGACCGCCGCGTCACGGTATATTATTTTGATTAATAAAAGTGAATTTAAAATCTATAATCCGTATGGTCATTTTGAGTGCGTCAACGCTTCCGGAAGGGTCGAGATAGTCAGAAAACACTAGCCAGGGGTATAGTTTGGGTCCCGGGGTATTTTTAGGCCATACCGGTAACTTAAAGGGTATTTTAGTAATTTGGTATTTTTGGGTAATTAAAAGTGACGAAAATTGAGAGTTGTAATCTGATAAGGATTGACCCAACCAACCCTTTATTAACCCCATAAGCTACGTAGGTTATCATTTAGTCTTCCAACTCTCCCAAAGAAAACCCTAGCCACCATAGCCATCTTTTGGAGAAGAAAGCTTGGAGAAGGAGAGAGAGAGAGGAATTCTGCAGAGATTTTTCGCCAAATCAACACCAAATCCGAAATCAAACCAAGGCAAGTGATTTATTCCATTTAAATTTCAGAGAATGATTCTTCCATGTTAGATTATTAAAAAACTTTGTATGTTCTTGGAAGATAATGAAAAACCCATAAGATTGGAGTTATTAGTTTGAATTTTGGGATATAGGTTGCATGTAGAATGTTACTGGATGATCATATTATGTGAATTACTGCCTTTTGTAATACCAAAAATGGATTTAAGATGAGGTTCATGACTGTTCTTGAGAAAAATCAGAAAAAATAGGTTTTTGATGAAGATTGATCCATATGTAGCCTATAGTTGTTGAAATATTGATTTATGGACGTTAGTAATATTGTAGGATGGTTATATGACATTACTATAACGTTATGTTTGAGAATCATACGCTAGAAATAAGTTTTGGGACGTTTTCAAATCTGCAGAACGAAGCAGTCCGTAGCCATACCTGTTCGATCGATCGATCGACATTCATCAGTCGATCGATCGACTAGATCGATCGATATTCATAGGTCGATCGATCGACCTTCCTAGAATGAGTAAAATTTTCCTTAATTTGATTTTAATGGTGGAAACCCTCGGAGAATACGTTTGGAGAACTTATGAATACCCTCACCCTTAAGGAAGACCAGTAGGTGTGATTATTATAGTGGACTTTAATTAGAATGCAATTCGAGGAATTATTCTAAATAAATGAAATTCGTTATGTGAGATAATAATTGGGTTAATAGTACCAATTGGAATAAGTTGATGAAATAAGGTTTGGGGCAGAAACAAAGACCTTAGGTATAAAGATGTCATATGTGAGAATTATGGGAGACTTAATAGTCTATTTGAGATAGGTTTTAAGTTTAAGGAATTACGACGTGAGACGTGTCGACTATTTAAATTATATATTATCGGATAACTTGAAATATATAAGTTTGGAATAATGGTATAATGATGTAGAAAATACCTTATTAATATGGTAATATCTAAGATGTGTGAATGCTTAGTATATAGTTTATGTGTATAACATACCTACCATACTTGCTATCACGGGGGAGGTTTGCGTTCGCTTAGGACCCTCTAATCCTTGTGTGCCTACGGGGGGGATTTAGACTGGTACCTTGATGAACATAGGTCATAGAAAGACTTATTGTGATATTAATAAGTCCGCTGACCATGGGAGCGTAGGTATGTGCGTGACCCATGTGATGGTGACTGTGTTCGCCTCCATTATTTGTGATGTTGTCATCAGTAAACTATTCCTGAGAGATTCAGAATATGTAATCCTTATGTACGTGATGTACCGGGATGGATAGCAGAGTATGTGTGCACTACAGCTTAGATTGCGGGGTGCTTGTATCGTATATTTATGATGTGAATAATATACTTTAAATTAACGGAAATCCTCATGTTAATGTTGTAAAAATATTACGGTATTGTTTCGAGTTATATAATGAGTTAGCTGATAGTTATATCAATGGCATAGTTAGTAACTGAGTTTACGTTAAACCTCTATTAAATTACGAGCGTTGTTATGTTAAATTAACCGAGTATTAATGGGTAGAACCTTTGGTAGTCTAGCTAGTTACGTTGTAGCTTAGCTAGTGGAAAGGGTAGTTATAGATGGGTACTTACGTTAGGAGTGCACAGTTAGTCGAGAGGTGAGGATTTAATGTGAGTGCACGTCCTAACATGTACTTTGCATTTAATGTTTTAAATGTTTTAAAGCACTTGCAGGTTTTTAAAATGATTTCCACTTTCGGGCTCTGACCCATTTGCTTTCAAATATATTTTCTTGTAAAACCATTTTAGGTGCCCAGCCACAAGGACACCAAGCATAGGATTCTCATTCAGGTGACGAGCTGTAGCTGTTTGTGGAAGCTACAGGGACTTGCTTTTAGACGCCTCTCTCATTTGGATTCCAGTCTCAGCATCTATCAGTTGTAGGGCATGTTGCCCAATTCTATTAGACATTTTTACATTTCAGTTTTCAGACTCTAGCATGTATTGCCCAGTATTCAGTTTTAGTTATTTATTTCAGTTTACTTATCAGTTGTGGGATTTGTATTGAGGAGTTTTTCCTCCAGGTTTTATTTACATATTGTGATGGTTATTCATTTTACTTCAGTATGGTGAATGGTGTTATTTCGTTATTCATTACTCTTGTTGCATGTTAATCAGATTTAATTAAAATTTGGCAACTTGCTTTTTAAATACTAGGTGGTTAGTAATAATAAATGTTTTCGACAGTGATGCTATTAACTGAGCCAACTTGGCATTTTGAATTAATTTTATAAAGGAGTAGCTACCCGGTATTTAATTAGTCGGGGTGTCACAGGTGGTATCAGAGCCAGGTTCTAGTGTCCTTTAGGATCTGTACGGCTATTATGTTTCCGCTACGTTTTCTTTGATATAGAGCCCTATATTTTAGGACTGTTGTACTCTTTTTGTGTATGCTTCGATCTTCAGCTATTTTAAGTTTATAAACCGTGAACTTATAAACTTTGTTCTTATTTCAGATGCCTCCACGACGTGCACGACGAGTTCCCAGGAATGCAATGCCCGAACCCCAGCCCGCTCCAGTTCAGGGCATGTTGAACGCCACTGAGGTTGCAGCTATAGTAGCTCAAGCGGTAAATGCCGCGATTGCCGTTATTCAGCAGGCACCACCACCGGCGCCGGTTGCCGCGCCAGCACAGGTTAATGCATTCCCGTCTGCTTGGGAACGTGTACGCGACGCTTTTCAGAAAGCGCATCCGCCAGAGTTTGCAGGAAGCTCAGATGTGGTAGTCTCGAGCCAATGGAGGAAGGACATGCAGAGGCATTTGAGGATGCATGAGTGCACAGACGTTCAGAAGCAGGTGCTAGCTACTTTCAAGCTAGTTGGATCTGCGCTGCAGTGGTGGGAGTCCATTACCACCGCGGAGGAGAGGGATACCCTCACGATTCAGGAGTTCTGGGTGCGGTTCGACCGCAAATACTTTCCGTCTGCAGTTCATACAGAGATGAGGAGGAAGCTGATGAGTTTGAAGCAGGAGACCAAGACAGTGGCCGAGTATGAGGCCGAGTTCACTAACCTGTTGAATATCGTTCCAGACGAGATTCCAACAGAGAAGAAGAAGATAGAGAAGTTCACTGATGGGTTGAATTGGAGGATCCGTCAGCATCTGCTAGGGAACCTATCGTTGGCCACGTATTCTGATGTGGTTAACGCTGCACTATTGCACTGCCAGGACCACCGTTTTCATATGGCCGAGGGCAAGCGGTCAGGAGAGTCTAGCCATCAGAGCAGGACTGGAGGACATGGTGCCAGCGGGGCACAGACCGGTCAGGGGCAGAGACAGACTGAGCAGGGTACCCAGCAGGGGGACAATAAGAGGTTCCGGTCAGGGAACTACAGGCAGGGACAGGGAGGTTTCCGTCAGGGCCATCAGGGTCCAAACGGCCATCAGGGCCAGCAGGGACAGAATGGGCAGCAGTTCCATCAGGGCCAAGGGAGGAATGGTAACGGCCACCAGGGCCGGGGACAGCAGGGGCAGAGGGGAGGGAACTTCCCAGGGAAGTGCTTTACTTGTGGCAAGACTGGCCATAAGAAGCAGGATTGTCCTGATAGGGGCAGGGCCCCATAGCAGCAGCAGGGTGCTCGTCAGGAGCCACAGAGACCTATGTTTCCCGCCGCTCTTCCTGCACCGCCACAGATGGCAGCATTGCCACCCATTCCAGCAGTCCCAGCTCAGCAGGGGCAGCTACAGTATGGACGTGTCTACAACGTTCACCAGGCTGCAATTCAACAGGCACCGCCCGCGATCGAGGGTACGTTTCCTATCCATGGCACTATGGGTCGGGTGTTATTTGATACGGGTGCTACACACTGTTTTATTGCTACACACTTCGCGAAAGCTTTAGGATTGTTAGCTACGGCAGAGAGCACAGTGACGTGTGACGACTCACCATTAGGGAGTGGGTCACTTATTTTCTTTATATGCCGGGGAGTCGGGGTAGAGGTTGGTGGTTTGGTATTACCTGCGGACATGTTAGTGTTAGACATGCATGTTCACGATGTGATCATCGGTATGGATTGGCTCGTAGCATATAGGGCCATGATTGACTGCTTCAGCGGGAGCATTGTTTTTGCCATTCCGGGGCAAGAGATGTTTGTAGTGGCGATGCCTCGCCCAGAGGGAGGATCGACCACTCATCTGTATTACATAGAGGAGGATACCTCTAAGGAGGTTGTGATTCCTTTGGATTCGATCCCGGTTGTCAGGGAGTATTCAGATGTGTTTCAGGAGATACCAGGCTTACCACCCAGTCGAGAAATAGACTTTGTTATAGATTTGCTACCGGGTACGAGACCTATAGCACGTGCACCGTACCGTATGGCTCCAGCTGAGATGCGAGAGTTACGGGATCAGATAGAGCAGCTGTTAGGGCAGGGCTTTATTCGCAGGAGTACCTCACCTTGGGGCGCTCCAGTTTTGTTTGTGAAGAAGAGGGATGGTTCACTGAGATTGTGCGTGGACTACCGAGAGTTGAATAAGGTCACGATACGGAATAAGTATCCGTTGCCTCGAATCGATGACTTGTTCGACCAGTTGAGAGGAGCTTCTTTCTTCTCGAAGATTGACTTGAGATCGGGATACCATCAGTTGCGTATCAGGGAGGAGGATGTCTCGAAGACTGCGTTCTTATCGAGATATGGTTCTTACGAGTTTCGGGTTATGCCTTTCGGCTTGACCAACGCTCCAGCAGTGTTTATGGACTTGATGAACAGGGTGTTCAGAGATTTCCTCGATCAGTTTGTGATTGTCTTCATTGATGACATTCTGGTCTACTCTCAGACAGAGAAGGAGCACGCCGAGCATTTGAGGCAGGTTTTGCAGACACTTCGTCAGAATGAGCTGTATGCAAAATATGAGAAGTGCGGGTTTTGGCTGAAGGAGGTCCAGTTCTTGGGTCACATTATTTCCGACCAGGGAATATCAGTTGATCCAGGGAAGGTGTCAGCGGTGAGGGAGTGGGGACAGCCCACGACATCAACAGAGAATCGTAGTTTTTTGGGCTTAGCAGGATACTACAGGAGGTTTATTCGGGGTTTCTCGGAGATAGCAGGTCCTTTGACACATCTTACTCGTAAGGGTGTGCCATATATCTGGAGTGATGCCTGTCAGTTGGCATTCGATGAATTGAAGGACAAATTGACCTCAGCACCTGTGTTAGCATTGCCGAGACCGGGAGTTGAGTATTTGGTTTACACCGATGCGTCTTTGCAAGGGCTTGGAGGTGTTTTGCAGCAGGAGAGACAGGCCATAGCTTATGCTTCCCGTAAGCTTAAGCCTCATGAGAAGAATTACCCCACGCATGATTTGGAGTTGGCAGCAGTGGTATTTGCCTTACGAATTTGGAAGCACTATCTTTTGGGGGAGAAGTTTCAGCTGTTCACAGACCACAAGTCCCTACAGTATCTGTTCACGCAGAAAGAATTGAATATGCGGCAGCGTAGGTGGCTTGAATTTGTGAAGGACTACCAGTTCGACATCCAGTACCACCCAGGTAAGGCTAACGTGGTAGCAAACGCGTTGAGCCGTAGGCCAGCAGATGAGGTGGCAGAGGTGTGGAAGGCAAAGTGGAAGGAATTGGGACACCAGGATGCAGTGGCCCAATCTTTCATGTCTGTAATGACCGTTACACCGCAGATTGTCACGAAGGTAGTACGGGCACAGGCTAATGACTCGTTCTGTCAGGAGCAGATAGTTCGATTGCTAGCAGAGGGAGCCGAGTCCTATACCGTTAGCTCAGACGGGGGATTGCGCTTCAATGGGAGATTGGTAGTTCCGGAAGGGGAATAATTGCGGCACGATGTGATGGCAGAGTCGCACGGCTCACGGTTCGCGGTACATCCCGGAGGGGACAAAATGTACCAAGACATGAGACGCCAGTATTGGTGGAGCGGTATGAAGAGAGATATCGCTGAGTTTGTCTCGAAATGCGCCACTTGTCAGCTTGTAAAAGTGGACCATCAGAGACCAACAGGATTTCTACAGCCGTTGGAGGTCCCGGTGTGGATGTGGGAGAGCATATCCATGGATTTTGTCACGGGGTTGCCTACGTCGCAGAGGGGTCACGACTCCGTTTGGGTAATTGTGGACAGGTTATCCAAGGTCGCTCACTTCTTACCCGTAAGGACTGACTACACTACAGGACAGTATGCCCAGCTTTTCATTTCAGAGATTGTGAGACTTCACGGTGTGCCCCTGAATATCGTGTCTGACAGAGACAAGATATTTGTTTCGAGGTTTTGGGAAAGTTTCCAGGAGGCCATGGGCACGGAATTGCGGTTGAGTACGGCTTATCACCCGCAGACCGATGGGCAGACAGAGCGCACCAACCAGATGTTGGAGGACATGCTACGCATGTGCATTATTGACTTCGGAGGTGGATGGCAGCAGTATCTTCCACTGGTGGAGTTTGCTTACAACAACTCCTATCAGTTCACGATTGGCATGGCTCCGTTTGAGGCATTGTACGGCAGGCCTTGTCGTTCCCCAGCATGTTGGTTGGAGGTGGGGGACAACAAATTACTTGGGACAGAAGTTATCCAGGATACTTCGGCAAGGATTGAGTTGATTCGGAGTCGCATTCGGGTAGCTCAAGACAGGCAGAAGAGTTATGCTGATGCGAAGAGATTTTTCAGGGAGTTCCAAGTAGGGGACCAGGTTTTGCTCAGGGTTTCTCCGATGAAGGGGATTATGCGATTCGGGAAGAAGGGGAGGTTGGCACCGAGGTATGTGGGGCCGTTTACTATTATTGAGCGGATCGGACCGGTTGCGTATAGACTGGGGCTACCGGAGCACTTGCATCGGATTCACGACGTGTTCCATATTTCCTCACTGAGGAAATACCTTAGAGATAATTTGGCTCATTCTCACATTGCTGTGGAGGACATCGACCTCCAGCCGGATAGCTCCTACGAGGAGGGGCCAATTGCTATTTTAGACCGAAGCGAGAGGAAACTGCGGTCAAAGATAGTCCCGTTAGTGCGTGTTCAGTGGCGACATCACAATGTCGAGGAGTCCACATGGGAGCGCGAGGATGAGATGCGCGAACGTTATCCAGAGCTATTTTTAGCAGGTACTTTCTAGTTTCGAATTTCGGGACGAAATTCAGTTATTAGGGGGGGAGTATGTAATACCCCGTACTTTTGGCTATAATTATTTTTGGGATTAATTAATTAATTGCGTATTAATTGGAAATTAATCCGGGTTATAAATACTAATATGATGCGAATTGGTATTTGATTATGTGCATATATGATTATATATGTATCTGGTACTATAAAAATTTGTCGTGAGATTTATATACGGCATTTTAGAAATTTTGTTGAGACGCGTGGGACCGCCGCGTCACGGTATATTATTTTGATTAATAAAAGTGAATTTAAAATCTATAATCCGTATGGTCGTTTTGAGTGCGTCAACGCGTCCGGAAGGGTCGAGATAGTCAGAAAACACTAGCCGGGGGTATAGTTTGGGTCCCGGGGTATTTTTAGGCCATACCGGTAACTTAAAGGGTATTTTAGTAATTTGGTATTTTTGGGTAATTAAAAGTGACGAAAATTGAGAGTTGTAATCTGATAAGGATTGACCCAACCAACCCTTTATTAACCCCATAAGCTACGTAGGTTATCATTTAGTCTTCCAACTCTCCCAAAGAAAACCCTAGCCACCATAGCCATCTTTTGGAGAAGAAAGCTTGGAGAAGGAGAGAGAGAGAGGAATTCTGCAGAGATTCTTCACCAAATCAACACCAAATCCGAAATCAAACCAAGGCAAGTGATTTATTCCATTTAAATTTTAGAGAATGATTCTTCCATGTTAGATTATTCAAAAACTTTGTATGTTCTTGGAAGATAATGAAAAACCCATAAGATTGGAGTTATTAGTTTGAATTTTGGGATATAGGTTGCATGTAGAATGTTACTGGATGATCATATTATGTGAATTACTGCCTTTTGTAATACCAAAAACGGATTTAAGATGAGGTTCATGACTGTTCTTGAGAAAAATCAGAAAAACTAGGTTTTTGATGAAGATTGATCCATATGTAGCCTATAGTTGTTGAAATATTGATTTATGGACGTTAGTAATATTGTAGGATGGTTATATGACATTACTATAACGTTATGTTTGAGAATCATACGCTAGAAATAAGTTTTGGGACGTTTTCAAATCTGCAGAACGAAGCAGTCCGTAGCCATACCTGTTCGATCGATCGATCGACATTCATCAGTCGATCGATCGACTAGATCGATCGATCGATATTCATAGGTCGATCGATCGACCTTCCTAGAATGAGTAAAATTTTCCTTAATTTGATTTTAATGGTGGAAACCCTCGGAGAATACGTTTGGAGAACTTATGAATACCCTCACCCTTAAGGAAGACCAGTAGGTGTGATTATTATAGTGGACTTTAATTAGAATGCAATTCGAGGAATTATTCTAAATAAATGAAATTCGTTATGTGAGATAATAATTGGGTTAATAGTACCAACTGGAATAAGTTGATGAAATAAGGTTTGGGGCAGAAACAAAGACCTTAGGTATAAAGATGTCATATGTGAGAATTATGGGAGACTTAATAGTCTATTTGAGATAGGTTTTAAGTTTAAGGAATTACGACGTGAGACGTGTCGACTATTTAAATTATATATTATCGGATAACTTGAAATATATAAGTTTGGAATAATGGTATAATGATGTAGAAAATACCTTATTAATATGGTAATATCTAAGATGTGTGAATGCTTAGTATATAGTTTATGTGTATAACATACCTACCATACTTGCTATCACGGGGGAGGTTTGCGTTCGCTTAGGACCCTCTAATCCTTGTGTGCCTACGGGGGGGATTTAGACTGGTACCTTGATGAACATAGGTCATAGAAAGACTTATTGTGATATTAATAAGTCTGCTGACCATGGGAGCGTAGGTATGTGCGTGACCCATGTGATGGTGACTGTGTTCGCCTCCATTATTTGTGATGTTGTCATCAGTAAACTATTCCTGAGAGATTCGGAATATGTAATCCTTATGTACGTGATGTACTGGGATGGATAGCAGAGTATGTGTGCACTACAGCTTAGATTGCGGGGTGCTTGTATCGTATATTTATGATGTGAATAATATACTTTAAATTAACGGAAATCCTCATGTTAATGTTGTAAAAATATTACGGTATTGTTTCGAGTTATATAATGAGTTAGCTGATAGTTATATCAATGGCATAGTTAGTAACTGAGTTTACGTTAAACCTCTATTAAATTACGAGCGTTGTTATGTTAAATTAACCGAGTATTAATGGGTAGAACCTTTGGTAGTCTAGCTAGTTACGTTGTCACTTAGCTAGTGGAAAGGGAAGTTATAGATGGGTACTTACGTTAGGAGTGCACAGTTAGTCGAGAGGTGAGGATTTAATGTGAGTGCACGTCCTAACATGTACTTTGCATTTAATGTTTTAAATGTTTTAAAGCACTTGCAGGTTTTTAAAATGATTTCCACTTTCGGGCTCTGACCCATTTGCTTTCAAATATATTTTCTTGTAAAACCATTTTAGGTGCCCAGCCACAAGGACACCAAGCATAGGATTCTCATTCAGGTGACGAGCTGTAGCTGTTTGTGGAAGCTACAGGGACTTGCTTTTAGACGCCTCTCTCATTTGGATTCCAGTCTCAGCATCTATCAGTTGTAGGGCATGTTGCCCAATTCTATTAGACATTTTTACATTTCAGTTTTCAGACTCTAGCATGTATTGCCCAGTATTCAGTTTTAGTTATTTATTTCAGTTTACTTATCAGTTGTGGGATTTGTATTGAGGAGTTTTTCCTCCAGGTTTTATTTACATATTGTTATGGTTATTCATTTTACTTCAGTATGGTGAATGGTGTTATTTAGTTATTCATTACTCTTGTTGCATGTTAATCAGATTTAATTAAAATTTGGCAACTTGCTTTCTAAATACTAGGTGGTTAGTAATAATAAAATGTTTTCGACAGTGATGCTATTAACTGAGCCAACTTGGCATTTTGAATTAATTTTATAAAGGAGTAGCTACCCGGTATTTAATTAGTCGGGGTGTCACAGATCCGTAAGCCTCTTAAATCCCTTAAAACAATAAACCCAGTTTTAAATGTTAATACACACTTTAAATGACTCGTTCACTCCAATTCGAGTCAAACATACTTAAAAATATTTTCGAACTGAAAATAAATCCAATGACAGTCATTTTGACTATCTCGGCCCATCCGGAACCAATGGTACACTTAAAATCCTCATCCAAAAAACTTTAAAACGTCCTCAATTTTTGGACTTCAATTTCCTAATTTTGAAATTCTCCGATTTAAATAAATTATATTTTTCCAAAAAAATTAATTTCTCAGTCCCAAAGTCACGGGTTGTTACAATTGGTAGGAGCATTATTGTAAAGTATACGAGCATGCCCACTTGTTTGCAGGGTCGTAGTTAAGAATTATTCGACGTGGGGGCTAAAAAAAGTCCAACACAAAAAATAATGAGCGTAACACAAAAAAGACTTAATATTCGATTGAAATTGTTTGCCATAGTTACAATTACAATTGTTCTCGATGACTTTTAATTTTTTGAAAACGTTGAATGATAAGCTCATTATATATATTATCAAAAATATCCTTTTCTATATATACAATCACGGTATGATTCATCCATTGATATACTAGCCTATTGCGTAGTGACGTCTTTACGATATTCATTTGGATATAACTGGGCAAGACAAACTAGATTTTCCTTGTCAAAGGCAATGAATGCATCATCGGGACAAATACGTGCTACACAAAGAAGTAATTCAAAATTTACCTCATTGAAATGACCATTTATCTTTTGAAGTTGAAAATCTAAGACCGCACAAAATAATTCAACACGATAATGATATAAGTTAGTCTTTTTGGGCACTTTGTGATCGTTTTTTTGGCAAAGAATGCATCATTAATTATGGGTATTTCAATTTCCTTTTTTTGACAAAAGGAAGAAACTTCGTTAAGAAACAAGTCCCATCCATCATCCTTCATCATTTGCAGTCGTTGTATACATACCCGAAACAAAGATAGGACATTCACAATATCTGGATCTTTCCTTTGCAATGCCATTGATAATTCATTTACAATTACCAACACATTTTTCATCAAAAGCATACTAAAACAAAGTGAAAAGTATTCATCGAATCCATAGCCACCCTTGACTCATATTTATGATCTTTCTTAATTGCATCCAATTTTACAATCTCAAGAACACCGATTACAGAGTAGAACATCGTAATCAAGCTAACTAACGTGCCAGGATGAGAGCCCCAATGAGTGTCACTGGGACGTTTTAAAGAGGTGCTTTGATTTTTTCCTTTTCCAATTTGAATCTTACCTTTCTCAATTGCAGGACTAATATTTTCAAGTTGTTACTTACGAAGAATATCACGACGTTTACACGAGGCTCCAACTAGATTGACAATACTTGAAATCAATATAAAATGAGTCATAATATCATCGTCTTTTTTTCCACCGTAACAAGATCCAACTGGAATTGGTGAGCAAAACAATGAACACGATGTATGTAACATTTTTAGGATAAGAGGACTATCATCTAAAGCATAAGATTGTTATTAGATTGCTAAAACAAAATTCACGTATCATTAACTTTAATTTTATAGGAATTTGATTTCCACATCTATCGACAAATGTTTTATGTATCACTGAATAATAAATGTCTAAGTCAATAACACACTTTATGTGTTACTTAATATACATAAATTATATATACATCATAAAAATGTTTTGAGTGCACTAAAAGAAAAAACACATTTCGCAACAATTAAAATATGTCGCAAAATGTATTAATTATGTCGCAAAAGACATTTCGCGACATAAGACTGCCTGTCGCCCCCGTGTCGGGGTAGCCCCGTCTAGGAATGTATTCGGAGACATACATATCTATTTCGTGGAATGTATATACCAATCGCGACAGGATACATGTCGCGAAATGTATATATTTATTAAAATATATATTAATATTTATTTTTCTATGAAATAATACCTCACCTTTCATGACATAATGACATGTCCTGGAATGTCGTCCTTTAGGCGACATGTATAGAATGTCGCGGAATGTCATCTAATTTGGCGACATAGTGTATGTCGCTAAATGTCATTTATGGTGCCACTAAAAGTCATTATTCAGAATATGATTGATTTTTAGCAACACCCACGTTATGTCGCTAAAAGAGAATTTTTTTAATAAATAATTCTGAAAGAAGATTGCAAGAGTCATACGTATAAATTTTTTCCATGATATAACTTGTATAAATTTGCATCCATAGCAATTTAGCATCCAAACTATCACATAAAATGACACCATATTCAATTCTACAATTCTTCATTAAAAGACAATTCTTTCGATTCAAATGAATGAATGTATGATTACAACAAATGTTCAAAATAACACCAACTACAAAAATAAAACACATTTCACGAGAAACATAGAGTCATCCAATCAACCAGCCCAACGATATCCAACGAAATCCATCATCAATCTGTGACAAGCAACAAATAAACACGTGTTAACCATAATTGGATTGCATAATATGGAAAAAAAATCTACGTTTATCATAAGTGTGCCTCTTTTTGCTATTTTTGATAGTTTTTTTAAATTTTTGCTCCTCGACGCTCAATTTTCAAATTCGGGTATGTTTGAGTTAATGAATTTAGAACGCTTCATAATTTTAGAAAATTTCGACAGAGTTTCCTTTGTTTATTCACGAAATCCAACTTGTTTTAACATTTAAAATTAACTCAGAGACATCAACAAAACCCATAAATAAATAATCAACAAATCCCTTCCAACAATTTAACATAAACTCATAAATAACTTGGTCAATATAAAGGTACACCGGACTCATGTCCATAGTTAAAAAATAGTCTCACGTGTGTCGCATGGCCCAACAATGGTCTTACTTTAGTATCATATGTGATTTTACACACTCCACCCCCAGTTCTCAACATGTTTCCTAATCTTCTGTTGGAGTTAATCAAGTTAAAACATTCAATAATTTCAAAAAAAGTCGATAGAGTTTCCTTTGTTTGTTCAAGAAATCCAACCTATTTAAACATTTAAATAAACTCAACAACATCAACAAAAGACATAAATAAATAATCAACAAATACCTCAAACGATTTAACATAAATAACCTCATAAATAACTCAATCGGTATAAAGGTTCACCCATTCGAAGCTATTTTTTATTTTCACCCACTAACGACATGCTTTAAGCCTAAGTCTAGATTTTTACAAAATATCATCCCATTCTCAAACCGGGAGTCCCGTGACTACGCTGTAAGTTCCTACGTGTCACATTTGTCTCGTGCGAGGTGTTCGTACCCCTTATGGGGTCATTTGGGCATTGTTTTGGGTTTTCACCCTCTAAAGGCATGTTTTTAGCCTAAGTCTAGATTTTGCAAATTATCCTCGTATTCTCGACCCGAGAGTCCAGTGGCTATGAGGTAAGTTCCTACGTGTTAGGTTGGTCCCGTGGGAGGTTTTCGTGATCTTACGGGACCGTTTGGAGCTATTTTGGATTTTCACCCTCTAATGGCATATTTTTAAGCCTAATTCTAGATTTTTGCAAATTATCGTCATATTCTCAAACTGAGAGTCTCACGACTACGCGGTAAGTTCTTACGTTTTACATTGGTCTCGTGTGAAGTATTCATACCTGTTATGGGACCGTTTGGGCGTTGTTTTGGGTTTTCACCTACTAACGACATGTTTTAAGCCTAAGTCTAGACTTATGCAAATTATCGTCCCATTCTCAAACCGGGAGTTCCATGACTAGGCTATAAGTTCTTACATGTTACATTGGTCTCGTGCGAGGTGTTCGTGCAACTTATAGGGTCGTTGGGTGTTGTTTTGGATTTTCACCCTCTAAAGGCATGTTTTAAGCCTAAGTCTATATTTTTTAAATTATCCTCGTATTCTCAACCCGAGAGTCCAATGGCTATGAGGTAAGTTCCTACGTGTTACATTGGTCCCGAGGGAGGTGTTCGTGCATCTTACGGGGCCATTTGGAGCTGTTTTAGATTTTCACTCTCTAATGTCATGTTTTTAAGCCTAAGTCTAGATTTTTGCAATCTATCGTCATATTTTCAAATCGGGAGTCACAAGACTACTTGGTCAGTTCCTACGTGTTATGTTGGTCCCGTACGAGGTGCTCGTGCATCTTTCGGGGCCGTTTAGACATTTTGGATTTCACCCTCTAACATAATGTTTTACGCCTAAGACCAAATTTTTGCAAATTATCGTCATATTCTCAAACCGAGAGTCTCATGACTACTTGATAAATTCCTACATGTTACATTGGTCTCGTGTGAGGTGTTCGTACCTCTTACGAGGCCGTTTGGTTATTATTTTGAATTTTGACCCTCTAATGGTATGTTTTAAGCCTAAGTCTATATTTTTGGAAATTATCATCGTATTCTCAAACCAAAAGTCTCGTGACTACGTGGTAAGTTCCTACGTGTTATGTTTGTCCCGTAGCTGGTGCTTGTGCCTCTTACGGGGCTGTTTAGGGGTTGTTTTGGATTTTCACCTGCTAACGGCAAATTTTTAAGCCTAAGTCTAGATTTTTGCAAATTATCGTCGAATTCTCAAAACAAGAGTCTCGTGACTATGCGGTAAGTTCCTACGTGTTACATTAGTCTCGTGGGAGGTGTTTGTGCCTCTTACGGGGTCGTTTGGGCGTTATTTTCGATTTTCACCCTCTAAAGTCATGTTTTAAGCCTAAGTCTAAAATTTGCAAATTATCCTCATATTCTCAACCCGAGAGTCTAATGGCTACGAGGTAAGTTCCTATGTGTTAAGTTGGTCTCGTGGGAGGTGTGCGTGCATCTTACGGGGTCGTTTGGAGCTATTTTGAATTTCACCCTCTAATGGCATGTTTTAAGCTTAAGTCTAGATTTTTGCAAATTATCGTCGTATTCTCAAACTAGGAGTCATGTGACTACGCAGTAAGTTCTTACTTGGTACGTTGGTCCCCAACGAGGTGCTCGTTCATCTTACAAGGCCGTTTGGACATTTTAGATTTTCACCCTCTAACAGCATGTTTAAAGCCTAAGTATAATTTTTTGCAAATTATCATCGTATTCTCAAATAGAGAGTCCCGTGACTACGTGGTAAGTTTCTACGTGTTATATTGGTCTCGTGTGAGGTGTTCGTACCTCTTACAGGTTCGTTTGGGTATTATTTTGAATATTGACCCTCTAACGACATGTTTTAAACCTAAGTCTAGATTTCTTGAAATTATCATCGTATTCTCGAACTGAAAGTCCCGTGACTACGTGGTAAGTCCCTATGTGTTACGTTTGTCATGTGGGAGGGGTCTGTGCCTCTTACGAGGATTTTTAGGTGTTGTTTTACGTTTTCACCTGCTAATGGCATATTTTTAAGCCTTAGTTTAGATTTTTACAAATTATCATCGTATTCCCAAAACACGAGTCTCGTGACTACGAGGTAAGTTCTTACATGTTACATTGATCTCATGTGAGGTGTTTGTGCCTCTTATGGGGTCGTTTGGGCGTTATTTTGGATTTTCACCCTCTAAAGTAATTTTTTAAGCCTAAGTCTAAAATTTGCAAATTATCCTCGTATTCTCAACCCTAGAGTCCAGTGACTACGAGGTAAGTTCCTACGTGTTACGTTGGTTCCGTGGGAGGTGTTTGTGCATCTTAAGGGGCCGTTTCGAGCTAATTTGGATTTTAACCCTCTAATGGCATATTTTTAACCCTAAGTCTAAATTTTTGTGAATTTTTGTCGTATTGTCAAACCGGGAGTTATGTGACTACGCGATCAGTTCTTACATATTATCTTGGTCCCGTGTGTGGTGCTCGTGCATCTTACCAGCCCGTTTGGACATTTTCGATTTTCACCCTCTAACAACATGTGTTAAGCCTAAGTCTAATTTTTTTACAAATTATCATCGTATTCACAAACCGAGAGTCTAGTGACTACATGGTACGTTACAACGTGTTACCTTGGTCTCGTGTGAGGTGTTCGTACCTCTTACGGGTCCGTTTGGGTACTATTTTGAATTTTGACCCTCTAACGGCATGTTTTAAACCGAAGTCTAGATTTTTTGAAATTATCATCGTATTCTCAAACTGAAAGTTCCGTGACTACGTGGTAAGTTTCTATGTATTACGTTGGTCAACATTATGACCCTGTTTTGGGCCGAAATAAGCCCTTATTGTGGGCAGGAATTAACTGTTATATTTGGGCAAAAAATAAACTGTTTTTTCCCCTGTTTTGGACTATTTATGTTGTTTTTTGGACTATTTATTCGGACCATTTTGCTTACATAATTACTTGCTTTTTGTCGTATTTTGGCCTTCTTTTAAACTCTTTTTATTGTCGTATTTGGGCAGCAACATGCCCCTATTTTGGGCCAAAAGAAGCCCTTATTTTGGGCAGAAAATTAACTACTATTTTTTGGCAAAAAATAAATTGTTTTCCCCCATTTTGGACTGTTTATGTTGTTTTTTGGCCTATTTATTCGAGATATTTTTCTAAATAATTAGTTGCTATTTTTTGCCGCATTTTCTCCTTGTTTTGACGTATTTTTATTGTTGTATTTGGGCAGCAATATGCCTCTGTTTTGGGCTGAAAGAAGCCCTTATTTTGGGTAGAAATTAATTGCTATTTTTGGGTAGAAAATAAACAGTTTTCCCCCCGTTTTGGAATATTTATGTCGTTGTTTTCTGGCCTATTTATTCGGGCTATTTTGCTAACATAATTAGTTGCTTTTTTTGCAGCATTTTGGCCTATTTATTCGAGCCATTTTGCTATTTAATGCTACAATTTTTAAAGAGAAGTTGAGACTTTGAGACTAACCATGTTTCATTTGAATTTTGATAGGCACTTGATGAACTCTCCCCGCCATAACTTCTCGAAAGTGTCCTATTTTTCTCCAAAAATGTAATTAAATTCTCAAATTTTATATTCTATGTAGTGTTTAGTTCCTTAAGAGATGATATCTAATATTTCAAGTTTCTCAACTCTTTATTATGAGACCGGGACTGTGCTATAACTGTTGAAGTGTTAGAGGGCTTTGGACTGACACCGAATCCTCTCATATATCCCAACTTCTTCCCAAGTACCTCAATTGCTATCTCCTCCTATGACATCGAAACTGCAACAGGCTCCTTTAATCTCGCATCTAGCTTTAGAAAATTGTCCTACCATTTTTAAAAAAAGTAAAAATTTATATATATGAAGGTTTGTCTTATGAAACACCAAAAAGGATAAAAGGGGGAAAGAACTGAAACATACATGTGTCTCCTTGCACTTATCACTCATCCAATCATTCTTTCTCTTACTCTAATGACATGTCTTGAAGAGTTTAACAATACCATGTTTCACTCTTCTTTCATGCTCCTAAATTCAAAATTAATCCATGTAAGAATATAATTATACTAGTTGATAATGGGTGTGAAACATGTCTAATATGCACAATATCAAGAATATTATTGTGACAGGTAAATTGAAATTGAATTTAGTAAGGCTAAAATCAAGTTGAGGACTATATAATAATTTAGAAATTAATAAATGCATCACCTGGATTGACATCGCAGCTACAAATGATCGTGATCCGCATTCATGATTCCAAGGCAAATATGCACGTGCTTTTTTATTTTGGTTTGACCACGCCTTAAAACATAAATAGGAAAAGTAATATCAATCATAATTTGTAAATATTACGATAGTAGTACGGTATTCACATGAAGAAAAAATGTAAAAAATGTGTGTTGAAGGTTATTAATCATAAATAGTAAAGGTTACAAAAAAACCTTATCAACCCAAGTGACATTAATCATGTAATCCCAGTCCTCTTTCTTAACCCCTAGATATGGTTTGCTTTGGGGATCAATTCCATCCTCCATTAGCTGTGAATAATGTGCATGCATCTTGCTCTTCCAATCACGGTATCTACTATGACACTTCGTATTAATGGAAAATCTAACATCCTTATCAACATCATAATCCTCGATATCAAACTTATCCTATAATAGTAATATTGATCCTTAATAAATATTATATAAACATGATTTTAAATGAATTTATAATTATATTAAAAAATACCCGGACTCTCCGAATTATTGACTCCTTTATCGAGTTGCTTCTGGAGATCTTTGCGTTCGTAATAGATTCATCTGAGAAAAAAACATATATAATTTGTTCCATGTTCATGTTAAATGTTAATTGAATATATGTAGATTAATTTAATTATCTTGCTCTCTCTTTGAACCACTTCGAAAATGTTTGACGTTGTATTTGAGTTATCTCACGTCTACTTTGATTCTTTAGTAGAATATTTTTGTGCTCTATATTTAATGAAATTTGGTTCATAAGTGTGTGTGTGTGTGTGTCTCTCTCTCTCTCTCTATATATATATATATATGTAATACCCCATATTTTTTATGATATTTATTTATGGGATTAATTGAATTAAATGTGAATTAATTGAGAATTAATCCGGATAAAATATTAACGAGATGTGAGTTAGTATTTGATTATAATGTGTATATATGGCAATATATGAATATTGGAACTATTGAATTTGTCGCGAGATTGAAATACGACAATTTGAGAAATTTTGTTGGGACGCGCGTGACAGTCGCGTCAGTAATATATTTATTTGAATTAAAAATTGAAATTTTATTTTTATCACCTGTATGGTCATTTTGAGTGCGCCAACGAGTCCGGAAGGGTAGAAATAGTCAGAAAACACTAGCCGAGGGTTTATTTTGGGTCCCGGGGCATTTTTAGGCCATACTGGCAACCCAAAAGGGTAGTTTGGTAGTTTCAAAAATTGGGTAATTAAAACCCACGAAAATTAGAGTTAAAAATCTGACTTAGTCTTAACCCACCAAGCCATTTCCAACCCCAATTTAGGTAGTGGGCTACGGGAGATGTTTGAAACATTAAAACTTGGCAAAAACCATCACCACCTTCATTATCACCTTAAGAAGAACTTGTAGAGAGAAAGAGAAAGAGGAGAATTCTGCAGAGAGAGAGAGAGGACATATTCAACCTTCAAGATTCAACCTCAAATTCAGAGAAAGATTAAGGCAAGTGGTTTAATTCCAATTGATTCAATGCTATGCTTTCCATGTTTAGGAAATTATCAAATTTATCTTGGAAGATTGATTAGACCCATGAATTTGAAGATGTAAAACTATGAACTATGTTAGGGACTGCATGTAGAAACATTCTGGACGAATTATGAATTCAGAGTTATGACCCTTGATGATTTAAAAACAGATTTAAGAAGAGATTTATTAATGTTCTTGAAAGAAATAGGAAACTAGGGTTCTTGATGAAGTTTTGATCCAAACCAAGCCCTTGGTTGATGAATTATTAGTTTTAGAACGTTAACAATGTTGTAGGATGGTTGTATGATGATATTATAACGTTATATTAGAGTTTCATACATTAAAAGGATGTTTTGTGATGATTTGAAAACTGCAAAACCAAGCAGTCCGTAGCCATACCTGGTGCGTTCGATCGATCGATGTTCATCAGTCGATCGATCGAAGGAAAAGGTCGATCGATCGACCTTCCCAGAATGAGTAAAGTTTTTCCTATTTAATTTTTTAATGACGTTAACCCTTGGAAAATATGATTGGAGACCTCATGAATACCCTTAAACTTAAGGAAGACCAGTAGGCATGGCTATGAAATTTGGACCTTAATTAGAATTCAATTTGAGGAATTATTCTAAATCGAATGAAATGCGATAAGTGAGATAATATTTGGGTTAAAAGTGTAAATTAGAATAATTGATGAAATGAGGTTCGGGGCAGAAGTAAGGACCTTAGGAATGATGATGTTATATGTGGGAATAATAGGAACTTATTAATCTACTTAAGATAGGTTTTAAGTATAAGAAACTATGACGTGTGAAGTGTCGACAGTTTAAACTCAATATTCTCGGGAGACTTAAAATATATAAAAATGGGAATAATGGTATGAGGATGTAGAGTATACCTTTATTAATATTGAGATATCTAAGATGTGTGAATGCTTAGCATATGATTTTTATGTGTATGACATACCTACCATACTTGCTATCACGAGAGGTTTACGTTCGCTTAGGGCCCTCTAATCCTTGTGTTGCCCGAATTTAGACTGGTACCTCGATGAACATAGGTCAGAGAAGGACTTATTGGGATGTTAATAAGTCTGCTGATCGTGGGAGCGCAGGTATGTGCGTGACCCATGTGATGTGACTGTGTTCGCCTCCATTGTTTGTGATTGTTGTTATCTGAGAACGATTCCTGAGAGATTCAGAATGCGTGATCCTTATGTACGTGATGTACCGGGATGGATAGCAGAGTATGTGTGCACCGCAGCTTAGTCTTGGGGTGCTTGTATTGTATATTTATGATGTGAATAATATACACTTAATAAATGGGAACTTCCATGTTGATATTGTGAATATAATTATGGTAATGTTTTGAGAAAACATAACGGGTTAACCGATAGTGAATTGTATTACTAATTGAGAGTTTGAATTAAAGTAGAACTCTCTATTTAATTGTTAAGATTGGAATTAAAACGTGAACTGAGTAGAAGTTTTACAAACTCTTTTGAACTAAATAGTTATGAGAAAACACATGAATGGGTACAGGAACGTTAGGAGTGCACAGTTAGACGAGAGGTGAGTATTTCACGTGAGAGCACGTCCTAACATGTATTTTGCATTCTTTGTTTTAAATGTTATTAAAACACTTGTTGTTTTTAAAATGATTTCCACTTTCGGGCTCTGACCCATTTGCTTTCAAATCTATTTTTGTAAAAACCATTTTAGGTGCCCAGCCACAAGGACACCATGCTTAGGATCCTCATTCAGGTGACGAGCTGTAGTTGTTTGTGAAAGTTACAGGACTTTGCTTGTAGACGCTTCATCTATCTTGACTCTATATTAAGCATTTATCAATTGTAGGGCATGTCGCCCATTTCTTTTAGAGTCACTTCATTTATTTCAGTATTCAGACTTCTGGCATGTAATTAATTCAGGATTCAGACTTGTCATATTATTTTCAGTTGTGGGATTGTTGTGAGGAGTTTTCCTCCGGACTTATTACTATTTGTTGGTTATTTCATTACTTCGTTATGGTGAATGGATTATGTTGTTCTTCCATTATTCTTTTATTGCATCTTAATCAGATTTAACTTAAAATTGGCAACTTACTTTTTTAATACTAGGTGATTATGGTAATCATTAAAATGTAACTTAAAATTGGCAACTTACTTTTTAAATACTAGGTGGTTAGTAATCATTAAAATGTTTTCGACAGTGATGCTATTAACTGAACCAACTTGGCATTTTGTATTGATTTAATAAAGGAGTAGCTACCCGGTATTTAATTAGTCGGGGTGTCACAGGTGGTATCAGAGCATCAGGTTCTAGTGTCCTTTAGGATCTGTACGGCTTATTATGTTTCCGCTGAGCTTTCTTTGATGTAGAGCCCTATATTTTAGGACTATTGTATTCTTTTGTATATGCTACGTTCTTCAGCTATTTTAAGTTTATAACTACGAACTTATAAAATTCATTCTTATTTCAAATGCCTCCACGACGTGCACAAAGGGTTCCCAAGGATGCAACGCCAGAACCACAGCCCGCACCAGTTCAGGGCACGATGAATGCCTCCGAGGTTGCAGCAATTGTGGCCCAGGCGGTAAATGCCGCACTAGCCATAGTTCAGCAGGCACGACCTCAGGCGCCAGTAGCCGCGCCACTTCAGGGACATGAATTCCCGTCTGCTTGGGAACGTGTACGTGATGCTTTTCAGAAAGCACACCCTCCGAAGTTCGCAGGTAGCTCCGATTTGGTAGTTTGGAGTCAGTGGAGGAAGGATATTCAGCGGCACTTGAGGATGTATGAGTGCACCGATGTCCTGAAGCAGATACTAGCTACCTTTAAGCTAGTGGGGTCTGCACTGCAGTGGTGGGAGTCTATTACCACTGTGGAGGAGAGAGATAATATCACTATCCAGGAGTTTTGGGTGCGATTTGAGCGCAAGTACTTTCCATCAGCTATTCACACGAAGATGAGGAGGAAGTTGATGAGCCTCAACCAGGTGGGTAAGACTGTGGCCGAGTATGAGGCCGAATTCATTGATCTTCTGAACATTGTTCCAGATGAGATACCGACAGAGGAGAAGAAGATACAGAAATTTACGGATGGGTTGACATGGAGGATTCGTCAGCACTTGTTAGGGAACCTCTCATTAGCCACTTATTCTGATGTGGTTAACGCTGCACTGTTACACTGCCAGGATCATCGCTTTCACATGACTGAAGGCAAGAGGTCAGGAGAGTCCAGCCATCAGGACAGGACTGGGGGGAAATGGTGATAGTGGGGCACATTCTATTCAGGGGCAGAGGCAGGGTGATCAGGGTTCCCGGCAGGGGGATCACAAGAGGTTCAGGCCAGGAAATTTCAGGCACGGACAGGGAGGTTTTCGGTAGGGCCATCAAGGTCCGAACGGCCATCAGAACCAGCAGGGTCAGAATGGTCAACAGCAGTTTCTGTAGGGCCAGCAGGGCCAATGGAGGAACGGTAACGGCCACCAGGGCCGGGGGCAACATGGACAGAGAGGGGGGAACTTCCCGGGGAAGTGTTTCGTTTGTGGCAAGACTGGCCAAAAACGCCAGGACTAACCTGATAGGGGCAGGGCCCCGCAGCAGCAGCAGGGTGCTCGACATGAGCCACAGAGACCACTTTTTCCACCTACTCTCCCAGCTCCAGCCCAGGTGCCAGCACTACCAGCCATTCTAGCAGTTCCTGTGCAGCAGGGACACTTACAGTATGGACGTGTCTAGAACATCCACCAGGCAGCAGCTCCACAGGCACCACCCGTGATTGATGGTATGTGTCCTATCCATGGTACTATGGGTCGGGTTTTGTTTGATACGGGGGCAACGCATTATTTTATAGCTACATATTTTGCGAAATCCTTAGGGTTGTTAGCCACAGCAGAGAGCACTGTGACGTGTGTAGACTTACCATTGGGGAGTGGGTCACTTATTTTATTTATATGCCGGGGAGTGGGGGTAGAGATTGGTAGTTTGGTATTACCTGCAGACATGTTGGTATTAGATATGCATGTGCATGATGTGATTATCGGTATGGATTGGCTCGCTGATTATAGAGCCATGATTGATTGCTTCGGTGGGAGCATTATTTTTGCCATTCTGGGGCAAGAGATGTTTGTAGTGGCGATGCCTCGCCCAGAGGGAGGCTCGAACGCTCATTTGTATTACCTAGAGGAGGATACCTCTAAGGAGGTTGTGATTCCTTTAGATTCGATTCCAGTTGTCAGGGAGTATTCTGATGTGTTTCAGGAGATACCAGGCCTACCCCCCAGTCGTGAGATAGACTTTGTCATAGACTTATTACCAGATACGAGACCTATAGCACGCGCACCGTACCGTATGGCTCCGGCAGAGATGCGAGAGCTACGAGATCAGATTGAGCAGTTGTTGGGTCAGGGGTTTATACGGAGGAGTACCTCACCATGGGGTTCCCCTATGTTGTTCGTGAAGAAGAGGGATGGATCATTGAGATTGTGTGTGGATTACCGAGAGTTGAATAAGGTCACGATACGGAATAAGTATCCGTTGCCTCGAATCGATGACCTATTCGACCAGTTGAGAGGAGCTTCTTTCTTCTCAAAGATTGATTTGCGATCGGGATACCATCAGTTGCGTATCAGGGAGGAGGACGTCTCGAAGACAGCGTTCTTAGCGAGATATGGTTTTTACGAGTTTCGGGTTATGCCTTTTGGTTTGACCAATGCTCCAGCCGTGTTTATGGACTTGATGAATAGGGTGTTCAGAGATTTCCTAGATCAGTCTGTCATTGTCTTCATTGATGATATTCTGGTTTACTCACAGACAGAGGAGGAGCACGCCGAGCATTTGAGGCAAGTTTTGCAGACGCTACGTCAGAACGAGCTGTATGCAAAATATGAGAAGTGCGGGTTTTGGCTGAAGGAGGTCCAATTTTTGGGACATATCATTTCCGACCGGGAGATATCTGTTGATCCGGGGAAGGTATCCGCGGTGAGGGAGTGGGGACAGCCCATGACACCGATGGAGATTCGTAGTTTCTTGGGCCTAGCAGGATACTACAGGAGGTTCATTCGGGGATTTTCGAAGATAGCGGGTCCTTTGACACATCTGACTCGTAAGGGTGTACCATTCATCTGGAGTGATGCCTGTCAGTTGGCATTCGATGAGTTGAAGGATAAGTTGACCTCAGCACCTGTGTTAGCATTGCCGAGACCGGGAGTTGAGTATCTAGTCTACACCGATGCCTCCGTACAAGGACTTGGAGGTGTATTGCAGCAGGAGAGTCAGGCCATAGCTTATGCTTCCCGTAAGCTTAAGCATCATGAGAATAATTACCCCACTCATGATTTGGAGTTGGCGGCAGTTGTATTTGCCCTTCGGATATGGAGACATTACCTTTTGGGGGAAAATTTCCGATTGATCACGGACCACAAGTCCCTACAGTACCTATTCACGCAAAAGGAGTTGAATATGCGGCAGCGAAGTTGGCTTGAGTTTGTGAAGGACTATCAGTTTGATATCCAGTATCACCCGGGGAAGGCTAACGTGGTAGCAGACGCGTTGAGCCGTAGGCCAGTAGATGAGGTGGCAGGGGTGTGGAAGGCCAAGTGGAAGGAGTTGGGACACCAGGATGCAGTGGCCCGATCGTTCATGTTTGTGATGACCGTTACACCTCAGATTGTCACGAAGGTAGTAAGGGCACAGGTAAATGACTCGTTCTGTCAGGAGCAGATAGTTCGATTACTAGCAGAGGGAGCCGAGTCCTATACCGTTAGCTCAGACGGGGGATTACTCTTCAATGGGAGATTGGTAGTTACGGAAGGGGAGGAATTTCGGCACGAGGTGATGGCCGAGTCGCACGGCTCACGGTACATCCCGGTGGGGACAAAATGTACCAAGACATGAGACGACAGTATTGGTGGAGCGGGATGAAGAGAGATATTGCCGAGTTTGTTTCAAAATGCACCACTTGTCAGCTAGTAAAAGTGGATCATCAGAGACCGGCAGGACTTCTACAGCCATTGGAGATCCCGATGTGGATGTGGGAGAGCATATCCATGGATTTTATCACGGGGTTACCTACATCACAGAGAGGTCATGACTCCGTATGGGTGATTATGGACAGGTTGACCAAAGTCACTCATTTTCTACCCGTAAGGACAGACTACACTTCGAGATAGTATGCCCAGCTCTTTATTGCAGAGATAGTGAGACTTCACGGTGTGCCCCTAAATATCGTCTCTGACAGAGACAAGATATTCGTTTCACGGATTTTTGGAAAGTTTTCAGGAGGCCATGGGCACGGAATTGCGGTTGAGTACGGCGTATTACCCGCAGAACGATGGGCAAACTGAGCGTACGAACCAGATGTTGGAGGACATGCTACGTATGTGCATCATTGATTTCGTGGGTGGATGGGAGCAGTATCTTCCACTGGTGGAGTTTGCTTACAATAACTCCTATCAGTTCACCATTGGCATGGCTCCATTTGAGGCGTTGTACGGTAGACCTTGTCGTTCCCCAGCATGTTGGTTGGAAGTGGGGGACAACAAACTACTTGGGACGGAAGTGATTTAGGATACTTCGACGAGGATAGAAGTGATTCGGAGTCGCATTCGGGTAGCTCAGGATCGGCAGAAGAGCTATGCTGATGCGAAGAGGTTCTTCAGAGAGTTCCAAGTGGGGGACCAAGTTTTGCTCAGAGTATCTCCTATGAAGGGGATTATGCATTTCGGGAAGAAAGGGAAGTTGGCACCGAGATATGTGGGACCATTTCCTATTATTGAGCGGATTGGACCAGTTGCGTATAGACTTGGGTTACCGGAGCATTTGCATAGGATTCACGATGTATTTCATATTTCCTCGCTAAGGAAATATCTTAGAGACGATTTGGCTCATTCTCATATTGCTTTGGAGGACATCGATCTCCAGCCTGATAGCTCCTACGAGGAGGGGCCGATTGCTATTTTGGACCGAAGTGAGAGGAAACTGCGGTCAAAGATAGTCCCGTTAGTGCGTGTTCAGTGGCGACATCATAATGTCGAGGAGTCCACATGGGAGCGCGAGGATGAGATGCGCGAACGTTATCCGGAGTTGTTCTTACCAGGTACTTTCTAGTTCTGAATTTCGGGATGAAATTCTGTTATTAGGGGGGAAGTATGTAATACCCCATATTTTTTATGATATTTATTTATGGGATTAATTGAATTAAATGTGAATTAATTGAGAATTAATCCGGATAAAATATTAACGAGATGTGAGTTAGTATTTGATTATAATGTGTATATATGGTAATATATGAATATTGGAACTATTAAAATTGTCGCGAGATTGTAATACGGCAATTTGGGAAATTTTGTTGGGACGCGCGTGACAGTCGCGTCAGGAATATATTTATTTGAATTAAAAAGTGAAATTTTATTTTTATCACCTGTATGGTCATTTTGAGTGCGCCAACGAGTCCGAAAGGGTAGAAATAGTCAGAAAACACTAGCCGGGGGTTTAGTTTGGGTCCCGGGGCATTTTTAGGCCATACCGGCAACCCAAAAGGGTAGTTTGGTAATTTCGGAAATTGGGTAATTAAAACCCACGAAAATTAGAGTTAAAAATCTGACTTAGTCTTAACCAACTAAGCCATTTCCAACCCCAATTTAGGTAGTGGGCTACGGGATAAGTTAGAAACTTTAAAACTTGGCAAAAACCAACCCCACCTCCATTATCACCTTGAGAAGAACTTGTAGAGAGAGAGAGAAAGAGGAGAATTCTGCAGAGAGAGAGAGAGGACAGATTCAACCTTCAAGATTCAACCTCAAATTCAGAGAAAGATTAAGGCAAGTGGTTTAATTCCAATTGATTCAATGCTATGCTTTCCATGTTTAGGAAATTATCAAATTTATCTTGGAAGATTGATTAGACCCATGAATTTGAAGATGTAAAACTATGAACTATGTTAGGGACTGCATGTAGAAACATTCTGGACGAATTATGAATTCAGAGTTATGACCCTTGATGATTTAAAAACGGATTTAAGAAGAGATTTATTAATGTTCTTGAAAGAAATAGGAAACTAGGGTTCTTGATGAAGTTTTGATCCAAACCAAGCCCTTGGTTGATGAATTATTGGTTTTAGAACGTTAACAATGTTGTAGGATGGTTGTATGATGATATTATAACGTTATATTATAGTTTCATACATTAAAAGGATGTTTTGTGATGATTTGAAAACTGCAAAACGAAGTAGCCCGTAGCCATACCTGGTGCGTTCGATCGATCGATGTTCATCAGTCGATCGATCGACCACCATCGATCGATCGAAGGAAAAGGACGATCGATCGACCTTCCCAGAATGAGTAAAGTTTTTCCTATTAAAATTTTTAATGACGTTAACCCTTGGAAAATATGATTGGAGACCTCATGAATACCCTTAAACTTAAGGAAGACCAGTAGGCATGGCTATGAAATTTGGACCTTAATTAGAATTCAATTTGAGGAATTATTCTAAATCGAATGAAATGCGATAAGTGAGATAATATTTGGGTTAAAAGTGTAAATTAGAATAATTGATGAAATGAGGTCCGGGGCAGAAGTAAGGACCTTAGGAATGATGATGTTATATGTGGGAATAATATTAACTTATTAATCTACTTAAGCTAGGTTTTAAGTATAAGAAACTATGACGTGTGACGTGTCGACAGTTTAAACTCTATATTATCGGGAGACTTAAAATATATAAAAATGGGAATAATGGTATGAGGATGTAGAGTATACCTTTATTAATATTGAGATATCTAAGATGTGTGAATGCTTAGCATATGATTTTTATATGTATGACATACCTACCATACTTGCTATCACGAGAGGTTTACGTTCGCTTAGGGCCCTCTAATCCTTGTGTTGCCCGAATTTAGACTGGTACCTCGATGAACATAGGTCAGAGAAGGACTTATTGTGATGTTAATAAGTCTGCTGATCGTGGGAGTGCAAGTATGTGCGTGACCCATGTGATGTGACTGTGTTCGCCTCCATTGTTTGTGATTGTTGTTATCTAAGAACGATTCTTGAGAGATTCAGAATGCGTGATCCTTATGTACGTGATGTACCGGGATGGATAGCAGAGTGTGTGTGCACCGCAGCTTAGTCTTAGGGTGCTTGTATTGTATATTTATGATGTGAATAATATACACTTAATAAATGGGAACTTCCATGTTGATATTGTGAATATAATTATGGTAATGTTTTGAGAAAACATAACGGGTTAACCGATAGTGAATTGTATTACTAATTGAGAATTTGAATTAAAGTAGAACTCTCTATTTAATTGTTAAGATTGTAATTAAAACGTGAAGCGAGTAGAAGTGTTAGAAACTCTTTTGAACTAAATAGTTATGAGAAAACACATGAATGGGTACAGGAACGTTAAGAGTGCACAGTTAGACGAGAGGTGAGTATTTCACGTGAGAGCACGTCCTAACATGTATTTTGCATTCTTTGTTTATAATGTTATTAAAACACTTGTTGTTTTTAAAACGATTTCCACTTTCGGGCTCTGACCCTTTTGCTTTCAAATCTGTTTTTGTAAAAACCATTTTAGGTGCCCAGCCACAAGGACACCATGCTTAGGACCCTCATTCAGGTGACGAGCTGTAGTTGTTTGTGGAAGTTACAGGACTTTGCTTATAGACGCTTCATCTATCTTGACTCTATATTCAGCATTTATCAGTTGTAGGGCATGTCGCCCATTTCTTTTAGAATCACTTCATTTATTTCAGTATTCAGACTTCTAGCATGTAATTAATTCAGGATTCAGACTTGTCATATTATTTTCTGTTGTGGGATTGTTGTGAGGAGTTTTCCTCCGGACTTATTACTATTTGTTGGTTATTTCATTACTTCGTTATGGTGAATGGATTATGTTGTTCTTCCATTATTCTTTTATTGCATGCTAATCAGACTTAACTTAAAATTGGCAACTTACTTTTTAAATACTAGGTGATTATGGTAATCATTAAAATGTAACTTAAAATTGGCAACTTACTTTTTAAATACTAGGTGGTTAGTAATCATTAAAATGTTTTCGACAGTGATGCTATTAACTGAACCAACTTGGCATTTTGTATTGATTTAATAAAGGAGTAGCTACCCGGTATTTAATTAGTCGGGGTGTCACAGGTGGTATCAGAGCATCAGGTTCTAGTGTCCTTTAGGATCTCTACGGCTTATTATGTTTCCGCTGAGCTTTCTTTGATGTAGAGCCCTATATTTTAGGACTGTTGTATTCTTTTGTATATGCTACGTTCTTTAGCTATTTTAAGTTTATAACTGCGAACTTATAAACTTCATTCTTATTTCAGATGCCTCCACGACGTGCACAAAGGGTTCCCAGGGATGCAACGCCATAACCACAGCCCGCACCAGTTCAGGGCACGATGAATGCCGCCGAGGTTGCAGCAATTGTGGCCCAGGCGGTAAATGCCACACTAGTCGTAGTTCAGCAGGCACCACCTCAGGCGCCAGTAGCCGCGCCAGTTCAGGCACATGCATTCCCGTCTGCTTGGGAACGTGTACGTGATGCTTTTCAGAAAGCACACCCTCCGGAGTTCGCAGGTAGCTCCGATGTGGTAGTTTCGAGTCAGTGGAGGAAGGATATTCAGCGGCACTTGAGGATGTATGAGTGCACCGATGTACTGAAGTAGATACTAGCTACCTTTAAGGTAGTGGGGTCTGCACTGCAGTGGTGGGAGGCTATTACCACCGTGGAGGAGAGAGATACTCTCACTATCCAGGAGTTTTGGGTGCGATTTGACCACAAGTACTTTCCGTCAGCTGTTCACACGTAGATGAGGAGGAAGTTGATGAGCCTCAACCAGGAGGGTAAGACTGTGGCCGAGTATGAGGCCGAATTCACTGATCTTTTGAACATTGTTCCGGATGAGATACCGACAGAGGAGAAGAAGATACAGAAGTTTACGGATGGGTTGACATGGAGGATTCGTCAGCACTTGTTAGGGAACCTCTCATTAGCCACTTATTCTGATGTGGTTAACACTGCACTGTTACACTGCCAGGATCATCGCTTTCACATGACTGAAGGCAAGAGGTCAGGAGAGTCCAGCCATCAGGGCAGGACTGGGGGGAAATGGTGCCAGTGGGGCACATTCTGTTCAGGGGCAGAGGCAGGGTGATCAGGGTTCTCAGCAGGGGGATCACAAGAGGTTCAGGCTAGGAAATTTCAGGCATGGACAGGGAGGTTTCCGGCAGGGCCATCAGGGTCCGAACGGCCATCAGAACCAGCAGGGTCAGAATGGTCAACAGCAGTTTCAGCAGGGCCAGCAGGGCCCGTGGAGGAACGGTAACGGCCACCAGGGCCGGGGGCAGCAGGGACAGATAGGGGGGAACTTCCCGGGGAAGTGTTTCGTTTGTGGCAAGACTGGCCATAAACTCCAGGACTGTCCTGATAGGGGCAGGGCCCCGCAGCAGCAGCAGGGTGCTCGACATGAACCACAGAGACCACTTTTTCCACCTGCTCTCCCAGCTCCAGCCCAGGTGCCAGCAATACCAGCCATTCTAGCAGTTCCTGTGCAGCAGGGACAGTTACAGTATGGACGTGTCTAGAACATCCACCAGGCAGCAGCTCCACAGGCACCACCCGCGATTGAGGTTATGTCTCCTATCCATGGTACTATGGGTCGGGTTTTGTTTGATACGGAGGCAACGCATTGTTTTATAGCTACACATTTTGCGAAAGCCTTAGTGTTGTTAGCCACAGCAGAGAGCACAGTGACGTGTGTAGACTTAACTTTGGGGAGTGGGTCACTTATTTTCTTTATATGCCGTGGAGTGGGGGTAGAGATTGGTAGTTTGGTATTACCTGCAGACATGTTGGTATTAGATATGCATGTGCATAATTTGATTATCGGTATGGATTGGCTCGCTGATTATAGAGCCATGATTGATTGCTTCGGTGGGAGCATTGTTTTTGCCATTCCGGGGCAAGAGATGTTTGTAGTGGCGATGCCTCGCCCAGAGGGAGGCTCGACCGCTCATTTGTATTACCTAGAGGAGGATACCTCTAAGGAGGTTGTGATTCCTTTAATTCGATTCCAGTTGTCAGGGAGTATTCTGATGTGTTTCAGGAGATACCAGGCCTACCCCCCAGTCGAGAGATAGACTTTGTCATAGACTGATTACCAGATACGAGATCTATAGCACGCGCACCGTACCGTATGGCTCCGGCAGAGATGCGAGAGCTACGAGATCAGATTGAGCAGTTGTTGGGTCAGGGGTTTATACGGAGGAGTACCTCACCGTGGGGTTCCCCTGTGTTGTTCGTGAAGAAGAGGGATGGATCATTGAGATTGTGTGTGGATTACCGAGAGTTGAATAAGGTCACGATACGGAATAAGTATCCATTGCCTCGAATCGATGCCCTATTCGACCAGTTGAGAGGAGCTTCTTTCTTCTCAAAGATTGATTTGCGATCGGGATACCATCAGTTGCGTATCAGGGAGGAGGACGTCTCGAAGACAGTGTTCTTATCGAGATATGGTTCTTACGAGTTTCGGGTTATGCCTTTTGGTTTGACCAATGCTCCAGCCGTATTTATGGACTTGATGAATAGGGTGTTCAGAGATTTCCTAGATCAGTCTGTCATTGTCTTCATTGATGATATTCTGGTTTACTCACAGACAGAGGAGGAGCACACCGAGCATTTGAGGCAAGTTTTGCAGACGCTACGTCAGAACGAGCTGTATGCAAAATATGAGAAGTGCGGGTTTTGGCTGAAGGAGGTCCAATTTTTGGGACATATCATTTCCGACCGGGAGAAATCTGTTGATCCGGGGAAGGTATCCGCGGTGAGGGAGTGGGGACAGCCCATGACACCGATGGAGATTCGTAGTTTCTTGGGCCTAGCAGGATACTACAGGAGGTTCATTCGGGGATTTTCGAAGATAGCGGGTCCTTTGACACATCTGACTCGTAAGGGTGTACCATTCATCTGGAGTGATGCCTGTCAGTTGGCATTCGATGATTTGAAGGATAAGTTGACCTCAGCACCTGTGTTAGCATTGCCGAGACCGGGAGTTGAGTATCTAGTCTACACCGATGCCTCCGTACAAGGACTTGGAGGTGTATTGCAGCAGGAGAGTCAGGCCATAGCTTATGCTTCCCGTAAGCTTAAGCCTCATGAGAAGAATTACCCCACTCATGATTTGGAGTTGGCGGCAGTTGTATTTGCCCTTCGGATATGGAGACATTACCTTTTGGGGGAAAATTTCCGATTGTTCACGGACCACAAGTCCCTACAGTACCTATTCACGCAAAAGGAGTTGAATATGCGGCAGCGAAGTTGGCTTCAGTTTGTGAAGGACTATCAGTTTGATATCCAGTATCACCTGGGGAAGGCTAACGTGGTAGCAGACGCGTTGAGCCGTAGGCCAGTAGATGAGGTGGCAGGGGTGTGGAAGGCCAAGTGGAAGGAGTTGGGACACCAGGATGCAGTGGCCCGATCGTTCATGTTTGTGATGACCGTTACACCTCAGATTGTCACGAAGGTAGTAAGGGCACAGGTAAATGACTCGTTATGTCAGGAGCAGATAGTTCGATTACTAGCAGACGGAGCCGAGTCCTATACCGTTAGCTCAGACGGGGGATTACTCTTCAATGGGAGATTGGTAGTTCCGGAAGGGGAGGAATTTTTGCACGAGGTGATGGCAGAGTCGCATGGCTCACGGTTCGCGGTACATCCCGGTGGGGACAAAATGTACCAAGACATGAGACGACAGTATTGGTGGAGCGGGATGAAGAGAGATATTGCCGAGTTTGTTTCAAAATGCACCACTTGTCAGCTAGTAAAAGTGGATCATCAGAGACCGACAGGACTTCTACAGCCATTGGAGATCCTGATGTGGATGTGGGAGATCAGATCCATGGATTTTATCATGGGGTTACCTACATCACAGAGAGGTCATGACTCCGTATGGGTGATTATGGACAGGTTGAACAAAGTCACTCATTTTCTACCCGTAAGGACAGACTACACTTCGAGATAGTATGCCCAGCTCTTTATTGCAGAGATAGTGAGACTTCACGGTGTGCCCCTAAATATCGTGTCTGACAGAGACAAGATATTCGTTTCACAGTTTTTGGAAAGTTTTTAGGAGGCCATGGGCATGGAATTGCAGTTGAGTACGGCGTATTACCCGCAGACCGATGGGCAAACTGAGCGTACGAACCAGATGTTGGAGGACATGCTACGTATGTGCATCATTGATTTCGGGGGTGGATGGGAGCAGTATCTTCCACTGGTGGACTTTGCTTACAATAACTCCTATCAGTTCACCATTGGCATGGCTCCATTTGAGGCGTTGTACGGTAGACCTTGTCATTCCCCAGCATGTTGGTTGGAAGTGGGGGACAAAAAACTACTTGGGACGGAAGTGATTCAGGATACTTCGGCGAGGATAGAAGTGATTCGGAGTCGCATTCGGGTAGCTCAGGATCGGCAGAAGAGCTATGCTGATGCGAAGAGGTTCTTCAGAGAGTTCCAAGTGGGGGACCAAGTTTTGCTCAGAGTATCTCCTATGAAGGGGATTATACGTTTCGGGAAGAAAGGGAAGTTGGCACCGAGATATGTGGCACCATTTCCTATTATTGAGCGGATTGGACCAGTTGCGTATAGACTTGGGTTACCGGAGCATTTGCATAGGATTCACGATGTATTTCATATTTCCTCGCTAAGGAAATATCTTAGAGACGATTTGGCTCATTCTCATATTGCTTTGGAGGACATCGATCTCCAGCCTGATAGCTCCTACGAGGAGGGGCCGATTGCTATTTTGGACCGAAGTGAGAGGAAACTGCGGTCAAAGATAGTCCCGTTAGTGCGTGTTCAGTGGCGACATCATAATGTCGAGGAGTCCACATGGGAGCGCGAGGATGAGATGCGCGAACGTTATCCGGAGTTCTTCTTACCAGGTACTTTCTAGTTCTGAATTTCGGGATGAAATTCTGTTATTAGGGGGGAAGTATGTAATGCCCCATATTTTTTATGATATTTATTTATGGGATTAATTGAATTAAATGTGAATTAATTGAGAATTAATACGGATAAAATATTAACGAGATGTGAGTTAGTATTTGATTATAATGTGTATATATGGCAATATATGAATATTGGAACTATTGAAATTGTCACGAGATTGAAATACGGCAATTTGGGAAATTTTGTTGGGACGCGCGTGACAGTCGCGTTAGGAATATATTTATTTGAATTAAAAAGTGAAATTTTATTTTTATCACCCGTATGGTCATTTTTAGTGCGCCAACGAGTCCGAAAGGGTAGAAATAGTCAGAAAACACTAGCCGGGGGTTTAGTTTGGGTTCCGGGGCATTTTTAGGCCATACCGGCAACCCAAAAGGGTAGTTTGGTAATTTCGGAAATTGGGTAATTAAAACCCACGAAAATTAGAGTTAAAAATATGACTTAGTCTTAACCAACTAAGCCATTTCCAACCCCAATTTAGGTAGTGGGCTACGGGAGAAGTTAGAAACTTTAAAACTTGGCAAAAACCAACCCCACCTCCATTATCACCTTGAGAAGAACTTGTAGAGAGAGAGAGAAAGAGGAGAATTCTGCAGAGAGAGAGAGAGGACAGATTCAACCTTCAAGATTCAACCTCAAATTCAGAGAAAGATTAAGGCAAGTGGTTTAATTCCAATTGATTCAATGCTATGCTTTCCATGTTTAGGAAATTATCAAATTTATCTTGGAAGATTGATTAGACCCATGAATTTGAAGATGTAAAACTATGAACTATGTTAGGGACTGCATGTAGAAACATTCTGGATGAATTATGAATTCAGAGTTATGACCCTTGATGATTTAAAAACGGATTTAAGAAGAGATTTATTAATGTTCTTGAAAGAAATAGGAAACTAGGGTTCTTGATGAAGTTTTGATCCAAACCAAGCCCTTGGTTGATGAATTATTGGTTTTAGAACGTTAACAATGTTGTAGGATGGTTGTATGATGATATTATAACATTATATTATAGTTTCATACATTAAAAGGATGTTTTGTGATGATTTGAAAACTGCAAAACGAAGTAGTCCGTAGCCATACCTGGTGCGTTCGATCGATCGATGTTCATCAGTCGATCGATCGACCACCATCGATCGATCGAAGGAAAAGGACGATCGATCGACCTTCCCAGAATGAGTAAAGTTTTTCCTATTTAAATTTTTAATGACGTTAACCCTTGGAAAATATGATTGGAGACCTCATTAATACCCTTAAACTTAAGGAAGACCAGTAGGCATGGCTATGAAATTTGGACCTTAATTAGAATTCAATTTGAGGAATTATTCTAAATCGAATGAAATGCGATAAGTGAGATAATATTTGGGTTAAAAGTGTAAATTAGAATAATTGATGAAATGAGGTTCGGGGAAGAAGTAAGGACCTTAGGAATGATGATGTTATATGTGGGAATAATAGGAACTTATTAATCTACGTAAGATAGGTTTTAAGTATAAGAAACTATGACGTGTGACGTGTCGACAGTTTAAACTCTATATTATCGGGAGACTTAAAATATATAAAAATGGGAATAATGGTATGAGGATGTAGAGTATACCTTTATTAATATTGAGATATCTAAGATGTGTGAATGCTTAGCATATGATTTTTATGTGTATGACATACCTACCATACTTGCTATCATGAGAGGTTTACGTTCGCTTAGGGCCCTCTAATCCTTGTGTTGCCCGGATTTAGACTGGTACCTCGATGAACATAGGTCAGAGAAGGACTTATTGGGATGTTAATAAGTCTGCTGATCGTGGGAGCGCAAGTATGTGCGTGACCCATGTGATGTGACTGTGTTCGCCTCCATTGTTTGTGATTGTTTTTATCTGAGAACGATTCCTGAGAGATTCAGAATGCGTGATCCTTATGTACGTGATGTACCGGGATGGATAGCAGAGTGTGTGTGCACTGCAGCTTAGTCTTGGGGTGCTTGTATTGTATATTTTTGATGTGAATAATATACACTTAATAAATGGGAACTTCCATGTTGATATTGTGAATATAATTAAGGTAATGTTTTGAGAAAACATAACGGGTTAACCGATAGTGAATTGTATTACTAATTGAGAGTTTGAATTAAAGTAGAACTCTCTATTTAATTGTTAAGATTGGAATTAAAACGTGAACCGAGTAGAAGTGTTAGAAACTCTTTTGAACTAAATAGTTATGAGAAAACACATGAATGGGTACAGGAACGTTAGGAGTGCATAGTTAGACGAGAGGTGAGTATTTCACGCGAGAGCACGTCCTAACATGTATTTTGCATTATTTGTTTTAAATGTTATTAAAACACTTGCTGTTTTTAAAATGATTTCCACTTTCGGGCTCTGACCCATTTGCTTTCAAATCTATTTTTGTAAAAACCATTTTAGGTGCCCAGCCACAAGGACACCATGCTTAGGATCCTCATTCAGGTGACGAGCTGTAGTTGTTTGTGAAAGTTACAGGACATTGCTTGTAGACGTTTCATCTATCTTGACTCTATATTAAGCATTTATCAATTGTAGGGCATGTCGCCCATTTCTTTTAGAGTCACTTCATTTATTTCAGTATTCAGACTTCTGGCATGTAATTAATTCAGGATTCAGACTTGTCATATTATTTTCAGTTGTGGGATTGTTGTGAGGAGTTTTCCTCCGGACTTATTACTATTTGTTGGTTATTTCATTACTTCGTTATGGTGAATGGATTATGTTGTTCTTCCATTATTCTTTTATTGCATGTTAATCAGACTTAACTTAAAATTGGCAACTTACTTTTTAAATACTAGGTGATTATGGTAATCATTAAAATGTAACTTAAAATTGGCAACTTACTTTTTAAATACTAGGTGGTTAGTAATCATTAAAATGTTTTCGACAGTGATGCTATTAACTGAACCAACTTGGCATTTTGTATTGATTTAATAAAGGAGTAGCTACCCGGTATTTAATTAGTCGGGGTGTCACAATATATATATATATATATATATATATATATATATATATATATATATATATATATATTAAAAAAATCTTTCAAGTTGTGCATGTGTAATTATTTTTAGCATACTCTAAATATCGTTCGACCTCATCGGTGTTATACAAAAAAAACCACTTAGCCATATTAAGCTTATTCTCAGGCACATTGGCAGCTCTTGTAATTTGTCCAAAATGATGAACATTTTCAGTGAAAACCATCAACCCTGGGCCACATTCATCACCATCCTCATTTCATTCTTCTCTCTTAAAAGTAATTTCGAAGTGAGTAAGGTACATTGAGAAAAAAGTTAAACACTTTTTGACAATGTAAGCCTCAGCAATGGAACCTCCTGGTCGAGCTCAGTTGGATATGTACTCTTTTAGTGTTCCAAGAAACCTTCATAGAAACATTTTTAAACTCAATATTACATATGTAGAATAATTGGCAAAATATCTCCAAATCAGTAATAAAACTTATTAATGTAACAATTACCTTTCAATTGGGTGCATCCACCTATACTGCACAGGACCTACAAGCCTGGCCTTGCGTGCTATGTGAACCATCAAATGAACCATCACATAAAAAAACAGGAGGAAAAATCTTCTCCATCTTGAAGCCTATCATAACTATCTGTTCTTCTAACTTCTCCATATCACTCTTCACTAGTGTCTTGGAACACAACTCCTAGAAAAAATTACCCAACTCGGAAAGAGTAATATAAATATTCTTGGGTAGGTACCCTCTCATCTTAATGGCAAGAAGTTGTTGAAGCAGGACATGGAAATCTTGACTTTTTAGGCCTGTTAATTTACCTGCTTTGGTGGTCACATATATTGAGATGTTCACAGCATAACCATCCGGATACTTGACCGATTTCAGGAATTCATATAAACCTTCTCTCTCATTCGGGGTCAATGTATATGTCGCTATAGGCTTGATAAAGGATCCATCGGGACAACTTTGTAGATGCAATTCTATCCTTATACCCATATCCTCCAAATCAAAACATGCCTTTTCAGTGTCTTTGTTCTGCCCATCCATGTTCAATATCATTCCAATCAGATTATTGCATATGTTTTTCTCTATGTGCATAACATCAAGGTTATGATGGATCTTAAGTTTCTTCCAATACAGGAGCTCAAATAAGATGCTTTTCTTTGTCCAATTCAATTATGTTTGATCAAGAGGTCTTTTCTTATTATTTCGATGCTTCCCAAACTTAACATATGGAAGGAGATCCAATCGACTAAGTACCTTTCCCATCGGTAATTCCAAGGATTTAGTTCGATGCTCAACATTACCGTTAAAGGCCCTACTCCTTTTCCAAGGGTGGTTATTTGGTAAGTAACATCTATGGCCTATATATCCAATCTTACTTCTCAAACGTTGAGATAATTCATCCCCGTTACAAGGAGGACAAGCAAGATAACCTTTTATGCTCCACCCAGACAAGTTACTATATGTTGGAAAGTCATATATCGTCCACATTAAAGATGCGTGCATTCTAAAAGTTTCTTCACGAGAGGCATCATAAGTCAATACACCATTTTCCCACAAATTATTCAACTCAGCAACCAACGGTCGCATATAAACATCGATATCTTTCCCTGGGGCCTTTGGCCCAGGAATAAGTAGAGACATTATGAATAAAGGATCCTTCATGCACTTCCAGCGTTACATGTTAAGGAGAATAAGTAGCATGGGCCACATGCTATAGGAGCTGCTCATGTTCCCAAAAGGGTTGAATCCATCGGTGTCGATACCTAGCCTCACATTTCAAGGCTGACGAGAAAACTTGGGATAATTTTGATTAAAGTCTTGCCATACCTCACTATCGACCTGATGCCTTATGATCCCATCTTCCACGTGCTTATCATTATGTTATCTCATGTCACCAACTATCTTCCTCGACATGTACAATCTTCACAACCTCAGTGACAAAGGGAAATAACGCAAGATCTTATGAGGGATTTTTTACCATCCCCATCATTAAGTTTATATCTAGACTCCCCACATAATGAAGATTTTTCTAGAATAGCATTATCTTTCCAAAAAAGTTCCCAATCATGTTTGCATGCGTGGATGGTCTCATATCGTAAGCCTAAGTCACGTAGGAATTTCTTGGCTTTGTATTTTGACTTTGGAACCACGTTCCCTTACGTTAAAAGTTCCAACAATACCCCCATTAGCATATCGAATGACTTGTTGGTCCACTTGCCACTGACCTTCAAATAAAACATTGTAATGATGAATTTCAACAAAGTATACTTATTGTAACCTGGGTACACCTCACATTGTGCAACCACCAACAGTTTTTCAATGTTTTTCACCTCCTCTTTCTGCATACTATCAGTCGCCTCACCTGTATCTGATCCCCCCAATTACTATTCATGTAAGCCCCCTACAATAGTCTTCCATTAATTCAGGAAACTCACCCCCATCCTCTTCTTCATTGTCTGCCATTTCATTATCACTATCATCATCTGATACATGGGTTTGACACTCAGGAATAGATTCACAGTGGTACACCTAATTCTTCTAAGATTTCATTATCCCGTGTCGGATTAAATGATTGTTTACCACTTCACCAGTATGCCAATATCGATTCATACATTCATTACACGGACAACAGATAGTACCATTATTTCTCGTTTTGGTCATTGCAAATTCAACAAAAGCGCTCGCCCCGTCACGATATTGCTTACCTAATCTTTTCCTAAGAGTCATCCAACTATTGTCCATCATATCTATTGTACCAATAATTAATAAATTATTTAACCACGATTAATTGTTTTACTACATTATTGTTCGGACTAAAACACATAAAAGACCATTTAAAATACTATTAAATAATGTGAGGCTATATCCCGACAATGATGATTAAAGAGTGGATTACAAGATACCATTTACATAGAAGACTACATTTATTCCAAATACCATATTCAAACAAGTATGACTTGATTTTTAAAAAAAATAAAAGTTACGTAAGATTATACTGTGTATACTATGCCATCCTAAGTTTACCTAAGGTTGTACTAAAAAAATAATGATCAAAGGTTGTGATAACATTACACACTCAATTTTACACGAACAAGCGATTTTCAACGGACTCACAAATTTAGACTAATTAAATAGTTCCAATAAAAAAGCTACAACTTATTTTATGATTCTAATTGAAACAAATAGCACAAAAATTTGAAATCAAATAAACACTAAACATTTACAACTATCTAACAATTCCAAAACTAAAATGAACTCCAACAAAAATTCAGGCCATGAGTGTGTTAGGGGTAGGCCTATCAATGGGTCGGGCTTGGAACCGAACCCGATCCGTATAATAGGGTCTGAGCATATTTTTTTGGATCCGAGACGTGAAGACCCGAAAACTCAAAGACCCGTTTATTACACGGGTCGGCTCTGGATCTTATACAAAACCCAAACCCAAAGACCTGACCTGACTTGTACATTATTATTATTATCATATATATATATATATATATATATATATATATATATATATTATGTATATAATAAATATAAATTATATATGTTTTATTTATACTAATAACATACTATAATACATTACAAAATATTTTAATCTAAAATTAAAAAATAAAGAAAAGGGATAAAATAAAAATAAATATAAAATAAATGTATATATCTGGCTAGACTCAGACCCGTCGGATCCGGATCTGAATCCGATATTGTATACTAGATGAAGACTCGGACCCGAATCCCAACCCGTTGAAAACCCAATTAAACGGATCTGGATCTCCTTAAATCCGACCTGTTGACAGGCCTAGTTGGGGGTGGGGGTACCATAAAATAGTTTAGAAGGTCTCTTCCAAAAACTGCACAGTACATGGAATTTTTTCATTTTCCCTTTATTTTTATATTAAATGATTCGTAATTTCACAAGGATATGCATAACATGAATATGACAATTCTCAGTTCAACTAGTGACCAGAGAATAAAATCTCAGATTGTGCAGATAAAGTTCTATCCCTAAAAATATGAGTTTAAATAGCAATAAAGATCTTAGTTCAATTAGTGAGCAGAAAATAAAATCTCAGATTGAGCAGATAAAATCTCAAATTATTTTAATGTAAGCCCCCAACAACAATCTTAATATTGACATATGCAAACAAACTAATTTCAAATAACATATTTACACAAACTAAACCTACATATTGTTCTTAAATATCAAGAGTTGTAATTACTTATTGTAATGCTAATGAGAACAAGTACGTCGTGATTTTTTTAAAAATAAAAGCTTACCTAAGGTTATACTTATGTTGTGTATATTATGCCAAACTGAGTTTAGTTAAGGTTGTACTAAACAAACTAGTGCCCAAAGGTTGTGATAACATTACACAGTCAACTTTTAACGAACAACCCAATTTTTAATGGACTCACTAATCTAGACTAATTAAACAGTTCCGATAAAAAATATACAATTTATTTTATGATTTTAATTGAAATAAGTAGCACAAAATTTGCAACTGAAGAAAAAAAGTGGGTTACCATGATCAAACTAATCAAAAAAATAAGTTCAGCATAATAATAGGATCAACTACAAAATCCCTAAAATACCTTGATTGGGGAGGTTTGTTCGGCATGGTGGAATTAAAATCTTAGTGAAGATTATTGTGGAAAATCTTCTGATTTCGTTTTGTTTGTGCTGAAAATGCTATTAAAAAATGAAATCAAATAAATACTAACATTTTTTTTTTTTTTAAAATCATATCAGAACTAACTACTTGAGTAAGTTTGCATTACGTGATTGAAATCTGGTCGGATTAGATGGTCAGGCGGGTAAGGAGTTTGGGTTAATTCCGACGACGGTGAGGTTTCAGATGGAGCCACTCGTTTTAGTTGGTGGCCTTGACAGGTAAGGAGCCGCTAGTTTTAGTTGGTTTAGAGGCCAACAGGTAAGGAGATTGCCAGAATCGCTGTCAGGTAAGAAGATCGCCGAAATCGTTGTCAGAGGTATAAGGGGGTATCCTGATCGAGGGGAAAACCGAGCGTCCGTGTAATACGGTAATCTTTGTTATCAGCTTTCGACCACAATACAAAAAAAACTAAACTTTAACTACACTCTTCTGGAGTATAGCGGGTAGTCTGGGTATCGAATCCACAGGGAATGTTTGATAAATTTTAATTGATTTATTACTTCAAAAATGAAGTGTAAAATATGATGATGGGGTGAGAAAGGAGAAAGGGAAAAACTAAAGAAGTTAACTAAACCTAATTGGAAAATTAAGGTAGGGACACAATCCCCCAACTCCTAGTATGTTTACCAGGTATAAGACTAGTTATGAATTAGATAATTGATTAAATCCAGTCTTTATTAATCTCAAGCATTATATATATGAGGTTACTTGCTCCCACCCTACATAATCAAAAGTAAGAATAAAGCGGTGTCGTTATAGCTATGCTCGCATCGCACTCTCAAGCATCCCGGTTACCTAGGGCAAACGAGATCGCAATTCCTATGACGATTATGATCACTACACAACTAGATTCGATCATTTATTTCATCCAGGGAACAAATTTTACACATATGCAAACCACATCGGGTTGGGTTTATGAGCCCCAACCCCTAAAAAATCCAGCCTAGCATGGTGTAACTATGATTAACTACACAAGAATCCATTGATAAGTATGTGAAAATGAGGAAAGAATGATAAAAGTGTTGGAATTTAAGGTTACCAAGAATGAAGAACACAACCATGCAAGAAGAAATCAAAGATTGAAGAAAAATCGGAAAAACTCTTGAATTAAAGGTAAAATATGTAAATTCTTTTCGTAGATGTTCCTCCTTGATTAGGAGCTTTTAAATAAATGAAATATGTATAAAAAGGATCCTAATGACTAAATATATAGGCTAGTGGTCGTTTAGAAGAGTCCCCAAAATATAAAACTCTTTTTGCTAAAAGATAAGGACAAAATAAAAATCCCATATCTAGAAATTTTTTCACACTTAGAAAGCGTGACTAATTTTGTAACGGATCTCGAGCGTGAAAAAAGAGTGGACCGGATCTTTTATTTTTAATAGGTCTGGATCGCCCTAGAAATTTTTCCAAAACTTTTTTCTTGACTTCTCTCATCTTAAAATGAACATAACTTCTTCACCGTAGCTTGGATTGAGCTACTGTTTTTCCAGTGTTCTTGTAATGGAAATTTCTTCAACTTTCCATTTGGTCCCACCTCCCGAATATGGCTGAAAAATTACAAAAATACCCTTTAACTCCTGCTTCTTGGTTTCTTTCACTATTTTGAGTTATCTCTCACACTTTCTTTCATGAAATACATGTAAAACACATAAGAGATATACAAAATACTTGTCATAAAACGTTAGTAGAATATATATGAGAAAAAACCAAGCTATTTACACTGCACGGGATCATAAAAATACCAAAATTAAGGGGATAAATGTGAAGAATTTATTCATAAAAAAAAAACTAACTTAGAACGTTGCGCGTCCTGAGCAATGTAAATGCATAAGAGTATGAGTTAAGGACCCTTCAAAAAATTTATTGGGATAGAATACCTTTTTTGCGGGCAAGCGATTGCATTTAGCATATGCAACAAGCATTTATACCCCTAGGCTACCCTACTAGGACGAGTGGTGTCTCAGGAGTGTTTGTAGTGAATATACCCACAAAATTCATTTTCCTAGACTCAAAGAAAGTTAAAAATACTTAAAAATTGTACAATTTAAACTCCCTAATAATGGTCACCGCAAATTCATATTCAAGAGTCTCAAATCATAGTGTGTGTGAGTGAAGCCAAAAATCGAACCGCTAACTTCCACCGATTGATCACTACGTTACTTTCCAAAAATTCACTTTGATTCAAATGCTCACGGGATGATCTTATAAACGAATCACTTGAAAATATGACTTATTCTCTTGGTATACGTGATATAAAGAGCAAATATAATGGACACCAATTCACACATACCATTTTGATAGGCGAAATTTTTTTAGGTTAAAAGATCTTGTCATCGAAATACGGTCAATGGGAAATGGGAAACATCATCTCTTTTTAATGCCATGTAATCTCTTTTGTTATCTTTTGTGCCTTAGCTCTCCACACGGTAGATAATTTCGCAATTCGAACTCGATTAACACTTCCTTGGGTTTAAGGTTTATTTGGGTAAAATGGAAATGGTGGGGACATCGCAATTGGAGAATTCATTTATGATGTCCATTTGTGCTTTTTTCGGGCTATTGCTCATTTTCTCTTATTTTTCTATTTTTTTCCTTTTCTATTTTTTTCTTTTTCTTGCTATTTTTGTTGAGCATTCTACTATTTTTTTCTTGCCCCTTTTTATGCATTTTCGGACTTTATTTTCTGACTTTTTCCATTTTTTACAATTCCGGGCTATTTGGGTTTTTCGGGTTATCAAATGAACTAGAAATTTTTTTTGGCTCAAAATGGGTAGCAAAGGGATAATTTTTCACAACTTTTTATGGACAATATTTTTTGGTGACAAACGAGGGCCTACTTCATTGTCCAAATTGCTAGTTTCTTTACCATATGCGTCTCAAGATTAATTTAGTTCAAAGATATTTTAGTGGGCGTTATTCCAGACAATATCTCACACATTTCCCATAACCGATCAAAACAATAAAATAGAGATCTCAACGACTTAGTAAAACGCAGAAAAGAACTTTTAGTTAATCATAAACTCGGATTGATTTAAAAACTCTAAAAAATTGATAGGCTCGAAATCTCACTGGGTTTGTTAATCGCCACACTTATTCGTTAAGTCGTTAATTTTCGCTCAATTTCCATCTTTGGTTAATTTTGGCTTTGTGCATTTTGGTTTTTACAATTTGAGACAGAAAAAATATGATATTTTTGAATCTTTTAAATTCCTATTTTTATTTATTTTGAAGAGAAATATTTTTGGCTTTTTCAAAATTTTTGAAAATTTTCTAAAAAAAACACACTTGGAAAGAACATATGATCGAATCAATGAAACTAAAAAATAAATGGGAAGAATATCCCATACTCCTTAACTAAAATGTTGCATTGTCCTCAATGAAAATCCAGAACACAACCCAAAGAGAGTAAAAGAAAGATATTACCCAAATGGAACAATCCCTGATGAGTATGAGTCTATTGAATCTACAAAACTTGTTAGAACCTAGCATAACGAAAAAAATAACAAAAACTTTAACTAATTACTCTAAACTATAAAAAAAAAGGAAAAGGAAAAAAATCTAATTATGTACAACCTACGATTTGAACTTCTAACAAATTATACACCAGAAGTAAAAAAATTTGAGGGCCTACCCAAAATACAATTTGACTTTGAGGGTTAATCGGTGTACCCTCATTTTCATGCATGCCTTCCGGAAAATAAGAATTCCGTTTGAAAAATGGAAGGCATGTGTGAGATAAAAAAAAAATCATCACCAATTAAAAACTTTTGACAGGATGATGGGGGTTTTGATGCTAGGTGGGACAAGTACCACTAAGATCCAAGAAAAATATAATCGCCTCCCAAAGATTTTTCATGTAGTATGGGAAGCGGGGAACACAAAAAGGAAGAGTCCATCTTGGAAAATAATTCAAGTAAAGATTCATCATCGGTAAAAGGTTTAAACGTTTCAAAAGTTTCAACTGACTCATAGGAATCTAGCGGTACTTATAATGGTTCAATAACGGTGAATGAAATTGGTGATGAAATAAATTCAACCTCAAGTGATTCGTCATCACTTGGAGACTGAATTTCAAGGGAGAACGACTCATTATCAATGATATGTTCTTCAAAAATTTGAGGTGACACACAAGTACCGACCTCCTCTTTGTTTTCTAAATTAGAATGCATATCATCGCAAAGTGAGAGCACTTCCGTAACAAGACCAATATCGATCACTCTTTGGGTGGAAAGAAAATTGAATAATTTTTTATTAGAAAAAGTACTCTTTCTTCCCGAGTAGGATTCCTAGGCTCTAGATACTCGGATTCTTCATTTGGTTGAAAATGTTCTTTAGTTTAAAAAATATCGAAAGAAATGTCGTAATTGGATTCGAACAATGCATCAAACCCTTCCTCCCCCAAACGATTTCTTTCCCAATATTTGTTTTCAAGCCTTTCATATTCATGAATTAAAAACCACTCACCCATTTTAATAGGTCGAGGCTGAAAAAATTGTTTACTAGATTAATGACAAAATGTTATAAGTTGAGTAAACTCTGAATAAACTCTTTGGACAAAACTCTTCTCGAATAGTAGCATAAGATGTGTTCAAAACTGTTTTCTGAATATGTAGTCTAGATTTGGTAGTTGATTACCTTAGGTTTCAGAAATTAAAAACCATATACTAAGTCTAACATGTAGTACCAATCACAACAGAAATTAAGAACATTCAAAGTAATGAACACAAGAATTTTAACGTCGTAAAACCCTTAATCAAGGGAAACATTCATGATGCCCTCTATGACACAAACCAAAAATCCACTAAAATAAAGAATCAAGTTACAACACTTAAGCAAACACACTAAGATCTTAAATCTAAGTTCAGATGTATACCTACATGAGAAACTCCACTCCAAAGGTTCTCTGACTAGAACTGATCTTCCTTTGTTGCTTCTTTGTCTTTTCCTTGATTTCTGATTCTAGCAACTCTTTCAATTTCCAAGTTTCTCAAATAGAACCACTGTGACTAAGTGTTCGTGTGTGAAAATGTGTTTGTGATGTGCAATAAATGCACATTTATGCAACTCACCCACTCCAATTATTTATACAGACAAATTTCTATAAATAAGGAGGTTCTATATGATATGTAGAAGCTGATTCAAAATATTTTGAGAAATCACTTCTTTTCAAGATCATATCTGAAAAACATCCTCTCTTTTAAAACTAGCCAAGGTCTTATGTGTTTCTTTTTTTATTTTTGTACACGTTTATTTCATAAATTGTGAAATATAAGATCAGAAACACAAACGCTCCGGAGATCGGATGTAGCCTTTAAAATCAGAAGTTTCTTTTTCAAAATCTCTTGAAACAGGAAGGATCTAAAATAAAAAAAAAATCCAAAAGAGAATAATAAAGAAAACTTTAAGCGTGTGATATTCTCTTTTAGAAAAACTCAAGTTTCAACAGTGAAACTCAAGATTCTCATAGAGATGAGTTCTCAGAGAAATTAAGACTTGAAGAGGTCTTCAAATCTCTCGCAAATCCAATACCAATCTCACAGAAATCCTAAATGGATATAACTCTCAAGATTTAGGTGTTCCGGTGTATGAAACTTTGAAGTTTATGGTGTTTAGGTGAAGGGAAAATACTTTAGAGGTTTGAGGTTTCGAAGACTAGGGTTTCTTATCTCTATTTCTTTTCTCTCACTTCTCCCTTCTCTCTACTCTCTCTTTTTCTCTCAATTTGGACAATGGAAAAAATTCTCAAATGGATTAGACTATATGGGTTTATATAGTAGCTAAGGAATAATCTCGAATGTCTAAGGCAATCCAATGGCTGAGATTATCTTTGACCAGTTGACTACCAATCTAACGGTTCAATATAAGTAGTGGAAATAACTATCGATGATTGGTTAAAACTGGTTACACGTGGATTTCTAACAAACACATGCAGATCATCAATAATTTGCATCCAAAGGTTAAGAATGAATGTAAAGAATGTGTCTAAGAGAAAACGGAAAATTAACAACTCATGAAGAAACACGTGTATGATAGATAAAGGCTGAACAACACGTGTTTTCAAAATAATTACATTCTCCCCCTGAAGCCTCTAGCGCTTTGAGATCCTACCCAACACAACATTACTTGAATAAAACCATTTTGAATAATTTAACTTTTAACCCCAATATTGTTAAAACCAAATTTTAATCATTTCAAAAACTATTTAAAATGTTTTAAAAATGTTATAAGGGAATTCAAATGATTTGAAAAAAATGGTTAAAGTGTGTAAATCAACATATGCACATAGTAACTATTAAATATGCAGTGAAAGTGTCCTAAAGTGGTTATAAGGTAGAATTTACTTCCCTTTAGGTGATCTTGAGGATTTCTAGGACTGGATTTCGTCATTCATGCTTGAACCTTTGAGAGATAGAGCAACTCATAAAAAGTGTGACAACCCGCCTAATAAAATACCGGACGATCACTCCTATATCAAATTAAAACAGGAGTCTCATATGGTTTATTCTTAGCATCGTTGTCGAAAACCAATTTAATTACTAATATCCTATTAGGCCGGCGTCAAATTTTAAATTAACTAACCTTTTTAACCAAACCATTCAAATAAACAATTACAACAGTTGTATGCAATAACTGAATTGAAATGAAGTAACCGAACACTCGGTACAAAATAATACAACCAAATCGAATGCCGCACAAAAAGACTGTAGAAGAATAAATGAGTACAGTTGGGCCATCATCCCGAATATGCCTACAATACCTCCTATCTAGATCTCAATGATAGACGCGTCTATAATAATCCTGCTTGCATCCATAGCTGATGCAACAAACGTCTGACTCAAAGGAAACATCATCCAGGCGTCCCTGTGTCTGGACACCTATATATATATATACGAAGAGAAGAGAAAAAAAAAGAGAAACGGGTCAGAGCCCGAGTTTTGAAAACATTTTAGCAAGTGCTTAAAATCCATATTTTAAAATATGATATTTCTCATATTTAAACTGGTATCGCTCTCATATTAGATACACTTCACCCCTCTTCTAATAGTGCACAACTATCGCATACCTTTTTAAACAACCTAGTTAATCTACCCTGCCTAACTAATGTATTTACCCATCTTCTAATAATCCTCATAAATCTGAGTACTAAGGACGAAACTTCTCCCCATTCCCAACATTTCTTTAAGTTCGTTCATGGGGTGTCTCGTTAAGAGAAATCCAAACAAGGAACCCCCTCGATACACTACTACGTGACAATGTTGATCGTCGAGATCCATTAGGCCCTCAGTACAAGCAACATCTTATACTATCCTATATATATATATATATATATATAGTTCTCATTAGAACCTATGATTCTTAACTCATAAACATCCAGATATAAATTTACCGGAAGGAGTATATCACTTTATTCATACTTTTCACTTCATATAAGGTTACGTTATATGATATCTCGTCTCATATATAAATAATCTACTATACGCAACAAGTATAATAGTCAATCCACCGAGCTATAATATAGTAGGCTTAGTCATTTTTTTATCTACTAAGCAACGGTGAAACATCTCAAGCATACATATATGCTATTCTCAGTACATATATACATATATAGCACCCCGAGGCTAAGTTGCGGTGCACACATACTCTGCTATCAAATCAAAGAATATTTCGTACACAAGGATCACGCGTCCCGAATCACTCAGGAACGGTATCGATACAAATCACACATATTGGAGGCGAACATAGTTCACATATCCATGGGTCAGGCACATACCTACGCTCCCATAGTCAGTAGACTTATCGAATCACAAATAATCCCTTCACAGTTCTATGTTTTTGAGGTACCAAATCTAAATCCCCCCGAAGGCAACACAAGATACGATTGCCCTCTTTCGAAAGTCGTCCTCCCGTGATTGCAAGTATGGTAGGTATCTTATAAAAAAAATATTGGCACACATTCCACCTAAATAAATATAACATCAATAAGGTATTTACACACCCATATGATAACGATAGGTATTTATCTTTCCTATACATAATTCCCCAAAGGTATTTATTTAACCCATATACATATTAATATCAGGGCATACGCATAGCCCATATAATAAATTCCATACGTAGTATACTTATATCTCGAATATCCTACGCATTTATCGATTATAACCAATCCTCAATATATTATTTCCAAGCTTTTGTCACCGCATGATGATAATACCAATAACATCGTTACATTTATTTGTCCGATATTATATATAATATAACGACATCTTCTATACAATCTAAATCACTTCCCAATATATTATGGCTATAATTTCCAAACTCTATAGCAATAGCCAATAACCTCAAGTGTTCCATTTCTTAACAATATAAAAATTCTTACACTTAAAATACTACCCCAATATGTACTCTCTTCTTTAATATTCAAATCACTCATTAATCACCTTATAAAGATATGTACAATTAATTCAAGAATGTACCAAAGCGTAATAATTAAATAGCATATGCACCACTTCTCTTAATTTCGTAGGTATCTCCTCACTTACAATAATCGTCGTCCATAGACGCTTATGGAAATTGCTCAATCGTAGTACGTATCCTAAATTTCATCCTAGTCACCTCGTAGGATTTTACTTAACCATGGTCGGTATATAACTACCTTTTCTACGCGCACAATAACTTATATAAAATTACCCACCCAAATACCTCTTTAAGTATTACTCCTCACGAACACCTATATTTGGGTAAGTCTTAGATTTTACTTTCAACTAACCCAAGGTACATGCCTTACTCATAAAAATATTTAGAAGTCCCCACACTATTTTTTAGGAACCCCAAATATTTATCACCAAACAATTCTAGCATTTATTTTTCCAATTTCCGGTTTGATTTCTGAGTTAATGATTTCAACCTCGAAACTTCTTTCTTAGAAAAATCATATCAAATCGAAAAACAATCAGAAAAATACGCGGTCAGCTCCCATGTGACCGTATCAAAAATATCTACAACTTTTATGTCTTGATCAACAACCAAATCGGCACTCTTCCTAGCCGAAACAGTTCGGAAGTGATGCTGGTCACTATTCACTTTCTTCTCCAAAAATCCAAACCTCCATTAAAGCACCTCCAAGCTTTTTATCTCTACTCTCATCATCATCCAACCTCAAAAAACAATAAATACACACATAAAAAGGGTTCTAATCATCCTAGAACCCATAACCAACCATTAATTTCAATTAATTCTTAAGTTTCTCAAATTGGGCATAAACCGAGTTTTATCTGTTTAATCTTCCAAAAACCCATTTGATTTACGCAAATTTCAACCCAAAAATCTTTATAGTTTTACACCAACTATAATATGAGAAGTAAACACACTAAATCATAAAACAAGTTAAACACTTGCCTCGCAGATTAAATCCGACGACCCTGAATCGAATCCCGTGATGTTTTGGCCAGAAATCCATTTTCTTCCTTCTTCTCTTCTCTTCATTCTCTTCTCTTACTTCTCTCTTATATTTATCTCTCTTAAATCTAATTTTGGGGAAGAAATGAGGGATGCCTTCTTAATAAACCCTCATTTAGTTATATACATAAAATGACTCGTGTACTCAATTACGAGTCCCTACTAGTCTAAAAATTCCCAGAACCTAAACACTACCCCCGGATACTCTATTTTGACTATATCAGCCATTCTGAACCCAACGGCACAATTGAAATCTCCATTCGAGTTACTAAACTAAAATTCACTAATTAGACCCAACACGTTCAATACGCGTGTTTTCCAATTAAAATATTTCCCTTTGTCGCTTACCCAACAGCGACATGTAATAAAAATAATCCACTCATATACTTAGTCTCGTAAGATAAATATAATCCGTGTAAACACTAATCCGACACTTGAAAACTAATATTTACTATTCACTTTATAATATTAAATTTATTTATTTTCACTAACAAATTCAAAAATTACTATTTATAGAAATTCCTCAAATTACCAAATCACGTCCATAGTGTAATTTAAATGCCTTTAAAAGTACGGGGTATTACATACTTTCCCCCTTACAACAGAATTTCATCCTCGAAATTTAGGTATAGCCCACACCACTACTCTAGGATCGCTATATACATTATGTCCTAGCTTAACCAAATTTAGATATAGCCTAATGCAATGGTATCTTACCATAGTCCACCTCTCTCAAGGCGTATGCTCTAACGCACTATCCTAATCAGAAGCTTAACTAAATCTCTATATGTTACAACGGTACTTCGATCATAAGGTTGACTCTAACATCATATTTCACCTAGTGCTTCTTTAAGTGCATATTAAGAAAACGAGCTTATGGCCGTTTCTCAAAATTATTGGTTCCATCGGAGATCCGTTACTCCAAGTATTCACTCATTTACATCAGGACATCAAATTTCCCTCAACAAAGGAAACTACATTAGCGCTCGACTATTCCCGCCAATCTTTTCACTTATCCTAAGTGTGCCAACTCGTATTACACAAATATAATTGGATCATTGCGTACTACCTACGATGTTCCATCCAATCCATTTCTAATCCATTTATAACTGCCCTGCAGCATAATCTCTCACTTTATATACTACGTCCCTTCTACTTCGGGCGGTATATAAAATTAACTTACCAAGGTTCTGATACACCTTTTAACTTGTGCCTATTTGCACAATTATTATAAATGTCTGATACTTAACACTCTTTCTAAATAACGGGCCTCATTTTTTCGGCCTGGTACTAACACCTGGGTACCCTTAACCTGAATAATTTCGAAATTTAATTCTCCCAAAACCTAGAAATTCGATCCGTCTCAAGATTATCCCATCGATCTTCTTGTGGTTAACTCACAATAGTCTTCCTATATTAGTGTCGATAGTCTTATTGCCCTTACTTCGTGGTAGTCCTAAGATCAAGCTGTTTCCAACACACGTAATATATGTACTATTCTAACTATATCCCTAGTGCCCAAGACCTCTATCAACTTTCGAGATTTACACGGTTTCATGCGTGGGACATCTCGCAAAGATAAATCCAAACAAGGAACCTTCCCGATACACTACTCCCTCGCTTCGTCGATAATAGTCAATCGATCAAGCTATAATATAGGTGGCTTAGTCATTTTTTTTATCTACTAAGCAACGGTGAAACATCTCAAGTATATATATATGCTATTCTGAGTACATATATACATATATAGCACCCCGAGGCTAAGTTGCGGTGCACACATACTCTGCTATCAAATCCATGTACAGCTCGTACAAAAGGATCACGCGTCTCGAATCACTCAGGGACCGTATCGATACAAATCACACATATTGGAGGTGAACATAGTTCACATATCCATGGGTCACACACATACCTACGCTCCCATAGTCAGCAGACTTATCGACTCACAAATAATCCCTTCACAGTCCTATGTTCTGAAGGTACCAAATCCAAATTCTCCGAAGGGAATACAAAATAAGATTGTCCTCTTTCGAAAGTCGTCCTCCCGTGATAGCAAGTATGGTAGGTTTGTCATACACATAATAAACAATAATATAGGCTCACATTACACCTATATAAATATAACATCAATGAGGTATTTACACAACCATATGATAACGATGGGTATTTATCTTTCTTATGCTTAATTCCCCATAGGTATTTATTTAACCCATATACATATTAATATCAGGGCATACGCATAGCCCATATAATAAAATCCATACGTAGTATATTTATATCTCGAATATCCTACGCATTTATCGATTATAACCAATCCTCAATATATTATTGCCAATCTTTTCCCACCGCATGATGATAATGCCAATAACATCGTTATATTGATTCATCTTATATCATATATAATTTAACAACATCTTCCCAATTTATTATGGCTATAATTTCCAAACTCTATAGAAATAGCTAATAACCTCAAGTGTTCCCTTTCTTAATAATATAAACATTCTTACACTTAAAATACTACTCCAATATGTACTCTCTTCTTCAATATTCAAATCACTCATTAATCACTTCATGAAGATTTGTACAATTAATTCCCGAATGTCCTAATTCATAATAATTAAATAGCATACGCACTACTTCTCTTAATTCCTTAGGTATTTCGTCACTTATAATAATCGTCGTCCATAGATGATTAGGGAAATTTCTCAATTGTAGTAAGTATCCTAAATTTCATCCTAGTCACCTCGTAGGATTTTACTTCACCAAGGTCGGTATATAACTACCTTTTCTACGCGCACGTTTACTTATATAAAATTACCCACCTAAATACCTCTTTAACTATTACTCCTAACGAATACCCCTATTTGGGTAAGTCTTGGATTTTACTTTCATCTAAGCCAAGGTACATGCCTTACTCAAAAAAATATTTAGAAGTCCACAAACAATTCTAGCCTTTATTTTTCCCCAAACAAATATTTATCCCCAAACAATATTAGCCTTTATTTTTCCAATTTCTAGTTTGATTTCCGAGTTAATGATTTTAACCTTGGAACTTTTTTCTTAGAAAAATCATATCAAATAAAAAAAAGATCAGAAAAACATGCGGTCAGTGCTTACGTGACCTTATCGAAAATATCTACAACTTTTATGTTTTGATCAAGAGCCAAATCGGCCCTCTTCCTAGCCAAAATATTTCGGAAGTGACGCTGGTCACTATTCACCTTCTTCTCCAAAAATCCAAACCTCCATTAAAGCACATCCAAGCTTTTTATCTCTTCTCTCATCATCATCAAACCTCAAACAACCATAAATACACACATAAAAAAGTTCTAATCATCCTAGAACCCATAACCAACCATTAATTTCAATTAATTCTTAAGTTTCTCAAATTGGTCATTAACCGAGTTTTATCCGTTTAATCTTCCAAAAACCCATTTGATTTATGCAAATTTCAACCCAAAAATATTTATAGTTTTACACCAACTATAATATGAGAAATAAACACACTAAATCATAAAGCAAGTTGAACACTTTCCTCGTGGATTAAATCCGATGACCCCGAGTCGAATCCCGCGAAGTTTTGGCCGAAAATCCCTTTTCTTCCTTCTTCTCTTCTTTCTCTTCTCTTCCTTCTCTCTTCTCTTTTTCTCTCTTAGATCTAATTTTGGGGAAGAAATGAGGGTTTCCTTCTTAATAAACCCAAAATTAGGTAAATTCCCAATTATAAAATGACTCGTGTACTCAATTACGAGTCCCTACTAGTCCAAAAATTCACGGAATCTAAACACTACTCCCGGATACTCTATTTTGACTATCTCGGACATTCCGAACCCAACGGCGCTATCAAAATCTCCATCCGAGTTACTTAACTAAAATTAACTAATTAGACCCAACATATTTAATACGCGTGTTTTCTAATTAAAATATTTCCTTTGTCGCTTTACCCAACTACAACATGTAATAAAAATAATCCACTCATATACTTAGTCTCGTAAGAGAAATATAATCCATGTAAATGTTAATCCGACACTTGAAAACTAATATTTACTATTAACTTTATAATATTAAATTTATTTAATTTCAGTAATAAATTCTAAAATTACAATTCACATAAATTCCTCAATTTACCAAATCACGTCCACAATGTAATTTAAATACCTTTAAAAGTACAGGGTATTACAAAAAGTAACCTACTTTGTCTCAATATCCAAACTAGTTGGAACTCCTATACATAGACTCAAGTAAGTCAATATATAGTGTGTTCTCAGAGGCGTAGATTCTTGGAGATAAAAAGTTTGAAAACTATTCCCATATGAACCATTATAGTTACGGAACTCGCTATAAAGAGACATGATTACTGAATAGTTTGTAAACGGACAATCCACGTTAAGAGGTGTGCAGATAAGGATTCAATGTCTCTTGGCTCTCAATTGTGATAGCCTACAAAAAAGGTTAAAACCAAAAAAAATACGAAAGAAACAAATCTTAAGAAATATTAATTCAATATAATTTATAAAAAAAACACTCCTGGTCAACGGCGCCATTTTGATCGAGGGGAAAATTAAGCGTTCGTGTAATATGCTAATCATTGTTACCCGCTTTCGACCACAATACAAAAAAAACTAAACTTTAACTACACTCTTATGGAGTATAGCGGATAGTCTAGGTATCGAATCCACAGGGAATGTTTGATAGATTTTAATAGATTTATTAGTTCAGAAATAAAGTGTAAAAGATGATGATGGGGTGAGTAAGGAAAAAGGGAAAAGCTAAAGAAGTTAACTAAACCAAATTGGAAAATTAAGGTTGGGACACAATCCCCCAACTCCTAGTATGTTTACCGAGTATAAGATTAGTTATGAACTAGATAATTGATTAAATATAGTCTTTATTGATCTCAAGCATTATATATATGAGGGTACTAGCCCTCCCCATACATAATCAAAAGTAAGAATAAAGCGGTGTCGTTATAGATACACTCGTGTCGCACTCTTAAGCATCCCGATTACCTAGGGAAAATGAGATCAAAAGTCCTAAGACGGTTGTGATCACTACACAACATGATTCGATCATTTATTTCATTTAGGGAACTAATTTTACACACATGCAAACCACATCGGGTTAGGTTCATGCACCCCAACCCCTAAAAAAGCTAGCCTAACATAGTGTAACTTTGATTAACTACACAAGAATCCATTAACAAGTATGTGAAAATAAGGAAATAATGATAAAAGTGCTGGAATTGAAGGTTACCAAGATTGAAGAACACAACCATGCAAGAAGAAATGAATGATTGAAGAAAAATCGGAAAAACTCTTGAATTAAAGGTAAAATATGTAAATTATTCTCCTAGATGTTCCTCCTTGATTAGGAGCTTTTACATTAATGAAATCTAAATAAAAAATAGTCCTAATGACTAAATATATTGGCTAGAGGTCGTTTAAAAGAGTCCCCAAAATATAAAACTCTTTTGGCTAAAAAATAAGGACAAAATAAAAATACCGTATCTGAAAATTTTGTCACACTTAAAAAGAGGGACTAATTTTGTAACGACTCTGGATTCTGACAAATGACCGGACCGACTCTTTTATTTTTAATTGGCCCGGATCTCCCTTGAAATTCCTCCATAACTTTTTTCTTGACTTCTCTCATCTTCAAATGATCATAAATTATTCACCGTAGCTCGGATTGAGGTGTCATTTATTTCAGTGTTCTTGTAATTGAAAACTCTTCAACTTTCCAGTTGACCCAACCTCCGGAATATGGCTGAAAATTTATGAAAATTCCCTTCAACTCCCCGTTTCTTTCACTATTTTGAGTTCTCTCTCGCACTTTCTTCCATGAAATACATGTAAAACACATAAGAGATATATAAAACACAAAATACTTGTCAAAAAAGGTTATTATCATATATATGAGGAAAATCCAAGATATTTACACCGTACGGGATCATAAAAATACCGAAATTATGGGGATAAATGTGAAGAATTTATGCCTAATCATATACGCTGTCAGAGGTATAAGGTTTCATGCCATGGTTTTAGTTGGAAGGCGAGGTTAGAGCCAAAAGGGGGTCGGAGGTATAAGGGGTTCGAAGGTCGAGCCCAAATTTTGGATTGGTCTGGATGGTTCTGGAGGAGAGAAGAGATCGGGGGGAGAGGAGAGAGAAAAAATTGGGTGTTTTCTTAGTTTTTTTTTAAGCGGGAGTTTTAGGAGGTTTTTGAAAGGGGAAATAAAATTTGGGCTGAAAAAAAAGGGAGATAAATTTTGAGTTTTGTTTTTGAAATTAACTTAAAATACATATCGCGACATGCATATGATGAAGCTGAAAGTGTATACCATTTCACGACATGATACCCATGTCGCAAAACGTGAGTGATGTTTTTGCGACATACAACACATGTTGCTAAAAGTAAGGGAGCAAATGTGCAACATCAATCAAATGTTACGATATATAAATGACATTTAGGGGGAAATGTTAGTAGGGAGCCCACTAAAATAATAACTTTTCGCGACACGAAAACTATATATGTCGTCGAAAATATACCTTTTGGCAACAAGAAAAAACTGATGTCGCCGGAAGATGTCGCGAATTTTATTTTTTCTTGTAGTTGTATGTGCAAATGAACTTATATGGTGTTTCTGAGTATCTCCAGAGTGTCCAACCATATGAATTCTGAATATGCCAAAACCCACTAAAAATAAGACACAGAATGTGAAATCCATAAACTATACACATCTAAGCATTACCTAATCATAGCAATTTGAGGGATAAACAAAATACAGAAAGTGTACTTAAATAAGAATGATTTCACATATATAATATGGCTAACGGCTTGCAAAATTACGCCTTATAAAAAAGTCAAGCCTAAAAAATAATAACAATTATACATATATTAAGAAAATGATTAGTATGATTAAAATTGCTGAAAATAGCGTAGCTTCAAATGTAGATATATACAAAATTTCATTTAATTATACAAATATAATGTTAGATATAAATCCCAGTGGTGGTAAATAAAACATTCATGTTTCTCATTATTTTCAAAAATCTAAGCACAAACTAAGATATTATTGGTAGTATCAATAGTTTATTTGCTTTGAAAAAATATGTTAGAAATAAATTAGGCATCAAAACTTAAATAAACAAACTATTTATATTTTTGAAGAAATTACATTAAACTCAATGCCAAAATAAAAATTGGAATCTATCAAAGCCATATTAACTTCAAAACCCATTTACATTATACATTAAAACCAAAGAAGGCTTAGCAAAAGTTAGAATGTCGTACATCGAAACTGCTTAGAATAGTTCCTGTACATAGGTAGAAAAATACTAATGAGGAAAGCTCAAATTTTTGAGAATGTTGTAACTTCATCTCTGTAATACATGTATGCATATTTTATCGCAAATAATGGGTTTATCATGAACTTTGATGTGAAAGAATACCGAGGAACGTAACAAGTTATTGATACGTCTATCGAAATGAATTCCTCTTAGTTGTTCTTGAAACTCAATGAGGACAATGAATTGGCTTATAGAGTTGACGCAAATATCCACGTCATAAGACCTAGGGTTCTAGGTGAAACCCTAGAGAGAGAGAGAGAGAGAGAGAGAGAGAGCATGGGAATGAAAAGGGAGGGAGAGAGGCTTAGGATTTTCGTATATCTTCATATTATCCAAAAACACACATATTTATAATAATGTTATAACCGTAAAGATAATTAGGGTTACCTTCTTTTACATCTCTAACCGAGTCAACCCAATACTAAGTGAGATCATATTTCTTTTGGGCCAAGCCTATGTAATTTTTTATTAATATCTCCCACTTTCCTACGCGAGGCAGTTTAAACTTCTCTTCTAAAATTCTCAGTAACTCAACTCTTCATACAGGGAATGGGGTGTGGAAACTTGGGATAATAAATGCATATCCTTAGGTGCATTATTACTAAGCTATCACCAAACTAGTAAAGACACATCACACCAAGGGATCTCATATATGTCCATACAGTTAGACAACACTAGATCATGCACTCTTAATCCCTCATAGAAAGCAATGGATAATCCCTAATATTTAATGCACCCATGACAATTGTTCAAGACATATCTCAATATGTCGCTAGCCAGCTAATTAGTCATAAAACATGGTGTATTACTGAATAGTCTTCCTTAAGTCCTCATAACAATTCAATTTAACCCAACCTCTTACCTCGACATTTCCCTTTGACAGTATCTTCCATCGCTCTACGTAAACATGCTAAAGTAGCATCATCGAATCTCCTATTCATGACATACTCTTAAGTAAACAAAGGAATACCATAGGATGATAATGATCAGTGTGGCTCACACATCGATGAAATAGGTATTCATTCATCGCTATAACCATTGGTCGTCAAAGTACATACAGTATGAAATGTATGCTACAACATCTTTCTATAGTAATGGGCGTGTCATATTTCTAAAAATAAAAGTACGCCATAGGAATCTAAGTCTAGTCGCTCGTCAGGTGCCGAACATGATTTTTAACCCAACCACTTCCTTAGTGCCTGCCTGAAATCTCACATTTGGCTAATTACAGAATACATGGAGTCGTGGAGTTTCTCTATGATCAACTTTTATAAGGTCTCATCTTATCTCTAACTAGGGCAAAATGTAACATACAATGCTTAATCTTATACATCTTTCTTGCCTTTCGTTTGCCAAAGATATAAATGCCTCAACTTGCTGCTAAAGCACTACTGACAAATGTCTCAACTTGCTCACAATCTAAGTGCCAAGTTGAATCACCCGTGTGAGAGCGTTGATTCAAGCCTGATGACATATCTATAGAATACACACACAATAATAATTATTCAAGAAAAATCGATTAATATCATATCATTCTATTATAATAATGTCAAAAGGAAAATAAATGAGGTTTGATTACATATCAAATCCTATGAAGTCCCATACCCTTAATACAAGAGACAAAAACATCTCAGGCTTTTGATTTAGTAAAAGGATCAACAATCATATTTTACGTGGAGATATGCTTCAAGATAACCTCCCCTTGCATGTGTAACACTCCGTATTTTTTAGTATTACCCCATATTTTTTAGCATCTTAAATTTCTCGTGTGCACGTAATTTAACAAAAATAAGAAAGAAAGTGAATTAAATAAATATTATTTAGTGAGTAAAAAGGATTAATATTTATATGAGATTATATTAACTCGTGTGATAAGTAAATAAAAATATGTCAAATGATATTACATCCAAAGTTAGTAAATCGATAGGTTAACGGTATCTCATTCGTAACACTAAGTTATGGGCGTGTTGGGGTATGAGATGGAAATTATATAATTGATAACTCGAATGGTGATTTCAAGTGCGCCAATGATCTAAAATGGGACGATACATTTAGAATTATTTACTTGGGAGTTGTAATATGGTTTCGAGGACTTTTTAGGCTACACGGGAACTGTATAAGGGTGTTTAAGTTATTTTACATGTGGGTCCTGACCTAATTTTAGGATTGAGAAATTTAATGTTATATCTAGGGAAGGTGGATGGAGTGGGCATACATTCCACCATCTAAAAGACTTAAGGTTTGAGAAAGGAGAGAAAATAGAAGGAAAAACCAAGATAACGTGAGGAGGAATAATCAAGAAATAGAATTGAAGCATTCCGGGCCTAGAACCATTACGTAAAGAAAATATAAAGAGACGAAATTAGAATTCCTACGATAAAAAGGAAAGTATTTATTTTGCTTTAACTGTTTCTGTAGTTTCAATATTTCATATCAAAATTTGGTGTACGAACCCAAATTTTCTAGTGGGATTAGCATCGAGACTTTTGGGAATGAATTCATTGAGAAAAAATTTGAATGTAACCCCATGTTAAATTTGTTATGATTTTTGTTATGAAGATAAAATATTTAATGACCAACATGAGAATTGGTTAAATCTTGAATTATTATTGAGAAAGTGAATAATTCTTGATGAACAATTGTTAATAACATGAATTGATATGTTTTTGGGTGAATTTGGACCTAAAAATTTGTATTATTACATTTAGGATTAATATAAAGTTTATGTTTTAGGTGTGAGTGAGGTTTCAAACTCATATAAGTTGAGGGAAATTTATGAATCCCGTAAAAAAAATAGGCCACTGCCCATATTTGAACCAATTTGCTACTAGGGGCAAATCGATTCTCCTACCGAATTGATTTGGTCAGGTAAGTGAATCGGTTCGGTATGGTTATTGGACCTTCTTTGGTTGTTTGGGTTTTTTCGTGGACTGTTTAGGGTCCGTCTTGATTTGCGGAGTTCTATAGGAGACTTATGACTCATAGGAATATATAGGAGAGATTATAATCCACCTTGGGTTAAACGGGAATCAAATCTGGGTACGAGTGTAATAAGGTGAAGAGCTCTCAGGTCATAAATTATGAAAACGGATTAGGATTTCGGGAAGAGTTAATACGGTCTTGAGTAAAATAGCATAGTGGTCACAATTATGTTATTTAAGAATTTATAATAAGCGAGTGAATACTTGAAAATTTGAAGTCGTGGCAGACTAAAAAATTATAGGCTAGTGCTACGAGTGATATATGGATTTTATTAATAAAGAGGGACGGTACCCCCACACATTTTATTAAAAAAAATTAGGGAAAAAGCCTATATAGTGGCATATAGAAGATCTTATTTTCTAGACCCTATGAGAAATCTTGAGAGCTAATCACGAAATCTGATGAAAAGTTAAAAATTCGGGATTTATGAATATCCCCATTACAATAGCTAAAGCAATAAATAAATATGGGAATTTAAGTTATCCCCATTACAATTGAGACCTACATACTAATAAAATTTTTAGAAATTCAAATTGAAGGAAAGTTCCACTTGTTAAGTTTATGAAACCTCTAGTTAATTTTGGGTGCTCTGCAAATTTATTAAATTGCATTTTTTAAACCAGATTTGGCTCCAAAATTAGCTAGAGAGTCAGCTACAAAATTGGTCTCTCTTGGACAATGAATGAAATTGACCTCCATGTCTATAGTAATAAAAGCAATTTCAGCAATAATATGCATAATTTTCCATGGATTGTTCTTCTTTCTTTGAGTAAGAATATCTTTTAATAACTTTGAATCTGATTCAACTTCTATATTATTGAGATGATGTTATTTGCATATTAGAAGATCTGTGAGAATAGCTTGAGCTTCAACAACATTATTTGATGGAATACCTCCATAATCAGAATAAGCCCATTTGAAATCCCCTTTAAAGTTCCTTAAAATACCTCCATGGTCTGTTGGACTAGGATTACCTTTTGAAGCACCATTTGTATTTAATTTCAATCTATCCCAAGAAGGTTTGATCCATTTAACTAGACTTCTGTATATATATATACTAGGGTGTACCCGTGCTGATGGCACGATGATAAATTTGTTTCTGTGAAATTTTGTGTTTTAAACGCATCACTAATAATACAATTATAAATACTATTGATCATCCCATGGTACACTTACTCATCATGGTTAGCTATAACCCGTGTTGGTGGCACAATTAGCATATTAATCCAATGCTTGCAACATGGTTACAATTTACATTCCGTGCATTTGTGTATTAGGAAGATCTAATTTAGATTTCCAATTAGTATTATTTTATTATAACATTTCAAACTTCACTTGACTAAACTTTATAAATTTTACGAATGTTGTGAGTTGCCCTTGTCACCCTTTCCTGAGCCACGATGAAAATAAAAGATCCGAGAAAATTCATTAAAATGACAATTTTTAACTCCATGCATATTTATATTTTCTTCCCTTCTCAAACAAAAGTGACATTTCAAATACCAAATCACATGTTATGTTGAATTACATATAAAAAAGTCCTAATATCGATTTTAGCATGACAATTTGCTTTCAAGGCCCATAAAAATATTCAACATCTCTCCACATATTTATATTAGATTCCTTTTTCCTACAAAAATACAATATTTTAAATACCAAACCAAGCTTAATGTCAATTTTTTACTAAATAATGTTAATTAAAAAAATATTCATAACATATTTCGTGGCATCTCCTAAATCAATGTGTATATAGGTACATACCTGTTCTGGTGAAACAATATGCCCTTTAAATATATATTGAAATTTAGGATGACTCAAATATATTGCAATAAATTGAATAAAAGGGTAAGGAGAATATTAAAATTGTATAGAATGAATGAAATGGATATTTGCAGAGGACATGTTTCAGAGAATAAAACGCCACACCACCATATTTAATATGCTTTTACCAATGCACTTACACTTGAGTGTATTGTGTAGATACCAATGTTTATTTGAAAATACAACCTAAAATTAATAAAAGAATGTATTATTTGAACAAAAAGAAAGACTATTTCACGGAGAATGATACCTTTCGAAGCTAAATCAAAAGTATAGCTTATTTAAACAAAAAAAATATTATCTAGGGTATCATAGGTGAACCGTTGTATAAAAAAATATTAACTAAAAGTAGGCATTAAAACCTCATATGTTGATCCCCAATCATTGTTCCAAAACTCTAAGATCACTAATATTACCATTTAGAACAAAACTTATTTTAATTTTAAAAAAAAATTAATAGATTGAGAACAAAACTTGAATAGTTAAATGGGTAAAATTACCATCGGAACTGCAAAAGTAAAGAAAGACCAAAAAATGTCTTCAATCCTATTAACACACTTCTAGTTACTTTTGAATTCCTGTCCATTCAACTTTATGATGTCCTACTGCACCTTTGACGTCAAACAATGGTAATGGGCTTTCACGAAGATCATTTACAATATCTTCCAAGTACATTGATTTGACAATGATACTGCCATTCTGCTTTCTCTGAGATCATCGACAATATCTCCTAAGTAAATAATCACACCGCATAATAATTCAAACGATAAATTTCTAAATGACAAAATTAAGAGGAATAAGTTAAAAAGGTCATTATACAACTATTTTTTAATAAAGTTAAACATAATAAATAGCAGTCTGAGTTTTGAGTTTGGTACACATTTAAAAAATTCAGAAAAGTAAAAAATGATGGAAAAGAACATTAAACAAAAACAAAATCACATTAAAAATATTTACTTCATTAAAAAAAATAAAAATTACATGTACCGCATCAATGATATTTATTTTATTAAAAGAATATTGAAAAACATTCTAATTGTATAAAAATATTTATTTCATTAAAAAAATTATATTTATTTCATTGTAACTGTATAAAAATTAATAGCACATCAATGATATTTATTTCATTGTAATTGTATAAAAATATTGAAAAAATAAGTTACATGGACCTCATCAACAAATAATTTTTTTTAAACCAAGTAAATTAAAGAAAACTGAATTTGTAAAATCAAAGAACATCGAAGTTAAAAAACAAATGTGACAAATGTTAAACATCAAATACATGCACCCTTATTAGTTTCAAGATCAAAACATTCTAATACAACAAAACCATAAATAACAAAATCCAATTTTCCAGTACAATATCATAATATTTTTAAGTTTCACCAGAGAAAAGCTCAACTATATACAAAAGGAAATATGTTGCTCAAGTTAGATTTATTATTTTCTGAGTTTTTGTATGCCCTTTCCATTTTCACACAAAAATAACTCACCAGAAATAACAGTCAAATGTAAAAAGCTTGTACCTCAGCACATCTTGAACGCGTGAAAACTGTAGAATAAAGATTAGTATACAACCCCAAACAAACTCATTGATTGAAAAAAAAATTAGCATACAAACCCCAAAAATTAGCATACAAACCCCAAACACCTTTTATATTGCAAAATAAAAATTTCCTGGCAACTGATCAAACCTATAAGGGGACATGTATGAAAAGGGTCTCAATTTTCCTTTTTTTTTTGCTGTTTGGTCTCAAATCCTTATTATTACCAGTAAAGTGTACTATTTATGTGTAGGACCTAAATTCGTACCTAGTTCAATTCGATCATATGTGATGACTAAAGTGTACTGCTTAAACAACTTTTGTTATAGAATCATGGCACTAATTGATTTAGCACTTATGATAGTCCATGAAGAGATACTTTGAATAAGAAATGAAACCCAAAATCCAAACACAATCAAACCCAGCAAGGCCGGTTGTTGAGATGTATTTGAGGAACCAAAAAAATCAAGGTAGTAATAAACACTGTTTTCTCCAACACCATTGAGCTTTATTAAGCACTCCGAACCAACCTCTAAAAATAAAGATCTCGGAACAGTTAGAGAGACATGCAAGGGTAGTTCTGTAACAAAAAAATTACTACCTAGATCTGATATTAGAGATGGTGGGAAGAAGATGTCTATGATGCAGGGGATGCTCGTGAGGTTGTCCATGGAGATGGAGGTTGTTGACTACCAACAAAACCTAATCAAAAATCAAGAAATAATAAATAATCCAACACCTTGTCTGCTCTGCACTCAGAAATATTAACACACTAACAACATCAATTCCTCCATTAACGTAAGCTAGAAGAGGATGTCAATAAATAAATAAATAAAAACGCAATACTACCTTTAGAAAACCCAAAAATCACAGTCCGCACCGGTTATCCATAATCACAGTCCGCACCGGTTGAACGACTGACGTCGTCACCATTAACGCTTGCTGCGGTCACCATTAACACTTCGCTGGTGGTGTTTCAAAACAGAAATTGGGAAAGAGAACTCGAAATGTGGAGTGTCTCACCAGAGAGATCCATGAGATCCATACGCATGGAGGCCATGAATGGCGATCAAGGTGCCAGGGAGGCCAACAGAGGTTAGCAAAATCTTGTGGGGAAGGACAGGAGAGAGAAAAAAGGGCTTGAGAGAGTGATAAAAGTAGGAAGTGGGTTTGTACCAGGTAAACTATACAGAGCTGTGGAGCGCACATGGGCTCTTGGCTCAAGGAGGGCAATGGAGCTGTGGAGAGAGAGCAAATAAAGCGCCGTTCCATGAGATTTTTGAGTCTTGTGCTCGGCCTAGAACTAATTACCATTTTAGCACTCCCTTTAGCATCATTTTCAACCGTAAGATACACACTCCCAAGATAGATATATAGATACAAAATTTGTTTATATAGATTTTGTATACAAACTTATATGATGTGGCATGAATAGTGAAAACCCCCTCCTCCTTTATTATATATATATATATATATATATATATATATATATATATATATATATATATATATATATATACTAGCGTATGCCCGTGCCTGAAGGCACAATTCCAAAGTACGTAATCGCAAAACGGCGACAATTTTTCAAAGTACGTAATGGCGAAACGACGACAATGTCAAATTTTAAAAAAAATTGAGTATAATCTCCTTTGTTTATGGAACTATTCACCCTACTTAACAAATAACAAATAGTTCAACATCCAAATTGTCTAAATTCTTCAAACAAATTCACATATAAAATGAAATATACAATATTCACCAATCAAATTAACTGTCTCTCAAAAAAACAAAGTGTCAATTTTTAAAAAAAATTGGGCATAATCTCCTTTGTTTATTAGACTATCCACCCTATTTAAGGGGTAATAACAAATCCAACAAATTAAAAAAAAATCCCAAATTCGGAGATGGGAGCTAGAAGGCAGGGAAAGGAGAATATGTGGGACTTCCTCAAAATCTCTGTGCCATGGTGCTTCTGGATTAGGTGCTACTATTGTTGTATTCCCATCCTTCTTCCCACCTCTAGCCATGATCACTCTCTCCCTCTCGATTTTCTGTACGATTTGACAAACAATAAACATAATTACTCAGTTATTTTTGCAAAGATACAGTCATATAAGTAAATATACAATCACATCCAAATTGTCTAAATTCGAGATTGATTCAAACGGATCCAATTGGATTACCTCTTTTATAAAAAAAAAATGCAATTTCGAGTTTGATCCCATCATATTTGGTCTACAAATAAAACAAATAACAATATTAGGAAAAATGAACTATTTGAATAATTGCATATGCATATATGCGAGTTCATATATGCAGTGCGTGTGTGCATGTTTGTGTGCGCGCGTGTGCGTGTGAGTGGGAAAGGGGGGAGGGGAGGGGCAGGGGGCGAGTGTGTGCGTGTGTGCGCGTGTGTGAGTGGGGAAGGGGGGAGGGGGCGGGTAGGGGACGCGTGTGTTCATGTGTGCACGTGTGTGCGTTTGTGTGTGTGTGTGTGTGCGCGTGCGTGTGTTTGTGTGCGCGTGTGTTTGTGGGAAAGGGGGAGGGGACGGGAAGGGGGAGCATGTGTGCGTGTGTCTATGTTTGTGTGCGCATGTGTGCGTGTGAGTGGGGAAGGGGATGGGACAAGGGGCACGAGTGTACGTGTGTGCATGTTTATGTGTGTGTTTGTGGCCGCGTGTGTGCGTGTTGGGGAAGGGGGAGGGAACGGGGCAGATATGCATATATGCAATCTGTATATATATGCATATGCATATATGTAGTGAGAGTGTGCGCGTGTGTGCATGTGCGCATGTGTGAGTGGGGAAGGGAGAGGGGACGGGCAGGGGGCGCGTGTGTGCTTGTGAGTGGGGAAGGGGGGAGGGGACATGAAGGGTGAGCATGTGGGCGTGTGTGTGTGTTTGTGTGCGTGTGAGTGGGGAAGGGGGGTCAGGACGGAGCAGGTATGCATATATGCATATGCATATATATAATGCGAGTGTGCGAGTGTGTGCGTGTGTTTGTGTGCACGTGTGTGAGTGGGAAAGGGGGGAGGGGACCGTCAGGGGGCACGTGTGTGCGTATTTGTGTGTGCGCGTGTGCGAGTGGGGAAGGGAGGAGGGGACGGGAAGGGGGAGCATGTGTGTGTGTTTTTGTGTGCGTATGTGTGCGTGTGAGTGGGGAAGGGGGGAGGGAACGGGGCAGGGGCCACGAGTGTGCGTGTGTGCATGTTTTTGTGTGTGTTTGTGTCCGCGTGTGTGCGTGTGTTAATGGGGAAGGGGGAAGGGACTGGTAGGGGGGGCATGTGTGCGTGTGTGTGCGCGCGCATGTGTGCATGTGTGAGTGGGGATGGGGGGAGGGGATGGGGCAGGTATGCATATATGCATATATTTAGTGCGAGTGTGTGCTTGTGTGCTTGTGTGCGTGCGTGTGTTTGTGTGCGCGTGTGAGTGGGAAAGGGGGGAGGGGACTTTCTCAATGTATATTTGAACACTCTATTAGTCCTCTCATAAGCGTGCACCTAGAAGCAAGACAATATATCATTCTCTGAAATATAAATTTCCATTTTTATATTTTCTAACATTATTATATAAAATCTCTGAGTCATATTCCTATCTAAAATTACATGGTTATGTAGGGATACTTGCATCAACTGATGTGTTTATGCTTCTTCTGAAAAGAAGCCAACATAAGTGTTGGATGGAATCAACTGAGCATGATAAAACAAAAACAATAGTTAAAATAACAGTTAAAAATATTTCAATTCACCCTATCAAAAGTACATGAATTAGATTACCTGATTGATCGCTTCTTCTTATCCGGTCGACCGTGTGTTTTGAAATTGCGTTAGAATGGGATATACTACGCATAGGGGCAGGCGTCTTACTCGAGTGTTTCAACAAACTGCTGCTGCCTCCCCCCCACCCCCCACCCACTGCTGCTGCCTCCCCCCCACCCCCACCCCCACCCCCCCAACGGCTGCTGCCTCCCCCACCCACCCACTACTACTGCCTCCCCCCCCCCCCCCCCAACATCTTCAAGCAGTTTTTTTCTCTCAATTACTTTAAAAAGAAACCTTTGTTTCTACGACCTTTAATTTATCACCTTTCACAGGAGGTTGCGAGAGAACAAAAAAAAATATAGAATTAAAGAAAACACTAACCAAGAATGGTAAGCATTCTTAAAAAAGTGTAGATTCTAAAGTTCCATAAAAATGAAAACAAAAGCATACTAACTAAAAATAATAGGAGTATAATCCCATGGAAAAGGCGAGTACCTATTTACAATGCACAAATAAGCACAAAATTATGAACATACCTGAGTAAGAAATCCCCAAACCAAAAAAGAAAAGGAATGAAAAAATGAGACTGCAAAAATGGACTGAATGCATCCAATACCCGTTCTGATTTTTTCTTCCATTATGAGGCTAAATACATCCATCAAGGCAGACCATGACTGTGTACTGTCGAGCAGGTTCATAACTCTCATCATATCAGGCATACCGAAGAAGCCCAAGCAGATCCAATCCGCAAGTTGATTTTCAACCTCCAACGCACACCTCATCATCCAACTGATTACCTATAAAATATTGCATCAAAGACAACAATTGCAGGCAGTAACTTCAAAAATTGCAATGAGCATCACTATGACATAAAAGATATCAACTATAACTTGCTCAAACATTTGATCAATAATACAACTTTAAGTACTTAATTTGAATATTACTTGGTGAAATTACACCATGGGCCAATTAATTAAGAAGAAAATATAAAAATCAAGAAGAGATGGATACAATAATAGATTTGATAAAATCCAACAGTAAACATCAAGGAAATCCAAAACAAATGCCCAGTGAAGACCACACACAGGAAACATATATATAGGAATGGGAAATTCAAAATGGTGAGGAGGATATTGAAGAGGTAGAAGGTAGACTACGCCCAACTCGTAGGCATATGTCAGATCCTCCATCAGAGAAAGAATATAAGTTTATTATAGTTCAACTACCTGACTAATTTCTAGACCAAGATCTTGTTTCCTGCTCCCTAGTTTATAAATTCCTCAACATCGCTGCCTCCGACGAACCCTTGGGGCGCCGCCTGTACTGTATGCGTTGAAGCATGTTACCACCTACCAAAAAGTTGCGGCATTGTGCTTGGAAAAGCTTTATATCCAAATGCAGGCTGCAAAGAGAAGGTAGGAACCTCTTCCGTCTCAGGTTAACAACGACCGGATAATTCTAGATAAAATTATTGTGGATCAAGTGTCGATCTAGAAGAGCAGCAGAGGGTTGAGTGATAATATGGTTCATCATGCTTGTTCTGGAGAAAAAAACACAAAATTGGTACAAATTAGTTGGAGGAAATAAGGGTGATTGTATCCCAAAATTTAGAGCCAACAAAAAACCCATAACTAAGTGCAAACCATAGCAATAAACCCAAAATCCTCAAATATGAAAACTTGTAAAACAAAATAGAAAATCAAGCCAAATATTCTAATAGCATTTGGGCATCTCTGACATGTTCGTTTATGACAGAATCAAAACCTAAGGGTTGGAACTAACTGCTCAGCCAAACTTTGCCGAATAGATCAAATGAAAGACAGATAAGAGATGAAAAATACCCGAAGCGGATGAACACCAATCGAGCTCTATGATCTCATTATAAAAAATGTGAGACTGCCTTCACAGCGCCTGAGTTCAGCCCTGACGAAGGTTAGCTTAACACGGAGGCTCTCGGCGGCACCCTCGCTCAATGAAGAACGCATCTTGTGCTCTGGAAAAAACTCTGACCTATATTGGAGATAGGTCAGTCGTTAAGGAAAGAGGAGAACATAACGCAGAACAAACACAAATGCATACAACTCCATAAATAAATAGAAAATAAGAAAACTAACATTGTATATTTCATACTCAAAACTATCATCAATCCAAACCCCAGGGACGCACTACAAACCTTAAACGTAAACTAAAAATAAAATGAAACCAAAAATTTGAACAATGGAGGGACCATCCATAGAGATACAAAAAGTAAGCAGAGCGGATAAGAGAGGGCGTTGCTAGCCCTATAAGTTGAAATGAAGAGGTGAAACCCAAAAAATATTATACGGTGAAATGACTCTAAATGTTTGAATTAAAGTAACCATCACAAACCTTAAAACAGATGCAAGAATCACAACAAACACATTATCTTTCAATTGTAAAAGAAATCCCCATCAAAAATTTCAGATACATGTCTACATATACATATTAGTATCTATAAGACCGAAGTAGATAAATAAGCTATGGTAAATGTAAATCTATTAAAAAAAACATTGTAGTTAACAAAAGTTTTTTTATTTTTACCAATACCGGAAACCATCACCAGCGGATACCTACAATTATTGAGCGTAAATTCATAAGGAATATATGTTATAAGTAAAATAAAACTGGTGAGTTTAAACATGGACCTGTTTGAGGAAAATGAAAGAGATCACCACAGCACAGTCATGGCGCATCCCTCTATTCTCTTCACTAAGGAGCCTCAGGTATTCGGATTCCTTTGCATTTCATGCTCTTTAGCTGTAAGAAGATGATAAAGAATCCTAATATACAGTGCTCAAAAATCAAATAATATATTGAACACCAAATCACCTTCAAATCAGAACTCAAATCTTGAAAACAAAATTCAAAGTTGCATAGTCTTTTCAATTCCCCTTCTACCGGCAATGGCTTATTTGGAACTGGTACATACTATTTTAGCCAAAAAGAAGTAAACACGATTTTTAGAACATATCAAAACTGAAATGAAAAGGAATTAGTCTTCATCAGCACCATTCATAATAACATAAATGAACACGTCATACACCCCCCAAAATCACATGCGTATAATTAAAGAAGTTTGATTATTATGCAATAAGTTCCAATTAATCTGATTACTGAGATAGGTACGCCTACAATGCATAAGCCAAAAACAAAACAAACTAAAAACTATTGAATATGTGCCATAAGAAATAAACTTCAAAAATTGAATGCCAAGCTTAAGAAAATAATGAATGGTGCCATCTCTATGATAACCTACAATATGAATAAGCCCCCCTATATCTTCTTATAACCCACCTTTAAAATGGACTTATTATTGCAAAACATCAACACGTGTTTAAAATGTATTTGAAGTTTAAAACAACACAGTTAAATGATTATACAGAGAACCAAATATATTTGTAAAGAGATGTTTAAAATAATATTTGACACGTAATAAATATAAAACATTCTAAATTTATAGCAAAACAACAACACGTGTTTAAAATACAATATTAGTATGAAGTTTATTCGAGGCTACTGTCAACGCTTTTAAATATAGAGAAGGTAAGCCATCATTTTCCAAAAACAACAAACTTGTGTGTAACTAATTTTTAATTCAAAATAGTTCCCAAATAGTTGAAGATATAGTTAAAGCCAAACTCAATTCAAACGAATTAGTCTGTACATTGAATATGACTAAAAAGGTAGAAAAGAATACAGTACAAAACATGATCCGTAACAATTTAGAATGTTCCTAGAGAAAATGATTTATAGACTATAAGCCATTGCTAAACACATAAATCAGTAACTAAATAATCTCAACTAAAAAAAGCAATCAAAAAAGAGTAAAATGCATTTCTCCCACTTCTTTTCATAATAAAATTTATAACAACAAAGCATGTACGTAAAATGATGTGCTAGAACATGTACAAAATCTTAATTCCATTAAAATTATTTAAAAGAACATACCAAATTAGTTGTGTGCAACTAATTTTCAATCCAAAATACTGATGGATGCAACTAAATTTGCCAAAAAAAATGCCAAAGATGTTGATGGATGCAACTAATTTTTAATTCAAAATAGTTCCCAAATAATTGAAGATATAGTTAAAGCCAAACTCGATTCAAACGAATTTGTACATTGAATATGACTAAAAAGGTAGAAAAGAATAAAGTACAAAACATGATCCGTAACAATTGAGAATGTTGAGTATAAGCCATTGCTAAACACATAAATCAGTAACTAAATAATCTCAACTAAAGAAAGCAATCAAAAAATAGTAAAATGCATTTCTCCCACTTCTTTTCATAATAAAATTTATAACAACAAAGCATGTACGTACAATGATGTGCTAGAACATGCACAAAATCTTAATTTCATTAAAATAATTTAAAAGAACATACCAAAGGCACCCACCTCATCTCATAACCTCGGTCATATAACTCATATGGTCTCATCTTTACCCATTTTAACACGCATCCTGCACTTAACAACGCACAAAGGCTCAATTCACATTCAGGGATTCAATGGATCAAAGCCAAGTATAATAAAACTTCACTCATATTGCTATATTTGGTAATCAGCAAACCATTGAACTCTGTAACCAAAGAGGAAATAACTAATTACCATATCATGTATTCCAAAATAAAGAAATCATATGTTCTTAAGTTGGCCTTTTTATTCATATTACAAAGATTCAAATGGGAAAAAAAAACTAATATCAAATAACCTAATACGAATGTGAATCTTTAGCAACAACCTCATTCCTATTATTTCATAACATGAAGGAAAATTAAGTATTAAAATATTATTTTATTACCACATCAATGCAAACCACTACTTAAATATTACACCACCACAACGTCAGACCCGTAAATGTTAACATGCATAAATCACACAACCACATCGATGACCACCACTAAAATATCCCTTAGAAGCTACAAAATTTCTATAAATATAATTGGGGAAATATAAAATTTGAAATTATATAGTCAAAGGTCTAAAAAACACGTTCGATTTAGTAAAGAATACAAAGTTAGAACCAATATATATATTAAACCCAAATCGTAAATCTAAAATTATTTTACCTCTAAATCGTAAACCTGAAGAAGAGAGATCTAACCTTGGGAGTTTACCCAAAAATCATACATCTGAAATCCTAAATCATAACCGTTAACCTGAAATCGTGGGAACCCAAATCTCAAATCATTAGTGTATCTATAGACATAAAAATCAAATAAAGAAGATCTTAACAATCACAAATCGTACCATCAAGAAATCAAAAAATGCACAGTCAGGCCCAAATCTTAAATCTGCGATCATACATGTAAACAAATTGAAAACCCCAAATCGTAAATCTGAGGGCATACATGTAAACAAATCGAAAACCCCAAATCATAAATCTGAGCATACAGGTCTAAAAAACACGTTCGATTTAGTAAACAATACAAAGTTAGAACCCAAATAGTAAATCTGAAATTGTTTTACCCCTAAAACCCCAAATCGTAAATCTGAGCATACAGGTCTAAAAAACACATTCGATTTAGTACAGAATACAAAGTTAGAACCGAAATCGTAAATCTGAAACCAAAATCGTAAATATGAAACCCAAATCTGAAACCCATTCGGTTTTACCCCTAAATTGTAAATATGAAGAAGAGAGATCTAACCTTGCATACATGTAAACAAATCGAAAATAAAAACGTTCAATATTAACGAATCACAAAACACAAATAAAATTCTTAACAGCTTTTAGATGGAGAGAGAGAACCTGGTGTGGTGAGAGTGAGAGATAGGAACTTTGTGCTTGTGTTAACCGTGCTTGTGTTGGTGTGTCGTGTGTGGTGGACCTAAAATTATGTATTTTACCATTCCATCCCTTCTTTTGAATTTTGAGTAAGAGGGGGAGAGGAAATGAGGTGATAAAAAAGAGGGGGAAACCAAATATGTAAAGGACAAACTTGTCTTCCAAATTTGTGAATAGTGAAAACACCATCCTACTTTATTATATATATATATATATATATATATATATATATATATATAGTATGTATATATGAAAATTATATACCAAGAGAGATAGTATGTATATATGAAAATATCTGTGTGTGACTGATATTAACGTGAATATACCTACTCTATATATGCTATTGTTGGAGGGTACGCGTAGTAGGAGGTCCAACCTGATGTTACCAACATGTGTTGGGTTGTCTCCCTAGGTCATAGGACTATTGCATGACCATTGTATGTGAGTTTAGAGTCCTATGGGTTAATTTGGTATGGTTATGACCCATGGATGTATGTTTGTAACCATCTCCAGGAATGTGTTTACGATTTGGGATCGATAGTGTGATTTTGTCCCGATTGACTAGGAGTAGTACGTAATGTACCTGAAGCTTAATAGCATAATAGAGATTTCATCTGGGAGGATATCTCAGGGATACTATGTATATACTAATATAAGAGTGTTTATGTATATGTGTGATAAACTAATGTGTAAACATTGAAATTATAACTACTGTACAGTTATGGAAATTGTGTAATGATAAGATTATAATTGAGAATTATAATGACATAACTTACTTGATAGCTAAATGATAAATAAAGAAAATTAAAATATGTGTGACACAATTGGGCTAGAGGATTAGCGTGTGGGGCTAAGTTAAGTGATTATTACTAGTTTGGTGGGGTAACATAATAAGGAAATTAAAATGAATGTGTCACGTGGACACTATAGATGAGGGGTGAGGATATTCTCATATGCGTGAGACACCAGATAAATATGAAAAATTCTGTTGTTTTTGCATTATCGCATTTTAAATACTTGCAAATATATTTTCAAATGGTTTTGGGCTCGGGCCCGTATCAAAAATCCTTTTTTCAAAAAATTTAGGTACCCAGCGAAGAGGACGCCAGGCATAACTATCCTTTCAATCACACGATGTTGCGACAGTTGTGTATGACTGCAGGCCTCGACTAAATACATTTACCCTTGCTATCTAGATAGTATTTCATTTCAGTCATTTATTCGGAAATGTCGCCCATTGTTGGACAATCTTTACATTATTTAGACTTTATTTTATTTCCTTATCAATAAGATTATGGTATTTGGACTTACTGAGTTATTTAGTTAATTTATTTATTTTATCTCATCAGTATTCATTATATTCTAGTGGTGAATGTGTATTTAAATTATTGGAACAATTTGTTGTATAGTTAAAAGTTCTATTAAAGTAAGTTAGTAAGTTTTTAAAATTTGACATCAGGCTTAATGGGTTATTAGTTATTAATTTAGTTTTCGACGGGATGCTAAAAATGACGATCTTTTAGAGTATGTAATCCCAGTCATTAGAGAACAGAGCATTGGGGATGGTTCAATGATAGTATCTCCAACAACCTAACTTAACTGTGTTTTGGGGGTGCACTATCATCAATATCAACAACAATTCTTGAGGATAAAGAAGCATCCTGTGAAAGAAGAACCAATAATGTGGATTAAGAGAAGACTCTAGAAGTAACATGCAATAAGCTTAACTCTTAAATTACTTGATGTTTAAGCTTGCAAAGAAGGATTGGGAATGACGTTGTGCAAGAAATCAATTCCCACAGCTTCATCGGGTATATCATTCAAGGTTTGATCTGAGGAATCTCGAGGGGAATGATTTGGACTTATTATTACTCAAGCCATACTGAGCTTCTTCCATAAATGTTACTTTCACTGAGGAGGTACATTAATTGTAAAACCTTTCTTCGTGAGAATTTTTGGAGCAACTTGCTACGGATTAACACAAGAAATCGTGGAATCATAATCAAGACGACATATTTCCATACCATTTAAAGCATCGATTGGAATAACAGTAACATAATCCATCATAGACAAAAGATCAGTTACCCCTTAACATTGTCATGCAATAAGAACTGGATTTAGCAGTTTAATGGCTTCTGGAGTTAGATCAATCACAACAGAAGAATCACGAGTGATTTTGGATTTTTTGAGAGCTTTGGGATTAAAGGGACCTTCATTCGTTTGAGCTTTTCTTTTTGCACCAACATTAACTTTCTTTGTTGTCTTTGCTTTCATTTCCACTTTCACAACCTCACTAGATGGGGACAAAGGAGGAAGCTCAGTAGGTGGCTTGAGATTTGTGGCACACAATTCCAACCCCAAGGCATCAATTGAGCTTTTTTTAGGCCAAGTTTGTTAGGCCTAAAACATTCCACAACGGGGTAAAAAGGTTGAGTCCTAATAAAATCTCCAAATTATTTGAACTGGAACCAACAAAAGAAGAAAAGTCATATCATGGAAACATCTCCTTGACTTTTCCTGTAAGGAACAACTGTTTTACCGTCATACTATACACATAGAGCAAAGACACTTCGGCACATAAAATCAAGGCAAGAGGTGAAAATGGAATCATCAACTTTGCTACTTCAATAAAAGGAAAGAGGAATTATTTGGTCAAAGAAAAATTGTATCCCACAACAGTGGGAGTTGTAAGCTTCACTCTCTCTATCTCTCTCTCTCCCACTCAATAAAAAAGGGAAGACGATTGGATATAAGTAGAAGAACCACAATTAACTAAAGTTGGAAACATCATACTTTCCCATATAATGATTCATGTCAAAATGGGTCATGTCCAGTCAGGTGTATAATGAGCCTAATGTTATAGCAACCAGAGGAATGCTCATTCCATAAGCTAACCTAACTACAAAATTGATCAAGTCCCTTCGTGGTTGATCGTCAGGTTTACTAGGAAGGAAGAAACGAGAGAGAGGGCATAAAATATAGAAAGATAACTCATAAGTCTTTATCAAGATCGAACAATACATCAAGCACCACATCCTTCGCCTTCTTTCCCTTGACTTTTTACTCCTTCGTAAACTTGGGTTCGACCATGTAAAAATGCTTAATCAAATGAGTAAAAGTTGACTTAGATGAGTGGCTTATGCACTCACAGAAAAGTTGGTCTATCTTTATTCGAGCTTCAGCTTCCTTGTCATACAATGGTTGATCATTATATGGGAGGGAATAATAAGGATGTATCCCCATGAGCTCACACGCATATTCTAAAGTAATGGTCAGCTCGCCCCAAGCTACTACGAATGTGTGAGAGAAATAGTTCCAGCGAGAGATCAACAAATGGAGAGTAGAGATATTTTTAGAAAGGATGGAATCTTTAAACCAATAATCAGCGTTCGAGAGACCCACCTTGAGAAGAGTGTTCTCATGCCTCTTATAAATATAACTTGTCCAAGTGTAAAGAAAAATTCTAAATAACCACCAGGTGCTTCGAACTCAATGTTGGACTAGGCAAAATCCCCCATGTCCAAATAAAACCTTAAAATACCATAGGAAGGTACGTTACTTCCTTCAAAATGATTATATTGTTCTTTATCCATGAGCAATGGGTCCTCTAACCGCTTCAAGTGCACATAGAAAGCCTTATTTTCTTCCAAAAACTTATCACCCTTGACAAATAATAAAGGGAAACAATGGTGGTTAAAAGGTCCCACCCTCTTAGATAACTCATACGACATAGCTACTCCCGAAATATCACCGAAAATGTCTGTAGCTTTGCTTGATAAAACCATTTAGGATAAAAATAAGTGTATAAGATGGGGTGATACGAAAACTTTAGAGGAAGATAATGAAATAGGTTATAATCGCCCAAATAAAAGATAAGTAATAAGAGTGTTGTTGTAGAAGAAAGCTTTGCAAACATCAATAGGAGAAAGAAATTAAAAAAGTTTTAAGAGAAGAGACAAAAAAAACTTTTATAGGGTATGACCACTTCATCTGGTTTTTAACGGTCCATAAAACTAGCAAACCATTGAAATGTTTGGTGCAAAATGATAGTTGCACAAACAGATATCCCAGAACATATATTGAGGCTACATGTTGAAATGGGTGACAATAAAGTCAGACTTAATAAATCTTGGCATTTAATTCCAAGATGTGCCAATGATCAATGTTTCACGTGTGAAGTACAAGTAAGCAGGAATGGACACATCTATAAATATGGTTCACCGGTTTGAGGTCTTTCGACAGAAGGTTCCTCAGTATGAGTTTCATTGCATAAATGTTCCTCAGTGCAAGATTCAAAATGAAGAGGTGGTGAATAAACGAACTAATAAGGCTAAAGATGTTTCGTATAGAAACTTCTGGCTTGCATAAAACATTCTCTACAAGAGGGAAAATGTACGAGGGTCTTATTTAATAGCTCCTCTCTTAGAGATAAGATACTTCAAGAGTGTAAATACGAAGTTCATTGAGCTTCTCAATATACGAGGGGCTTATTTAATATGCCTGCAGAGTTTATATAATGCATTGAACAGTGAGACCAACACGCTTTATTAGAATAATACTCCATTCGATGTTTTAATAATACTTTATTCCTTGAATAACCATTTTGTCCCGTACTATAAGTTTTGGTGCGGTTTACCAGCAGTGTCATCCCAAGATAGGGGACAAGGCCTCAAGGTTCCACGACATGAAGACATGCTATATAGATCACCACTTCTTACAAAAAAAGGTTGCCGCAAAAATTGTGGTTAAGGAGAGAAAAAAATCAGAGAGAAGAAATATTATGGGATAGGCTTTAAGTGACTTAAAGAGATTCCAAAATAGTTCTAAATACTTTAAACACTTAGAGAGATTGAGAGTTTTGATTGAGATTTAAGTATTTATAAACATTCATTATCATTCTAAGTGAAATACAACCCTAGCTCCTGTGGACGTAGCCCAAGTTAGGTGAACCACATTATTCATTGTGTTATTTGTAATTGACTTCATCCCCTAGGTATATTTTCTTTTTATTATTGAGAATGTTGATCATTATTCTTGTAAAACATACTTTCATATTACCATCTATAAGGGATATGCCTTAGTTTCACTACAAATACCCGGGAGACAAGATAAATTACCATTTCCTATTATTACCAAAAGAGAAGTTCCCTCTTACGATTGTCGATTGGCAAATTAAGTGGTAAATTATAATATTGTTTTTCAATAATGCCTTTCTACTATTAATGACCACATGATTAGGCTTATCAAATTGATGAATAATTTTAGGACGACACATGACTTCGATACATTTTGTGTGACATATTGACTGATTGTGTCTATATTTATTAGTTTTTGGGCTCTAATAATCTTAATATAGACACCAATTAATACAAAAACGACATATACGTATATCGCAAAAAAAAGTGTTGTAGTCTCGTGTTAACCTAAAAGTACACAAAAGTGACTACTGAATATTTACATGGTATATGTAGACTATATTTACATGTTCATTCTAAGAACCGAAAACAATATTTTACATTTCAGACTCTAGTGTACAAATTTTATCAGTGAAATTAATTGAAGCTATTGCATATTTGAAATTTTTTAAATAAAAATCACAAATACATTTGGAAACTAGATCGCTTCGCATCCGTAAATAATATTAAATGAAGATTTTTCGCAATGACGTTGCACCACAAGTTGATTAAATAGGAATATTTTTGTCTACAAGTTAGGGGTAGATACTTGCCAAGAACTAAATTTTAGTACATAATAGAATAATTATGTCCAATTCAATCATTCAACCATTTTACGGATAGTTACTTGCTCACTATTATGTGTTTTAGAAAATAACTAGAGCCAATGGGATTTTACTTGAGAAAAAGGCCTTTCTTTAAGTTTTATCTTCTTCTTTTTCTTTCTTTTTCAAACTAACTCTTACTATCTTCTCACTGCTTTTAAAAATAGGGAGTTGTGTTTCTTTGCAAAATATTTTACATTTTCAACAGTGGTAGGCGTGGAAGACTTGCAAGCGCGGGTGAGATACCGTTGTGGTCACTTAGATTGATTTATTTGAGAAGAACGAAACATTACCAAACTGAATGACTCTACGTCCATATATTTTCAATATTTGAGTCATAAGTTGATTAGCTACGAGAATTTCCCCCTACAAGATACTTGCTCAAAAATCAAATTTTAGCTCATAGTAGAATAATTATGTCCAATAAAATCTTTCCACAGTTCTTATTGATAGTTAATTACCATCATTTCTTTAAGAAAATATGTAGTACCTAATTGAGTTTTACTTGTAAAACATTAAATTTTTCATTCGTAGAAGTTAGGTGTGAACAATCATATCCACTAGGATTTTTACAATGTTAAATACATATCCTAGTTAAAAAAATTGTAGAAGAGTAAGTTCTCAAATATTACTTTCATGATATGCAACTTAAAAAGGGCTACCAATAATGTTATGCATGTGCGAAGTATTATTATTGTAATACAGGGACACTCAAAATGAGAAAAATGGGAAGAGGAATTATAAGAAAAGTAATCAAGATAAAATTGTTCCAGTTTCTCTCAATCATATTTTGAAAATCTATACTTAATATTATATGATAAACATAACTTTTAACTTTATGCATGATAAACATATTTTTTTCAAATCATGCGAGTAATTTATTTTTCAATGACGTACTACGCCTCCTAAACAAAATATTTACAGTTCATGTCCTAACTATGGTCATATCTTTTTTTTTACAGTTCATACTTAATTCCCTGAAGGGTATATATTCATACGCACACCAAAACACAAATACACACAGGGCATATGGTATGAAAAAAAATATTCGAATAGAAATAAAAATAAATAAAATAATTAGAAGAAATCTGAATGCAAATATCCATACTCGGGATGCATAGTGTGAAGGAAAAGTTCTAACTTAGATAAGAGGTGAGGAGATGATGTATGAGGGAGAGACATGGATGGGCAGAGAGAGCGAGAGATTTATTATCATAAAGAGGAAGTTAACTCAAAATTTACGAAAATCAAGTCATCCACTATTATAATCTTGGAAAAAATTCAAATTACAAATAACATTACCATTTGATTATTTGAGTGTCAGTGACCTTTCAATTTCCTACATCAATATAGGAGGCCACTTGCAAAATGGTACATGTCCATATAATATGGAGTAAAGGTGTTTTACTATTTATTGGATGTATGATATTTTTGCTTTTTATGTATGATATTTTGGCATTTCATGCACATGCATGAAATGCCATGCCAAAAGTTGTTGTTTTTTTAAAAGGGAAAATAATTTTTGTTAACATATATTTTTTTAAATGGAGTAAAGGTGTTTTACTATTCATTGGATGTATGATATTTTTGTTTTTTTATGTATGATATTTTGGCATTTCATGCACATGCATGAAATGTCATACCAAAAGTTGTTTTTTTCTAAAAAGGGGATTTTTTTAAATTTATATTTTCAAATATTTTATTTGACAAAAATATTTTTTTTTTAAATAATTTTTTTTTCCTTTTTATTTTTTTAAAGGTGTTTTTTTTATTAAAAAAAAAGGCGGATTGTTATGGGTTGGGTTTTCTTACGGGGGCAAATATATACATATATATATATATATATATATATATATATATATGTATATGTATATATATATATATGTATATATATATCAACATTTTCCGAAATACTTCTGAACAAAATTCCAATGAACATACCTACTATTTTAAAATAGTAATAAACTACATTTTTCAACCAAATTTTGTATAAAAGGTTTTCATAATGAAGAGATCATCTTCAAAATATATGATCAACAAATTCAACCTGAAAAGGAGAGAAATGAAAAGTAAGTATATATGAGCATTTTCGGTCATTCCAATTTTCGTCATCATCTCACCCATTTTTTGGTTTAATTTTTTGATGATATTTTTTGTAGATTATCTCGTTAATATGTAGATCATATGTATCGAGTTTGGTTAAAAAATCATTTTTTTAGTATTTCGAAAAAATTTGGTATGTTAAGTGAGGTAGTTGGACAACGTGACTATATATATATATAAGGAGTAGAAGTTTTGACACTGTTTCATAAGTTTATAACACAAGTAGCGGTCCTTATTTAACCAACAATGCAAGAAATTAAGGGTCCAGATTAGTGGACAGCGATCCAAGGCACGTGGGTCGGCAAAATTTACATGTTCACTTCACCTTACCTCGAGACTCTCAATCTCACCCACCCTAGTACGTGAATAGAACAAAAAACACAATTCCTTCTTTACTGTATCGAAAGCCTCTCTCTCTGTCTATCTCTCTCTCTCTCTCAAACGCTCTTCCTTCTCATGCGCCTTTAACCCCCGGCCTCTCCGCCTTTATCAAAGCCTCTCTGCCTCTTATCAGCAACATCTAAAACAAGATGAAGTTTTGGATTTTTTCGGGGACTTTTGGGTACGGTGCCATCAAAGAGTTGTGTTGAACGAATGGAAACCCATATCTGTGAATACGATGAATGAACGATGTTGGGGTGAAAACATCTTTAGATACGGTTAATGGAAAGCAAGATCAATGGATAGGGTAAACGAACTCTCAATCTCACACACCCTCTATCTCTCTTTCTCTCTCTTTTTAGCTTTTACCTTTTTGATTTGTGCTTTTCTAACCGATTTTATTTTGGTGTTCCTCTGCTATTATGTTTCAAATTTTAGATTTTTTGGCATTAAAGGTCCCAGGTACTCCCTCTCATATTATATTCAATTTTGTGATTTCATAGTGTCTTTATTTGGTTTAAGAAGCTTTAATCCCTTCCAACAAAACTTCGTATACTACCTCTACCTCTGTGTGTGGTGTTTGTTATTGGACGGATTTTATAGTTGTTTGGTAAGCGGATTTTGGTGTTAATCTCACGCTACACATTAAAAAATGAAAATAAAAAAGTCTTAAATAGTTGTTACGAAGTTATTTTTATTGTTTATGATTTTTTTTATTATTGGCACGGATTTAACATAATATTATTGAAGATTACAGTGTAGAAGGCTACATAATATGTATAAATATTATTAAAGATTACACTGATCGACCAAAAACAATTACACTGAACCTACGTACAATGACATTGAGGTTATATATGATGTTTAACAATAGGGGTTGTGGTATTGAATGTTGGTTCCTAATATACATATGATGTTCTCGAAGACACCTTTGTTTGATGCATTGGTCGGTGCTTAATACACTATGTAGGCCAGATAGTTATCTCTAAACTGTTGTTTCTAAATGTTTTTCTAATTTATTTTTTCAAGATTTTTTATTTTTATTTTTATCCTTACTGTACCAACGACTTATACTTTATCCATATACAGAGGTTCGGGAAATTGTCTTGAACTATGAGGTATAATATTTAGGGTAATTTCGAATTTGTTTCACCCAAATATCTCTCAACTTCGACCTCCACTGCCTAAACAAGTTATGGTATTTTTTTTTTTATAAAAGGCTTTCGTCTTGCAAGTGTGGTTGTATAATGTTTGATACTTTTCATTCAGTGTGTACTTTTAACACTTTCCAATTTATTTTTGCAGGTGGTGTTATAGTGGCCTACAAAAAATGTGAGAGTTCTCTCTCTCTCTCTCTCTCTCTCTCTCTCTCTCTAGGGTCCTATCCATGGATAAATAAGTCTATTTATTTATTTTCTTGAACTCTAAACTTGATCCCATGGTTGTAAATAAGGCTTATTCATGCTATACTGATGTTATATCAAGTAATGCCGAATTAATGGTTTTAAATTGTTCAAATAATTACCTTATTGGAGATGCCACAGTTTGTTTTTCAGTTTGTTCTGTGTTTGGAATCATCCTAGAGGGACCGGGTCCTCTCTTATTAGATTTAGTTGAACTTAAGAGGCATAAAAAGGATCTTTATCTATTTTGTTTATTTCTAAACTTCTTTCAAATCTTCGGTACCAAGGTTTGATTATTTTTTTAAATATTAGAGTCCGTATAGTATAGGGTTGGTTTAGAGTTGTATATTTGTCTGATTTATTGCTTCATTTATCAAGTTTAGGAAGCTGCTGAGAAAACGTGAGCAACTGAGAAAAAAATTGAAGCCCTTTGCTCTTTTGATTCTTGCCAACTACACCTCCGCCTGTCGATCCGGTCACCATCGCAAACCATCACTTCAGGATACTCCAGATCTACCACCTCTCTATTGAGAAAATGTGAGCAACTGAGAAAAAAATTGATGCTTCGCTCTATACCCTGTAACTCTGAGTGGTGTTGTGTATTTGAGTTTGCTGTATATCCCAGTGTTTATTTCAGTTTGTGCTACCATGTGCATTCATTCACGCTTTATTCTTGAGTGTTTATTTCTGTGTATGTGTGTTCATTCAAATAGTGTTTCTGTAATAAACATAGCTTTTTTGGTGGATTAAACGTACGTCTGATATGTATGTCTGATACTTTTGATGTTTTCTGACTTTTTTGGTGGATTAAACATGACCTTTTATTTTATGTGTTCACTCCATAATTTTAAAGGTTGTTGAGTTTGATTTGTCTTCATCTTACATAGATACCATCTTGGAGGTGTGCCGATAGGGGAGGCCAAACATCAATCCAAAATCCAGTGGGTTTTGCTTCTCTCCTCCGATCTCATAGTTGATTAGCTTGGACATGAGGCCACGGGAACCACCATAATAGGCACTCTTTTAAACATAGGAGAGGATCAAAGAAGATGACTAAATAAAATGGATGTCGTATCAGGTACTCTATTTATTTTCTTAAAATTGTTGTTGTATCACATTTCCTAGATATGGAACTTCAATGCAGTAAGAAAACATGACATGAAGGGATGCCGATCAGTTACTCTATTTTTTTTCTCTACCCAGTTGGTGATTAGCTGTGCGCAAATAGAAATTAGAAGTTGCGAATCTAGCATCATTCGTATGTGCTCCCTAAATACCGGAACTGATCAGGAAATAAGGTCAACGGACCACGGTTGCTGGTCGACGACAATGTACAAAGAGGCCAAAACATTCTGCACTAAAAAATTTCCCTTCGGTCTTCTCTTTGGCCACACCCACTAGCTCGCTCTCCTCTCTGCCCTAGATAGAAAATTGACCAACGGCTCGAAGATACCACGTAATTACTGATGCCATTTTGTGAGTTTTTTTTTTGTTTAAAACTCTTTATACATATTCCACTCAACAAAGAACCCACACAATTATTTTTAATATTTTTCACGTATATAAGGATATGTGTCTATAGTTTCTATGAAGAAGTTGATATAACTCAATATTCTATTTTTGATTAAAAAAATCCCAACATACAATGACGTCCAAATTTTTGCATATTTGCATTTTCACGATCTTTTTCACTTCTTGCACCGCTTGTAATAAGTGACACAAAGTTCACAAAAAGTGAAAATGGATCCCAAATTGCAAACATGCAAATCTTTAAATCCTAGAGTGAAAATACACACAACTGCATAAGATCAAAGTGAAAATAACCCAAATAAATTTACGTATGTTGGGTGTGATCTGTCTCAAAAATAGAAGTTGTTTGTTGATTAGTTGCTGACGTTATACGTAATTAGCTGTCAGTTGGTCGGGCAGTAAGTAGTTAGCCATTCTTCTGTAAACTTCTCTCCACCTTTGATAACTGTGATTAGTTAGGCTCTATTATAAATAGTAGGAGCATCAATGAAAGGAAATAAAACAACCTTCATTCAATTTCTCTTTTCTTTGTCATATTCATTTTTTCTTTTGTATTTTTTTTCAGTTTCCCAATAAACAAACAAGTCACAACACTCAGTTGTGACAAATATGGTATTAGAGAATGAAACTTCCTGATCATTCACTTAGTCAAATTCAACTAGGTACAAGTAACTCCAAATGAGTATTAACCTTCAAGATGCTTGAATTAAAGAAATGAGTGAGAGGATGACCAGTGTGGAAGCAAATTGGTAGGGATGAAAGCATTTATGAAGAGCAAAAATTCAGTCACAGATGAAGGGATTCATGTCAGATAACAGAGGAAAACAGCGAAAAGGGATTGTTGTAGATGAATCAAACATTTATAAATTTGAAATTGTATAAAAAAAAAGGGGGAAAGAAAGGGAATTATTCAAAAAACGATCGTTAAGATGCTAAAAGTTCACCAGAGGCAAGTCTGCTGGGCTGCACGACATAAAAGGGGCAAGTCTGCTGGACTGCACGACATAAAAGGCCACAAGGGGAATACGAGGCACTGGACGAAAGACTCAATCTGCGAGTCCAAGAACATGATCATCGGGTATGTTTCTCTACCTCGTAGACTGTTGGGTTGATCGGAATTTTTGAAGCCTAATCAAGCGGTCCATTAGGACCCTCGAATGAGATTTAATTTGGAGGCTGGAACACATCATGCCAAAGCCTATACTAATAGTTAATACTTTATTTTTATAGGTTGCCTTGCAGAGAGGTGAAACATGTTCATTGAAAGCTTATATAACTGTTATTATTTGTACCAAGTATTTTTTGGATAGAATCCGAAAGGTGAGTTACACACAAACATAGTGACACATAAACAATGCCACACACATGGTTATGTTTTTATATTTAGCATTCGATCTTTTTGTCGTTTTTGTGTCACACATCGATACATTCGATCTATTTTGTTCATAATTGATATATAAAGTTAAAGGTAAATCATAGTCTATAACTGATCTCTTTTGTTCATAAGTGTTCTATTTAATGTAATTTAGATTTATTGTTATTTTAGTTTAAAAAGTACTATTAGCGTGTTCTATATTTTTCATGTTGTCGGGTTTGTCTTTGTCGATGGTGACAACAATGCAAAGTAAGATAATTTTTTCTTTACTCCACTCATAAATAATGCAGTTCAAAACTGTTTTAGGATTGGATACAATGAATGTAAGTAGTGTATGTTTGTAAGTGGTTAATAATTATGTACTTGATTTAATTATGTGCCATTGGAATAGGCATGTATAGCTAAATTAATTCAAATTCTCAAGTTTATTATAATTTTCTCTGTCTGGTTTGAAAATGCCCAATTGTGCGATTGGAATAGGCATGTACTACGTAAATTAATTCAAATTTAAAAGTTTATTATACTTGCCCTGTTTGGTGTGGATATGTGCTTACATTATATAATGATTTTTTTTACAAATTTGCAAGTTTTTCTGGCATTTGCAGATCCAGTTCAGGTGATTGTTAGGACATTTTTTTATTGATAACAAGAAGGATATAGTTTTCGGGGTTAAAGATGATGCTTCGGATAACATGTTTCCATCACCAGTTCCAAGTGTAAACTTTCTGCTAGGGTTGAAGGGTGGAAGAATCGTTGCGATGTCACCAGTTCCAAGTGCAAACTTTCGTGTGTATTATTTTTCTTTCGATTGTATAAAAGTTATGTATTATTTGAATTTGAGTTTTTGTATCGATTTAGACACTATTTTAGGTACTTCTTTAATATATGGTGGAATTATAAGTCGTTTTGAGTATTTGTTATCACGTTTTTCGCATGGTGGTTTGAGTCTATGGGTTTATGGATTTTTAGACATTGGAATTAAATAGGGGCATTAGGAATATTTGTATCATCCATTTTATCTTTTTTTTCAGGACTATTTTTATTCGAAATTTAGAACTTTAAATTGACACAACACAGGGACTTAGATGTAGAATCATGTTGGGGAACGAAATTTTGGTCATTTTGCAATTATGAACTTTTGAAATTTTTGCCGTTTTAAAATTACGCACTTTGAAAATTTTCATCGTGCCTTTAGGCACGGCCATTCCGCTAGTGTATATATATATATATATATATAATATTAATGGCAAAATCTAAAAAATTACATAATACTCTACACCAAAACACGCCATTAGTAACACAATTTTACTCTTACTAACAATATTAGTAACACAATTTTTCCTTTAGAAAAAAGCATGGGGCACGAAGGTAGTAACGGAAAATTATGTTACTAATAGTAACGATAAAATTCAAAATTAGTAATGGAAAACTCTATTACTAATAGTAACGGTAAAATTCTGTTGCTAATAGTAACGGTAAAATCTGTTGCTAATAGTAACGATAAATTTAAGAATTGGTAACGGTAAAATTCTATTGCTAATAGTAATGGTAAAATTCTGTTAGTAATATTAATACACATTTAAAAAAAACAAGATCCAATATCCTGATTATTCTTACCACACTATTTAAATCCTAAGAACATATACAAAAATGGTATACAAAAACAAGTGCATTATATTCAACATTTACATTTATATTAATCTCCACTATTTATATACAAAAGAAAGCTAAACTAAAGAAATGAAACATCGTAATACAGTCGCCCCGAAAGTTATATTATTTTAAGAAAAGTATCCAATGTAACATCCTAATATAATCATCCCCAAATGAGATATTTTTATATTATAACAAAACAAATGAAATATAAAAAAGAAGTCCGTTGTTGTTGACTATCAACTTTCGTTCTATTATCATCGCCATCAATGCCGCAACTCGCAACGCTGAAAAATTGATGAGGATCCAAACATGACATTCTGTCAAACAAAATAAAATTATCGTATTAGTTATAATATCAACATTTAGTCATACAAAATTAATTTAGTACAAAAAATTATCCACCCGCAAAATTAATTCCACAAGTATGTGCACTTAAAAGTAGGACATTTCACATCAGCACTTAAAAGTAGGACATTTCACATATAAACAAGTTTGTGAACTTGAAATATCACACTTTTACATTAGCACACAACACATATGGTTACTAACACAAATTTAATTTTTTTGTACAACTAACACTGTTCATACAAACACAGAAACACACACTCACACTGCACACAAACATGAAACACACACTTCACACTATTCACACAAACACACCATGATAAAAAATGAATTAAAATTACTCTGTACTTTATATGCAAGAATTTAGTGTTCACTCATGAATTCTGGCTATTTTTCATAAATTCACACGATGTGAGATGTAAGAAATGCAAAAGAAAGAACTTAAGTACAAAAAAGTAAGAACTCGATAAAATTCATTACGGACTTACCTCATCCAATATAATATGATCCCATTTGACGAAGTACAAATTAGATCCCGTAATACTATCGTCTTACAAATATCCTACACATATGCCAATTTTCGTTATTTAATGATAAATTCCACTTCCACAAATCCACATAAATGACACTACATTTGGTAATGAAGACAATATCAATTTACGGTGGCATCACACTACGAGCCCTGCTAAAATTTACTACAACTAAACTTTAATTAAATAAAAGTACATCAAAACGTATTAGTAGTCCAAGCAATACAAGCAGTTGGGAAGCTTACCAGATTCTGCTCTAGAGGCAGCGTCTGAAGAAGTAATCCGAGAACATCACCATTCAGGTCGGATCATTTGCAAAATGCGATACATCCCTATTAATCTTTACAACTTTTCTCTTTCTTTACCGCCTTTGAAGCCCGCTCCAATACTGGACTCATCTCCATCTTAATCCCAACTGTTTCTACACAAACCAACTCGGACTCGTGACGAGTCGTGACTCTCAGATCCTGTTAAATCTTCATCAACCCGACCCAAATTCCTTTCAGCAAATATCTTGAACCTGCACCGGCTCCTAACACTGTGAAGATCATTTGATAAGTTAGAAACATGGCATATGTCGTAAGCTTTTAGCGGCAGTCCATTATTAGTGTCAGCAGAATTTGAGTTGACCCGGGTAATCGTGACTCCATCTAGATCTGTTAATCAACATTTTTTAGTATTCAATAATCCCTAAAGAGTAGACTTTCTTGAATCTTTATCAAAGAGGCTTCTAAATAAATCTCCAAGTTGCTGATTAATGCCAACTTCCCACACCAATATGAATTTTAAGTAATAAATGAAGCTGTTGTTATCAGACAATATTTGCTTTGCAGTTTCTAGTTCCCTTTCAGCCATGTCCCAATGTCGCTGCTTGCGATATAGTTTTCCTGAACTGAAAAAAACATAAAAATAAAAAGTTATGGCCATTTAAAACATTCATTTTCTCCAAATCGTTTTTACAGCCCGGCTTAAACAACCAGCATATAAAAAAAAATAGTTTTTGTAGCACGACTTCTTAATGGGTCTGTAACATTGAATTTATTAGTCTAAAAGAAAAGTGGTTTTCAATATTTAAATTGTTTGATTTTAGGCGAAAGAGTAACTCCATTTGATTTTACTCAACATTGAAAGAAAAAAATACAAACAATTGATTGCTTTGTCTTTGTCCATTTTGCACAAACTATTACAAAATATCTAACTATACTATATCACAAATCCTAATCAATCCTAAATGTAGTCTTCATAAGAATTGATGGGTCCATTCCTTATTAGAACTACTAAATTCATAAAATTAGACTCAAGGTAATATGTGCACATAACGTGTTGACTCTGATTCTATGTGTTCTTCCAACTTCAAAACCTAGCACCTTTATCAAGCATATAATTTGATAATTCAATACAAACATTAGAATTCAATTATAAACATTGTCGAAATAAATATTTAAAATACAAGAGAACTCACTTTTGTGTCACTCTTCAAGGCAACCTTTGCTGAGCTCATGCCTCTACTATATCTTCACGCAGAAAAGATGACAATATTAGAATTATGGGATCCCAAGTTTTTTAAATATGTTAATTAAAACATAGTTGATTAAACAATGATAATTATCCTAGTATGATCCTTTTCAGAAGCAATGTAGGTTAGAAAAAATTGAAGCACCACCTGCGAGAAAACATATAAGATCTATCATTTTTTCTCTCTTTAGAAAGTCCAAAGATAGAGAATAAAATCATATCGAAAGAGGATCATACCTGGATTCATGATTGGAATGAAATGCTGGAGTAAATAAATAAAGAAATAGCTCGATACAGAGATGGCTGGAAGATATGCATATCTTGATGTCTCGAAGAGTGGTTTCATAACCTGCAACATGAACACTCCTATCATTAAGATGGAAAAACAACACCATTAAAATAAACACATGCAAGGGTCGGGCAATTTTAGAAGGATGAGGAGTACTTCAGAATTGAGGCCTCCATTCAAATCAATAAAAAATTGTTAAAAGTCATTGAATAAACTGTTAAAATTTTTGGTATGCTAGTTTTTGGAAAAGCATCATATTAAGCGGTACAGATTTATGCAACTTTCTATGAAAATCTGAAAGTACTTCTTTTTAAATTTTTTAAACTTTAATGACATCCTAAACATTGTCGAAAATTGAGGGCCCAAGGCACCTCCATACACACACACACACAAATAGAGAGACCAACAAAAGTATACCTCTGGTCCATTTGCAAGTGAGTGCACAAGGATGTCAATGGTACCAAAATCTTATTTCACACATTCAACAACTTCCTGCAAGACATACGTAATGAATTTCACATATGCCCTATGCCTTTCCACAACTACATGGCTAGTATGATATATTTGAGTTCTACAAGTACTATCATGAAGGTAATTGGCCATGGATAGTATAAAAGTCAGACTGAAAGTTAAGGATGTTGTTTAGGTATCTCATCCAATTCCATTGTAGGATTAAAATGGAAGTAGCAAGATTTCTAAATCCATTCATTATTAAAGGAGATACAAATATCAAAACTACATGAAACATCAATACAAATAACTACGAAATCACAAGATTAAGCTCTTAGGCAGCTCGCGCACTTTTGGTTTGAAGAGTACTTGCTGCTATTTGGCTTAGGTAGTTTTAGTGACCACTCATGAAGGTGTAGTTTATATATATATATATATATATATATATATATATAATAACTCTTGTGAAATCAGTAACCAAACATTGTATTAGATGTTATCCTACATTATAATTATACCCACCACCTCAAACATCACACTTCAATAATTATTTTATTTTAAGTTATGATATCTTGGGGTATCCATGCCTGACTAAAATATGTTTAGGACTCCAATCCAAACACGCCACTATCTATAGGAGGTGGTCCTAAGAGTTTTTGAACTTTTGGCCTCCATGCTGTGAGGTAAGAACAAAAAACATAAAACAAACAGTGACAACCTTCTTTGCACCTCCTTGGAAATCAACCACAATGAATAAAAAACAAAAAATTTAAATTGAATGATTTGTTGAAATTATAATGAGAACCTGCTAATGTAATATGATTCAAATAACAGAAAATCATCACGTCATGCACATTTGTCCTTTTCATCTTTGTCCTTATCAAAAGAAAAATCTTATGGACTCAACGAAAACTCGGCTCCAACCTCGCCCCATGGGATCTCCTCTGGCCATAATCGCCACCATTAAAGAGGAGTGATATTGAACTGCAATAAGAGGGGAAAATTTTAATGAAGACATTCTTATAAGTTCGACAAACTCAAAAGTTAGAGTAGTTTGGGTAGGCATTTTTACAAACACGTAGTATGCAAAAGTTTACTATATCCACGATTCACGTATAAAATAAACCTAAAGTAAGGCACATATAAAGCTACTAAAAAATCCATGATTCACATTTATAATAAACCTAAAGCAAGGCACATATTAGGCTAGTACACTTTAGAACATATGGTTCTAACCCATTAGAATCAATCAAGTAGGTGTTAATTAAAAAGAAAAAATAGAGATCTTGAAAAAAAATAGAGATTGAATATGTACATGAACAAAAAAACATAAAATTACTACGATACATTTGTTTTGGCGAGGAGATGAGTATCTCGGTTTATTTATTCATCATCTTCTATTGCATATTTGCTTTTTCCGTCGTTTCTTAAGAAAGAGATATTAGGGTTACCTCTTGTTGACCGGTGGAATTTATTTTGTGAACTAAGTTGAAAAAGAAAGATGAACCTAGTTAAAGAAGAAAGAATATGGTTGTAGTGTAAATTTTGTGAGGATTGAGAAGAAGAATGGCGGGAGGGGTGTGAAATTAGGTCTTTCTTTGGGAGGGAAAAGTGAAGGGAGAAATTAACAAGGGAAAACATATACGGGCTTCTTCGTTTTTGGAAAGGTGTTAAAATAATTTATTCACCATTTAACTTTTTTTTTTTAATTTGTAAACTCAAATTAGTAACACTTAAACTAAATTAGTAACGGAAACTTATTGTTAGAATTACAAATAGTAAAATTCTGTTAGTAATGAAAAAATTGTTCTGTTACTAAAAGCTTGTTTTGGTGTAGTGATAATCAAACGTAAAGAAAACCTAAATATTTAGGGAAATAGAAAGAAAAAAGTTATAAATGTAAGCAAACCTTAATGTTGAAATGAATGAAGACAGTAACATGCTCTAGCTATCATGCCGTTTGAGCATAATTTCAAAAAGATCCTAGCTTCTCTTACAAACATATATATTAAATAAATTTCTGAAAAATGATAAATCCACTCTCAATCTACATGCAAACCCTCGAACCAGACTTTTTCACCTTTTATCTCAACATTTAAAAACAATTGTGAATTGACATATTGATCCAATTAATCTTAACAAGACAAAAGGTGTTGTAAACCAAATTCATTAACCCCCAAACAAAGACGAAAAGAGATGGAGATTGTTCCCCCTCCCCCCCCCCCCCCCCCCCCACACACACATACACAAAAAAAAAAACAGAGAGGAAAAGAATAATACTGAGAGAGAATCGGGGGTTAAGTTACCATAAGATGTTGTGAGCTTCTTCATTTGAAAGAGAGACTTTCTTGACAGAAAATTAAAGGAGGGGAACATTGTGACCATATATAAAGACTGTTGGTTTTATTATGTAAAATCAACTTTGGCGTTTCGATTTTGGATTGAGAATCTACCGGTGTATTTGGTGTAGATGGAGCTATATTGGACACTTCAACACTTTAATGAGTAGTGGATTAAGTAGAGATTACACTAATTTAAATATAGATTACACTAATTTTTAGCCCCGCGGAATGCGCGGGTGCTTTGCAGTTTTTATTAGACAATGCAATGCAAACATACTTATAAAAATAGAGGTAAATATACAATGTTAAAAGACCTATTTTATATTTGTGTGATACATGCTTGCAGAAAAATTTATAAAAGGATCATGAATATATGTATTTCATTAATAGAATATTTGATGCCAAACAAATACTTGCATGTAAAACTGAAGTGTAAAAAAGCGAACATTTAATGATGAAGTAAGGAGAATTAAAAAATAAATACCCCCCCTCCCCCCCCCCCCCCCCACACACACACATATATATATATATATATATATATATATATATATATATATATATATATATATATATATATATTAACAGACAATTTATAAATATAAATCATTTTATAAAACAAAACTATTTTTATAAAAATATATATACATAATCATTTTTTGATAAAACTATAATGTTAATACTTTTTTTTGAATTTTTTAAATAAAACCTAATTTTGTAATGATAAGTATAAATTATTTTATTATATATAAAAATTGTATTTTTAAAAAGTAGTTTTCTAAGAACAACAGTTGTTAACTTCATTTCTTTTATGTAAATTGTGTTTTCAAAGGCTTTAAACAATACTATTTTATGAAAATATAAATATATAATAGTTTTTTTATAAAACAATAGTGTAACACTTTTTTTTTATAATTTTTAAATAAAGCATAATTTTATAAAGATAGGTTTAAAAGATTTTATTATATATAAAAATTGTATTTTCTTAAAATAGTTTTCTAAAAACTGTAGTTTATCTTCATTTTTTTAAATACAAATTGTGTTTTAAAAGCTTGTTCTATAAATATGAATGCAAATTTTTGTAAGAATTTTTTTTTATAAAGCAATGTTAACATTCAAAATTTATAAACTGTTTTAGAAAACTGTACAAATTTTTTACAAAAAACATTTTTTGAGTTATATCTAAAAATTATTTATTATATAAATATTAACATTTATTAATTTAGGGAAAAAATGTTTCATATACAAAAACTTTTATATAGGAAAACACTATTTTTAAAATTAACATAACTCTTTATATTTAATGTGGATATTGAGACATACCATATATATATATATATATATATATATATATATATATATATATATATATATATATATATATATATATATATATATATATTCTGATCTTGTGCGGATTAGTCTGTATTTTAACAAGGCGGACCGGACATGTGTCACCTGTCGGTGACCCCAGAAAAACAAGTGAGACTGCTTATAATTTAGCCGATAATTTTTAGGCTCACCGTGAGCTGACAAAAGCTGTTGTAGGCAGCTTGGGCGTTAACTACTTTTGGCAGTGGGTGAGAATGAGTTGGACTGAAATGGGAGTCTACTCTTTTGGATAAGCAGGAAGTGTTTTTTTGGTATTTCACTCTTTTTTGTTGCAATGATTGTACTGATTTTACTGGAGGAAGTATCCTAACTGTGAAAGGAGTATTTTTTAGACGGTGGGTTAAAATAGGGGCAATACTAACATATATACCTTTGATATTTAAAAACTCACTCGAGTGGTGTTGATTGAAAAGTGCGGTGCATAAAAAAACACCCAATGATAATGATGGTAAGTGAGAAAGTGAGAAAATGGTACAAATACTATTGTACCTTTGGTTTTGAATTTTAAAAAGAAGGGGGAATAAATTGGAGTGTGTGAAAAGAGGGGGAAATTAAATTTGTAAGGGGAAAAATAGGTAGTGAAAAAAAATCATAAATAGGTAGTGAATAAGTTGTGATGTCACAATCTTCAAGTTGTGACGTGGCACAATGTAAAACCCTTAGATCGACCCCAAAAATTCGATCCCAACCGTTAATTTGGTGGCACTATTCAAATACCCCTCTCCCATATTATATATATATATATTCTGATCTTGTACGGATCAATCTGTATTTTAACGGGGCGGACCGGACATGTGTCACCTGTCGGTGACCCCAGAAAAACGAGTAAGACTGCCTATAATTTAGCCGATAATTTTTAGGCGCACCGTCAGCTGACACATGTCCGGTCCGAACCGTTAAAATACGAACCGATTCATACAAGATCAGAATATATATATATATATATATATATATATATATATATATATATATGGTATGTCTCAATATCCACATTAATTATAAAGAGTTATGTTAATATTAAAAATAGTGTTTTTCCATATAAAAGTTTTTTATATGAAACATATTTTCCCTAAATTAATAAATGTTAATATTTATATAATAAATCAATAATGACATATGTTCAATTTAGACTGTTAAAAAATGAACTGATTCGCTTAAGAGATATTAGTCTAAGTGAGAAGAAGGGGGAGTCAGTCTTTTTATTTTTCTTTGTTTGTTTGTTTCTTTTTCAAACTCTTACAATCTTCTTACTACTTTCGGGTCCATCTTTGGCTAACTGTCGACAAAAATAATACTCGCTGGGACCCATACGTTAAATTTTCTTTTGTTGAATTTTGTTTACCTACCGACTACTAAAATAGATGTTGACACTTTTTTAACAACTAGTGACCCAAACTCTCCTATAAAAAGGTAGTGATTTCCACTGAATTTTCACCATCACAACACAAGCCCAAGATGTCTCTCACACACTTGGTAGCGATACTATTCCTTGGACTGGTGGCTCTCATCACTCCTGCCCTTGGTGCTGCAGGTCGGCCATGGTCGTCATATAAGGATGACCCCAAACCACCCGTCTATAAGTCACCTCCGGTCAAAAAACCACCCGTTTACAAGCCACCACCAGTGCACAAGCCACCAGTTTACACTCCACCTATTATCGTGAAGCCACCACCAACGCCGGTTAAGAAGCCACCAACCTATGTGAAGCCACCACCTACCCACAAGCCACCATACAAGCCGCCAACCTGTGTGTCTCTCATCTTGTTAAATGCAGCGATTAATAATATATATTTGCAGTTTTATAAGCTTGTTCTCAATTTACAAATTATAACTCAACTATGTTACTTGGCGTGGCAAAAGTTTTAAGCACAAACCAATATCTATTTAAAAAATGAAATTTTGGGAAAAGTTCCAATCTAATTCAAACTATATAAAGATAGGATATTCTATATAATTTTATAAATTTAGTTCATGTACTAAAAATACCATAAAAAATGATTAATAGGTCATTTGAAAACTCATAAAACAAAAACATCAAATTTTTAAAAGTACATAACTTCAAATCTACAAATCCAAAATTCACAAAATTTATATAATTGAAATCTACTCGTCGAGATCTATCAAACAACACCCATGTTTGATATTTTTTAAAAGTCCATAACTAGCAATGTTGCCGCTGTCGTGGACAAAAAAAAAACGAATGAAATAGACGAAGGGAGAGTGAAGGACGAGAGACAAACAATCCGACGAGGATTCCAATGGGTGGAGTGGGGTGGAGGTGGGGTTATGTGTTTATTTTCAAAATGAGTTTTAAATTACTATGACTAAAGGTATAAATATAAATATATCTTTAACTTGTACTCCTAACTCTAAAAGGACCACACAAATAAATGTTTTTATACTACATGGACTGAAATTATTAACCTCGAAAATACTGTCCTAAAAATAAAAAAACAGAAAGAAACATGACCTTGACCTTAATTATCTATTTTAAAAATGGCCCCATGACTGGTCCCATTCTACTACTAATGCCTTTACGATGTTGTAACTGTGATTTTATAAGTTGACCACGTACATATAAATTATCTGCATGCCCTTAAATATTTCCATCAACATTATCATTTCAAATGAAATAAACATAAGACTTGGGAACAGCTTATGAGTGTACATATTTTCCATCAATATTATAATATATCACTTGTTTTTAGCCTAGCGCAATGCGTCAGTTCTTTATAGAGCTATTTATACACTCTATGTAATGTGAGCAATCCGTGTTTGATGTTTGAGAGCAACAAATAAGCACGTGTTAACCATAATTGGATTGCATAGTATGAAAAAAAAAATCTACGTTTATCATAAGTGTGCCTCCTTTTGCTATTTTTTATAGTTGTTTTAAATTTCCGCTCCCCAGCGCTCAATTTTCAAATTCGGGTATGTTTGAGTTAATCAATTTAGAACGCTTCATAATTTTAGAAAATTTCGACAGAGCTTCCTTTGTTTATTCAAGAAATCCAACTTGTTTTAACATTTAAAATTAACTCTGAGACATCAACAAAATCCATAAATAAATAGTCAACAAATCCCTTCCAACAATTTAACATAAACTCATAAATAACTTGGTCGATATAAAGGTATACCGGACTCATGTCCATAGTTTAAAAATAGTCTCACATGTCTCGCATAGCCCAATAATGGTCCTACTTTAGTATCATATGTGATTTTACACGCTCCACCCCCAGTTCTCAACATGTTTTCTAAACTTCTGTTTGAGTTAATCAATTTAAAACACTCAATAATTTCAAAAAAAATCGACAGAGTTTCCTTTGTTTGTTCAAGAAATCCACCTTCTTTTAACATTTAAATAAATTCAACGACATCAACAAAAGCCATAAATAAATAATAAAAAAATACCTTCCAATGATTTAACATAAATAAGTTCATAAATAGCTCAATCGATATAAAGGTTCACCCATTCGAAGCTATTTTTTATTTTCACCCACTAATGACATGTTTTAAGCCTAAGTCTAGATTTTTATAAAATATCGTCCCATACTCAAACCGGGGGTCCCATGACTACGTTGTAAGTTTCTACGTGTCACATTGGTCTCGAGCGAGGTGTTCGTACCCTTTACAGGGTCGTTTGGGCATTGTTTTGAGTTTTCACCCTCTAAAGGCATATTTTTAGCCTAAGTCTAGATTTTGCAAATTATCCTCGTATTCTCGACCCGAGAGTCCAATGGCTATGAGGTAAGTTCCTACGTATTAAGTTTGTCCCGTGAGAGGTGTTCGTGCATCTTACGGGACCGTTTGGAGCTCTTTTGGATTTTCACCCTCTAATGGCATATTTTTAATCCTAATTCTAGATTTTTGCAAATTATCGTCATATTATCAAACTGTGAGTCTCGTGACTACGCAGTAAGTTCTTATGTTTTACATTGGTCTCGTGTGAAGTATTCATGCCTGTTACGGGACCGTTTGGGCGTTGTTTTGGGTTTTCACCCACTAACGACACGTTTTAAGCTTAAGTCTAAATTTATGCAACTTATCGTCTCATTCTCAAATCGGGAGTCCCGTGACTACGTTGTAAGTTAGTACATGTTACATTGGTCTCGTGCGAGGTATGCGTGCCTCTTACAGGGTCGTTTGGGAGTTGTTTTGGATTTTCACCCTCTAAAGGCATATTTTAAGCCTAAGTCTAGAATTTTTAAATTATCCTCGTATTCTCAAACCGAGAGTCCAATGGCTACAAGGTAAGTTCCTACGTGTTACATTGGTCCTGTGGGAAGTGTTCATGCATCTTACGGGGCTGTTTGGAGCTGTTTTGGATTTTCACCCTCTAATGGCATGTTTTTAAGATTAAGTCTAGATTTTTACAAACTATCGTCATGTGTACGTGACTACGCGATCAGAACCTACGTGTTATGTTGGTCCCGTACGAGGTGCTCGTGCATCTTACGGGGCCGTTTAGACATTTTGAATTTTCACCCTCTAACATAATGTTTTAAGGCTAATCTAAATTTTTGCAAATTATTGTCATATTCTCAAATTGAGAGTCTCGTGACTACGCGAAAAGTTTCTACGTGTTACATTGGTCTCGTGTGAAGTGTTCGTACCTCTTACGGGGCCGTTTTGCTATTGTTTTGAATTTTAACCCTCTAACGGTATGTTTTAAGCCTAAGTCTATATTTTTAGAAATTATCATCGTATTCTCAAATCAGAAGTCCCGTGACTACGTGGTAAGTCCCTACGTGTTATGTTTGTCCTGTGGCAGGTGCTTGGGCCTCTTACAGGGCTGTTTAGGTGTTGTTTTGGGTTTTCATCCGCTAATGGCATATTTTTAAGCCTAAGTCTAGATTTTTGTAAGTTATCGTCAAATTCTCAAAACAAGAGGCTCGTGACTACGCGGTAAGTTTCTATGAGTTACATTAGTCTCGTGTGAGGTGGTCGTGCCTCTTACGGGGTCGTTTGGGCGTTGTTTTGAATTTTCACCCTCTAAAGTCATGTTTTAAGCCTAAGTCTAAATTTTGCAAATTATCCTCGTATTCTCAACCCGAGAGTCTAGTGGCAACGAGGTACGTTCCTACGTGTTACGTTGGTCTCGTGGGAGATGTGTGCATCTCACGGGGTGGGTCATTTGGAGCTATTTTGGATTTTCACCCTCTAATGACATGTTTTTAAGCCTAAGTCTATATTTTTGCAAATTATCATCGTATTCTCAAACCAAGAGTCATGTGACTACGCGATCAGTTCTTACTTATTACGTTAGTCCCGTGCGAGATGCTTGTTCATCTTACGGGGCCGTTTGGACATTTTAGATTTTCACCCTTTAACAGCATGTTTAAAGCCTAAGTCTAAATTTTTGCAAATTATCGTCGTATTCTCAAACGGAGAGTCCCGTGACTACGTGTTAAGTTTCTACATGTTACATTGGTCTCGTGCGAGGTGCCCGTACCTCATATGGGTTCGTTTGGGTATTGTTTTGAATTTTGACCCTCTAACGGCATGTTTTAAACCTAAGTTTAGATTTTTGAAAATTATCATCGTATTCTCAAACCGAAAGTCCCATGACTATGTGGTAAGTCCCTATGTGTTACGGTTATCACACGGGAGGGGTCTGTGCCTTTTACGGGGCCGTTTAGGAGCTGTTTTGCGTTTTCACCCGCTAACGGCATATTTTTAAGCTTAAGTCTAGATTTTTACAAATTATCATCGTATTCTCAAAATAAGAGTCTCTTGACTACGCGATAAGTTCCTACGTGTTACATTGGTCTCATGAGAGGTGTTTGTGCCTCTTACGGGGTCGTTTGGGGCATTATTTTGGATTTTCACCCACTAAAGTCATGTTTTCAGCCAAAGTCAAATTTTGCAAATTATCCTTGTATTCTCAACCCGAGAGTCCAGTGACTACGAGGTAAGTTCCTACGTGTTACGTTGGTCCCGTGGGAGGTGTTTGTGCATTATAAGGGGTTGTTTGGAGCTAATTTGGATTTTAACCCTCTAATGGCATGTTTTTAAGTCTGAGTCTAGATTTTTGTGAATTGTCATCGTATTCTAAAATCGGGAGTTATGTGACTACGCGATCAGTTCCTACATATTATCTTGGTCCCGTGTGAGGTGCTCGTTCATCTTACGGGCCTGTTTGGACATTTTGGACTTTCACCCTCTAGCAGCATGTGTTAATCCTAAGTCTAAATTTTTGCAAATCATCGTCATATTCACAAACTGAGAGTCTCGTGACTATATGGTACGTTCCTACGTGTTACATTGGTCTCGTGTGAGGTGTTAATACCTCTTAGGGGGCCGTTTGGGTATTGTTTTGAATTTTGACCCTCTAACGGGATGTTTTAAGCCTAAGTCTAATTTTTTGCAAGTTATCGTCGTATTCTCAAACCTAGAATCCAATGGCTACGAGGAAAGTTCCTATGTGTTACGTTGGTCAACAATATGCCCCTGTTTTGGGCCGAAATAAGCCTTTATTTTGGGCAGAAATTAACTGCTATATTTGGGCAGAAAATAAACTATTTTTTTGCCCCCGTTTTGGACTATTTATGTTGTTTTTTGGCCTATTTATTCGAACATTTTTGCTAACATAATTACTTGCTTTTTTGTCGTATTTTGGCCTTATTTTAACCTATTTTTATTGTTGTATTTGGCCAGCAATATGCCCCTACTTTGGGCCAAATGAAGCCCTTATTTTGGGCAGAAATTAACTACTATTTTTGGGCAGAAAATAAATTGTTTTCCCCCCATTTTGGACTATTTATGTTATTTTTTTGGCCTATTTATTCGAGACATTTTTCTAAAATAATTAGTTTATACTTTTTACCGCATTTTCTCCTTGTTTTGACCTATTTTTAGTGTTGTATTTGGGCAGCAATATGCCTCTGTTTTGGGCTGAAAAAAGCCCTTGTTTTGGGCAGAAATTAATTGCTATTTTTGGCCAGAAAATAAACAGTTTTTTGCCCCTGTTTTGGAATATTTATGTTGTTGTTTTCTGGCCTATTTATTCAGGCCAATTTTCTAACATCATTAGTTTTTTTTTTCGCAGCATTTTGGCCTATTTTTTAGAGCGATTTTTTTTTATTTAATGCTATAATTTTTCAAGAGAAGTTGAGACTTTGAGACTAACCATATTTCATTTGCATTTTGATAGGCACCTGATGATCTCTCCCCACCATGACTTCTCGAAAGTGTCCTATTTTGCTCCAATAATGTAATTAAATCCTCAAATCTTATATTCTGAGAAGTGTTTAGTTCTTTAAGAGACGATATCTTATCTTTCAAGTTTCTCAACTCTTCATTATGAGATCGGGACTGTGCTATAACTGTTGAAGTTTTAGAGGTCTTTGGACCGACACCGAATCCTCTTATATATCCCAACTTCTTCCCAAGTACCTCAATTTCTATCTCCTCCTGTGATATCGGAACTGCAATTGGCTCCTTTAATCTCGTATCTAGCTTTAGAAAATCGTCCTACCATTTTAAAAAAAAGTAAATATATATATATATATATATATATGAAGGTTTGTCTTATGAAACACCAAAAAGGATAAAAGGGGAAAAGAAATGAAACATACATGTGTCTCCTTGCACTTATCACTCATCCAATCATTCTTTCTCTTACTCCAATGAGATGTCTTGAAGAGTTCAACACTACCAGGTTTCACTCTAGTTTCATGCTCCTAAATTCAAAATTAATCCATGTAAGAATATAATCATACTAGTTGATGATGGGTGTGAAACATGTCTAATATGCACAATATCAAGAATATTATTGTGATAGGTAAATTTAAATCGAATTTAGTAAGGCTAAAATCAAGTTGAGAACTATATAATAATTTAGAAATTAATAAATGCATCACCTGGATTGACATTGCAGCTACAAATGATCGTGATCCGCATTCATGATTCCAAGGCAAATGTGCACGCACTTTTTTGTTTTGGTCTGACCGCGCCTTTAAACATAAATAGGAAAAGTTATATCAATCATAATTTGCAAATATTACGATGGTAGTATGGTATTCACATGAAGAAAAAATGTGGAAAATGTGTGTTGAAGGTTATTAATCATAAATAGTAAAGGTTACCAAAAAAGCCTTATCATCCCAAGTGACATCAATCATGTAATCCCAATCCTCTTTCTTAACCCCTGGATATGGTTTGTTTTGGGTATCAACTCCATACTCCATTAGCTGTGAATAATGTGCATGCATCTTGCTCTTCCAATCACGATATCTACCCTGACACTTCCTATTAATGGCAAATCTAACATCCTTGTCATCATCATAATCATCGATATCAAACTTATCCTGTAATAGTTATATCTATCCTTAATAAATATTATATAAAAAATATTTTGAATGAATTTATAATTATATTGAAAAATACCCGAACTCTCCGAATTATTGACTCCTTTATCGAGTTGCTTCTGGAGATCTTTGCGTTCGTAATAGATTCATCTGAGAAAAACATATATAATGTGTTACATGTTCATGTTAAATGTTAATTGAATATATGTAGATTCATTTAAATATCTTTCTCTCTCTTTGAACCACTTCGAAAATGTTTGACGTTGTATTTTAGTTATGTCAAGTCAACTTTGATTCTTTATTAGAAGATTTTTGTGCTCCCTATTTAATGAAATTTGGTTCATAAGTATGTATATATATATATATATATATATATATATATATATATATATATAAAATCTTTCAAGTTGTGCATGTGTAATTAATTTGAGCATACTCTAAATACAATTCGACCTTATCGGTGTTATACAGTACAAACCACTTAGCCATATGAAGCTCGTTCTTAGACACATTGGCAGCTCTTGTAATTTTTCCTAAAGGATGAACATTTTCAGTGAAAACCATCAACCCTGGGCCACATTCACCACCTCCTCATTTCGTTCTTCTCTATTCAAAGAAATTTCACCATGAGTAAGGTACATTGAGCAAAAAGTTAAACACTTTTTGACAATGTAAGCCTTAGCAATGGATCCTTCTGGTCGAGACCTATTGGACACGTACTCTTTCAGTGTTCGAACAAACCTTCATAGAAACACTTTTAAAGTCAATATTACATATGTAAAACAATTGGGAAAATATCTCCAAATCCGTAATTGAACTTATTAATGTAATAATTACCTTTCAATAGGGTGAATCCACCTATACTTCACAGGACCTGCTAGCTTGGCCTTGCGTTCTAAGTGAACCATCAAATGAACCATCACATAAAAAAAGCAGGAGGAAAAATCTTCTCCATCTTACAGACTATCAGAATTATCCGTTCGTCTAACTTCTCCATATCACTCTTCACTAGTGTCTTGGAACACAACACCTAGAAAAAATTACCCAACTCAGAAAGAGTAATATAAATATTCTTAGGGAGGTACCCTCGCATCCTAATGGAAAGAAGTTGTTGAAGCAGGACATGGAAATCATGACTTTTTAGGTCCGTTAATTTATCGACTTTAGGGGTCACATATCTCGAGATGTTCGCAACATAACCATCCGGATACTTGACCGATTTCAGGAATTCATAGAAACCCTCTGTCTCTTTCGGGGTCAATGTATATGTTTCTATAGGCTTAATAAAGGATCCATCGAGACAACTTTATAGATACAATTATGTCCTTATACCCATATCCTCCAAATCAAGACGTGCCTTTTCAGTGTCTTTGTTCTTCCCATCCTTGTTCAATATCATTCCAATCAGATTATCACATATATTTTTCTCTATGTGCATAACAATAAAAGGTTGCGATGGAGCTTAAGTTTGTTCCTATACGGGAGCTCAAATAAGATGCTTTTCTTTGTCCAATTCAATTCTATTTGATCATGAGGTCTTTTCTTATTATTTGGATGCTTCCCAAACTTGACATCTGGAAGGTGTTCCAACCGACTAAGTACCTTTTCCATCGGTAATTCTAAGGATTTAGTTCGATGCTCAACCATACCATTAAAGGCCATACTCCTTTGCTAAGGGTGGTTACCTGGTAAGTAACATATATGTCCCATGTATCCAATCTTACTTCCCAAACGTTGAGATAATGCATCCTCGTTACAAGGAGGACAAGCAAGATAACCTTTTATGCGCCACCCAGAAAAGTTACTGTATGCAGGAAAGTCATTTATCGTCCACATTAAAGCTGTGTGCATTCCAAAAGTTTCTTCACGAGAGGCATCAGAAGTCAATTCACCATTTTCTCACAAATTATTCAACTCATCGACCAACGGTTGCATATAAACATCGACATCTTTCCCTAGATCCCAGGAATAAGTTGAGACATCATGAATAATGGATCCTTCATGCACTTCCAGAGTTGCATGTTAAGGGGAATAAGTATCATGGGCCACATGCTATAGGAGCTGCTCATGTTCCCAAAAGGGTTGAATCCATCGGTGGACATACCTAGCCTCACATTTCGAGGCTCATGAGTAAACTCGGGATAATTTTGATCAAAGTCCTGCCATACCTCACTATCGATCGGATGCCTCATGATCCCATCGTCCACGCGCTTATCACTATGCTATCTCATGTCAGCAACTATCTTCCTCGACATGTACAATCTTCGCAACCTCAGTGACAAAGGGAAGTAACGCAAGACCTTATGAGGGATTTGTTTACCATCCCCATCATTAAGTCTATATCTGGACTCCCCACATACCAGACATTGTTCTAGAATAGCATTATCTTTCCAAAAAAGTGCACAATCATGTTTGCATGCATGGATGGTCTCATATCCTAACCCTAAGTCACGTAAGAATTTCTTGGCTTCGTAAATTGACTTTGGAACCAAATTCCCTTCGGGTAAAAGTTCCAACAATACTCCCATTAGCATATCGAATGACTTGTTGGTCCACTTGCCACTTACCTTTAAATGAAACATTGTAATCACGAATTTCAACAAAGTATACTTCTTGCAGCCTGGGTACACCTCACATTGTGCGGCCACCACAGTTTTTCAATGCTTCTCACCTCCTCCTTCTACGCACCATCAGTCGCCTCACCTATCCGACCCCCCCCCCCCCAATCACGATTCATGTAAGCCCCCTGCAATAGTCTTCCAATAAATCAGGAAGCTCACCCCCATCCTCTTCTTCATTGTCTGTCATTTCATTATCATTCTCATCATCTAATACATGGGTTTGACACTCGGGAATAGATTCCTCGTGGTACACCTAATTCTTGTAAGATTCCATTATCCCATGTCGGATTAAATGATTATTTACCACTTCACCACTATGCCAATATCGATTCATACATTCATTAGACGGACATCAGATAGTACTATTATTGCTCATTTTGTTCATTGCAAATTCAACAAAAGAGCTCGCCTCGTCACGATATTGCTTACCTAATCTTTTCCTAAGAATCATCCAACTATTGTCCATCATATCTATTATACCAATAATTAATAAATTATTTAACCACGATTAATTATTTTACTACATTATTGTTCGGACTAAAACACATAAAAGACCATTTAAAATACTATTCAATAATGTGAGTCTATATCCGGACAATGATGATTAAAGATTGGATTACAAGATACCATTTACATTGAAGACTACATTTATTCCAAATAGCATATTCAAACAAGTAGGTCTTGATTTAAAAAAAATAAAAGTTACGTAAGATTATACTTTGTATACTATGCCATCCTAAGGTTACCTAAGGTTGTACTAAAAAAAATAATGATCAAAGGTTGTGATAACATTACACATTCAATTTTACACGAACAAGCGATTTTTAACGGACTCACGAATTTAGACTAATTAATTAGTTCCAATAAAAAAAGCTACAACTTATTTTATGATTCTAATTGAAATAAATAGAACAAAAATTTGAAATTAAATTAACACTAAACATTTACATCTATCTAACAATTCCAAAACTAAAATGAACTCCAACAAAAATTTAGGCCATGAGTGTGTTAGGGGTAGGCCTGTCAATGGGTCGGGTCTGGACCCGGACCCGATCCGTATAATAGGGTATGATCATATTTTTTTGGATCCGAGACCTGAAGACCCGAAAACTCGAAGACCCGTTTATTACACGGGTATGCTCCGATATGTATATACACACACACACACACACACACACACACACACATATATATATATATACACTAGCGTATGCCCGTGCCTGAAGGTACGTTTTCAAAATTTTCCAAAGTACGTAATCGCGAAACGACAAAATTTTCAAAGTGCATAGTTAGAAAACGACGAAAATTTCGTTCCCCGGCAAAAAAAGTGTAATTTAAAAAATAAATGGCCATAATATTCGTTATTTATAGGACTATCCTGCACTACGGTACTGTTCATGATTGGTAATAAAATCTCATGTCGTGTCGTGTGTATTTTTGTCAAGTTTTTTTTTTGGTTAAAAACATTGCTTTTATTTAAGCTTACACCACAAAAAATCAATATAAAGCATCGTGTTTGATAAAAAAAATGGAATTTGTATCGCCAAAATGTTGCTTTTATTTGTGTCAAGCATGTTTGTAGGGGTGGCAATTTGGATTAGTAGATCCCATTCTTGTTTGGAAAAAAAAAATATTAGATTACGTCACTTTTTATTTGAGTCATACATGTTAGGAAAAAATAATTATTTCGTATTTTGATTGATTCGTTTTAAACTTAATCCCATAATAAGAAGCCTCTCCATCTTTCTCCAATACTCGAGCAAAAAAAATGTTAAGAAAAACACTATCGAATAAAAAAAAAATCAACAATAAAAAATATTTCCAAACAAAAAGTGTTTATAAAAAAAAGATTTCACAACGATTTTTAGGGTACGTAATTACAAAACGACATGTCATGTTTATTTTGATCAAGTTCATTTTTAGTTAAAAAACATATTGAGTCGTGTTTATTTTGGTCAAGTTCATTTGAAGGTTAATAAATTATTAAAATATTTTACTCGTGCCATCGACACATATATACCCCATTAATAAAAAAAGCTTAACTTTGTAGGAAACCCGTTTTAATATGCTTAATGGATAAGAAAAAGAGTAATAAATTTTAGACACTTGATAAAACCTTTCACATGATAGTGAAACGGTTGAATGACACATCATCTTTCCCCTATTTTTCTATACAAAACAAATTATTTGTATCAACTATTTGACACTTCTTTTCCATTTATCACATCCAAATAAAGAGGTTTATTGAATAGAAATGAAAATTTTGATATTTCAAAAACCGAGCTTTACAACCCTATTTCTTCTCCCAAAATCGAGAATACCATTAAATAAAAAACACACACAAAATAACTTGTAGAGAATGATTGCTCACTTGATTCTTAAGTAGATCTTATCATTTCAAAGTAATTAAGAAAGTAAAAACAAAAAAAAATGAAGATGGCAACAATATATAAAGGAGACGTGTGATTATATAGCCCATTAAAAAACCTAGCTAAACCTAACCTAACCCCTTTAGAGAAAAAAAAACAGCGTTCTTTCTCTATTCTCTTATCCCTCCCCCCCCCCCCCCCAGCACAGCCTAACCCCTTGTTTCTCTGTTCTCTCCCCTCCCCCCACACCACACACAGCAGAACACACACACACGCACACCCGTACGCACAGAAGAATACACACACGCATAACAACACACACACACACACACGCCTGGACTGATTTTCACACACGCACAGCAGAACAAAAACACACACACACAAGCACGCACAGTAGAACACACATACACACGCAGATTTTTTCGGTGCCGATCTGATCTGGTCTGACCCACAACTTTTTTTCGGTGATTTTTTTTGTTGGCGATCTGATCTGGCCACCATTTTGATTTCTGTATTTGTTCCATAAAAAAAAACCTCAACACCACATTCAATGAAGAAGGTATTTCAAACAAAAATGTGGACAATGCAAAGAGAAACTCTGATATGGTACAAATAAAAATATGTAGACTTATAAAAATCGAAAACGTAACACCTCTCATTTATATTAGAAACGTATTGACAAGGCTAGTGTTCGGCAGTTCGGATAACCCAGATTTTCTTCTTTCCATTGTTGTTTTCTCCTGCAAATAAGAAATCAAGAGTTAAACATCTACACCAAATGAGAGAGAGAGACGATAACTTCTTGAGAGAAGGGGAAGAGGAAGATATATTAAAGAAAACATTGGGGAATGAAAAGTTAAAGGGGGTAAATGAAAAGATTCTTTAAAATTCAAAATTCAAAATGTAAATGGGGGGAGTTGATCTCAACCCTTAATTTTAGAAAAATGTCTTTTGACATGGCACTCATCCACACCGTTAAAAATGTGTACATTTTCAAAAACCAACCTAACTTATTATATGAATATATATATATATATATATATATATATGTATATATATATATATATATAAGTAATATATGTTTTATTTATACTAATAATATACTATAATACATTACAAAATATTTTAATCTAAAATTAAAAAAATAAAGAAAAGGGATAAAATAAAAGGAAATATAAAATAAATGTATATATCTGGCCAGAGCCAGACCAGGACCCGAAGACCAGAAGACCCGTCGGATCCGGATCTGGATCCAATAATATATACCCGATGAAGACTCGGACCCGAATCCCAACCCGATGAAGACCCAATTAAACGGATCTGGATCTCCTTAAATCCGACTCTGCTCCGACCCGTTGATAGGCCTAGTTGGGGTGGGGGGTGGGGGTACCATAAAATAGTTTAGAAGGTTCCTTCCAAAAACTGCACACTACATGGAATTTTTCACTTTCCCCTTATCTTTATATTAAATGATTCGTAATTTCACAAGGATATGCATAACATAAATATGACAATTCTCAGTTCAACTAGTGACCAGAGATTAAAATCTCAGATTGTGCAGATAAAGTTCTCTCACTAAAAATATGAGTTTAAATAGCAATAAAGATCTCATTTCAATTAGTGAGTAGAAAATAAAATCTCAGATTGAGCAGATAAAATCTCAGATTATTTTAATGTAAGCCTCCAACAACAATCTTAATATTGACATATGCAAACAAACTAATTTCAAATAACATATTTACACAAACTAAACCTACATATTGTTCTTAAATATCAAGAGTTGTAATTACTTATTGTAATGCTAATGAGAACAAGCATGTCTTGATTTTTTTTAAAAATAAAAGCTTACCTAAGGTTATACTTATGTTGTGTATATTATGCCGAACTGAGTTTAGTTAAGGTTGTAATAAACAAACTAGTGCGCAAAGGTTGTGATAACATTACACAGTCAACTTTTAACGAACAACCCGATTTTTAACGAACTCACTAATCTAGACTAATTAAGGGGTGAACCCGGGCGCAACGGTAAGGTTGCCCCGCTGTGACCTGGAGGTCACGGGTTCGAGTCACGAAAATAGTCTCTCTCCGTATGCAGGGGTAAGGCTGCGTACATCCAACCCCCCCAGTACCCCGCAGTGGCGGGAGCCTCGTGCACTGGGTTTTCCCTTTTTTCACTAATCTAGTCTAATTAAATAGTTCTGATAAAAAATATAAAATTCATTTTATCATTTTAGTTGAAATAAATAGCACAAAATTTGCAACTGAAGAAAAAAAGGGGGTCGCCATGATCAAACTAATCAAAAAAATAAGTTCAGCATAACAATAGGATCAACTACAAAATCCCCAAAATACCTTGATTCGGGAGGTTTGTTCGGAACGGTGGAATTAAAATCTTCGTCAAGATTCTTGTGGAAAATCTTCTGATTTCATTTTGCTTGTGCTAAAAATGCTAATAAAAAATAAAATCAAATAAATACTAACATTGCTTTTTTTTTAAAAATCATATCAGAACTAACTACTTGAGTAAGTTTGCATTACGTGATTGAAATCTGGTCATATTATATGATCAGACGAGTAAGGAGTTTGGGTTAATTTCGGCGATGATGAGGTTTTGGATTGAGCCGCTCATTTTAGTTGGTGGCCTTGGCAGGTAAGGAGCCACTAGTTTTAGTTGGTATAGAGGCCAACAGGTAAGGAGGTAACCAGAATCGCTGTCAGGTAAAAAGATCGTCGGAATCGTTGTCAGATGTATAAAGGGGTATCCTAATCGAGGAGAAAATTGAGCGTCCGTGTAATACGTTAATCGTTGTTATCAGCTTCTAACCACAATACAAAAAAAACCTAAACTTTAACTACACTCTTATGGAGTATAGCGGTTAGTCTGGGTATCGAATCCACAAGGAATGTTTGATAAATTTTAATTGATTTATTACTTCAAAAATAAAGTGTAAAATATGATGATGGGGTAAGAAAGGAAAAAGGGAAAAACTAAAGAAGTTAACTAAACCTAACTAGAAAATTAAGGTAGGGACATAATCCCCCAACCCCTGGTATGTTTACCAAGTATAAGACTAGTTATGAATTAGATAATTGATTAAATCCAGTCTTTATTAATCTCAAACATTATATATATGAGGGTACTTTCCCTCACCATACATAATCAAAATTAAGAAAAAAACGGTGTCGTTATAGCTACACTCACGTCGCACTCTTAAGCATCCCGGTTACCTAGGGAAAACGAAATCAAAATTCCTACGATGGTTGTGATAACAACACAACACGATTTGATCATTTATTTCATCCAGGGAACTAATTTTACACACATGAAAACCACATCGGGTTGGGTTTATGCACCCCAACCCCTAAAAACTCCTGCCTATCATGGTGTAATTATGATTAACTACACAAGAATTCATTAACAAGTATGTGAAAATAAGGAAAGATTGATAAAGTTGCTGGAATTTAAGGTTACCAAGATTAAAGAACCCAACCATGCAAGAAAAAATTAAAGATTGAAGAAAAATCGGAAAAACTCTTGAATTAAAGGTAAAATATGTAAATTCTTCTCCTAGATGTTCCTCCATGATTAGGAGATTTTACATAAATGAAATATGAATAAAAAGAGTCATAATGACTAAATATATAGGCTAGAGGTCGTTTAGAAGAGTTCCCAAAATATAAAAATCTTTTGGCTAAAAAATAAGGACAAAATAAAATTCCCGTATCTGAAAATTTTGTCACACTTAGAAAGCGTGACTAATTTTGTATCGGATCTGGAGCGTGAATAACCGGACCTGATATTTTATTTTGAATAGATCTGGATCGCCCTTGAAATGTTTTCAGAACTTTTTTCTTGACTTCTCTCATCTTAAAATGATCATAACTTCTTCACCGTAGCTTGGATTGAGCTACCGATTTTTCCAGTGTTCTTGTAATGGAAATATCTTCAACTTTACAGGTTGCCCCACCTCCAGAATATGGCTGAAAATTATAAAAAATACCCTTCAACTCCCCATTTCTTGGTTTCATTCATTATTTTGAGTTCTCTCTCGCACTTTCTTGCATGAAATACACGTCAAACACATAAGAGATATACAAAATACTTATCAAAAAAGGTTAGTAGCATATATATGAGACAAATCCAAGATATTTAGACCAAACGGGTTCATAAAAATATCGAAATTAAGGGGATAAATGTGAAGAATTTATTCCTAATCAAACCCCCCTAACTTAGAACTTTGTGCGTCCCGAGTAATGTAAAAGCATAAGAGTATGAGTTAACGACCCTTTAAAAACTTTGTTGGGATAGAATACATTTTTCGCGGGCAAGCGATTGCATTTAGCTTATGCAACAAGCCTTTAAACCCCCTAGGTCACCCTACTAGGACGAGTCGTGTCTCGGGAGGGTTTGTAGTGAATATACCCCCAAAATTCATTTTCCTAGACTCAAAGAAAGTTAAAAATACTTAAAATTTGTACAATTTAAACTCCCCAAAAATGTTCACCATAAATTCATATTCAAGAGTCTTAAATCATTGTGTGTGTCTGTACGAAGCCAAAAATCGAACCGCTAACTTCGACCGATTGATCACTACGTTACTTTCCAAAAATTCACTTTGATTCAAATGCTCACGGGATGATCTCACAAACGAATCACTTGAAAATGTGGCTTACTCTCTCGGTATACGTGATGTAAAGAGAAAATTTAATGGACACAAATGTAATACCCCGTATTTTTGGCAATATTTATTTTTGGGATTAATTAATTAAATGAGAATTAATTGGGAATTAATAAGGATAAAATACTAGCGAGATGTGAGTTGGTATTTGACTATATTGAGTATATATGATGATTTATGAATATTGAATTATGAATTTGTCGTGAGATTGATATACGGCAATTTGGACATTTTATTGGGACGCGGGTGACAGTCGCGTCAGGATATAATTATTTTATTTATAAAAGTGAATTTAAATTCTATTAACCGTATGGTCATTTTGAGTGCGCCAACGCGTTCGGAAGGGTCGAGATAGTCAGAAAACACTAGCCGGGGGTATAGTTTGGGTCCCGGGGTATTTTTAGGCCATACCGGCATCTTATAAGGGTAGTTTGGTAATATTGTATTTTTGGGATTTAATAATGACGAAAATTAGGATTTATAATCTGATTTTGGTAACTAACCTCTAAACCCACTACCACCCATATTGACCCATAAGACTACGGGGAGTTTTAAAACTGGTTTTCTAAGTCTCCTAAACAAACCCTAGCCACCCTAGCCACCTTTGGAGAAGAAGGCTTGTAGAGAGAGAGAGAGAGAAGGAATTCTGCAGAAAAAGCTTCATCAAATCAACACCAAATTCAGAGACACTCGAGGCAAGTGGTTTAATTTACGTTTTTATACAGTAAATGCTTCTTCCATGCTTAGACTATTCCATAATCATAATTAATTGGGAGATAATTGAAAACCCATGAAACTGGAGTTGTTAATAAATTTTGGAGATAGGTTTACATGTAGAAATGTTATTGGAAGATCGAATTAAGAGAATTATAAGTTATTGTGTTATAAAAACGGATTTATTTCTGGAAATTGATGAGTTATAATCTTAGGGTTTGTTTTCTTGAAAAATTGGGGAAAAGTGATGAGACTTGTAATTTGGTGATGTTTAGGATGAATTATTCCCTTAAAACATGTTAGTATATGACCTAAATACATTTAGGAATGATTAGAGACTTTAAACAATCGTTGGATTTATGTTAGAATGAGATTTGAAGTGTAGAGAAATTGGAAAAACGAGATAGGAATTTCTGGGCTCGAAACTGGCCACTCGTTAGAAGACCTACCCAGGTCGTTCGAACGAGCTTCTAACGAGTTGACAGTCTGGGTTCAAACGAGAGTGATGTTCGTTCGAAGATTTAGTTCGAACGAGATCTCGTTAGAAGACCCAGTTCGTTCGAACGAACTCCCGTTCGAACAGCCTCGTTCGAACGAGACTTCGAACGAGTTGACATTTTAGGCTTTTTAGCCTGTTTTGATCCCGAGTGCCCCGTAACCTTGTGTATAGGTAGAGATAGCCTTTCCTTGATGAGTAATTAATATATTTGGGATGTTTGGGATATAATGAGGAGTCAAACCTAGAAGTGTAGTTTGAACCTAAAGGAAAAAAATGAGCTGAGAAGTGAGTGCCTACTACGACGTGAGAATAAATTATGGCGCGTATAAATATGGACCGGGATTATATAAGTTGTATATATATCAAGTTGGTACGAGAATGCGATATGTACCAATATATTATGGTGATTACTAAGACGTGTGCATACTTAGTATATGTATTGATTTTATGTGTATGACATACCTACCATACTTGCTATCACGGGAGGTTTGCGTTCGCTTAGGGCCCTCTAATCCTTGTGTTGCCCGGATTTAGACTGGTTACCTCGATGAACATAGGTCAGAGAAAGACTTATTGGGATGTTAATAAGTCCGCTGATCGTGGGAGCGTAGGTATGTGCGTGACCCATGTGATGTGACTGTGTTCGCCTCCATTATTTGTGATGTTGTTATCTCAGGACGATTCCTGAGAGATTCGGAATGCGTGATCCTTATGTACGTGATGTACCGGGATGGATAGCAGAGTATATGTGTGCACCACAGCTTAGGCTCGGGGTGCTTGTATTGTATATTTATGACGTGATAATATACACTTAGTAAAATGAGAACTTTCCTATATAATTGTGTGTATAACTATGGAATAAAATAAAAGGGATAATCTATAACGAGTTGTATTACTTTTATATGAGAACCTGAATTTACGATAAGCCCTTATTTAATTGAGATCGTTATAATGTTGACGGGAACCGAGTATTAAGGGTAGAACCTATGACAGTCTAGCTAGATATGATGTCACTTAGCTAGTGGTTAGTGTCATTTTAGATGGGTACTTACGTTAGGAGTGCACATTTAGTCGAGAGGTGAGAAATTCATGTGAGTGCACGTCCTAACATGTACTTTGCATTTAATGTTTTAAATGTTTTTAAAGCACTTGCAGGTTTTTAAAATATCTCCACATTCGGGCTCTGACCCATTTGCTTTCAAATCTATTTTCTTGTAAAACCATTTTAGGTGCCCAGCCACAAGGACACCATGCATAGGATACTCATTCAGGTGACGAGCTGTAGATGTTTGTGGAAGCTACAGGGATTTTCTTTTAGACGCTTCTACCATTTGGATTCCATATTCAGTATTCTTCAGTTGTAGGGCATGTTGCCCAAATTCTATTAGAGACTTTTCCATTTCAGTTTTTCAGACTTTGGCATGTATTGATTCAGTATTCAGTATTTCTTTATTTATTTCAGTTATGGGATTTGTTGTGAGGAGTTTTTCCTCCGGATTTATTTATATCATGTGATGGTTATTCTATTACTTCGTTATGGTGAATGGATTATGTTGTTCTTCCATTATTCTTTTTGCATGTTAATCAGACTTAACTTAAAATTTGGCACATACTTTTTAAATACTAGGTGGTTAGTAATTTTTAAAATGTTTTCGACAGTGATGCTATTACTGAGCCAACTCGGCATTTTGATTTAATTTAATAAAGGAGTAGCTACCCGGTATTTAATTAGTCGGGGTGTCACAGGTGGTATCAGAGCATCAGGTTCTAGTGTCCTTTAGGATCTGTACGGCTATTATGTTTCCGCTAAGCTTTCTTTGATATAGAGCCCTATATTTTAGGACTGTTGTACTCTTTTTGTGTATGCTTCGTTCTTCAGCTATTTTAAGTTTATAAACAGCGAACTTATAAACTTTATTCTTATTTCAGATGCCTCCACGACGTGAACGACGAATTCCCAGGGATGCAACGCCAGAACCCCAGCCCGTTCCAGTTCAGGGCATGATGAACGCCGCTGAGGTTGCAGCCATTGTAGCCCAAGCGGTAAATGCCGCAATTGCCGTAGTTCAGCAGGCACCACCTTAGGCGCCGGTTGTCGCGCCAGTACTTGCAAATGCATTCCCGTCTGCTTGGGAACGTGTACGTGACGCTGAGTTAATCATAAACTCAGATTGATTTAAAACTCGAAAAAATCGATTGGCTCGAAATCTCACCGGGTTTGTTAATCGCCACACTTATTCGTTAAGTCGTTAATTTTCGCTCAATTTCCATCTTTGGTCAATTTCGGCTTTGTGCATTTTGAATTTTACAATTTGAGACATAAAAAATGTGACATTTTTGAAGCTTTTAAATTCCAATTTTTATTTATTTTGAAGAGAAATATTTTTGGCTTTTTCAAACTTTTTTAATTTTTTTGGAAATTTTCTAAAAAAACACACTTGGAAAGAACATGTGATCGAATCAATGAAACTAAACAATAAATGGGAAGAATATCCCACACCCCTTAACTTCAATGATGCATTGTCCTCAATGCAAATCCAGAACACAACCCAAAGAGAGGAAAAGAAAGATATTACCCAAATGGAACGATCCCCGATTAGTAAGAATCTATTGAATCTACAAAACATGTTAGAACCAAGCATAACAAAAAGAATAACAAAAACTTTAACTAATTACTCTAAATTATAAAAAAAAGGAAAAAAAATCTAATTATGTACAACCTACAATCTGAACTTCTAATAAGTTATACACTAGAAGTAAAAAAATTTGAGGGTCCACCCAAAATACAATTTGACTTTGAGGGTTAATCGGTTTGCCCTTATTTTCATGTATGCTTCCGGAAAATAAGAATTTTGTTTGAAAAACGGATGTGAGATGAAAAAAATGAACCATCACCAATTAAAATTTTTGACAGGATGATGGGTGTTTGGATGCTAGGTGGGACAAGTACCATTAATATCCAATAAAAATAGAATCACCTCCAAAAGATTTTTCAAGTAGTATGGGAAGCGGGGAACACAAAAAGGAAGAGTACATCTTGGAAAATAATTCAATTAAAGAGTCATCATTGGTAAAAGGTTTAAATGTTTTAAAAGTTTCAACCGACTCATAGGAATCTAGCGGTACTTCTAATGGTTCAATAACGGTGAACGAAAATGGTAATGAAATAAATTCAACCTCAAGTGATTCGTCATCACTTGATGATTGAATTTCAAGGGAGCACGACTCACAGTCAATGAGATGTTCTTCAAAAATTTGAGGTGACACACAAGTACCCACCTCCTCTTTGTTTTCCAAATTAGAACAGATATCATCGCAAACTGAGAGCACTTCTGTAACAAGACCAATATCGATCACGCTTTGGGTGGAAGGAAAATTGAATAATTGTTTGATTAGAAAAAGCACTCTTTCCTCCCGAGTAGGATTCCTTGGCTCTAGAACCTCAGATTCTTCATTTGGTTGAAAATGTCCTTTAGTTTCAAAAATATCGAAAGAAAAGTCGTCATTGGATTCAAACAATGCATCTAACTCTTCCACCCCCAAGCGAATTTTTTCCCGATATTTGTTTTCAAGCCTTTCATATTCATGAATTAAAAACAACTCACCCATTTTAATAGGTCAAGGCTGAAAAAATTGTTATTTTTGGACAAAACTTATTTCGAATAATAACACAAGATGTGTTCAAAACTATTTTCTGAATATGTAGTATATATTTGGTAGTTGATTACCTTAGGATTTATAAATTAAAAACCATCTACTAAGACTAACATGCAGTACCAATCACAACATAAATTAAGAACATTCAAAGTAATGAACACAGGAATTTGAACGTGGTAAAACCCTTAATCAAAGGAAACATCCACGGCGCCCTCTACGACACAAACCAAAAATACACTAAAATAAAGAATCAAGTTACAACACATAAGAAAATGCACAAAGATCCTAAATCTAAGTTCAGATGTACACCTACATGAGCAAGTCCACTCCAAAGGTTCTCTGACTAGAGCTTATCTTCCCTTATTGCTTCTTTGTCTTTTCCTTGATTTCTATTCTTGCAACTCTTACAATTTCCAAGTTTCTCAAATAGAACCACTGTGACTAAGTGTTCGTGTGTGAGAATGTGTTTGTGATGTGTGATAAATGTCGATTTATGCAACTCACCCTCTCAAATTATTTATACAGACAAATTCCTATAAATCAAGAGGTTATATATGACATACAGAAACTGATTCAAAATATTTTGAGAAATCACTTCTTTTCAAGATCAGATCTGAAAAATAACCTTGCTTTTAAAACTAGCCAAGGTCCTGTGTGTTTCTTTTTTTTATTTTTGTACATGTTTATTTCACAAATCGTGAAATATAAGATCACAAACACAAACGCTCTAGAGATCTGATGTAGCTTTTAAAATCAGAAGTTTCTTTTTCAAAATCTCTTGAAACAGAAAGGATGTAAAATAAAAAGATCCAAAAGATAATAATAAAGAAAAATTTAACCATGTGATATTCTCTTTTAGAAAAACTCAAGTTTCAACAGTGAAACTCAAGATTCTCATAGAGATGAGTTATCAGAGAAACTAAGACTTGAAGAGGTCTTTAAATGCCTCGAAAATCCCACACCAAGCTCACATAAATCCTAAATGGATCTAACTCTCAAGGTTTAGGTGTTCTGGTGTATGAAACTTTAAAGGTTACAATGTTTGGGTGAAGGGAAAACACTTCAGAGGTTTGAGGTTTCGAAGACTAGGGTTTCTTCTCTCTCTTCTCCCTTATCTCTCTTCTCTCTACTCTCTCTTTTTCTTTCAATTTTGACAATGGAAAAAAGTCTCAAATGGCTTAGACTATATGGGTTTATATAGTTGCTAAGGAAGAATCTCGAACGTCTGAGGCAATCCAACGGCTGAGATTATCTTTGACTAGTTGACTACTAATCTAACGGTTTAATATAAGCAGTGGAAATTACTATCGATGATTAATTAAAACTAGTTACACATGGATTTCTAACAAACACATGCAGATCATCAATAATTTTCATCTAAGAGTTGAGAATGAATGTAAACAATGTGTCTAAGATAAAACACAAAATTAACAACTTAGGAGCAAACACATGTATGATAGATAAAGGCTGAAAAATGCGTGTTTTTAAAATAATTACATTCTCCCCTGAAGTCTCTAGCGCTTTCTGATCCTACCCAACACAACATTAATTGAATCAAACCATTTTTCATAATTCAACTTTTAACCCCAATATTTTTAAAACCAAATTTTAATCATTTCAAAAATTATTTAAAATGTTTTAAAAATGTTATAACGGAATTAAAATGATTTGAAAAAAATGGTTAAAGTGTTTAAATCAACATATGCACATAGTAATTATTAAATATGCAGTGAAAGTGTCCTATAGTGGTTCTAAGGTAGAATTTACTTCACTTTAGGTGATCTTGAGGATTTCTTGGATAGGATTTCATCATTATTTCTTGAACCTTTAAGAGATAGAGCAACTCATAAAAAGTAACCTACTTTGTCTCAATATCCAAACTAGTTGGAACTCCTATACATAGACTCAAGTAGGTCAATATATAGTGTGTTCTCAGAGGCGGAGATTCTTGGAGATAAAAAGTTTGAAAACTATTCCCATATGAACCATTATAGTTACCGAACTCACTATAAAGATACATGATTACTGAATAGTTTGTAAACGGACAATCCACGTAAAGAGGTGTACGGATAAGGATTCAACGTCTGTTGGCTCTCAATTGTGAAAGCCTACAAAAAAGGCTAAAACAAAAAAAAAATATGAAGGAAAAAAATCTTACGAAATATTAAGTCAATATAATCTATAACAAAAACACTCCCCATCAACGGCGCCATTTTGATCGAGGGGAAAATTGAACGTTCGTGTAATATGCTAATCATTGTTATCATCTTTCGACCACAATACAAAAAAAACTAAACTTTAACTGTACTCTTATGGAGTATATCGGCTAGTCTGGGTATCAAATCCACAGGGAATGTTTGATAGATTTTAATAGATTTATTAGTTCAAAAATAAAGTGTAAAAGATGATGATGGGGTGAGTAAGGAAAAAGGGAAAAGCTAAAGAAGTTAACTAAACCAAATTGGAAAATTAAGGTTGGGACACAATCCCCCAACTCCTAGTATGTTTATCGAGTATAAGATTAGTTATGAACTAGATAATTGATTAAATTTAGTCTTTATTGATCTCAAGCATTATATATATGAGGGTACTAGCCCTCCCCATACATAATCAAAAGTAAAAATAAAGCGGTGTCGTTATAGATACACTTGTGTCGCACTCTTAAACATCCCGATTACCTAGGGAAAATGAGATCAAAAGTCCTAAGACGGTTGTGATCACTACACAACACGATTCGATCATTTATTTCATTTAGGGAACTAATTTTACACACATGCAAACCACATCGGGTTGGGTTCATGCACCCTAACCCCTAAAAAAGCTAGCCTAACATAGTGTAACTTTGATTAACTACACAAGAATCCATTAACATGTATGTGAAAATAAGGAAACAATGATAAAAGTGCTGGAATTGAAGGTTACCAAGATTGAAGAACACAACCATGCAAGAATAAATGAATGATTGAAGAAAAATCGGAAAAACTCTTGAATTAAAGGTAAAATATGTAAATTATTCTCCTAGATGTTCCTCCTTGATTAGGATCTTTTACATTAATGAAATCTAAATAAAAAATAGTCCTAATGACTAAATATATTGACTAGAGGTCGTTTAAAAGAGTCCCCAAAATATAAAACTCTTTTGGCTAAAAAATAAGGATAAAATAAAAATCCCGTATCTGAAAATTTTGTCACACTTAAAAATAGGGACTAATTTTGTAACGACTCTGGATTCTGACAAATGATCGGACCGAATCTTTTATTTTTAATAGGCTCGGATCGCCCTTGAAATTCCTCCATAACTTTTTTCTTGACTTCTCTCATCTTCAAATGATCATAAATTCTTCACCGTAGCTCGGATTGAGGTGTCGTTTTTTTAGTGTTCTTGTAATTGAAAGCTTTCAACTTTCCAGTTGACCCATCCTCCGGAATACGGCTGAAAATTTACAAAAATTCCCTTCAACTCCCCGTTTCTTGGTTTCTTTCACTATTTTGAGTTCTCTCTCGCACGTTCTTGCATGAAATATATGTAAAACACATAAGAGATATACAAAATACAAAATACTTGTGAAAAAAGGTTATTAGCATATATATGAGGCAAATCCAAGCTATTTACACCTCACGGTATCCTAAAAATACCGAAATTATGGGGATACATGTGAAGAATTTATGCCTAATCATATAAGTTATCAGAGGTATAAGGTTTCACGCCATGGTTTTAGTTGGAAGGTGAGGTTGGAGGCATAATGGGTTCAGAGGTCGGGCCCAAATATTGGATTGGTCTGGGCGGTTCCGAAGGAGAGAAGAGATCGAGGGGAGAGAAGAGAGAAGAGATCGGGGCAGAGGAGAGAGAAAAAAATGGGTGTTTTCTTATTTTATTTTTAAGCGGTAGGTTTAGGAGCTTTTTGAGGGGGGAAATCAAATTTGGGCTGAAAAAAAAGGGAGATAAATTTTGAGTTTTTTTTTTTAAAATGAAGTTAAAATACATATCGCGACATGCATATGATGAAGCTAAAAGTGTATACCATTTCACGACATGATACCCATGTCGCAAAACGCGAGTGATCTTTTTGCGACATACAAGACATGCTGCTGAAAGTAAGGGACCAAATGTGCGACATCAACCAAATGTCACGGAATATAAATGAAATTTATGGGGAAATGTTAGTAGGGAGCCCACCAAAATAATAACTTTTCACGACACGAAAACTATATATGTCGCCAAAGTATACCTTTTGGCACACGAAAAAAATGATATCGCCTAAAGATGTCACGGATTCTGTTTTTTCTTGTAGTGGTATGTGCAAATGAACTTATATGGTGTATCTGTGTATCTCTAGAGTCTCCAACTATTTATATTCTGAATATTCCTAACCCACTAAAAATAAGACACAAAATGTGAAATCCATAAACTATACACACCTAAGCATTACATAATCATAGCAATTTGAAGGATGCACAAAATACAAAAAGTGTACCTGTTTTAGCTCAATTTCTATTAAGTTCACAAATTTTAAATTCATATTACTTGGGCATAGTGTGGGTCTCCTTTACTTTTTATATGTGGTGTATTTGATAAATTTCTCACATTAAATATTGCATATATAATATTGACACAACAATTAGATCATTATTTGTGATAATACTAAAAAGAATGATTTTTTATATCACATGGCTAACGGCTTGCACGAATACGCCTTATAAAAAAGTCAATCCTAAAAAATAATAACAATTATACATAGATTAAGAATATGATTAGTATGATTAAAGTTGCTGAAATTCGCGTAGCTTCAAATGTGGATATATACAAAATCTCATTTAATTATACAAATATAATGTTAAATATAAAGCCCAATGGTGGTAAATAAAACATTAATGTTTCTCATTATTTTTAAAAATCTAAGCACAAACTAAGATATTATTGGTAGAATCAATGGTTTATATGCTTTGAAAAAATATGTTAGAAATAAATTAGGCATCAAAACTTAAATAAGCAAACTATTTATATTTTTGAAGAAATTAAGTTAAACTCAATGTCAAAATAAAAATTGGAATCTATCAAAACCATATTAACTTCAAAACCCATGTAAATTATACATTGAAACCAAAGAAGGCTTCGCAAAAGTTAGAATGTCGCACATCGAAACTGCTTAGAATAGTTCTTGTATATAGGTAGAAAAATACTAATGAGGAAAGCTCAGTTTTTTCAGAATGTTGTAACTTCATCTCTGTAATATATGTATGCATATTGGATTGTAAATAATGGGTTTATCATGAACTTTGATGTGAAAGAATACCGGGGAACGTAACGAGTTGTTGATACGTTTATTGAAATGAATTCCTCTTAGTTATGCTTGAAATCTCAACAAGGACAACGAATGGGCTTCTAGAGTTGATGCAAATATCCATGTCACAAGACCTAGGGTTCTAGGTGATAACCTTAGAGAGAGTGAGAGCGCATGGGAATGAAAAGGGAGGGAGAGAGGTTTGAGATTTTTTTATCTCTTCATATTATCCAGAAACACACATATTTATAATAATGTTATAACCGTAAAGATAATTAGGGTTACCCTCTTTTAAATCTCTAATCGAGTCAACCCAATACTAAGTGAGAGCATATTGCTTTTGGGCCAAGCCTATTTAATTTTTTATTAACATCTCCCACTTGCCCACCCGGGGCGGATTAAACTTCTCTTCTAAAATTGTCAATAACTCAACTCTTCATACAGGGAATGGGGTGTGGAAACTTGGGAGAATAAATGCATATCCTTAGGTTCATTATTACTAAGCTATCACCAAACTAGTAAAGACACATCACACCAAGGGATCTCATATATGTCCGGACAGTTAGACAACACTAGATCATGCACTCTTAATCCCTCATAGAAAGCAATGGATAATACCTAATATTTAATGCACCTGTGACAATTGTTCAAGACATATCTCAATATGTCGATAGCCATCTAATTAGTCATAAAACATGGTGCATTACTGAATAGTCTTCCTTAAGTCCTCATGACAATTCAATTGAATCCAACCTTTTACCTCGACATTTCCCTTTGACGGTATCTTCCATCGCCCTAGGTAAACATGCTAAAATAGCATCATTGAATCTCCTATTCATGACATACTCTTAAGTTAACAAAGGAATACCATAGGATGAGAATGATCAGTGTGGCTCACACAATGATGAAATAGGTATTCATTCATCACTCTAACCATTGGTCATCAAAGTACATAGAGTATGAAATGTATGCTACGACATCTTTCTATAGTAATGGGCATGTCACATTTCTAAAAATAGTAGTACGCTATACGAATCTAATTCTAGTCGCTCATCAGGTGCATAACATGATTTTTAACCCAACCACTTCTTTAGCGCCTTCCTGAAATCTCACATTTGGATAATTACAGGATACATGGAGTCGTGGAGTTTCTCTATGATCAAATTTTATAAGGTCTCATCTTATCTCCAACTAAGGAAAAATGTAACATACAAGGCTTAATCGTATATATCTTGCTTGCCTTTCGTTTTCCCAAGATATAAATGGCTCAACTTGCTGCTAAAGCACTATTGACAAATGTATCAACTTGCTCACTATCCAAGTGCCAAGTTGAATCACCCGTGTGAGAGCGTTGATTCAAGCCCGATGACATATCTATAGAATACACACATAATAATAATTATTCAAGAAAAATAGATTAATATCATGTCATTCTATTATAATAATGTTAAAAAGAAAATAAATGAGGTTTGATTACATATCAAATCCTATGAAGTCACATACCCTTAATACGATAGAGGAAAACATCTCAGGCTTTTGGTTTAGTCAAAGGATCAACAATCATATTTTCCTTGGAGATATGCTTCTAGGTAACCTCCCATTGCATGTGTAACACTCCGTATTTTTTAGCTTTATCCCATATTTTTTAGCATTTTAAATTGCTCGTGTGCACGTAATTTAACAAAAATGAGAAAGAAAGTGAATTAAATAAATATTATTTAACCAGTATAAGGGATTAATATTTATATGAGAATATATTTACTGGTGTGATATAAATAAAAATATGTCAAATGACATTACATCCTAAGTTAGTAAAATCGATAGGTTAACGATATCTCATTCGTAACACTAAGTTATGGCCGTGTTGTGGTATGAGATGGAAATATTATAATTGATAACTCTAATGGTGATTTCGAGTGCGCCAATGATCTAAAATGGGATGATACATTTGGAATCATGTACATGGGAGTTGAAATATGGTTTCGAGGACTTTTTAGGCCACACGTGAACCGTATAAGGGCGTTTAGGCAGTTTTACATGTGGGGCCTGACCTAATTTTGGGATTGAGAAAGTTTCATGTTATATCTAGGGAATGTGGATGGAGTGGGCAAACATTCCACCATCTAAAAGACTTAAGGTTTGAGAAAGGAGAGAAAATAGAAAGAAAAACCAAGATAAAGTGAGGAGGAATAATCCAGAAATAGAATTGAAGCATTCCGGGACTAGAACCATTACATAAAGAAAATATAAAGACACGAAATTAGAATTCCTACGATAAAAAGGAAAGTGTTTATTTTGCTTTAACTGTTCCTGTAGTTTTAATATTTCATATCAAACTTTGGTGTAGGAACCCAAATTTTCACGTGGGATTAGCATCGAGACTTTTGGGAATGAATTCATTGATAATTTTTTTTAATGTAAGCCCATGTTAAATCTAATATGATTTTTGTTATAAAGATAAAATATTTAATGACCAACATGAGAATTGGTTAAATCTTGAATTATGATTGAGAAAGTGAATAATTCTTGTTGAAAAATTGTTAGTACCATGAATTGATATGTTTTTGGGTGAATTTGAACCTAAAAATGTGTATAATTACATTTGGGATTAATATAAAGTTTATGTTTTAAGTGTGAATGAGGTTTGGAACTCATATAGGTTGAGGGGAATTTATGAGTCCTATAAAAAACATAGGCCACTGCCCATATTTGAGCCAATTTTCTACTAGGGGGAAATCGATTCTCCCACCGAATTGATTTGGTCAGGTAAGTGAATCAGTTCGGTCTGGTTATTGGAGCTTCTTTGGTTGTTTGGGTTTTTTCATGGACTATTTAGGGTCAGTCTTGATTTGCGGAGTTCTATGGGTGACTTATGACTCATGGGAATAAATAGGAGATATTATAATCCACCTTGGCTTAAATGGGAATCAAATCTGGGTACGAGTGTAATAAGGTGAAGAGCTCTCAGGTTATAAATTATGAAAACGGGTTAGGATTTCGAGAAGAGTTAGAATACGGTCTTGAGTAAAATAGCATTGTGGGCACAATTATATTATTTAAGAATTTATAATAAGTGAGTGAATACTTAAAAATTTGAAGTCGTGGTAGACTAAAAAATTATAGGCTAGTGCTACGAGTGATATATGCATTTTATTAAGAAAGAGGGATGATACCCCCACAAATTTTATTAAAAAATTAGGGAAAAAGCCTATATAGTGGCATATACAAGCTCTTATTTCTAGACCCTATAAGAAATCTTGAGAGCCAATCAAGAAATCTGATGAAAATCTGAAAATTGGGGATTTATGAATATCCCCATTACAATAGCTAAAGAAATAAATAAACATGGGAATTTAGATTATCCTCACTACAATTGAGACCTACCTACTAATAGAATTTTTAGAAATTCTAATTGAAGGAAATTTCCACTTGTCTAAGTTTATGAAACCTCTAGTTAATTTTGGGTGCTCTTCAAATTTATTGAATTGCATTTTTTAAATGAGATTTGGCTCTAAAATTAGCTAGAGAGTCAGCTAAAAAATTGGCCTCTATTAAACAATGAATGAAATTGACCTCCATGTCTATAGTAATAAAAGTAATTTCAGCAATAATATGCATAATTTTCCATGGATTGTTCTTCTTTCTTTGAGTAATAATATCTGTTAATAACTTGGAATCTGATTCAACTTCTATATTATTAAGCTGGTGTTATTTGCATATTAGATGACCTGTGAGAATATCTTGAGCTTCAACAACATAATTTGATGGAATACCTTCGTAATCAAAATAAGCCCATTTGAAATCCCCTTTAAAGTTCCTTAAAATACCTATATGGTTTGTTGGACCAGGATTACCTTTTGAAGCACCATATGTATTTAATTTCCATCTATCCTTAGAAGGTTTTATCCATTTAACTAGACTTCTATATATGTATATACCAAGAGAGATAGTATATATATATATGAAAATATCTATGTGTGACTGATACTAACGTGAACATACCTACTCTATATATGATATTATTGGAGGGTGCGCGTAGTAGGAGGTCCAACCTGATGTTACCAATAGGTGTTGGGTTGTCTCCCCAGGTCATAGGACTGTTGCATGACCACTGTATTTTAACAACCCGCCTAATGGGATACCGGGCGATCACTCCTATATCAAATTAAAACAGGAGTCACATATGGATCATCCTTAGCCTCACTGTCGAAAATCCATTTTATTACTAATATCCTATTAGGCGAGCGTTAAAAAACTTTTACTTAACTACTCTTTTAACGATTAAAATAAAACATCCACAATTTAATGCGTAAATGAAACTGAAATAAATTAAAATAACCGAACACTCGGTCAAAATATACAACCATATCGAATGCTCTACTGAAAGAATAAATAAATACAATTGGACCATGGGCCCGAATATTTATACAGTACCTCCTATCTAGAGTACAACGATGGAAGTGGCTATCAAAAACCTGCACGCATCCACAGCTGCTGCAGCTGACGTCTGACTCGAAAGAATTGTCATCCAGGCGTCCCTGTGTCTGGACACCTATGTGTATATATAATATAGCAAGAAAGGAAAAGTAGACAAACGGGTCAGGGCCCGAATGTTTTGAAAATATTTTGCAAGTGCATAAATGTTTTATTTTCAGAAAAATAGTTTTATCTCATATTTAAATTGGTATCGCACTCCCATGAGATACCCCTCACCTCTCCGCTAATAGTGCACTCCTAGCGCATCTATCTAGAACATTCTAGTCAAGCTACCTAGCTAAACTAGTCTATCACCCAACCACTATCTACCCTAGATAGTCCAGGTAATGTACTAAGGGCTAAGCTTCACCCCAGTCTCAGCGCTATGCCATGTTCGTGCGTGGGGTGTCTCGCAAAGCGAAATCCAAACAAGGAACCCCCCAATAAACTACTACGCGACACGGTCGATCGTCGAGATCTGCTAGTCCCTCGGTATAGAAAGATATATAATAATATATATACTAGAAGAATTAATAATAGAAGAGCAGTAAGGATTAAACTTCTCCCCAGTCTCAACACACTGCCATATTCGTGCGTGGGGTGTCTCGCAAAGCGAAATCCAAACAAGGAACCCCCCCGATACACTACTATGCGGCAAGATCGATCGTCGGGATCCATTAGACCCTCGGTACTCGATTCATCCATATATACATATTCATACTACAATATACATTCGGATCTATCTCCCGGACTGAGGATTTATATACAAGTATTTATCAATACCTTTATTTTCTCAAAACTTCCCATTTCCCTTTTTATACTCAGGAAATGTAAATATAAAAGCCAATTCATTATCATGAATTGCTTTAACAAATCGTTTACCTTCTTAAAGCCAAATTTTATTATCATAAAAATGCTTTTCCTTTTAAATCATCCCATTTCCCTTTTTATACTCAGGAAATGTACCCAAAGCCATTTTCATTATCATGAAAATGCTTTGATCAAATCATATGCTTCCACATCCCTTCCTATATCCGGGAGTGTTACCGAAGCCAAACCTTTATCCCATTTCCCTTTTTATACTCAGTAAATGTAAATTAAAGCCAATCCATTATCATGAATTGCTTTAATAAATCTAAGACCGTCCCTCCGGGTATCCCCACTGGACGCGCCCCTAAATGGCTATCATCTTCCAGGGCCTCCAAGACAACTTGGGAACCTAACAACGTCGGGAAGCGTCCATATGCCTGCTGGATAGTCAAGACCACACCCGGAATCTCCTAACCAACGCAGTATAAATAAACGCTCATATGGCCTAGGGACTATATCCAACCTGCTTAACAGCCAGGAAGGCTTCACCACAACACGCGCGACTTCCCTTATGATAGCGATTTAGGGAGGTGTGTACAATCCATAATTTATTAATTATGAAAAAACATTTCTCATTCCATTTTGAAAATATTCATTTTTATATTTTCAAAATCCTTTCCATTATAACATATATATATGTATACCTAAATCACACAGTATATATGTATAGCCTATATATTCCTCTTAGAATATATAACCGGCCATAATGGCCTATATCATCTAACGATGACTATAATCCCAAAGATTCCCTCCGGGAATCATAATCATGCATTCGGATTAGCATGATTCTAAATCCAAAGTATTTCCTACTTTGACGACTAATAATTACCTTAATCAACTCTTAAAGGTTTATTGGATATCTCCAAATATAATAATTCACTCTAAGTGAATATATACATATTTGTTCCCAATTCCTCAAGTCCTTTAGGACATAACCCTCTAATATACTTTAACTTAGAAGGCCCTTAAACTTAAATCTCAAAGAGGAGAAATAATAATTATCTCCAAAATCTTGCGCTGAAAACAGGGCACCGGTCGACCGGTCCTGAACCCCCGGTCGACCGCGGGTTGCAATTAAGCCTACGAAACAAAGCAGTAGGCCATTTCTTCTTGACGCGGTCGACCGGCCATAGGGGCGCGGTCGACCGGTCACACCAGGTCCTCAAAACTGAATTCTCCAAATTCATCTATCCAACAACCCGATTTCATTATCGGAGTTTCTAAACTACCCCAAAAATTATCCAAAACGTCTACGCAATTAATTCTAGCCGTAATTTTTCCAATTCCCGATTTGATTTCCGAGTTGGAAATTCCAACCCGGAGCCACCATCTTGTAAAAATCATATCAAATCAAGGAAAAATCAGAAAAATACGCGGTTGGCGCCCACGCGACCGTATCGAAAAGATCTACAACTTTCGTGTTTTGGCCGAAAGCTAAATCATTTATCTTCTTGGCCGAAAATGACCCCAAATGCTGCGGGTTACTATTCATTATCTCTCCCAAAATCCCAAGCTCCATTTTTGTCCATTTTTGTTGTTTCTAACCTCACCCAACAACTCAATAGACTTCTAATCTATGTTTTACAACTAACACATCAATTATTTTGGGGTATTAAATCATTTCTCTTAGTTTTTGAATCTTAAAACCCCAAACCCTAGATTTGACATTTCTCCCATTTCAATTCCATCTATTACTCCATTAACATGGTTTTAATACTAGAAATCATTAAGAGTTTACACTACATCAAGGTGTAAACTCATAATCAACTTTTACCCAATTTATTTTAAGGGTTCTAACCCCAAAATCATATTTTTACCAACTATGATATGAGATTAATGCACAAAAGTAAATAAAGAAAGTAAACACTTGCCTCGTGGATGAAATCCGACGACCTCGAGTCGAATCCGGCGGAGTTTGGCCCAAATCTCCCTTTTCTCCCCTCTTTTCTCCTTCCTCTCTCTCTTCTCTCTCTTTTCTTTCTTCTTTTCTCCCTCTCTCCCTCTTTATAAAGAAAGAAAAAGGGTTTAAACCCTTAAAACCCAAAAACGACTCGTTTACCCAATTACGAGTTACTTTTATCTCTAAAATCACCCGAAACTTATTTTCGACAATCGGACACTCTTTTCCGACTATCTCGGACATTCTGAGAATTATGGAGCAGTCAAAATTCCCATCCGAGGTATTTGACCGCAAATCACTATTCCAACCCAAAATAAATAAATGCGGGTTTTCTACTCAAAATCTTACGTCTTTGTCGCAATACTCCACGGCGACATATAATTAAATTATTTCGACCTATATAGTCCCAAAATAATTTATAACATCCTTCGAAAATTATTAAATCCTCGAAAATCCCAAGAATCACTATTTCGAGAAATTCTCCAAATTGCCAATTTATATTTAATTAGGGATTTTAATTGTCTCTAAAAAGAACGGGTTGTTACATACCCCCCCCCCTTACAACGAAATTTCGTCCTCGAAATTCAGATACGACCTACACCACCAATCTTTGGATCACTCCAAATCCTAACACCTCAAGGGAAACGATACTAACCCAACGGTTCCCAACCATATGCTACACGACTATCACGATCGCAAAGTGACTCTTATACGTCACAGAATACCCATCATCTATAATGCCTATCGGCATGAATTTCAACCTTATATACCACGCCCATTCTATTTCAGGAGGTATATAAACCAACTTACCAAGGTGCCCATACACCTTTCTAACTTGTGCACATCTGCACATATATAGTGAACGTCAGACACGTAACACTCGCTCCCAATAAGGGTTTCCTTTCCTCGGTGTAATACTCATCTATGGGCCCTCCCGACCCTCGAAAATTCATCTGCCTAACCTCGGCGCCACTAACTTTACCTAGCCTACATCCTAAAAATGCTACGGTCTATGCGTTACCCTACCTAAGCGAAACGAATATCCTAAATATGTCCCTAGTGCCAAAGGCCTCTCTCAAATCCCGGCATTTGCTCGGTTTCGTGCTTGGGACGTCTCGCCAAGGCGAAATCCAAACAAGGAACCCTCCCGTTACACTACTCCCTCACGTCGTCGGTCATCGAGATGTAACGGCCCAAGGCACACCAGGGGGACGTCCTAAATCCTACCTCGCTAACCTACGAACGCACTCTTACTATCTTATCCTTCCGCCCACATGAAAGGAAACCTAACTAATCAAAGTGCCTACTCTCTGTAGGAACACTACTAACATCACACCGATCAAAGATTTTCTCCAAATTTGCCTTCTTATTAAGGCTTGGCTATCATTCTCGAATCAATTTCTCTAAGTCCAACCTCACCCACCCACTTGTGGTGAGGGGACCACTTTAGTGGTTTTCCATAGCACAATATTTCCATAGGCATACCATCATCACAGGGCTCATAGTCTATAGTGGTTCATCCACACTATAAGACTAACCCACATCCTTGCATCCAATAACATCTCTCCACGCCCGACGCCGTTAAGAGTCATGTGTGGAGTGTCTCGCAAAGCGAAATCCAAACAAGGAACCCCTCCACACATTAACCCTTGACTTCGTTGGTCACGGAGTCCCGTAATTTCAGACATGCAACCGGGATAATCCTATCCCTTATCATCGAAAGGTGGTCTGAACTCCTATCTCTAACTAAGATTCACACCATCCAGCGCTCGCACTAATATTCAGTCCTCGCGCACACAAACCCTGAGCTTAATCTTACCGCTCACTAATAATCCCATGGGCCTTAAATTATATCAATAAGGTTGCCACATATACAAACCAAAATAAGGAAGCCTCTACTCATCGAGGTTCTATCAACCCATAACAAATAAAGTGAACTCAACCTATATCTAGGTGAGACACCGCAATAATAACCTGTTCCCTCGAGGAATCATGGACACGGACTTGCCATTCTTAGCCTGCTATCGTTCCGAAAATACCATCATCTCATACAATATATATAAAATATAAACACCCGCCTCTATGACGAGTGATGGAAAACTAAATCCCGCTATCGCGGAAAAATACATAAACACACATGATATTATGTTATCGAGACCGCCACAACTCAAATTACACACACGAGTCTAGGGCTAACTAATACCACGACTTTATCTAGCCACACCTCTTACCACAATTTCTCGACTCTAGGCCCCATCTGGGCACCCTAACCTTGTCCTTTATTCCTATTGGAAAAGACTAACCGTGTGGCTCCGCACTCCACAACACCATCTGACTCTATAGCCTTGCTCCTTACAATCATCTTACTAATCCTGTTAACTCCTTCGTTAAAAGGAAATTCCACTACTGGTTCCAACAATCCTTCCTTGCAGAATTATGGGGTCTCACGGTTAAAACTATCCGTATGATCCCTTTTGGAATCCTTATCTCCACGGGGTAATCCAACTTGAGTACCACTTTCTATCACAGTAGTACTTGGTTGCTCATAACTACTATACTTTAGTAGTCGTCGCAGCAATCCTTACATTTGCCACAAGGAGAGTGGCATCTACTAAGGTCCTCATCCCCAACTTCTCCCAGCTCCCCCAGCTAAGCTCCAACTCCTGCTGCCCTCCGAGCTCCGCACACGATTCTCAACGAGCGCGTAAAAGATTTCTATAATCTTCTAATATGGCAGGAGATCGAAATCTCACAAGAGATATCAACAATCCTAATCCTGGGGCTCTATACAAATCGAGAGCAACGCTGAAAGCGTAGTACGTCCGCACAGATTCCTAAGGACACTAGAACCTGATGCTCTGATACCATTTGTAACAACCCGCCTAATGGGATACCGGGCGATCACTCCTATATCAAATTAAAACAGGAGTCACATATGGATCATCCTTAGCATCACTGTCGAAAATCCATTTTATTACTAATATCCTATTAGGCGAGCGTTAAAAAACTTTTACTTAACTACTCTTTTAACGATTAAAATAAAACATCCACAATTTAATGCGTAAATGAAACTGAAATAAATTAAAATAATCGAACACTCGGTCAAAATATACAACCATATCGAATGCTGTACTGAAAGAATAAATAAATGCAATTGGACCATTGGCCCGAATATTTATACAGTACCTCCTATCTAGAGTACAACGATGGAAGCGGCTATCAAAAACCTGCACGCATCCACAGCTGCTGCAGCTGACGTCTGACTCGAAAGAATTGTCATCCAGGCATCCCTGTGTCTGGACACCTATGTGTATATATAATATAGCAAGAAAGGAAAAGTAGACAAACGGGTCAGGGCCCGAATGTTTTGAAAATATTTTGCAAGTGCATAAATGCTTTATTTTTAGAAAAATAGTTTTATCTCAAATTTAAATTGGTATTGCACTCCCATGAGATACCCCTCACCTCTCCGCTAATAGTGCACTCCTAGCGCATCTATCTAGAACATTCTAGTCAAGCTACCTAGCTAAACTAGTCTATCACCCAACCACTATCTACCCTAGATAGTCCAGGTAATGTACTAAGGGCTAAGCTTCACCCCAGTCTCAGCGCTATACCATGTTCGTGCGTGGGGTGTCTCGCAAAGCGAAATGCAAACAAGGAACCCCCCCGATACACTACTACGCGGCACGGTCGATCATCGAGATCTGCTAGTCCCTCAGTACAGAAAGATATATAATAATATATATACCAAAAGAATTAATAATATAAGAGCACTAAGGATTAAACTTCTCCCCAGTCTCAACACACTGCCATATTCGTGCGTGGGGTGTCTCGCAAAGCGAAATCCAATTAAGGAACCCCCCCGATACACTACTATGCGGCAAGGTCGATCGTCGGGATCCATTAGACCCTCGGTACTCGATTCATCCATATATACATATTCATACTACAATATACATCCGGATCTATCTCCCGGACTGAGGATTTATATACAAGTATTTATCAATACCTTTATTTTCTCAAAACTTCCCATTTCCCTTTTTATACCCAGGAAATGTAAATATAAAAGCCAATTCATTATCATGAATTGCTTTAACAAATCGTTTACCTTTTTAAAGCCAAATTTTATTATCATAAAAATGCTTTTCCTTTTAAATCATCCCATTTCCCTTTTTATACTCAGGAAATGTACCCAAAGCCATTTTCATTATTATGAAAATGCTTTGATCAAATCATATGCTTCCACATCCCTTCCTATATCCGGGAGTGTTACCGAAGCCAAACCTTTATCCCATTTCCCTTTTTATACTCAGGAAATGTAAATTAAAGCCAATCCATTATCATGAATTGCTTTAATAAATCTAAGACCGTCCCTCCGGGTATCCCCACTGGATGCGCCCCTAAATGGCTATCATCTTCCAGGGCCTCCAAGACAACCTGGGAACCTAACAACGTCGGGAAGCGTCCATATGCCTGCGGGATAGTCAAGACCACACCCGGAATCTCCTAACCAACGCAGTATAAATAAACGCTCATATGGCCTAAGGACTATATCCAACCTGCTTAACAGCCAGGAAGGCTTCACCACAACACGCGCGACTTCCCTTATGATAGCGATTTAGGGAGGTGTGTACAATCCGTAATTTATTAATTATGAAAAAACATTTCTCATTCCATTTTGAAAATATTCATTTTTTATATTTTCAAAATCCTTTCCATTATAACATATATATATGTATACCTAAATCACACAGTATATATGTATAGCCTATATATTCCTCTTAGAATATATAACCGTCCATAATGGCCTATATCATCTAACGATGACTATAATCCCAAAGATTCCCTCCGGGAATCATAATCATGCATTCGGATTAGCATGATTCTAAATCCAAAGTATTTCCTACTTTGACGACTAATAATTACCTTAATCAACTCTTAAAGGTTTATTGGATATCTCCAAATATAATAATTCACTCTAAGTGAATATATACATATTTATTCCCAATTCCTCAAGTCCTTTAGGACATAACCCTCTAATATACTTTAACTTAGAAGGCCCTTAAACTTAAATCTCAAAGAGGAGAAATAATAATTATCTCCAAAATCTTGCGCTGAAAACAGGGCACCGGTCGACCGGTCCTGGACCCCCGGTCGACCGCGGGTTGCAATTAAGCCTACGAAACAAAGAAGTAGGCCATTTCTTCTTGACGCGGTCGACCGGCCATAGGGGCGCGGTCGACCGGTCACACCAGGTCCTCAAAACTGAATTCTCCAAATTCATCTATCCAACAACCCGATTTCATTATCGGGGTTTCTAAACTACCCCAAAAATTATCCAAAACGTCTACGCAATTAATTCTAGCCGTAATTTTTCCAATTCCCAAATTGATTTCCGAGTTGGAAATTCCAACCCGGAGCTGCCATCTTGTAAAAATCATATCAAATCAAGGAAAAATCTGAAAAATACGCGGTCGGCGCCCACGCGACCGTATCGAAAAGATCTACAACTTTCGTGTTTTGGCCGAAAGCTAAATCATTTATCTTCTTGGCCGAAAATGACCCCAAATGCTGCGGGTTACTATTCATTATCTCTCCCAAAATCCCAAACTCCATTTTTGTCCATTTTTGTTGTTTCTAACCTCACCCAACAACTCAATAGACATCTAATCTATGTTTTACAACTAACACATCAATTATTTTGGGGTATTAAATCATTTCTCTTAGTTTTTGAATCTTAAAACCCCAAACCCTAGATTTGACATTTCTCCCATTTCAATTCCATCTATTACTCCATTAACATGGTTTTAATACTAGAAATCATTAAGAGTTTACACTACATGAAGGTGTAAACTCATAATCAACTTTTACCCAATTTATTTTAAGGGTTCTAACCCCAAAATCATATTTTTACCAACTATGATATGAGATTAATGCACAAAAGTAAATAAAGCAAGTAAACACTTGCCTCGTGGATGAAATCCGACGACCTCGAGTCGAATCCGGCGGAGTTTGCCCCAAATCTCCCTTTTCTCCCCTCTTTTCTCCTTCCTCTCTCTCTTCTCTCTCTTTTCTTTCTTTCTTTCTTCTTTTCTCCCTCTCTCCCTCTTTATAAAGAAAGAAAAAGGGTTTAAACCCTTAAAACCCAAAGACGACTCGTTTACCCAATTACGAGTTACTTTTATCTCTAAAATCACCCGAAACGTATTTTCGACAATCGGACACTCTTTTCCGACTATCTCGAGCATTCTTAGAATTATGGCGCAGTCGAAATTCCCATCCGAGGTATTTGACCGCAAATTACTATTCCAACCCAAAATAAATAAATGCGGGTTTTCTACTCAAAATCTTACCTCTTTGTCGCAATACTCCACGGCGACATATAATTAAATTATTTCGACCTATATAGTCCCAAAATAATTTATAACATCCTTCGAAAATTATTAAATCCTCGAAAATCCCAAAAATCACTATTTCGAGAAATTCTCCAAATTGCCAATTTATATTTAATTAGGGAATTTAATTGTCTCTAAAAAGAACGGGTTGTTACATGTATGTTAGTTTAGAGTCCGATGTGTTAATGTGGTATGGTTATGACCCATGGATGTATGTTTGTAACCACATCTAGTTATGTGTTTATGATTTGGGATCGATAGTAAGATTCGATCCCGATTGACCAGGAGTAGTACGTAACGTACCTGAAGTCAGATAGCATAATAGAGATTGCATCTGGGAGGACATCTCAGGGATGCTATGTATATACGTATACAAGAGTGTTTATGTATATGTGTGATAAACTAATGTGTAAACATTGAAATTATAACTAGTGTACAGTTATGGAAATTGTGTAATGATAAGATTATAATTGAGAATTATAAATGACATAACTTACGTGATAGCTAAATGAGAAACAAAGAAAAGTAAAATATGTGTAACACAATTGGGCTAGAAGATTAGCGTGTGGGGAAAAGTTAAGTGATTATTACTAGTTTGGTGGGGTAGCATAACAAGGAAATTAAAATGAATGCGTTATGTGAGCACTATAGATGAGTGGTGAGGATATTCTCATGTGAGCGCGACACCAGATAAATATAAAAAATTCTATAGTTTTTGCATTATCGCATTTTAAATACTTGCAAAAATATTTTCAAATGGTTTTGGGCTCGGGCCCGTATCAAAAATCCTTTCAATCGGATGCCCAGCCACAAGGACGTCACACATAACCATCCTTCCAATCAGATGCTGCTGCAGCAGTTGTGTATGACTGCAGGCCTCGACTAAATACATTTATCCTTGCTATCTAGATAGGATTTCATTTCAATCATTTATTCGAAAATGTCGCCCATTGTTGGAGAGTCTTTACATTATTAGGCTTTATTTTATTTCCTTATCGGTTAGATTATTGTATTTGGACTTACTGAATTATTTGGTTAATTTATTTATTTATCTCATCAGTATTCATTATATTCTTGTGGTGAATGTGTATTTAAATTATTGGAACAGTTTGTTGTATAGTTAAAAGTTTTATTAAGGCAAGTTAATAAGTTTGTAAAATTTGACATCGCGCTTAATGGGTTATTACTTATTAATTTAGTTTTCGACAGGATGATAAGAATGAGCCAAACTGAGATTTCTGTTTTATTTTAGTAGAGGTATGGCCATCCTTTATTCAAATAGGCATGGTGCCACAACATGACCATGTCTCGAATGTAGTGATATTTGATCTCAACATGTTTGGACTTTCCATGATATTTGGGATCTTTTTCTATGCTAAAGTTGTCGTACTCTCACAATAGCTTAGTATGGTCTCTTTGGTGTGGTTTATAAGACCTAATCTATTAAATAATCTCCTCTAGCAAATATGTTCCTGAATATCTACTGAGAAAACATTAGATCTTCGTTCAAACAATAAGAAGAGGATAAATGTTTTATCCTAAGAGGGCATATACCTCAACAATGGTTTCACAAATTGGAGGAAGCTCATCCAGAGGAAGCACAACTATGGCCATAAAATTTATCTACTATTGCAATATTAAGCTAAGTATTAATAAAATACAACATACTTGATTGATGGATCATAAACTTACCTCGGTTGAATCAGTTAGAGGGACCACGATTAAAGGTAACTCCACCACATTTGAAGGAATGGAAGGTCCAACCTGATCCACCACTGGCTCTTTGGTTAGGAGTATTTTTTTAGAGCATCAACAACTCACTTGGATGACGATCTTCTAGAGTATGTAAGCCCAGTCATTAGAGAACAGAGCATTGGTGACGGTTCAATAATAGTATATCCAACAATCGAACTTAACTGTGTTTTGGGGGGTGCACTATCATCCATATCAACAACAATCCTTGAGGATAAAGAAGTATCCTGTGAAAGAAGAACCAATAATGTGGATTAAGAGAAGACTCTGGAAGTAACATGTAATAATCTTAACTCTCAAATTACTTGATGTTTAGGCTTGAAAAGAAGGATTTGGAATGACATTGTGCAAGGAATCAATGCGCACAGCTTCATCGGGTATATCATTCAAGGGGTGCTCAGAGGAATCTCGAGGGGAATGAGTTGGACTTATTATTACTCAAGCCTTACTGAGCTTCTTCCATAAATGTTACTTTCATCGAGGAGGTACATTAATTGTAAAACTTTTCCTCGTGAGATTTTTTAGGGAAACTTGCTATGGATTAACACGAGAAACCGTGGAATCATAATCAAGAATACATATTTCCAAACTAGTTAAAGCATCGACTGGAATAACAGGAACATAATCCATCATAGACAAAAGATTTGTTACCCCTTAAGATTGTCATGCAATAAGAGATGGATTTAGCGATTTAATGGCTTCTGGAGTTGGATCAATCACAACAGAAGAATCACGAGTGGTTTTGGATTTTTTGAGAGCTTTGGGATTAAAGGGACCTTCATTCGTTTGAGCTTTTCTTTTTTCACCAACATTAACTTTCTTTGTTGTCTTTGCTTTCTTTTCCACTTTCACAACCTCACTAGATGGGGACAAAGGAGGAAGCTCAGTAGGTGGCTTGACATTGGTGGCACTCAATTCCAACTCCAAGGCATCAATTGATCTTTTTTTAGGCCAAGTTTGTTAGGCCTAAAACATTCCACAACGGGGTAAAAGGGTTGGGTCGTAATAAAATATCCAAATTATTTGAACTGGAACCAAAAAAAGAAGAAAAGTCATATCATGGAAACATCTCCTTGACTTTACCTGTAAGGAACAACTGTTTTACCATCATACTATACACATAGAGCAAAGACACTTCAGCACATAAAATCAAGGTAGGAGGTGAAAAAGGAATCATCAATTCTCGTACTCCAGTAAAAGGAGAGAGGAATTATTTGGTCAAAGAAAAATTATATCCCACAATAGTGGGAGTTGTAAGTTTCACTCTCTCTATCTCTCCCACTCAATAAAAAAGGAAGACGATTGGATGTAATTAAAAGAACCATAATTAACTAAAGTTGGAAACATCATACTTTCCCACATAACGATTCATGTCAAAATGGGTCCTATCCAGTCAAGAGTATAATGAGCCCAATGTTATAGCAACTAGAGGAATACTCATTCCATAAGCCAACCTAACTGAAAAATTGATCAAGTCCCTTGTGGTTGATCGTCAGGTTTACTAGGAAGGAAGAAACGAGAGAGCGGGCATAAAATATAAGAAGCTAACTCGGAAGGCTGATCTTTATCAGGATCGAACAATACATCAAGCGTCGTATCCTACGCCTTCTATACCTACACTTTTTTCTCTTCGTCAACTTGGGTGGGACCATGTAAAAATGCTTAATAAAGTGAGTAAAAGTTGCCTTAGATGAGTGGCTTATGCACTCGCAGAAAAGTTAGTCTATCTTTATTCGAGCTTTAGCTTCCTTATCATACAACGGTTGATCATTATATGGGAGGGAATAACAAGGATCTATACCCATGAGCTCACACACATATTCTAAAGTAATGGTCATCTTGCCCCTAGCTACTACGAAGGTGTGAGAGAAATAGTTCCAGCGAGAGATCAACAAATGGAGAGTAGAGTTATTTTTGGAAAGGGTGGAATACCTAAACCAATAATCAGCGTTCGAGAGACCCACCTTGAGAAGAGTGTTCTCATGCTTCTTATAAATATAACATGTCCAAGTGTAAAGAAAAATTCTAGAGAATCACTAAGTTCTTCGAACTCAATGTTGGACTAGGTAAAATCCCCCATGTCCAAACAAAACCTTAAAATACCATAGGAAGGTACGTTACTTCCTTCAGAATGATCATATGGTTCTTTATCCATGAGCAATGGGTTCTCTAACCGCTTCTAGTGAACATAAAAAGACTTATTTTCTTCCAAAAACTTATCACCCTTGCTAAATAATAAAGGGCGACGATGGCGGTTTAAAGGTCCCACCCTCTTAGATAACTCATACGACGGAGCAACTCCCGAAATATCACCGAAAATATTTGTAGCTTTGCTTGATAAAACCATTTATGATAAAAATAAGTGTATAAGGAGGGGGAAATACGAAAACTTTAAAGGAAGAGAATGAAATAGGTTATAATCACCCAAATTGAAGATAAGTAAGAAGAGTTTTTTTGTTGAAGAAAGCTTCACAAATATCAATGGCAGAAAGAAATTAAAAAAGTTTTAAGAGAAGAGAGAGAAAAACTTTTATAGGTTATGACCACTACATCTGGTTTTTAACGGTCCATAAAACTACCAAACCATTGAAATTTTTGGTGCAAAATAATAGTTGCACAAACCAATATCTTAGAAGATATATTGAGGCTACATGTGGCAATGGGTGACGATAAAGTTAGACTTAATAAATCTTGGCATTTAATTCCAAGATGTGCCAATGATCAATGTTGCACGTGTGAAGTTCAAGTAAGAAGGAATGGACACATCTATAAATATGGTTCATCGGTTTGAGGTCTTTCGATAGAAGGTTCCTCAGTATGACTTTCATTGCATAAATGTTCCTCGGTGCAAGATTCAAAATGAAGAGGTGGTGAATAAACGAACCAATAAGGCTAAAGATGTTTCATATAGAAACCTCTGGCTTACATAACAACATTCTTTAGGAGAGGGAAAATGTACGAGGGGATTATTTAATAGCTCCTCTCTTAGAGATAAGATACTTCAAGAGTATAAATACGGAGTTCATTGAGCTTTTCAATATATAAGGGGCTTATTTAATATGCCAGCAGAGTTTATATAATGCATTGAACAGTGAGACCAACACGCTTTATTAGAATAATACTTCATTCGATGTTTTAAGAATACTTTATTCCGTGAATAACCATTTTGTCCCGCACTATATGTTTGGGTGCAGTTTACCAGCAGTGGCATCCCAAGACAGGGGACAAGGTCTCAAGGTTCCACGACATGAAGACATGCTATATAGATCACCACTTCTTAGAAAAAAAGGTTGATGCAAAAATTATGGTTAAGGAGAGAAAAAAATAGAGAGAAGAAATATTATGGGATAGTCTTCAAGTGACTTGAAGAGATTCCAAAATAGTTCTAAACACTTTAAACACTTAGAGAGATTCAGAGCATGTTGATCTTTATTCTTGCAAAACATACTTTCATATTACCATTGTTGATGTAAAAAATTAGATTACTCTAATTATTCAATCACAGATAAATAAATGAGACAAAGAATTTTAAAGTGGTTCAGCCTTATAAGAATGGCCTACGTCAACTGTTATGTTATTGCTGTTTGTTTGGGAATTCTCGATTACAAGTTCTGTCAAGAAATTCCGGTCCCTTTACAATGAGGATTGTACAATGTATTTATAGCCCTGAGGCTGTAATGTGAAAGGGTAATACATTAAATGATATACATATGCAAGGGTGATACATTCAATGCTCCTTAAGCGTATGCGTCTGAATGATAAGCATTTAATGAACTGTCAAACTGTTGGTTATCCCGCTATTAATGCTTTGTTCGAGGTGCAGCTCGGACCGCCTGAGTTGCTCGGACTGCCTAAGCTTCTCGGTGCTTAAGTGTTCCTCGGAGAGTTATCGTTCCTCGGAGCGTATGAGTTCCTCGGGGAAACAGTGTTCCTCATTGTAGTATGGTTCCTCGGAGCACGTGAGTTCCTCGAAAGAGTTTGTAGACTGTCACGTGTCTTCACTTTATTGATCCATATCAGCAGACTAAATTTGGTATCAACAGAAGCCCCCAATGTTTCATAGTTCGAATTTTGAGGAGTATGGAACGTTCTTTCTCGGAATATGATAGCTTTAAATAGTCCTCCTGATTTTTAGGAGTGTTTCCCTTGTATTTATTTCTCTTTCCAAATTCGTAGAATTAGGATTTTTGAATTTTCACAACCGCCTCGATCTCTGCGTAATTTTTGTCCTTTTAGCCGCCGATAGCGTAATCGTTTCTTCTCGCTTCGATTGCCGCGCCCTTTTTGTTTCCCTAGCCGCCGGTAGCATAATTATTTCTTTTTGTAATCATTACTTTACCATTTCCCAAGGCAAGGTATTTAAACTTCACAGACACTCCCATCGTCTTCTACCTTTTCAAATTTGTATTTTCGAGTTTTCCATCGTCTATTTCTCTCCTGTGTATTCATGTCTTCCATCATCCGTTGTCATCAGATCCACTCTTTTTCTGTAAGATTTTCTTCCTTCTTCTTCATTTATTTTACTCATCATGGTTTACCCTGTTGAATATCTTGATAAATTTCGCTCTAATTTTTCCATCCCCTTCTGGGTTGTTTTGGAAGAGCTTTTTGAGCCTTCTGATTACTTCCGCTTGGCTAAGGGACATTGGTTCCCCAATCTCTTTATTGCTGAATGTGGATTTTATTTTCCACCAAATCCCTTGTGTCTGGAATTCTGTAAGTACTTTGACGTTGTTCCTACAAGAATAGCCCCCAACACATGGAGAATAGTTAATGGGGTGCATAGATTAAATCAAATCCATGGAACTCGTATAGGAATTCCTGAGATTATGTTTTGTTATAGATGGGCAGTTGGTGATAGCACCTTTTATTTAAAAACTAGGATGTTAAATAGGGCCTTAGTAGTCAATCTCCCTGATGCCAATAGGGATTATTTTGAGCATGGGGTTGTCATAAAAAATTGGCAACATGCTCCTTTATCAGGAGATGAAGTGTATCAGGGTCCCAGATGCCCTCCCTATGGCAATGTGATAGGTTATTTTTATTTTATTTTATTTATTTTGAAATCATGCTTCTTCTGTGTTTGACAAAACGTGCCACTGATATTGTAATTTTTATTTATTTGCAGTTGACAGTAAAAGAAAGTGCCCAAAAGAAGCAGATGTCAATGTAAGGCATTTGAAACTTATCTAGAGTCTGCATCAGAGTGTTGCCGACGAGCACATTGTGACACCCCGCCTAATAAAATACCGGGTGATCAGTCCTATACCAAATTAAAACAGGAATCCCAGTTGGATCATCCTTAGCATCACTGTCAAAAACTTTTTAAAACTTACTAATCACCTAGTATTCCAAAAACTGGTGCCAATTTTTAACTTTTTAATTAAACCAAAACTATACATGCGGAATAAATATAAACCATTCACACAACTAAATGAAAGTAAACTGAAATCATAAATACACAACATGCTGAATAAAACACCGGCCACCAAGAAATAATCTGAATACAAATAATCAACACCTGAAAACTGTACTGAGAAGTCTGGGCGACAAGCCCTAAATGAAACTGGGACTGATACAAGATTCCTACTCTAGAAATGAATAAATGATGCATCTAATCCAAACTCCTGCTAGCATCCACATATGCCGCAGCTCCGTGTCCCTGGAATAGAATATCAATCCTGGCATCCCTGTGGCTGGACACCTAAAAGGTTTTGAAAATAGTTTTATAGCAAGGGTTAGAACCCAAAACATTTTGAAAATATTTAGCAAGTGAATTAACTGCAGTAATTTAAAATGCATGAATGCGCTTCATATTTAAGTTTGTGTCGCACTCCCTTGTGGACATTCTCACCCCTCCACTATTGTGCACACCTACCGGTTACCTTACCCCACCTACTTGTACTACCCCGTCCAACTAGTCCTGGTATAACCTTCCCTTGCCATACTACTCTAACCCGAGTATAATGATTCTTGAAATATAAGTTATCTCACTAATTAACTTATTTAATTCCTTCTTACTTAAAAGCATATAACCGTAACATAAGTTATATAAATTAAATACAACACGCACTGTATTACCCATAAATGATTAACTTAATTAATTTCTCATTAATTAACAACATATAACTATAACCCAAGTTATATAAAGTAAATACATCACACACTGTATTATCATCTACGTATAATATTCACTACTACATTATACGTACCTTTACCAATAACCACACATATCACACGTGTACTCATCCTTCCGAGTATGTCCTCACCGGATGATTTTCTCTAAAGTGCCATCTCACTAGGTGTGCTCACATAACCTAGTTATCCAAGTTAGAGTCTCTCACTAACTTGGTTTGATATACGATTGGAGGCGGTCATATTCCTTCCCGGAAAGTGAGATGCCCCTCACCCCCTGTAACGGACGCTATGACCTGGGAATCTACTCGCCCTACTCCTCAAGCTAGGGGATTCATCCACTGCGCGTAACCTCCACCTATGGCACTAGAGTATAACTAAAATAAATATCTAATCATAGATACATAATAGCACAGACAATATATACACATATATATATATATATATACTATCACTACACCGTATATATATATATAACATAAACTCCGGCTCCTCCGTGTACTCATAACCTGTAACACTAGCCTATAACGTCCTGAGTCTCTCGCCTGACTCAACTAAATAAGTTTTCTCACTTATAGATTATCATAATCCCAAGCCTATGGCCCGACTCTAATTTAATTAATTAACACACATTTTTAATAATAATAACTCGGTGTCACTCAACCATTGTCCCCGAACTCACTTACTTGGCCCGTAACTTGATATTTTCCAAGTCGATGTTCCGACTCCAAATTAATTACACTCTCTCAATAATTAATTTAATACTTTGGTGTCACATCACCAACACACCCGGACTCACTCACTTGGTCCATTTTTACATCTCATAATTTCTTTTCCACATTTTTCGCTCACAATGTGTCGCACATTTATTTCCATCATTTTCCCCAATTATATTTACCTATAATTGCTAGCACACTCGGACTCACTCACTTGGTCCATAATTAAAATATCACCCGAGTCTAGTCCCCGACTCCAAATTAATTAATTTAAATGAGTAGCGTTACCCTACTACTATACCCGAACTTATCCACCGATTTCGTTATCTTATATTCTCAGAATTTATTCGCCAAAATTCATTTGCAAAGTGTTGCATATAATTCCCCCACTACCCCCAATTATATTCCCTTATAATTGTTAAGAATTAACTCCCATAATAAAAAAATTTCTCTCTTCATTATGCTAGGGGAAATTTACAACTAAAATCTTAACCCATAAAAATCCATAAGGCAAACTGTCAAAATAACTGTAGGGTCGATCGATCGACCCCCACCCGTCGATCGATCGATCGAACAGGTGTCCGTCCCCTCCACCGAGCTGTTTCCTCCATTAGTGAAATCCCAAGGTTTCTTTCCTCAAAATCCAGCCTCAAATCACCCTGTTAATCGTCTTATAGCATTCCTCATAAACTATAAACATTATCTAAACCATTTTACATCATTAACCCTACGAATCGTGACCCGCTCAAGAACATAAATTTCTAAGGTAAACTTCCAAATTTCAGATTTAAATCCCACCCTTTTATATTCCGGTTTTTCACATTCAAACCCGATAATCATATTCAGAAGTATATAACCCAACAAATTCTTACTTTGAATCTCATTCAATCGTTCCAAAAATAAAACTCCATTATTGTACCCATTTATACCCAAAAACGGATTTACACCCAAAAACAGATTTTCATCCCCACATCACTATAATATAAATTGATTATCATGCTTTAAGAATCAAAACAGTTAACCACTTGCCTGAAAGTGTTCGTAGTGTCTGATTCCGTTGGCGGAGTCCCTCATTTTGGCTCCAAAAGCTCCCTGTTTGTTCTTGATTGTTTTCCCCCAATCTTCCTCTCAAACCCTAGGTTAGAATAATGGTGGCTGCTTCTTTTTCTTTTCTTAGGTTTAGGTTTAAAAACACAAATCCCGTTTTTAGCCTAATGGGCTAAATTAAAATATCCCAAATCATCCCGTGCGGGCCCGGCTATGCCCAAAAATATCCCGAGACCCAAATGCTACCCCCGGGTACTCTTTTCTGACTATCTCGACCCATCCGGACTCAACCGCGCACTCAGAATCACCATCCGAATTAATTTATAAAAATCCTTACCTCTCCCCAATTTAGTCTATACCGACTCCCGGCTAAGATAATCGCATACCCCGTCATTACTACCCGAAATGACGCAATTAAATTATTACTATTCACTTAGTAAATAAATTTACTTAAATATTGGCCATTCACTCCCCGATTAATATTTAAACATATATTGCCATAATTAATTCAATTAAAAATTACAAACCACAAGTAATTTAAAATCCTCGAATTAATTAAAAATTAAATGCACAAAAATACGGGGTGTTACATACTTCCCCCCTTACAAAGGAATTTCGTCCTCGAAATTAAGATAAGCCTAGTGTTCCAATATTCTCATTTTACTCACTAGTCATACCCTTATAAGCTAGCGATATCTATCTCTCCCGCTTTTCTTTATACGTTACCCAAATATGCATTTTATTGTCCAGGGCGCCCATACACCCTATACCCAACTTTACCGCACTCAAATTTTCTTGACTATGCTAGTCGTGCCCCGTAAGATAACGTCCAACCCGTAGTCATATCCCATACGTATATATATATATATATATATATATAGTGGCCGAGGTACCCACCCCATGTACTAACGACCAACCATTTCTCACCCTGAGGATTATACCATAGGTCATAATGTAATAATTAATATTATTATTACCAAGTCTACAAATCTAACACAGTAGAAATATTCACAAGTTCATTTATGTATATTCTTATATAGTCACATCATCCCTATACATATATACCAATCCTGCGCCCTCAGGCTAAGCCCAATTGTGCACCTACTAGGAGAATCCCGCATCCCTAGGTTATCACCCCTTAATGTGCCTATTAAGAATATTCTTGCACCCCTGGGTTATCACCCCTTTGTACACTTAACAATAAAGTCCTCTAGTTATCACTCATTAGCGCATTTAACTATAAGTTCTTTACACCCCCAAATACTTGTCTCTCAAACGCAAAGTATATATGCCTACACTTAGGCTACCAAGACAATGTAATATACCGCGCCCTAAAATCACAATTCCTTGCGCAAAATCAACCCCGAGCTATCTCTCCCTGTCCGAACGTAAATCTAACCACCCTGATTCACTTCAATAAATACCCCCACTCCCTGGGATAAAATGCGAGAACTGAAAACCTCCCTATGTGTCCCTCGCCCCACGCAAAACAACATATATATACCCATATATATGTTAGATGCCCTCTCAGTTGATACCTAGTACCAATCATACCCTGGTGTTGCGAATACCAAAACTTTACCCCACTATCCACAATAGTTCGGATCCATCGCTATCCCGTCGATATTTGGGAATGATAATCCACCCTAATCCCATATTTATCAATCGTATAAATCCCTCTCATAATTCAAACTTTCACTCAGGTTACACTTCACTCTCTCGTGAAAAACACTAAAACTCCGCCACCCCACGGAAAGTTTATCCACATACCACGGCTGCTACCGCCAACGTACCCACTAAATTCGACTCATCTGCGAACTCTAGTGGAGAATAAGTCTTATCTTGTGACACCCTCCTTGTCACTCAAAACATACCCTATGCCCATAGGAAAAAATATAATTACCTCCATACGCCAGTTGTAATGGCTGATCCTCGGGTTCCGGAGCAGCTTCCCCCTGCCCGAACGCACCCATGACTTGTTATAGTGGCTGTACATTCAGGACCTCATCCTGTAGTCAACCCTTGTATTGCTGAGAGCACTCCCTCTTCATGTGTCCCGCTTCCCTACCAACGAAACACCTCCTGAAAATTTCACCCTACCACTGATCCCTTCCTTTCTGGTCATCCTGCCGATAGCCTCTAGTTCTAGATCGTTTGGCATGATTTCTCTGTCGAAAACCCTGCCCCTGATCTCCCCCAGTCTGCTACTGGGATACCCCACTGGTATTGTTCCTTTCTGCCTCACCCGACTGGTTAATCCCCACTCCCCTCCCGCTTCCTTTCGCGTGGAAGCGATATTCCCGACGGTGTCGGAGTGTTGCGTTAATGACATAAGTATTATCAACTAATGCGAAATTTTCAATTAAATGTTGTCTGATTCTCCAAACTAACCCATACATAAACCTTGCTTTCTTTCTCTTTTCCTCGCTTGCCTCGTCCGGTACAAAATTTGGCCAACGAGTAAATTCTTCCTCGTAATCGGCCACTGAACGGTCTCCCTTTGAGTCACCTCACAAAATTTTCTCCTCCTTTTGGTCTCAACCGCTGAAGGAAAAATACTTGCAGTCGAGCCGTACCCAAGACTCGGCAGTAGTTAGGGTGTCCCTTTCCTCAACTGTGGTTATTGACTCCCACTACTGTAGCACCATTCCCACTAACTAAAAGTGGTTAGCCTTTACTTTCGCACCCCATCGCAATCTCCCATGCGTAGGTGACACTGGATACCCCTCTTCCTTGACACGCTAGTACTACACCTGAACCCCCTCGCAACTCTGGTGGGTTCCCGCTAAAAACAACCTCTCTTTATTGTTTCCACTCCGACGACCTTGCGTGAGTCTGAACATCCGACGCCACTAACACTTGTGGCTGATTTCGTGGGAAGTACCTTGTCGTTGTGACCACCGTTGCTCCAACTGCCTGTGCCACTATTTCGGTGATCTATGCTGCCAAAATCATCTATGGCCGTTGCTGTGGTAGCTCTTGCTCCTAACGAGCCTCCCCCGTCTCATCTCCCCTTGCTGCCCTAACTGCTCTCTCCTTCATGGGCGTCATCTGGAGTGAGAACCGAATTTTATGAGTTCACTCTCAATTATAAATTTCGCAGAAGAACGTATATGCGCATACGTATGAGAATACAACAATCCTATGATAGGGCTCTATATCAAAGACTGCTAAGCTGAAACGTGAAAAGCCGCACAGATCCTAAGGATACTAGAACCTGATGCTCTGATACCATCTGTGACACCCCGCCTAATAAAATACCGGGTGATCAGTCCTATACCAAATTAAAACAGGAATCCCAGTTGGATCATCCTTAGCATCACTGTCGAAAACTTTTTAAAACTTACTAATCACCTAGTATTCCAAAAACTGGTGCCAATTTTTAACTTTTTAATTAAACCAAAACTATACATGCGGAATAAATATAAACCATTCACACAACTAAATTAAAGTAAACTGAAATCATAAATACACAACATGCCGAATAAAACACCGGCCACCAAGAAATAATCTGAATACAAATAATCAACACCTGAAAACTGTACTGAGAAGTCTGGGCGACAAGCCCTAAATGAAACTGGGACTGATACAAGATTCCTACTCTAGAAATGAATAAATGATGCATCTAATCCAAACTCCTGCTAGCATCCACATATGCCGCAGCTCCGTGTCCCTGGAATAGAGTATCAATCCTGGCGTCCCTGTGGCTGGACACCTAAAAGGTTTTGAAAATAGTTTTATAGCAAGGGTTAGAACCCAAAACATTTTGAAAATATTTAGCAAGTGAATTAACTGCAGTAATTTAAAATGCATGAATGCGCTTCATATTTAAGTTAGTGTCGCACTCCCTTGTGGACATTCTCACCCCTCCACTATTGTGCACACCTACCGGTTACCTTACCCCACCTAGTTGTACTACCCCGTCCAACTAGTCCTGGTATAACCTTCCCTTGCCATACTACTTGTGACAACCCGAATATAATTTTGATAAATTATATTTAAATCATGTTTATATTATGTGATATGAATAATGTGTTATTAGTATATCTAATATTAAGTTCTTATGTTTAGTCTAATCCTACTTTCATAAATCATGAAAGGTCGAATTATTTACAAACATAAATTTTGTTGTTTTCGGTAGAAATGTTCCTGTTAGAGACTAGTTTTGACCTTTATAACATTATAAATGACTTGAGGTGAAAAATAGATAGTTGTAGACATGTGAGTTAGGGTTGTAACACAACAAACGGATCATCAAATGGATGCCCGAGTAAAGAGTTATACCGAATTTACGAACAAGGGGCAATTTGGTCAATTCCCTTTAAGTGGTAAATTGTCTTTTATTAAACCAAATGGTTTAATTTGATTGGTTGGCTTGGGAGGCAGCCTTGGCCGACCTTATACCCTTGAAATAGACTTATCCTTAAGCCAAGATCAGCGATGAGAGGGTTTTAAGCTTAAGGAAAGAGAAGGTAGAAGTTTAGGAAGAAAAAGTGAGGAGAAAAAGTGTAGAAAAATCCGTGGAAATTACGTAAAGAGCCCTGAAGGTAATCCTAATTGTAATTCTTGTTATTTATCTTATATTACTGATTTATATGATATAAATCATCATAAGTTTACGAAAGTTTCAGCCCTTTATGTATATGTATGGTTAGATGCAAGCTTATGTTAAGTTGAGTGTAGAAACCCTTAAAATTGCTTTGTGTTGAAACCCCTTGAATTCAAATCTTCATATCTCTTTGTGTGATTACTGGAATTGAGAAATTCCAATTGGAAATGAAATTAGACTCATATATGCATATAATATCTGAAAATTAGAATTTATCTCCTTGTGGTTAGTCCGTAATGATGATTTCAAGTTGGTACATAGTTGCTGTTTGTATACTTGATTTCGGTATGCCCTGAGTTTAGTCAAGATTTTGAGATAACAAATGAAGTCCAAATATTATGAAACTTTAATTATGTACTATTAAGTATTTCTACTGAAAGTGTGTTGAAAATCATGGAAAGTTATGTTGTATAAAAATTATGAAAATTCTGGGAATTCGAAGGATCAATAGAGGAGCTTGTAGGGCAGATTTCTTGTGTTGTAGAGAAATGGTCATAATTTGCCCTAGGAAGCTTGAAAAATTACACCGTCACTTGTACTGGATAATATATTCATATATGTTTTCATATTTATAAGTTTGGACCCCTGCATTTATACAATTTAGGAATATGGGATGATTAAATATGTAAGACAATAATTTCAGGCCATACTGGATACCCCTTGAATGAATGTTTGTATTTCGTCCTTAAAAAGGGTACTTTGAGTTCATGTTTCATGTGTATATACATTGAGGAGTATAATTTCATGTTTACTTGACTTTGGTTATAAATTCCTCATAAGGTATTTCCTACGGTTGAATGTCCGTAACTTTATCAATATGTACATCATTGTTTGCCTTTACCTATGTTTTATGGAATGTGACTTAATTGGAATTGTATTGTTGATGTATGGTCATGAAAAGTTACATAATTATGTTTGGATAATATTTATGATTGAGGTTAAGTACTGATTTAGTTGGATTGACAGGTGTAAGGCCTAATCAACCCAGTTCAGCTCCACCAGAAGAAAAAGTGAATACATAGTTGTCAACCAAGGTGAGTGTACTCACTGGAATGATGTATTTGTATCGTGTTGTGGGTATGATCATAATAAAATGAATATGAAATTGTTCATTTCGGTTTACTGAAATGAGGGGTTACTCCTCGACCAGGAATGGGGGAGATTTGTCTATTAATGACAAGGGGTTACTCCTCGACCAGGAATGGGGGAGAATTGTCTATTTAGACAAGATATGTGAATCATGATTTGGAAAAGTTGGTCATTCATTATGAATGAGCCAGATAAGTAAATACATAAGTATATGGACATGATTTATTGCATTTAAATTCATGCAGTAGTTTAGTAGTGATGCATTCACTGGGCTATTTTTGCTCATGGTTCCTATGTTCACATTTTTCAGGTAATGCGATGTCACTGCCAAATCTAGGAAGTCGGGTTGGGTTAGCCAGGAATGGGAGAAACTATGATTTTGTGTAAATGTAAATGATGTAATTAAGTTAAATTATCCTTCAAGAAAGTTTGTATAAGTATGACTACTCTGATGTTGTAAAAAGGTATTTCAGTTATATGGATTTACAATGATGACTCTGAAATTAAAACTCGTGTTTATGGTTTGGTTAGATTAATTATGGTTTGACTCACTTTGACTTTCAAACTTAATTCTAAGTAACTGGGTTGGGGTGTGTCAGCTTTTGGTATCAGAGCCTAGGTTTTAGAGGTTCTGGAGTGAGAAGAGTCTAGATTTGGCAGTGAATGTTAGAAATATATTTTATTTGATACTAACGATTATGTTAGGAAAGATATGTATATCTGCATGTTGTTATATCTTTGATTCATTACAGATATAAGAGAATGGAACGAGGGAATGTGAATGTGGGAATAGATGATGAGGCTTCAAATATTCCAGCAGAAGCGGAGGTTGAGCAACCTGTTCAGATAAATGTGGAACCCGAGCCAGAACAACTGACAGATATGCAAAAAATGGCACGTGCTATGACTCTAATGGCAGAGCAACAAGCGATATTTATGGCTCATGTGGAAGAACAACAGACCAGGCAACTGGAGGCACAAGCTTTGGCTAGGGTTGAGGAGGTGATACACCGGGAAGAAAGGAGTACTTCACATGAGAAATTTATTAAGATGAACCCACCCTCATTTGAAGGAGCAGTTGATCCAGCAGAGGCAGAAGTCTGGGTTAAAGAGATTGAAATTATTTTTGGGGTAATGAGAATGCCTGACAATCAACGAGTGACCTTGGCGACGTATATGCTAAGAGGAGAAACTAAGTACAGTGGGATGCCACAAAACATTTGTTGATTACTCCAGGAGGTGGGAATGTGATCTCATGGGATGCTTTTGTTAAAGCCTTGTATGACAAATATTTTCCCCCAATGTATCAAAAACAAAAGGAGAAGGAATATTTCATGTTGAATCAGGGGAGTATGACAGTTAGAGAATATGAAGCTAAACTTACAGCCTTATCTCGTTTTGCTTCGAGGTTTATACGAAATGAGGAAGATATGTGTAGCCGATTTCTCGATGGACTGGAGTTAGTTATTAAATCAAGGCTATCGGCTTTAGAGACTGTTAATTATTCAGCCTTGGTGAATAAAGCCCTGTTGGTAGAAAATGACGTGAATGAAGCAAGAAGGAATCGAGAACGAGGTGTAAAAAGAAGCAGATTCAATCCAAGTTATCAAAAAAGTAGTGATACAGAATATTCAAGACTTGGAGGGCAGAAACTTCAGCATGGTAGAGGTATGGGAGGTGGTTCGCAGAGGGGTGAGGCTAGTAGTGGAAGAGGATCAGGAGCTTCAGCTCAAGGAGATTCAAACGTTTGTTTCTTTTTTGGTACATCGGGCCATATAAAAAGAAATTGCCCAAAGTTACAGAGTATAGAATGTTTCAACTGTCATCAGAAGGGCCATCTGAGAAAGAATTGCCCTATGCTATCAAGAACAGTTTCAGTCAGTAGTGTGGGGCCTCATAAAGGATCTTCTCCAGGCAGTGCCACCAGGGGGAGAGATACAGAATAAGCAACTGGATCGAGGGCAGGAGGAAGAGTGTTTGCGATGACGCTACAAGATGCCCATGCTACACCTGAAGTGGTTACAGGTAAACTCTCTATTGCGAACAAAGATTTATATGCACTCATTGATCCTGGATCTACGCATTCATTTGTGGCATTAGATAGTGTTTCATATTTGGGTAGACCATGTTCATTTCTCAATTGTGCCTTATATATTTCTACCCCAATGGAAAGTGTGATTCTGGTTGAGCATGTTTATAAAGATTGTATCTTACGAATGGGGGAACGAGATTTCTATGTTGATTTGATACCGTTGGCTGTTCGAGATTTTGATATTATATTGGGGATGGATTGGTTATCATCATACCATGCTTCCATTGATTGTTTTCGCAAAGAAGTTACATTTCATTTGCCTGGTGAACCCGAGTTCCAATTTATAGGAGAAAGGAATGTTGTCCCTAATTGTCTTATCTCAGCAATAAAGAGCAGAAAGTTAATGAGTAAGGGTTGTACAGGGTATTTAGCGTATGTGGTTGATGTTAGTAAAGAAGCACTTAAAGTTGAAGATATACCAGTGGTTAGAGAGTTTTCTGATGTCTTCCCAGAAGAATTGCCAGGACTGCCACCCGATAGGGAAGTAGAGTTCTCCATTGAATTAATTCCAGGTAGTGGTCCAATTTCTCTTGCTCCATATAGAATGGCACCAGCGGAGTTAAAAGAATTAAAAGTGCAATTACAAGATCTGATAAGCAGAGGTTTCATTTGGCCTAGTGTTTCACCATGGGGAGCACCAGTGTTATTTGTGAAAAAGAAAGATGGGACAATGCGACTATGTATTGATTATCGGCAGTTGAATAAGGTGACCATTAGGAATAAGTACCCTCTACCTCGTATCGATGACTTGTTTGACCAATTACAGGGGGCCACTGTATTTTCAAAGATTGATTTGAGATCGGGTTACCATCAACTGAAAGTGAAGGATAGTGATATTTTCAAAACAGCTTTTCAGACTCGATATGGGCACTATGATTTTTTGGTGATGCCTTTTGGATTGACTAATGCTCTGGCAGTTTTTATGGATTTGATGAACCGAGTATTCCACCCTTTCATTGATTCATTTGTGATAGTATTCATAGATGATGTGTTGATTTACTCGCGTAGCATGGAGGAACATGAGAAACATTTGAGACTTGTATTGCAGATTTTGAGAGAGAAGAAATTATTTGCTAAATTCAGCAAGTGTGAGTTTTGGTTGAATAAAATTGTGTTTTTGGGGCACGTTGTCTCGAGAAATGGGATATATGTTGATCCAAAGAAGGTGGAAGCAATTGTTGAATGGGAGAGTCCTAAGAATGTGACAGAAATTAGGAGTTTCCTAGGATTGGCAGGTTACTATCGCAGATTCATTAAGGGATTTTCAGCAATAGCATTACCATTGACAAAGTTGACCCGTAAAGAAGTGAAGTTTGTGTGGGATGAAGAATGCGAAAGGAGTTTTAAAGAATTAAAGAAGAGGTTGGTTTCAGCCCCTATACTTACTATTCCATGTGGGAATGAGTCTTTTGTGATCTATACAGACGCTTCATTTCAGGGGTTAGGATGTGTTCTTATGCAAAATGGGAAGGTAATAGCATATGCTTCCAGACAATTAAAGACGCGTGAACGAAACTACCCTACACACGATCTGGAGCTAGCAGCCATTGTTTTTGCTTTAAAGTTGTGGAGACATTACTTGTATGGAGAAACTTGTGAGATATTTACGGATCATCAAAATTTGAAATACTTGTTTACACAGAAAGAACTGAATTTGAGACAGAGGCGTTGGATAGAGCTGATTAAAGACTATGATTGTACCATTCATCATCACCCTGGGAAGGCCAATGTAGTAGCAGATGCTTTGAGTCGAAAATCATCAGGGATTCTCGGTTGCATACGGTGTGCTCGTGTTGGAAATATTCTTGACTTGGCATTGATGGGGATTGAATTGAAGTTTTCAAAAAGTGGAGGATTATTAGCACATGTCACAGTGAGACCTTTATTGGCAGAACGCATACGAAATTTGCAGACCAGTGATCCATTCCTTGAGAAGAAGAAACAAGAAGTTCGGGATGGTAGAGAGAGTGACTTTGAGATTAAGAATGATGAATCGTTGTGTTATAAAAATAGGATTTGTGTACCGAATGATCCACCCTTAAAGAAAGATATATTAGAAGAGGCACATAGTTCTATTTACTCTATGCATCCGGGAGGTACCATAATGTACAGAGATTTGAAAGAGTATTACTGGTGGAACAATGAGATTGCAGAGTTCGTAGCTAAATGTTTAGTGTGCCAGCAAGTAAAAGCAGAGCATCAGAAGCCGGCAGGATTATTGCAGTCTTTGCCTATTCCGGAATGGAAGTGGGAGAATATAACGATGGATTTTGTTACAGGATTACCCCGGTCACCAAAGGGGCATGATTCTATTTGGGTGATTGTAGACCGATTGACAAAGTCAGCTCATTTTCTCCCAGTTAAGACCACCTACACTGTTGACAAGTATGCACGTATGTACGTTGATGAGATTATTCGTTTACATGGGGCACCAGTGTCAATAGTATCAGATAGAGATCCAACGTTCACTTCTAAGTTTTGGCCTCGTCTCCAGAATGCCATGGGCACAAGTTTGAAGTTCAGCACTGCGTTTCATCCACAAATTGATGGGCAATCAGAAAGGACGATTCAAATATTAGAAGACATGTTACGAGCCTGTGTATTTGACTTCAAAGGTAGTTGGGATGATCATTTGTCATTGATGGAATTTTCGTATAATAATAGTTATCAGTCCACCATTGGTATGGCTCCTTATGAAGCTTTATATGGGAGGAGATGTAGGACGCCTTTGTGTTGGGATGAAGTAGGTAAAAGGAAAATTTTGGGTCCGAAATTGATAGATATGACAACTGAAAAGATCAAAATGATTCGGGAACGGATAAAGATAGCGCAAAGCAGGCAGAAATTTTATGCAGATAAGAGGAAGCATCCATTGGAATTTCAGAAGGGAGATTTTGTATTCCTGCGTATTTCACCATGGAAAGGCGTTATGAGATTTGGCAAAAAGGGGAAACTAAGTCCAAGATACATTGGACCATATGAGGTGTTGGAAAGAATTGGGCCCCTGGCTTATAGATTAGCATTATCTCCAGATTTATCCCGTTTACATGATGTGTTTCACGTATCTATGCTTCGTAAGTATTTGGTGGATCCATCTCATCAGTTGAAAACTCAACCAATTGAACTGAAGGAAGACTTGTCGTACATCGAGGAACCGTTGGAAATTATTGATCGTAAGGAGCAGGTATTGAGGAATAAAGTTATTCACTTAGTTAAAGTTATGTGGATGAGCCACGGAGTTAAAGAAGCAACTTGGGAAATGGAGGATAGCATGAGGAAACAGTATCCCCATTTGTTTGGTAAGTGACCTTTATATTAAATTTCGGGGACGAAATTTTCTAAGGGGGGGAAGTTGTGACAACCCGAATATAATTTTGATAAATTATATTTAAATCATGTTTATATTATGTGATATGAATAATGTGTTATTAGTATATCTAATATTAAGTTCTTATGTTTAGTCTAATCCTACTTTCATAAATCATGAAAGGTCGAATTATTTACAAACATAAATTTTGTTGTTTTCGGTAGAAATGTTCCTGTTAGAGACTAGTTTTGACCTTTATAACATTATAAATGACTTGAGGTGAAAAATAGATAGTTGTAGACATGTGAGTTAGGGTTGTAACACAACAAACGGATCATCAAATGGATGCCCGAGTAAAGAGTTATACCGAATTTACGAACAAGGGGCAATTTGGTCAATTCCCTTTAAGTGGTAAATTGTCTTTTATTAAACCAAATGGTTTAATTTGATTGGTTGGCTTGGGAGGCAGCCTTGGCCGACCTTATACCCTTGAAATAGACTTATCCTTAAGCCAAGATCAGCGATGAGAGGGTTTTAAGCTTAAGGAAAGAGAAGGTAGAAGTTTAGGAAGAAAAAGTGAGGAGAAAAAGTGTAGAAAAATCCGTGGAAATTACGTAAAGAGCCCTGAAGGTAATCCTAATTGTAATTCTTGTTATTTATCTTATATTACTGATTTATATGATATAAATCATCATAAGTTTACGAAAGTTTCAGCCCTTTATGTATATGTATGGTTAGATGCAAGCTTATGTTAAGTTGAGTGTAGAAACCCTTAAAATTGCTTTGTGTTGAAACCCCTTGAATTCAAATCTTCATATCTCTTTGTGTGATTACTGGAATTGAGAAATTCCAATTGGAAATGAAATTAGACTCATATATGCATATAATATCTGAAAATTAGAATTTATCTCCTTGTGGTTAGTCCGTAATGATGATTTCAAGTTGGTACATAGTTGCTGTTTGTATACTTGATTTCGGTATGCCCTGAGTTTAGTCAAGATTTTGAGATAACAAATGAAGTCCAAATATTATGAAACTTTAATTATGTACTATTAAGTATTTCTACTGAAAGTGTGTTGAAAATCATGGAAAGTTATGTTGTATAAAAATTATGAAAATTCTGGGAATTCGAAGGATCAATAGAGGAGCTTGTAGGGCAGATTTCTTGTGTTGTAGAGAAATGGTCATAATTTGCCCTAGGAAGCTTGAAAAATTACACCGTCACTTGTACTGGATAATATATTCATATATGTTTTCATATTTATAAGTTTGGACCCCTGCATTTATACAATTTAGGAATATGGGATGATTAAATATGTAAGACAATAATTTCAGGCCATACTGGATACCCCTTGAATGAATGTTTGTATTTCGTCCTTAAAAAGGGTACTTTGAGTTCATGTTTCATGTGTATATACATTGAGGAGTATAATTTCATGTTTACTTGACTTTGGTTATAAATTCCTCATAAGGTATTTCCTACGGTTGAATGTCCGTAACTTTATCAATATGTACATCATTGTTTGCCTTTACCTATGTTTTATGGAATGTGACTTAATTGGAATTGTATTGTTGATGTATGGTCATGAAAAGTTACATAATTATGTTTGGATAATATTTATGATTGAGGTTAAGTACTGATTTAGTTGGATTGACAGGTGTAAGGCCTAATCAACCCAGTTCAGCTCCACCAGAAGAAAAAGTGAATACATAGTTGTCAACCAAGGTGAGTGTACTCACTGGAATGATGTATTTGTATCGTGTTGTGGGTATGATCATAATAAAATGAATATGAAATTGTTCATTTCGGTTTACTGAAATGAGGGGTTACTCCTCGACCAGGAATGGGGGAGATTTGTCTATTAATGACAAGGGGTTACTCCTCGACCAGGAATGGGGGAGAATTGTCTATTTAGACAAGATATGTGAATCATGATTTGGAAAAGTTGGTCATTCATTATGAATGAGCCAGATAAGTAAATACATAAGTATATGGACATGATTTATTGCATTTAAATTCATGCAGTAGTTTAGTAGTGATGCATTCACTGGGCTATTTTTGCTCATGGTTCCTATGTTCACATTTTTCAGGTAATGCGATGTCACTGCCAAATCTAGGAAGTCGGGTTGGGTTAGCCAGGAATGGGAGAAACTATGATTTTGTGTAAATGTAAATGATGTAATTAAGTTAAATTATCCTTCAAGAAAGTTTGTATAAGTATGACTACTCTGATGTTGTAAAAAGGTATTTCAGTTATATGGATTTACAATGATGACTCTGAAATTAAAACTCGTGTTTATGGTTTGGTTAGATTAATTATGGTTTGACTCACTTTGACTTTCAAACTTAATTCTAAGTAACTGGGTTGGGGTGTGTCACTACTCTAACCCGAGTATAATGATTCTTGAAATATAAGTTATCTCACTAATTAACTTATTTAATTCCTTCTTACTTAAAAGCATATAACCGTAACATAAGTTATATAAATTAAATACAACACGCACTGTATTACCCATAAATGATTAACTTAATTAATTTCTCATTAATTAACAGCGTATAACTATAACCCAAGTTATATAAAGTAAATACATCACACACTGTTTTATCATCTACGTATAATATTCACTACTACATTATACGTACCTTTACCAATAACCACACATATCACACGTGTACTCATCCTTCCGAGTATGTCCTCACCGGATGATTTTCTCTAAAGTGCCATCTCACTAGGTGTGCTCACATAACCTAGTTATCCAAGTTAGAGTCTCTCACTAACTTGGTTTGATATACGATTGGAGGCGGTCATATTCCTTCCCGGAAAGTGAGATGCCCCTCACCCCCTGTAACGGACGCTATGACCTGGGAATCTACTCGCCCTACTCCTCAAGCTAGGGGATTCATCCACTGCGCGTAACCTCCCCCTATGGCACTAGAGTATAACTAAAATAAATATCTAATCATAGATACATAATAGCACAGACAATATATACACATATATATATATATACTATCACTACACCGTATATATATATATAACATAAACTCCGGCTCCTCCGTGTACTCATAACCTGTAACACTAGCCTATAACGTCCTGAGTCTCTCGCCCGACTCAACTAAATAAGTTTTCTCACTTATAGATTATCATAATCCCAAGCCTATGGTCCGACTCTAATTTAATTAATTAACACACATTTTTAATAATAATAACTCGGTGTCACTCAATCATTGTCCCCGAACTCACTTACTTGGCCCGTAACTTGATATTTTCCAAGTCGATGTTCCGACTCCAAATTAATTACACTCTCTCAATAATTAATTTAATACTTTGGTGTCACATCACCAACACACCCGGACTCACTCACTTGGTCCATTTTTACATCTCATAATTTCTTTTCCACATTTTTCGCTCACAATGTGTCGCACATTTATTTCCATCATTTTCCCCAATTATATTTACCTATAATTGCTAGCACACTCAGACTCACTCACTTGGTCCATAATTAAAATATCACCCGAGTCTAGTCCCCGACTCCAAATTAATTAATTTAAATGAGTAGCGTTACCCTACTACTATACCCGAACTTATCCACCGATTTCGTTATCTTATATTCTCAGAATTTATTCGCCAAAATTCATTTGCAAAGTGTTGCATATAATTCCCCCACTACCCCCAATTATATTCCCTTATAATTGTTAAGAATTAACTCCCATAATAAAAAAATTTCTCTCTTCATTATGCTAGGGGAAATTTACAACTAAAATCTTAACCCATAAAAATCCATAAGGCAAACTGTCAAAATAACTGTAGGGTCGATCGATCGACCCCCACCCGTCGATCGATCGATCGAACAGGTGTTCGTCCCCTCCACCGAGTTGTTTCCTCCATTAGTGAAATCCCAAGGTTTCTTTCCTCAAAATCCAGCCTCAAATCACCCTGTTAATCGTCTTATAGCATTCCTCATAAACTATAAACATTATCTAAACCATTTTACATCATTAACCCTACGAATCGTGACCCGCTCAAGAACATAAATTTCTAAGGTAAACTTCCAAATTTCAGATTTAAATCCCACCCTTTTATATTCCGGTTTTTCACATTCAAACCCGATAATCATATTCAGAAGTATATAACCCAACAAATTCTTACCTTGAATCTCATTCAATCGTTCCAAAAATAAAACTCCATTATTGTACCCATTTATACCCAAAAACGGATTTACACCCAAAAACAGATTTTCATCCCCACATCACTATAATATAAATTTATTATCATGCTTTAAGAATCAAAAGAGTTAACCACTTGCCTGAAAGTGTTCGTAGTGTCTGATTCCGTTGGCGGAGTCCCTCTATTTGGCTCCAAAAGCTCCCAATTTGTTCTTGATTGTTTTCCCCCAATCTTCCTCTCAAACCCTAGGTTAGAATAATGGTGGCTGCTTCTTTTTCTTTTCTTAGGTTTAGGTTTAAAAACACAAATCCCGTTTTTAGCCTAATGGGCTAAATTAAAATATCCCAAATCATCCCGTGCGGGCCCGGCTATGCCCAAAAATATCCCGAGACCCAAATGCTACCCCCGGGTACTCTTTTCTGACTATCTCGACCCATCCGGACTCAACCGCGCACTCAGAATCACCATCCGAATTAATTTATAAAAATCCTTACCTCTCCCCAATTTAGTCTATACCGACTCCCGGCTAAGATAATCGCATACCCCGTCATTACTACCCGAAATGACGCAATTAAATTATTACTATTCACTTAGTAAATAAATTTACTTAAATATTGGCCATTCACTCCCCGATTAATATTTAAACATATATTGCCATAATTAATTCAATTAAAAATTACAAACCACAAGTAATTTAAAATCTTCGAATTAATTAAAAATTAAAAGCACAAAAATACGGGGTGTTACACACATTAGATCAACCTCATATCTGTTGCAGTACAAGAGTTACACAACCTCTTTTACTGCTTGTCTAGTAATAAGTGACGCAGAGCCAGTACCAGCTTCCACCAGCTCCTAGCCTGAATCTCACGTCCCTTTAAGCGAAAGGATGAATAGAAGAAGACCTCCCACTCTGTTTGAGAAACCTGCCTCAGGTTATGGAGAGGCAAAAAGAAGTAAAGTTGATGTCCCAGGGGAGGGAACAAAGAAGAATGATGCACCTTCCTCGGCTGCTGTTGTGAAGGTTGCTGAGAAGCACGCAGTGGCTCCGAGCAGGTCTGCTGCTCCTGGAGAGGTGATTGTAATATCACCGACCAACGGTTCTTCCTTGGTTGAATCTGTTCCTGTTCCTGTTCCCCGAGGAGGCTGAAGAAGAGCTCCTTGGTTAATTTGGCTGACACCATCAGTCAGCCCCCAGTTACTGGAATTGGGGTTCCAACTTTTGTTCCCCTGAGCTCTGCCATGAGCTCGGTAAAGTCTTAGATCATTCCCAAGGTCCAAGGTACTGAAGAAAACCTTACTCAAGACATGGTCACTTCGTTAGCCGCTCGTCATCTTGCTTCTGTAAGTCTTCTTACTTTGAACTTTTCATATTTCTTTTGTCTTTTCTGTTTCTGATTTGCTTTCTTTTTACTTTCACAGTTGACGAGCTGCTTTAATATAATTCCGAATAAGGATGAAGCAATTAAAGCTTCATCCTCCTGGTCTAGTGTGGAGGGAGCTCTGGAAGAAGCTATCAAGTCTTTGGATGATTCTCGCCAGATATAAGCTACTGACAAAGTTGTTTGGGAGAAGAAGCTTGCCTCCACCGAGCAGGAAAAAGATCAAGCTGTTGATGTCTCCAAGGAGTTGGAGAAGAGAATAAAGGAGTTAGAAGGGAAAAATAAAGAGCTCGACAAGAAGCTCAAAACTGCTGGAGAATTTAAAGATAAACTTAAGGCTGCCGAGGAGGAGCTGGCTCAACTTCGAGAAGTAGGTCGGTAGAAGGAGGAGATTGAAAATAAATTGAAAGCTGCTGATACCATGCTGTCCGAGAAGCTTTCCTCGGAGAAGTTGAAGAGGAAGATGGTTGTGAAGAAGTCCTTCAGCGCTGGCTGGGATAAGGGGTGGAACAAGGGGTTGGCTGCCATGGTGTCGTAAGTGGACTATGGCAGCCTCAAGTACTTCAGGGATGGATGGGTTGCTGCTCTACAGGAGCTGAAAGTGGATGAAAATTCTGAACTCTTTCAGCAACACATACCTGGTCCCCCTCCTACTCCTGAGGACTTAGAAGAGGATGAAGCTTCCTCTGAAGAGTCTTCTATAGTGATGGGAGATCATCCCTCAGCCATTCAGCCTCCTACCAAGGAACTTCAGCAAACTGTTACTTCCTCCGAGCAATTGCCAGTGCTCCCCGAGCAATTATCCATTCCTTCCGAGCAACCTACTTCCTCGTCCCAGCATCCCGAGAAGGTTTTGGGAGACAAGGAAAAGGTGTAGAATTGTTCGGATTTATCTTTACATTTTCTTTTTCTTTTATGTAATGTAACCCAGAACTTGTAACTCTGACTTATGATCTAATAAAACTTGGACTTTTTTGCATACCGTCATCTGTATTCTATTCATACTTTGTCTTGATTCTTATTGATTACTGCTTTTTTTTTCTCTGTTAGTTTCTGGTCAGGATTGAGTTGTTATCTGCCCATGTTACAAAGATGCTGCGATAATGTAATGAATACTTTAAAGCTGGTCACACAGACCTGAGTGCAGCACAAGTTGCAGACATCCTCGGCCAAGATGCTTCAGAACAGGCAGTGGAAGCATATCAATATCTGAAGTGTCTGCTTGATCGAGCGGTGGCCAATAATGTGGCATATTATGATATGATCGAAGATCTCAAAGGCACCCTCGAAGACCTTCAACTTCAATACAAAGAATCCACTGCCCTGTTGCATGAGGGGTACGAGAAGAAGTACCAGAAAATCATTGCCGACAAGGGCTACGAGAAGCTTTTTGCTGGGTACGATGTGAGGGAGAGAACCTTGAGGGGTGAGGTCGAGGAGTGCAGACAAATTACCGAGTTGCTAGAGCAAGAGAACTACAACTTGTAGAAAGAGCTATCACAGTTGAAGTCTGTAGCCTCTTCTTCAAAAGCCTTAATCCCAGTGACCGATGAGGGATTCTCGTTCTTAGAGGTCGAGAACGCCAACTTGAGGGACGATTTAGAAACCTAGAAGAGGTCTGGTCCTTCCACATCTTCTCGGGGACGAGCAAGAGAACCTCGGGGATGAGCAAGAGCAGCTCGGATTCCTATCGAGGAATTGAGGACTCAATTTGCCTTAGAAATCCAGGCCTTCCAATTAATGGCGAAGAACTAGGCTTTGGCTGAAATGTCAAAGAAGACCAGGGACCTGGAAGAGTAGCTCTCCACTCAGAAGTCTACCTTGGATAATAAAGAGATCTTCATCAAAAATATCCACGAGCAGCTGGATAGATTAACATATCAGTTCCACAAACAGCCCAGGGAGTTATGGATGGCTGGATACAACGAAGCTCTCTTTCATTTGGACGATCGTATCCAGAATGCCAATAATGAGGTCTACAAGCAAGGCTGGTTGAATACCTTAGGTGTGATGCAACTCGAACAGGGTCATTACCTATGGGACTACCATGATCCCGGGCTTCTCGACTTACCCGTGCCACCATTCAAACTGGATATGAGTTGGATCCCTGCTCGGGCCATTCCTCGGAGCTTGATTTCTAACTATCTTGGAGACTACAATCTCCATTCAATTGTTGAAGTATCTCGTCCCGAGCATCTTCTAGATCGACCATCCGTGATGAATGTCAGGATGTTAAAGGTTCTCAACTTCATAAATTCTCCTTTGGCTTTAAATGATCCGCCTGCTGGCGAGGAACCTGTGTCAAAAGTAGAGGGGAAAAGACCAGTAGAATAGGAATTTTGATGTAATTGTTAGTATACATTTTAATATCAATGTAACTTTCATTTTATTATCAATGTAATTTGTTTTGGATTTAATGAAAGACTTTCATTTCTGTTTGCAATCTTAATTGTTATTGTCTTGTAAAACACTTTATATTTGTGCATGTGTAAAAGATAACAATATTGTGTAGTTTGTCGATCAACTTATTGTCAAGTAGTCTGAACTTGTGGTAATCAATTGGCAAAAATAATATTTTGTTTCTCGACGAACATAGTAATAATTAAAAAGTTACGAGTATAAAAAATGTTGCTCGATCAATTAATAATAAAGTTTTGTCTCTCGACCAACTCAGTAATAAAGTTCCGAGTATTAAAAATGTTTTAAAATATTTCCGATCAACCAAAGTCGTTAAATTCTCCATGTCGACGAACTACAGTTAGTGGGTTTTTATCCCTGACCAGCTATAGTTAGTAGATTTTTCTCTTAAATGTTTCCGACCAACCAAGGTCGGTAAATTTTCCTTGTCGACCAACTACAGTTTGTGGGTTTCTATCCCCGACCAGCCATAGTTAGTCTTTTCGAGATAATTTTACCTGGCGACCAACTCAAATTGGCATTTTTAGGAATTCTTTTATTTCACGAGAAACATATAGTTTTATTTCCCTTAGGAATACAAATTTTACTTCCCGGAGGAATACAAGTAGCTTTACTTCCCGGAGGAATACAGGTAGATTTACTTCCCGGAGGAATATTGGTAGCTTTACTTCCCGGAGGAATATAGGTAGCTTTACTTCCCGGAGGAATATTGGTAGCTTTACTTCCTGGAGGAATATTGGTATCTTTACTTCCCGGAGGAATATTGGTTTCTCGACCAACCTTAGTTGGCATTTTCGAGAAAGAAAAAAATTTGAGTAGCCTGAGCTCTGCCGAGTAGTGTGTAGCACTAGTATTCCCCGAAAAACTTTTAATAAAAAGAAAGAATTTGGCAGAACATCTTCATTTTATCCATCACTAATAATATTCGCGCAGGTGCTCTGCGTTCCATGCATTCTTAAACTTCTCCCCTTCTAGAGTTGCTATTCGGTAAGTTCCTGGTCGAACAACTTTTGTAACTTGGTATGGTCCATGCCAATTTGCTTCCAGCTTATTGTGCTTTTAAATTACTTTCTTCAGCACATAATCTCCTTCTTTCAGGTCGCACTTCTTCACCCTCTTGTTATAGAACAAAGTTGTTCGCTGCTGGTAAGCAGCGTTTCTAATGGCTGCTTCTTCTCTAACTTCCTCGAGCATGTTTAAATCCAATCTTCTCATTAAGTCGCTGACAGGGGAGTTAAAATTTAGTACCCTGTGTGTTGGGAGGCCCAACTCGGCGGGTATAATAACATCACTTCCAAACACCAGCGTATAAGGTGATTCTCCAGTTGCAACTCGGGGAGTAGTTCGGTAAGCCCATAGTACTGACTGTAACTCCTTGATCCAGTTTGCTTTTGCATCATCCAATCTTTTCTTCAAACCATTTAGTAGTGTTCTGTTTGTCACTTCAGTTTGTCCATTTCTTTGAGGATGGCCTGGTGCTGAGTGGACCTTCAAAATGTTTGACTGATGGCAATAGGCAGCGAACTCCTCGTTATCAAATTGTGTTCCATGATCAGTGATGAAAGCATGAGGAATACCATATCGACAAATGATGTTCTTCCAAACAAATTGGTACACCTTCTCGTACGTCATATCAATGAGTGGCTCAGCTTCTACCCACTTAGTAAAATAATCCACTGCGACGACAAGGTATTTGAACCTTCCTCTGGTCGTCGGGAGTGGCCCAACCAAATCAATTCCCCACATGGCAAATGGCAAATGGCCAAGGGGAAGTTATGGGTGTCAATAATGGTTGTGGAGTTCTTTGGATGGAGGAAAAACGTTGGCACTTGTCACATTTCTTTGCATAGGCTGTACAATCATCCCTCATCGTCGGCCAGTAATATCCCTGTGTTATCATCCTTTGCAAAATCATCCGACCTGCTACATGGGCTCCACATGACCCTTCATGGATCTCTTCAATCAATTCTTTCACCTCGAAGGGATGTACACATCTTTGCAAACCTGCCATAATTCCTCGTCTATATAAAATACCATTAGTTAATACATACCGAGCAACTTTAAACTTCAATTTCTTGGCTGCGAGCTTATCAATTGGTAATTCTCCCTCTTCAATATATGCCCTGATAGGATCCATCCAAGATGGTCCTAAATCAAGGGTGATAAAGTTCATCACCAAATCTTCATCTATACTCCGACTAGCCAAAACTTCAATTGGGATTGTTCGTCGTAGCTCGATGCGAGATGCTGATGCTAGTCGAGCTAGGGCGTCTGCTCTCGCATTCTCCATTCTCGGTATTCTGACCAGCTGAATAGCAGCAAATTCTGATACCAACTCCATCACCTTTGCATGGTATTTGATCATTCATTCTCCTTTGGATGCATATATTCCCAACATTTGATTTACGATTAATTGAGAATCACTGAAAACCATTATTTACTGTGCCTCCATAATTTTTGCCAAATTAAGACCTGCAATCATGGCCTCATACTCAGCCTCATTATTGGAAGCTTTGAATTGAAAACGTGGGGCGTATTCCATGTCGACCTCATCCAGAGTGCTCAAAACTATTCCTTCCCCACTGCCTATTGTGCAAGATGAGCCATCTACATATAGCCTCCATATAGGTAACTCGTCTTCAAATTTCTGATCAGTCAGAGTTCCTCGGTGAAATATTTGTTGCTTCCTTTCATCCTTCCTGGATATTTCTTTCTCTTCGTCGATCATCTTTTCTTCCCCTTTTACCAATCGAAATTGGTCTAAGCTCGAATTTGATGATCCGGTAACATCCACTTGCCTTTTTACCAATCGAAATTGGTCTGAGCTTGTGTTTGTTGATCCTGTAACATCCACAGGTTGATCAGCGAGCAACTTTTTCTCCTCAAGGGTATCAGGATAGGTGAACTCTGCTGTAAAATCTGCAACAGCCAGCCCTTTTAGCGATGATCTGGGTTCATAGACTATATCGTATTCTCCGAGCTCTATTGCCCAGTATATCAATCTCCCTGATTTTTCTTGTTTTCGAAGGGCTTGCCTCAACGGAATATCAATATATACTACTATGGTATGAGCCTGGAAGTATGGCCTCATTCTCCTACTCGCCTCAATCAGCACCAGTGCTAACTTTTCCAGCCTTGGATATCTAATCTATGCTCCTCGGAAGGCCTTACTTGTGTAATAGATTGGTTTTTTCACTCCATTATCCACTCTGATCAACGCCGAGCTAACTTCATTCTCCGATACTGCTAGGTACAAGTATAATTTTTCTCCCATCACCGGCCTGGACAACAGTGGAGGTGCTCCCAAGTATTTCTTCAAGTCTTGAAAAGCATTCTCACATTCATCATTCCACTCAAAAGTCTTCCGGGGTGTCTTGAATAATGGGAGACATCGATCAGTTGCTCGTGATACAAATCTGTTGAGTGTTGTTACTCGTCCTGTAAGACTTTGCACCTCTTTCTTCGTCGTTGGAGATCGCAACCCTAATAGAGTTTTGATCTTTTCAGGATTCTCCTCAATTCCTCGTTGGTTGACAATGTATCCGAGAAATATGCACTTCGTCGGGTTCAGCTTCATTTGGTATTTATCTAGTTGATAAAAAGTCTGACTTAAGTCAACTAGATGATCAACAACTTTTTTGCTCTTTGTCAGCATATCGTCAACATAGACTTTTATATTGCAACTGATTTGTTCAGCAAAGACTTTGTTCATCAGCCTCTGATATGTCGCACCTGCATTTTTCAAACCAAAAGGCATAACATTATAACAATAAGTTCCCCTAGGGGTAATGAAAGAAGTACTCTCCCTGTCTTCAGGTTTCATTTTAATCTGATTGTAGCCTGAATAAGCATCCATGAAGCTTAGCAGCTCGTGTCCCGAGGTAGCATCGATTTGTTGATCAATTCGGGGAAATGGAAAGTGATCCTTTGGGCATGCTTTGTTGAGGTCAGTGAAGTCTACACACATCCTCCATTTGTTGTTCTTCTTTTTCACCATCACTACATTTGCTAACCAGTCTGGATATTTAACATCTTTAATGAAGCAAGCTTTCTGAAGCTTCTCGACTTCCTCATGTATAGCTTGATTCTTCTCGGGACTGAATACTCTTCTTCTCTGCTTCACAGGCTTAATCTCCTTATTCACATTGAGCTCGTGACATAAGAAATTTGGATCTATCCCTGGCATATCTTCATGACTCCATGCAAAAGTTTGTCTTCTGCTTCTAAGGAAAGTTATCAATCCTTTCTTTAGTGATGCTTCCAACGACGAACCTACTTGAGTAGTTCGCTCAGGGTGCTCGCCGTCCAGGATGATGTTTTCAGTAGCTTCCACCAATTGACCCTTCACGAGTTGTGACTCATCTCTAGCATCCAATGTTTCAATGTCAGCACCTTCATCCACTTGAAAGGTAGTAGTCTTTTTCCTTGATTCCTCCATTTCTTCTTGCTCGGCGGATGAATAATAGCATTCCCGAGCTACTTTCTGGTCACCTTTCACAACTCCTACTCCAAAATTTATTGGAAATTTTAGGCACTGATGCACTGTAGATGGTACAGCTTCGAACTTCTTCAATCCTACTCTTCCTATGATGATATTGTATGATGATTGAACATTCTTACCCATCACGAAAAAGCGTATTCTTTCTGTCCGACAAGCAGGCCACGTACCAATTAATATATCCAACTTGATCGTCCCAAGTGTAAATACTTTCTCGCCAGCAAAACCGATGAGGGGTCTATGATAAGGCTACAATTGAGATAGCTTTAGATTTAAACTATCGAAGCACGAGTAGAACATGATGTCTGCCGAGCTGCCATTGTCGACCAGTACTCTTGATTATTACTTCCTTCATTCTCATCTTGATGACCAATGGGTCATCATGAGGATACAGAACATCTGCAAGGTCATTCTTTGAGAAACCAATGACCAACTTTTCTTTGTTCACCTTTCTCGGGCGATCATCCTCAGCTAGATTTATTCGCTGAATGTACGAGCAAGCTTGAGCCTCATCGATGTAAGCTTTTCTCTCTGCAGTAAGATCTCCTCCTCCTGCATCTCCACTTGTTATAACATTACAGTTAAATGACCCAAAGCGTATTGAAAATACCTCTCGTTCTGGCTGCCTTGGTCACTTAGGAAGATCGGGGTCATCCTCGGGATCAACTTCATGGTTTCTTTTCTTGTTCTCCTTTCCTCGACGAGGAGATCTAGACCTCCCTCTTACTCGGTCACTTTTTCTTCTTTCATTTCCACGATCAACATACTTTGACAGTTTTCCTCGTCTGATGAGTGTTTCAATCTTATTCTGAAGAGCTATGCAGTTTTTGGTCATATGGCCATGATCTTTATGAAACTCGTAATACTTCGCCTTATTCCTCTTGTTAGGGTCTGCCTTTATTTTCTCTGGCCAGTTTAGTTCCTCATTGTTCTTGATTTCCTCTAGAACATGGTTGATATCCTTCTTCAAAGGAGTATAATTATCATATTTCTTCATCACGTCCCATACCGACTTGTTTTTTGAATGCTTATCATTACTATTGTTCTTATGCTCTTTCTTCTTAGCTTTATCACCTTCTACCTTGGTTTCTTTGGCATCCATGCTCTTCTTCGCAGCTATAGCCTCCTCGGCATTCATAATTTTGGACGCTTTTCCCATCAGGTCCGACATGGTTCTAGGTGGATCTTTGGCCAAAGTGTAGTACAACTTGTTGGGCAGTAGTCCACTCATCAAAGCAGTAATCGCTGTCTTCTCCTCATAGTCAATGACTTCAAGTTTCTCGTTATTAAAATGAGTTATATAATCTCTGGTACTCCCACCAGCCTTTTGTCTAACACTTAACAAATGTGCTACTCGTTTAACTAGCTTTGCCCCAAAATAGAAATTCCCAATAAATAACTCATCCAGTTGAAGAAAAGTTGAAATCTTACCCCGAGGAAGATTATTATACCATATTTGAGCAGATTCGGTAAGAGTTCCCGAGAACGCCGTGCATCTCATCTCGTATGGAACAGCATAGATGTCGGCTACAGCCTGGTATTGTTATATATGAAGGACAGGGTCATTCTTTCCATCATATTTGGGGGTCACAACAGGTGCTTTGAATTTTGATGGCGTTGGAAAATCTATAATGGACTTGACAAAAGGTGTTCCTCGAACAAAGGTTCGTTGTAGGGGGTTCTTAGCTTTAACCATTTCCCCCAATCTATCCTCCAGCCTTTGAATAGAGCCTTTCCATGCATCATTTCCTTCCTAAGGCCTGTTGGTTCGAGCAGCTGATCGCGTTGAGGTGGCTTCCTGGGATCTCTCTTGACGAGCAACTGGTCGCGACTGGGCAGATCCTTCCCTTAAATCTGATGGTCGTCGAAAACTCCTCGATGGCTCTCTAGGAGGACTTTTTCTTCTCCTAGGACCTAATCGATCGAAAGGAGATACTCTGCTTAATCTTTCTAGCGCACTGGCCCTTTTTGGGGAGAGAGTGATACGTTGTTCAGTATCTATGGCTCGCACTGACGAAGTTCGTTCGGGTTGATAAAAAAACTCTTCAGATTCCTCCTTGTGATATGAATTGGTACGCCTAGTATGTGTGGATGGTGCACGGGTGTTTCTTTGAATACTCCACAGTCCTGAATGGGTTGGTGCACCACCATGAAGGGTTTGGATGAGTTGTCGCATTGTTTCTTGCATGACGGTCTGGCCCTGAGCCAGATTTGTCATTATTCTAGCCAGATCTGGAATATTTGGTGGAGCAGATGGATTTGGAGGGATTCCAGCGTTTCGATTGCTAGATTCTAGAATATCAGCCATTTGTGATGGATTGTTTTTGATGGAAAATGATATTACCAGTCGTTCCCACAGACAACGCCAATCTGTTGATGTAAAAAATTAGATTACTCTAATTATTCAATCACAGATAAATAAATGAGACAAAGAATTTTAAAGTGGTTCAGCCTTATAAGAATGGCCTACGTCCACTGTTATGTTATTGCTGTTTGTTTGGGAATTCTCGATTACAAGTTCTGTCAAGAAATTTTGACCCCTTTATAATGAGGATTGTATAATGTATTTATAGCCCTGAGGCTGTAATGTGAAAGGGTAATACATTAAATGATATACATATGAAAGGGTGATACATTCAATGCTCCTTAAGCGTATGCGTCTGAATGATAAGCATTTAATGAACAGTCAAACTGTTGGTTATCCCGCTATTAATGCTTTGTTCGAGGTGCAGCTTGGACCGCCTGAGTTGCTCGGATCGCCTAAGCTTCTCGGTGCTTAAGAGTTCCTCGGAGAGTTCTCATTCCTCGGAGCGTATGAGTTCCTCGGGGAAACAGGGTTCCTCGTTGTAGTATGGTTCCTCGGAGCGCGTGAGTTCCTCGGAAGAGTTTTTAGACTGCCACGTGTCTTCACTTTATTGATCCATATCAGCAGACTAAATTTGGTATCAACAACCATCTATAAGGGTTATGCCTTAGTTTCACTACAAATACCTGGGGGACAAGATAAATTACCACTTCCTCTTATTACCCAAATAGAAGTTCCCTCTTACAATTGTCGATTAGCAAATTAAGTAGTAAATTATAATATTGTTTTTTAATAATGCCTTTCTATTACTAATGACCACATGATTAGGCTTAACAAATTGATGAATAATTTTAGGATGACACATGACTTCGATACATTTTGTGTGACATATTGACTGATTGTGTATATATCTATTGTTGTTTGGGGTCCAGTAATCTTAATATAGACACCAATCAATACAAACACGACATATAAGTATATCGCAAAAAAAGTGTTGTAGTCTCGTGTTAACCTAAAAGTACACAAAAGTGTAAGGACATTTTTGTCCATTTTCTATTTATATGTCATACGCCGTTACATTGTTGAAGAAATTCAAGATCGCATCATCATCGACGGATTCGAATATCAAAGAATTCAAGGAAGGAATCAAAATTCTGGACAGCCAGACCGGTCCGCCTATTTTAAAAACAAACCGATCCTCCCCGGACCGATCTGCCTCTATCAGGACCGATCCTCCTCAATCCGGATCGATCCGCCTTTCTCTTGAACTAGTAGACCCTAGATCGAATGCGAACCGAAGATACCTCTTTCAAAAATGAACCGGTCTGACCTCGGACCGATCCGCCTTAGATCCGGACCGGTCCACTTGAGATAAAATCGTGTAGATCGTGCTGAGATTTTTTAGGGCCAGGTTTTCCTTTATAAACCAACTTCGGGGATTGGTTTTCTAAGACTTTCATAGATAATTTTTAGAGTCCTAAAACTCTAAGTCTTTACCTTTTGAGTCCCAAGACTCTTGTTTGATTCACACCACATAGCCAAACCTTTGTGAATCTATTTGCAACCCAAGAACACATTTGTGTGTCTGTTCATACCCTTGTGGAGAAGACCGTTCTTCTTCTTCATTACTGCCCTCCTGGAAAGGGAAATTTCCAGTCGCCGACTATAGATACGACGCTTGCGGGTATTCTGTATCACTGTATTTTCATTATAATCCGAGAAATTATAAGTTACAATATTATAGTGAAAATAAATGGTTTCGCCCCTTTGGGAGATTTTTCCTCACATATGTGTGTTTGAATGTTCTTGCATAAGTTATCATCTTGTTCAATCACATATAGTTGCATGTTTAGGGTTTAATTGATAAAAACTGAGTTTAATTAAATAATATCTCTATTTGAACGCACGCGCACTCTTTCAAATTGGTATCAGAGCCAGTTACACAACTTTACCATGTAATTTTCCGCATAATTTTTCTAAGATATCAATTTTCAGAAAAATTGATTTTTGAAAGCGAGTGTGTTCATAATGGAGAAATTATATAATAAAATGCCAGTTTTTTACGGGACAAACTATGCATATTGGAAAGCCCGCATGGGATCTGCATTAAAAGCCATTGATGAATGTGTCTGGATTTTGGTTAAAAGAGTGTGGACTCCTCCCTCCGTCACTGTTGAAAATATGACTAATTTAAAACCTGTCACCTCATGGACTGAAGAAGAATTTAAATGGTCATCATTCAACTCTAAAGGGTTAAGTGCCATTTCCAGATCCGTCACACCTGACGAGTTCTGACGTATAATGACGTGCACCACGTCAAAAGAGGCATGGGATGTTTTGCAACTTACCCATGAAGGTACAAATGCTGTGAAGGAGTCTAAAATGAAAAATTTAACAACTCAATTTGAGACCATCACCATGCTTGAAACTGAATGTTTTAATGATTTTTATGCTAGGCTTTCTGACATTGTTAATACTAGCTTTAATCTTGGTGAACATATTCCTAATGCTAGAGTTGTTAAAAAGATTATTCGTTCTCTGCCTAAGCATTTTATCCCTAAAGTCAATGTGTTAAATTCTATGGGTAATTTAAATACGCTAAAATTGGAGGAACTTGTAGGAGATTTTCAAACATATGAAATCGATATGTTCCCTAAATTTGTCAAGCCTAAAGATAAGGGGATTGCACTTAATGCCGAGGAGAGAAAAATTGAGGGGTCGGCAAGAAAGATAGTTGAGTCATCTAGAAAGAAAAATATCGACACGTCTGATTTTGAGTGTGATTTTGACTTAGATGATTTAGCTCTATTTGCTAAAAATTTCAAGAAAATTCTCAAATTTAAGAAAAATGGAAATTTCAAAGATAAAAAGAATTTTCAGAAAAAATAAGTTTGAAAAGATAAATGAGAAAGATGTTAAAGACCCTCCTAAGAAAGACAGTGAGAGATGTTATGAGTGTGACGGTAGGGGTCATAGAGCCTTTGAGTGTGCCACACGTCTGAACAGAGAAAAGGGCAAAGCTGTCCTTAATGCTACCCTTAGCGACGATAGTGAGGTCGAGTCGGTGGACTCGAGAGATGAGTCACCGCATGAGTGTAACTTCATCGTATTCATGGCGAGTCATGTGAGTACTTCTAGTGCACCTCACGACGATGAGGATGCTTCTTCACAAGGACTCCTCGATAGTGAGAGCGATGGAGTGAGGGGGAGGATGACGCAAGTGAGAGCGAGAGTAATCTTCAACGCGCCTACGTCGAGTTATATTCTGAGTCTTTTTAAACTAAAAAGCGTAACAAAGCATTAGTTCTTAGGATCACCGCTTTAAAGGAAGACTTAAGAAAAGCGAGAGACAGAGAGAGTCCTCCATCTGCACTACCTTAAGAGAGAGAGAGTCTGCCTGTGTTGAGAAAGAGAGCCTGTTTAGAGAGAGAGAGAGAGAGAGAGAGAGAGAGAGAGAGAGAGAGAGAGTTGTTTTGAGAGAGAGAGAGGGGACTTGACTAAACAATTGGCTAGTCTTACGAGTGAGCTCCATTCCTCCGTGGAGACTCAAAATAAAATTGAAGCCTTTGTAGCCCAACTTACTCATGATCTTGAGAGAGCACGGGAAGTCAAGGTTCAAATCGATGACAGATCTGGAAAGATGGGAAAGATGCTCCTTGGCCCCGCTTTAGGTTTTGTTGATCGGCAGGGAATAGGATATGATGGTGCCTCCACGTCCCAAATTGCACCTGGACTAGTTCCTGAGTTTAAAAGACTCCTTATGGCCATCGTAAAAAACCTCGAAGGAGAGTTCGACCAAGAAAAGAAAACCAAAGTCCGCCTTTGGCTATGTTCTTTTGAACATATTGCAAAAGAAAAGGCCACCTCGGGGAGTTTTTCTATAGTATGGGTCGGACACGACGTATTATTGCTCCACCTCAGCATACTGATGATTTTACTAGTCTGAGAGAGCGAGTTGAGTATTTAGCTTCCACTTCTTGGGTACCTAAGAAAAATAAAAAGGCCTTTGTTATTCATGTTGCTCTCAAAGAACATAATACCTCATAGTGGTATTTTGATAGTGGGTGCTCCAGACATATGACAGGTGATGTCTCGTTTTTTACCTACCTAGAGGAGTATAAGGAAGGAAGAGTCACCTTTGGAGATGGGAGAAAGTCTAGCATGGTAGGACGTGGTACTATAGAGTTACCAGGATTTCCTAAGCTAGAAAATGTTTTGTACGTCAAAGGTTTGAAAGAAAACCTTCTCAGCATTAGGCCGCTGTGCGACGCCGACTTTGCAGTAAAGTTTGATCGGGACACGTGTAATGTCTACAATCAAGCCGGTAAACTTTTAGTGCAAGGGGTGAGGACTGAGGATAATTGCTATGGGACTGTTCCCACTTCCTCACTTGTCTGCAACAGTGCCATGATCACTTCAATGGATTTGTGGCACCAATGTCTAGGTCACATGAATGTTAGAGATTTGACTCGTTTAGGCAAAAAGGACCTAGTACATGGCTTACCATCTCTTGGAAAGTCAACTTCCACGATTTGTGTACCCTGTCAACTGGGAAAGAAAATTCGGAGGCCTCATAGGAAGTTGCATTCCATTACCACCTCCCGAGTACTTGAGTTGATTCAGATGGATCTTATGGGTCCTACTCGTACTGAGAGTTTGGGTGGTAAGAGGTATATCCTCGTGATAGTAGACGATTTCTCCAGATATTGTATTATAGGTTTTTTGAGGAAGAAATTTGATGCTATTGAGTTTTTAACGACCAAGTGCTGTGTCCTACAAAATCAACACGGAGTCACTATTAATAGGATTCGTAGTGACAACGACATAGAATTTAAGGAAGCAAAAGTAGATCTCTACTATGATAGCCTTGGGATCAAACATGAGTTTTCTTCTGTGAAGACTCCTCAGCAAAATGGGATTATTGAGAGAAAGAATAAGACAATCCAGGAAATGGCTAGATTATGCTTCTAGGTCGTAATGTTTCTAGGAGATTTTGGGCAGAGGCAGTGTCTACTCCATGCCACACGATGAATAGGGTTTACCTGCGTCCACACACACTTAAGACACCTTATGAATTGTGGACTGGCAAGAAACCTAACCTTGCATATTTTCATGTTTTTAGGAGTAAATGCTACATCCTACGCGATAGAGAGCAATTAGGAAAGTTTGACACCCGAAGCGACGAGGGAATATTGTTAGGCTATTCATCGAATAGTAAAACGTACCGGGTTTTTAACCTGAAGAGTTATAAGGATATGGAGTCAATAAACATCACCGTGCAAGATGACGAACCTCCGATGGTTATTGATCCTAACCTTTAGTGTGAGGATGAGTACTTTTCTGGCAGTGATCTACTTATTCCTCACCCACACTATGTGGACCCTACTCCTGTGTTAGGGGACACACTTGCTTGGGTTCGCAAGAGTCATGACCATTCTGCCATTATTGGTGATCCCATTCTAGGGGTTAAGACTTGTGCTCAGCTAGAGAACATTGTCAGCCATTTTTGCTACACGCGCAAAGTCGAGCCCAAAAATCATAAAGAAGCACTCAAAGATGAACACTGGATATCTGCTATGCAGGATGATTTGCTTCAGTTTAAAAAGAACAATGTCTGGGAACTAGTCCCCCGACCTAATGAGACTAATGTGATAGGTATCAGGTGGATTTTCAAAAATAAAATGGATGAAAATGGTACCATAATCAGAAACAAGGCTAGGTTGGTCGCCCTAGGCTACACACAGCTAGAGGGTGTATACTTTGGGGAGACATTTACTCCTGTTGCGAGGCTTGAGTTCGTCCGCTTACTACTCGCCATCGCATGTCATCTGCACTTCAAGTTATATCAGATGGATGTCAAGAGTGCCTTTCTGAATGGCATTCTATAGGAGGAGGTTTACATGGAACAACCTAAAGGGTTTGAAGACCCTCAGCACTCAGAGCACGTCTACTATCCGAGGAAAGCCTTGTATGGTTTGAAGCAAGCACCCCGTGCTTGGTATGAGAGGCTTACTTCCTATCTCTTAGCTCGTGGCTTCAAGAGAGGGGGAGTTGATATGACGTTGTTCGTTAGGAGAGATGGCGGTGCTATTTTGGTTCCCGGGTTTATGTGGATGACATAGTCTTTGGATCCACGTGCTCTCAGAATGCTCACCACTTTGATGAGGAGATGAAAAGTGTGTTTGAGATGAGCATGGTAGGTGAGATTACTTTCTTCCTTGGTCTCCAGGTTTGTCAGCTAGAGGATGGGATGTTTATCTCCCAATCTAAGTATGCTAGAGACCTAGTGAAGAAATTTGGTTCAGACTCCGCTAAGCATGCACTTACACCTATGAGTACTTCTATCAAGCTTAGTAAGGACACTTCAGGCAAGGACGTAGAGCAAACCTTGTATCGAAGTATGATAGGTAGTCTTCTCTACTTGACTGCCAGTTGTACCGACATAGCCTTTAGTGTTGGAGTCTGTGCGCGTTATCAGGCGTCCCCGAAAGAGTCACATTTAATCGCTCTAAAAAGTATTATCAAATACGTGAGTGGGACTCTCTCATATGGTATTTGGTATTCCTTTGATACTAATGACCATTTTTACGCCTATTGGGATGCCGATTGGGCCGGGGATGTAGATGGTTGTAGGAGCACTTCTGATGGGTGTTTCTATTTTGGTTCTATTCTTATCTCCTGGTTGAGCAAGAAGAAAAAATCCATCTGTTTATCCACTGCGGAGGCTGAGTACATCGTTGCCGGGAGTTGTTGCATGCAACTCTTGTGGATGAAGTAGATGTTGGAGGATTATGGGATTTCACAGGACACCATGACCATTTCCTGTGATAACACGAGCACGATACACATATCCCGCAATCCAGTCTAGCATTCATGCACAAAGCACATCAGGATACGCGAGCACTTTATACGTCAGTTAGTTGAGGAGAAAGTCGTATCCCTGAGTTTTCTCCCCACTGACCATCAGTTAGCCGATATTTTCACAAAAACTTTAGATGCCCTTAGATTCGAGAGTCTTAGGCAGTCTTTGGGGATTTGCACAGTTGACTGAGGGGTTGGTCCTTGTCTAGCATAGGATGCATTTTTCTCATATCATCTGATGCCTATTGCTAGATTGTATCATCTGTTTTGTTTTATTTTGTTTTGCTTTTTATTTTTTTGAAAAATCCAAAAAGATTTTCTTTTTATAAAAATTTTAGAAAATCTCAAAAAGATTTTATTTTAATAGAATTTTGAAAAATCCAAAAAGATTTTTTTTATTCACACCTTTTATGGATGAGCATTGAAGGTAGCCGAGTCACAATTTCATTCCATTTATCCATGTGACTGTTTGATAGAGATTTGAGACGCTACATCATTTCATTTATGTGCTTTACATTGTTTGGAGTCTTTGAGATGTGATTAGTGATCTCTTTCTACATGTTTGACTCCTATCTTCTTTACTGCACACATACACGGCTATATTTGATTATTGTACTTGTCTATCACATATTGGCTTGAGTGTTTCCATCTCAATTTTGTCTATACAACGTACAATATGCGATAAAACTTGATAAGATTGAAATGCATGTAAAAACCATTTTGGTGAGATTGTGTGTTTAATTGTGAATGGGGAGGGGCTGCGAAAGGTAATTATCTATCCTTTCCGCAAAAGCCACCGTTTCAAAGGACCTAAAAATTGAGGAATTTTATTATACGAGGTCCAAAGAGGTTAAAAGAGCCCCGAAAAATTTAAAGGCAATAAAAATAACTACATGCCAAATATGGGCCATTAGGTTTCACCAAAAATTCTCCAAAGTTTGAGAATTTAGATTACCTCTATTCAAAATATAAATCTGAGGGAGTTTGATTGGAAAATTTAAATGGGTTTGCACTTCCTTGAAAGTCCTGAAAAAGCATGAAATCGTTTTGGACGTTATATGTGTGGAAATCACTTTGAGCTTTGATTTGTTGATTTGATTGAGTCAATATCTAATACTTCCAACTTTTTACACCAAGGGAAGATTTTGAGTTCATTCGTTAGGAGTATCCGATATTCATCGTGCACATATGTCATGTTTGTATGCATTGATTTTCCTATCGAATTTAATCACACCCATACATTTACGCTATCATCGACTTGGTTGTTTTGTGTTCGTTCATGGTGTGATTTCTGTTTGTTTTCTGAGAAAAATTTGAAAAATCAAAAATAGTAGTTTATTCCTTGTAACACCCCATCTTTGCTTGCTTAATTTATTCTTCTTATTTGTCTATTTGGGGACATCATAAAAAGGGGGAGAAAGAATTATCATATAATGGGGGAGTTTTGAGTTTTTAAGATTTGATAAAGTATGCTTTCATCATAATTTGGTATCTATGTTTATCTTATTTCAAACTCGATACGTCACTTGGTATTTTTCTTTGTCTCATGTGTGTAGGTACCTCTTTTATGATCTTTAAATTTCACACCCTGATGAGAAAAGCATTGATATTCCTAAAGAGTTGAAGAAAAAACGATGTAGTCTTATTCATTTGTATCATTCCAGTTTTGGGTTCATGGAAGGGTAGATTTGTATAGGCATTTTGATATTTGATAATTCGGATGTTTGTTTTTATATTTGTACCGACATAGACATAGGGGGAGATTTGTAACGACATTTTTGTCCATTTTCTATTTATATGTCATACGTCGTTACATCGTTGAAGAAATTCAAGATCGCATCATCGTCAACAAATCCGAACATCAAAGAATTCAAGGAAGGAATTAAAATTCTGGACAGTCGGATCGGTCCACCTATTTTAAAAACAAATCGGTCCGCCCTGGACTGATCCGCCTCAAGCCAGATCGATCCGCCTTGCTCTTGAACCAGTAGACCCCGGATCGAATGCAAACCGAATATACCTCTTTCAAAAATGAACCGGTCCGACCTCGGACCAATCCGCCTGAGATAAAATCGTGCAGATCGTGCTGAGATTTTTTAGGGCCAGGTTTTCCTTTATAAACCAACTTTCGGGGATTGGTTTTCTAAGACTTTCATAGACGATTTTCAAAGTCCTAAAACTCTAAGTCTTCACCTTTTGAATCCCAAGACTCTTGTTTGATTCACACCACATATCCAAACCCTTGTGAATCTGTTTGCAACCCAAGAACACATTTGTGTGTCTATTCATACCCTTGTGGAGAAGAACGTTCTTCTTCTTCATTGCTGCCCTCCTGGAAAGGGAAACTTCTAGCCGCCGACTACAGATCCGACGTCTGCGGGTAATTCTGTGTCACTGTATTTTCATTGTAACCCGAGAAATTGTAAGTTACAATATTAGAGTGAAAATAAATGGTTTTGCCCCTTTGGGGGGATTTTTCCTCACATATGTGTGTTTGAATGTTCTTGCATAAGTTATCATCTTGTTCAATCACATATAGTTGCATGTTTAGGGTTTAATTGATAAAAACTGAGTTTAATTAAATAATATCTCTATTTGAACGCACGCACACTCTTTCAAAAAGTGACTACTGAATATTTACATGGTATATGTAGACTATATTTACATGTTCATTCTAAGAACCGAAAGTAATCTTTTACATTTTGGACTCTAGTTTACAAATTTTATCGGTGAAATTAATTGAAACTATTGCATATTTGAAATTTTTTATATAAAAATAAAAAATAAATTTGGAAACTGGATCACTCCGCATCCGTAAATAATATTAAATGAAGATTTTCTGCAATGACATTGTACCACAAGTTGATTAACTGGGAATATTGTCGCCTACAAGTTAGGGGTAGATACTTGCCAAGAACTAAATTTTAGCAGATAATAGAATAATTATGTCTAATTCAATCCTTCAACAATTTTTTCAGATAGTTACTTGCTCACTATTATGTATTTTAGAAAATATCTAGAACCAATGGGATACTTGAGACAAAGACCTTTCTTTAACTTTTATCTTCTTTTTTTTTTCTTTTTTTTTCAAACTTACTATTACTATCTTCTCACTGCTTTTAAAAATAGGGAGTTGTTTTTCTTTGCAAAATATTTTACGTGTTCAACAATGGTAGGCGTGGAAGACTTGCAAGCGCGGGTGAGATACTGCCGTGGTCACTTAGATTGATTTATTTGAGAAGAACGAAGCATTACCAAACTGAATGGCTCTACGTCCATATATTTTCAATATCTGAGTCACAGGTTGATTAGGTAGGAGAATTTCCCCCTACAAGATACTTGCTCAAAAATTAAATTTTAGCTCATAGTAGAATAATTCTATCCAATAAAATCTTTCCACATTTCTTATTAATAGTTAATTGCCATCATTTCTTTAAGAAAATATGTAGTACCTAATTGAGTTTTACTTGTAAAACGTTAAAATTTTCATTCGTAGAAGTTAGGTGTGAAAAATCATATCCACTAGGATTTTTACAATGTTAAATACATATCCTAGTTAATAAAATTATAGAAGAGTAAGTTCTCAAATATTATTTTCATGATATGCAACTTAAAAAGGGCTACAAATAATGTTATGCATGTGCGGAATATTATTATTGTAATAGAGGGACTCAGTTTGGAAGAGGAATTATAAGAAAAGTAATGAAGATAAAACTTTTCCAGTTTCTCTCAATCATATTTTGAAAATCTATACTTAATATTATATGATAAACATAACTTTTAACTTTATGTATGATAAACATATTTTTTTCAAATCATTCCAATAATTTCTTTTTCAATGACGTACTACACCTCCTGAAAAAAATATTTACAGTTCATATGTCCTAACTATGGTCATATTTTTTTTACAGTTCATACTTAATTCCCTGAAGGGTATATATTCATATGCACACCAAAACACAAATACGCACAGGGAATATGGTATGAAAAAAAATATTCCAATAGAAATAAAAATAAATAAAATAATTAGAAGAAATCTGAATGTAAATATCCATACTCGGGATGCATAGTGTGAGGGAAAAGTTCTAACTCAGATAAGAGGTGAGGAGATGATGTATGAGGGAGAGACGTGGATGGGGAGAGAAAACGAGAGATTTATCATCATAAATAGGAAGTTAACTCAAAATTTTCTAAAATCAAGTCATCCACTATTATAATCTTGGAAAAAAAATTCAAATTACAAATAACATTACCGTTTGATTATTTGAATGTAAGTGATCTTTCAATTTTCTACATCAATATGGGAGGCCACTTGCAAAATGGTACATGTCCATATAATATGGAGTAAAGGTGTTTTACTATTTTTTGGATGTAAGATATTTTTGCTTTTTATGTATGATATTTTGGCATTTCATGCACATGCATGAAATGTCATGCCAAAAGTAATTTTTTTAAGAAGGGGAAATAATTTTTTTTAAATATATATTTTTTTAAATGGAGTAAAGGTGTTTTACTATTCATTAGATGGATGATATTTTTGTTTCTTATGTATGATATTTTGGCATTTCATGCACATGCATGAAATGTCATGCCAAAAGTTGTTGTTTTTTTAAAAAAGGGGATTTTTTGTAAATATATATTTTTTAAATATTTTATTTGACAAAAATATATATATTTTTAAATATTTTTTTTCGTTTTTATTTTTTTAAAGGTGTTTTTAAAAAAAAGGCGAGTTGTTATGGGTTGGGTTTTCTTACGGGGGCAAATATATATATATATATATATATATATATATATATATATATATATATATATATATATATATATATATATATATATATATATATATATATATTGAAACTATTTCATAAGTTGATAACACAAGTAGAGGTCCTGATTTAGCCAACGATGCAAGAAATTAAGGGCCCAGATTAGTTGACAGCGATCGAAGGCACATGGATCTGCAAAATTTACATGTTCACTTCACCTTACCTCGAGACTCTCAATCTCACCCACCCCAGTACGTGAATAGAACAAAAAACATAGTTCCTTCTTTACTATCTCGAAAGCCTCTCTCTCTCTCTGTCTATCTCTCTCTCTCTCAAATGCTCTTCCTTCTCATGATCCTTCAACCTCTGGCCTCTCCGCCTCTATCAAAGCCTCTCTTCCTCTTATCAGCAGTTTCTAAAGCAAGATGAAGTTTTGGATTTTTTCAGGGACTTTTGGGTACGGTGCCATCAAAGAGTTGTATTGAATGAATGGAAAGCAAGATCTATGAATACGGTGAATGAACGATGTCGGGGTGAAAACATCTTTAGATACGGTGAATGGAAAGCAAGATATATGGATACGGTGAATGAACTCTCAATCTCACACACCCTCTATCTCTCTTTCTCTCTCTTTTGAGTTTTTTCCTTTTCATTTGTGCTTTTCTAACCGGTTTTTATTTTGGTGTTCCTCTGCTATTATGCTTCAAATTTTATATTTTTTGGCATTAAAGGTCCCAGGTACTCTCTCATATTATATTCAATTTTGTGATTTCATAGTGTCTTTATTTGGTTTAAGAAGCTTTAATCCCTTCCAACAAAACTACGTATACTATCTCTACCTCTGTGTGTGGTGTTTGTTATTGGTCAAATTTTATAGTTGTTTGGTAAGAGGATTTTGATGTTAATCTCATGCTACACATTAAGAAATGAAAATAAAAAAGTCTTAAATAGTTGTTACGAAGTTGTTTTTATTGTTTATGATTTTTTATTTTTGGCATGGATTCAACATAATATTATTGAAGATTACAGTGTAGAAGTCTACATAATTAGTATAAATATTATTGAAGATTACACTCATCGACCAAAAACAATTACACTCAACCTAAGTACAATGACATTGAGGTCATATATGATGTTTAACAATAGGGGTTGTGCTATTGAATGTTGGTTCTTAAAATAAATATGATGTTCTCGAAGACACCTATGTTTGATACACTGGTCGATGCTTAATACACTTTGTAGGCCAGATAGTTATCTCTAAACTGTTGTTTCTAAATGTTTTTCTAATTTATTTTTTCAATAGTTTTTATTTTTATTTTTGACCTTACTATACCAGTGATTTATACTTTAGCCATATACAGAGGTTCGGGAAATTGTCTTGAACTATGAGGTATAATATTTTGGGAAATTCTGAATTTGTTTCACCCAAATCTCTCTCGACTTCGACCTCCATTACCAATCCAAGTTATGGTATTTTTTTTATAAAAGGCTTTCGTCTTGCAAGTGTGGTTGTATAATGTTTGATACTTTTCATTCAGTGTGTACTTTTAACACTTTCCAATTTATTTTTGCAAGTGGTGTTATAGTGGTCTATAAAAAATGTGAGAGTTTTCTCTCCCTCTCTCTCTCTAGGGTCTTATCCATGGATAAATAAGTCTATTTATTTATTTTGAACTCTAAACTTGATCCCACGGTTGTAAATAAGGCTTATTCATGATATACTGATGTCAAATCATGTAATGCCGAATTAATGGTCTTCAATTGTTCAAATAATTACCTTCCTGGAGGTGCTACGGTTCATTTTTTAGTTTGTTATGTGTTTGGAATCATCCTAGAGGGCTCGGGTCCTCTCTTATTAGACTTTAGTTGAACTTAAGATGCATAAAAAGGATCTTTATCTATTTTGTTTATTTTTAAACTTCTTTCAGATCATCGATACCAAGGTTTGATTATTTGTTTAAATATTAGAGTCCATATAATATAGGGTTGGTTTAGAGTTGTATATTTGTCTGATTTGTTGCTTCATTTATCAAGTTTAGGAAGCTGCTGAGAAAATGTGACCAACTGAGAAAAAAATTGAAGCCCTTTGCTCTTTCGATCCTTGCCAACTGTACCTCCGCCTGCCTAGCCGGTCACTGTCGCAAACCATCACCTCTGGATACTCCGATACTACCACCTCTCTACTGAGAAAACGTGAGCAACTGAGAAAAAAATTAAAGCTTCACTCTATACCCTATAACTCTGAGTGGTGTTTTGTATTTGAGTTTGTCGTGTATCTGAGTGTTTATTTCAGTTTGTGCAACCGTGTGCGTTCATTCACGCTTTATTCTTGAGTGTTTATTTATGTGTATTTGTGTTCATTCAAATAGTGTTTATGTAATAAACATATCTTTTTCGGTGGATTAAACGTATGTCTGATACTTTTGATAATTTCTGACTTTTTTGGTGGATTAAACATAACCTTTTATTTTATGTGTTCACTGCAGAATTTTAAAGGTTGCTGAGTTGATCTGCCTTCATCTTATATAGATATCATCTTGGAGGTGTGCCGACTGGGGAGTCCAAACATCAATCCAAAATCCAGTGGGTTTTTCTTCTCTCCTCCGATCTCATAGTTGATCAGCTTGGACACGAGGCCACTGGAACCGCCATAATAGCATTCTCTTAAACGTAGGAGAGGAGCAAAGAAGATGACTAAATAGAACGGATGTCGTACTAGGTACTCTATTTTTTTTCCTCAAAATTGATGTTGTATCACATTTCCTAGATATGGAACTTCAATACAGTAAGAGAACACGACATGAAGGGATGCCGTATCAGGTACTCTGTTTTTTTTTTCTCTACCCAGTTGGTGATTAGCTGTGCGTAAATAGAAATTAGAAGCTGCAAATCTAGCATCATTCGTATGTGATCCACAAATGGCGGAACTGATTATGAAATAAGGTCACCGAACCACCTTGTTGGTTGACGATCGCTCTCCTCTCCGGCCTAGATAGAAAATTGACCAACAACCCGAAGATACCACGTAATTACTGATGCAATTTTGTGAGTTTTTTTTCCAGCTTAAAACTCTTTATACATATTCCACTCAACAAAGAACCCACACAATTATTTTTAACTTTTTTCACGTATATAACGATATGTGTCTATAGTTTCTATAAAGAAGTTGATATAACTCAATATTCTATTTTTGATTAAAAAAATCCCAACATATAATGACATCCAAAGTTTTGCATATTTGCATTTTCACGATCTTTTTCACTTCTTGCACCGCTTGTAATAAGTGACACAAAGTTCACAAAAAGTGAATATGGACCCCTAATTGCAAACATGAAAATCTTTAAATCCTAGAGTGAAAATACACACAACTACATAATCTCAAAGTGAAAATAACTCAAATAAATTTACATATGTTGTGTGTGAGCTGTAGAGGATTATCTCTCCAAAATAGAAGTTGTTTGTTGGTTAGTTGCTGACGTTATACATAATTAGTTGTCAGTTGGTAGGGCAGTAAGTAGTTAGCCATTCTGCTGTAAACTTCTCTCCACCTTTGGTAACTCTGATTAGTTAGGCTCTATTATAAATAGTAGGAGCATCAATGAAAAGAAATAAAACAACCTTCATTCAATTTCTCTTTTCTTTGTCATATTCATTGTTTCTTTTGTATTTTTTTTCCGTTTTCGAATAAACAAACAAGTCACAATACTCAATTGTGACAAATCTGGTATTAGAGCATGAAACTTCCTGATCATTCACTTTGTCAAATTTAACTAGGTACAAGTAACTCGAAGTGAGTATTAACCCTCAAGATGCTTGAATTAAAGAAATGAGTGAGAAGATGACAAGGGTGGAAGCAAATTGGCGGGGATGAGAGAAATTATGACGAGCAAAAATTCAGTCACAGATGAAGGGATTCATGTCAGATAACAGAGGAAAACAACGAAAAGGGATTGTTATAGATGAATAAAATATTTATGAGTTTGAAATTGTGGTAGAGAAAAAAAGGGGAAACAAAGGGAATTACTCAAAAAACGATCGTCAAGATGCTAAAAGTTCACCAGGGGAAAGTCTGTGGGGCTGCACGACATAAAAGGGGAAAGTCTGCTGGGTTGCATGGTATAAAAGGCCACCTAGGGAATACGAGGCACTGGCCGAAAGACTCAATTTGCGAGTCCAAGAACATGATCATCGGGTATGTTTCTTTACCTCGCAGACTGTTGGGTTGACCGAAATTCTTGAAGCCTAATCAAGTGGTCCATTAGGACCCTCGAATGAGATTTAATTTGGAGGCTGGAACACATCATGCCAGAGCCTATACTAATTGTTAATACTTTATTTTTATAGGTTGCCTTGCAGAGACATGAAACATGTTCATTGAAAGCTTATATAACTGTTATTGCTTTTACCAACTATTTTTTTGATAAAATCTGAAAGGTGAGTTACACACAAACATAGTGACATGTAAACAATGACACACACATGGTTATGTTTTTATATTTGGCTTTTGATCTTTTTGTCATGTTTGTGTCACTCATCGATACATTCGATCTCTTTTGTTCATAACTGATATATAAGGTCAAAGGTAAATCATAGTCTATAACTTATCTCTTTTGTTCATAAGTGTTCTATTTAATATAATTTAGATTTATTGTTATTTTAGTTTAAAAAGTACTATTAGTGTGTTATGTATTTTTCATGTTGTCGGGTTTGTCTTTGTCGATAGTGACAACATTGCAAAGTAAGATAATTTTTTCTTTAGTCCACTCATAAATAATGTAGTTCAAAACTATTTTAGGATTGGATACAATGAATGTAACTTGTGTATGTTTGTAAGTGGTTAACAATTATGTACTTGATTTAATTTTGTGCCATTGGAATAGGCATGTATAGGTAAATTAATTCAAATTTTCAAGTTTATTATAATTTTCTCTGTCTGGTTTGAAAATGCCCCATTGTGCGATTGGAATCATCATGTACTAGGTGAATTAATTCAAATTTACAAGTTTATTATACTTGCCCTGTTTGGTGTGCATCTGTGCTTACATTATATAATGATTGTTTTACAAATTTGCAAATTTTTCTAGCAACTGCAGGCCCGGTTCAGGTGATTGTTGGGACATTTTTTATTAATAACAAGAAGGATGTAGTTTCTGGGGTTAAAGATAATGCTGCGGCTAACATGTTTCCATCACCATTTCCAAGTGTAAACTTTCTGCTAGGGTTGAAGGGTGGAAGAATCGTTGCGATGTCACCAGTTCCAAGTGTAAACTTTCATGTGTATTATTTTGCTTTCGATAGTATAAAAGTTATGTATTATTTGATTTTGAGTTTTTATCGATTTAGACACTATTTTAGGTACTTCTTTAATATATGGTGGAATTATAAGTCGTTTTGAGTATTTCTTATCACGTTTTTCGCATGGTGGTTTGAGTCTATAGGTTATGGATTTTTAGACATTGGAATTAAATAAGGGCATTGCGAATATTTGTATCATCCTTTTTATCTTTCTTTTTTCAGGACTATTTTTATTCAAAATTTAGATCTTTAAATTGACACAACATGGGGACTTAGATGTAGAATCATGTTGGGGAACAAAATTTTGGTCATTTTGCAATTATGAACTTTTGAAATTTTTGCCGTTATATGATTACGTACTTTGAAAATTTTTATCGTACCTTCAGGAACGGGCATTCTGCTAGTGTATATATATATATATATATATATATATATATATATATATATATATATATATATATATATATATATAACATTATTGGAAAAATCTAAAAAATTACATAATACACTACACCAAAACACGCCATTAGTAACACAATTTTACTGTTTCTAAAAATATTAGTAACACAATTTTTTCGTTAGAAAAAAATCATGGGGCCTGAAGGTAGTAACGGAAAATTCTGTTACTAATAGAAAAGGTAAAATTCAGAATTAGTAATGGAAAATTCTGTTACTAATAGTAATAGTAAAATTCTATTGCTAATAGTAACGGTAAAATTATGTTGCTAATAATAACGATAAATTTTAGAATTAGTAATGGTAAAATTCTTTTGCTAATAGTAATGGTAAAATTCAGAATTAGTAACGGTAAAATTCTGTTTGTTATATTAATACATATTTAAAAAAAAATCAAGATCCAATATCCTGATTATTCTTACCAAGCTATTTAAATTCTAAGAATATATACAAAAATGGTCTACCAAAACAGGGGCATTATATTCAACATTTACATTTATATTGGTCTCCACTATTTATTTACAAAAGAAAGTTAAACTAAACAAATGAAACTTCGTAATACAATCGCCCCGAAAGTTACATTATTTTAATAAAAGTATCCAATATAACATCCTAGTACAATCATCCCCAAATGATATATTTTTGTATTATAACAAAACAAATGAAATATAAAAAAGAAGTCCGTTCTTGTTGACTATCAACTTTCGTTCTGTTATCATCGCCATCAACGCCGCAACTCGCAACGCTGAAAACTTGATAAGGATCCAAACATGACATTCTATCAAACACAATAAAATTATCGTATTAGTTATAATATCAACATTTAGTCATACAAAATTAATTTTGTACAAAAAAATATCCACCAGCAAAATTAATTACACAGGTATGTGCACTTAAAAGTAAGACATTTCACATCAGCACTTAAAAGTAGGACATTTCACATATAAACAAGTATGTGAACTTGAAATATCACACTTTCACATTAGCACACAACACATATGGTTTCTAACACAAATTCCATTTTTTTGGTACAACTAACACTGTTCACACAAACAAATAAACTCATACTCGCGCTGCACACAAACATTGAACACACAATTGACACTATTCACACAAACATACTATGATAAAAAATGAATTAAAATTTCTCTGTACTTTACATCCAAGCATTTAGTGTGCATTCATGAATTCTGGCTATTTTTCATAAATTCACACGATGTGAGATGTAAGAAATGCAAAAGAAAGAACTCAAGTACAAAAAAGTAAGAACTAGATCAAATTCATTCTGGATTTACTTCATCCAACATAATATGATCCCATTTGACGAAGTAAAAATTAGATCCCATAATACTATCATCTTACGAATATCCTGCACACATGCCAATTTTCGTTATTTAATGATAAATTCCACTTCCACAAATGCACATAAATGACACTACATTTGGTAATGAAGACAATATCAATTTACGGTGGTATCACACTACGAGCCCTACTAAGATTTACTACAACTAAACTTTAATTAAATAAAAGTACATCAAAACGTATAAGTAGTCAAAGCAATACACACAGTTGGGAAGCTTACCGGATTCTGCTATAGAGGCAGCGTCTGAAGAAGTAATCCGAGAACATCATCATTCAGGTCGGATTATTTACAAAACGCGATACAGCCCTACTAATCTTTACAACTTTTCTCTTTCTTTACCGCCTTTGAATCCCACTCCAATACTAGACTCATCTACATCCTAATCTCAACTATTTCTACACAAACCAACTTGGACCGGTGACTTAGTGACGAGTCATGACTCTTAGATCCTGCTAAATCTTCATCAACCCGGCCATAATTCCTTTCAGCAAATCTCTTGAACCTGCACCGACTCCTAACACTGTGAAGATCATTTGATAAGTTATAAATATGACCTATGTCATAAGCTTTTAGCGGCAGTCCATTATTAGTGTCAGCAGAATTTGAGTCGACCCGGATAATCGTGACTCCATCTAGATCCATTATTCAGCATTTTTCAGCATTCAATAATCTCTCAAGAGAAGACTTTCCTGAATCTTTATCAAAGAGTCTTCTAGATAAATCTCCAATTTGTTGATTAATGCTAACTTCCCACACCAATATGAATTTTAATTAAGAAATGAAGCTGCTGTTATCAGACAATATTTGTTTTGTAGTTTCTAGTTCCCTTTCAGCCATGTCCCAATGTCGCTGCTTGCGATATAGTTTTCCTAAAATGAAAAAAAATGTAAAAATAAAAAGTTTTGGCCGTTTAAAACATTCATTTTCTCCAAATAGTTTTTGAAGCACAGCTTAAACAGTCATCATATAAAAAAATAATAGTTTTTGCAGCACGACTTCTTAATGGACCAATAACATTGAATTTATTAGTCTAGAAGAAAAGTGGTTTTCAATATTTAAATTATTTGATTTTAGGCGAAAGAGTAAGTCCATTTGATTTTACACAACACTGAAAGAAAAAAGAACAAACAATTGATAGCTTTGTCTTTGTCCATTTTGCACAAACTAATAAAAAATATCTAAGTATACTATATCACAAATCCCAATTAATCCTAAATGTGGTCTTCATAAGAATTGATGGGTCCATTCCTTGTTAGAACTACTAAATTCGTAAAATTAGGCTCAAGGCAATACCTGCAGATAACGTGTTGACTCTGATTCTGTGTTTTCTTCTAGCTTCAAAACCCAGCACCTTTATCAAGCATATAATCTGATAAGGCAATCCAAACATTAGAATACAATTATAAACATTGTCAAAATAAATATTTAAAATACAAGAGAACTCACTTTTTTGTCACTCTCCAAGGCAGCCTTTGCTGAGCTCATGCCTCTACCATATCTTTACACAGAAAAGATGACAATATTAGAATTATATGATCCCAAGTTTTTTAGAGATGTTAATTATAACATAGTTGATTAAACAATGAAAATTACCCTAGTATGATCCTTTCAGAAGCAATGTAGGTTAGAAAAAACGAAACACCACCTACGAGAAAACATATAAGCTCTATCATTTTTTCTCTCTTTAGAAAGTCCAAAGATAGAGAAGAAAATCATATCGAAAGTGGATCGTACCTGGATTCATGATTGGAATGAAACGCTGGAGTAAAGAAATAAAGCAATAGCTCGATGCAGAGATGGATGGAAGATATCCATATCTTGATGTCTCCAAGAGTGGTTTCATAACTTGCAACATGAACACTTCTATCATTAAGATGGAAAAACAACATCGTTAACATACACACATGCAAGGGTCGGGAAATTTTAGAAGGATGAGGATTACTTCAGAATTGAGGCCTCCATACAAATCAATAAAAATTTGTTAAAAATCATTTAATTAACTGTTAAAAGTTTTGGTATGCTAGTTTTTGGAAAAGCATCATATTAAGCGGTACAGATTAATGCAACTTCTATGAAAATCTGAAAGTACTTTTTTTGAAGTTTTTAAACTTTAATTACATCCTAAACATTGTCGAAAATTGAGGGCCCAAGGCACCTCCATACACACACACACACAAATTGAGAGACAAACGAAAGTATACCTCTAGTCCATTTACAAATGAGTGCACAAGGATGTCAATGGTACCAAAGTCTTGTTTCTCACATTCAACAACTTCCTGCAAGACATACGTAATGAATTTCACATATGTCCCGTGCCTTTCCACATCTACATGGCTAGTCTGATATATTTGAGTTCTATAAGTACTATCATGAAGCTCATTGGCCATGGATAGTATTAAAGTCACACTGAAAGTTAAAGATGTTGTTTAGGTATCTCATCCGATTCCATTGTACGATTAAATTGGAAGTAACAAGATTTATAAATTCATTCATCATTAGAGGAGATATAAACATCAAAACTATAGGAAAAATCGATACAAATAACTACGAAATCACAAGATTAAGCTCTTAGGCAACTCATGCACTTTTGGTTAGCAGAGTACTTGCTACTATTTGGCTTAGGTAGTTCTTTTGACCACTCATGAAGGTGTAGTTTTATGTGTGTGTGTGTGTGTGTGTATATATATATTATCATATGCACATTAACTCTTGTGAAATCAGTAATCAAATACTGTATCAGATCATCTGGTTCAAAGTCAAGGCCGATACCGCGACGATACGGCCGAGTTGACTAGGTATCGGTGCCCACCGATCCGATTCCGAGTTACGAGTTGAGTTTTCAATTATTGATGTGAATCGAAATTTCTCGGTAGTATCGGTGATATAGCGGTATAATCGGCCCATATCGGTGATATCGCAGTAGAATCGGCCCATATCGGCGATATCACGATGGAATCGGCCCATATCGGCGATATCGCGATCGAATCGACCCATATCGGCGATATCACAATAGTACGACCCATATCGGTGATATATCGGCCGAGATGGTACAAGTTACTAAGAATCTGTGTGTGTGGGTTATTTGATCATCGTGTGGGTTTAATTTAGTGCGTTGTATATGTGCCAGTTTTTTTTAAAAGAATGCAAATGATCCAAATGTTATTTGTTATTATTTTTTATAATAATGTTCCCAATGTTATATTTTAATATGTTATTATTTATAAACAAACGTAAATGTTATTCTTTTACAAACAAATACACAATTGCAATTATTGTAAAAATAATATTTGTATCCTCTAAACATTTGTAAAAATAATATTTGCATCCTTTATGTAAAAATAACATTTGCAACACAAGTAAAAAAAAAATATTTGCATCCTCTTTGTAAAAAAATAACATTTCCATCAATTTAAAAAAAAACATTTGCAACCCAACAACACAAAAAAAATAACATTTACATTCCTTTTATAAAAAAATAACATTTGCATCATTTTTTGTAAGAAAATAATATTTGCATCCTTTTTGTAAAAAACGATTGTAAAAAAAACGTAATGTTTTGTCAAAATCACTATTTGTATCATCTTTGTGAAAAAATAACAATACGAAAAAAGAAACATTTCTATCCTATTTAGGAAAATATAACATACTTAAAAAACACATTTGTATCCTCTTACTAAAAATAATAGTAAGAATATAATAGTTGTATCCTCTTTGTAAAAAAAAAATATCCTCTTACTAAAAAAGTAACCTTTGTTTTTCTTTGTAAAAGCATAATATTTGTACCCTCCGTGAAAAAAAACATTGATTTATTATGGAACATTGAATCCGGCAAGTTCGCAGCACGTCAATATAATCAATTGTACAATGTTATGCATATTAAAGGATAGTTTTTAACTTATCTGATTGGTCCACATTGTTAATCGTATTTTTTTAAAATTTTCTAGATTTTTTTCGGAATTTTTTGCGCTCTCTAAATAGTGAATCTTTGCGTATCGCCCGATACCGTGACCGATACCGCGACCGAGTTGAAAATCGAGTGGCCGATACTGGGACCGATACCGAGACTTTGAACCATGATCAGATGTTATCCTACATTATAATTATACCCACCACCTCAAACATCATACTTCAATAATTATTTTATTTTAAGTTATGATATCTTGGGGTATCCATGCCTGACTAAAATATGTTTAGGCCTCCAATCCGAACACACCACTATCTATAGATTACACACAAAAAAAAAACAGAGAGGAAGAGAATAATACTCAGAGAGAATCGGGGGTTAAGTTACCATAAGATGTTGTGAGCTTCTTCATTTGAAAGAGAATTTCTTGATAGAAAATGAAAGGAGGGGAACATTGTGTCCATATAGAATGACTGTTGGTTTTAGTATGTAAAATCAACTTTGGCGTTTCGATTTTGGATTGAGAATCTACCGGTGAATTTGGTGTAGAGGGAGCTATATTGGACACTTCAACACTTTAATGAGTAGTGGATTATGAAGAGATTACACTAATTTAAATATAGATTACACTAATTTTTAGCCCCTCGCGATGCGCGGGTGCTTTGCAGTTCTTACTATACAATGCAATGCAAACATACTTACAAAAATAGAGGTAAATATATAATGCTAAAAGACCTATTTCATATTTGTGTGATACTTGCTATTAATACAGGAAAATTTATAAAAGGATAATGAATATATGTATTTCATGAATAGAACATTTGATTCCAAAAAAAATACTTGCATGTAAAATTGAAATGCAAAAAAGCGAACCTTTAATGATGAAGTAAGGAAAATTAAAAAATAAATATCCCCCCCCCCCCCCCACACACACATATATATATATATATATAATATTATAATTTATAAATATAAATCATTTTATAAAACAAAACTATTTTTATAAAAATATATATACATAATCATTTTTTGATAAAACTATAATTTTAATACTTTTTTTTGAATTTTTTTAATAAAACCTAATTTTGTAATGATAAGTATAAATTATTTTATTATATATAAAAATTGTATTTTTAAAAAGTAGTTTTCTAAAAACTACAGTTTTTAACTTCATTTCTTTATATAAATTGTGTTTTCAAAGGCTTTAAACAATACTATTTTATAAAAATATAAATAGATAATAATTTTTTTATAAAACAATAGTGTAACACTTTTTTTTATAATTATTAAATAAAGCATAATTTTATAAAGATAGGTTTAAAATATTTTATTATATATAAAAATTGTATTTTCTTAAAACAGTTTTCTAAAAACTGTAGTTTTTAACTTCATTTTTTTAATATAAATTGTGTTTTAAAAGATTGTTCTATAAATATGAATAAAAAAAATTTTAAGTAAAAAATATTTTTATAATGCAATGTTAACATTCAAAATTTATAAACTATTTTAGAAAACTGCACAAAATTTTTACAAAAAACATTTTTTGAGTTATATCTAAAAATGATTTATTATATAAATATTAACATTTATTAATTTAGGGAAAAATGTTTCATATAAAAAACTTTTATATGGGAAAACACTATTTTTAATACTAACACAACTCTTTGTATTTAATGTGGATATTGAGACATGCCATATATATATACTAGTATATGCCTGTGCCTGAAGGCACGACGAAAAATTTCAAAGTTCCTAATCGCAAAACGACAATAACTGTAAAAGTACCTAATTGCAAAAACGACAAAAAATTTGGCATGACGATAAATTTATTCCCGTGATAAATTTGTTTTCGTGTCGCCAATAGTGCAAATATAATTAGGGTGTGCTCGTGCCTTGGTAAAGAAAAAACTATTTTCCACATTTCGACATTATTTCGTGACAAACATTCATGTACGATGGCATGTGTATAAACTTAATATAATGAACAACATGTCACGTGACGCTCGTCGTGCTGAAAAATAATAACGTGTGACACTCTAGGTCCCACCCACTCGCCCCATCTATCAAACTACAATAGAGGGCCAACTTCATAACTTATAATATATAAAAAAAAATTAATGGATTAAAAATATTTGTGTGATATTTTTTAATTATTATTCCAACCTTCTACTTTATTTTTTTTCTCACATGTCCCTGTGTTGCATGAAAGAGGAAGGTTAATTATGATGTTAAAATATTGAAAAAGATATACTGGTAAAGTAGTCTTTGGATATTTTTTAAATATAACTTTAGGTACTACATCACTAATCTATTTTGTAAATCAATGCATATCTACGTGTACTATGGGATTGTCATGAATACAGACCTATAAATCTGTCAACTCAATTTAGACATTCAAATAAACTGCAATAATGAGCATATGAATAATATTTTAATGATACGTCTTCAACGATGATAATGATTTTAAATTATATTATATTGTAAAAATAGTTTTTATCATTAATAATAGCCATCAATAATAAATAAATTTTCCCTGATTTTTTCTATGTTTAATGTCTTGTGTTTACAAGCGGTGAAAAATACTGGTTAGTTTAAATCAGGATGATCAATTACAATTGGTGAAAAATATTCTAAAACTCAAAGGCGGGGAATCTTCAGTCAATAATTTACTTGGTAAAGCCATAAAATTAAGGAAAATGATACTACCCAGTAACACCCCTTATTTTTAAAGGTCCGTTATTTTAAAACTTATTTTTTTTTAATTTTACAACACTTAAAACAATTTTTGTAGTTCTTAAAACTGTTTAAAGGTCCATGTTAAAAACTATTCTAATAAGAAATTATGTTTTTTCATTATTTTTAACTCATTTAATTCATCAAACATCCATTACCCAATATTTTCTTTTTTTAAAGATCCGTGCCAGCGACACCCCTTATTTTTAAAGTTATGGAGTAGCAAAACTTAAAATGATGGAACCTAATCAATAATAAAACATACACCCACTATATCAACTTTATAAGACAAACAGTGAAAACGAAGATAAGAAAGATACAAAAAAACAAAAAATGAAACAGAGCACCCCATATATCAGCTTTATAAGACAACACTCCAAATGTGAGCACCCCATGTATTAGCTTTAGTACAGGAACACCACAAACATAGCACACCTAATGAGATGGAGAAATTAAAGGTTGTACATTACTGACTAAATAAAAAATACACACAAAGAGTTGATGTGTTTAGATACAGACCATTCATCAACTGCATCTTGGAAAGTTGGCCTCAACAACATTATTGAAAATAATACAACAAAAAAAAATTGAGATGAATCAGTTGCTCTCGGGGAATCAACAACAATACTACAGTTTGAGGCGCAAAAGAAAATTTTCATACCAAACCTTTATTATAGTTTGACATTCTAAAAAGAAAAAAATTAAAATATACTTAAAATAAAAAAAGTTGTAATAATAAAAATAGCATCATCTCCAAACCTGCAATTGCCATAAAATAGCATCATCATCGCTACATCAACTCCACCACCCTATAAAGATATTTGTTATTAGGAATAAAATTGGCCCTGTTAACAGGGTCATGTTTTGGTAAACAAATCAAATTAATCAAATCCGTAAGAAAAAAAGAACCACATGGATCTCTTCCAACTAAAGGTTACCCAGAGACAAAAAAAATTAAACCCGAAATAAAAAAGAATCCCATGGATCTCTTCCAATTAAAGGTTACCCCGCTACAAAACAAATTAAACCTAAAACTACAAAACAAATTAAATATGTGGGTTTCTTTGTTCTTGAATGAGATCACTGCTTAATGGTACTAACTCAAACAAAATTGATTTCTAACTGGGATATAAAAAAAATCAATTAAAAAAAACTCAAATGAACTCTACACACCAAGAACCAAGAACCGAAAATACATGGGTGTTCTCCTATTTCTTAAGTGCCAATGAAGAGGGATCTACAAAAAACATAAAAAAAAATTGATCTTAAAAAAACGTAAAACTAAATCCAAGCCCCCAAATTATACCAACAGTTGAAATGTGTGTGTAAGCAAAGAAATAAAGAGAGGAAACGACAGTGGCTACCTGATGGAGGCAGCGACGGTAGTAGAGAGGAAATCAGGCAGCGACGGTGGCGGAGAGGATGGCAAACAGACCCATTTCGTGTGTTTACAGTCGTCAAAACAAAGATCTTTTTCGTGTGATTGCCGCTTCAAACTACAAACAACCATTTCCATCAAGAACTGAACAACCACTGTTTTCGGCCAGACTCGAAACCTCCATTAACTTGAAACCAGGTCCTCTGCTCCAACTACAAACAAAAACAAAAATAAAAAAGAAAACGCAGAGAAAACGGTGTTGTTTGAGAAATCGTACATCTGTTAATCGTACATCTGTGAAATTAAACATGCATATATGAGACGATCTATGAGACGATTTACCTATTAGGAGAAAGTCTTTTGGGTGTGACGCGGAGATGGGCAGATAAGGGGTGATGGAGAAAGGGAACTGATGCAGCGGGCTTAGAAAGGGTGATGGAGGCGGGGAGGGGATAGCATCATGGGGATGAGGAGAGAATAAGGGGGGAGGGGAGAGCAGCGGGGAAGTAGAGAATGAGGGTGGAAGGGAGAGCAGCGTGGGGAGGAGATAATGAGGGACCATAATTAGAAGGGAGGGGGGGATGAGGGCGACGGGGTAGGACTGTGGTTTCTCTCTCCCATCATTGATTGTTGTTGTTTAAATGGGAGGCTGAAGAGTAGAAATGATAAGGGTGTTTTTATTAACACCATGATAAATCATTAACACCCATCCATTTTAATTACCCACCTACTCGAGGCTTATATTCTTTTAACCTTACCCATTATTAAGATTTGTAAAATAAAAAGCAAAACTGGGTTGAACTACCTCTTTCTCCCGACAATACCCAGAAAAAAACACACCCTTGACTTCCATTCCATCCACTTCAACCAACCAACAGGGGAAGGCGACGGTGTCCACTTCCGAAATTTGTTCGGCACGGGGTAAAAGCCCCTCGATTGGACTTAGTCCAAAATTCTGAAATGAGGAGTAAAAGTTCTAATGTGAGAAGTTTGGTACAACTTCTCGTACGTTTTGTACAGATATCACTATGAAATTAACAGTTTTTTTGTTCAAAGTATTTCAATTTTGTGATGTAATACTTATGGCCTTCAAATTTGATTGTGAAATGGGAGTTGGATTAAATGTAGTTGATGTCTTCAAATCTGATTGTCTTAGTTTTTTATTTGGCACTAAATGTATTTATAGTGCCTGCGTTCTGCTTTGGAAATCTAGTAAAGCAAAAATATTTCTGTTTCGATTGAAATAAACAATGATGTTTTGATTGCATAGTATGTTTTATATATATTCTTATTTATAGTTTCATTAGAGACATCAAATGTAACAGGTCTTTCAAATATGGGGCACGAAGCCTAAATATCTTTGTATTTAAATTTACTAACTATAGATGATAATGCTAAAGACAACATTACTATGCGTTAAAGGTTGCATCTACCTATATTGAATTACTATGACAGTTCTATTTGGTTGTATGGTTGTACCTAACTGATATGTTGAAGACAGTATGTTTGTTTTCAGTTCATTTTGACTGAAAACACCATTTAATAAGTTATCATAATGTCAGGATGTTATTAAGAAAATCCAAAAGATATAAATTAATTGTCAACTATAAAAATCGTTTCCAATTAAACATCCCCCAGAAATGACAAATAAAATCAGTCTAAAAATGCATAAAAAGCTGTCTCAAACGGTAATTAAGTTAATAATGTAAACGCTTGCTTCCGAACAAGAATCTGAACGTAAGTGCGACACCCGTTGCTAATCAATCCAGATATGGTCAGATCTACGTTTCACTGTTACAAAAACATATCAAATTTTAAATTAAGGGATGAACTTGAAAAAAGGAAAATACATTACTGAAATTATAAGATGTTTGGAAGCATAAAAAAATAACGCTATCGAATAATATACCTTTATCGATCTTCATATTAAGTGTAATTGTCTCTGATCTTAGATAACCAATAAGTAAATCCCACTTACTAATCAAATCTCCCACCACATCAACCCACTTTTGTGCATCTGGGTATCGATGGTGTTCCCATCCCGAAATAATGTGTGGCATTGGTGCATCTTGTTTAAGGCTAACTTGCATGAAATGATTATTACCGTATAACACGATTGGCACTATACGTGCTATGTCAGTTGTTGGCCCTATCCGTAAAGGCAAGTAAGTGATATTTTGTTTTGGAGAATAAACACAAAGAATACAATTAAATGCAGTGGCAAATAAGCAACCCATGGCTGGAAACTACATCCAATACCGACAATGGACAAAAATTGTACTAAAAAAATCTAACGCCTCCTCCACATCGTTATATGTTTGATCACCACCCAAAATATGTGAGTGAAATTATTTATTCTCTCGTAGCTCACTAAGCATCTTTTGTCTGACAATCATCCATCCATCATCTGCACTCAATTATAATAATTTAGTACAACACTTGTACCCGCAATGGCCGCCAGGAACAACATTTTGAAAACCATCTATAACATGTTCTTTAATCATTGGATCGAACTCATCTAAAAGTGAAGCAATGTATTTGTCATCTGTCATGTTAGGACCAAATTAAGGCTTAGATCTCCTCACTCCTATCTTTTTCAAGGGCCGAGTGTTTGTGACTGACTGTTGGCTTTGGCGTTCCTCAACAGTTTTTACATATTCTAATGCTGATGGATTTCTTTTTGTACTACAATTTTCTTTTGAGGACAATTTCTTCTTGTTTTGCCTTAGCCTCCCTTTTGGAAATTTGTTCTTATAAGGAGGTACCATACTAGTCGATGATGGATTACTGATCTATAAAAAAAAAAAAAAGAGTTACTCAAAAGCCACTGTAAGCTATGTAAGCAGTACTTAAATTAAAACATATAAGTACTCAAAAGGCAGGGTAAGCTATTACTAACCTCTCGTATATACTTCAACATCATACATTATTATTCATCAGTTACATTAGTGAATCACTCCCTAAACAGTGATAACTCCACATCACAATTAAGTGACTTCCCTGGAACATCCCTTGGAATATCGTTGAGTTTCCTCGAATGTGGGTGGATCGATGACAGTGGAATGCCTCTTCCTTCGAGCTGAAATTGAATAATCTCATGTGCACAAGGAAGACCATGAGTATGCTTCAACACACATCCACAAATATAAAAGTCAAATCCTACATCATTTCCCCTCTCTCTTTCTTCAAAAATGATATCAAGTGCGGCACATGAAAGAACCTCGTAGCTGGTTAAAATCTGCAATTCGATGTGCGTGCCTATTCGAATTTAGAGATCTATCAAATGAAGCTCTGACAGCTACATGTTGAGATGTAATAATATTATCTATCATATTAAAGTTATTTGTGAGGTCACCACATGATAAACCCAAATACCTCTTCAACGATGCATGTTGTGATTCCAATTTATTGGTTGTAACATTACCGAAATGCATTACGTTGTTTGTCCAGGGAGAAACAAACCTCTCTTTATAGACTTCAAACCAATTATGATCAATATAGTTAAGTATATCACCAAATTGGTCATAGCGGGACTTGAAATCAGCAAGCGTCGCATAGAATAACTCCTCCGTATTTTCCTTAATCATCGCATTAAATTCTTGTATGAAAATCTCCCACTCTTGCTTTGTTTTAAAATACCTCTTTCCATGTGTTTCAATGTTCTTACATATATTCCATGTACAAAGTAAGTGTGATGCTTCAGGAAATATTACTTGTATGGCATTTATCAAGGCCAACTCTCGGTCAGTGACAATTACAGATGGGGTTGTATCCGGTTGTAAAATATCTTTTAAACAACGTAATGCCCATGTAAAGTTATTTTCCCTCTCCGATTTAAGATACGCATGTCCAACAATAAAAGTCTTATTCGTTGATGTCACACCAACTATCTTTAGTAAGGGCATGTCATGTCTATTGGTCTTGTACGTACAATCCATTAGAAGAATTTCTGGGAAACATTTTGCAAGGGAAGTGGAATACCGATGTGCAAAAAATATATTTAATACTTCATCTGTGTCTGGATCTCTCCTGTGAAATTCCATGTATTGTTTAGTATCCAATATGTGCATCAACTTTTGCATTTTTGTTCTTCCTTGCTTTTCAATAATCTGATTCTTTGCTTTGCAATTGTATATTGTTTTAATGGTGGATGCATTATTTGGATCCTTTCTTTTCAACACACGGAGAATCTCTCTTGGTTTGACCCCGCATACGCTCATGTCAAGTACGATTTGCTCCTCCTCTTTAGACAATCTCCAAATATATGAACGCCCTTCAAATGTGGTATCTCTATCAAGTGAATGGTTGTGAGACCCGCATACAATGTCAACTTTCCATTGGTCATCACTTGGCAATTTAATCCCTTTAACCAAAAATGGACAACAACATTTTTTGGTTCCGGTTCTCCTAATTTTCTTTCGCTTCTCGTTATTATGCCCTAGCTCCACATTATTTATGTTTTTTTTGCTTTTTTTGTAGTTTCCTCCCCTTTCACAACCGAACCATACTCGACCACGTCGACCATACTTTCGATTATCCGATTTCATAATACATACAACTATCCCATAAGTTTTGCCAACCGACCTACACCACGCGATTAATTCATCCCGTGAATCAAATACCTAAAAATAACATATACATACACTTAATATGTTGCTGAAAAATATTTAAACGATTTTTTCTGATAAATACCAAAACTACCTTATCCATGATAAATTGAGATTTGCAGTCCCATTCCACTTCTTCCTTGTCACTGTTACTATCACTTTCATATGATTGTACTAGATATAATGAATTCATAATATTCATTTCATTTGAAATTATGTCCTGAAATTAAACTGTTTTCTTAATTAATAACATATTGATCCAATCGTAATAATTATTGAATTTTTGTGAGTACTAACCTGTTTATTTTCTTCGATTTCTTCCATTACAGGTTGTTTTGAAGATTGTAATCTGGTTCAACAATGAGAAGCAAGGTTTTTTTTGTAATGTGAGGCGCAATTTTTTGTTGTTTTAGATTTTAGGAAAGAGATGACTGTTTTTATATATTATTTACTGTTGGGACTCTTTTTTATTGTATTAATTGGTATTTGTTTTTACTTGGACTCTTTTTTAGTTATTGATTTGATTTTATATTAGCATATATTTTTTTTCATAGATTATCAATTTTGCTGTAGAGATTTCCATGAATTTAGGGAGGAACTGCCGTAAATGAAAACAAAAGCTGCTGTAGGCAGCTTGGACGTTAACTGCTTTTGGCAATGGGTGAGAATGAGTTGGACTGAAATGGGAGTCTGCTCTTTTGGATAAGCAGGAAGTGTTTTTTTGGTATTTCACTCTTTTTTGTTGCAATGATTGTACCGATTTTATTAGAGGAAGTATCCTAACTGTGTTAGGAGTATTTTTTAGATGGCGAGTTAAAATAGGGGCAATACTGACATATATACCTTTGATATCTATAAACTCACTCGAGTGGTGTTGATTGAAAAGTGTGGTGCATAAAAAAAACACCCAATGATAATGATGGTAAGTGAGAAAGTGAGAAAATGGTACAAATACTATTGTACCTTTGCTTTTGAATTTTAAAAAGAAGGGGGAATAAATTAGAGTGTGTGAAAAGAGGGGGAAATCAAATTTGTAAGGGGCAAAATAGGTAGTGAATAAGTTGTGATGTCACAATCTTCAAGTTGTAACGTGGCGCAATGTAATACCCTTAGATCGACCCCTCTCCCATATATATATAACGTATATATATAACGTATGGGTCCCACAAAATTCGATCGCAACCGTTAATTTGGTGGCACTATTCAAACACCCCTCTCCCATATATATATATATATATATATATATATTCTGATCTTGTACGGATCAATCTGTATTTTAACGGGGCGGACCGGACATGTGTCACCTGTCGGTGACCTCAGAAAAATGAGTGAGACTGCCTATGATTTAGCCAATAATTTTTAGGCTCACCGTCAGTTGACACATGTCCGGTCTGAACCGTTAATTTGGTGGGAGAGGGGTCGATCGCAACCGTTATATATATATGGGAGAGGGGTCGATCGCAACCGTTAATTTGGTGGCACTATTTAAACACCCCTCTCCCTTATATATATATATATATATATATATATATATATATATATATATATATATATATTCTGATCTTGTACGGATCAATCTGTATTTTAACGGGGCGGACCGGACATGTGTCACCTGTCGGTGACCCCAGAAAAACGAGTGAGACTGCCTATAATTTAGCCGATAATTTTTAGGCTCACCGTCAGCTGACACATGTCCGGTCCGAACCGTTAAAATACGAACCGAGTCATACAAGATCAGAATATATATATATATATATATGGTATGTCTCAATATCCACATTAATTATAAAGAGTTATGTTAATATTAAAAATAGTGTTTTTCCATATAAAAGTTTTTTATATGAAACATTTTTTCCCTAAATTAATAAATGTTAATATTTATATAATAAATCAATAATGACATATGTTCAATTTAGACTGTTAAAAAATGAACTGATTCGCTTAAGAGATATTAGTCTAAGTGAGAAAGAAGGGGGGAGTCAATCTTTTTATTTTTCTTTGTTTGTTTGTTTCTTTTTCAAACTCTTACAATCTTCTTACTACTTTCGGGTCCATCTTTGGCTAACTGTTGACAAAAATAATTCTCGCTGGGACCCATACGTTAAATTTTCTTTTGTTGAATTTTGTTTACCTACCGACTACTAAAATAGATGTTGACACTTTTTTAACAACTAGTGACCCAAACTCTCCTATAAAAAGGTAGTGATTTCCACTGAATTTTCACCATCACAACACAAGCCCAAGATGTCTCTCACACACTTGGTAGCGATACTATTCCGTGGACTGGTGGATCTCATCACTCCTGCCCTTGGTACTGCAGGTCATCCACGGTCGTCATATAAGGATGACTCTAAATCACCCATCTATAAGTCACCTCCGGTAAAAAAACCATCCGTTTACAAGCCACCACCAGTGCACAAGCCACCAGTTTACACTCCACCTATTATCGAGAAGCCACCACCAACGCCGGTTAAGAAGCCACCAACCTATGTGAAGCCACCACCTACCCACAAGCCACCATACAAGCCGCCAACTCCATACCCTGGCAACTGAGTTTTCAGAAAACAAATGTTTTGAGAACCGCTCCAAATAAGAGTTGCTGCTTCGATAAGATAAATATTATTATGTTCTCTTTGTACCACTCATTATTGTGAATTCTCGTGTAAAGCATTCTTTAGTATTGTGAATGTTGAGCATGTGTTACTCTCATCTTGTTAAAAGCAGCGATTAATAATATATATTTGCAGTTTTATAAGCTTGTTCTCAATTTACAAATTATAACTCAACTATGTTACTTGGCGTGGCAAAAGTTTTAAGCACAAACCAATATCTATTTAAAAAATGGAATTTTGGGAAAAGTTCCAATCTAATTCAAACTATATAAAGATAGGATATTCTATATAATTTTATAAATTTAGTTCATGTACTAAAAATACCATAAAAAATGATTAATAGGTCATTTGAAAACTCATAAAACAAAAACATCAAATTTTTAAAAGTACATAACTTCAAATCTACAAATCCAAAATTCACAAAATTTATATAATTGAAATCTACTCGTCGAGATCTATCAAACAACACCCATATTTGATATTTTTTAAAAGTCCATAACTAGCAATGTTGCCGCTGGCGTGGACAAAAAAAAGAAAAGAAATAGACGAAGGGAGAGTAAAGGACGAGAGACAAACAATCCGATGAGGATTCCAATGGGTGGAGTGGGGTGGAGGTGGGGTTCTGTGTTTATTTTCAAAATGAGTTTTAAATGAGTATGACTAAAGGTATAAATATAAATACATCTTTAACTTGTACTCCTAACTCTAAAAGGACCACACAAATAAATGTTTTTATACCACAGGGACTGAAATTATAAACCTCGCAAATACTGTCCTAAAAATAAAAAAATAGAAAGAAACATGACCTTGACCTTAATTATCTATTTAAAAATGGCCCCATGACTGGTCCCATTCTACTACTAATGCCTTTACGATGTTGTAACTGTGATTTTATAAGTTGACCACGTACATATAAATTATCTGCATGCCCTTAAATATTTCCATCAGCATTATCATTTCAAATGAAATAAACATAAGACTTGGGAACAACTTATGTGTGTACATATTTGCCATCAATATTATAATATATCACTTGTTTTTAGCCTAGCACAATGCATCAGTTCTTTATAGAGCTATTTATACACTCTATGTAATGTGAGCAATCCGCGTTTGATGTTTGAGAGCAACAAATAAACACGTGTTAACCATAATTGGATTGCATAGTATGAAAAAAAAATCTACATTTATCATAAGTGTGCCTCTTTTTGCTATTTTTGATAGTTGTTTTAAATTTTCGCTCCCCGACGCTCAATTTTCAAATTCGGGTATGTTTGAGTTAATCAATTTAGAACGCTTCATAATTTTAGAAACTTTTGACAGAGTTTCCTTTGTTTATTCATGAAATCCAACTTGTTTTAACATTTAAAATTAACTCTGAGACATCAACAAAATCCATAAATAAATAGTCAACAAATCCCTTCCAACAATTTAACATAAACTCATAAATAACTTGGTCGATATAAAGGTACACCGGACTCATTTCCATAGTTAAAAAATAGTCTCACATGTCTCACATAGCCCAAGAATGGTCCTAGTTTAGTATCATATGTGATTTTACACGCTCCACCCCCAGTTCTCAACATGTTTTCTAAACTTCTGTTTGAGTTAATCAATTTAAAACACTCAATAATTTCAAAAAAAGTCGATAGAGTTTCCTTTGTTTGTTCAAGAAATCCAACCTGTTTTAACATTTAAATAAACTCAACGACATCAACAAAAGCCATAAATAAATAATCAACAAATACCTTCCAACGATTTAACATAAATAAGCTCATAAATAACTCAATCGATATAAAGGTTCACCCGTTCGTAGCTATTTTTTATTTTCACCCACTAACGACATGTTTTAAGCCTAAGTCTAGATTTTTACAAAATATCATCCCATTCTCAAACCGGGAGTCTCGTGACTACGTTGTAAGTTCCTACGTGTCACATTGGTCTCGGGCGAGGTGTTCGTACCCTTTACGGGGTCGTTTGGGCATTGTTTTGGGTTTTCACCCTCTAAAGGCATATTTTTAGCCTAAGTCTAGATTTTGCAAATTATCCTCGTATTATTGACCCGAGAGTCCAATGCCTATGAGGTAAGTTCCTACGTGTTAATTTTGTCCCGTGAGAGGTGTCCATGCATCTTACGGGACCGTTTGGAGCTGTTTTGGATTTTCACCGTCTAATGGCATATTTTTAAGCCTAATTCTAGATTTTCGCAAATTATCATCATATTATCAAACCAAGAGTCTCGTGACTACGCGGTAAGTTCTTATGTTTTACATTTGTCTTGTGTGAACTATTCATGCCTGTTACGGGATCGTTTGGGCGTTGTTTTGGGTTTTCACCCACTAACGACACGTTTTAAGCTTAAGTTTAAATTTATGAAATTATCGTCCCATTCTCAAATCGGGAGTCCTGTGACTACGCTGTAAGTTACTACATGTTACATTGGTCTCGTGCGAGGTGTTCGTGCGTCTTACAAGGTCGTTTGGGTATTGTTTTGGATTTTCACTCTCTAAAGGCATATTTTAAGCCTAAGTCTAGAATTTTCAAATTATCCTCGTATTCTCAACCCGAGAGTCCAATGGCTAAGAGGTAAGTTCCTACGTGTTACATTGGTCCTGTGGGAAGTGTTCATGTATCTTACGGGGCCGTTTGGAGCTATTTTGGATTTTCACCCTCTAATGGCATCTTTTTAAGCCTAATTCTAGATTTTTACAAACTATCGTCATATTTTAAAATTAGGAGTTACGTGACTACGCGGTCAGTTCCTACGTGTTATGTTGGTCCCGTACGAGGTGCTCTTGCATCTTACATGACCGTTTAGACATTTTGGATTTTCACCCTCTAACATAATGTTTTAAGGCCAAGCCTAAATTTTTGCAAATGAATGTCATTGTTGATGTAAAAATTAGATCACTCTAATAATTCAATCATAGATAAATAAATGAGACAAAGAATTTTAAAGTGGTTCACCCTTATAAGAATGGCCTACGTCCACTATTGCTTTATTGCTGAGTGTTTGAGAATTCTCGATTATAAGTTCTATCAAGAAATTCCCTTTTGGATTCCGGTTCCAGGTCCTCTATTACAATGAGGATTGTACAATGTATTTATAGACCTGAGGCTGTAATGTGAAAGGGTAATACATTAAATGATATACATATGAAAGGGTAATACATTTAATGCCCTCTTTGCGTGTGCGTCTGAATGATAAGCATTTAATGAATCAGTTGAACTGTTGATTATCCAGCTATTAATGCTTTGTTCGAGATGCAGCTCGGACCGCCTGAGTTTCTCCGACCGCCTAAGCTTCTCGGTACTCAAGAGTTCCTCGGAGAGGCATTGTTCCTCGGAGCTTGTGAGTTCCTCGTGGAACTAGTCTTCTTCGTTGTAGTCTTGTTCCTCGGAGCGCGTGGGTTCCTCGGAAGTGTTTGATGTTGCCATGTAGATAGCCATGTGTCTTCATATGATTAGTCCATGTCAGCAGATTAAATTTGGTATCAACAGAAGCCCCCAATGTTTCATAGTTCAAAATTTAAGGAGTATGGAACATTCTTTCTCGGAATATGGTAGCTTTAAATAGTCTTCCTGATTTTTAGGAGCATTTCCCTTGTATTTATTTCTCCTTCCCAATTCGTGGAATCATGCTTTTTTGGACTTTTCTGCGTGCTTCGATTCTTGCATCACTTTTCGTCTTTTTAGCCATTGTTGTCCGCTTTGATTCCCGCGCCACTTTTCATCTTTTTAGCCGTTGTTGTCCGCTTTGATTCCCGCGCCACTTTTCATCTTTTTAACCACCGGTAACGTAATCATCCTTTTTTGTAATCATTATTTCACCATTTACCAAGGCAAGGTATTTAAACTTCACAGACGCTCCCATCGTCTTCTACCTTTCAAATTTTTATCTTTGAGTTTTACGTCGTCTCTTCCTACTCTCTTGTGCGTTCATCTTTTTCGTCGTTTGTTGTCAACAGATCCATTCTTTTCCTGTAAAATCTTCTTCTTTCTTCTTCATTTCTTTTATTCATCATCATGGTTTACTCTGTTGAGTCTCTTGAAAAGTTTTGCTCTGATTTTTCCATTCCCTGTTGGGTTGTCTTGGAAGAGCTTTCTGAGCCTTCTGATTATTTCAATTTGGCTGAGGGACATTGGTTCCCCAGCCTTTTTATTGCTGAGTGTGGATTTTCTTTTCCACCAAATCCCTTGTGTCTGGAATTCTGTCATTATTTTGACGCCGTTCCTGCAATAATAGCCCCTAACACATGGAGAATAGTTAATGGGGTGCATAAATTAAATCAAGTCCATGGAACTCGCATAGGAGTTCCAGAAATCATGTACTACTATAGATGGGCAGTTAATGATAATATTTTTTATTTAAAAACTAGATTTTTAAATAGAGCCTTAGTAGTCAATCTCCCTGATGCCAATAGGGATTATTTTGAACATGGGGTTGTCATAAAAAATTGGCAACACCCTCCATTAGCTGGAGATGAGGTTTACCAAGGTCCCAGATGCCCTCCTTATGGCAATGGGATAGGTTATTTTTATTTCATTTTATTTATTTTGAAATCATATTTCTTTTATGTTTGATAAAATGGGCCATTGATAACAAGGTTTATTTATTTGCAGTTGATAGCAAGAGAAAGTGCCCAAAAGATTCAGATGTCAATATAAGGCATTTGAAACTTATCTGGAGTCTGCATCAAAGTGTTGCCGACGAGCACATTAGGTCGGCCTCGTATCTGCTTCAGTACAAGAGCTACACCACTTATTTCACTGCTCGTCCAGTGATAAGTGAATTAGAGCCAGTACCAGCTTCCACCAGCTCATCGCCTGAATCCCATATTCCTTTAAGTGAAAGGATGAAGAAGATAAGACCTCCTACACTATTTGAGAAAACTGCCTCCGGTTATGGGGAGGTAAAAAGGAGTAGGATTGATGTCCCAAGGGAGGGGACAAAGAAGATTGATGCAGCTCCTCCATCTGCTCCTGTTAAAGTTGCCGAGAAGCCCGCAGTGGCTCCGAGCAGGTCTGCTGCTCCTGGAGAGGTGATTGTGATATCACCGACCAAGGGTTCTTCCTTGGTTGAATCTGTACCTGTTCCCCCGAGGAGCTGAAGAAGAGCTCCACGATCAATTTGGCTGATACCAATACTCAGCCCCCAGTTATTGGAACTGGGGTTCCAACTTTTGTTCCCCCGAGCTCTTCCATGAGCTCGGTAAAGTCCTCAATCATTCCCGAGGTACAAAGTACCGAAGAAAACCTTACTCGGGACATGGTCACATCACTAGCTGCTCGTCACCTTGCTTCTGTAAGTCATCTTACTTTCAATTTTTCATATTTCTTTTGTCATTTTTGTTTCTAACTTGCTTTCTTTTTCTGTTCACAGTTGACGAGCTGCTTTAACATAATCCTGAAGAAGGATGAAGCGATTAAGGCTTCTTGCTCCTCGTCCAGTATGGAGGGAGCTCTGGAAGAAGCTACCAAGTCTCTGGCAGATTCTCGCCAGAAATATGCTAATGACAAAGCTGTATGGGAGAAGAAGTTTGCCTCCTCCGAGAAAGAAAAAGCTCGGGGTGTTGATGCCTCCAAGGAGTTGGAGAAGAGAATAAATGCCCAAGAGAAGGAAAATAAGGAGCTTGAGGAGAATCTCAAAACTGCAGGAGAGTTTGAAGATAAACTCAAGGATGCCGAGGAGGAGTTGGTTCAACTTCGGGAAGTAGGTCGGTAGAAGGAGGAAGCTGAGCAAAAACTGAAAGCTGCTGATGACTTGTTGCCCGAAAAGCTTTCCTTGGAGAAGACCAAGAGGAAGATGGCTGTGAAGAAGTCCTTCAGCTCTAGCTAGGACAAGGGGTGGAACAAGTGGTTGGCTACCATGGTGTCGCAAGTGGACTATGGCAGTCTCAAATACTTTAGGGATGGATGGGTTGCTGCCCTTCAGGAGATGAAGGTCGATGAGTCTTCCGAGCTCTTCCAGAGACATATCCCTGGTCCCCCCCCACTCCAGAAGAGTTATAAGAGGACGAAGCTACCTCCGAAGAGTCTTTGATGGTGATGGGAGATCATGCCCTAGCCATCCAGCCTGCTGTTGAGGAAAATCAACAAATCATTTCATCCTCCGAGTAACTACCTATTCTCCCCGAGAAACTATCCCTTCCTTCCGAGCAACCTACCTCTTCATCCCAACTTCCCGAGAAGGTTTTGGGACATAAGGAAAAGGTGTAGTGTTGTTCGGGTCTCTCTTTATTTTGTTTCTCTTTATCAAATGTAATCCAGAAGATGTAACTCTGAACTATGATCTATTAAAACTTGAACTTTTTTGCATACTGTTGTCTATCTTTCATTTATACTCTGCTTATTCTTCTTATTGGTGATTGCTCTTCTTTCTCTGCTAGTTTTTGGCTAGGATGGAACTGCTATCTGCCCATGATACAAAGTTGCTGCGACAATGTAATGAGTACTTTAAGGCTGGTCACACATACCTGAGTGATGCACAAGTTGTCGACATACTTGGCCATGATGCTTCAGAACAGGAAGTGGAAGAATATCAATATATGAAGTGTCTTCTTGATAGGGCGGTATCCAATAATGTTGCCTATTACGAAATGATTGAAGATCTTCAAAGAACTTTCGAGGACCTTCAGCATCAATACAAAGAATCCACTGCTTTGTTGCATGAGGGGTACGAGAAGAAGTACCAACAGATCATTGCCGACAAGGGCTACGAGAAGCTTTTTGTTGGGTATGATGTAAGGGAGAGAACCTTGAGAGGTGAGGTCAAAGAATGCAGACAGATTGCTGAGTTGCTGGAAAAGGAAAACAACAACCTGCAGAAGGAGCTGTCATAATTGAAGTCTGTAGCTTCCAATTCTAGTGCCTTGATCCCAGTGACCGATGAGGGATTTTCGTTCTTAGAGGTTGAGAACGCTAAGTTAAGGGAAGAGTTGGACACATTGAAGAGGTCGGGCCCTTCCACATCTTCTCGGGGACGAGCAAGAGCTCCTCAGGGACGAGAAAGAGCAACTCGAGTTCTTGTCGAGGAACAGAGGACCCAGTCTGCCTTAGAGAACCAGGCTTTCCAATTAATGGCGAAAAACCAGGCGTTGTCTGATATGTCAAAGAAGATTAGGGACTTGGAAAAATAGCTCTCTGCGCAGAAGTCAGTCTTGGAGAATAAGGAGCTTTTCATCAATAATCTCCACGAGCAGCTAGAAAGGCTAACATATCAATTCCACAAACAGCCCAGGGAGTTCTGGATGGCTGGATACAACGAAGCACTATTCCACTTGGATGATCGTATCCAGAATTCCAAAAATAAGGGCTACAAGCAAGGCTAGCTGAATGCCTTAGGTGTGCTGAAGCTCGAACAAGGTCATTATCTGTGGGACTACCATGATCCCGGGTTGCTCGACTTGCCTGGCCACCATACAATTTGGACATGGATTGGATCCCGGCTCGGGCCATTCCTCGGAGCTTAATTTCAAAGTATCTCGGTGACTACAATTTACATTCTCAAATCGAGGTATCTCGTCCCGAGCATCTCTTAGATCGACCATCCATGATGAATGTCAGGATGTTGGAGGATCTCAACTTCATCAATTCTCCTCTGTCTTTAAATGATTCTCCTGCTGGCGAGGAACCTGTGTCAAAAGCAGAGGGGAAAAGACCAGTAGAATACGAATTTTTGATGTAATAGTTAGTATACATGTTAATGTAATTGTAATTTCATTATCAATGTAATTTATTTTGAATTAAATGAAAGACTTTCATTTTTGTTTGCAAATCTTGATTGCTATTGTCTTGTAGTTATCAAACACTTTATATTTATGCATATCTGTTAAAAATAACAATATTGTGTTGTTTGTCGACCAACTCAGTAATAATTAAAAATTTACAAGTATCAATACTATTACTCGATCACTTAATAATAAAGTAATGAGTATAAAAATGTTGTTTAAAATTTTTCCAACCAACCAAGGTCGTTAAATTATGCTTGTCGACCAACTACAGTTAGTGGGTTTTTATCCCCGACCAGCTATAGTTAGTCTTTTTGAAATAATTTTTACCCATAAAATGTTTCCGACCAACCAAGATCGGTAAATTTTTCTTGTCGACTAACTACAGATGGTGGGTTTTTATCTCCGACCAGCCATAATTAGTAGACTTTTCTCTTAAATGTTTCCGACCAACCAAGTTCGGTAAATTTTCTTTGTCGACCAACTACAGTTGGTGGGTTTTTATCCCCGACCAGCCATAGTTAGTAACCTTTGTACTTTCTAGAATAATCTTACCTCCCGACCAACATAAGTTGGCATTTGCTAGAATATTTTGTTTCATAGCCAAACAGGTTGGCATTTTTAGGAATATTTTGTTTCCTAGACAAACAGGTCGGTATTTTTAGGAATATTTTGTTTCCTAGCCAAACAGGTTGGCATTTTTAGGAATATTTCGTTTCCTAGCCAAACAGGTTGGCATTTTTAGGAATATTTCGTTTCCTAGCCAAACAGGTTGGCATTTTTAGGAATATTTCATTTCCTAGCCAAATAGGTTGGCATTTTTAGGAATATTTTGTTTCCTAACCAACCGAAGTTGGTACTTTTAGGAATATTTTGTTTCCTAACCAACCGAAGTTGGCATTTTTAGGAATATTTTGTTTCCTAACCAATCGAGGTTGGCATTTTTAGGAATATTTTGCTGCTGAGCAGTCTAAGCTTTGCCGAGTTTTGCTGAGTAGTGTGTAGCACTAGTGTTCCCCAAAAAATTCTCAATAAAAGGAGAGACTTTAGCAGAATATCTTCATTTTATTCATACTGATGGAACTGTGTTACATATACATCACTGATAATCCTTGCGTAGGTGCTCTGCGTTCCATGCATTCTTGAACTCCTCGCCTTCTAAAGTTGCTATTCGATAAGTTCCTGGTCGAACAACTTCTGTAACTCGGTATGGTCCATGCCAGTTTGCTTCCATCTTATTGTGCCTTTGAATTACTTTCTTTAGCACATAGTCTCCTTCTTTCAAGTTGCACTTCTTCACCCTTTTGTTGTAGAACAAAGCTGTTCGCTGCTGGTAAGCAACATTTTTAATGGCTTCTTCTTCTCTAACTTCCTCGAGCATGTCTAAATCCAGTATTCTCATTAAGTCGCTGACATGGGAATTGAAATTCAGTACCCTGTGTGTTAGAAGGCCCAACTCGGCAGGTATAACGGCTTCACTTCCAAACGACAGCATGTATGGTGATTCTACAGTTGCTACTCGGGGAGTAGTTCGGTAAGCCCAAAGTACTGATTGTAACTCGTTGATCCAGTTTGCTTTTGCATCATCCAATCTTTTCTTCAAGCCATTTAGCAGCGTTCTGTTTGTCACCTCAATTTGTCCATTGCTTTGAGGATGGCCTGGTGCTGAGTGGACCTTCAAAATATTTGATTGATGATAATAGGCGGCAAACTCCTCGTTATCGAATTATGTTCCATGGTCTGTGATGAAGGCATGAGGTAGACCATATCGACAAATGATGTTCTTCCAAACAAATTGGTACACCTTCTCGTACGTCATGTCAATGAGTGGCTCAGCTTCTACCCATTTAGTAAAATAATCCACTGCGACGACGAGGTACTTAAACCTTCCTCGGGTCGTTAGCAGTGGCCCAACCAATTCAATTCCCCATATGGCAAATGGCCAAGGGGAAGTTATGGGTGTCAACAATGCTTGTGGATTTCTTCGGATGGAGGAAAAGTGCTGGCACTTGTCACACTTCTTGGCGTAGGCTATACAATCAGCCCTCATCGTCGGCCAGTAGTCTCCTTGCGTCATTACCCTTTCTAAAAGCGTCTGACCTGCTACATGTGCTCCACAAGACCCTTCGTGGATCTCTTTAATTAATTCTTTCACCTCGGAGGGGTGTACACATCTCTGCAAACCTACCATAATTCCTCGTCTATATAAAACACCATTAGTTAATACATACCGAGCATCTTTAAACTTCAATTTTTTGGCAGCGAGCTTGTCAATTGGTAATTCTCCTTCTTCAATATATGCCCTGATGGGATCCATCCAAGATGGTCCTAAATCAAGGGTGATAAAGTTCATCGTCAGATCTTCATCTATACTCCGACCAACTAGAACTTCAATTGGGATTGTTCGTCATATCTCGGTGCGAGTAGCTGATGCTAGTTGAGCTAGGGCGTCTGCTCTCGCATTCTCCATTCTTGGTATTCTGACTAGCTGAATAACGGCAAATTCTGACACCAGCTCCTTTTCCTTTGCATGATATCTGATCATTAATTCTCCTCTAACTGCATATACTCCCATCATTTGGTTTATGATCAATTGAGAATCACTGAAAACAATGACCTGTTGCGCCTCCATAATTTTTGCCAGACTAAGTCCTGCAATCATGGCCTCATACTCAGCCTCATTGTTGGAAGCTTTGAATTGGAAACGCAAAGCGTATTCCATATCGACCTCATCTCGAGTGCTCAAAACTATCCCCGCGCCACATCCTGTAGTACAAGATGAGCCATCAACATATAGCCTCCATATAGGTAACTCGTCTTCGAATTTATGATCAGTCAGAGTTCCTCGGTGAAATATTTGTTGCTTCCTTTCCTCCTCATATTTTTCTTACTCTTCGTCGATCATTTCTTCTTGCCCTTTTACCAACCGGAGTTGGTCTGAGCCCGAAGTCAATGATCTTGTAACATCCACTTGCCCTTTTACCAACCGGAGTTGGTCTAAGCTAGTGTTTGTTGATCCTATAACATCCACAGGTTAATCAGTGAGCAACTTTTGTTTCTCGTCCGGAGTCCTCACAACTATATCTGCGTCACATCCTGTAACATCCACACGCCCTTTTACCAATCGGAATTGGTCTGAGCCTGTGTTTGTTGATCCTGTAACATCCACAGGTTGATCAGCGAGTAACTTTTGTTCCTCGGAGCTATCAGGATAGGTGAACTCCGCTATAAAATCTACTATAGCCTGTCCTTTAAGTGATGATCTAGGTTCATAGACTATATCATATTCACCGAGCTCTATTATCCAGTACATCAATCTTCCTGATTTTTCTGGCTTATGCAGGGCTTGCCTCAATGGCATATCGGTATATACTACTATAGTATGAGCCTGGAAGTATGGCCTCATTCTCCTACTTGCCACAATCAGTGCCAGTGCCAGTGCCAATTTCTCCAGCCTTGGATATCTTATTTCTGCTCCTCGGAAGGCCTTACTTGTGTAGTAAATTGGCTTTTGTACTCCATTCTACACTCTGATCAACGCCGAGCTAACTGCATTCTTGGACACTGCAAGGTACAAGTATAATTTTTCTCCCATCACTGGCTTGGACAACAGTAGAGGTGCTCCCAAGTATCTCTTCAAGTCTTGAAAAGCCTTCTCGCATTCATCATTCCACTCAAAAGTCTTTCTGAGTGTCTTAAAGAATGGGAGACATCTATCAGTTGCTCGTGACACAAATCTGTTGAGTGCCGCTACTCGTTCTGTGAGACTCTGTACTTCCTTCTTCGTCGTTGGAGATCGCAGCCCTAATAGAGCTTTGATCTTTTCAGGATTTGCTTCAATGCCTCGTTGATTGACAATGTACCCGAGAAACATACCTTCTCGTACTCCAAAGATGCACTTCGTCGGGTTCAGCTTCATTTGATATTTATCTAGTTGATCAAAAGTCTGACTTAAGTCAACTAGATGATCGACAGCTTTCTTGCTTTTCGTCAGCATATCGTCAACATAGACTTCCATATTGTCACTGATTTGTTCAGCAAAGACCTTGTTCATCAGCCTCTGATATGTCGCACCTGCATTTTTCAAACCAAAAGGCATAACATTATAACAATAAGTTCCCCTACGGGTAATGAAAGAAGTACTCTCCTTGTCTTCAGGTTTCATTTTAATTTAATTGTAGCCAGAATAAGCATCCATGAAGCTCAGCAACTCGTGTCCCGATGTAGCATCCACTAATTGATCAATTCGGGGAAGTGGAAAGTGATCCTTTGGGCATGCTTTGTTGAGGTCGGTGAAGTCTACACACATCCTCCACTTGTTGTTTTTCTTCTTTACCATCACCACATTAGCTAACCAATCTGGATATTTAACATCTTCAATGAAACAAGCTTTCTGGAGCTTCTCGACTTCCTCCTGTATCACTTGATTCTTCTCAGGACTGAATACTCTTCTTCTCTTCTTCACAGGCTTGATCTCCTTATTCATATTGAGCTCGTGACATAAGAAGTTTGGGTCTATCCCAGGCATATCTTCATGAATCCATGCAAAAGTTTGTCTTCTGCTTCTCAGGAAAGTTATCAGTTCCTGTTTTAATGAGGCTTCCAACGATGAACCTATTTGAGTAGTTCGCTCAGGGTGTTCATCGTCTAGAATGATGTTTTCAATAGTTTCCACCACCTGACCCTTCACGAGTTGCGACTCATCTCGAGGATCCAATGTTTCAATTTCTGCACCTTCATCTACTTGATAGGTAGTAGTCATTTTCATTGATTCTTCCAGTTCTTCTTGCTCGGCGAATGAATAATAGCATTCCCGAGCTACTTTCTGATCACCTTTCACAACTCCTACTCCAAAGTTTGTTGGAAATTTTAGGCACTGATGCACTGTAGATGGTACAGCCTCGAACTTCTTCAATCCTACTCTTCCCATGATGATATTTTACGATGATTGGACATTCTTATCCATCACGAAGAAATGTATTCTTTCTGTCCGACAAGAAGGCCACGTACCAATGAATATATCCAACTTGATCGTCCCAAGTGGAAATACTTTCTCGCCACCAAAACCAATGAGGGGTTTGTGGTAAGGCTCCACTTGAGATAGCTTTAGATTTAAACTATCGAAGCACGAGTAGAACATGATGTCTGCCGAGCTAGCATTGTCGACCAGTACTCTTGAAATCATGACTTCCTTCATTCTCATTTTGATCACCAGCGGGTCATCATGAGGATATAAAACACCTGCAAGGTCATTTTTTGAAAAATCGATAACCAATTTCTCCTTGTTCACCTTTCTCGGGCGATCTTCCTCAGCTAGATTTATTCGTTGAATGTACGAACAAGCTTGAGCCTCACCAAGGTAAGCTTTTCTTTCTGTAGTAAGGTATCCTCCTCCTGCATCTACTCCTGTAATAACATTACAATCAAATGACCCAAAGCGTATTGAAAATACCTCTCGTTCTGGCTGCCTTGGTTTCTTGGGAAGATCGGGGTCATCCTCTGGATCAACTTCATGATTTCTCTTCTTGTTCTCCTCTGTTCGACGAGGAGATCTAGACTTCTCTCTAATTTGGTCGTTGTTTCTCTTTTGCCTCCCCGATCAACATACTTTGCTAGCTTTCCTCGTCGGATGAGTGTTTCAATCTCATTCTGAAGAGGTATGCAATTTTTGGTCATATGGCCATGATCCTTGTGAAACTCGCAATATTTTTCACTATTCCTCATGTGAGGGTCTGCCTTCATTTTCTTTGGCCAGTTTAACTCCTCGCTGTTCTTAATTTCTTCCAGGACGTGGTTGATGTTTGCCTTCAAAGGTGTGTACTTATCAAATTTCCTCAAGACTTCCCATGACGACCTATTTTTGGATTGTTTGTCACCACCATTGTTCTTATGTTCTTTCTTTTTAGCTTTTTCACCTTCCACCTTGGTTTCTTTGGCGTCCATATTCTTCTTTGTAGACATAGCTTCCTCGGCATTTATAATCTTGGACGCTTTTCCCATCAGGTCCGACATGGTTTGAGGTGGATCTTTGGCCAAAGTGTAGTACAACTTGTTTGGCAGTAGTCCACTCATCAAAGCGGTAATCGCTGTCTTCTCCTCATAATCAAGGACTTCGAGTTTCTCGTTATTAAAACGAGTTATATAATCTCTGGTACTCTCACCAGCTTTTTGTCTAACACTTAACAAATGTGCTACTCGTTTAACTGGCTTTGCTCCAAAGCATAAATTCCCAATGAATAGCTCGGCCAGTTGAAGAAAAGTTGAAATCTTACCCCGAGGAAGACTATTATACCATATTTGAGCAGATCCGATAACTGTTCCCGAGAATGCTCTGCATCCCATCTCATCTGGGACAGCATAGATGTCGGCTGCAGCTTGGTATTGTTCTATATGAAGGATAGGGTTAGTCTTTCCATCATACTTGGGAGTCACAACAGGTGATTTGAAGTTTGATGGTGTTGGAAAATCAAAAATGTCCTGGACAAAAGGCGTTCCTCGAACAAAGGTTCATTGTAGAGGGTTCTTGGCCTTAGCCATTTCCCCTAATCTATCCTCCAGCCTCTGAATAGATCCTTTCCATGCATCATTTCCTTCCTCGGGCATATTGGTTCGAGCAACTGATCGTGTTGAAGTGGCTTCCTGGGATTTATCTTGCCGAGCATATGGTCGGTCATAGGATCTATCTTGACGAGCAGCTGGTCGCGACTGGGCAGATCCTTCCCTTAAATCTGATGGTCATCAGAAGCTCCTCGACGCTGCATTAAGAGGACTTTTGTTCCTCCTAGGGCCTAATCGGTCGAAAGGAGAAACCCTACTTAATCTTTCCAATGCGCTGGTCCTTTCTGGGGAAAGGGTGACATGTTGTTCAGTATCTGTGGCCCGCACTGACGAAGTTCGCCCAGGTTGATAAGAAAAATCTTCAAACTCCTCATTACGATATGAATCAGTACGCCTAGTATGCGAAGAAGGCGCACGGGTATTTCTTTGAATGCTTCGTGGTCCGGAATGGGATGATGCACCGCCATGGAGGGTTTGGATGAGTTGTCGCATTGTTTCTTGCATGACGGTCTGGCTCTGAGCAAGCTTTGCCATTATTCCAGTCAGATCTGGAATAATTGGTGGAGCAGATGGATTTAGAGGGGTCCAGCATTTCGATTGCTGGATTCAGGAATGTCCGCCATTGGTAATGGATTGTTTTTTATGAAAAAATGATATTATTAGTCGTTTCCCACAGACGGCGCCAATCTGTTGATGTAAAAAATTAGATCAATCAAATAATTCAATCACAGATAAATAAATGAGACAATTAATTTTAAAGTGGTTCAGCCTTATAAGAATGGCCTACGTCCACTGTTGCTTTATTACTGAGTGTTTGGGAATTCTCGATTATAAGTTCTATCAAGAAATTCCCTTCTGGATTCCGGGTCCAGGTCCTCTATTACAATGAGGATTGTACAATGTATTTATAGCCCTGAGGCTGTAATGTGAAAGGGTAATACATTAAATGATATACATATGAAATGGTAATACATTTAATGCCCTCTTTGCATGTGCGTCTGAATGATAAGCATTTAATGAATCAGTTGAACTGTTGATTATCCAGCTATTAATGCTTTGTTTGAGATGCAGCTCGGACCGCCTGAGTTGCTCGGACCGCCTAAGCTTCTCGGTACTCAAGAGTTCCTCAGAGAGGCATTATTCCTCGGAGCTTGTGAGTTCCTCGGGGAACTAGTCTTCTTCATTGTAGTCTTGTTCCTCAGAGCGCGTGGGTTCCTCGGAAGTGTTTGATGTTGCCATGTAGATAGCCACGTGTCTTCATATGATTGGTCCATGTCAGCAGATTAAATTTGGTATCAACAGATCTAATAGAGAGTCTCGTGACTACGCGGTAAGTTCCTACATGTTAAATTGGTCTCGTGTGAAGTGTTCGTACCTCTTACGAGGCCGTTTGGCTATTGTTTTCAATTTTAACTCTCTAACGGTATGTTTTAAGACTAAGTCTATATTTTTTGAAATTATCATTGTATTCTCATATCGGAAGTCCCGTGACTACGTGGTAAGTCCCTACGTGTTATGTTTGTCCCATGGCAGGTGTTTGGGCCTCTTTCGGGGCTGTTTAGGGGTTGTTTTGTGTTTTCACCCGCTAATGGCATATTTTTAAGCCTAAGTCTAGATTTTTATAAATTAACGTCAAATTATCAAAACAAGAGTCTCGTGACTACGCGGTAAGTTTCTACGTGTTACATTAGTCTCGTGTGATGTGTTCGTGCCTCTTACGGGGTCGTTTGGCCGTTGTTTTGAATTTTCACCCTCTAAAGTCATGTTTTAATCCTAAGTCTAAATTTTGCAAATTATCCTCGTATTCTTAACCCGAGAGTCTAGTGTCTACGATGTACATTCCTACGTGTTACGTTGGTCTCGTGGGAGGTGTGAGTGCATCTTACGGGGTGGGTTATTTGGAGCTATTTTGGATTTTCACCCTCTAATGACATGTTTTTAAGCCTAAGTCTAGATTTTTGCAAATTATCATCGTATTCTCAAACCAGGAGTCATGTGACTACGCGATCAGTTCTTACTTATTACGTTGGTCCCGTGCGAGGTGTTGTTCATCTTACGGGGTCGTTTGGACATTTTGGATTTTCACCCTCTAACAGCATGTTTAAAGCCTAAGTCTAAATTTTTACAAACTATCATCGTATTTTGAAACGGAGAGTCCCGTGACTACGTTTTAAGTTTTTACATGTTACATTGGTCTCGTGTGAGATGTTCGTACCTCGTATGGGTTCGTTTGGGTATTATTTTGAATTTTGACCCTCTAACGACATGTTTTAAAACTAAGTCTAGATTTTTGAAAATTATCATCATATTCTAAAATCGAAAGTCCCATGACTGCGTGGTAAGTCCCTATGTGTTACGTTTATCACGTGGGAGGGGTCTTTGCCTTTTACGGGGCCATCTAGGAGCTGTTTTGCGTTTTCACCCGCTAACGGCATATTTTTAAGCTTAATTCTAGATTTTTATAAATTATCATCGTATTCTCAAAACAAGAGTCTCTTTACTACGCGGTAAGTTCCTACGTGTTACATTAGTCTCATGTTAGGTGTTTGTGCCTCTTACGGGGTCGTTTGGGGGTTATTTTGGATTTTCACCCGCTAAAGTCATGTTTTCAGCCTAAGTCAATTTTTGCAAATTATCCTCGTATTCTCAACTCGAGAGTCTAGTGACTACGAGGTAAGTTCCTACGTGCTACGTTGGTCCCGTGGGAGGTGTTTGTGCATTATAAGATGCTGTTTGGAGCTAATTTGGATTTTAACCCTCTAATGGCATGTTTTTAAGCCTCAGTATAGATTTTTGCGAATTGTCATCGTATTCTAAAATTGGGAGTTATATGACTACGCCGTCAGTTCCTACATATTATCTTGGTCCCGTGTGAGGTGCTTGTTCATCTTACGATCCTGTTTGTACATTTTGGACTTTCACCCTCTAGCAGCATGTGTTAAGCCTAAGTCTAAAATTTTTTAAAATTATCGTCGCATTCACAAACCGAGAGTCTCGTGACTATATAGTACATTCCCAAGTGTTATGTTGGTCTCATGTGAGGTGTTAATGCCTCTTAGGGGGGCGTTTGGGTATTGTTTTCAATTTTGACCCTCTAACGGGATGTTTTAAGCCTAAGTCTAATTTCTTGCAAATTATCGTCGTATTCTCAAACCTAGAATCCAATGGCTACGAGGAAAGTTCCTATGTGTTACATTGGTCAACAATATGCCCCTGTTTTGGGCTGAAATAAACCCTTATTTTGGGCATAAATTAACTGCTATATTTAGGCAGAAAATAAAATATTTTTTTGCCCCCGTTTTGGACTATTTATGTTGTTTTTTGGCCTATTTATTCGTACCTTTTTGCTAACATAATCACTTGCTTTTTTGTCGTATTTTGGCCTTATTTTAACCTATTTTTATTGTTGTAGTTGGCCAGCAGTATGCCCCTATTTTGGGCAAAATGAAGCCCTTCATTTGGGCATAAATTAACTACTATTTTTGGGTAGAAAATAAAATGTTTTCCTCCCATTTTGGACTATTTATGTTATTTTTTGGCCTATTTATTCGAGGCATTTTTCTAAAATAATTAGTTTCTACTTTTTGCCGCATTTTCTCCTTGTTTTGAACTATTTTTGTTGTTGTATTTGGGGAATAATATGCCTCTGTTTTGGACTGAAAAAAGCCCTTGTTTTGGGCAGAAATTAATTGCTATTTTTGGGGAGAAAATAAACAGTTTTTTGCCCTTGTTTTGGAATATTTATGTTATTTTCTGGCCTATTTATTTGGGCCATTTTTCTAACATAATTAGTTGTTTTTTTTCACAGCATTTTGGCCTATTTATTAGAGCCATTTTTCTATTTAATGTTATAATTTTTAAAGAGAAGTTGAGACTTTGAGACTAACCATGTTTCATTTGCATTTTGATAGGCACCTGATGACCTCTCCCCGCCATGACTTCTCGAAAGTGTCCTATTTTGCTCCAATAATGTAATTAAATTCTCAAATCTTATATTCTGAGCAGTGTTTAGTTCTTTAAGAGACGATATCTTATCTTTCAAGTTTCTCAACTCTTCATTATGAGATCGGGACTGTGCTATAACTGTTGAAGTGTTAGAGGTCTTTGGACCGACACTGAATCCTCTCATATATCCCAACTTCTTCCCAAGTACCTCAATTTTTATCTCCTCCTGTGACATCAGAACTACAATAGGCTCCTTTAATCTCATATCTAGCTTTAGAAAATTGTCCTGCCATTTTTAAAAAAAGTAAATATATATATATGAAGGTTTGTCTTATGAATCACCAAAAAGGATGAAATGGGGAAAGAACTGAAACATACATGTGTCTCCTTGCACTTATCACTCATCCAATCACTCTTTCTCTTACTCCAATGAGATGTCTTGTAGAGTTCAACAATACCAGGTTTCACTCTGGTTCCATGCTCCTAAATTCAAAATTAATCCATGTAAGAATATAATCATACTAGTTGATGATGGGTGTGAAACATGTCTAATATGCACAATATCAAGAATATTATTGTGATAGGTAAATTTAAATCGAATTTAGTAAGTCTAAAATCAAGTTGATAACTATATAATAATTTAGAAATTAATAAATGCATCACATGGATTGACATCGCAGTTACAAATGATAGTGATCCGCATTCATGATTCCATAGCAAATATGCACGCGCTTTTTTGTTTTGGTCTGACCGCGCCTTAAAACATAAATAAGAAAAGTTATATGAATAATAATTTGCAAATATTATGATGGTAGTACGGTATTCACATGAATAAAAAATGTAAAAAATGTGTGTTGAAAGTTATTAATCATAAATAGTAAAGGTTACCAAAAAAGCCTCATCATCCCTAGTGACATCAATCATGTAATCCCACTCCTCTTTCTTAACCCCTGGATATGGTTTTCTTTGGGGATCAACTCCACTCCATTAGCTGTGAATAATGTGCATGCATCTTGCTATTCCAATCACGGTATCTACCCCGACACTTCCTATTAATGGCAAATCTAACATCCTTGTCATCATCATAATCATCGATATCAAACTTATCCTATAATAGTAATATCGATCCTTAATAAATATTATGTAAAAAATATTTTAAATGAATTTATAATTATATTGAAAAATTCTTCGACTCTCCGAATTATTGACTCCTTTATCGAGTTGCTTTTGGAGATCTTTGCGTTCGTAATAGATTCATCTGAGAAAAAGCATATATAATGTGTTACATGTTCATGTTAAATGTTAATTGAATATATGTAGATTCATTTAAATATCTTTCTCTCTCTTTGAACCACTTCAAAAATGTTTGACATTGTATTCTAGTTATGTTAAGTCAACTTTCATTCTTTATTAGAAGATTTTTGTGCTCCCTATTTAATGAAATTTGGTTCATAAGTATGTATATATATATATATATATATATATATTAAAAAAATCTTTCAAGTTGTGCATGTGTAATTAATTTGAGCATACTCTAAATACGGTTCGACCTTATCGGTGTTATACAATACAAACCACTTAGCCATATGAAGCTCGTTCTCAAACACATTGGCAGCTCTTGTAATTTTTCCTAAAGGACGAACATTTTCAGTGAAAACCATCAACCCTAGGCCACATTCACCACCATCTTCATTTCGTTCTTCTCTGTTAAAAGAAATTTCAGCATGAGTAAGGTACATTGAGCAAAAAGTTAAACACTTTTTGATAATGTAAGCCTCAGCAATGGATCCTTATGGTCGAGCTCTGTTGGATACGTACTCTTTCAGTGTTCCAAGAAACCTTCATAGAAACACTTTTAAAGTCAATATTACATATGTAAAACAATTGGGAGAATATCTCCAAATTCGTAATAGAACTTATTAATGTAATAATTACCTTTCAATAAGGTGAATCCACCTATACTTCACAGGACCTGCAAGCTTGGCCTTTCATTCTAAGTGAACCATCAAATGAACCATCACATAAAAAAAATAGGAGGAAAAATATTCTCCATCTTACAGACTATCAAAATTATCTGTTCGTCTAACTTCTCCATATCACTCTTCACTAGTGTCTTGTAACACAACTCCTAGAAAAAATTACCCAACTCGGAAAGAGTAATATAAATATTCTTAGGGAGGTACCATCGCATCCTAATGGTAAGAAGTTTTTGAAGCAGGACATGGAAATCATGACTTTTTAGTCCCGTTAATTTACTGACTTTTTGGGTCACATATCTCAAGATGTTCGCAACATAACCATTCGGATACTTGATCGATTTCAGGAATTCATAGAAACTCTCTCTCTTTTTCGGGGTCAATGTATATGTCTCTATAGGCTTAATAAAGGATCCATCGGGACAGCTTTGTAGATGCAATTATGTCCTTATACCCATATCCTCCAAATCAAGACATGCTTTTTCAGTGTCTTTGTTCTTCCCATTTATGTTCAATATCATTCCAATCAGATTATCACATATATTTTTCTCTATGTGCATAACAATAAAAGGTTGTGATGGAGATTAAGTTTCTTCCTATACGGGAGATCAAATAAGATGCTTTTTTGTCCAATTCAATTCTATTTGATCATGAGGTATTTTCTTAGTATTTGGATGCTTCCCAAACTTGACATCTGGAAGGTGATCTAACCGACTAAGTACCTTTTCCATCGATAATTCCAAGGATTTAGTTCGATGCTCAACCTTACCATTAAAGGCCATACTCCTTCTCTAAGGGTGGTTACCTATTAAGTAACATATACGTCCCATGTATCCAATCTTACTTCTCAAACGTTGAGATAATGAATCCTTGTTACAAAGAGGACAAGCAAGATAACCTTTTATGCTCCACCTAGAAAAGTTACTGTATGCAGGAAAGTCATTTATCGTCCACATTAAAGCTGTGTGCATTCCAAAATTTTCTTCACAAGAGGCATCATAAGTCAATACACCATTTTCCCATAAATTATTCAACTCATCGATCAACGGTTGCATATAAACATCGATATCTTTCCCTAGATCCCAGGAATAAGTAGAGACATCATGAATAAGGGATCCTTCATGCACTTCCATAGTTGCATGTTAAGGGGCATAAGTATCATGGGCCACATGCTGTAAGAGCTGCTCATATTCCCAAAAGGGTTGAATCCATCGGTGGCCATACCTAGCCTCACATTTCGAGGCTCACGAGCAAACTCGGTATAATTTTGATCAAAGTCCTGCCATACCTCACTACCGACCGGATGCCTCATGATCCCATCATCCACGCGCTTATCACTATGCTTTCTCATGTCAACAACTATCTTCCTCGACATGTACAATCTTCGCAACCTCGGTGACAAAGGGATGTAATGCAAGACCTTATGAGGTCTTTGTTTACCATCCCCATCATTAAGTCTATATCTGGACTCCCCACATACCAGACATTGTTCTAGAATAGCATTATCTTTCCAAAAAAGTGCACAATCATGTTTGCATGCATGGATGGTCTCATATCCTAAGCCTAAGTCACGTAAGAATTTCTTGTCTTCGTAGATTGGCTTTGGAACCAAATTCCCTTGTGGTAAAAGTTCCAACAATACTCCCATTAGCATATTGAATGACTTGTTGGTCCACTTGCCACTTACCTTTAAATGAAACATTGTAATCACGAATTTTAACAAAGTATACTTCTTGCAGCATGGGTACACCTCACATTGTTCAGCCACCACAGTTTTTCAATGTTTCGCACCTCCTCCTTCTGCACACCATCAGTCGCCTCACCTGTATTCGACCCCCCCAATCATGATTCATGTAATCCCCCTACAATAGTCTTACATTAAGTCGGGAAGCTCACCCCTATCCTCTTCTTCATTGTCTGTCATTTCATTATCACTCCCATCATCTGATACATGGGTTTGACACTCGGGAATAGATTCCTCGTGGCACACCTAATTATTGTAAGATTCCATTATCCCATGTCGGATTAAATGATTGTTTGCCACTTCACCACTATGCCAATATCAATTCATACATTCATTAGACGGACAATAGATAGTACCGTTATTGCTCATTTTAGTCATTGTAAATTCAACAAAAGCGCTCGCCCCGTCACGATATTGCTTACCTAATCTTTTCCTAAGAGTCATCCTACTATTGTCCATCATATCTATTGTACCAATAATTAATAAATTATTTAACCACAATTAATTGTTTTGCTACATAATTGTTCGGACTAAAACACATAAAAGACCATTTAAAATACTATTCAATAATGTGAGGCTATATCCGGACAATGATGATTAAAGAGTGGATTACAAGATACCACTTACATTGAAGACTACATTTATTCCAAATAGCATATTCAAACAAGTATGTCTTTATTTAAAAAATAAATAAAAGTTACGTAAGATTGTACTGTGTATACTATGCCATCCTAAGGTTACCTAAGGTTGTACTAAAAAAAATAATGATCAAAGGTTGTGATAACATTACACACTCAATTTTACACGAACAAGCGATTTTCAACGGACTCACAAATTTAGACTAATTAATTAGTTCCAATAAAAAAATCTACAACTTATTTTATGATTCTAATTGAAACAAATAGCACACAAATTTGAAATTAAATAAACACTAAACATTTACATCTATCTAACAATTCCAAAACTAAAATGAACACCAACTAAAATTTTGGCCATGAGTGTGTTGGAAGTAGGCCTGTCAATGGGTCGGGTCTGGACCCAGACCCGATCCGTATAATAGGGTATGCGCATATTTTTTTGGATCCGAGACCTGAAGACCCGAAAACTCGAAGACCCGTTTATTAAACGGGTAGGCTCTGGTGTGTGTGTATATGTGTATATATATATATATATATATATATATATATATATATATATATATTTATGTATATAATAAATATAAGTAATATATGTTTTATTTATACTAATAATATACTATAATACACTACAAAATATTTTAATCTAAAATTAAAAAATAAAGAAAAGGGATAAAATAAAAAGAAATATAAAATAAATGTATATATCTGGCGAGAGCTAGACCCGAACCCGAAGACCTGAAGACCCGTCGGATCTGGATCTGGATCCAATAATGTATACCCGATGAAGACTCGGACCCGAATCCCAACCCGATGAAGACCCAATTAAACGGATCTGGATATCTTAAATCCGACCCGGCTCCGACCCTTTGACAGGCCTAGTTGGGGTGGGGGGTGTGGGGGTACCATAAAATAGTTTAGAAGGTTCCTTCCAAAAACTGCACAGTACATGGAATTTTTCACTTTCTCCTTATCTTTATATTAAATGATTCGTAATTTCACAAGGATATGCATAACATAAATATGAAAATTCTCAGTTCAACTAGTGACTAGAGATTAAAATCTCAGTTTGTGCAGATAAAGTTCTCTCACTATAAATATGAGTTTAAATGGCAATAAAGATCTCAAATCAATTAGTGAGCAGAAAATAAAATCTCAGATTGAGCAGATAAAATCTCAGATTATTTTATTGTAAGCCTCCAACAACAATCTTAATATTGACATATGCAAACAAACTAATTTCAAATAACATATTTACACAAACTAAACCTACATATTGTTCTTAAATATCAAGAGTTGTAATTACTTATTGTAATGCTAATGAGAACAAGCACGTCCTGATTTTTTTAAAAATAAAAGCTTACCTAAGATTATACTTATGTTGTGTATATTATGCCAAACTGAGTTTAACTAAGGTTGTAATAAACAAACTAGTGCCCAAAGGTTGTGATAACATTACACAGTCAACTTTTAACGAACAACCCAATTTTTAACGAACTCACTATCTAGACTAATTAAACAGTTATGATAAAAAATATAAAATTTATTTTATCATTTTAGTTGAAATAAATAGCACAAAATTTGTAACTGAAGAAAAAAAGTGGGTTGCCATGATCAAACTAATCAAAAAAATAAGTTAAGCATAACAATAGGATCAAGTAAAAAATCCCTAAAATACCTTGATTCGGGAGGTTTGTTCGGAACGGTGGAATTAAAATCTTCGTGAAGATTCTTGTGGAAAATCTTCTGATTTCATTTTGTTTGTGCTGAAAATGCTAATAAAAAATAAAATCAAATAAATACTAACATTGTTTTTTTTTTAAATCATATCAGAACTAACTACTTGAGTAAGTTTGCATTACGTGATTGAAATCTGGTCAGATTAGAAGGTTAGACGAGTAAGGAGTTTGGGTTAATTCCGGCGATGATGAGGTTTTGGATTGAGCCGCTCATTTTAGTTGGTGGCCTTGGCAGGTAAGGAGCCACTAGTTTTATTTGGTATAGGGGCTAGAAGGTAAGGAGGTAACCAGAATCGCTGTCAGGTAAAAAGATCACCGGAATCATTGTCAGATGTATAGGGGGTTTCCTGATCGAGGGGAAAATCGAGCGTCCGTGTAATACGTTAATTGTTATTATCAGCTTCCGACCACAATACAAAAAAACTTAAACTTTAACTACACTCTTATGGAGTATAGCGGCTAGTCTGGGTATCGAATCCACAGGGAATGTTTGATAAATTTTAAATGATTTATTACTTCAAAAATAACGTGTAAAATATGATGATGGGGTAAGAAAGGAAAAAGGGAAAATCTAAAGAAGTTAATTAAAGCTAATTGGAAAATTAAGGTAGGGACACAATCCCCCAACCCCTGGTATGTTTACGAGGTATAAGACTAGTTATGAATTAGATAATTGATTAAATCCATTCTTTATTAATCTCAAATATTATATATATGAGGTACTATCCCTCACCATACATAATCAAAAGTAAGAAAAAAACGGTGTCGTTATAGCTACACTCGCGTCGCACTCTTAATCATCCCGGTTACCTAGGGCAAACGAAATCAAAATTCCTACAATGGTTGTGATAGCTACACAACACGATTTGATCATTTATTTCATCCAGGGAACTAATTTTACACACATGAAAACCACATCGGGTTGGGTTTATGCACCCCAACCCCTAAAAACTCCAGTCTAGCATGGTGTAATTATGATTAACTACACAAGAATTCATTAACAAGTATGTTAAAATAAGGAAAGAATGATAAAAGTGCTAGAATTTAAGGTTACCAAGATTGAAGAACACAACCATGCAAGAAGAAATTAAAGATTGAAGAAAAATAAAAAAAACTATTGAATTAAAGGTAAAATATGTAAATTCTTCTCTTATATGCTCCTCCTTGCTTAAGAGCTTTTACATAAATGAAATATGAATAAAATGAGTCATAATGACTAAATATATAGGCTAGAGGTCGTTTAGAAGAGTTCCCAAAATATAAAACTCTTTTGGCTAAAAGATAAGGACAAATTAAAATCCCGTATCTGAAAATTTTATCACACTTAGAAAGCGCGAATAATTTTGTATCGGATCTGGTGCGTGAATAACCAGACCAGATCTTTTATTTTGAATAGGTCTGGATCGCCCTTGAAATGTTTTCAGAACTTTTTTCTTGACTTCTCTCATCTTAAAATGATCATAACTTCTTCACCGTAGCTTTGATTGAGCTACCGTTTTTTCCATTGTTCTTGTAATGGAAATCTCTTGAACTTTACAGGTTGCCCCACCTCCAGAATATGGATAAAAAATTATAAAAAAATACCCTTCAACTCCCCATTTCTTGGTTTCTTTCACTATTTTGAGTTCTCTCTCGCACTTTCTTGCATGAAATACACGTAAAACCCATAAGAGATATACAAAATACTTGTCAAAAAAGGTTAGTATCATATATATGAGACGAATCGAAGATATTTAGACCACACGGGTTCATAAAAGTACCGAAATTAAGGGGATAAATGTGAAGAATTTATTCCTAATCAAACCCCCCTAACTTAGAACTTTGTGCATATCGAGCAATGTAAAAGCATAAGAGTATGAGTTTAGCACCCTTTAAAAACTTTTTTGGGATAGAATACGTTTTTCGCAGGCAAGGGATTGTATTTAGCGTATGCAACAAGCCTTTAAAACCCCTAGGTCACCCTACTAGGACGAGTCGTGTCTCGGGAGGGTTTGTAGTAAATATACCCACAAAATTCATTTTCCTAGACTCAAAGAAAGTTAAAAATACTTAAAATTTGTACAATTTAAACTCCCCAAAAATGTTCACCATAAATTCATATTCAAGAGTCTCAAATCATAGTGTGTGTGTGTACGAAGCCAAAAATTGTACCGCTAACTTCCACCGATTGATCACTACATTACTTTCCAAAAATTCACTTTGATTCAAATGCTCACGGGATGATCTTACAAACGAATCACCTGGAAATGTGGATTATTCTCTCGGTATACGTGATGTAAAGAGCAAATATAATGGACACCAATTCACACATAACATTTTGAAAGGCTAAATTTTTTTAGGTTAAAAGATCTCGTCATCGGAATACGGTCAATGGGAAATGGGAAACATCATCTCTTTTTAACGCCATGTAATCTCTTTTGTTATCTTTTGTGCCTTATCTCTCCACACGGTAGACAATTTCGCAATTCGAACTCGGTTAACATTTCCTTGGGTTTAAGGTTTATTTGGGTAAAATGGAAATGGTGGGGACATCGCAATTGGAGAATTCATTTATGATGTCCATTTGTGCTTTTTTCGCGCTATTGTTCATTTTCTCTTATTTTTCTAATTTTTTCCTTTTCTATTTTTTTCTTTTTCTTGATATTTTTGTTGAGCATTATTCTATTTTTTTCTTGCCCCTTTTTATGCATTTTGGGACTTCATTTTCTGACTTTTTCCATTTTTCACAATTCCGGGCTATTTGGGTTTTTCGGGTTATCAAATGAACTTGAAATTTTTTTTGGCCCAAAATGGGTAGCAAAGGGATAATTTTTCACAACTTTTTATGGACAATATTTTTTGGTGACAAACGAGGGCCTACTTCATTGTCCAAATTGCTAGTTGCTTTACCATATGCGTCTCAAGATTAATTTAGTGCAAAGATATTTTAGTGCGAGTTGTTCCAGACAATATCTCACACATTTCCCATAACCGATCAAAACAATAAAATAGAGATTATCAACGACTTAGTAAAACGTAGAAAAGAACTTTTAGTCAATCATAAACTCGGATTGATTTAAAAACTCTAAAAAATTGATAGGCTCGAAATCTCACCGGGTTTGTTAATCGCCACACTTATTCATTAAGTCGTTAATTTTCGCTCAATTTCCATCTTTTGTCAATTTTGGCTTTGTGCATTTTGAATTTTACAATTTGAGACAGAAAAAATGTGACATTTTGAAGCTTTGAAATTCCAATTTTTATTTATTTTGAAGAGAAATATTTTTCGCTTTCTCAAACTTTTTCAATTTATTTGGAAAGTTTCTAAAAAAACACACTTGGAAAGAGCATGTGATCGAATCAATGAAACTAAACAATAAATGGGAAGAATATCCCACACCCCTTAACTTAAATGATGCTTTGTCCTCAAGGCAAATCCAAAACACAACCCAAAGAGAGGAAAAGAAAGATATTACCCAAATGGAACGATCCCCCGATTAGTAAGAATCTATTGAATCTACAAAACATGTTAGAACCAAGTATAACCACAACACCAAATCCTGCGAATGGTCACGCCCAGTGGGTCACGGCCCAAGTCCGCGACCAGCTGGGCGCGGACTTTGGCCGTGACCCACTCAATATTTGGCGTGATCAATTTTATTACCACACTAAATTATCCATGCTCTGGAAATGGTCACGGACTAAATCCATGACCATAATGGGTCACGGACTTGGGCCGTGACCAGATCGTGACCAGCTTGGAGCCAAAACTCCCTCCAAACTGGTCGCGGATGGGTCACGGCCTTGGACTGTGGCCAGGTCATGACCAATTTGGCGCCAAAATTCCCTCCAAACTGGTCGCGGATGGGTCACGGACTTGGTTCGTGACCAAAGGCGCGACGAAGCATAAAACACACACATTAAGTGTCACGGCTTAGGGCCGTGACCATACATCATTCAAACACCAAGACTGCTGGAAAGGGGTCATGCGTTATGGGTCACGACCCTAAGCCGTGACCAAATCAAAATCGCCATTGTCCTGCCAGTAAGTAAAGGGTTGCGCTCATGGGTCACGGATCCTGGCCGTGACTAAGTTGAAATCGCCATTGCCCCAGTTAGTAATGGGTCACGGATCTAGGCCGTGACCAGATCGAAATCGCCAACCTCATGGTCATTAATGGGTCGCGCACATCGGGTCACGAGCTAGGCCGTGACCATAGTCTGGTCTTAAAAATAAATATTCCCAGCTTCTCATTTATTACGTGCGACTTCGTTTGCTGTTAGGGTTCGTGCGATTTCGAGCTCCGGCGATTTGGGTTGGATTTCAGTTGGATTTGCATTTGGCTAATCGATTTCAGTTGGTATGTATTGATTCATTTGGATTTCGTGATTTCTATTTAAAGCCCTAATTTTTGTGTATGTATGTGTAGATTTATGTTTGTATGTGTGTATGTGTGTGTATGTATAGATTGTATGTATGTGTATGTATAGATTTATGTCAAAAAAAATATTAGGGTTTAGTAAACCTTAAATAGTATGTGTGTGTATGTATAGATTATGTCAATAAACCCTAGATTGTATGTGTGTGTATGTATAGATTATGTCAATAAACCCTAGATTGTATATGTGTGTATTTTTTTCCGACAAAATATGTTTGTCTTGTTTGTTTTTTTGAGAAAATATAATTAAATGATTTTTTTTGACATACGAGTCGCAAACACGTGTGCACATTACTATAGTGAGATATTGTTGGCTTGGTTGTTGGATACTATGTTGAATTTATTGAATTGATACTAGTGTCGATAAATGTATATGTTATTAAAGTTGTTGGGCGTGCTCTTGATTTGCCTATGAAAAAGTATATCACATATCCTGCGATTAATGTGCATTTTTTATCATACCTAGTGGTTCGCGGACTTGGGCCAACAAATAAATTGTGTATAGATTTATGTGTATATGTATGTTTATGTGTGTAATTATGAACAAATTGTTTATGTGTATATGTATGTTTAAACTCTCATAACTTTCAAACCTAAACCTTAATAGCAGGACTCGTATTCATGCCCTCGTATACTTTTCTCAGGAAAAATGAGGCACGGTGATAAATACTGTCAACAAGAGTGGGAGAGGTTGCAATTAGACCGCACACATAACTCTTTTATTAGTGTGCGTCATATAGAGAGTACTCCTATTTATAGGTACGGAAATAAAAAGATCGAACAATTTAACTACCTTGTAAATCATGGATTTGATATCCAGCAAGATTACTTGTTAGATCGTATTTTATTTTCTCTATCAGAAAACTGGGATGACGTTATACAAAATATATTTCACACACGTAATCCCGACATAGACCTGACCTTGGTTACGTTGTTGGATAAGGAGGAAAAAAAAATCCACCCGTTATGGATACAACTGCGTACAGAGAGCATTGACATAGACTATGATGTCTCGCGCCACATGCACGTAAAATTGAATCTTGCCAACAAGTTGAGAAATAGGGGATTTCGAGTTCATGTCACTGACATCTGCACATCAATCATAGATACCCTTCCTTCTAGTTGGCCACGTGCAAAAATTCATAGGTTCTTAAAAACTAATACCGAATGGATGGAGATCAGATACATTGAACTTATTCTAAAGTCTTACTTTGAAAAGGTATCTATCTCTATATATATATTTATAACTAATTAAGCTTGATTAATTAGTTATAATTTCATATTACTATAATTATTTAGTCACTTATATTTTTTTAATTTTTCTAGATAATGTCGAGAGGAAACAACCCAAGGGTACCAAGTGCCGATGTGACACCACAACGAGGTTCACCATCTCGTGCAGAACCTGAATTATCAACACCAATGCCTGAGCAATTCACAACTCCACCAATGGTTCACTCCTCACCAAGTCCAACTCCAAGTGCTCCTACGTCCCAATCCAACAGTCCCGTTTCTTTAACGCCCCCATCCAACACTCATGATGCCACCCGCTCAAATGAAAATAAGCCTATTGGCTTCTCCCTTCTCGTGAATAACCCGACGGGTGATAGGAATGACGTGCTGTACTTTAAAGGCCGGTGTTTGTCGCTGGGAAAAATGAACGTGGGAGTTGGTGGACCAGACAATTGGAACCTTGTTGATCAAGCTGTCAAAGATGACATACATGACCAACTTTGCAAGCATTTCTCATTTCCTGACCGTTCCAAGAATAAGGTTCTATCTCGGGTTGCTGAAGGATTGAGGACATACAGGAGAAACCTTCGGAAGACACATTTCTCGAAAGAGGCAGCGAGCTCATATATTTTGGCTTTGAAAGAGAAAGTTCCTCCCAATGTTGAAATGTCGGTGGATCAGTGGAATAAGTTTTTGGAGAATGAGGCGAAGGAAAAAAAGTTGGTCCAAAGGGAGCAAAACAAAAAAAATAGGGCACAAAAAACTGATATCCATAGGCTGGGATCCAAATCATATGAGGATTTGAAGAATGAATGGGATAGTAGGACAAAAGATGGTCCAGATGCCGGTAAAAACCCAAATCGGTCCAACTTATTCCTTCATGATCGACGGGACAAAGATAATAAATTCCCGCTGCACTTGGCTAAGACACTGGAATCAATAGAGGCCATCAGCAGTCAATCAGATTCGAGCCCTATTGATGACTTTGACCTTGAAAATGATGCCCTCACTAAGACCTTTGGAAAGGACAAAAGGGGGAGGACGAGAGGTGTTGGCTCACATATGCCAAAAACAAAACTTCAACACATTGCACCTCTTGTGGACGAGCTTTCTTCATTCAAGAATTGTATCTCATCCCAAAAGGACCACCAGTTGAAGACCGATGGGGATGTCCATGAGATTAAAAATTCCCTAGGATTATTGACAAATCAAATTGGGAAACTTGTGAATCTTTGGGAAAGTTATAGGCCCCCAATGCCTCCTCAAGGTTACCCTTACCCTACTCCTACTCAAGGTTTCACACATCCTTCCCCTCCAACAATCCCCTCTCAAATGTCTCATCCTCCAACATTCCCCTCCCCTGCACCTCCACAATTCACGGGGCTCGGATCATCGTCAACAACTCACAGTGACTATGGCGAAGAGTACTATATCAAGGACATGAGCAATTCGAGGTTTGTTGGCGTGTGCATACTCATCTCTAGGGTTCCTGGAACTCTAGTACATCGCCGACCTTCGGAGAAGGGTGAGGCTAAAATAATGGTCGATGAAATATACAACGGCTGCGGAGATGTACCTGTGTACGTTAACAGCGGGGATGGGATGGAATTGAGGAATTATGCAAAATCTTTTATTACTTGGCCACTTTATCTGTTGGGTAAGATTTAATAATATTTTCTTTCGTTTTAGTTGTATTAATTTTTTTTTGTTTTAGTTGTAAGAATATTGGTTTTGCTTCAGTTGGAATGATATTTTTTTTGTTTCAGTTTTAAGAATATTGATTTTGTTTCGTTTGGAATGATATTTTTTTTGTTTCAGTCGTAAGAATATTCTTTTTGTTTCAGTTGTAATAATATTTTTTAACCTATTACCACAGGACTGAAATTTGAAGATTATTACATGGATTTCCCACAATACAAAGAGTGGATGGGAGAGACTAACCGAATATCAATTAATCATGTAAAAGGCGTTTATGAATTTGTTAAATACGCTTCTAAAAATCTTAAAAGTGAGAAGATTCCATGTACGTGCACTCATTGTATTAACGGAAAATATAAGTCATTGGAAGTTGTTGAGTTGCATTTACTAAAGTGGGGAATCTATCAAGACTATATAATATGGACATACCATGGTGAAAAAGTTGTACCTTATGTTCCAGAAGAATTACCGGGAGCCTAACGTGTAACAGAACCTCAAGGAGTAGAAGTGGTACATGATTCACCAACACATCATCCATTGACCGACTTAATTGATGATGCTTACGGACTCCACAACCAACAAAACCACCAACCTATGGATACAAATAATGCGCATTATGACCAAGTAAATGAACAAATTGATGCTAAACTACTAGGAGATCGGGAATACATACGGTTGAAAGCCGATGCGGCTAGACCATTGTATAAATATTGCGATGAAGATCACTCGGTATTATATGCAATGATTGGTTTACATAATTTGAAGAGTCAATTTGGTTTGTTTGGAAACAGCGTAACCGGAATTCTTAAGAGGGTTAAAGAAATTCTCCCAAAAGAGAACATGTTACCAGACAATTATCCTATCATGAAGAAGAGTTTGAAGGGTTTAGGTTTGAAATACAAATCTATTCATGCTTGGAAGTATGATTGCATATTGTACTGGAATGAGCACGAAGAGAAGGATGAATGTCCTGTATGCAGTGAGCCTAGATATATGGTTTGTGAGAATGGAAATGGAAAACATGCAAAAAATCACAAGTGCTCGCAAGTACCACAAAAGGTTTTGAAGTATTTTACACTTGGGATAAGGTTAAACATTTTTTTACTATACCATGGATAGCGGAGGCCATGACATGGCATGCTCGATGCGAGGTGTGTGGGAATTTGATGCGTCATCCGGTTGATTCAATCATCTGGCAAATTTCAAATGCACAACACCATGAATTTGCAAAGGAACCGCGCAATGTTCGTCTTGCAATCTCAACCGATGGGTTTAACCCTTTTGGTAATTTAAGTACTAGTCAGAGTTATTGGCCAGTTCTTATGGCACCTTTAAGTCTTCCTCCGATATTATGCATGAGAAAGGAGTTCACATTGTTATCTCTGTTGATACTGGGGTCGAAGGCTCCCAGTGATGATATTGATATATTCTTATCACCATTAATCAAAGAACTTAAAGAGTTGTGGGATAAAGGCGTGGCGGCATTCGATTCTCATAAGGGTGAAGAGTTCACACTTAAAGCAATGGTGATGTGGGCGATCCACGATCTTCCTGCTTACGGGGCCTTGTCCGGTTGTAATGTTCATGGTTATTATGGATGTCCCATATATGGGGAGGAAACTGAAGCCTGTTGGTTAAAACATAGTGGTAAGTTGACTTACACGGGTCATCGTAGATTTCTGCCGACCAGCCACCCTTTTAGGAACGACAAGTCTAAATTTTTGCCTGTCGGTCACGAGCAAAGAACGGCACCTATTCGACTTTCTGGTCACCAAATTGAGGGGAAGGCGGTGGCTGCGACTGCGGGGAATAGGTACATAGGCAAACACCCCCAGTTTGTAAACCTGAAGCGTAAAGCTGGGGAGGATCCGAACGACCCTAGTAAAGCGAAGCAATGGTCCAAGCGATCAATATTTTTTGATTTGCCGTATTGGAAAGATCATCGTGTAAGGCATATAATTGTTGTGATGCACACAGAGAAGAATGTTGCAGAACATTTGATAGGAACATGTCTGGGTGGATCTCATTCCAAATATGGAGAGCGTGCCTGCCGAGATCTACAGGATATGAAAATAAAGAAGAGACTGTGGTTAAAAAATGATCCAACAACAGGAAGAATTTCTATCCCCCCGACTGCTTTCACTTTGACTACTAGTGAGAAGAAGATTCTCTTAGACATGTTGTTCAACTTGAAGACTCCAACCGGTTGTTCTGGTAATTTATGTAGGGTAGTAAGCTACCAAGTAAATGACTTGAAACAGTGCAAGTCTCACGACTGACACGTAATCATCCAATTAATCCCGTTGTTATTTCGGCATTGCTTCTCTGAACACAAAGATCTCCATCGGGCAATTATGCAAATCAGTTTGTGTTTTACCCTACTTTGTGCAAAAGTGGTAAACAGAAGGCACATTAAAGCTTCAAAATCAACATTATCCGAGGCAATTTGTGTATTAGAGAAATATTTTCCTCCGTCATTCTTCGATATCAGTATCCACCTGCTTGTGCATTTATGCGATGAAGCTTTATTATGTGGTCCCGTGAGGTATCGTTGGATGTATCCTTTTGAGCGCTTGATGAAAACCTTCAAAGATTATGTAAAGAATACACGGTATATTGGAGGGTCAATTGCTGAAGAATACGTAATGGTGGAATCATCGCTATTCGCTAGGGAACATATGCCAGAACAAGAAGTGAGGAGGTTTAATCCCCGTGGAGAATGAGTGATAGAGGAAGCTGACGAGTTTGAGGACGAATTATCATTTGGGAACCCTAAAGAGGTGAAACTCACAAACCTATAATACGAGCAAGAAACTCGTCATGTCTTCGAATCGCAAGATGAAGTCCAAGACTGGAGAGAGTGAGTATCTACTGAATTCTTCTTCTTTGATTATATGTATTTTTTATTTTATGATCTAAACTCTATAATTTTTCGGTAGGAAGTACGAGAACGAAATTATCCAAAATCAAAGGAGAAATTGGACGACAACTGACTTTAGGGCATGGGTGTCAAAAGAGGTACTTTTCATATCTTATGTGTGCGGTTATTTATTCATGTGTGGTAAAAACATGCCCTAATACAAATTCATTAATAAATGCAGCTTCTAAAAAGAGGTGATGTCTCTTCCAGACTTGCACGCCTAGCAAAAGGTCATAGTTTTTGTGCAAAAGAGTTTAAGAAATTCCGCACCAACGGTTTTGATTTCATTTCATATCCATATGAGGAAAAGCTTTTGACGCGAAACAGTGGAATATCAATTTCCGCCTTGACCAACTGTATCGCTAGGAAAAGTGATAAAAATCCAAAGAATACGGTGCTAACCTAGTATGGGATAATTCAACAAATCATAGAACTTGATTACTTGGATTTCACAGAAACCGTATTCTATTGTGATTGGGTAAAGGTGGAGGATACAACAAATGCTTGCAAAGTTGATCCCGACTCCAAACTTATTATGGTAGATTTATCAAAGCTGAAGACTAAAGATCGCATAGTCGACGAGCCTTTTATTTGTGCCTTTCAGAATGTAAAGAAGGTATTCTACTCGAAGTGCATAAATGATGGCAATTGGTCTATTATTGTGCATGCACCAAAGGGTATGACAACTGAAGTAGACACATTAAAGGCTCCAAAAGAGTTCCAGTCAGCTCTTGATGACAACCCTAGTTTGAAGGATCTTTTAGCTGATTTAGAGGAAGATTGAGTATCAAAATATTATTTTATCCTCATCAATCTTATTTGCATCCTATTATGATATTGACATTGTATTAGCACTTTACATTAATTTATGAATTTCATCTACTTTTAAGTGTAATGTCCCGCTATTTGTGCAAATGTTAGGTGATTTATAGGTTCTTTTGTTTAGAATAGATATGTTTTCATTTATTTATCTCTATCGTTTGGTTTTAGAGGGCGAAACCCCGAAACAGCCCCCGAACGGCCCCGTGGGTGGTAACAACACCTCCCACAGGACCAATGTAACTCGTAGGGACAGTGAGTGACGAAAGAACTAGCCCTGGTTTTCTTCCTTTGATTTTGAATTTGATTTTTTGGTTCTACCATTTTTTTAATTGAACATAACTGTTTGCAAAAAATTCATTATTTTTTCACTGTCATAGGATACATTGATGTTGGGGTCGAACTACTATCAAACATAATCTGAAATTGCATCGCTGCTGGCATAGAGAAGGTTTTGATTGGCATTGGGTGTAACAAAATATCCAGGTAATGGATAGACCTATGATGAACTTTATTTTAAGGTTAAATATGCATTGATTCAATTTTTTAATTATTTTGGGTTTGGATCCTATTTATGTCTAAACCCCGTAATTTTAAGTTTTTTGTGCCCCCTATAGCTTGGGTATTGTTGGCTCATTTGTTTCTTTTCACTTCCAGTGGGGGGGGGGGGGGGGGGGAGAACATAACATTTGAACAAAGAATAGTTAGGGTGAACACTAGAAAAAGAAGTCATTATCCAGCGGATTGCCACTTTCTAGGTTTAAGGCGCTCCCGGTTTGATTGTACGACGTAAATTTGCAAAAAATTAGACTTAAGCATAAAAACATGCCATCGAATGGTGAAAATGTAAAATAGCCACAAAACAGTCCCGTAAGAGTCACGAACACCTCACACGGGACCAATGTAAATCGCAGGAAGTGACCGTGTAGTCACGGCGCTCCCTATTTGAGTGTATGACGTAAATTTGCAAAAAAATAAACTTAAGCATAAAAACATGCCGTCGAAGGGTGAAAACGTAAAATAGCCTTAAAACGGTCCCGTAAGAGTCATGAACCCCTCGCACGGGACTAATGTGACACGTAGGAACCGATCGCGTAGTCACGGGGCTCCCGGTTTGAGTGTATGACGTAAATTTGTAACAAGTTAGACTTAAGCATAAAAATATGCCATCGAAGGGTGAAAATGTAAAATAGCCATAAAACGGTCCAATAAGAGTCACAAACACCTCGCACGGGATTAATGTAACTCATAGAAACCGACCGCGTAGTCACGGGGCTCCCGGTTAGAGTGTTCGACGTAAATTTGCAAAAAAATAGATTTGAGCATAAAAACATGCCATCGAAGGGTGAAAACGTACAACAAGCACAAAACGCTCCCGTAAGAGTTACGAGCACCTCGCACGGGACCAATGTGACTCGTAGGAACCGACCGCGTAGTAACGGGTGTTTCGGGTTGAGTGTACGACATAAATTAGCAAAAAGTTAGACTTGCATGCCATCGAAGGGTGAAAACATAAAACAACCTTAAAACGGTCCCGTAAGAGTCACGAACACCTCGCACGGGACCAATGTGACTCGTAGGAACCGACCGCGTAGTCACGGCGCTCCCGGTTGGAGTGTACGACATAAATTTGCAAAAAATTAGACTAAAGCATAAAAGCATGCCTTAGAAGGGTGAAAACGTAAAAAAGCCACAAAACGGTACCGTAAGAGTCACGAACACCTCGCACGAGACCAATGTTAATACTAGGAACCAAACGGGTAGTCACAAGGATCCCGGTTTGAGTATACGATGTAAATTTGCAAAAAGTTAGACTTGAGAATAAAAAAGATGCCATCGAAGGGTGAAAACGTAAAACACCCACAAAACAGTCCCGCAAGAGTCACGAACGTCTCGCACGGGACCAATGTAAGTCGTAGGAACCGACCGTGTAGTCACGGCGCTCCCGGCTTGTGTGTGTGCGTGTGTGCATGTTTGTGTGTGTGCACGTGTGCGTGTGAGTGGGAAAGGGGGGAGGTGATGGGAAGGGGGCGCGTGTGTGGGTGTGTGCATGTTTGTGTGTGTGCACGTGTGCAAGTGGGGGAGGGGGGGAGGGGACGGGCAGGGGGTGCGTGTGTGCATGTGTGAAATAAAACATGTTTGGCAGCAACTAGAAACCCCCAATCGAAAAACATAACAGATATGCCAGTGTATACATGTTTGTGTGTGTGTTTGTGTGTTTGTGTGTGAGTGGTAAAGGGGGGAGGCGACGGGGCAGGGGGCGGGGCGGGGCAGTGTTGCATACATATGCAGTTGCATCTGCATATATATACAACTGCTTCCTATATGCAGTGCATATATATGCAGACATATATATGCACTGCATATATATGCAGACATATATATGCAACTGCTGCATATATATGCAGGCATATATATGCAACTCCTGCCTATATATGCAGTGCATATATATGCAACTGCTGCATATATATGCACTGCATATATATGCAATATATATATGCTGCAACAGCTATTTAAACATTCAAACCTTCATGTTTAAATGTTGAAGTGCTATTTAAACCTAGAACTGATAAAATTGTTTAGAAATGCAGAAGATTCCAAAGTTATTTGAATCGGTTGATAAGTCGTCGTGGATAAAGTGAGCTAATCTCTAAGGACTGCAAGTTTGACCGAAGGTCTGGATAGTCAGGCCTCCAGCATGAGGTCATAGCAACATACATTTTTTGATCTGCTCAGCTACACATTTGAGGAACAAAGTAAGTTTTCTACTTTATTCCAAGTAGGAACTTATTTTTATTTTATTTGAGGAACATATGATAAGTAGGACCTTATTTTAATTTTATTTTCGTATTATTATGATCCTGACCTGTCATTAATTGTGGAATTATAAGAAATTAAGACTACTTCAGGCATATTTGATTCTCTTGAAGTAGTTTTCCATTGGCATAGCTGCATAGTTATATATTGTCCTAAGAAAATGGTGAATGAAAGTCCCCTATGACCAAAATTGAACGAGTACAATGAAGATTGAACTGTTCAAGTATGCTTTGCTGTTATAAATTAATTTTTTGGGGGAAAGTCACTTAAATGACTTACATAAGTTTGTGTTTTGAGTTAAGGTTTAGCTTTTTGTTTCAAATTTCCCTGGAACATATTTGCATTTAATTTGTGCTCAGATCACACATACACTTCCTAACAATTCCCATGTATCTCTTTATTTGTTTATATTTTTTGTTTATATAGATTATTGCTATAAAAAATGTAAACTCAAAACAATGTATTGAGAACACTTAATGTATTGGCCTAAACATTTATCATTTGAAATGTCAAAGCTATCTAACTAATCATTTGAAATGTCCCACGGGACCAATGTAACTCGTTAGAGGGTGAATACTCGAAACAACCCCCCAACGGAACCATGGGTCGCACCAACACCTCCCACGGGACCAATGTAACTCGTAGGAACTGACCCCGTAGCCGCGGGACTCTCGGTTTGAGAATACAACGATAATTTGCAAATTTCTAGACTTAGGCTTAAAAACATGGCGTTAGAGGGTGAGAACTCAAAACAGCCACCGAACGTCCCCGTGGGTGGCACTCACACCTCCCATGGGACCAATGTAACTTGTAGGGAGTGACCCTGCAGCCGCGGGACTCCTGGTTTGAGAATACGACCGTAATTTGCATATTTCTAGACTTAGGCTTAAAAATATGGCGCTAGAGGGTGGGAACTCGAAACTACCCCCGAACGGCCCCATGGGTGGCACCAACACCTCCTAGGGGACCAATGTAACTCGTAGGAACTGACCTCGCAGTCGTGGGACTCACGGTTTTAGAATACGAAGGTAATCTGCATATTTCTAGACTTAGGCTTAAAAACATGGCGTTAGAGGATGAAAACCCGAAACAGCCCCAGAATGTCCCTGTGGGTGGCTCCAACACCTCCCACCGGACCAATGTAACTCGTAGGAACTGAACTCGCAACTGCGGGACTCCCGGTTTGAGAATACGATGGTAATTTGCAAATTTCTATACTTATGCTTAAAAACATGGCGTTAGAGGGTGAGAACTCGAAACAGCCACCGAACGTCCCCGTGGGTGGCACCAACACCTCCCACGGGACCAATGTAACTCGTAGAAACTGACCCCGTAGCCGCGGGACTCACAGTTTAAGAATACGACGGTAATTTGCATATTTATAGACTTAGGGTTAAAAACATGGCGTTAGAGGGTGAGAACTCGAAACAGCCCCCGAATGGCCCCGTGGGTGGCACCAAAACCTCCCACGGGACCAATGTAACTCGTAAGAACTGACCCCGCAGTCGTGGGACTCCCGGTTTTAGAATACGATGATAATTTGTATATTTCTAGACTTAGGCTTAAAAACATTGCGTTAGAGGGTGAAAACCCGAAATAGCCCCCGAACGGCACCATGGGTGGCACCAAGACCTCCCACAGGACCAATGTAACTCGTAGGAACTGACCCTGCAGTCGCGGGACTCCCGATTTGAGAATACGATGATAATTTGCATATTTCTAGACTTAGGTTTAAAAACATGGCGTTAGAGGGGAAAACCCGAAACAGCCCCTGAACGTCCCCGTGGGTGGCACCAACACTTCCCACGGGACCAATGTAACTCGTAGGAACTGACCCCGCAGTCGCGGAACTCCCGATTTTAGAATACGATGGTAATTTGCATATTTCTAGACATAGGGTTAAAAACATGGCGTTAGAGGGTGAAAACCCGAAACAGCACCCGAACGTCCCCGTGGGTGGCACCAACACCTCCCACGGGACCAATGTAACTCGTAGGAACTGACCCCGCAGCCGCGGGACTCCCGGTTTTAGAATAAGACAGTAATTTTCATTTTTCTAGACTTAGGCTTAAAAACATGGCGTTAGAGGGTGAAAACCCGAAACAGCCCCCGAACATCCCCCTGAGTGGCACCAACACCTCCCACGGGACTAATGTAACTCCTAGGAACTGACCCCGCAGTCGCGGGACTCCCAGTTTGAGAATATGACCGTAATTTGCATATTTCTAGACTTAGGCTTAAAAACGTGGCGTTAGAGGGTGAAAACCCAAAACTGCCCCCGAACGTCCCCGTGGGTGGCACCAACACCTCCCACGGGACCAATGTAACTCGTAGGAACTGACCTCGCAGCCGCGGGACTCCGGGTTTGAGAATACCACCGTAATTTGCATATTTCTAGATTTAGGCTTAAAAACATGGCGTTAGAGGGTTGGAATTCGAAACAGCCCCCGAACGGCCCCATGGGTGGCACCAACACCTCCCACAGGACCAATGTAACTCGTTGAAACTGACCCCGCAGTCGCGGGACTCCCGATTTGAGAATAAGATGATAATTTTCATATTTCTAGACTTAGGTTTAAAAACATGGCGTTAGAGGGTGAAAACCCACAACAACCCCTGAACGTCCCCGTGGGTGGCACCAACACCTCCCACGGGACCAATGTAACTCCTAGGAACTGACCCCGCAGTCGCGGGACTCCCAGTTTTAGAATACGATGGTAATTTGTATATTTCTAGACTTAGGCTTAAAAACATGGCGTTAGAGGGTGAAAACCAGAAACAGCCCCCGAACGTCCCCGTGGGTGGCACCAACACCTCCCACGGGACCAATGTAACTCGTAGGAACTGACCCCGCAGCCGCGGGACTTTCGGTTTGAGAATACGATGGTAATTTGCAAATTTCTAGACTTAGGCTTTAAAACATGGCGTGAGAGGGTGAGAACTCGAAACAGCCACCGAACGTCCCCGTGGGTGGCACCAACACCTCCCACGGGACCAGAGTAACTCGTAGGAACTGACGCCGCAGCCGTAGGACTCCCGGTTTGAGAATACGACGGTAATTTGTAAATTTCTAGACTTAGGCTTAAAAACATGGCGTTAGAGGGTGAGAACTCGAAACAGCCCCCGAACGTCCCCATGGGTGCACCAACACCTCCCACGGGACCAATGTAACTCCTAGGAACTGACCCCGCAGTCGTGGGAGTCCCGGTTTTAGAAAACTATGGTAATTTGCTAATTTCTAGACTTAGGCTTAAAAACAAGGCGTTAGAGGGTGGGAACTCGAAATAGCCCCCGAACGGCCCCATGGGTGGCACCAACACCTCCCATGGGACCAATGTAAATCGTAGGAACTGACCCCGCAGTTGCGGGACTCCCGGTTTTAGAATACGATGGTAATTTGCATATTTCTAGACTTAGGCTTAAAAACATGGCGTTATAGGGTGAAAACCCGAAACAGCCCCCGAACATCCCCGTGGGTGGCACCAACACCTCCCACGGGACCAATGTAACTCGTAGGAACTGACCCCGCTGTCGCGGGACTCCCGATTTGAGAATATGACCATAATTTGCGTATTTCTAGACTTAGGCTTAAAAACATGGCGTTAGAGGGTAAAAACCCAAAACAACCGCCGAACGTCCCCGTGGGTGGCACCAACACCTCCCACGGTACCAATGTAACTCATAGGAACTCACCCCGCAGCCGCGGGATTCCCGGTTTGAGAATACGATGGTAATTTTTAAATTTCTAGACTTAGGCTTAAAAACATGGCGTTAGAGGGTGAAAACCCAAAACAGCCCCCGAACATCCCCGTGGGTGGCACCAACACCTCCCACGGGACCAATGTAACTCGTCGGAACTGACCCCGCAGTCGCGGGACTCCCGGTTTGAGAATATGACCGTAATTTGCATATTTCTAGACTTAGGCTTAAAAACATGGCGTTAGAGGGAGAAAACCCAAAACAGCCCCCGAACGTCCCCGTGGGTGGCACCAACACCTCCCACGGGACCAATGTAACTCGTAGGAACTGACTCCGCAGCCACGGGACTTCGAGTTGGAGAATACCACCGTAATTTGCATATTTCTAGACTTAGGCTTAAAAACATGGCGTTAGAGGGTGGGAACTCGAAACTGCCCCCGAACGGCCCCATGGGTGGCACCAACACCTCCCATGGGACAAATGTAACTCGCAGGAATTGACCCCGCAGTCGAGGGACTCCCAGTTTGAGAATACGACGGTAATTTGCATATTTCTAGACTTAGGCTTAAAAATATGGCGTTAGAGGGTGAAAACCCGAAATAGCCCTCGAACGTCCCCGTCGGTGGCACCAACACCTCCCACGGGACCAATGTAACTCGTAGGAACTTACCCCACAGCCGCGGGACTCCCGGTTTTAGAATACGATTATAATTTTCATATTTCTAGACTTAGGCTTAAAAACATGGCGTTAGAGGGTGAAAACCCGAAACAGCCCCCGAACGTCCCCGTGGGTGGCACCAACACCTCCCACGGTACCAATGTAACTCGTAGGAACTGACCCCGCAGCCGCGGGACTCCCGGTTTGAGAATACGATGGTAATTTGCAAATTTCTAGACTTAGGCTTAAAAACATGGCGGTAGAGGGTGAAAACCCGAAACAGCCCCCGAACATCCCCCTGAGTGGCACCAACACCTCCCACGGGACTAATGTAACTCGTAGGAACTGACCCCGCAGTCGCGGGACTCCCAGTTTGAGAATATGACCGTAATTTGCATATTTCTAGACTTAGGCTTAAAAACGTGGCGTTAGAGGGTGAAAACCCAAAACTGCCCCCGAACGTCCCCGTGGGTGGCACCAACACCTCCCACGGGACCAATGTAACTCGTAGGAACTGACCTCGCAGCCGCGGGACTCCGGGTTTGAGAATACCACCGTAATTTGCATATTTCTAGATTTAGGCATAAAAACATGGCATTAGAGGGTGGGAACTCGAAACTTCCCCCGAACGGCCCCATGGGTGGCACCAACACCTCCCACGGGACCAATGTAACTCGTAGGAAGTGACCCGCAGTCGCGGGACTCTTGGTTTTAGAATATGATGGTAATTTGCATATTTCTTGACTTAGGCTTAAAAAAATGGCGTTAGAGGGTGAAAACCCGAAATAGCCCTCGAACGTCCCCGTGGGTGGCACCAACACCTCCCACGGGACCAATGTAACTCGTAGGAACTGACCCCGTAGCCGCGGGACTCTCGGTTCTAGAATATGACGATAATTTTCATATTTCTAGACTTAGGCTTAAAAACATGACGTTAGAGGGTTGGAACTCGAAACAGACCCCCGAACGGCACCATGGGTGGCACCAACACCTCCCACGGGACCATTGTAACTCGTAGGAACTGGCCCCGCAGTCGCGGGACTCTCGGTTTGAGAATACGACGATAATTTGCATATTTCTAGACTTAGGCTTAAAAACATGGTGTTAGAGGGTGAATACCCAAAATAGCCCCCGAACGTCCCCGTGGGTGGCACTATCACCTCCCACGGGACCAATGTAACTCGTAGGAACTGACCCCGCAGTCACAGGACTCCCAGTGTTAGAATACGACGGTAATTTGCATATTTCTAGACTTAGGCTTAAAAACATGGCGTTTGAGGGTGAAAACCCGAAACAGCCCCCGAAACGTCCCCGTGGGTGGCACCAACACCTCCCACGGGACCAATGTAACTCGTAGTAACTGACCCCGCAGCCGCGGGACTCCCGGTTTGAGATTATGACGGTAATTTGCAAATTTCTAGACTTAGGCTTAAAAACATGGCGTTTGAGGGTGAGAACTCGAAACAGCCACCGAACGTCCCCGTGGGTGGCACCAACACCTCCCACGGGACCAATGTAACTCGTAGGAACTGACCCCGCAGCCGTGAGACTCCCGGTTTGAGAATACGATGGTAATTTCCAAATTTCTAGACTTAGGCTTAAAAACATGGCGTTAGAGGGTGAGAACTCGAAACAGCCCCCGAACGGCCCCATGGGTGGCACCAACACCTCCCACGGGACCAACGTAACTCATAGGAACTGACCCCGCAGTCGTGGGACTCCCGGTTTTAGAATACGATGGTAATTTGCATATTTTTAGACTTAGGCTTAAAAACATGCCGTTAGAGGGTGGGAACTCGAAACAGCCCTCGAACAGCCCCATGGGTGGCACCAACACCTCCCACGGGACCAATGTAACTCGTAGGAACTGACCCCGCAGCCGCGGGACTCCCGGTTTGAGAATACGACGGTAATATGCAAATTTCTAGACTTAGGCTTAAAAACATGGCGTTAGAGGGTGAGAACTCGAAACAGCCCCCGAACAGCCCCATGGGTGGCACCAACACCTCCCACGGGACCAATGTAACTCCTAGGAACTGACCCCGTAGTCGTACGACTCCCGGTTTTAGAATACGATGGTAAGTTGCAAATTTCTATACTTAGGCTTAAAAACATGGCGTTAGAGGGTGGGAACTCGAAACAGCCCCCGAACGGCCCCACGGGTAGCACCAACACCTCCCACGGGAAAAATGTAACTCGTAAGAACTGACCCCGTAGTCGCGGAACTCCCGGTTTTAGAATACGATGGTAATTTGCATATTTCTAGACTTAGGCTTAAAAACATGGCGTTAGAGGGTCAAAACCCAAAACAGCCCCCGAACATCCCCGTGGGTGGAACCAACACCTCCCACGGGACCAATGTAACTTGTAGGAACTGACCCCGCAGTCGCGGGACTCCCGGTTTGAGAATATGACCGTAATTTGCGTATTTCTAGACTTAGGCTTAAAAACATGGCGTTAGAGGGTGAAAACCCAAAACAGCCGCCGAACGTCCCCGTGGGTGGCACCAACACCTCCCACGGTACCAATGTAACTCGTAGGAACTGACCCCGCAGTCGCACGACTCCCAGTTTTAGAATACGACGGTAATTTGCATATTTCTAGACTTAGGCTTAAAAACATGGCGTTAGAGGGTGAAAACCCGAAACAGCCCCCGAACGTCCCCGTGGGTGGCACCAACACCTCCCACGGGACCAATGTAACTCGTAGGAACTGACCCCGCAGTCGCGGGACTCCCGGTTTGAGAATATGACCGTAATTTGCATATTTCTAGACTTAGGCTTAAAAACATGGCGTTAGATGGTGGGAACTCGAAACTGCCCCAAGAACGGCCCCGTGGGTGGCACCAAAGCCTCCCATGGGACCAATGTAACTCGTAGGAACTGACCCCGCAGTCGCGGGACTCCCAGTTTGAGATAACGACGGTAATTTGCATATTTCTAGACTTAGGCTTAAAAACATGGCGTTAGAGGGTGAAAACCCGAAATAGCCCTCGAACGTCCCCGTGGGTGGCACCAACACCTCCCACGGGACCAACGTAACTCGTAGGAACTGACCCCGCAGTCGCGGGACTCCCGGTTTTAGAATATGACGATAATTTTCATATTTCTAGACTTAGGCTTAAAAACATGGCGTTAGAGGGTGAAAACCCGAAATAGCCCCGAACGGCCCCATGGGTGGCACCAACACCTCCCACGGGACCAATGTAACTCGTAGGAACTGACCTGGCAGTCGCGGGACTCTCGGTTTGAGAATACGACGATAATTTTCATATTTCTAGACTTAGGCATAAAAATATGGTGTTAGAGGGTGAATACCCAAAACAGCCCCCGAACGTCCCCGTGGGTGGCACTAACACCTCCCACGAGACCAATGTAACTCGTAGGAACTGACCCCGCAGTCGCAGGACTCCCAGTTTTAAAATACGACGGTAATTTGCATATTTCTAGACTTAGGCTTAAAAACATGGCGTTAGAGGGTGAAAATCCGAAACAGCCCCCGAACGTCTCCGTGGGTAGCACCAACACCTCCCACGGGACCAATGTAACTCGAAGTAACTGACCCCGCAGCCGCGGGACTCCCGATTTGAGAATACGACGATAATTTGCAAATTTCTAGACTTAGGCTTAAAAACATGGCGTTAGAGGGTGAGAACTCGAAACAGCCACCGAACGTCCCCGTGGGTGGCACCAACATCTCCCATGGGACCAATGTAACCCGTAGGGACTGACCCCGCAGCTGCAGGACTCCCGATTTGAGAATACGACCGTAATTTGCATATTTCTAGACTTAGGCTTAAAAATATGGCGTTAGAGGGTGGGAACTCGAAACTGCCCCCGAACGACCCCATGGGTGGCACCAATACCTCCCAGGGGACAAATGTAACTCGTAGGAACTGACCTCGCAGTCGCGGGACTCCCGATTTTAGAATACGACGGTAATCTGCATATTTCTAGACTTAGGCTTAAAAACACGGCGTTAGAGGATGAAAACTCGAAACAGCCCCCGAACGTCCCTGTGGGTGGCTCCAACACCTCCCACCGGACCAATGTAACTCGTCGGAACTGGCCTCGCAGCCCCGGGACTCCCGGTTTGAGAATACGATGCTAATTTGCAAATTTCTAGACTTATGCTTAAAAACATGGCGTTAGAGGGTGAGAACTCGAAACAGCCACCGAACGTCCCCGGGGGTGGCACCAATACCTCCCACGGGACCAATGTAACTCATAGGAACTGTCCCCGCAGTCGTGGGACTCCCGGTTTTAGAATACAATGGTAATTTGCATATGTTTAGACTTAAGCTTAAAAACATGGCGTTAGAGCGTGGAAACTCGAAACAGCCCCCGAACGGCCCCATGGGTGGCACCAACACCTCCCACGGGACCAACGTAACTCATAGGAACTGACCCCGCAGTCATGGGACTCCCGGTTTTAGAATACGATGGTAATTTGCATATTTTTAGACTTAGGCTTAAAAACATGGCGTTAGAGGGTGAAAACCCGAAACAGCCCCCGAACGTCCCCGTGGGTGGCACCAACACCTCCCACGGGACCAATGTAACTCGTAGGAACTGACCCCGCAGTCGCGGGACTCCCGGTTTGAGAATATGACCGTAATTTGCATATTTCAAGACTTAGGCTTAAAAACATGGCGTTAGAGGGTGGGAACTCGAAACTGCCCCAAGAACGGCCCCGTGGGTGGCACCAAAGCCTCCCATGGGACCAATGTAACTCGTAGGAACTGACCCCGCAGTCGCGGGACTCCCAGTTTGAGATAACGACGGTAATTTGCATATTTCTAGACTTAGGCTTAAAAACATGGCGTTAGAGGGTGAAAACCCGAAATAGCCCCCGAACGTCCCTGTGGGTGGCTCCAACACCTCCCACCGGACCAATGTAACTCGTCGGAACTGGCCTCGCAGCCCCGGGACTCCCGGTTTGAGAATACGATGCTAATTTGCAAATTTCTAGACTTATGCTTAAAAACATGGCGTTAGAGGGTGAGAACTCGAAACAGCCACCGAACGTCCCCGGGGGTGGCACCAATACCTCCCACGGGACCAATGTAACTCATAGGAACTGTCCCCGCAGTCGTGGGACTCCCGGTTTTAGAATACAATGGTAATTTGCATATGTTTAGACTTAAGCTTAAAAACATGGCGTTAGAGCGTGGAAACTCGAAACAGCCCCCGAACGGCCCCATGGGTGGCACCAACACCTCCCACGGTACCAATGTAACTCGTAGGAACTGACCCCGCAGTCGCACGACTCCCAGTTTTAGAATACGACGGTAATTTGCATATTTCTAGACTTAGGCTTAAAAACATGGCGTTAGAGGGTGAAAACCCGAAATAGCCCCCGAACGTCCCCGTGGGTGGCACCAACACCTCCCACGGGACCAATGTAACTCGTAGGAACTGACCATGCAGCCGCGGGACTCCCGGTTTGAGAATACGACGGTAATATGCAAATTTCTAGACTTAGGCTTAAAAACATGGCGTTAGAGGGTGAAAACCCGAAATAGCCCCCGAACGTCCCCGTGGGTGGCACCAACACCTCCCACGGTACCAATGTAACTCGTAGGAACTGACCCCGCAGCCGCGGGACTCCCGGTTTGAGAATACGATGGTAATTTGCAAATTTCTAGACTTAGGCTTAAAAACATGGCATTAGAGGGTGAGAACGCGAAACATCCACCGAACGTCCCCCTGAGTGGCACCAACACCTCCCACGGGACTAATGTAACTCGTAGGAACTGACCCCGCAGTCGCGGGACTCCCGGTTTGAGAATATGACCGTAATTTGCATATTTCTAGACTTAGGCTTAAAAACGTGGCGTTAGAGGGTGAAAACCCGAAACAGCCCCCGAACGTCCCCGTGGGTGGCACCAACACCTCCCACGGGACCAATGTAACTCGTAGGAACTGACCTCGCAGCCGCGGGACTCCGGGTTTGAGAATACCACCGTAATTTGCATATTTCTAGACTTAGGCATAAAAACATGGCATTAGAGGGTGGGAACTCGAAACTGCCCCCGAACGGCCCCATGGGTGGCACCAACACCTCCCACGGGACCAATGTAACTCGTAGGAAGTGACCCGCAGTCGCGGGACTCTTGGTTTTAGAATATGATGGTAATTTGCATATTTCTTGACTTAGGCTTAAAAAAATGGCGTTAGAGGGTGAAAACCCGAAATAGCCCTCGAGCGTCCCCGTGGGTGGCACCAACACCTCCCACGGGACCAATGTAACTCGTAGGAACTGACCCCGCAGCCGCGGGACTCTCGGTTCTAGAATATGACGATAATTTTCATATTTCTAGACTTAGGCTTAAAAACATGGCGTTAGAGGGTTGGAACTCGAAACAGACCCCCGAACGGCACCATGGGTGGCACCAACACCTCCCACGGGACCATTATAACTCGTAGGAACTGACCCCGCAGTCGCGGGACTCTCGGTTTTAGAATACGACGATAATTTGCATATTTCTAGACTTAGGCTTAAAAACATGGCGTTAGTGGGTGAAAACCCGAAACAGCCCCGAACGGCCCCTTGGGTGGCACCAACACCTCCCACGGGACCAATGTAACTCGTAGGAACTGGCCCCGCAGTCGCGGGACTCTCGGTTTGAGAATACGACGATAATTTGCATATTTCTAGACTTAGGCTTAAAAACATGGTGTTAGAGGGTGAATACCCAAAACAGCCCCCGAACGTCCCCGTGGGTGGCACTATCACCTCCCACGGGACCAATGTAACTCGTAGGAACTGACCCCGCAGTCACAGGACTCCCAGTGTTAGAATACGACGGTAATTTGCATATTTCTAGACTTAGGCTTAAAAACATGGCGTTTGAGGGTGAAAACCCGAAACAGCCCCCGAAACGTCCCCGTGGGTGGCACCAACACCTCCCACGGGACCAATGTAACTCGTAGTAACTGACCCCGCAGCCGCGGGACTCCCGGTTTGAGATTACGATGGTAATTTGCAAATTTCTAGAATTAGGCTTAAAAACATGGCGTTTGAGGGTGAGAACTCGAAACAGCCACCGAACGTCCCCGTGGGTGGCACCAACACCTCCCACGGGACCAATGTAACTCGTAGGAACTGACCCCGCAGCCGTGAGACTCCCGGTTTGAGAATACGATGGTAATTTCCAAATTTCTAGACTTAGGCTTAAAAACATGGCGTTAGAGGGTGAGAACTCGAAACAGCCCCCGAACGGCCCCATGGGTGGCACCAACACCTCCCACGGGACCAACGTAACTCATAGGAACTGACCCCGCAGTCGTGGGACTCCCGGTTTTAGAATACGATGGTAATTTGCATATTTTTAGACTTAGGCTTAAAAACATGCCGTTAGAGGGTGGGAACTCGAAACAGCCCCCGAACGGCCCCATGGGTGGCACCAACACCTCCCACGGGACCAATGTAACTCGTAGGAACTGACCCCGCAGCCGCGGGACTCCCGGTTTGAGAATACGACGGTAATATGCAAATTTCTAGACTTAGGCTTAAAAACATGGCGTTAGAGGGTGAGAACTCGAAACAGCCCCCGAACAGCCCCATGGGTGGCACCAACACCTCCCACGGGACCAATGTAACTCCTAGGAACTGACCCCGTAGTCGTACGACTCCCGATTTTAGAATACGATGGTAAGTTGCAAATTTCTATACTTAGGCTTAAAAACATGGCGTTAGAGGGTGGGAACTCGAAACAGCCCCCGAACGGCCCCACGGGTAGCACCAACACCTCCCACGGGAAAAATGTAACTCGTAAGAACTGACCCCGTAGTCGCAGAACTCCCGGTTTTAGAATACGATGGTAATTTGCATATTTCTAGACTTAGGCTTAAAAACATGGGGTTAGAGGGTGAAAACCCGAAACAGCCCCCGAACATCCCCGTGGGTGGAACCAACACCTCCCACGGGATCAATGTAACTTGTAGGAACTGACCCCGCAGTCGCGGGACTCCCGGTTTGAGAATATGACCGTAATTTGCGTATTTCTAGACTTAGGCTTAAAAACATGGCGTTAGAGGGTGAAAACCCAAAACAGCCGCCGAACGTCCCCGTGGGTGGCACCAACACCTCCCACGGTACCAATGTAACTCGTAGGAACTGACCCCGCAGTCGCACGACTCCCAGTTTTAGAATACGACGGTAATTTTCATATTTCTAGACTTAGGCTTAAAAACATGGCGTTAGAGGGTGAAAACCCGAAACAGCCCCCGAACGTCCCCGTGGGTGGCACCAACACCTCCCACGGGACCAATGTAACTCGTAGGAACTGACCTCGCAGTCGCGGGACTCCCGGTTTGAGAATATGACCGTAATTTGCATATTTCTAGACTTAGGCTTAAAAACATGGCGTTAGAGGGTGGGAACTCGAAACTGCCCCAAGAACGGCCCCGTGGGTGGCACCAAAGCCTCCCATGGGACCAATGTAACTCGTAGGAACTGACCCCGCAGTCGCGGGACTCCCAGTTTGAGATAACGACGGTAATTTGCATATTTCTAGACTTAGGCTTAAAAACATGGCGTTAGAGGGTGAAAACCCGAAATAGCCCTCGAACGTCCCCGTGGGTGGCACCAACACCTCCCACGGGACCAACGTAACTCGTAGGAACTGACCCCGCAGCCGCGGGACTCCCGGTTTTAGAATATGACGATAATTTTCATATTTCTAGACTTAGGCTTAAAAACATGGCGTTAGAGGGTGAAAACCCGAAATAGCCCCGAACGGCCCCATGGGTGGCACCAACACCTCCCACGGGACCAATGTAACTCGTAGGAACTGACCTCGCAGTCGCGGGACTCTCGGTTTGAGAATACGACGATAATTTTCATATTTCTAGACTTAGGCATAAAAATATGGTGTTAGAGGGTGAATACCCAAAACAGCCCCCGAACGTCCCCGTGGGTGGCACTAACACCTCCCACGAGACCAATGTAACTCGTAGGAACTGACCCCGCAGTCGCAGGACTCCCAGTTTTAAAATACGACGGTAATTTGCATATTTCTAGACTTAGGCTTAAAAACATGGCGTTAGAGGGTGAAAATCCGAAACAGCCCCCGAACGTCCCCGTGGGTAGCACCAACACCTCCCACGGGACCAATGTAACTCGAAGTAACTGACCCCGCAGCCGCAGGACTCCCGGTTTGAGAATACGATGATAATTTGCAAATTTCTAGACTTAGGCTTAAAAACATGGCGTTAGAGGGTGAGAACTCGAAACAGCCACCGAACGTCCCCGTGGGTGGCACCAACACCTCCCATGGGACCAATGTAACCCGTAGGGACTGACCCCGCAGCTGCGGGACTCCCGGTTTGAGAATACGACCGTAATTTGCATATTTCTAGACTTAGGCTTAAAAATATGGCGTTAGAGGGTGGGAACTCGAAACTGCCCCCGAACGACCCCATGGGTGGCACCAATACCTCCCAGGGGACAAATGTAACTCGTAGGAACTGACCTCGCAGTCGCGGGACTCCCGATTTTAGAATACGACGGTAATATGCATATTTCTAGACATAGGCTTAAAAACACGGCGTTAGAGGATGAAAACTCGAAATAGCCCTCGAACGTCCCTGTGGGTGGCTCCAACACCTCCCACCGGACCAATGTAACTCGTCGGAACTGGCCTCGCAGCCCCGGGACTCCCGGTTTGAGAATACGATGCTAATTTGCAAATTTCTAGACTTATGCTTAAAAACATGGCGTTAGAGGGTGAGAACTCGAAACAGCCACCGAACGTCCCCGGGGGTGGCACCAATACCTCCCACGGGACCAATGTAACTCATAGGAACTGTCCCCGCAGTCGTGGGACTCCCGGTTTTAGAATACAATGGTAATTTGCATATGTTTAGACTTAAGCTTAAAAACATGGCGTTAGAGCGTGGAAACTCGAAACAGCCCCCGAACGGCCCCATGGGTGGCACCAACACCTCCCACGGGACCAACGTAACTCATAGGAACTGACCCCGCAGTCGTGGGACTCCCGGTTTTAGAATACGATGGTAATTTGCATATTTTTAGACTTAGGCTTAAAAACATGGCGTTAGAGGGTGAAAACCCGAAACAGCCCCCGAACGTCCCCGTGGGTGGCACCAACACCTCCCACGGGACCAATGTAACTCGTAGGAACTGACCCCGCAGTCGCGGGACTCCCGGTTTGAGAATATGACCGTAATTTGCATATTTCAAGACTTAGGCTTAAAAACATGGCGTTAGAGGGTGGGAACTCGAAACTGCCCCAAGAACGGCCCCGTGGGTGGCACCAAAGCCTCCCATGGGACCAATGTAACTCGTAGGAACTGACCCCGCAGTCGCGGGACTCCCAGTTTGAGATAACGACGATAATTTGCATATTTCTAGACTTAGGCTTAAAAACATGGCGTTAGAGGGTGAAAACCCGAAACAGCCCCCGAACGTCCCTGTGGGTGGCTCCAACACCTCCCACCGGACCAATGTAACTCGTCGGAACTGGCCTCGCAGCCCCGGGACTCCCGGTTTGAGAATACGATGCTAATTTGCAAATTTCTAGACTTATGCTTAAAAACATGGCGTTAGAGGGTGAGAACTCGAAACAGCCACCGAACGTCCCCGGGGGTGGCACCAATACCTCCCACGGGACCAATGTAACTCATAGGAACTGTCCCCGCAGTCGTGGGACTCCCGGTTTTAGAATACAATGGTAATTTGCATATGTTTAGACTTAAGCTTAAAAACATGGCGTTAGAGCGTGGAAACTCGAAACAGCCCCCGAACGGCCCCATGGGTGGCACCAACACCTCCCACGGTACCAATGTAACTCGTAGGAACTGACCCCGCAGTCGCACGACTCCCAGTTTTAGAATACGACGGTAATTTGCATATTTCTAGACTTAGGCTTAAAAACATGGCGTTAGAGGGTGAAAACCCGAAACAGCCCCCGAACGTCCCCGTGGGTGGCACCAACACCTCCCACGGGACCAATGTAACTCGTAGGAACTGACCATGCAACCGCGGGACTCCCGGTTTGAGAATACGACGGTAATATGCAAATTTCTAGACTTAGGCTTAAAAACATGGCGTTAGAGGGTGAGAACTCGAAACAGCCCCCGAACAGCCCCATGGGTGGCACCAACACCTCCCACGGGAGTAATGTAACTCCTAGGAACTGACCCCGCAGTCGTGCGACTCCCAGTTTTAGAATACGATGGTAATTTGCAAATTTCTAGACTTAGGCTTAAAAACATGGCGTTAGAGGGTGGGAACTCGAAACAGCCCCCGAACGGCCCCACGGGTAGCACCAACACCTCCCACGGGACCAATGTAACTCGTAGGAACTGACCCCGTAGTCGCGGAACTCCCGGTTTTAGAATACGATGGTAATTTGCATATTTCTAGACTTAGGCATAAAAACATGGCGTTAGAGGGTGAAAACCCGAAACAGCCCCCGAACATCCCCGTGGGTGGAACCAACACCTCCCACGGGACCAATGTAACTTGTAGGAACTGACCCCGCAGTCGCGGGACTCCCGGTTTGAGAATATGACCGTAATTTGCGTATTTCTAGACTTAGGCTTAAAAACATGGCGTTAGAGGGTGAAAACCCAAAACAGCCGCCGAACGTCCCCGTGGGTGGCACCAACACCTCCCACGGTACCAATGTAACTCGTAGGAACTGACCCCGCAGCCGCGGGACTCCCGGTTTGAGAATACGATTGTAATTTTTAAATTTCTAGAGTTAGGCTTAAAAACATGGCGTTAGAGGGTGAAAACCCAAAACAGCCCCCGAGCATCCCCGTGGGTGGCACCATAACCTCCCACGGGACCAATGTAACTCGTAGGAACTGACCCCGCAGTCGCGGAACTCCCAGTTTGAGAATATGACCGTAATTTGCATATTTCTAGACTTAGGCTTAAAAACATGGTGTTAGAGGGAGAAAACCCAAAACAGCACCTGAACGTTCCCGTGGGTGGCACCAACACCTCCCACGGGACCAATGTAACTCGTAGGAACTGACCCCGCAGCCACGGGACTCCGGGTTTGAGAATACCACCGTAATTTGCATATTTCTAGACTTAGGCTTAAAAACATGGCGTTAGAGGGTGGGAACTCGAAACTGCCCCAAGAACGGCCCCATGGGTGGCACCAAAGCCTCCCTTGGGACCAATGTAACTCGTAGGAACTGACCCCGCAGTCACGGGACTCCCAGTTTGAGAATACGACGGTAATTTGCATATTTCTAGACTTAGGCTTAAAAACATGGCGTTAGAGGGTGAAAACCCGAAATAGCCCTCGAACGTCCCCGTGGGTGGCACCAACACCTCCCACGGGACAAACGTAACTCGTAGGAACTGACCCCGTAGCCGTGGGACTCCCGGTTTTAGAATATGACGATAATTTTCATATTTCTAGACTTAGGCTTAAAAACATGGCGTTAGAGGGTGGGAACTCGAAACATCCCCCGAACGGCCCCATGGGTGGCACTAACACCTCCCACGGGACCATTGTAACTCGTAGGAACTGACCCCGCAGTCGTGGGACTCCCGGTTTTAGAATACGATGATAATTTGCATATTTCTAGACTTAGGCTTAAAAACATGGCGTTAGAGGGTGAAAACCCGAAATAGCCCCGAACGGCCCCATGGGTGGCACCAACACCTCCCACGGGACCAATGTAACTAGTAGGAACTGACCTCGCAGTCGCAGGACTCTCGGTTTGAGAATACGACGATAATTTTCATATTTCTAGACTTAGGCATAAAAATATGGTGTTAGAGGGTGAATACCCAAAATAGCCCCCGATCGTCCCCGTGGGTGGCACTAACACCTCCCACGAGACCAATGTAAGACGTAGGAACTGACCCCGCAGTCGCAGGACTCCCAGTTTTAGAATACGACCGTAATTTGCATATTTCTAGACTTAGGCTTAAAAACATGGCGTTAGAGGGTGAAAACCCGAAACAGCCCCCGAACGTCCCCGTGGGTAGCACCAACACCTCCCACGGGACCAATGTAACTCGAAGTAACTGACCCCGCAGCCGCAGGACTCCCGGTTTGAGAATACGACGATAATTTGCAAATTTCTAGACTTAGGCTTAAAAACATGGCGTTAGAGGGTGAGAACTCGAAACAGCCACCGAACGTCCCCGTGGGTGGCACCAACACCTCCCATGGGTTCAATGTAACCCATAGGGACTGACCCCGCAGCTGCGGGACTCCCGGTTTGAGAATACGACCGTAATTTGCATATATCTAGACTTAGGCATAAAAATATGGCGTTAGAGGGTGGGAACTCGAAACTGCCCCCGAACGACCCCATGGGTGGCACCAATACCTCCCAGGGGACAAATGTAACTCGTAGGAACTGACCTCGCAGTCGCGGGACTCCCGATTTTAGGATACGACGGTAATCTGCATATTTCTGGACTTAGGCTTAAAAACACGGCGTTAGAGGATGAAAACTCGAAACAGCCCCCGAACGTCCCTGTGGGTGGCTCCAACACCTCCCACCGGACCAATGTAACTCGTCGGAACTGGCCTCGCAGCCCCGGGACTCCCGGTTTGAGAATACGATGCTAATTTGCAAATTTCTAGACTTATGCTTAAAAACATGGCGTTAGAGGGTGAGAACTCGAAACGGCCACCGAACGTCCCCGGGGGCGGCACCAATACCTCCCACGGGACCAATGTAACTCGTAGAAACTGACCCGTAGCCGCGGGACTCACGGTTTAAGAATACAATGATAATTTGCATATTTATAGACTTAGGGTTAAAAACATGGCGTTAGAGGGTGAGAACTCGAAACATCCCCCGAACGGCCTCGTGGGTGGCACCAACACTTCCCACGGGACCAATGTAACTCGTAGGAACTGACCCCGCAGCCGCGGGACACCCGGTTTTAGAATACGACGGTAATTTGCATATTTCTAGACTTAGTCTTAAAAACATGGCGTTAGAGTGTGGGAACTCGAAACAACCCCCAAACGGCCCCATGGGTGGCACCAACACCTCCCACGGGACTAATGTAACTCGTAGGAACTGACCCCGTAGTCGCGGGACTCCCGGTTTTAGAATACGACAATAATTTGCATATTTCTAGACTTAGGCTTAAAAACATTGCGTTAGAGGGTGAAAACCCGAAACAGCCCCCGAACAGCACCATGGGTGGCACCAACACCTCCCACAGGACCAATGTAGGAACTGACCCCGCAGTCGCGGGACTCCCGGTTTGAGAATACGATGATAATTTGCATATTTCTAGACTTAAGTTTAAAAACATGGCGTTAGAGGGGGAAAACCCAAAACAGCCCCTGAACGTCTCCGTGGGTGGCACCAACACCTCCCACGGGACCAATGTAACTCGTAGGAACTGACCCCGCAGTCGCGGGACTCTCGGTTTTAGAATACGATGGTAATTTGCATATTTCTAGACTTAGGCTTAAAAACATGGCGTTAGAGGGTGAAAACCAGAAACAGCCCCCGAACGTCCCCGTGGGTGGCACCAACACCTCCCACGGGACCAATGTAACTCGTAGGAACTGACCTCGCAGCCGCGGGACTTTAGGTTTGAGAATACGATGATAATTTGCAAATTTCTAGACTTAGGCTTAAAAACATGGCGTGAGAGGGTGAGAACTCGAAACAGCCACCGAACGTCCCCGTGGGGGGCACCAACACCTCCCAAGGGACCAGAGTAACTGGTAGGAACTGACCCCGCAGCCGCGGGACTCCCGGTTTGAGAATACGACCGTAATTTGCAAATTTTAGACTAAGGCTTAAAAACATGGCGTTAGAGGGTGAAAGCTCGAAACAGCCACCGAACGTCCCCATGGGTGGCACCAACACCTCCCACGGGACCAATGTAACTCGTAGGAACTGACCCCACAGCCGCGGGACTCCCGATTTGAGAATACGATGAGAATTTGCAAATTTCTAGACTTAGGCTAAAAAACATGGCGTTAGAGGGTGAGAACTCGAAACCGCCCCCGAACGGCACCATGGGTGGCACAAACACCTTCCACGGGACCAATGTAACTCGTAGGAACTGACCCCGCAGTCGCGGGACTCCCAGTTTTAGAATACGATGGTAATTTGCATATTTCTAGACTTAGGCTTAAAAACATGGCGTTAGAGGGTGGGAACTCGAAACAGCCCCCGAACGGCCCCATGGGTGGCACTAACACCTCCCACGGGACCATTGTAACTCGTAGGAACTGACCCCGCAGTCGTGGGACTCCCGGTTTTAGAATACGATGATAATTTGCATATTGCTAGACTTAGGCTTAAAAACATGGCGTTAGAGGGTGAAAACCCGAAATAGCCCCGAACGGCCCCATGGGTGGCACCAACACCTCCCACGGGACCAATGTAACTCGTAGGAACTGACCTCGCAGTCGCGGGACTCTCGGTTTGAGAATACGATGATAATTTTCATATTTCTAGACTTAGGCATAAAAATATGGTGTTAGAGGGTGAATACCCAAAACAGCCCCCGATCGTCTCCGTGGGTGGCACTAACACCTCCCACGAGACCAATGTAAGACGTAGGAACTGACCCCGCAGTCGCAGGACTCTCAGTTTTAGAATACGACGGTAATTTGCATATTTCTAGACTTAGGCTTAAAAACATGGCGTTAGAGGGTGAAAACCCGAAACAACCCCCGAACGTCCCCGTGGGTAGCACCAACACCTCCCACGGGACCAATGTAACTCGAAGTAACTGACCCCGCAGCCGCGGGACACCCGGTTTGAGAATACGACGATAATTTGCAAATTTCTAGACTTAGGCTTAAAAACATGGCGTTAGAGGGTGAGAACTCGAAACAGCCACCGAACGTCCCCGTGGGTGGCACCAACACCTCCCATGGGACCAATGTAACCCATAGGGACTGACCCCGCAGCTGCGGGACTCCCGGTTTGAGAATACGACCGTAATTTGCATATATCTAGACTTAGGCATAAAAATTTGGCGTTAGAGGGTGGGAACTCGAAACTGCCCCCGAACGACCCCATGGGTGGCACCAATACCTCCCAGGGGACAAATGTAACTCGTAGGAACTGACCTCGCAGTCGCGAGACTCCCGATTTTAGGATACTACGGTAATCTGCATATTTCTGGACTTAGGCTTAAAAACACGGCGTTAGAGGATGAAAACTCGAAACAGCCCCCGAACGTCCCTGTGGGTGGCTCCAACACCTCCCACCGGACCAATGTAACTCGTCGGAACTGGCCTCGCAGCCCCGGGACTCCCGGTTTGAGAATACGATGCTAATTTGCAAATTTCTAGACTTATGCTTAAAAACATGGCGTTAGAGGGTGAGAACTCAAAACAGCAACCGAACGTCCCCGGGGGCGGCACCAATACCTCCCACGGGACCAATGTAACTCGCAGAAACTGACCCGTAACTGCGGGACTCACGGTTTAAGAATACGATGATAATTTGCATATTTATAGACTTAGGGTTAAAAACATGGCGTTAGAGGGTGAGAACTCGAAACAGCCCCCGAACGGCCCCGTGGGTGGCACCAACACTTCCCACGGGACCAATGTAACTCGTAGGAACTGACCCCGCAGCCGCGGGACACCCGGTTTTAGAATACGACGGTAATTTGCATATTTCTAGACTTAGTCTTAAAAACATGGCGTTAGAGTGTGGGAACTCGAAACAACCCCCAAACGGCCCCATGGGTGGCACCAACACCTCCCACGGGACTAATGTAACTCGTAGGAACTGACCCCGTAGTCGCGGGACTCCCGGTTTTAGAATACGATAATAATTTGCATATTTCTAGACTTAGGCTTAAAAACAATGCGTTAGAGGGTGAAAACCCGAAACAGCCCCCGAACAGCACCATGGGTGGCACCAACACCTCCCACAGAACCAATGTAACTCGTAGGAACTGACCCCGCAGTCGCGGGACTCCCGGTTTGAGAATACGATGATAATTTGCATATTTCTAGACTTAGGTTTAAAAACATGGCGTTAGAGGGGGAAAACCCAAAACATCCCCTGAACGTCCCTGTGGGTGGCACCAACACCTCCCACGGGACCAATGTAACTCGTAGGAACTGACCCCGCAGTCGCGGGACTCTCGGTTTTAGAATACGATGGTAATTTGCATATTTCTAGACTTAGGCTTAAAAACATGGCGTTAGAGGGTGAAAACCAGAAACAGCCCCCGAACGTCCCCGTGGGTGGCACCAACACCTCCCACGGGACCAATGTAACTCGTAGGAACTGACCTCGTAGCCGGGGGACTTTAGGTTTGAGAATACGATGATAATTTGCAAATTTCTAGACTTAGGCTTAAAAACATGGCGTGAGAGGGTGAGAACTCGAAACAGCCACCGAACGTCCCCGTGGGGGGCACCAACACCTCCCAAGGGACCAGAGTAACTGGTAGGAACTGACCCCGCAGCCGCGGGACTCCCGGTTTGAGAATACGACCGTAATTTGCAAATTTTAGACTAAGGCTTAAAAACATGGCGTTAGAGGGTGAAAGCTCGAAACAGCCACCGAACGTCACCATGGGTCGCACCAACACCTCCCACGGGACCAATGTAACTCGTAGGAACTGACCCCACAGCCGCGGGACTCCCGATTTGAGAATACGATGAGAATTTGCAAATTTCTAGACTTAGGCTAAAAAACATGGCGTTAGAGGGTGAGAACTCGAAACCGCCCCCGAACGGCCCCATGGGTGGCACAAACACCTTCCACGGGACCAATGTAACTCGTAGGAACTGACCCCGCAGTCGCGGGACTCCCAGTTTTAGAATACGATGGTAATTTGCATATTTCTAGACTTAGGCTTAAAAACATGGCGTTAGAGGGTGGGAACTCGAAACAGCCCCCGAACGGCCCCATGGGTGGCACTAACACCTCCCACGGGACCATTGTAACTCGTAGGAACTGACCCCGCAGTCGTGGGACTCCCGGTTTTAGAATACGATGATAATTTGCATATTTCTAGACTTAGGCTTAAAAACATGGCGGTAGAGGGTGAAAACCCGAAATAGCCCCGAACGGCCCCATGGGTGGCACCAACACCTCCCACGGGACCAATGTAACTCGTAGGAACTGACCTCGCAGTCGCGGGACTCTCGATTTGAGAATACGACGATAATTTTAATATTTCTAGACTTAGGCATAAAAATATGGTGTTAGAGGGTGAATACCCAAAACAGCCCCCGATCGTCCCCGTGGGTGGCACTAACACCTCCCACGAGACCAATGTAAGACGTAGGAACTGACCCCGCAGTCGCAGGACTCCCAGTTTTAGAATACGACGGTAATTTGCATATTTCTAGACTTAGGCTTAAAAACATGGCGTTAGAGGGTGAAAACCCGAAACAGCCCCCGAACGTCCCCGTGGGTAGCACCAACACCTCCCACGGGACCAATGTAACTCGAAGTAACTGACCCCGCAGCTGCGGGACTCCCGGTTTGAGAATACGACGATAATTTGCAAATTTCTAGACTTAGGCTTAAAAACATGGCGTTAGAGGGTGAGAACTCGAAACAGCCACCGAACGTCCCCGTGGGTGGCACCAACACCTCCCATGGGACCAATGTAACCCATAGGGACTGACCCCGCAGCTGCGGGACTCCCGGTTTGAGAATACGACCGTAATTTGCATATATCTAGACTTAGGCATAAATATATGGCGTTAGAGGATGGGAACTCGAAACTGCCCCCGAACGACCCCATGGGTTGCACCAATACCTCCCAGGGGACAAATGTAACTCGTAGGAACGGACCTCGCAGTCGCGGGACTCCCGATTTTAGGATACGACGGTAATCTGCATATTTTTGGACTTAGGCTTAAAAACACGGCGTTAGAGGATGAAAACTCGAAATAGCCCTCGAACGTCCCTGTGGGTGGCTCCAACACCTCCCACCGGACCAATGTAACTCGTCGGAACTGGCCTCGCAGCCCCGGGACTCCCGGTTTGAGAATACGATGCTAATTTGCAAATTTCTAAACTTATGCTTAAAAACATGGCGTTAGAGGGTGAGAACTCGAAACAGCCACCGAACGTCCCCATGGGTGGCACCAACACCTCCCACGGGACCAATGTAACTCGTAGGAACTGACCCCACAGCCGCGGGACTCCCGATTTGAGAATACGATGAGAATTTGCAGATTTCTAGACTTAGGCTAAAAAACATGGCGCTAGAGGGTGAGAACTCGAAACCGCCCCCGAACGGCCCCATGGGTGGCACAAACACCTTCCACGGGACCAATGTAACTCGTAGGAACTGACCCCGCAGTCGCGGGACTCCCAGTTTTAGAATACGATGGTAATTTGCATATTTCTAGACTTAGGCTTAAAAACATGGCGTTAGAGGGTGGGAACTCGAAACAGCCCCCGAACGGCCCCATGGGTGGCACTAACACCTCCCACGGGACCATTGTAACTCGTAGGAACTGACCCCGCAGTCGTGGGACTCCCGGTTTTAGAATACGATGATAATTTGCATATTTCTAGACTTAGGCTTAAAAACATGGCGTTAGAGGGTGAAAACCCGAAATAGCCCCGAACGGCCCCATGGGTGGCACCAACACCTCCCACGGGACCAATGTAACTCGTAGGAACTGACCTCGCAGTCGCGGGACTCTCGGTTTGAGAATACGACGATAATTTTAATATTTCTAGACTTAGGCATAAAAATATGGTGTTAGAGGGTGAATACCCAAAACAGCCCCCGATCGTCCCCGTGGGTGGCACTAACACCTCCCACGAGACCAATGTAAGACGTAGGAACTGACCCCGCAGTCGCAGGACTCCCAGTTTTAGAATACGACGGTAATTTGCATATTTCTAGACTTAGGCTTAAAAACATGGCGTTAGAGGGTGAAAACCCGAAACAGCCCCCGAACGTCCCCGTGGGTAGCACCAACACCTCCCACGGGACCAATGTAACTCGAAGTAACTGACCCCGCAGCTGCGGGACTCCCGGTTTGAGAATACGACGATAATTTGCAAATTTCTAGACTTAGGCTTAAAAACATGGCGTTAGAGGGTGAGAACTCGAAACAGCCACCGAACGTCCCCGTGGGTGGCACCAACACCTCCCATGGGACCAATGTAACCCATAGGGACTGACCCCGCAGCTGCGGGACTCCCGGTTTGAGAATACGACCGTAATTTGCATATATCTAGACTTAGGCATAAATATATGGCGTTAGAGGATGGGAACTCGAAACTGCCCCCGAACGACCCCATGGGTTGCACCAATACCTCCCAGGGGACAAATGTAACTCGTAGGAACGGACCTCGCAGTCGCGGGACTCCCGATTTTAGGATACGACGGTAATCTGCATATTTTTGGACTTAGGCTTAAAAACACGGCGTTAGAGGATGAAAACTCGAAATAGCCCTCGAACGTCCCTGTGGGTGGCTCCAACACCTCCCACCGGACCAATGTAACTCGTCGGAACTGGCCTCGCAGCCCCGGGACTCCCGGTTTGAGAATACGATGCTAATTTGCAAATTTCTAGACTTATGCTTAAAAACATGGCGTTAGAGGGTGAGAACTCGAAACAGCCACCGAACGTCCCCATGGGTGGCACCAACACCTCCCACGGGACCAATGTAACTCGTAGGAACTGACCCCACAGCCGCGGGACTCCCGATTTGAGAATACGATGAGAATTTGCAGATTTCTAGACTTAGGCTAAAAAACATGGCGCTAGAGGGTGAGAACTCGAAACCGCCCCCGAACGGCCCCATGGGTGGCACAAACACCTTCCACGGGACCAATGTAACTCGTAGGAACTGACCCCGCAGTCGCGGGACTCCCAGTTTTAGAATACGATGGTAATTTGCATATTTCTAGACTTAGGCTTAAAAACATGGCGTTAGAGGGTGGGAACTCGAAACAGCCCCCGAACGGCCCCATGGGTGGCACTAACACCTCCCACGGGACCATTGTAACTCGTAGGAACTGACCCCGCAGTCGTGGGACTCCCGGTTTTAGAATACGATGATAATTTGCATATTTCTAGACTTAGGCTTAAAAACATGGCGTTAGAGGGTGAAAACCCGAAATAGCCCCGAACGGCCCCATGGGTGGCACCAACACCTCCCACGGGACCAATGTAACTCGTAGGAACTGACCTCGCAGTCGCGGGACTCTCGGTTTGAGAATATGACGATAATTTTCATATTTCTAGACTTAGGCATAAAAATATGGTGTTAGAGGGTGAATACCCAAAACAGCCCCCGATCGTCCCCATGGGTGGCACTAACACCTCCCACGAGACCAATGTAAGACGTAGGAACTGACCCCGCAGTCGCAGGACTCCCAGTTTTAGAATACGACGGTAATTTGCATATTTCTAGACTTAGGCTTAAAAACATGGCGTTAGAGGGTGAAAACCCGAAACAGCCCCCGAATGTCCCCGTGGGTAGCACCAACACCTCCCACGGGACCAATGTAACTCGAAGTAACTGACCCCGCAGCCGCGGGACTCCCGGTTTGAGAATACGACGATAATTTGCAAATTTCTAGACTTAGGCTTAAAAACATGACGTTAGAGGGTGGGAACTCGAAACTGCCCCCGAACGACCCCATGGGTGGCACCAATACCTCCCAGGGGACAAATGTAACTCGTAGGAACGGACCTCGTAGTCGCGGGACTCCCAATTTTAGGATACGATGGTAATCTGCATATTTCTGGACATAGGCTTAAAAACACGGCGTTAGAGGATGAAAACTCGAAATAGCCCTCGAACGTCCCTGTGGGTGGCTCCAACACCTCCCACCGGACCAATGTAACTCGTCGAAACTGGCCTCGCAGCCCTGGGACTCCCGGTTTGAGAATACGATGCTTATTTGCAAATTTCTAGACTTATGCTTAAAAACATGGCGTTAGAGGGTGAGAACTCGAAACAGCCACCGAACGTCCCCGGGGGCGGCACCAATACCTCCCACGGGACCAATGTAACTCGTAGAAACTGACCCGTAGCCGCGGGACTCACGGTTTAAGAATACGATGATAATTTGCATATTTATAGACTTAGGGTTAAAAACATGGCGTTAGAGGGTGAGAACTCGAAACAGCCCCCGAACGGCCCCGTGGGTGGCACCAACACTTCCCACGGGACCAATGTAACTCGTAGGAACTGACCCCGCAGCCGCGGGACACCCAGTTTTAGAATATGACGGTAATTTGCATATTTCTAGACTTAGTCTTAAAAACATGGCGTTAGAGTGTGGGAACTCGAAACAACCCCCAAACGGCCCCATGGGTGGCACCAACACCTCCCACGGGACGAATGTAACTCGTAGGAACTGACCCCGTAGTCGCGGGACTCCCGGTTTTAGAATACGACAATAATTTGCATATTTCTAGACTTAGGCTTAAAAACATTGCGTTAGAGGGTGAAAACCCGAAACAGCCCCCGAACAGCACCATGGGTGGCACCAACACCTCCCAAAGGACCAATGTAACTCGTAGGAACTGACCCCGCAGTCGCGGGACTCCCGATTTGAGAATACGATGATAATTTGCATATTTCTAGACTTAGGTTTAAAAACATGGCGTTAGAGGGGGAAAACCCAAAACAGCCCCTGAACGTCCCTGTGGGTGGCACCAACACCTCCCACGGGACCAATGTCACTCGTAGGAACTGACCCCGCAGTCGCGGGACTCTCGGCTTTAAAATACGATGGTAATTTGCATATTTCTAGACTTAGGCTTAAAAACATGGCGTTAGAGGGTGAAAACCAGAAACAGCCCCCGAACGTCCCCGTGGGTGGCACCATCACCTCCCACGGGACCAATGTAACTCGTAGGAACTGACCCCGCAGCCGCGGGACTTTAGGTTTGAGAATACGATGATAATTTGCAAATTTCTAGACTTAGGCTTAAAAACATGGCGTGAGAGGGTGAGAACTCGAAACAGCCACCGAACGTCCCCGTGGGGGGCACCAACACCTCCCAAGGGACCAGAGTAACTGGTAGGAACTGACCCCGCAGCCGCGGGACTCCCGATTTGAGAATACGACCGTAATTTGCAAATTTTAGACTAAGGCTTAAAAACATGGCGTTAGAGGGTGAAAGCTCGAAACAGCCACCGAACGTCCCCATGGGTGGCACCAACACCTCCCACGGGACCAATGTAACTCGTAGGAACTGACCCCACAGCCGCGGTACTCCCGATTTGAGAATACGATGAGAATTTGCAAATTTCTAGACTTAGGCTAAAAAACATGGCGTTAGAGGGTGAGAACTCGAAACCGCCCCCGAACGGCACCATGGGTGGCACAAACACCTTCCACGGACCAATGTAACTCGTAGGAACTGACCCCGCAGTCGCGTGACTCCCAGTTTTAGAATACGATGGTAATTTGCATATTTCTAGACTTAGGCTTAAAAACATGACGTTAGAGGGTGAAAACCCAAAACAGCCCCCGAACATCCTCGTAGGTGGAACCAACACCTCCCACGGGACCAATGAAACTCGTAGGAACTGACCCCGCAGTCGCGGGACTCCCGGTTTGAGAATATGACCGTAATTTGCATATTTCTAGACTTAGGCTTAAAAACATGGCATTAGAGGGTGAAAACCCAAGACAGCCACCGAACGTCCCCATGGGTGGCACCAACACCTTCCATGGTACCAATGTAACTCGTAGGAACTGACCCCGCAGCTGCGGAACTCCCGGTTTGAGAATACGATGGTAATTTTTAAATTTCTAGAGTTAGGCTTAAAAACATGGCGTTAGACGGTGAAAACCCAAAACAGACCCCTAGCATCCCCGTGGGTGGCACCAACACCTCCCACGGGACCAATGTAACTCGTAGGAACTGACCCCGCAGTCGCGGGACTCCCGGTTTGAGAATATGACCGTAATTTGCATATTTCTAGACTTGGGCTTAAAAACATGGCGTTGGAGGGAGAAAACCCAAAACAGCCCCTGAACGTCCCCGTGGGTGGCACCAACACCTCCCACGGGACCAATGTAACTCGTAGGAACTGACCCCGCAGCCACGGGACTCCGGGTTTGAGAATACCACCGCAATTTGCATATTTCTAGACTTAGGATTAAAAACACGGCGTTAGAGGGTGGGAACTCGAAACTGCCCCCGAACGGCCCCATGGGTGGCACCAAAGCCTCCCATGGGACCAATGTAACTCATAGGAACTGACCCCGCAGTCGCGGGACTCCCAGTTTGAGAATACGACTGTAATTTGCATATTTCTAGACTTAGGCTTAAAAACATGGCGTTAGAGGGTGAAAACCCGAAATAGCCCTCGAACGTCCCCGTGGGTGGCACCAACACCTCCCATGGGACCAACGTAACTCGTAGGAACTGACCCCGTAGCCGCGGGATTCCTGGTTTTAGAATATGACGATAATTTTTATATTTCTAGACTTAGGCTTAAAAACATGGCGTTAGAGGGTGGGAACTCGAAACAGCCCCCGAACGGCCCCATGGGTGGCACTAACACCTCCCACGGGACCATTGTAACTCGTAGGAATTGACCCCGCAGTCGCGGGACTCCCGGTTTTAGAATACGATGATAATTTGCATATTTCTAGACTTAGGCTTAAAAACATGGCGTTAGAGGGTGAAAACCCGAAATAGCCCCGAACGGCCCCATGGGTGGCACCAACACCTCCCACGGGACCAATGTAACTCGTAGGAACTGACCCCGCAGTCGCGGGAATCTCAGTTTGAGAATACGATGATAATTTGAATATTTCTAGACTTAGGCATAAAAACATGGTGTTAGAGGGTGAATACCCGAAATAGCCCCCGAACGTCCCCGTGGGTGGCACCAACACCTCCCACGGGACCAATGTAACTAGAAGTAACTGACCCCGCAGCCGCGGGACTCCCGGTTTGAGAATACGACGGTAATTTGCAAATTTCTAGACTAACGCTTAAAAACATGGCGTTAGAGGGTGAGAACTCGAAACAGCCACCGAACGTCCCCGTGGGTGGCACCAACACCTCCCATGGGACCAATGTAACCCGTAGGGACTGACCCCGCAGCTGCGGGACTCCCGGTTTGAGAATACGACCGTAATTTGCATATTTCTAGACTTAGGCTTAAAAATATGGCGTTAGAGGGTGGGAACCCTAAACTGCACCCGAACGACCCCATGGGTGGCACCAATACCTCCCAGGGGGCAAATGTAACTCGTAGGAACTGACCTCGCAGTCGCGGGACTCCCGGTTTTAGAATACGATGATAATCTGCATATTTCTAGACTTAGGCTTAAAAACATGGCGTTAGAGGATGAAAACTCGAAACAACCCCCGAACGTCCCTCTGGGTTGCTCCAACACCTCCCACCGGACCAATGTAACTCGTAGGAACTGACCTCACAGCCCCGGGACTCCCAGTTTGAGAATACGATGGTAATTTGCAAATTTCTAGACTTATGCTTAAAAACATGGCGTTAGAGGGTGAGAACTCGAAACAGCCACCGAACGTCCCCGTGGGTGGCACCAACACCTCCCACGGGACCAATGTAACTCGTAGAAACTGACCCGTAGCCGTGGGACTCACGATTTGAGAATACGACGATAATTTGCATATTTATAGACTTAGGATTAAAAACATGGCGTTAGAGGGTGAGAACTCGAAACAGCCCCCGAACGGCCCCGTGGGTGGCACCAACACTTCCCACGGGACCAATGTAACTCGTAGGAACTGACCCCGCAGTCGTGGGACTCCCGGTTTTAGAATACAATGGTAATTTGCATATGTTTAGACTTAGGCTTAAAAACATGGCGTTAGAGCGTGGGAACTCGAAACAGCCCCCGAACGGCCCCATGGGTGGCACCAACACCTCCTACGGGACCAATGTAACTCGTAGGAACTGACCCCGCAGCCGCGGGACTCACGGTTTGAGAATACGATGGTAATTTGCAAATTTCTAGACTTAGGCTTAAAAACATGGCGTTAGAGGGTGAGAACTCGAAACATCCCCCAAACAGCCCCATGGGTGGCACCAACACCTCCCAAGGGACCAATGTAACTCCTAGGAACTGACCCCGCAGTCGTGGGACTCCTGGTTTTAGAATACGATGGTAATTTGCATATTTCTAGACTTAGGATTAAAAACATGGTGTTAGAGGGTGGGAACTCGAAACAGCCTCCGAACGGCCCCATAGGTGGCACCAAACCTCCCACGGGACCAATGTAACTCGTAGGAACTGACCCCGCAGTCGCGGGACTCCCAGTTTTAGAATATGATGGTAATTTGCATATTTCTAGACTTAGGCTTAAAAACATGGCGTTAGAGGGTGAAAACCCGAAATAGTCCCCGAACGTCCCCGTGGGTGGCACCAACACCTCCCACGGGACCAAAGTAACTCGTAGGAACTGACCCCGCAGCCGCGGGACTTTAGGTTTGAGAATACGATGATAATTTGCAAATTTCTAGACTTAGGCTTAAAAACATGGCGTGAGAGGGTGAGAACTCGAAACAGCCACCGAACGTCCCCGTGGGGGGCACCAACACCTCCCACGGGACCAGAGTAACTCGTAGGAACTGACCCCGCAGGCGCGGGACTCCCGGTTTGAGAATATGACCGTAATTTACAAATTTTAGACTAAGGCTTAAAAACATGGCGTTAGAGGGTGAAAGTTCGAAACAGCCACCGAACGTCCCCATGGGTGGGACCAACACCTCCCACGGGACCAATGTAACTCGTAGGAACAGACCCCACAGCCGCGGGACTTCCGATTTGAGAATACGACGAGAATTTGCAAATTTCTATACTTAGGTTTAAAAAGATGGCGTTAGAGGTTGAGAACTCGAAACAGCCCCCGAACGGCCCCATGGGTGGCTCCAACACCTTCCACGGGACCAATGTAACTCGTAGGAACTCACCCCGCAGTCGCGGGACTCCCAGTTTTAGAATACGATGGTAATTTGCATATTTCTATACATAGGCTTAAAAACATGGCGTTAGAGGGTGAAAACCCGAAACAGCCCCCGAACATCCCCGTGGGTGGAACCAACACCTCCCACGGGACCAATGTAACTTGTAGGAACCGACCCCGCAGTCGCGGGACTCCCGGTTTGAGAATATGACCGTAATTTGCGTATTTCTAGACTTAGGCTTAAAAACATGGCGTTAGAGGGTGAAAACCCAAAACAGCCCCTGAACGTCCCCGTGGGTGGCACCAACACCTCCCACGGGACCAATGTAACTCGCAGGAACTGACCCCGTAGCCACGGGACTCCAGGTTTGAGAATACCACCGTAATTTGCATATTTCTAGACTTAGGCTTAAAAACATGGCGTTAGAGGGTGGGAACTCGAAACTGCCCCCGAACGGCCCCATGGGTGGCACCAAAGCCTCCCATGGGACCAATGTAACTCGTAGGAACTGACCCCGCAGTCGCGAGATTCCCAGTTTGAGAATACGACGGTAATTTGCATATTTCTAGGCTTAGGCTTAAAAACATGGCGTTAGAGGGTGAAAACCCGAAATAGCCCTCGAACGTCCCCGTGGGTGGCACCAACACCTCCCACGGGACCAACGTAACTCGTAGGAACTGATCCCGCAGCCACAGGACTCCCGGTTTTAGAATATGACGATAATTTTCATATTTCTAGACTTAGGCTTAAAAACATGGCGTTAGAGGGTGGGAACTCGAAACATCCCCCGAACGGCCCCATGGGTGGCACTAACACCTCCCACGGGACCATTGTACTCCCAGTTTTAGAATACGATGATAATTTGCATATTTCTAGACTTAGGCTTAAAAACATGGCGTTAGAGGGTGAAAACCCGAAATAGCCCCGAACGGCCCCATGGGTGGCACCAACACCTCCCACGGGACCAATGTAACTCGTAGGAACTGACCCTGCAGTCGCGGGACTCTCGGTTTGAGAATACCACGATAATTTGAATATTTCTAGACTTAGGCATAAAAACATGGTGTTAGAGGGTGAATACCCGAAACAGCACCCGAACGTCCCCGTGGGTGGCACTAACACCTCCCACGAGACCAATGTAACTCGTAGTAACTGACCCCGCAGTCGCACGACTCCCAGTTTTAGAATACGACGGTAATTTGCATATTTCTAGACTTAGGCTTAAAAACATGGCGTTAGAGGGTGAAAACCCGAAACAGCCCCCGAACGTCCCCGTGGGTGGCACCAACACCTCCCACGGGACCAATGTAACTCGAAGTAACTGACCCCTAAGCGGGACTCCCGGTTTGAGAATACGAGGGTAATTTGCAAATTTCTAGACATAGGCTTAAAAACATGGCGTTAGAGGGTGAGAACTCGAAACAGCCACCGAACGTCCCCGTGGGTGGCACCAACAACTCCCATGGGACCAATGTAACCGGTAGGGACTGACCCCGCAGCTGCGGGACTCCCAATTTGAGAATACGACCGTAATTTGCATATTTCGAGTCTTAGGCTTAAAAATATGGCGTTAGAGGGTGGGAACTCGAAACTGCCCCCGAACGATCCCATGGGTGGCACCAATACCTCCCAGGGGACAAATGTAACTCGTAGGAACTGACCTCGCAGTCGCGGGACTCCCGGTTTTAGAATACGCCGGTAATCTGCATATTTCTAGACTTAGGCTTAAAAACATGGTGTTAGAGGATGAAAACTCGAAAGAGCCCCCGAACGTCCCTGTGGGTGGCTCCAATACCTCTCATCGGACCAATGTAACTCGTAGGAACTGACCTCGCAGCCCCGGGACTCCCGGTTTGAGAATACGATGGTAATTTGCAAATTTCTAGACTTATGCTTAAAAGCATGGCGTTAGAGGGTGAGAACTCGAAACAGCCACCGAACATCCCCGTGGGTGGCACCAACACCTCCCACGGGACCAATGTAACTCGTAGAAACTGACCCGTAGCCGCGGGACTCACGGTTTAAGAATACGACGGTAATTTGCATATTAATAGACTTAGGGTTAAAAACATGGCGTTAGAGGGTGAGAACTCGAAACAGCACCCGAACGGCCCCGTGGGTGGCACCAACACTTCCCACGGGACCAATGTAACTCGTAGGAACTGACCCCGCAGCCGCGGGACACCCGATTTTAGAATACGACGGTAATTTGCATATTTCTAGACTTAGTCTTAAAAACATGGCGTTAGAGTGTGGGAACTCGAAACAACCCCCAAACGGCCCCATGGGTGGCACCAACACCTCCCACGGGACCAATGTAACTCGTAGGAACTGACCCCGTAGTCGCGGGATTCCCGGTTTTAGAATACGACGATAATTTGCATATTTCTAGACTTAGGCTTGAAAACATTGCGTTAGAGGGTGAAAACTCGAAACAGCCACCGAACAGCACCATGGGTGGCACCAACACCTCCCACAGGACCAATGTTACTCGTAGGAACTGACCCCGCAGTCGCGGGACTCCCGGTTTGAGAATACGATGATAATTTGCATATTTCTAGACTTAGGTTTAAAAACATGGCGTTAGAGGGGGAAAACCCAAAACAGCCCCTGAACGTCCCCGTGGGTGGCACCAACACCTCCCACGGGACCAATGTAACTCGTAGGAACTGACCCCGTAGTCGCGAGACTCTCGGTTTTAGAATACGATGGTAATTTGCATATTTCTAGACTTAGCCTTAAAAATATGGCGTTAGAGGGTGAAAACCAGAAACAGCACCCGAACGTCCCCGTGGGTGGCACCAACACCTCCCACGGGACCAATGTAACTCGTAGGAACTGACCCCATAACCGCGGGACTTTAGGTTTGAGAATACAACGATAATTTGCAAATTTCTAGACTTAGGCTTAAAAACATGGCGTGAGAGGGTGAGAACTCGAAACAGCCACCGAACGTCCCCGTGGGGGGCACCAACACCTCCCAAGGGACCAGAGTAACTCGTAGGAACTGCCCCGCAGCCGCAGGACTCCCGGTTTGAGAATGCGACCGTAATTTGCAAATTTTAGACTAAGGCTTAAAAACATGGCGTTAGAGGGTGAAAGATCGAAACAGCCACCGAACGTCCCCATGGGTGGCCCCAACACCTCCCACGGGACCAATGTAACTCGCAAGAAATGACCCCACAGCCGCGGGACTCCCGATTTGAGAATACGACGAGAATTTGCAAATTTCTAGACTTAGGCTTAAAAACATGGCGTTAGAGGGTGAGAACTCGAAACAGCCCACGAACGGCCCCATGGGTGGCACCAACACCTTCCACGGGACCAATGTAACACGTAGGAACTGACCCCGCAGTCGCGGGACTCCCAGTTTTAGAATACGATGGTAATTTGCATATTTCTAGACTTAGGCTTAAAAACATGGCGTTAGAGGGTGAAAACACGAAACAACCCCCGAACATCCCCGTGGGTGGAACCAACACCTCCCACGGTACCAATGTAACTCGTAGGAACTGACCCCGCAGTCGCGGGACTCCCATTTTGAGAATATGATCGTAATTTGCGTATTTCTAGACTTTGGCTTAAAAACATGGCGTTAGAGGGTTAAAACCCAAAACAGCCGCCGAACGTCCCCGTGGGTGGGACCAACACCTCCCACGGTACCAATGTAACTCGTAGGAAGTGACCCCGCAGTCGCGGGACTCTCGGTTTGAGAATACGACGATAATTTGCATATTTCTAGACTTAGGCTTAAAAACATGGTGTTAGAGGGTGAATACCCGAAACAGCCCCCGAACGTCCCCGTGGGTGGCACCAACACCTCCCACGGGACCAATGTAACTCGAAGTAACTGACCCCGCAGCCGCGGGACTCCCGGTTTAAGAATACGACGGTAATTTGCAAATTTCTAGACATAGGCTTAAAAACATGGCGTTAGAGGGTGAGAACTCAAAACAGCCACCGAACGTCCCCGTGGGTGGCACCAACAACTCCCATGGGACCAATGTAACCCGTAGGGACTGACCCCGCAGCTGCGGGACTCCCAATTTGAGAATACGACCGTAATTTGCATATTTCGAGACTTAGGCTTAAAAATATGGCGTTAGAGGGTGGGAACTCGAAACTGCCCCCGAACGATCCCATGGGTGGCACCAATACCTCCCAGGGGACAAATGTAACTCGTAGGAACTGACCTCGCAGTCGCGGGACTCCCGGTTTTAGAATACGCCGGTAATCTGCATATTTCTAGACTTAGGCTTAAAAACATGGTGTTAGAGGATGAAAACTCGAAAGAGCCCCCGAACGTCCCTGTGGGTGGCTCCAATACCTCTCATCGGACCAATGTAACTCGTAGGAACTGACCTCGCAGCCCCGGGACTCCCGGTTTGAGAATACGATGGTAATTTGCAAATTTCTAGACTTATGCTTAAAAGCATGGCGTTAGAGGGTGAGAACTCGAAACAGCCACCGAACATCCCCGTGGGTGGCACCAACACCTCCCACGGGACCAATGTAACTCGTAGAAACTGACCCGTAGCCGCGGGACTCACGGTTTAAGAATACGACGGTAATTTGCATATTAATAGACTTAGGGTTAAAAACATGGCGTTAGAGGGTGAGAACTCGAAACACCCCCGAACGGCCCCGTGGGTGGCACCAACACTTCCCACGGGACCAATGTAACTCGTAGGAACTGACCCCGCAGCCGCGGGACACCCGATTTTAGAATACGACGGTAATTTGCATATTTCTAGACTTAGTCTTAAAAACATGGCGTTAGAGTGTGGGAACTCGAAACAACCCCCAAACGGCCCCATGGGTGGCACCAACACCTCCCACGGGACCAATGTAACTCGTAGGAACTGACCCCGTAGTCGCGGGATTCCCGGTTTTAGAATACGACGATAATTTGCATATTTCTAGACTTAGGCTTGAAAACATTGCGTTAGAGGGTGAAAACTCGAAACAGCCCCCGAACAGCACCATGGGTGGCACCAACACCTCCCACAGGACCAATGTTACTCGTAGGAACTGACCCCGCAGTCGCGGGACTCCCGGTTTGAGAATACGATGATAATTTGCATATTTCTAGACTTAGGTTTAAAAACATGGCGTTAGAGGGGGAAAACCCAAAACAGCCCCTGAACGTCCCCGTGGGTGGCACCAACACCTCCCACGGGACCAATGTAACTCGTAGGAACTGACCCCGTAGTCGCGAGACTCTCGGTTTTAGAATACGATGGTAATTTGCATATTTCTAGACTTAGCCTTAAAAATATGGCGTTAGAGGGTGAAAACCAGAAACAGCACCCGAACGTCCCCGTGGGTGGCACCAACACCTCCCACGGGACCAATGTAACTCGTAGGAACTGACCCCATAACCGCGGGACTTTAGGTTTGAGAATACAACGATAATTTGCAAATTTCTAGACTTAGGCTTAAAAACATGGCGTGAGAGGGTGAGAACTCGAAACAGCCACCGAACGTCCCCGTGGGGGGCACCAACACCTCCCAAGGGACCAGAGTAACTCGTAGGAACTGCCCCGCAGCCGCAGGACTCCCGGTTTGAGAATGCGACCGTAATTTGCAAATTTTAGACTAAGGCTTAAAAACATGGCGTTAGAGGGTGAAAGATCGAAACAGCCACCGAACGTCCCCATGGGTGGCCCCAACACCTCCCACGGGACCAATGTAACTCGCAAGAAATGACCCCACAGCCGCGGGACTCCCGATTTGAGAATACGACGAGAATTTGCAAATTTCTAGACTTAGGCTTAAAAACATGGCGTTAGAGGGTGAGAACTCGAAACAGCCCACGAACGGCCCCATGGGTGGCACCAACACCTTCCACGGGACCAATGTAACACGTAGGAACTGACCCCGCAGTCGCGGGACTCCCAGTTTTAGAATACGATGGTAATTTGCATATTTCTAGACTTAGGCTTAAAAACATGGCGTTAGAGGGTGAAAACACGAAACAACCCCCGAACATCCCCGTGGGTGGAACCAACACCTCCCACGGTACCAATGTAACTCGTAGGAACTGACCCCGCAGTCGCGGGACTCCCATTTTGAGAATATGATCGTAATTTGCGTATTTCTAGACTTTGGCTTAAAAACATGGCGTTAGAGGGTTAAAACCCAAAACAGCCGCCGAACGTCCCCGTGGGTGGGACCAACACCTCCCACGGTACCAATGTAACTCGTAGGAAGTGACCCCGCAGTCGCCGGACTCTCGGTTTGAGAATACGACGATAATGTGCATATTTCTAGACTTAGGCTTAAAAACATGGTGTTAGACGGTGAATACCCGAAACAGCCCCCGAACGTCCCCGTGGGTGGCACCAACACCTCCCACGGGACCAATGTAACTCGAAGTAACTGACCCCGCAGCCGCGGGACTCCCGGTTTAAGAATACGACGGTAATTTGCAAATTTCTAGACATAGGCTTAAAAACATGGCGTTAGAGGGTGAGAACTCAAAACAGCCACTGAACGTCCCCGTGGGTGGCACCAACAACTCCCATGGGACCAATGTAACCCGTAGGGACTGACCCCGCAGCTGCGGGACTCCCAGTTTGAGAATACGATCGTAATTTGCATATTTCGAGACTTAGGCTTAAAAATATGGCGTTAGAGGGTGGGAACTCGAAACTGCCCCCGAACGACCCCATGGGTGGTACCAATACCTCCCAGGGGACAAATGTAACTTGTAGGAACTGACCTCGCAGTCGCGGGACTCCCGGTTTTAGAATACGACGGTAATCTGCATATTTCTAGACTTACGCTTAAAAACATGGTGTTAGAGGATGAAAACTCGAAACAGCCCCCGAACGTCCCTGTGGATGGCTCCAACACCTCCCACCGGACCAATGTAACTCGTAGGAACTGACCTCGCAGCCCCGGGACTCCCGGTTTGAGAATACGATGGTAATTTTCAAATTTCTAGACTTATGCTTAAAAACATGGCGTTAGAGGGTGAGAACTCGAAACAGCCACCGAACATCCCCGTGGGTGGCACCAACACCTCCCACGGGACCAATGTAACTCGTAGAAACTGACCCGTAGCCGCGGGACTCACGGTTTAAGAATATGACGGTAATTTTCATATTAATAGACTTAGGGTTAAAAACATGGCGTTAGAGGGTGAGAACTCGAAACAACCCCCGAACGGCCACGTGGGTGGCACCAACACTTCCCACGGGACCAATGTAACTCGTAGGAACTGACCCCGCAGCCGCGGGACACCCAATTTTAGAGTACGACGGTAATTTGCATATTTCTAGACTTAGTCTTAAAAACATGGCGTTAGAGTGTGGGAACTCGAAACAACCCCCAAACGGCCCCATGGGTGGCACCAACACCTCCCACGGGACCAATGTAACTCGTACGAACTGACCCCATTGTCGCGGGACTCCCGGTTTTAGAATACGATGATAATTTGCATATTTCTAGACTTAGGCTTAAAAACATTCCGTTAGAGGGTGAAAACTCTAAACAGCACCCGAACAGCACCATGGGTGGCACCAACACCTCCCACAGGACCAATGTAACTCGTAGGAACTGACCCCGCAGTCGCGAGACTCCCTGTTTGAGAATACGATGATAATTTGCATATTTCTAGACTTAGGTTTAAAAACATGGCGTTAGAGGGGGAAAACCCAAAACAGCCCCTGAACGTCCCCGTGGGTGGCACCAACACCTCCCACGGGACCAATGTAACTCGTAGGAACTGACCCCGCAGTCGCGGGACTCTCGGTTTTAGAATACGATGGTAATTTGCATATTTCTAGACTTAGGCTTAAAAATATGGCGTTAGAGGGTGAAAACCAGCAACAGCCCCCGAACGTCCCCGTGGGTGGCACCAACATCTCCCACGGGACCAATGTAACTCGTAGGAACTGACCCCGCAGCCGCGGGACTTTAGGTTTGAGAATACGACGATAATTTGCAAATTTCTAGACTTAGGCTTAAAAACATGGCGTGAGAGGGTGAGAACTCGAAACAGCCACCGAACGTCCCCGTGGGGGGCACCAACACCTCCCAATGGACCAGAGTAACTCGTAGGAACTGACCCCGCAGTCGCGGGACTCCCGGTTTGAGAATACGACCGTAATTTGTAAATTTTAGACTAAGGCTTAAAAACATGGCGTTAGAGGGTGAAAGATCGAAACAGCCACCGAACGTCCCCATGGGTGGCCCCAACACCTCCCACGGGACCAATGTAACTCGTAGGAAATGACCCCACAGCCGCGGGACTCCCGATTTGAGAATACGACGAGAATTTTTAAATTTCTAGACTTAGGCTTAAAAACGTGGCGTTAGAGGGTGAGAACTCGAAACAGCCCCCGAACGGCCCCATGGGTGGCACCAACACCTTCCACGGGACCAATTTGACACGTAGGAACTGACCCCGCAGTCGCGGGACTCCCAGTTTTAGAATACGATGGTAATTTGCATAATTCTAGACTTAGGCTTAAAAACATGGCGTTAGAGCGTGGGAACTCGAAATAGCCCACGAACGGCCCCAAGGGTGGCACCAACACCTCCCACGGGACTAATGTAACTCATAGGAACTGACCCCGCAGTCGTGGGACTCCCGGTTTGAGAATATGACCGTAATTTGCGTATTTCTAGACTTAGGCTTAAAAACATGGCGTTAGAGGGTGAAAACCCAAAACAGCCGCCGAACGTCCCCGTGGGTGGCACCAACACCTCCCACGGTACCAATGTAACTCGTAGGAACTGACCCCGCAGCCGCGGGACTCCCGGTTTGAGAATACGATGGTATTTTTTCAATTTCTAGACTTAGGCTTAAAAACATGGCGTTAGAGGGTGAAAACCCGAAACAGCCCCCGAACATCCCCGTGGGTGGCACCAACACCTCCCACGGGACCAATGTAACTCGTAGGAACTGACCCCGCAGTCGCGGGACTCCTTGTTTGAGAATATGACCGTAATTTGCATATTTCAAGACTTAGGCTTAAAAACATGGCGTTAGAGGGTGAAAACCCAAAACAGCCCCCAAACGTCCCCGTGGGTGGCACCAACACCTCCCACGATACCCATGTAACTCGTAGGAACTAACCCCGCAGCCGCGGGACTCCCGGTTTGAGAATACGATGGTAATTTGCATATTTCTAGACTTAGGCTTTAAAACATGGCGTGAGAGGGTGAGAACTCGAAACAGCCACAGAACGTCTCCGTGGGGGGCACCAACACCTCCCAAGGGACCAGAGTAACTCGTAGGAACTGACCCCGCAGCCACAGGACTCCCGGTTTTAGAATATGACGATAATTTTCATATTTCTAGACTTAGGCTTAAAAACATGGCGTTAGAGGGTGGGAACTCGAAACAGCCCCCGAACGGCCCCATGGGTGGCACTAACACCTCCCACGGGACCATTGTAACTCGTAGGAACTGACCCCGCAGTCGCGGGACTCCCGGTTTTAGAATACGATGATAATTTGCATATTTCTAGACTTAGGCTTAAAAACATGGCGTTAGAGGGTGAAAACCCGAAATAGCCCCGAACGGCCCCATGGGTGGCACCAAAACCTCCCACGGGACCAATGTAACTCGTAGGAACTGACCCTGCAGTCGCGGGACTCTCGGTTTGAGAATACCGCGATAATTTGAATATTTCTAGACTTAGGCATAAAAACATGGTGTTAGAGGGTGAATACCCAAAACAGCACCCGAACGTCCCCGTGGGTGGCACTAACACCTCCCACGAGACCAATGTAACTCGTAGTAACTGACCCCGCAGTCGCAGGACTCCCAGTTTTAGAATACGACGGTAATTTGCATATTTCTAGACTTAGGCTTAAAAACATGGCGTTAGAGGGTGAAAACCCGAAACAGCCCCCGAACGTCCCCGTGGGTGGCACCAACACCTCCCACGGGACCAATGTAACTCGAATTAACTGACCCCTAAGCGGGACTCCCGGTTTGAGAATACAAGGGTAATTTGCAAATTTCTAGACATAGGCTTAAAAACATGGTGTTAGAGGGTGAGAACTCGAAACAGCCACCGAACGTCCCCGTGGGTGGCACCAACAACTCCCATGGGACCAATGTAACCCGTAGGGACTGACCCCGCAGCTGCGGGACTCCCAATTTGAGAATACGACCGTAATTTGCATATTTCGAGACTTAGGCTTAAAAATATGGCGTTAGAGGGTGGGAACTCGAAACTGCCCCCGAACGATCCCATGGGTGGCACCAATACCTCCCAGGGGACAAATGTAACTCGTAGGAACTGACCTCGCAGTCGCGGGACTCCCGGTTTTAGAATACGCCGGTAATCTGCATATTTCTAGACTTAGGCTTAAAAACATGGTGTTAGAGGATGAAAACTCGAAAGAGCCCCCGAACGTCCCTGTGGGTGGCTCCAACACCTCCCATCGGACCAATGTAACTCGTAGGAACTGACCTCGCAGCCCCGGGACTCCCGGTTTGAGAATACGATGGTAATTTGCAAATTTCTAGACTTATGCTTAAAAACATGGCGTTAGAGGGTGAGAACTCGAAACAGCCACCGAACATCCCCGTGGGTGGCACCAACACCTCCCACGGGACCAATGTAACTCGTAGAAACTGACCCGTAGCCGCGGGACTCACGGTTTAAGAATACGACGGTAATTTGCATATTAATAGACTTAGGGTTAAAAACATGGCGTTAGAGGGTGAGAACTCGAAACAGCCCCCGAACGGCCCCGTGGGTGGCACCAACACTTCCCACGGGACCAATGTAACTCGTAGGAACTGACCCCGCAGCCGCGGGACACCCGATTTTAGAATACGACGGTAATTTGCATATTTCTAGACTTAGTCTTAAAAACATGGCGTTAGAGTGTGGGAACTCGAAACAACCCCCAAACGGCCCCATGGGTGGCACCAACACCTCCCACGGGACCAATGTAACTCGTAGGAACTGACCCCGTAGTCGCGGGATTCCCGATTTTAGAATACGACGATAATTTGCATATTTCTAGACTTAGGCTTGAAAACATTACGTTAGAGGGTGAAAACTCGAAACAGCCCCCGAACAGCACCATGGGTGGCACCAACACCTCCCACAGGACCAATGTTACTCGTAGGAACTGACCCCGCAGTCGCGGGACTCCCGGTTTGAGAATACGATGATAATTTGCATATTTCTAGACTTAGGTTTAAAAACATGGCGTTAGAGGGGGAAAACCCAAAACAGCCCCTGAACGTCCCCGTGGGTGGCACCAACACCTCCCACGGGACCAATGTAACTCGTAGGAACTGACCCCGCAGTCGCGGGACTCTCGGTTTTAGAATACGATTGTAATTTACATATTTCTAGACTTAGCCTTAAAAATATGGCGTTAGAGGGTGAAAACATGAAACAGCCCCCGAACGTCCCCGTGGGTGGCACCAACACCTCCCACGGGACCAATGTAACTCGTAGGAACTGACCCCACAGCCGCGGGACTTTAGGTTTGAGAATACGACGATAATTTGCAAATTTCTAGACTTAGGCTTAAAAACATGGCGTGAGAGGATGAGAACTCGAAACAGCCAACGAACGTCCCCGTGGGGGGCACCAACACCTCCCAAGGGACCAGAGTAACTCGTAGGAACTGCCCCGCAGCCGCAGGACTCCCGTTTTGAGAATGCGACCGTAATTTGCAAATTTTAGACTAAGGCTTAAAAACATGGCGTTAGAGGGTGAAAGATCGAAACAACCACCGAACGTCCCCATGGGTGGTCCCAACACCTCCCACGGGACCAATGTAACTCGTAAGAAATGACCCCACAGCCGCGGGACTCCCGATTTGAGAATACGACGAGAATTTGCAAACTTCTAGACTTAGGCTTAAAAACATGGCGTTAGAGGGTGAGAACTCGAAACAGCCCACGAACGGCCCCATGGGTGGCACCAACACCTTCCACGGGACCAATGTAACACGTAGGAACTGACCCCGCAGTCGCGGGACTCCCAGTTTTAGAATACGATGGTAATTTGCATATTTCTAGACTTAGGCTTAAAGACATGGCGTTAGAAGGTGAAAACACGAAACAACCCCCGAACATCACCGTGGGTGGAACCAACACCTCCCACGGGACGAATGTAACTCATAGGAACAGACCCCGCAGTCGCGGGACTCCCAGTTTGAGAATATGATCGTAATTTGCGTATTTCTAGACTTAGGCTTAAAAACATGGCGTTAGAGGGTGAAAACCCAAAACAGCCGCCGAACGTCCCCGTGGGTGGCACCAACACCTCCCACGGTACCAATGTAACTCTTAGGAAGTGACCCCGCAGTCGCGGGACTCTCGGTTTGAGAATACGACGATAATTTGCATATTTCTAGACTTAGGCTTAAAAACATGGTGTTAGAGGGTGAATACCCGAAACAGCCCCTGAACGTCCCCGTGGGTGGCACCAACACCTCTCACGGGACCAATGTAACTCGAAGTAACTGACCCCGCAGCCGCGGGACTCCCGGTTTAAGAATACGACAGTAATTTGCAAATTTCTAGACATAGGCTTAAAAACATGGCGTTAGAGGGTGAGAACTCAAAACAGCCACCGAACGTCCCCGTGGGTGGCACCAACAACTCCCAGGGGACCAATGTAACCCGTAGGGACTGACCCCGCAGCTGCGGGACTCCCAGTTTGAGAATACGACCGTAATTTGCATATTTCGAGACTTAGGCTTAAAAATATGGCGTTAGAGGGTGGGAACTCGAAACTGCCCCCGAACGACCCCATGGGTGGTACCAATACCTCCCAGGGGACAAATGTAACTTGTAGGAACTGACCTCGCAGTCGCGGGACTCCCGGTTTTAGAATACGATGGTAATCTGCATATTTCTAGACTTACGCTTAAAAACATGGTGTTAGAGGATGAAAACTCGAAACAACCCCCGAACGTCCCTGTGGATGGCTCCAACACCTCCCACCGGACCAATGTAACTCGTAGGAACTGACCTCGCAGCCCCGGGACTCCCGGTTTGAGAATACGATGGTAATTTGCAAATTTCTAGACTTATGCTTAAAAACATGGCGTTAGAGGGTGAGAACTCGAAACAACCACCGAACATCCCCGTGGGTGGCACCAACACCTCCCACGGGACCAATGTAACTCGTAGAAACTGACCCGTAGCCGCGGGACTCACGGTTTAAGAATACGACGGTAATTTTCATATTAATAGACTTAGGGTTAAAAACTTGGCGTTAGAGGGTGAGAACTCGAAACAGCCCCCGAACGGCCCCGTGGGTGGCACCAACACTTCCCACGGGACCAATGTAACTCGTAGGAACTGACCCCGCAGCCGCGGGACACCCAATTTTAGAGTACGACGGTAATTTGCATATTTCTAGACTTAGTCTTAAAAACATGGCGTTAGAGTGTGGGAACTCGAAACAACCCCCAAACGGCCCCATGGGTGGCACCAACACCTCCCACGGGACCAATGTAACTCGTACGAACTGACCCCGTAGTCGCGGGACTCCCGATTTTAGAATACGACGATAATTTGCATATTTCTAGACTTAGGCTTAAAAACATTCCGTTAGAGGGTGAAAACTCGAAACAGCCCCCGAACAGCACCATGGGTGGCACCAACACCTCCCACAGGACCAATGTAACTCGTAGGAACTGACCCTGCAGTCGCGAGACTCCCTGTTTGAGAATACGATGATAATTTACATATTTCTAGACTTAGGTTTAAAAACATGGCGTTAGAGGGGGAAAACCCAAAACAGCCCCTGAACGTCCCCGTGGGTGGCACCAACACCTCCCACGGGACCAATGTAACTCGTAGGAACTGACCCCGCAGTCGCGGGACTCTCGGTTTTAGAATACGATGGTAATTTGCATATTTCTAGACTTAGGCTTAAAAATATGGCGTTAGAGGGTGAAAACCAGAAACAGCCCCCGAACGTCCCCGTGGGTGGCACCAACATCTCCCACGGGACCAATGTAACTCGTAGGAACTGACCCCGCAGCCGCGGGACTTTAGGTTTGAGAATACGACGATAATTTGCAAATTTCTAGACTTAGGCTTAAAAACATGGCGTGAGAGGGTGAGAACTCGAAACAGCCACCGAACGTCCCCGTGGGGGGCACCAACACCTCCCAATGGACCAGAGTAACTCGTAGGACTTGACCCCGCAGTCGCGGGACTCCCGGTTTGAGAATACGATCGTAATTTGCAAATTTTAGACTAAGGCTTAAAAACATGGCGTTAGAGGGTGAAAGATCGAAACAGCCACCGAACGTCCCCATGGGTGGCCCCAACACCTCCCACGGGACCAATGTAACTCGTAGGAAATGACCCCACAGCCGCGGGACTCCCGATTTGAGAATACGACGAGAATTTGCAAATTTCTAGACTTAGGCTTAAAAACATGGCGTTAGAGGGTGAGAACTCGAAACAGCCCCCGAACGGCCCCATGGGTGGCACCAACACCTTCCACGGGACCAATTTAACACGTAGGAACTGACCCCGCAGTCGCGGGACTCCCAGTTTTAGAATACGATGGTAATTTGCATATTTCTAGACTTATGCTTAAAAACATGGCGTTAGAGCGTGGGAACTCGAAACAGCCCCCGAACGGCCCCAAGGGTGGCACCAACACCTCCCACGGGACCAATGTAACTCATAGGAACTGACCCCGCAGTCGTGGGACTCCCGGTTTGAGAATATGACCGTAATTTGCGTATTTCTAGACATAGGCTTAAAAACATGGCGTTAGAGGGTGAAAACCCAAAACAGCCGCCGAACGTCCCCGTGGGTGGCACCAACACCTCCCACGGTACCAATATAACTCGTAGGAACTGACCCCGCAGCCGCGGGACTCCCGGTTTGAGAATACGATGGTAATTTTTCTATTTCTAGACTTAGGCTTAAAAACATGGCGTTAGAGGGTGAAAATCCGAAACAGCCCCCGAATATCCCCGTGGGTGGCACCAACACCTCCCACGGGACCAATGTAACTCGTTGGAACTGACCCCGCAGTCGCGGGACTCCTTGTTTGAGAATATGACCGTAATTTGCATATTTCAAGACTTAGGCTTAAAAACATGGCGTTAGAGGGAGAAAACCGAAAACAGCCCCTGAACGTCCCCGTGGGTGGCTCTAACACCTCCCACGGGATGAATGTAACTCGTAGGAACTGACCCCGCAGCCACGGGACTCCGGGTTTGAGAATACCACCGTAATTTGCATATTTCTAGACTTAGGCTTAAAAACATGGCGTTAGAGGGTGGGAACTCGAAACTGCCCCCGAACGGCCCCATGGGTGGCACCAAAACCTCCCATGGGACCAATGTAACTCGTAGGAACTGACCCCGCAGTCGCGGGACTCCCAGTTTGAGAATACGACGGTAATTTGCATATTTCTAGACTTAGGCTTAAAAACATGGCGTTACAGGGTGAAAACCCGAAATAGCCCTCGAACGTCCCCGTGGGTGGCACCAACACCTCCCACGGGACCAATGCAACTCGTACGAACTTACCCCGCAGCCGCGGGACTCCCGATTTTAGAATACGATGATAATTTTCATATTTCTAGACTTAGGCTTAAAAACATGGCGTTAGAGGGTGAAAACCCAAAACAGCCCCCAAACGTCCCCGTGGGTGGCACCAACACCTCCCACGATTCCCATGTAACTCGTAGGAACTAACCCAGCAGCCGCGGGACTCCCGGTTTGAGAATACGATGGTAATTTGCATATTTCTAGCATTAGGCTTTAAAACATGGCGTGAGAGGGTGAGAACTCGAAACAGCCACCGAACGTCTCCGTGGGGGGAACCAACACCTCCCAAGGGACCAGAGTAACTCGTAGGAACTGACCCCGCAGCCACAGGACTCCCGGTTTTAGAATATGACGATAATTTTCATATTTCTAGACTTAGGCTTAAAAACATGGCGTTAGAGGGTGGGAACTCGAAACAGCCCCCGAACGGCCCCATGGGTGGCACTAACACCTCCCACGGGACCATTGTAACTCGTAGGAACTGACCCCGCAGTCGCGGGACTCCCGGTTTTAGAATACGATGATAATTTGCATATTTCTAGACTTAGGCTTAAAAACATGGCGTTAGAGGGTGAAAACCCGAAATAGCCCCGAACGGCCCCATGGGTGGCACCAACACCTCCCACGGGACCAATGTAACTCGTAGGAACTGACCCTGCAGTCGCGGGACTCTCGGTTTGAGAATACCACGATAATTTGAATATTTCTAGACTTAGGCATAAAAACATGGTGTTAGAGGGTGAATACCCGAAACAGCACCCGAACGTCCCCGTGGGTGGCACTAACACCTCCCACGAGACCAATGTAACTCGTAGTAACTGACCCCGCAGTCGCAGGACTCCCAGTTTTAGAATACGATGGTAATTTGCATATTTCTAGACTTAGGCTTAAAAACATGGCGTTAGAGGGTGAAAACCCGAAACAGCCCCCGAACGTCCCCGTGGGTGGCACCAACACCTCCCACGGGACCAATGTAACCCGAAGTAACTGACCCCTAAGCGGGACTCCCGGTTTGAGAATACGAGGGTAATTTGCAAATTTCTAGACATAGGCTTAAAAACATGGCGTTAGAGGGTGAGAACTCGAAACAGCCACCGAACGTCCCCGTGGGTGGCACCAACAACTCCCATGGGACCAATGTAACCCGTAGGGACTGACCCCGCAGCTGCGGGACTCCAAATTTGAGAATACGACCGTAATTTTCATATTTCGGGACTTAGGCTTAAAAATATGGCGTTAGAGGGTGGGAACTCAAAACTGCCCCCGAACGATCCCATGGGTGGCACCAATACCTCCCAGGGGACAAATGTAACTCGTAGGAACTGACCTCGCAGTCGCGGGACTCCCGGTTTTAGAATACGCCGGTAATCTGCATATTTCTAGACTTAGGCTTAAAAACATGGTGTTAGAGGATGAAAGCTCGAAAGAGCCCCCGAACGTCCCTGTGGGTGGCTCCAACACCTCCCATCGGACCAATGTAACTCGTAGGAACTGATCTCGCAGCCCCGGGACTCCCGGTTTGAGAATACGATGGTAATTTGCAAATTTCTAGACTTATGCTTAAAAACATGGCGTTAGAGGGTGAGAACTCGAAACATCCACCGAACATCCCCGTGGGTGGCACCAACACCTCCCACGGGACCAATGTAACTCGTAGAAACTGACCCGTAGCCGCGGGACTCACGGTTTAAGAATACGACGGTAATTTGCATATTAATAGACTTAGGGTTAAAAACATGGCGTTAGAGGGTGAGAACTCGAAATAGCCCCCGAACGGCCCCGTGGGTGGCACCAACACTTCCCACGGGACCAATGTAACTCGTAGGAACTGACCCCGCAACCGCGGGACACCCAATTTTAGAATACGACGGTAATTTGCATATTTATAGACTTAGTCTTAAAAACATGGCGTTAGAGTGTGGGAACTCGAAACAACTCCCAAACGGCCCCATGGGTGGCACCAACACCTCCCACGGGACCAATGTAACTCGTAGGAACTGACCCCGTAGTCGCGGGATTCCCGGTTTTAGAATACGACGATAATTTTCATATTTCTAGACTTAGGCTTGAAAACATTGCGTTAGAGGGTGAAAACTTGAAACAACCTCCGAACAGCACCATGGGTGGCACCAACACCTCCCACAGGACCAATGTAACTCGTAGGAACTGACCCCGCAGTCGCGGGACTCCCGGTTTGAGAATACGATGATAATTTGCATATTTCTAGACTTAGGTTTAAAAACATGGCGTTAGAGGCGGAAAACCCAAAACAGCCCCTGAACGTCCCCGTGGGTGGCACCAACACCTCCCACGGGACCAATGTAACTCGTAGGAACTGACCCCGCAGTCGCGGGACTCTCCGTTTTAGAATACGATGGTAATTTGCATATTTCTAGACTTAGCCTTAAAAATATGGCATTAGAGGGTGAAAACCAGAAACAACCCCCGAAAGTCCCTGTGGGTGGCACCAACACCTCCCACGGGACCAATGTAACTCGTAGGAACTGACCCCACAGCCGCGGGACTTTAGGTTTGAGAATACGACGATAATTTGCAAATTTCTAGACTTAGGCTTAAAAACATGGCGTGAGAGGGTGAGAACTCGAAACAGCCACCGAACGTCCCCGTGGGGGGCACCAACACCTCCCAAGATACCCTAGTAACTCGTAGGAACTGCCCCGCAGCCGTGGGACTCCCGGTTTGAGAATGCGACCGTAATTTGCAAATTTTAGACTAAGGCTTAAAAACATGGCGTTAGAGGGTGAAAGATCGAAACAGCCACCGAACGTCCCCATGGGTGGCCCCAACACCTCCCACGGGACCAATGTAACTCGTAGGAAATGATCCCACAGCCGCGGGACTCCCGATTTGAGAATACGACGAGAATTTGCAAATTTCTAGACTTAGGCTTAAAAACATGGCGTTACAGGGTGAGAACTCGAAACAGCCCACGAACGGCCCCATGGGTGGCACCAACACCTTCCACGGGACCAATGTAACACGTAGGAACTGACCCCGCAGTCGCGGGACTCCCAGTTTTAGAATACGATGGTAATTTTCATATTTCTAGACTTAGGCTTAAAAACATGGCGTTAGAGGGTGAAAACCCGAAACAACCCCCGAACATCCCCGTGGGTGGAACCAACACCTCCCACGGGACCAATGTAACTCGTAGGAACTGACCCCGCAGTCGCGGGACTCCCAGTTTGAGAATATGATCGTAATTTGCGTATTTCTAGACTTTGGATTAAAAACATGGCGTTAGAGGGTGAAAACCCAAAACAGCCGCCGAACGTCCCCGTGGGTGGGACCAACACCTCCCACGGTACCAATGTAACTCGTAGGAAGTGACCCCGCAGTCGCGGGACTCTCGGTTTGAGAATACGACGATAATTTGCATATTTCTAGACTTAGGCTTAAAAACATGGTGTTAGAGGGTGAATACCCGAAACAGCCCCCAAACGTCCCCGTGGGTGGCACCAACACCTCCCACGGGACCAATGTAACTCGAAGTAACTGACCCCGCAGCCGCGGGACTCCCGGTTTAAGAATACGACGGTAATTTGCAAATTTCTAGACATAGGCTTAAAAACATGGTGTTAGAGGGTGAGAACTCAAAACAGCCACCGAACGTCCCCGTGGGTGGCACCAACAACTCCCATGGGACCAATGTAACCCGTAGGGACTGACCCCGCAGCTGCGGAACTCCCAGTTTGAGAATACGACCGTAATTTGCATATTTCGAGACTTAGGCTTAAAAATATGGCGTTAGAGGGTGGGAACTCGAAACTTCCCCCGAACGACCCCATGGGTGGTACCAATACCTCCCAGGGGACAAATGTAACTCGTAGGAACTGACCTCGCAGTCGCGGGACTCCCGGTTTTAGAATACGACGGTAATCTGCATATTTCTAGACTTACGCTTAAAAACATGGTGTTAGAGGATGAAAACTCGAAACAGCCCCCGAACGTCCCTGTGGATGGCTCCAACACCTCCAACCGGACCAATGTAACTCGTAGGAACTGACCTCGCAGCCCCGGGACTCCCGATTTGAGAATACGATGGTAATTTGCAATTTTCTAGACTTATGCTTAAAAACATGGCGTTAGAGGGTGAGAACTCGAAACAGCCACCGAACATCCCCGTGGGTGGCAACAACACCTCCCACGGGACCAATGTAACTTGTAGAAACTGACCCGCAGCCGCGGGACTCACGGTTTAAGAATACGACGGTAATTTTCATATTAATAGACTTAGGGTTAAAAACATGGCGTTAGAGGGTGAGAACTCGAAACAGCCCCCGAACGGCCCCGTGGGTGGCACCAACACTTCCCACGGGACCAATGTAACTCGTAGGAACTGACCCCGCAGCCGCGGGACACCCGATTTTAGAGTACGACGATAATTTGCATATTTCTAGACTTAGTCTTAAAAACATGGCGTTAGAGTGTGGGAACTCGAAACAACCCCCAAACGGCCCCATGGGTGGCACCAACACCTCCCACGGGACCAATGTAACTCGTACGAACTGACCCCGTAGTCGCGGGACTCCCGGTTTTAGAATACGACGATAATTTGCATATTTCTAGACTTAGGCTTAGAAACATTGCGTTAGAGGGTGAAAACTCGAAACAGCCCCCGAACAGCACCATGGGTGGCACCAACACCTCCCACAGGACCAATGTAACTCGTAGGAACTGACCCCGCAGTCACGGGACTCCCGGTTTGAGAATACGATGATAATTTGCATATTTCTAGACTTAGGTTTAAAAACATGGCGTTAGAGGGGAAAACCCGAAACAGCCCCTGAACGTCCCCGTGGGTGGAACCAACACCTCCCACGGGACCAATGTAACTCGTAGGAACTGACCCCGCAGTCGCGGGACTCCCAGTTTGAGAATATGATCGTAATTTGCGTATTTCTAGACTTTGGATTAAAAACATGGCGTTAGAGGGTGAAAACCCAAAACAGCCGCCGAACGTCCCCGTGGGTGGGACCAACACCTCCCACGGTACCAATGTAACTCGTAGGAAGTGACCCCGCAGTCGCGGGACTCTCGGTTTGAGAATACGACGATAATTTGCATATTTCTAGACTTAGGCTTAAAAACATGGTGTTAGAGGGTGAATACCCGAAACAGCCCCCAAACGTCCCCGTGGGTGGCACCAACACCTCCCACGGGACCAATGTAACTCGAAGTAACTGACCCCGCAGCCGCGGGACTCCCGGTTTAAGAATACGACGGTAATTTGCAAATTTCTAGACATAGGCTTAAAAACATGGTGTTAGAGGGTGAGAACTCAAAACAGCCACCGAACGTCCCCGTGGGTGGCACCAACAACTCCCATGGGACCAATGTAACCCGTAGGGACTGACCCCGCAGCTGCGGAACTCCCAGTTTGAGAATACGACCGTAATTTGCATATTTCGAGACTTAGGCTTAAAAATATGGCGTTAGAGGGTGGGAACTCGAAACTTCCCCCGAACGACCCCATGGGTGGTACCAATACCTCCCAGGGGACAAATGTAACTCGTAGGAACTGACCTCGCAGTCGCGGGACTCCCGGTTTTAGAATACGACGGTAATCTGCATATTTCTAGACTTACGCTTAAAAACATGGTGTTAGAGGATGAAAACTCGAAACAGCCCCCGAACGTCCCTGTGGATGGCTCCAACACCTCCAACCGGACCAATGTAACTCGTAGGAACTGACCTCGCAGCCCCGGGACTCCCGATTTGAGAATACGATGGTAATTTGCAATTTTCTAGACTTATGCTTAAAAACATGGCGTTAGAGGGTGAGAACTCGAAACAGCCACCGAACATCCCCGTGGGTGGTAACAACACCTCCCACGGGACCAATGTAACTTGTAGAAACTGACCCGCAGCCGCGGGACTCACGGTTTAAGAATACGACGGTAATTTTCATATTAATAGACTTAGGGTTAAAAACATGGCGTTAGAGGGTGAGAACTCGAAACAGCCCCCGAACGGCCCCGTGGGTGGCACCAACACTTCCCACGGGACCAATGTAACTCGTAGGAACTGACCCCGCAGCCGCGGGACACCCGATTTTAGAGTACGACGATAATTTGCATATTTCTAGACTTAGTCTTAAAAACATGGCGTTAGAGTGTGGGAACTCGAAACAACCCCCAAACGGCCCCATGGGTGGCACCAACACCTCCCACGGGACCAATGTAACTCGTACGAACTGACCCCGTAGTCGCGGGACTCCCGGTTTTAGAATACGACGATAATTTGCATATTTCTAGACTTAGGCTTAGAAACATTGCGTTAGAGGGTGAAAACTCGAAACAGCCCCCGAACAGCACCATGGGTGGCACCAACACCTCCCACAGGACCAATGTAACTCGTAGGAACTGACCCCGCAGTCGCGAGACTCCCTGTTTGAGAATACGATGATAATTTGCATATTTCTAGACTTAGGTTTAAAAACATGGCGTTAGAGGGGGAAAACCCAAAACAGCCCCTGAACGTCCCCGTGGGTGGCACCAACACCTCCTACGGGACCAATGTAACTCGTAGGAACTGACCCCGCAGTCGCGGGACTCTCGGTTTTAGAATACGATGGTAATTTGCATATTTCTAGACTTAGGCTTAAAAATATGGCGTTAGAGGGTGAAAACCAGAAACAGCCCCCGAACGTCCCCGTGGGTGGCACCAACATCTCCCACGGGACCAATGTAACTCGTAGGAACTGACCCCGCAGCCGCGGGACTTTAGGTTTGAGAATACGACGATAATTTGCAAATTTCTAGACTTAGGCTTAAAAACATGGCGTGAGAGGGTGAGAACTCGAAACAGCCACCGAACGTCCCCGTGGGGGGCACCAACACCTCCCAATGGACCAGAGTAACTCGTAGGAACTGACCCCGCAGTCGCGGGACTCCCGGTTTGAGAATACGACCGTAATTTGCAAATTTTAGACTAAGGCTTAAAAACATGGCGTTAGAGGGTGAAAGATCGAAACAGCCACCGAACGTCCCCAAGGGTGGCCCCAACACCTCCCACGGGACCAATGTAACCCGTAGGAAATGACCCCACAGCCGCAGGACTCCCGATTTGAGAATACGACGAGAATTTGCAAATTTCTAGACTTAGGCTTAAAAACATGGCGTTAGAGGGTGAGAACTCGGAACAGCCCCCGAACGGCCCCATGGGTGGCACCAACACCTTCCACGGGACCAATGTAACACGTAGGAACTGACCCCGCAGTCGCGGGACTCCCAGTTTTAGAATACGATGGTAATTTGCATATTTCTAGACTTAGGCTTAAAAACATGGCGTTAGAGGGAGAAAAACCAAAACAGCCCCTGAACGTCCCCGTGGGTGGCTCTAACACCTCCCACGGGACCAATGTAACTCGTAGTAACTGACCCCGCAGCCACGGGACTCCCGGTTTGAGAATACGACGGTAATTTGCAAATTTCTAGACTTAGGCTTAAAAACATGGCGTTAGAGGGTGAGAACTCAAAATAGCCCTCGAACGTCCCCGTGGGTGGCACCAACACCTCCCACGGGACCAATGTAACTCGTACGAACTTACCCCGCAGCCGCGAGACTCCCGGTTTTTGAATACGATGATAATTTTCATATTTCTAGATTTAGGCTTAAAAACATGGCGTTAGAGGGTGAAAACCCGAAACAGCCCCCGAATATCCCCGTGGGTGGCACCAACACCTCCCACGGGACCAATGTAACTCGTTGGAACTGACCCCACAGTCGCGGGACTCCTTGTTTGAGAATATGACCGTAATTTGCATATTTCAAGACTTAGGCTTAAAAACATGGCGTTAGAGGGAGAAAACCGAAAACAGCCCCTGAACGTCCCCGTGGGTGGCTCTAACACCTCCCACGGGATCAATGTAACTCGTAGGAACTGACCCCGCAGCCACGGGACTCCGGGTTTGAGAATACCACCGTAATTTGCATATTTCTAGACTTAGGCCTAAAAACATGGCGTTAGAGGGTGGGAACTCGAAACTGCACCCGAACGGCCCCATGGGTGGCACCAAAACCTCCCATGGGACCAATATAACTCGTAGGAACTGACCCCGCAGTCGCGGGACTCCCAGTTTGAGAATACGATGGTAATTTGCATATTTCTAGACTTAGGCTTAAAAACATGGCCTTACAGGGTGAAAACCCGAAATAGCCCTCGAACGTCCCCGTGGGTGGCACCAACACCTCCCACGGGACCAATGCAACTCGTACGAACTTACCCCGCAGCCGCGGGACTCCCGATTTTAGAATACGATGATAATTTTCATATTTCTAGACTTAGGCTTAAAAACATGGCGTTAGAGGGTGAAAACCCAAAACAGCCCCCAAACGTCCCCGTGGCTGGCACCAACACCTCCCACGATACCAATGTAACTCGTAGGAACTAACCCCGCAGCCGTGGGACTCCCGGTTTGAAAATACGATGGTAATTTGCATATTTCTAGACTTAGGCTTTAAAACATGGCGTGAGAGGGTGAGAACTCGAAACAGCCACCGAACGTCTCCGTGGGGGGCACCAACACCTCCCAATGGACCAGAGTAACTCGTAGGAACTGACCCCGCAGTCGCAGGACTCCCGGTTTGAGAATACGACCGTAATTTGCAAATTTTAGACTAAGGCTTAAAAACATGGCGTTAGAGGGTGAAAGATCAAAACAGCCACCGAACGTCCCCATGGGTGGCCCCAACACCTCCCACGGGACCAATGTAACTCGTAGGAAATGACCCCACAGCCGCGGGACTCCCGATTTGAGAATACGACGAGAATTTGCAAATTTCTAGACTTAGGCTTAAAAACATGGTGATAGAGGGTGAGAACTCGGAACAGCCCCCGAACGGCCCCATGGGTGGCACCAACACCTTCCACGGGACCAATGTAACACGTAGGAACTGACCCCGCAGTCGCGGGACTCCCAGTTTTAGAATACGATGGTAATTTGCATATTTCTAGACTTAGGCTTAAAAACATGGCGTTAGAGGGTCTAAACCCGAAACAACCCCTGAACATCCCCGTGGGTGGAACCAACACCTCCCACGGGACCAATGTAACTCGTAGGAACTGACCCCGTAGCCACGGGACTCCGGGTTTGAGAATACCACCGTAATATGCATATTTCTAGACTTAGGCTTAAAAACATGGCGTTAGAGGGTGGGAACTCGAAACTGCCCCCGAACGGCCCCATGGGTGGCACCAAAGCCTCCCATGGGACCAATGTAACTCGTAGAAACTGACCCCGTAGTCGCGAGACTCGCAGTTTGAGAATACGACGGTAATTTGCATATTTCTAGACATAGGCTTAAAAACATGGCGTTAGAGGGTGAAAACCCGAAATAGCCCTCGAACGTCACCGTGGGTGGCACCAACACCTCCCACGGGACCAACACAACTCATAGGAACTGATCCCGTAGCCACGGGACTCTCGGTTTTAGAATATGACGATAATTTTCTTATTTCTAGACTTAGGCTTAAAAACATGGCGTTAGAGGGTGGGAACTCGAAACAACCCCCGAACGGCCCCATGGGTGGCACTAACACCTCCCACGGGACCATTGTAACTCGTAGGAATTGACCTCGCAGTCGCGGGACTCCCGGTTTTAGAATACGATGATAATTTGTATATTTCTAGACTTAGGCTTAAAAACATGGCGTTAGAGGGTGAAAACCCGAAATAGCCCCGAACGGCCCCATGGGTGGCACCAACACCTCCCACGGGACCAATGTAACTCGTAGGAACTGACCCCGCAGTCGTGGGACTCTCGGTTTGAGAATACGACGATAATTTGAATATTTCTAGACTTAGGCATAAAAACATGGTGTTAGAGGGTGAATACCCGAAACAGCCCCCGAACGTCCCCGTGGGTGGCACTAACACCTCCCACGAGACCAATGTAACTCGTAGGAACTGACCCCGCAGTCGCAGGACTCCCAGTTTTAGAATACGACGGTAATTTGCATATTTCTAGACTTAGGCTTAAAAACATGGCGTTAGAGGGTTAAAACCCGAAACAGCCCCCGAACGTCCCCGTGGGTGGCACCAACACCTCCCACGGGACCAATGTAACTCGAAGTAACTGACCCCGCAGCCGCGGGACTCCCGGTTTGAGAATACGACGGTAATTTACAAATTTCTAGACATAGGCTTAAAAACATGACGTTAGAGGGTGAGAACTCGAAACAGCCACCGAACGTCCCCGTGGATGGCACCAACAACTCCCATGGGAGCAATGTAACCCGTAGGGACTGACCCCGCAGCTGCGGGACTCCCGGTTTGAGAATACTACCGTAATTTGCATATTTCGAGACTTAGGCTTAAAAATATGGCGTTAGAGGGTGGAAACTCGAAACTGCCCCCGAACGACCCCATGGGTGGCACCAATACCTCCCAGGGTACAAATGTAACTCGTAGGAACTGACCTCGCAGTCGCGGGACTCCCGGTTTTAGAATACGACGGTAATCTGCATATTTCTAGACTTAGGCTTAAAAACATGGTGTTAGAGGATGAAAACTCGAAACAGCCCCCGAACGTCCCTGTGGGTGGCTCCAACACCTCTCACCGGACCAATGTAACTCGTAGGAACTGACCTCGCAGCCCCGGGACTCCCGGTTTGAGAATACGATGTTAATTTGGAAATTTCTAGACTTATGCTTAAAAACATGGCGTTAGAGGGTGAGAACTCGAAACAGCCACCGAACATCCCCGTGGGTGGCACCAACACCTCCCACGGGACCAATGTAACTCGTAGAAACTGACCCGTAGCCGCGGGACTCACGGTTTAAGAATACGACGGTAATTTGCATATTTTTAGACTTCGGGTTAAAAACATGGCGTTAGAGGGTGAGAACTCGAAACAGCCCCCGAACGGCCCCGTGGGTGGTACCAACACTTCCCATGGGACCAATGTAACTCGTAGGAACTGACCCCGCAGCCGCGGGACACCCAATTTTAGAATACGACGGTAATTTGCATATTTCTAGACTTAGTCTTAAAAACATGGCGTTAGAGTGTGGGAACTCGAAACAACCCCCAAACGGCCCCATGGGTGGCACCAACACCTCCCACGGGACCAATGAACTCGTAGGAACTGACCCCGTAGTCGCGGGACTCCCGGTTTTCGAATACGACGGTAATTTGCATATTTCTAGACTTATGCTTAAAAACTTTGTGTTAGAGGGTGAAAACTAGAAACAGCCCCCGAACAGCACCATGGGTGGCACCAACACCTCCCACAGGACCAATGTAACTCGTAGGAACTGACCCCGCAGTCACGGGACTCCCGGTTTGAGAATACGATGATAATTTGCATATTTCTAGACTTAGGTTTAAAAACATGGCGTTAGAGGGGGAAAACCCAAAACAGCCCCTGAACGTCCCCGTGGGTGGCACCAACACCTCCCACGGGACCAATGTAACTCGTAGGAACTGACCCTGCAGTCGCGGGACTCTCGGTTTTAGAATATGATGGTAATTCGCATATTTCTAGACTTAGGCTTAAAAATATGGCGTTAGAGGGTGAAAACCAGAAACAGCCCCCGAACGTCCCCGTGGGTGGCACCAACACCTCCCACGGGACCAATGTAACTCGTAGGAACTGACCCCGCAGCCGCGGGACTTTAGGTTTGAGAATACGATGATAATTTGCAAATTTCTAGACTTAGGCTTAAAAACATGGCGTGAGAGGGTGAGAACTCGAAACACCCACCGAACGTCCCCGTGGGGGGCACAAACACCTCCCAAGGGACCAGAGTAACTCGTAGGAACTGACCCCGCAGCCGCGGGAATCCCCGTTTGAGAATACGACCGTAATTTGCAAATTTTAGACTAAGGCTTAAAAACATGGCGTTAGAGGGTGAAAGCTCGAAACAGCCACCGAACGTCCCCGTGGGTGGCCCCAACACCTCCCATGGGACCAATGTAACTCGTAGGAAATGACCCCACACCCATGGGACTCCCGGTTTGAGAATACGACGAGAATTTGCAAATTTCTAGACTTAGGCTTAAAAACATGGCGTTAGAGGGTGAGAACTCGAAATAGCCCCCGAACGGCTCCATGGGTGGCACCAACACCTTCCACGGGACCAATGTAACACGTAGGAACTGACCCCGCAGTCGCGGGACTCCCAGTTTTAGAATACGATGGTAATTTGCATATTTCTAGACTTAGGCTTAACAACATGGCGTTAGAAGGTGAAAACCCGAAACAACCCCCGAACATCCCCGTGGGTGGAACCAACACCTCTCACGGGACCAATGTAACTCGTAGGAACTGACCCCGCAGCCGCGGGACTCCCGGTTTGAGAATACGATGGTAATTTTTAAATTTCTTGACTTAGGCTTAAAAACATGGCGTTAGAGGGTGAAAACCCGAAACAGCCCCCGAACATCCCCTTGGGTGGCACCAACACCTCCCACGGGACCAATGTAACTCGTAGGAACTGACCCCGCAGTCGCGGGACTCCTTGTTTGAGAATATGACCGTAATTTGCATATTTCTAGACTTAGGCTTAAAAACATGGCGTTAGAGGGTGAAAACCCACAACAGCCCCTGAACGTCCCCGTGGGTGGCCCCAACACCTCCCACGGGACCAATGTAACTCGTAGGAAATGACCCCACAGCCGCGGGACTCCCGATTTGAGAATATGATGAGAATTTGCAAATTTCTAGACTTAGGCTTAAAAACATGGCGTTAGAGGGTGAAAACCCGAAATAGCCCTCGAACGTCCCCGTGGGTGGCACCAACACCTCCCACGGGACCAATGTAACTCGTAGGAACTGACCGCGCAGTCGCGGGACTCCCGGTTTGAGAATATGACCGTAATTTGCATATTTCTAGACTTAGGCTTAAAAACATGGCGTTAGAGGGTGAAAATCCAAAACAACCCCCGAACGTCCCTGTGGGTGGCACCAACACCTCCCACGGTACCAATGTAACTCGTAGGAACTGACCCCGCAGCCGCGGGACTCCCGGTTTGAGAATACGATGGTAATTTTTAAATTTCTAGAGTTAGGCTTAAAAACATGGCGTTAGAGGGAGAAAACCCAATACAGCCCCCGAACATCCCCGTGGGTGGCACCAACACCTCCCACGGGACCAATGTAACTCGTAGGAACTGACCCCGCAGCCACGGGACTCCGGGTTTGAGAATACCACCGTAATTTGCATATTTCTAGACTTAGGCTTAAAAACATGGCGTTAGAGGGTGGGAACTCGAAACTTCCCCCGAACGGATCCATGGGTAGCGCCAACACCTCCCACGGGACCAATGTAACTCGTAGGAACTGACCCCGCAGTCGCGGGACTCCCAGTTTGAGAATACGACGGTAATTTGCATATTTCTAGACTTAGGCTTAAAAACATAGCGTTAGAGGGTGAAAACCCGAAATAGCCCTCGAACGTCCCCGTGGGTGGCACCAACACCTCCCACGGGACCAATGTAACTCGTAGGAACTGACCCCGCAGCCGCGGGACTCCCGGTTTTAGAATATGACGATAATTTTCATATTTCTAGACTTATGCTTAAAAACATGGCGTTAGAGGGTGGGAACTCGAAACAGCCCCCGAACGTCCCCGTGGCTGGCACCAACACCTTCCACGGTACCAATGTAACTCGTAGGAACTGACCCCGCAGTCGCGGGACTCTCGGTTTGAGAATACGACGATAATTTGCATATTTCTAGACTTAGGCATAAAAACATGGTGTTAGAGGGTGAATACCCGAAACAGCCCCCGAACGTCCCCGTGGGTGGCACTAACACCTCCCACGGGACCAATGTAACTCGTAGGAACTGACCCCGCAGTCGCAGGACTCCCAATTTTAGAATACGACAGTAATTTTCATATTTCTAGACTTAGGCTTAAAAACATGGCGTTAGAGGGTGAAAACACGAAACAACCCCCGAACGTCCCCGTGGCTGGCACCAACACCTTCCACGGTACCAATGTAACTCGTAGGAACTGACCCCACAGCCGTAGGACTCCCGGTTTGAGATTACGATGGTAATTTTTAAATTTCTAGACTTAGGCTTAAAAACATGGCGTTAGAGGGTGAAAACCCGAAACAGCCCCCGAACATCCCCGTGGGTGGGACCAAAACCTCCCACGGGACCAATGTAACTCGTAGGAACTGACCCCGCAGTCGCGGGACTCCTGGTTTGAGAATATGACCGTAATTTGCATATTTATAGACTTAGGCTTAAAAACATGGCGTTAGAGGGAGAAAACCCGAAATAGCCCTCGAACGTCCCCGTGGGTGGCACCAACACCTCCCACGGGACCAATGTAACTCGTACGAACTTACCCCGCAGCCGCGGGACTCCCGATTTTCGAATACGATGATAATTTTCATATTTCTAGACTTAGGCTTAAAAACATGGCGTTAGAGGGTGAAAACCCAAAACAGCCCCCAAACGTCCCCGTGGGTGGCACCAACACCTCCCACGATACCCATGTAACTCGTAGGAACTGACCCCGCAGCCGCGGGACGCCCGGTTTGAGAATACGATGGTAATTTGCAAATTTCTGGACTTAGGCTTAAAAAGATGGCGTTAGAGGGTGAAAACCCGAAACAGCCCCCGAACATCCCCGTGGGTGGCACCAACACCTCCCACGGGACCAATGTAACCCGTAGGAACTGACCCCGCAGTCGCGGGACTCCCAGTTTGAGAATATGGCCGTAATTTGCATATTTCTAGACTTAGGCTTACAAACATGGCGTTAGAGGGTGAAAACCCAAAACAACCCTCGAACGTCCCCGTGGGTGGCACCAACACCTCCCACGGTACCAATGTAACTCGTAGGAACTGACCCCGTTGCCGCGGGACTCCCGGTTTGAGAATACGATGGTAATTTTTAAATATCTAGACTTAGGCTTAAAAACATGGAGTTAGAGGGTGAAAAACCAATACAGCCCCCGAACATCCCCGTGGGTGGCACCAACACCTCCCACGGTACCAATGTAACTCATAGGGACTGACCCCGCAGCCGCGGGACTCCCGGTTTGAGAATACGATGGTAATTTGAAAATTTCTAGACTTAGGCTTTAAAACATGGCGTTAGAGGGTGAAAACCCGAAACAGCCCCCGAACATCCCCGTGGGTGGCACCAACACCTCCCACGGGACCAACGTAACTCGTAGGAACTGACCCCGCAGTCGCGGGACTCCCGGTTTGAGAATATGACCGTAATTTGCATATTTCTATACTTAGGCTTAAAAACATGGCGTTAGAGGGTGAAAACCCAAAACAGCCCCCGAACGTCCCCGTGGGTGGCACCAACACCTCCCACGGGACCAATGTAACTCGTAGGAACTGACCCCGCAGCCGCGGGACTCCGTGTTTAAGAATACCACCTTAATTTGCATATTTCTAGACTTAAGCTTAAAAACATGGCATTAGAGGCTGGGAACTCGAAACTGCCCCCGAACGGCCCCATGGGTGGCACCAACACCTCCCACGGGACCAATGTAACTCGTAGGAACTGAACCCGCAGTCGCGGGACTCTCGATTTTAGAATATGATGGTAATTTGCATATTTCTAGACGTAGGCTTAAAAACATGGCGTTAAAGGGTGAAAACCCAAAATTGCCTTCGAACGTCCCCGTGGGTGGCCCCAACACCTCCCACGGGACCAATGTAACTCTTAGGAGCTGACCCCGCAGCCGCGGGACTCCCGGTTTTAGAATATGATGAAAATTTTCATATTTCATGACTTAGGCTGAAAAACATGGCGTTAGAGGGTGGGAACTCGAAACAGCCCAAGAACGGCCCCATGGGTGGCACCAACACCTCCCACGGGACCATTGTAACTCGTAGGAACTGACCCCGCAGTCGTGGGACTCCCGGTTTTAGAATACGATGATAATTTTCATATTTCTAGACTTAGGCTTAAAAACATGGCGTTAGAGGGTGAAAACCCGAAACAGCCCCGAACGGCCCCATGGGTGGCACCAACACCTCCCACGAGACCAATGTAACTCGTAGGAACTGACCCCGCAGTCGCGGGACTCTCGGTTTGAGAATACGACGATAATTTGCATATTTCTAGACTTAGGCTTAAAAACATGGTGTTAGAGGGTGAATACCCGAAACAGCCCCCGAACGTCCCCGTGGGTGGCACTAACACCTCCCACGGGACCAATGTAACTCGTAGGAACTGACCCCGCAGTCGCAGGACTCCCAGTTTTAGAATACGACGGTAATTTGCATATTTCTAAACTTAGGCTTAAAAACATGGCGTTAGAGGGTGAAAACCCGAAACAGCCCCCGAACGTCCCCGTGAGTGGCACCAACACCTCCCACGGGACCAATGTAACTCGTAGTAACTGACCCCGCAGCCGCGGGACTCCCGGTTTGAGAATACGACGGTAATTTGCAAATTTCTAGACTTAGGCTTAAAAACATGGCGTTAGAGGGTGAGAACTCAAAATAGCCCTCGAACGTCCCCGTGGGTGGCACCAACACCTCCCACGGGACCAATGTAACTCGTACGAACTTACCCCGCAGCCGCGAGACTCCCGGTTTTTGAATACGATGATAATTTTCATATTTCTAGATTTAGGCTTAAAAACATGGCGTTAGAGGGTGAAAACCCAAAACAGCCCCCAAACGACCCCGTGGGTGGCACCAACACCTCCCACGATACCCATGTAACTCGTAGGAACTGACCCCGTAGCCGCGGGACTCCCGGTTTGTGAATACAATGTTAATTTGCAAATTTCTAGACTCAGGCTTAAAAACATGGCGTTAGAGGGTGAAAACCCGAAACAGCCCCCGAACATCACCGTGGGTGGCACCAACACCTCCCACGGGACCAATGTAACTCGTAGGAACTGACCCCGCAGCCGCGGGACTCCCGGTTTGAGAATACGATGGTAATTTGCAAATTTCTAGACTTAGGCTTTAAAACATGGCGTTAGAGGGTGAAAACCCGAACAAACCCCCGAACATCCCCGTGGGTGGCACCAACACCTCCCACGGGACCAATGTAACTCGCAGGAACTGACCCCGCAGTCGCGGGACTCCCGGTTTGAGAATATGACCGTAATTTTGAATATTTATATACTTAGGCTTAAAAACATGGCGTTAGAGGGTGAAAACCCAAAACAGCCCCCGAACGTCCCCGTGGGTGGCACCAACACCTCCCACGGGACCAATGTAACTCGTAGGAACTGACCCCGCAGCCGCGGGACTCCGGGTTTGAGAATACCACCGTAATTTGCATATTTCTAGACTTAGGCTTAAAAACATGGCATTAGAGGGTGGGAACTCGAAACTGCCCCCGAACGGCCCCATGGGTGGCACCAACACCTCCCACGGGACCAATGTAACTCGTAGGAACAAACTCCGCAGTCGCGGGACTCCCAGTTTTATAATATGATGGTAATTTGAATATTTCTAGACTTAGGCTTAAAAACATTGCGTTAGAGGGTGAAAACTAGAAACAGCCCCCGAACAGCACCATGGGTGGCACCAACACCTCCCACAGGACCAATGTAACTCGTAGGAACTGACCCCGCAGTCACGGGACTCCCGGTTTGAGAATACGATGATAATTTGCATATTTCTAGACTTAGGTTTAAAAACATGGCGTTAGAGGGGGAAAACCCAAAACAGCCCCTGAACGTCCCCGTGGGTGGCACCAACACCTCCCACGGGACCAATGTAACTCGTAGGAACTGACCCCGCAGTCGTGGGACTCTCGGTTTTAGAATATGATGGTAATTCGCATATTTCTAGACTTAGGCTTAAAAATATGGCGTTAGAGGGTGAAAACCAGAAACAGCCCCCGAACGTCCCCGTGGGTGGCACCAACACCTCCCACGGGACCAATGTAACTCGTAGGAACTGACCCCGCAGCCGCGGGACTTTAGGTTTGAGAATACGACGATAATTTGCAAATTTCTAGACTTAGGCTTAAAAACATGGCGTGAGAGGGTGAGAACTCGAAACACCCACCGAACGTCCCCGTGGTTGGCACCAACATCTCCCACGGGACCAATGTAACTCGTAGGAACAAACCCCGCAGTCGCGGGACTCCCGGTTTTAGAATATGATGGTAATTTGCATATTTCTAAACTTAGGCTTAAAAACATGGCGTTAGAGGGTGAAAACCCAAAACAGCCACCGAACGTCCCCATGGGTGGCACCAACACCTCCCACGGGACCAATGTAACTCGTAGGAACTGACCCCGCAGTCGCGGGACTCCCGGTTTGAGAATATGACCATAATTATCATATTTCTATTCTTAGGCTTAAAAACATGGCGTTAGAGGGTGAAAACCCAAAATAGCCCCCGAACGTCCCCGTGGGTGGCACCAACACCTCCCACGGGACCAATGTAACTC